>OU342742.1:77567145-78800111 GCA_910589775.1 Avena eriantha | reverse complement strand
CTATGTCATTGCATGTGTGTTCTTTTCAAACCACATATGGATCATCACATGCCATTGCATGTGCGTTCTTTCCACAAACCACATATGTACCCACTAGAGTAATTACATGTGTGTTCTTTTGACAAACCACATACGGATCAACCAATGGCATTGCATTTGTGTTATTGTCACAAACCACATATGGATCAACCAATGTCATTGCATGTGTGTTCATGTCACGAACCACACATGGATCCACCAATTTCATTGCATGTCTGTTCTTTCCACAAACCACATATTTACCCACTCTAGTAATTGCATGTGTGTTCTTTCCACAAATGACATATGGATCAACCAATGTCATTGCATGTGTGTTCTTTTCACAAACCACATCTGGATCAACCAATGCCATTGCATGTGTGTTCTTTCCACAAACTACATATGTACCAACTTGGGTAATTGCATCTGTGTTCTTTTGACAAACCAAATATGTATATACCATATGCATTACATGTGTGTTATTGTCACAAACCACATATGGATCAACCAATGTCATTGCATGTGTGTTACTGTAATGAACCACACATGGATCCACCAATGTCATTGCATGTGTGTTCTTTCCACAAACCACATATGTACCCACTAGAGTAATTGCATGTGTGTTCTTTTCCACGAACCACTTATGGATCCACTAGAGTCATTGCATGTGTGTTCTTTCCACAAACCACATATGTATCCACCAGAGTCATTGCATGTGTGTTATTTTCCACAAACCACATGGATCAACCAATGGCATTGCATGGGTTTTCTTTTCACAAACCATACATGGATCAACCAATGGCATTTCATGTGTGTTCTTTTCACAACCCACATATGGATCAACCAATGTCATTGCATGTGTGTTCTTTCCACAAACCACATATGTACCCACTAGAGTAATTGCATGTGTGTTCTTTTCCACAAACCACATATGGATCCACTAGAGTCATTGCATGTGTTGTCTTTCCACAAACCACATATGGATCAACAAATGTCATTGCATGTGTGTTCTTTCCAGAAGCCAAATATGGATCCACCAATGTCATTGCATGTTTGTTCTTTTCACAAACCACATATGGATCCACTAGAGTCATTGCATGTGTGTTCTTTCCACGAACCACATATGGATCCACTAGAGTCATTGCATGTGTGTTTTTTCCACAAACCACATGGATCAACCGATGGCATTGCATGTGCGTTCTTTCCCCAAACCACATATGGATCAAACAATGTCATTGCATGTGTGTTGTTTTCACAAACTACATATGGATCAACCAATGCCATTGCATGCGTGTTCTTTCCACAAACCACATATGTACCCAGTAGAGTAATTGCATGTGTGTTCTTTTCCACAAACCACATATGGATCCACCAATGTCATTGCATGTGTTTTCTTTCCACTAACCGCACATGGATCCACCAGAGTCATTGCATGTGTTTTGTTTCCACAAACCACATATGTACCCACTAGAGTAATTGCATGTGTGTTCTTTTAACAAACCACATATGGATCAACCAATGGCATTGCATGTGTGTTATTTCCACTAAACCACGTAAGATCGCATCTTCTAAAAGCCCCCCTAAAGAATTAGTTGTCTGATCCGATTGTTGTAGACTGTTTGATTGGGTCGCGTGGACGAATAAGATAATTCTTTGTAAGAGCGATCCGCGAGGAGGCTGTTCCGCGACATGATTGGCCGTGCTTAAATTTTCACTTATATTACTATTATTTCCACTCCCCTATAGCCTACTAGTAATATCATAGAGCTCGTGAGTGAGCACATCTACTCCGCAACCCCCTCTCCCTTCATCCACCACACGTCACTGTGCCCGAACGACGCCACCGGCTTTTGTGCGCCGTGCTCGGACGACATCCGCTAATTCTCGGATCACTACCTTCATGCTAAGAAATCATTTTACAAGCTTTTGAATTTATCCTACATATTCCTGATATTCGCCGATCTAACTGCTGATATTTTTTCTGATTTCTCAACGAACTTCAGATGTGGCTGATGCTGCAGCCCAAGAATCTGGAGATCCTCACGCGCAACTTCGCAGCGACGTTCCCGCTCGTGTGCTCCCACCCAGGATGCTTTTGCCGTTACTCCTACCACGAGATCCCGCTCCACGAGCTCGCGTGCCTGCACGGCGCGTGCTCCTGCACGGAGCCGGGCTGCGACTACACCGGCCTGCCGGTAGAGCTTGTCGTCCACCTTGCAGAGGAGCACTTGATCAAAGTGATTAGGATCTCGTATGGGCAAGCCCAACTTCTCCAAGAGTACGTGTCGTTCACTGACTCGGCACGCCGCCGGTAAATTTTCCAGGGGGACAACTCTGTTTTCGTCCTGACCATCACCGCCGGTGTTCTGGGAACCAGAGCTGGGCCCACCTTCGTGTGTGTGGTATGCGTCAGGTCGGTCTCGTGCGCCTGGCCTCTATACACGGTGCACATGTGGGTGAACGCCCAGCCGCCATCGTCCGATAGCATTCTTGTGCTAGCAGAGATGCCGAGCTGCCCGACACTACGGGAGGTGGAGTATGCAGACCTAAGGTCGATCCTATGTGTGCCATCTCAGTACCTTGACGGTGCTGGACCAAATAGGCAGATGCATTTCTACATTTGTATTGAGAGGACCGACAGGGAAATCTAGTACTTATGCTATCATTACTGTTAGACTTAAGCGATGCTTCTCAGGTGCGTAGAGGTATTGGTACTCCTCAATAATTCGACGAGTTATTGGTCTAATCAGCTTGCTGTTGTCACGTTGCAAAGTCCGCTTGCTCTGGACAGACTGGCAATACCGCATGCTCCCGCTCCCGCATGTCAGTGTCACGTGTTCCATGGTCCCACCTAATAGTGTCACGCCCCCTTAATTCTCTTACTTCCCCTTGAAACCACTGTCCCAACTTCTCTTCCATCCTGCCACTCCCGTCTGATGGTTGCAATCTGATTTTCGTTGGATTGTTTACATGTAATCTACGTTGATAATGCAACATGCAAATGGCACAGACACAATTTCTAAAGTGGAAGCACTCACACGCTGCTATTGCACATATTTCTCAATATAGCTCGACAAACCCATTACAATAATTATACTCGCACTAAACACAACCGAAATTGCAACCATTCTAAACAACATCTAAACCCACATCACAGCGCTGTCGTAGGAGTCCACCTCGATTGGTGACACCGCCATGCCCTTCCCAGCGACATCCACTCCCGCCCGTGGCTTGCCCTTCGCCAAGGACGCAACAATGGCATTCTGCACAGCTTCGTCCCCGTCATCCTCCACATCAGAATCGACAATGACGAAGGTGACGGGGTTGGCGTGGACCGAGCACCGTCATGCCTGGCGGCTTTTGCTCGAGGTCGACGCTGCATCAGTCTTTCTACAGGTAGCAGGGGCCAAGGTCGGAGACGTAGCATCGTCGCTCCTCTTAAAAAACCATGGCCATTTGATACTGCGACGGTAGGATCTTAGGGTAGATCCGCCGTGGCGAGCCCTACCGGAAGCAGTGGAGCGGATGGATCTGTAGGCGTGAGCCATCACAAGTTCCTAGGAGGGAGTAAGATTGTGGGCCAGGCGTGTCTGGCTCCTGAGCAAGGCCTCCCAGTGATATGTACGCGGGCAAGGTGCCAAAAAATTTCGTCCAATGCGCTCGAGAGGGCCTTTGAACCACGAAGGCGTGAGGTTTGGTTGACAAGTCCACACGCTAGGTCTCCCACCTGTCAGTCGAATGTGGACGGTAGGATTCTACCCGAGTTATTAAGTGGGGATAAATCACGCTTCACCACTACTCTGACATCCAAAGGCTCCTCTTTCCTCTACCCTCGCTCCCCTCGCTCATGGCTCGCAACTCATGCAGTTCGTCTCGAGCGGAATCAGGGTCGGCTCAACGCCGTCAGGCGGGTGCCCCCATCAGGTACTAGAGGGCGCTCTATGATTACTACCCCGATATGCTATGTTTGTGCGGTGAGAAGATGTCGAGATGGATTTCGTGGACCGACGAAAATACTGCAGGAAAATTCAGCAACTATAGCATCAGAGCGGTAAGTTCCCACTATAGGACAATGGTAACCCGGATCCGGAAAGCGTAATGTAATTCTTTTTTTGTTTCTTTCGATCTACTTCGTAGGAAGGGAGGGGGACTGGCTGTGAAAAGTTTGTGTGGATCGAAAAGCCACTGACAGGTTTTCACAAAGAGCTTGTTCAGGATCTGCGTGATGCTATGTGGGACAAGAAAGAGGAGATTCGTGCGATGGAGCGAGAGATCCGGGAGCTTCGCCAGGTGTAGGGGAGGCAGGGGCAGGGAGGTGGTGAGACAGACGGGCTCAAGATTAGGCCCAATAGTGGAAACAATTTCCTCATTATCTGGGCATTATCTATTGCATTTGTAGTTTATGTTGCCATGTCATTGTCCAGCAGCTGAAATAAGTTGCTGCTTTGTGGAGTGTAGCATCCAGCTTAGAACTTGTTTTTCAGCCCAGAAACTTATCATAAGTGTAATGCCAATAGGGATTTATTAATCGCCTATAAATAATTCATGTCTGTGCCACTAACACCCATCGATTTTGGAGACCCCTTAACCGCTCAGCTATCACGATTGTTCAGATAGTAGTGGCACAATCATAATTTCGGATTCAACTAGTGGCCTCGGCCGTACCCAATCCTAAAGTCGCGATACATTTTACTCCGAGTATGGGAGGAAGATTGTTTCGCCTGACAAGTTCCACGCACACAGCTCCAGAGTTTAACCGAACTACATATATAGGTTCAAGTTCAATACATCATTAGGCTTCTACACAGCTAGCCTCCTTTCTCTGCTTGTGTGCGAACTTTCTTCCTCTTGCCTTCACGTCCACTGGCTTCTTCAGCTCCTGCTTTCTTCCTCTTCCTGGGTGCCAATTTTCTTACCTTCACGTACCCTGCATCTCCGGGTCAAGGGAAGTCAGGCCAATTAGCACTAGAATCTTGTCTAGAATCATCACTCCACTTGTTTTGGTTTTCTTCCCGCAGCAAAATCACTAACTCGATTGTCTTTTTTCTTACCTTGCGCTTCTTGTAAAAAAACAGTACATGGATTACTACCTTATATCTACAAACTATAAACAATTTTTGTGTGAATGTACCATCTCATACCTAGGTTTGGGAGCATTAAGGGGATAACCTGCTGCTCTATGGCCTATAAGATGGTAGGTCTTGCATCTGTTTTTGCCCTTCTTGGTATCACAGAAAGCCGAACCCCTCTTCTCGAGAAAATTCTTAAACCTATTCACCTGAGGTCTTCCTCTACCCCTTTTTGTAACTGGCTGGCAAAGCTCGAAAGACAGTTGGACTTGAGGCCACAAAGATGGGTCTGTACATGGCTTGACGGATCCAGCGTACGCAGCTCTGAACTTTTCCATAGAGTAGTAGTTTGACAAATACTGATCCAAATGTGGTAGAGTTCTTTTCTTCACCAAGAAGGCCAAGGCGTGGTCGCAAGGTTTCCCGATATGCTACCACTCTAAGCAGGTGCATTCTCGCAGCTGGATGTTCACAACGTCCCTTTTGCCACTCTTGGACATATCGACCACCTCACAGCTGCTGGTTGATGGGAGAACCTTCAGATGAGCAAGTCCTCGGCTTCTCTTGTGAAGTTGCTGTACAACTGGCGGTAGCATATGTCCTCTAAGTCTCCTACCGATCTCTCTCCTTATATTTAACAGCTTCATGATCATACCACGTATGTTGTCCATCAAGATATGAACAGGATGCACTTTTATATCCTTCACCCAGTTATTCAGGCATTCTGCAAGGTTGTTGTTTATGTAATCAACTTTGATGTCAGGGTTGAATTGACTCCTCTTCCATAGCTGCGAATGATGGATGGCTAAGTACTCTAGAAGTTCAGGGGCTTCCGCAAAAATCTTGCTCATTAAATATTCGCTGCTACTAGGTTTGTAAACTCTAGCAGCACGAAACATGTAACGAAATACGCTGCCTGCATAGTGTGAGTACAAGTTGAGAATCATATGGGCATGGCATTCTCTACCTTCAGCTCATAGGAACACCTCCTTCACTACATTCGTCAGCCCTTTGCATGCATCCATGGATATAGCCAATGGATCCATGTGGCCTATTGATCTCCTGAGCTGCCTCATAAACCAGACCCAGTTTTCCTCCATTTCTATTTCAAACAGCCCGAATGCCACTGAGAATATCCAGTTGTGACCATCAAGTGTTGTGGCAGATGGCAGGAAGCCTTTCCATTTGCCAGTTAGGACAGTGTTGTCTACACTCATAACTTGGCTACAGCCGTCCTTGAATCCCTGGATGCAAGGTTTAAGCGCCATGAAATTTATTTTTAAATATATTTTACCACGTACTAATTCGGTGTCAATCTCCACAACACTCCACGGACACCTAGCTTGTACCTCTGCCTTGAAGTTGTACAGCATCCTGAAGCTATTGGTCCAATCCCCGTGCAAGACCACCAGCGCTTTCTCTTTACCTTTCCAAACCGTGTAATACGGTAGGACAATGTTGTATTTAGAACCAAGGCTAGTCTGAATATTCTTCGTGGTATCCTTAGGGTTATCCTTTAGTATGCACATAGATTGTATAGCCACCCACTCCGTATCAGCCATTGAGGATTTCAGTTTGCCGCTTATCAGACACATGTGTGGAGGGCCCATTTTGTTCACCTACAACACAGATTCATTTAAAAGATAAGCGGAGTCGACTAGTTGCCAGAAAGATATCGCACAACAATTGTAGTTATAGAGTGAAAAGATAGAAAGTTCTAATGGTTTGCTGCATTCATTGCCCTAGTACCCTAATTGCCTTCGAAGCAGGTAAGGCTCTTGTTGTGATCCTCCATGCACAATGTACCTCGGCCCATCCATTCATCCATGTTAACTTGCAAACGGCCTCATACCTCTGGGTAGTGTTCTTCAGTCGATAAACCTCGAACTCCCCCTTGATACAAAAATGCCAGAACAACATCCTGAACTCATGCATGCTCCTGAACTCAGTGCCGACCAAAATTATAGGATACTCGTGGTCATGTTTCATTTCTTCTACTTCAACACCCAAATCATCAACTAGAATACCAGCCTCATCGTTAAGTTCCTCGTCTATTTCATCATCACCAGATTCTTGATCCTCTATAGTGCCTTCTTCTTCATCTGATTCAGAATCCTGGCCATCGTCTCTAATTCCTAGTACTGCGCACATCATATTGACTCCAATGGGTGGGGCTACACCATCGTCTCCACCCGGATGGAACAAAACATTGCCCCAATCCACCTCACCGACAACTCTGTTTTCTCCAAGACACTCGGTTGGTTTTGCTGCAACCACATGGGGTGGTATTACATTTGCATGCATCCCAGGTACTTTAGTAGACAAACAACAGTCAGAATCAATTTCATCTTGACAGTACAGAACCCTCTTGCTCTTCCGATGTACATCCTCCTTCCTGATGTAATCTTTCCTGATGGTATCAGCAGGGCTTGACATCTGCGTTCCATTCCCCATCGGACTAGGATTTTTGATGCCGCTCTTGGGTGTGACCTCCTTACTACCTCCCCTCACGGGTGTTGGCTCCAGGTGCTGGCATTATTGCCTGACCTCTGCGGCGTGTTCTTCTGCGAATTAGCCCTTTTGCTGCTACTATTGGGCGTGTTCTCCTTTGTGCCGGCATTATTGCCTGACCTCAGCGGCGTGCTCTGCTCCAAATTAGCCCTTTTGCTGCTACTATTGGGAGTGTTCTCCTTTGTGCTGGCATTATTGTCTGACCTCAACGGCGTGTTTTGCTCCGAATTAGTATTTTTCTGCTCCCACTAGGTGTGGTAGCCTCCGTGCTGGCCATCTTAGCCTCTTTGCTACCACTCCTAGGAGTGTTCACCACTGTGCTAGCCCTCTTAGCATTTTTGCTGCTACCGTTCGGTGTGGCATTTTAACTGGATCTCAGGGGTGTACTCTGTGCCGGGGTGCCTTTTTTGTGCGACTCTTGGGCATCCTCTTCTCTGGCGTGGTCTCCTTGGTGATGTTCTTCTTTGGGGTGCCCTTTTTGGGATGCTCTTCCTGCTCCTCTTTATGACGCTCCTTTGTAAGTCTCTCCTCTATTCGAAGCTACCCTCAGTCGCACCAGCCCCAGTGATGACATGGACCAGGTCACACATGCCTTCTAAAAGTCTATCATCTCTATTGTCGAGTTCCAATTCCTCTCCAACCATTTGCACTATCAAGTGGAAGTACACTTCACCTCTATAATGTTTCCTTGTAAATGGTATGACTAAATCCCTGGTATCTTTCACTTCGATAGCCTTTTTGCTCCTATAACCAAAATATAACAAACGTGCTTCCTGGGAGGACCCCCATAACACCTTCACATGTAACGATGCCATCAGGGCAAATAGCTCTACCACTTCAGGATCGTATCTTCCAAGGATTACATCAAACTCATCATAGAATTTTTCTGTGCCATCATCTAATTTTGCAGTATAATCCGCGACACTGATACGAACGATTACTTTGCCATCATCAGCATATTGTTTCATCAACCCAAAAGTTGACTGTCACACGCTATAGGAACCTTGAAGTCTCGTTCATCAACGAAGTTGAACCGTGCAGTCTGCTCCGGCCCCATTTCAGCAAGGTCACGCACAGCAACAACCAAACCAGGGATAGTGCATAACTGCATAGGCGCTACTTCCATCTTCAGACAGCTAGCTTGATTCCACGTGCTTTTCCCATCTGCTAATTTAATGTGGTAGCCGCAGAGGGTGACCATAACCGTGTATTTGGGTTCAACGGAGATCCTACTTGATAGAAAATTAGGGACAAAAGATAAGACGTGTTTGTCAGCGTCGTGCTAGCAAACAATTCTATGTTCGATATATCTCTGTAATCCCAATAGCCAGCTAGCAGTTATAGGTAGTGCAAATAGCAAAGAGAAGAGTATCTCACCCGCAATCAGCCAGAAGTACTTCTTCATCGGCAAAATGGATCTGCCATTCTTCGCGCTGCTCAGCTTGTTGGCGGTAGAGGAGGGCTAGATCGTCGCAACGGCTGGCACGACATTCGGCATTAGACCTCGGTAGCAGCGAGTAGGCGCAGCAACTTGGTGCCAGAAGTCAAATGCCCGAAGAGATCATTCTGGTTGGAGAGGGGATTTCGACGCTGCCGGTGCTAGGGTTCATGCGAAAGGAGGAAGGGATTGGATTTGTGAATTTGGTCAACGCACCATGCTCCTTTAGTCCCTTGTTTCGCCTACGTGGTTGCCACGTTGGCGCTCACGTCACGGAAATATTACTGACATGAGGGTCCCGACCATCTACATCATGGGGCAGTTTCACGGAATGTTTGGATTTGGTAGGGGTGAGATGAGTTTGCATCAAAATGGCCTCTCTCGGTAGTTGGTGGACCAACATTTCGAAACGCGGCAATTTTAGGCAACTTAGGTACCACGGTGCACTCGCCCTGGAACTTTGGTACCACAAACGAACAACCCCCTGTGATCGAGTCGTGGACTCCTCTATTTGAATGCTAGGATTAATTCCCCTTCTTTCATCCATCAAGCGCCTGGCATTGAACGCGCCCTCAGGAGCGGCGATTTGTGAGGGCAACTCTAACAGATACCGCAACCCGCGGTATTGCAAAACGTGGATCCAGTGTACTACCAAGTTTTTTTGTCCAAAAAACGTTGGTGCGGAACATATACCGCATATGCATACCATAAAACATAATATACTCTCGAATATTCGGTCGTCTTCTTCCTCTCGCCTGCAAAATAGTCAATGTAGCTCGTCGCGACGGGCGCGCGGACCACCGGTGCGGGAGGAGGTGCACGGACCACCGGCGCGGGAGGAGGTACACGGACCACCGGAGCCATGCATGTGAGGTCACGCGGGTGCGGGAGAGCGCGCCGTGTGCGTCTCTGCTCGGAGCGGCAACGTGCGGTCTCCTCCTCCAATGGTGACGGCGCGCGAGCTCGCGACCCGGAGCTTTCGCCGTGGCGCGATGAAACACTAGCTATGCATGGAATCAAATAGACTCGTCGTGAATAGAAGATTGATGCTGGAATCAAGGCTCCCTGCCATGAATTCGAGAGAATGGCAGTGGTGGCTCTGTCGAAAGCGGACGAGAGCAGTTGGTGGTGTATTTTAGGTGGAGGGAAGGGTTGACCGCTTTGGAGTATACAACAGACTTCAAGACTAGTTATATGGGTACATGCGAGTTGATATCTGGGAAACCGCAAAAAAATTGTGGTTTTGACCAATTTTGTTGTAGTATCTGTTCTGGCCATTTTTAGCCATTTCGGATCAAAACTGCACATTTTGCGGGTTTGACCAGATATACGGTATCTACTAGAGATGCTCGAGGTTAGGATCAAAATGGGGGAGTTATACGATGATCGCGCGACTGAAGGGGCTGCGGACATAGGATTTTCCTCGATCGGATAAGTAGGAGTCTGTCAATGTAAATTGCTAAGCGCATACCGAGAATTTATTAGAATATCCTAGGCTATTAGATTGTGCTTAGGAGCCTAATCACGCGGCTTCAGTTGGCCCAGTGTATGTTGTGGGGTACGTTTAGAGAAATTTGTGTTCGCTCATTTATAAGTACGACTAGAGTAACTAATAAAGGGCTACTAAAATCTCTAAAAAATACCATCAGGATTAGAACCCTAAAAACAATGGAATTGGAACCCTAAAAACAATGGAATTGGACTGAAAATAAGCACAAATTGTTACTAGTAGTCATGTACTTCCTCCGACCGCAAATAATTGTACTTCTAGTATTGTCTTAAGTCAAACATAGTAAAATTTGACTAACTTTATAGAAAAACGTAGTAATATTTATGATACTATATTGGTATCAATAGATTTGTTTTCATATTTAGTTTCATAATATCACAATTCAATGTAATACATGTTGATATATTTATCTATAAATTTGGTCAAATTTAATAAAGTTTGACTTAGACTAGTCACAATGGGCGTATCATATACTACCTCTGTTTGGGATTATAAGGGTCGAGAGCTTTTTTATATTGTTTGAGATTATAAGGTCTGTGTTGGGGATATGCTATATGAGTATCCTCATAGCATGTCACCAATCCGTCTAACCTGGGTGGCCCATAGTTGGTAGCATGGCTTATGGCCTGCTAGACCCAGTTAGACGGATCCAGAAGGGAGGCCCATGCCGGATAAAGAAAGGCTACGCAGGAGTCACCGACATACTGGGAGCCTTGGAGTACAAGACACGGAAGACTAGTTCAAATTAGTGTAGGACTCTTTACCTTGTCCGGCAAGGACCTTTCCCTATAAACCCTAGGTCTTGGCGTCTTTATAAGCCGGCCTGCGTGAGCCTTTTGAGCATAAGATAACCTAGATTGCTGCGTACAACGTGCAACACCTCGCACGTCAAACCTATCTCTGTAACTCGGCGTATTGCCATTATAGTGATTTACAGCAGGAGTAGAGTTCTGCCACCGTTGTGGGAATTGAACCTGGGTAAGCTGTGTTACCTCGTACCCGCCAACTTTCCATCTTACCCCACGTCTCATTTATTAGTTCTTTCGTCCAATGCATGTTCTCTTTTTCTCCTTACTTCTCTCATGCATGTAAAACTATTGGTGTATGCATAGATTAATGAGAGAGCTATGGAGTGTCTTAATCCTAGCAACTTGGCCCTTAAGACTAATAATCCCAAACAGAGATAGTAGTAGTACATGCATATGATACTATCTCTACAATGCATAGTATCATGTAGTAGTACCGTAACATTAGTGTATTTATGGTTCTATAGAATCTTAGTAGTATACAACATTTATTTGAGATTAATTTTTCTAGTTCTACGTGATATGATACCGTATCTATCTATGATACCAACACACTCACTTTCATCATTAATTATAGTGACACATAAGCATTTTGCATGCATGTAATGCATGATATCACCTATGATACCTCCATTGGGACTAGTCTTAGCCAAAAGCTAGAATTACACTTAATTACGGACGGAGTGAGTACTAGTCTGTGCCCGTCCATCATTATGGAATACTTTAATAAATGCCAAAATGTTGTAATAAGGAAGATTAATTAATTTCATTATAATATGGGATCCACTAATAAATGTCATAATGTTGTAATAAGGAAGATTAATTAATTTCTTACTACGTAATATTTGGGAGGCAATAAAATGACATAATCTCATTATGAAATACTAATTAATTTGGTATCAAATTTTATTATCCAGTAAATGACAGTAATATTGTTATGGAAAACCAATTAATTTGGCATGGGGTTTTTTGGAGCCAACAAATCCATATCCATAGAATATTACGTGATGTCCGTATAAATCCGATGATCCTAATTAATTACTAGGAGAAGCGCTACGATCAAGGTGGGATTCGATTGGTGGAGAAAATCGCATGCTAATTTCCTCTCGTTAACTAGTATGACAATTATTCCAATTACTAGCAGCAGATCTTCCGTTACATGCAATGTCAGTAGGCTCACAGGGAGGCATGCAAAAATGGTTCCCATCAGACTGGTTTCTAGGAATTGAGGCAATTAAACACCATAGTAAGTAGCAAATCTGGCCTAATTTCTTGGAAATTTTTTCGTTATACTAGGAGCCGAGTAAACCAGTATGAAGAGAGTACTCAAAGAGTCGGCCATGCGTCTATAGTCTATATAAACAGCAGGACTACAAGCAACAAAGCACGACGACCACGACCACGAAAAGGAGAATAGGAGAAGGAAATACTAGCTACTTCGTTATGGCTCTCATCCGGAGTAACGCAAAGGTTCTTTGCTTGATGGCACTTTTGATGATCTCATCCTTCTTTTTGTCGAGCCAAGCATCAGGGAGCAACATAGGTACATTCCATCTATCAAATGTTATCAATTATAGAGAAATTTGAGGCTTTTGGGAACTAAATTTTGATACTATTGCATAATTCTTCCGTTCCCACTGGTTTTTATGTCCTTGAGCTTGAGGGTGTTGGACGATATAATCTGAATCCCACCGCATGGTCTGCTGCACCTACGGATATTTTGTCTATGTACTCATTTTTTTTTGTCTCAATGCTCCATTCATCGGTTAAACTTAGTTTTGTCTACATACTTTTTGTATTTATCTGAAAATGTTTGCACGATTTTGTAGTAGAAGTAGAACGTCATATCATGTAGAACTCTATACATTGCCGAAGGAAACTTAATTGAACGTTCTCAAAATTTAGTTGAAGTATAACGTCATAGCATGGTTTTCATAGATATAAAATTTAATTACTAACTGTCACAGGTTCATATTATTCTTATTTGCAGTAGGTATTGAAGTCAAAACTGGCACTGAGGCGTTCCGCGAACCCTTCGAGTACAAGTGCAAACCTGAAGATTGTAATCGTGCTTGCCAGTCGGATAGGCACGTTGCCGGGCGCTGCCATGCGGACGACAATGGTTGCTATTGCGATAAATGACGCTCTTTCAGGTTTCTCCAGAAGTCTGACAGAAAATAAAGTTAGAAAATAAAGCTTCCTTGAGAGCATAAACAATTGTATTCCATTCCTTTGATAAGTTGTTTTGATAATTAATAAACAATTGTGTTTCATTCCTTTTCGGAAACAATCTGAAGCTATTTGGCATCCCGTGGAAACATAAGTCTGCCAACCTCATGGCACATGTGGGTAAGCAGTCTATAAAAAAAGGGTTTGTCATGGTAGTTGGATACTTCGATTTCAGCCATACACGCCGTAAGAAATAATAATCCATTCTCTTATAAATAAAAGTATTCCATCCTAATATGGAATTTTAACAAATATCACTAGTAGAAAAATGTCTTCTAGTCCCGGTTGGGGATGACCGACTATCCCGTTTTTTAGTCCCAGTTGTACCACAAACCGCTTAATATATGTAAATAATTAATTCCGATAATTAAGAGATCTTAATCATGCCCTTATTATCATGCACGCTACTATTTGTAGCACTTGTGGGTAAGCAGTCTATAAAGTTGGATACTTTGATTTCAGCCATATAAGCTGTACGAAATAATCATCCATTCACTTATAAATAAAACTATGCCATCCAAATATGGAATTAACAACTACATCGAGGAAATAAACTTGATGAGTGTGTGAAAGGAGAGAGGGTCAAGAGATATACGTGATAATTCTCTTCTAATATATGTCAACATATATGTAATCCAAAGAACTAGAGAGTACATGCACCCATCCCAGGTGGTTTTGATATGGTGGATCCTAGGATTCCACCGAAGGGTATGTTGCATCAAAAAAAAAATACATATAACTTATAACATATATTTTGCCATCAAAGAATGTCTCTTAGAGCAAGTACAGTAGTAGGCTAATAGCCAGCTTACATGGCTTTTTTGGCTATGTGGAGGAGAGAGACAAGAAAAAGTAGTGAGAGTGGCTCTCGTGCAAGAGCCAACTATAGCATGTCCTCCTAGGACCTTTGTGAGAGTGAGAGGTGTGCCATATATTAATAAAGTAGTACATATTTATAGTTTGCAATTGTACAAGTTGACTATAAGTTAGCTATAGATGACGTGATAATTCTTTATAACCAGCAGTTGGCTCTATTATTAAACTTGCTCTTAAATAAAAGAGTTACATTCATCTCAATAAATTTTATATTTGCAAAGTACATGTTCGAAGTAGCATCAGCTAACTAAGAGCGTATTTTGTCACCACAACATGGTCATGTTCAAATATACGCAAATGTAGCACTTTGAAAAAAGGGGTACACTTTAGCCTTGTTCAAAACAATCGGGACTTCATGTATATCCACAAAAATAACATTTTTTCACAAGTATATAACTAGTTGAAGATGCGATTGTGTATTCTTTTACCAATGTTATAAGAAAGTGTTTGTTTCTAAGTTGAGTAATCCTATCTCAACCTTGCTACATATTAAAGGTACGCATGTCTCTTTCACCGTTGAATATGTGGAGCATGTTTGGTGAAGCAATAGGATGCAAGCAAGGAAACGACGTGATGGCTTGACGGTCGTTATGCATGACAGGTTGTGGTTGAACGAAATCTCTACTATCTAAAAAAGAAGTTGTGTTCCGTCGTCGACTAATATACGTCGATGGCTTCGTTCGACTCCCAGCCCCCGCACGGTTGTTGCCGTCTCCGCTAATCCTGTCTCGTTAATCAGTCTCCATAAATCCCGTCCGTATTAATTACCATCCACTGCCGTTGTACGCAATCACCACGAACCTCTCTGCCGGTGTCGCCCCGACCAACAATCCCGCCTCTCTCCGGCGCATCTGCTCCTCTCCTCGCCATACACTCCGCCATCACATGCCGCCTCTCCTCCTCCGGTCCTCTCAATGCAATTAGGGCTGACCTCAACCATTCTCTTGTCTCCTAGTCGCGCTGCCGCGAAACCAAAAGGGAACGAGTTTGCCTCTCACCGACCATGAATGGATGTGGACACGAATCTGAGTAAGGATGGCCAGAATCGCATGTCCACCTTGAACACCATTGCCGAGGCACACGTCTCTGACCGTCGGTGGGAGGCTGCTGCTGACCATACCCACGTAGTACATGATTGGTTAGAGGAAACATCTGGTAGACCTTTGGCAATGGAGGACACCCCTCATTGATATAAGCAATAATCCATATGATTTAAACCGAATAATAGATAAAGCATGATCATACAGACAGTACCAAAACTAACCATGCAGATCAACAAAGTAGTTGAACAGATTACATCTAAATAAGACAAACCTATCACATCTACACCAATCGCTAGTATAAAGAACTCTAGCAGAATCTGAAAGAGACAGTTCAGTATTACGTACGGTAGAACAGCGGCGGCAGCAGCCGCGGCATTGGCAGCAGTGGTAGCCGCAACGGTGGCAGCGTCGTCGCTCATGTTGAGGTTGTCGAAGAGGTCGGTGACGTCCAGGAAGAAGTCACTGTCCGGAAACTCGTCGTCGGAAGACGTGGTGGATGCCAGTAGTCGTGCTTGAGCGCTCCCCAAAAACCTGATCGTCCCTCACCCGTACAGGTTCACAAGAGGCGGGGTTCCGGAGGCCTACTATCCCGATCTGCGGTGCACGCCGCAAGCCGGGATGGGGAAGACGAAAGCGGTGGCGCAATAGACTGGAAGGTGAAGCGTGTGGTAAGCTATCCGATTAGGTTTAGCACGGAGGTTTATATAGCGCAGGTCAGGGAGATCGTGGGACTCAGCCCACATCCGAGTCGTAACAGCCCACGTCCAAGTCGGTAACAGCCCACGTCCCATAAAGACTGGAAACGGCTGACTAATTAATGCGTCCGTTAATGACTCGTAATTAATCCAAGATTAATTTTCCTGACTAGCAAAAATAAAGCTCGGCTCGGCGAGATTCCCGCAACCCGCAGCGCGCGCGTGGCGTGGCGAGGCGAGGCGGGCGGCGTCGGAGGAGGAGTGCGCCAGAGCTGCTCTTCTTCTCACACCTTAGTGAGTGGTGGAGCAGCCTAGTATATAAGGAGGTGTAACTCCCACTCAACTAGCAATGTGGGACTAAACTTTGACACCACGTGCACAGCCATATGCTGCCATACACAAATAGGCCAAAGAGAATTTCAGAATTTGTCTAATGGGCCAACAGCCCAAAACTCACCAAATTCCAACAATCCCCCACAAAGTCTGATTAGCACATCCCCTCATTTCCATTTTAGAATATTGTTTTATATACCGGTATGTAGTGGAGACTGTTAAGTTGAACTTCCACGTTAAACTTCATGCTACACTAGCTAGCAACTTGAATAGTGGACTATGCCTTGAACTACAAGTTTTCTGCAAACTATTTTCACACAAAATCTAGACCAGTACAGGGCTTCCCCGCGGTTTGGAGCTTATGCGTCATACTCCAGGGTCTTTCATAAGTTTATTAGAGGGCACCCAACTCTCACGGACTGCGACGTTTGACAGTTAGACTCACATAGGTGTGTTCCTCAATAGATGTTCTGCAGGACAACATCTCTGCTTAGAAAAGCCACTTGGAACACATTAAGATAAATATCAACCTGCCATGTAGAATAAGAGAGTATTTCATCTTTATGGAGATGTAAATATAATATGGGCATACTCTCCTCTCAGCTGATCAACAGCTTGTCTCCCAGCTCTAATTCACGGGATCTCTGATCACATAGAGTGGGTTACCACTGCGAACAACTCATTGTGTGGGTCTCAAACCCATCTCCCTCGATGCATTATCTATCACATTACGTGATAAACCCTTTGTGAAGGGATCTGCAAAGTTCTTAGATGTTTGGATATAATCCAATGCAATAACTCCGGAGTTTCTCATTTTCCTGACAGATTTCAATCTCCTCTTCACATGCCTTGATGACTTCATATTATCCTTAGAACTGTTTATTTTGACGATCACAGTTTGATTATCACAATTCATCGGGATGGCGGGTATAGGTTTTCCAACCACAGGTAAGTCCATCAAAAGCTCACGAAGCCACTCTGCTTCAATAGTGGTTGTGTCTAATGTTGTGAGTTCTGCTTCCATAGTTGACCTCGTTAAGATGGTCTGCTTGCAAGACTTCTAGGAAACAGCGCCACCACCAAGTGTAAACAAATAATCACTTGTGGCCTTAATCTCATCAGCATCAGATATCCAATTTGAATCACTATACCCCTCAAGTACTCAAGGATACCCAGTATAGTGAATACCATAACTCGCAATACCTTTCAAATAGCTCAAAACTCTCTCAAGAGCGTGCCAATGATCATCTCCAGGATTTCACACAAATCGACTCAGTTTGCTTACAACAAAGGAGATGTCAGGTCTCGTAGCGCTGGCTAAATACATGAGCGAGCCAATGATTTGAGAATATCTCAATTGTTTCTTTAGCATTCCTTCGATTCTTTCGAAGTAGCACACTCGGATCATAAGGCGTTGGAGAAGACTTGCAGTCACTATACCCAAAGCGACTCAATATCTTTTCCACATAGTGGGACTGAAGCAGTGTAATCCCACCATTGTCATCCTTCAGTAGCTTGATGTTTAAGATTACATCAGCCACTCCCAAGTCCTTCATCTCAAAGCAGCGAGATAGGAACTCTTTGACCTCCTCAATAACAGTGAGGTTGGTCCCGAATATCAATATGTCATCGACATAGAGACACATAATAACTCCCTCGCCCCCACCATGGCGATAGTACACACACTTATCAGCTTCGTTTACAACAAAGCCTTCAGCGGTTAAAGTTCTTTCAAACTTCTCATACCACTGCTTAGGAGCTTGCTTAAGACCATATAAAGACTTCACTAAATTACACACCTTTCCTTCTTGACCATCTACTACAAATCCATCAGGCTACTCCATATAAATTTCCTCATCTAGCTCTCCATTTATAAAAGTTGTCTTAACGTCCATTTGATGAACGAGAAGACCATGTGAGACAGCCAAGGATAGTAGTACTCGAATAGTGGTCAATCAAGTCTTCACCTTCTTTCTGGGTATAACCCTTGGCCACAAGATGTGCCTTGTACTTTAAAATAGTACCATCAGGTCTAAGCTTTTTCTTGAACACCCACTTACATCCTACAGGTTTGCACCCATAAGGACGATCAGTGACCTCCCAAGTTCCATTAGCTAAGATGGAATCCATCTCACTAGGGACAGCTTCTTTCCAGTAGTCAACATCTTGAGATGCATAGGCTTCTAAAATAGAGGTGGGAGTATCATCCACAAGGTACGCAATGAAATCATCACCAAAAGACTTTGCAGTCATTTGGCTCTTGCTCCTTATAGGAGCTTCATTGTCGTCCTCCACAGGATCATCATAGTGTTCTATCGGCATAGTGGGTGCAGGAATTATAACAAATTCCTGACTAGATGAACTAGTCATCTCCTGAGTTGACGAGCTTGACATACCTTTCATGGGAAAGATGTCCTCAAAGAAAGTCGCATGATTCGACTCCATAATCATACCAACATGCATGTCGGATACCTCAGATTTTACTATCAAAAATCTATAGCCAATGCTATGAAAAGCATATCCCAAAACACAATCCACGGTTTTTGGTCCAAGCTCTCGCTTCTTGGGTATTGGAATATTGACTTTCACCAAACATCCCCAAGTTCGTAAGTAAGAGAGTTTAAGCCTTTTATTCTCCCATTCCTCAAATGGAGTCATGGTTTTATCCTTTACGAGAACACGGTTTAGGACATGGCACGCAGTCATTACCGCCTCCCCCCACCATTCCTTGGAAAGACCCGATGTATCTAACATGGCGTTAACTAAATCAGTTAGAGTGCGGTTCTTTCTTTCGGCCACCCCATTTGACTTAGGTGAGTAGGGAGGCGTCTTCTCATGAATAATACCATGTTCCGTACAGAATATATCAAATTCATTTGAAAAGTACTCTCCACCATGATCCGACCTTAGCCGCTTGATTTTAAGATCAAGTTGGTTTTCTGCTTCAGCTTTATAGTTTTTGAAGTAACTCAAAGCCTCATCTTTAGATTTCAGAAGATAAACATAGCAGTATCTAGTGGAGTCGTCATAAAGTATCTTTTTCCACCTCGTGTCAACACACCATTCATCTCACAAAGATCTGAATGTATAAGTTCTAGTGGTGCTAAGTTTCTCGGTTCCATAGCTGTATGAGACTTGCGGGGTTGCTTTGCTTGCACACAAACTTGGCACTTAGAACCTTTCACAATGGTAAATTTCGGAATTAAACTCATATTGGCTAGCCGCGTCATGCAACCAAAGTCAATATGACAAAGTCGTGAATGCCAAATATTGGACTCATTATCATTGGAAACATGATTAATAACTTTAGTACATGAGTCTGACAAAGATAAGCCGAACAGACCTCCGCACTCATAACCCTTTCCAACAAATTGTATATACTTAGAAATTACAACTTTATTGGACTCAAATACCAACTTAAAACCATCTCGACATATAAGCGATCCGCTGACGAGACTCTTATTGATGGAGGGACGATATATTGCAAATGTATCTATAATTTTTGATGTTCCATGCTTGGTTTTATCCACTTTCTTGTGTTTTGTCCACACTTTGGAGTACTTTTCATATGATTTATTGGACTAACCTATTAACAAGAGCCACAGTGTCAGCTGTCTGTTTTCTGGTGTTTTTGGTTCCAGGAAAGTCAGAAAATGAATATTCTCGGAATTGGACGGGACAAAAGCCAAAGTGCCTATTTTTCCGGAAGTCATCAGATGCCAGAATATGAGACAGAGAAGTGCTAGAGGGCGGCCACACCACCTGGCCATGCGGCCAGGGGGTGGTGTGGCCAGCCCAGGCACCCCCTCGTCCTCTCCTTCCGCCTATAAGATGCCGTCGGGACGAAAACCCTAAGTGCCCGATCAAAAATCCACGAAAGAGTCTGTAGCCGCCGTCATCTCCATCCCTAGATCGGGAGGGATCTGAAGCTCTTCCCGGCACCCTGCCGGAGAGGGGAATTCACCCTGGAGGCCTTCTTCATCACCATGCAAGCCTCCGGTGTGATGCGTGAGTAGTTCATCCTTGGACTACGGATCTATGTAGTAGCTAGATGGCTGGTTCTCCTCCTTTGTGCTTTCATGTCTAGATCTTGTGAGCTCCGTTCATGATCAAGATCATCTATTTGTAATTCTACATGTTGTGTTTGTGGGGATCTGATTGATATTGAGATGCTATTTCAGATTGATTATTGATTCTATCATGTCTTTGTTATTTGTGATCTTGCATGTTTTCCGTTGTTAGTAGCTATCCTGGTCAAGTAGATGCTAGCAACTCCAAGAGTTAGTATTTATGCTCGATAGTGGGTTCATGCCTCTGGTAATCTAGGGAAGTGACAGAAATCTCTAAGGTACTAGATGTGCTGTTGCTACTAGGGAGAAAACAACAATCCTTTGTTCATAGAACAATCATATTGTTTACTTTACACACAGTTCATAAAGCAATAATCTATTGCTTGCAACTTAATACTGGAGGGGGTTCAGATGATAACCTGAAGGTGGATTATTAGTCATAGATACAGTTGGATGGCGGTCTATGTATAATGTTGTAATGCCCAATCAAGTCTTAAAGGAGTCAAGATGATTAGTATATGCATGTATTGCTTTCTCGATGTTTGTCAATTGCCCCTCTGTAATTTGTTCACCCAGCATGTTATCTATCTTAAGGAGAGCCACCTCTAGTGAACTATGGATCCCGGTCTTTTCTTTTACATACAATCTACAATCTTTTACTGCTTTGTGTTTACTTTCTGCAAACTATTACTTCTTTCCATTTGATAAGTTTAATCCTTTGTTTTTCGCAAAACACGGTGAGATTGACAACCTCATCACAAGTTGGGGACAAAGTTCTGTGGTTGTGTTGTGCAGGTCTCCACGTTGCTACTAGCACCGGTAGTGCGCCCTGCCAAGGCTCAGCTAGCAACACCTTTGGGGTGTTTCCTTGCTCCTACTGGTTCGATTAAACCTTGGTTTCATAATTGAGGGAAACTTGCTGCTGTGCTCATCATACCTTCCTCTTGGGGTTCCCAACGAGCTCTACATCAACATCGCACCAGCATTTTTCTGGCGCCGACATTGAGCCATCAAGGGAACGTGCTGCACATTCTTCAGCTGTATGGTCTTCGCCAACGTAAACTTCAGATTTACCGTACCAACACCATGAACAGAAGCACGTGAGCCGTTTCCCATCAGCAGGGAGGAGGTCATTGCGACCTGATAAGAAGAGAACATGGATATATCAGAACATACATGTGTATTAGCACCCGTTTCAATCCACCAATCAGGAGAATGACATAATGAAAGGATAGTAGGTAAAATACCGTACCCAACATCCTTCATCTCAGTATCGCTAATAACAACATTAGCGGTCTTGCCGCTGTTCCCATGTTGCCGCTTGTCAAAGCGATTAGGGTAGCTAGGAGCCCAATGATCAGGATCACCACAGACGTGGCAAGATCCTTTCTTCTTATCATTTTTCCTCTTGAAGTTAGTTGAGTGAGTGGCCTTGTTCTTGCCATCAAACTTCCCTTTGCCATCAGATTTGTTCTTATTCTTGAACTTGTGGGATTGGAAGTTTTTCTTCTGTACCAATTTGGCACTAGAAGTTCCGTCAAGTACTCGAGCACGTGTGTCCTTTGCTCTCGCCTTCTCTTCCACATGAAGAGACCCAATGATATCCGTAACGGAAAACTCTTGTCTCTTATGTTTCAGAGAAGTAGCAAAGTTTCTCCACATGGGAGGAAGCTTGGCAATAATGCCTCCGGCCACAAACTTGTCCGGTAAGGTACACTTGAACTTCTCGAGTTCTTTGGCAAGTGATTGTATCTCATGAGCATGCTCAACGAAGGAGGGCTCATCAACCATCTTGTAGTCAAAGAATTGCTCCATGACATACAACTCAGTGCCAGCGTCCGAGACCCCAAACTTGGCCTCGAGCGCATCCCATGCGTCTTTGCCATTATCAAATGACATATATGGGTCAACAATGTTGTCCCCAAGAATACTGAACAAAGCCGCCATAAACATGTTATCGGCTTTCTTAAAGGCCGCTTCCTGCTCAGCAGAGAGATCTCCTTCAGGTTTTCCAAGAGTGGCGCTATAGCAGTTTAGGTTTTTAAACCATAAAATTGCTCTCACGCGCCATCTCTTATAGTGCATACCATCAAACAAAGGAGGCCTAGTAGCCGCGGCTACACCAGTGGAATTCAATTGCCTATACTCAGCTTTTTGGATTGTTGAAAATATAAACAATAATCCATATGATTTAAACCGAATAATAAACTGATAAAGCACGATCATACAGACAGTACCAAAACTAATCATGCAGATCAACAAAGTAGATGAACAGATTACATCTAAATAAGACAAACCTATCACATCTACACCAATCGCTAGAATAAAGAACTCTAGTAGAATATGAAAGAGATAGTTCAGTATTACGTACGGTAGAACAGCGGCGGCGGCAGCCGCGGCATTGGCAGCAGCGGTAGCCGCAACAGTGGCAGCATCGTCGCTCATGTTGAGGTTGTCGAAGAGGTCGGTGACGTCTGGGAAGAAGTCACCGTCCGGAAACTCGTCGTCGGAAGACGTGGTGGATGCCAGTAGTCGCGCTTGAGCGCTCCCCAAAAACCTGATCGCCCCTCACCCGTACAGGTTCACAAGAGGCGGGGTTCCGGAGGTCTACTGTCCCGATCTACGGTGCACGCCGCAAGCCGGGATGGGGAAGACGAAAGCGGTGGCGCAATAGACTGGAAGGAGAAGCGTGTGGTAAGCTATCCGATTAGGTTTAGCATGGAGGTTTATATAGCGCAGCTCAGGGAGATCGTGGGACTCAGCCCACGTCCGAGTCGGTAACATCCCACGTCCCATAAAGACTGGAAACGGCTGACTAATAAACGCGTCCGTTAATGACTCGTAATTAATCCAAGATTAATTTTCCTGACTAGCAAAAATAAAGCTCGGCTCGGCGAGATTCCTGCAACCCGCAACCCGCATGATATCCCTCTATCATGGTGAGGCCATAATTTTAGATCGAGGGAGTCTGATGCATCCAAATCCTTAACGTAAGTGGGCTTTTGTGCTTGTATTCTTATCATTTGTTAAAGACATTTGTGAATAATTGTATTCTTTGTGAAGGGATTAGGCGATATTGACCGTGAGAAGGATGGGAAAGGAGCTGGATCTATATCAGACATATCATAGACCTTCACGATTACTACGTGATTCAATCTTTACTTCTTTTGTTCTATTGCGACTGTTCCTTAGGGAATTTGTGGGTATTTCTGAAATTATGTAAAAGAGGACAAGTTTGAAGTTTTGGCAGACCATCTACTTCAGGTAAGCTTGGTTGATTTCTTTATTATGGCTTAGTCTATGTATTTTTGGACAGTCGAAGAATGAACACTTTCTAAATAAAATCAGGTTGCTTATGGGAAAGGAGGTGGATCTATATCAGATACGAATGTGATTGAATCTTACTTCTTTTGTTCCGCTGTGATTGTTCCTTAGAAAATTTGTGCGTATTTCTGAATTCTATAAAAGAGAACAAATCTGAGGTTTTAGCGGCCCATCTACTTAGGTAAGCTTCGTTGACTTCATTATTATGGTTCGGTATATGTATTTTTGGCATTGAACAATGAACACTTTCTAAATTCTTGTTCAGGTTGCTTGTGCAAAAACTGGTCCGGAAGACTCAACAATAAACAATTCTGAACATTTGTCAGCAGATGGAAAACCCTGAGCAAGCTGCATTAATTTGCATGTGGTGTGAGACAGACTTTTATCTCTCCTTTTACGGTAAAAAGGTAGCAATTTCTCTTTTACTTGTCTATTTCTCACGTTCAACTTGCTGGCAGAATTTGGTGTGCATATATTTATTCCAATACACATAGATATACACTGATGTTGGACAATTAATTAAATTTCAATACATGGAGATATACACTGATGTTGGACAGTTAATTAAATGTAGTATGAAACTTTTGATATCTTGATTCTCTTGGTGGTATAGAATGTGATGTAGGAAGAGAATGCTTCTAGGTTTAACTGATGTCTTAGAAATTTTCCTAAAAAATGATGTCTTAGAAATAAAATATTTTTCGCTTAACAGATGTCTTAAAACTAAAGTAATATCTTCAAGAGCCAAGATGTATAACCACCAATTACTTATCGCATGATTTTGAGAAAATGGTTAGTTAAGAATACAATTATTTTGTCTAACATTATGAGGTTACTGCCTCAAATCACGTGGTTATGCATGGTTTGATTTCTCCATGTGGATGACAGAGCTATCGCATACTTGCAGCAGCCTCCTTTTTCACCTTATCCACCACGTCGACTAGTTGCCAGAAAGATATCGCACAACAATTGAAGTTATAGAGTGAAAAGAGAGAAAGTTCTAATGGTTTGCTACATTCATTGCCCCAGTATCCTAATTGCCTTCGATGCAGGTAAGGCTCTTGTTGTGATCCTCCATGGACAATGTACCTCGGCCCGTCCATTCATCCACGTTAACTTGCAAACGGCCTCATACCTCTGGGCAGTGTTCTTCAGTCGATAAACGTCGAACTCCCCCTTGATACAAAAATTCCGGAACGACATCCTGAACTCATGCATGCTCCTGAACTCGGTGTCAACCGAAATTATAGAATACTCGTGGTCATGTTTCATTTATTCTACTTCAACACCCAAATCATCGACTAGAATACCACCCTCATCGTTAAGTTCCTCGTCTATTTCATCATCACCAGATTCTTGATCCACTACAGTGCCTTCTTCTTCATCTGATTCAGAATCCTGGCCATCGTCTCTAATTCCTAGTACTCCACACATCATATTGACTCCCATGGGTGGGGCTGCACCATCATCTCCACCCGGATGGACCGAAACATTGCCCCAATCCACCTCACCGGCAACTCTATTTTCTCCAAGACGCTCGGTTGGTTCTGTTGCAACCACATGGGGTGGTCTTATGTTTGCACGAATCCCAGGTACTTCAGTCGACAAACAGCAGTCAGAATCAATTTCATCTTGACTGTACAGAACCCTCTTGCTCTTCCTGCGTATATCCTCCTTCCTGATGTAATCTTTCCTGATGGTATTAGTAGGGCTTGACATCTGTGTTCCATTCCCCATCGGACTAGGCTTTTTGATTCCGCTCTTGGGTGTGACCTCCTTACTGTCTCCCCTCACGGGTGTTGGCTCCAGGTTGCTAGCATTATTGTCTGACCTCTGCGGCGTGTTTTTCTGCGAATTAGCCCTTTTGCTTCTACTATTGGGCGTGTTCTCCTTCTTGCTGGCATTATTGCCTGACCTCATCGGCGTGTTCTACTCCAAATTAGCCCTTTTGCTGCTACTATTGGGCGTGTTCTCCTTCGTGCTAGCATTATTGCCTGACCTCAGCGGCGTGTTCTGCTCCAAATTAGTATTTTTCTGCTCCCACTGGTGTGGTAGCCTCCGTGCTGGCCATCTTCGCCTCTTTGCTACCACTCCTGGGAGTGTTCACCACCGTGCTAGCCCTCTTAGCATTTTTGCTGCTACCGTTCGGTGTGGCATTTTGACTGGATCTCAGGGGTGTACTCTGTGGCGTGGTGCCTCTTTTTGTGTGACTCTTGGGCGTCCTCTTCTCTAGCGTGGTCTCCTTGGTGACGTTATTCTTCGGGGTGCCCTTTCTGGGGATGCTCTTCCTGCTCCTCTTTATGACGCTCCTCTGTAAGTCTCTCCTCTGTTCAAAGCTACCCTCAGTCGCACCAGCCCCAGTGATGCCATGGATCAGGTCACGCATGCCTTCTAAAAGTCCATCATCTCTATTGTCGAGTTCCAATTCCTCTCCAACCATTTGCACTATCAAGTGGAAGTACACTTCATCTCTGTAATATTTCCTTATAAACAGTATGACTAAATCTCTGGTATCTTTCACTTCGATAGCCTTTTTGCTCCTGTAACCAAAATCTAACAAACGTGCTTCCTGGGAGGACCCCCACAGCACCTTCACATGTAACGACGCCATCAGGTCAGATAGCTCTACCACTTCAGGATCGTATCTTCCAAGGATTACATCAAACTCATCATAGAATTTTTCTGTGCCATCATCTAATTTTGCAGTATAATCCGCGACACCGATACGAACGATTACTTTGCCATCATTAGGTTTTGCAGGATCGAAACCTCCGAGAGGTACGAGAGGTGGAGCAGCACCATCAGGCCCAGCCACAATGCCACTGTCGCCATCACCAGCATCATCGTTAGCTGGATCAAGCTCGGTGGAAGTACTAGGACAAGGAGCAAGGCGAGGGCCCTTAGCAGCGGGAGCTACATTACGTGTTGGACAGGCAAGGCCCCTTCTAACGGCAACCACAATAGGATTAGCTATTGCCATGCCACATCGACGATCAGGAGCAGTTCCCACAACAGTAGTGTTTCGAGTGCTAGCAGAGTCCAGACCATGAGCTAGCTCCAGACCAGCAGCTCGCTAAACCTGAGCACGGGTTCGAGGAGGACACAAGGCAGCAGTCTTTGCAACAACAGTGGGGCAGCCTCCGGAAGCCTTAGTTTGCTCAACAGCGGAAGGGATTGGGTCAACAGCGGTCAGATCAACAACAACACGAGGACGACCAGTACCAACAGATTCCACAGCACGGGTTCGCACAACTTGGGGACGGTTTCGAGGAGGAGCAGCACACAAGGCAGCGGTCTTGGCAACAACAGCGGGGCAGCCTTCGAAAGCCTGAGTTTGCTCAACAACGACATGGATTGGGTCAGCAGCAGCCGGAGCAACAACACCAAGGGGAAGACCAATGCCAGCAGATTCCAGAGCAGAGTTTTCTACAACGGCAATACGAGTACTCCTACGAGGAGGTTGCCTAAGCATGTCGCGGACGAGAAACCACATTTTGCTGAACAACAGCATGGGTTCGAGTTAGACCACCCTGTCCAATAATAGCTGGTTGACTCCCAGTAGCAGGAGCTTCCACATCCAGTATGTTACAAATCAGCATAACCACACAAAGCCTAGCATACTGTTTCCTCAACCCAATTAGGTGACTGTCACACGATATAGGAACCTTGAAGCCTCATTCATCAACGAAGCTAAACCGTGCAGTCTGCTCCGGCCCCATTTCAGCAAGTTCACGCACAGCAGCAACCAAACCAAGGATGTTCATAACTGCACAAGCGCTACTTCCATCTTCAGACAGCTAGCTTGATTCCACGTGTTCTTCTCATCTGCTAATTTAATGTGGTAGCCGCAGAGGGTGACCATAACCGTGTATTTGGGTTCAGCAAAGATCCTACTTGACCGAAAATTGGGGACAAAAGATAAGAATTGTTTGTCAGCGTCGTGCTAGCAAACAGTTCTATGTTTGATATATCTCTGTAATGCCAATAGCCAGCTAGCAATTATAGGTAGTGTGAATAGCAAAGAGAAGAGTAGCTCACCCGCAATTAGCCAGAAGTACTTCTTCCTCGGCAAATGGATCTGGCATCCTTTGCGCTGCTCAGCTCGTCGGTGGTAGAGGCGGGCTAGATAGTCGCAACAGCTGGCACGACATTCGACATTCGGCATTAGATCTCGGTAGCAACGAGTAGGCATAGCAACTTGGCGCCGGAAGTCAAATGCTCGAAGCGATCATTCTGGTTGGAGAGGGGATTTTGACGCCGCCGGTGCTAGGGTTCATGCGAAAAGAGGGAGGGAGTGGATTTGTGAATTTGGTCAACGCACCAAGCTCCTTTAGTCCCTCGTTTCTCCTACGTGGTTGCCACGTTAGCGCTCGCGTCACGGAAATATTACTGACATGAGGGTCCTGACCGTCTACTTCACGGGGCAGTTTCACGGAATGTTTGGATTTGGTAGGGGTGAGATGAGTTTGCATCGAAATGGCCCCTCTCGGTAGTTAGCGGTCCAACATTTCGAAACACGGCAATTTCAGGCAACTTAGGTACTGCAGTGCACTCGCCCGGGAACTTTGGTACCGTAAACGAACAGCCACCTGTGATCGAGTCATGGACTCCTCTATTTGAACGCTAGGATTAATTCCCCTTCTTTCCTCCATCAAGCGCCTGGCATTGAACGTGCCCTCAGGAGCGGCGGTTTGTGTGAGCATCTCTAACAGATACCGCAATCCGCGGTATTGCAAAAGGCGAATGCAGTGTACTATAAAGTTTTTTTGTCCGAAAAACGTCGGTCCGGAACATATACCACATATGCATACCGTAAAACATAATATACTCTCGAATATTCGGTCGTCTTCTTCCTCTCGCCCGCAAAACAGTCGATGTAGCTCGTCGCGACGGGCGCGCGGACCACCGGCGCGGGAGGAGGTGCACAGGCCGGTGCGGGAGGAGGTGCACAGGCCGGTGCGGGAGGAGGTGCATAGGCCGGTACGGGAGGAGGTGCATGGACCACCGGCGTGGGAGGAGGTACGCGGACCACCGGAGCCACGCATGTGAGGTCACGTGGGTGCGGGAGAACGCGCCGCGCGCGTGTCTGTTCGGAGAGGCGACGTGCGGTCTCCTCCTCCAATGGTGACGGTGCGCGAGCTCGCGACCCGGAGCTTTCTCCGCGGCGCGATGAAACACTAGCTAGGCATGGAATCAAATAGACTCATCGTGAATAGAAGATTGATGCTGGAATCGAGGCTCCCTGCCATGAAAACGAGAGGGCGGTAGTGGTGGCGCTGTCGGAAGCGGACGGGAGCAGTTGGTGGTGTATTTTCGATGGAGGGAAGGGTTGACCGCTTTGGAGTTTACAACAGACTTCAAGACTGGTTATATGGAGTACATGCGAGTTGATACCTGGGAAGCCGCAAAAGATTTGTGGTTTTGACCAATTTTGTTGTAGTATCTGTTCTGGCCATTTTTCGCCATTTCGGACCAAAACTGCACATTTTGCGGGTTTGACCAGATATGCGGTATCTATTAGAGATGCTCGAGGTTAGGATTAAAATGGGGGAGTTATACAATAATCGCGCGATTGAAGGGGCTACGGACATAGAATTTTCCTCGGTCGGATAAGTAGGAGTTTGTCAATGTAAATTGCTAAGCGCATACCGAGATTTGATTAGACTATCCTAGGCTATTAGATTGTGCTTAGGAGCTTAATCGTGTGGCTTTAGTTGGCCCAGTGTATGTTGTGGGGTACATTTAGAAAAATTTGTGATCGCTCATTTATAAGTACTAGTAGAGTAACTAATAAAGGGCTACTAAAATCTCTAAAAAATACCATCGGGATTGGAACCCTAAAAAACAATGGAATTGGACTGAAAATAAGCACAGATTATTACTAGTAGTCACGTACTCCCCCCGTCCGCAAATAAGGGTCTAGTATTGTCTTAAGTCAAAATATAGTAAAATTTGACTAACTTTATAGAAAAACGTAGTAATATTTATGATACTACATTGGTATCAATAGATTTGTTTTTATATTTAGTTTCATAATGTGACAATTCAATATAATACATGTTGATATATTTATCTATAAGTTTGGTCAAATTTAATAAAGTTTGACTTAGACTAGTCTCAATGGGGCGTATCATATACTACCTCTGTTTGGGATTACAAGGGCCGAGAGCTTTTTTATATTGTTTGAGATTATAAGGTCTATGTTGGGATATGCTATATGAGTATCCTCATAGAATGTCACCAATACGTCTAACCTGGGTGGCCCGTAGTTGGTAGCAAGGCCTATGGCCTGTTAGGCGGCCTAGTTAGACGGATCCAGAAGGGAGGCCCATGCCGGATAAAGGAAGGCTACACAGGAGTCACCGACATACTCGGAGCCTTGGAGTACAAGAGACAGAAGATTAGTTCGAATTAGTGTAGGACTCTTTACCTTGTGCGGTAAGGACCTTTCTCTATAAACCCTAAGTTTTGGCGTCTTTATAAGCCGGCTTGCGGGAGCCTTTAGGGAATAAGATAACCTAAATTGCTGCGTACAACGCGCAACACCTCGCACAACAAACCTATCTCTGTAACTCGGCGTATTATCATTATAGTGATTTACAGCAGGAGTAGAGTTCCACCACCGTTGTGGGACTTGAACCTGGGTAAGCTGTGTTACCTCGTACCAGCCATCTCTCTGTCTTACTGAACGTCTCTAAACACGAACTGTGAGGACCTCTCCATGGCGTACTCGTCGGCAATACTATGACAGTCTATCTCATTTATTAATCTCTTTCGTCCAATGCATGTTCTCTTTTTCTCCTTACTTCTCTCATGCATGTAAAAATATTGGTGTATGCATAGATTAATGAGAGAGCTATGGAGTGTCTTGATCCTAGCAACTTGGCCCATAAGACTAATAATCCAAACAGAGATAGTAGTAGTACATGCATATGATACTAGTATATGATACCATCTCCACAATGCATAGTATCATGTAGTAGTACCGTAATATTAGTCTATTTATGGTTCTATAGAATCTCAGTAGTATACACCATTTATTTGAGATTAATTTTTCTAGTTTCTACGTGATATAATACCGTATGTATCTATGATACCAACACACTCACTTTCATCATTAATTATAGTGACACATAAGCATTTTGCATGCATCGTAATGCATGATACCACCTATGATACCTCCATTGGGACTAGTCTTAGGCTGGTCATAGTGGGAGTATCATATCACTAGTATCATGCATATGATACTAATGTATGATACTACCTCTCTAGTGGTTAGTATCATAGTACTATTGTATTTAATTTTTTCTACAATCTCAATGCAATTGTGTGTATGAAATGTATTGGTCATTAAATTACTAGTTTCACGAGCTATGATACAGTATCATATTATGATACTACTAACATCTCTCTCTTCATTAATTGTGGTGCCACATCAGATTTTTGTCAAGGTGGCATGCATGATACTCCTTATGATACTCCCATTAGGACTAGCCTTAGCCAAAAGCTAGAATTACACTTATTTATAGACGGAGAGAGTACTAGTCCGTGCCCGTCCATCATTATGGAATACTATAATAAATGCCAAAATGTTGTAATAAGGAAGATTAATTAATTTCATTATAATATGGGATCCAATAATAAATGCCATAATGTTGTAATAAGGAAGATTAATTAATTTCTTACTACGATAATATTTGGGAGGCAATAAAATGACATAATCTCATTATGTAATACTAATTAATTTGGTATCAAATTTTATTATCCGGTAAATGACAGTAATATTGTTATTGAAAACCAATTAATTTGGCATGAGATTTTTTGGAGCCAACAAATCCATATCCATAGAATATTCCGTGACGTCCGTATAAATCCGAGGATCCTAATTAATTACTAGGAGAAGCGTTGCGACCAAAGTGGGATTCGATTGGTGAAGAAAATCGCATGCTAATTTCCTCTCGTTAACTAGTATGACAATTATTTCAATTACTAGCAGCAGATCTTCCGTTACATAGTAGGCTCACTGGGAGGCATGCAAAAATGGTTCCCATCAGACTGGTTTCCAGGAATCGAGGCAATTAAACGACATAGTAAGTAGCAAATCTGGCCTAATTTCTTGGAATTTTTTTTGTTATACTAGGAGCCGAGTAAACCGGTATGAAGAGAGTACTCAAAGAGTCGGTCATGCGTCTATAGTCTATATAAACAGCAGGACTACAAGCAACAAAGCACCACGACCACGACCACGAAAAGGAGAATAGGAGAAGGAAATACTCGCTACTTCGTTATGGCTCTCATCCGGAGTAACGCAAAGGTTCTTTGCTTAATGGCACTTTTGATGATCTCATCCTTCTTTTTGTTGAGCCAAGCATCACGGAGGAACATAGGTACATTCCATCTATCAAATGTTATCAATTATAGAGAAATTTGAGGCTTTTGGGAACTAGATTTTGATACTATTGCATAATTCTTCCGTTCCCACTTGTTTTTATGTCCTTGAGCTTGAGGGTGTTGGACGATATAATCTGAATCCCACCGCATGGTCTGCTGCACCTACGGATATTTTGTCTATGTACTCTTTTTTTTTTGTCTCAATGCTCCATTCATCGGTTGAACTTAGTTTTGTCTACATACTTTTTTGTATTTATCTGAAAATGTTTCCACGATTTTGTAGTAGAAGTAGAACGTCATATCATGTAGAATTCTATACATTGCCGAAAGAAACTTAATTGAACGTTCTCAAAATTTAATTGAAGTATAACGTCATAGCATGGTTTTGATAGATATAAAATTTAATTACTAACTGTCACAGGTTCATATTATTCTTATTTGCAGTAGGTATTGAAGTCAAAACTGGCACTGAGGCGTTCCGCGAACCCTTCGAGTACAAGTGCAAACCTGAAGATTGTAATCGTGCTTGCCAGTCGGATAGGCATGTTGCCGGGCGCTGCCATGCGGACGACAATGTTGCTATTGCGATAAATGACGCTCTTTCAGGTTTCTCCAGAAGTCTGACAGAAAATAAAGTTAGAAAATAAAGCTTCCTTGAGAGCATAAACAATTGTATTCCATTCCTTTGATAAGTTGTTTTTGATAATTGATAAACAATTGTGTTTCATTCCTTTTCGGAAACAATCTGAAGCTATTTGGCATCCCGTGGAAACATAAGTCTGCCATGGTAACCTCATGGCACATGTGGGTAAGCAGTCCAACAAAAAGGGTTTGTCATGGTAGTTGGATACTTCGATTTCAGCCATACACGCTGTAAGAAATAATAATACATTCGCTTATAAATAAAAGTATTCCATCCTAATATGGAATTTTAACAAATATCACTAGTAGGTCACGTTTTTTTATTTTCGTTGTACCACAAATCGCTTAATTTATATAAATAATCAATCCCAATAATTAAGAGATCTTAATCATGCCATTATTATCATGCACGCTACTATTTGTAGCACATGTGGGTAAGCAGTCTATAAAAAAAGTGTTTGTGATGGTAGTTGGATACTTTGATTTCAGCCATATAAGCTATACGAAATAATCATCCATTCGCTTATAAATAAAACTATGCCATCCAAATAAGGAATTAACAACTACATCGAGGAAATAAACTTGATGAGTGTGTGAAAAGAGAGAGGGTGAAGAGATATACGTGATAATTCTCTTCTAATATATGTCAACATATATGTAATCCAAAGAACTAGAGAGTATATGCACCCATCCCCAGGTGGTTTTGACTATATGGTGGATCCTAGGATTCCACCGAAGGGTATGTTGCATTAAAAAAACATATAATTTATAACATCTATTTTGCCATCAAAGAATGTCTCTTAGAGCAGTGGCGAACCTAGGATTTTAGCAAAGGGTATGCTGCATCAAAAAATTTAGTCCCTATCAAGAAAGATTTTTCTTAGGATATAAAGAAGGGATGACGATTACGAACTATGTCAAAATGATTAAATAAAAAGATATTTTGCACTATTAATAAAAAAAGGTAAATTGTTGGACACAAACATCGACATGGCTTTCTAGCGCTGAACTAAATTCCAATCAGGCCTGACTCTGACCCCCGGCGACCATGTGCGGCAGCCAAGGGCCCATGCCTTTGGGGGGCCCATGACCACATATTCTCCTATACTATACTTTGTGTACACAGCTTCCTAAAAAAAATATTGCAGAGGAAGGGAGGCCCAGCGCAGCCGCTTCCATGAAGCCGTACTCGGGAGCGGAGGCCGCACAACAGAACAATGGGAGTACGCATACGATTGACGGGCATGGGCGCCTGACGATTGATCTTTGCGGCTCCTCTACCTCGTGGTCTTCGGCAGCCACTCCTCTAGATGATCGATCTTCTCTTCCGCTCTTCCTCTACCGACCAAGTGAACGAACTGCATCCGCCACCTAGTCGTAGTGATCGGCAGATCGCCCCAAGCCCTTCTATAGAAACTAATGAACTGAGTCGTTGCTCCCCTTGTCGGCCTTGCTTGCCCATGCCCGCTGCCCCTTGTATGTTCAATCCTCCTTCGTGAATCTATGATTATGGTAATTCGAGCTTTTCTATCATTGACGTCTCAAAACTACTTATGACTAGGGTTCTATCTTTAATTCTTTTAATCCTCTTCATAATATGACATTGCTTAATTGCTCAATAATTATTTATAGACATCTCAGACTACAAAATGTGTGCTTGGGCTTTAACTTTTAAATTTTTGCAAGTTAAAGTAGATAGAAACACATTTATATTCTATATTTTTAGATATGCGTACATATATATTCTACTTAGGGGCCCTCACTATCAAGTTCGCCAAGGGCCCCGCAATATATATAGAGCTGGCCCTGATTCCAATGGTTCGATTGATCCTAAATTTCCAAAGTATTCAACCATGGGATAATCATCTCAACACGTAAACAAGAAACTGTGTAAAAAGTTATATTTAAAAAGCTATAATAGAACATATAAAAATTAATCATATACTTGACTACTGAAGTCTAATCAGTAGACTAAATATCAATGGATGCTACACAGTTAGCCCATATACTACCAAAACACAGTGTGGAGTCGCTCCAATGTACTACAGTATCTTACATATTGATTTGCTTAGTCATCATAAGTAATCAGCTGGTCGAATCCATTAGCAAGATAGCTAGGTGGACACTAATCAGCTGGTCTTATCATCTGGTCCATGACCATAGCTAGCATGGAGGCTTACACGGAAGACTAAAGCCCACATATCATAGCCAAAGCCAATGCATTTATTAATGGATGGACAAATACTACCGGAGCTGATCAATTCATGTTAACCGAGTATACGTCTGCTCGCCAGACCGCAGGGTATGCCGTGGCATACCGGGCATACCCTGTAGATCCGCCACTGTCTTAGAGCAAGTACAGTAGTAGGCTTACATGGCATTTTGGCTATGTGGAGAAGAGAAACAAGAAAAAGTAGTGAGAGTGGACTCTCATGCAAGAGCTAACTATAGCATGTGCTCCTAAGACCTTTGTGAGAGTGGGAGGTGTGCCATATATTAATAAAGTAGTACATATTTATAGTTTGCAATTGTACAAGTTAACTATAAGTTAGCTATAGATGACGTGATAATTCTTTATAGCCAGCAGTTGGCTCTATTATTAAACTTGCTTTTAAACAAAAGAGTTACATTCATCTCAATAAATTTTATATTAGCAAAGTACATGTTTGAAATAGCATCATCTAACTAAGAGCATATTTTGGCACCACAACATGGTCATGTTCAAATATACACAAAGCACTTTGAAAAAAAGGGTACACTTTAGCCTTGTTCAAAACAATCGGGACTTCATGTATATCTAGAAAATAACATTTTTTCACAAGTATATAACTAGTTGAAGATGCGATTGTGTATTCTTTTACCAATGTTATAAGAAAGTGTTTGTTTCTAAGTTGAGTAATCCTATCTCAACCTTGCTACATATTAATATGGTACGCATGTCTCTTTCACCGTTGGATATGTGGAGCATGTTTGGTGAAGCAATAGGATGCAAGCAAGGAAACGACATGATGGCTTGACGGTCGTTATGCATGGCATTTCCACATGACAGGTTGTGGTTGAACGAAATCTGTACTACCTAAAAAAGAAGTTGTGTTCCGTCGTCGACTAATATACGTCGATGGCTTCGTTCGACTCCTAGCTCCGCACGGTTGTTACCGTCTCCGCTAATCCCGTCTCGTTAATCAGTCTCCACAAATCCCGTCCGTATTAATTACGTTATCACTTGCCTAAAAAACCTGGTCCATCCGCTGCCGCCGTACGCAATCACCACGAACCTCTCTGCCGGTGTCGCCCCGACCAACCATCCCGCCTCTCTCTGGTGCATCTGCTCCTTTCCTTGCCATACACTCCGCCATCACACGCCGCCTCTCCTCTTCCGGTCCTCTCAATGCAATTAGGGTTGACCTCAACCATTCTCTTGTCTCCCAGTCGCGCTGCCGCGAAACCAAAAGGGAACGAGTTTGCCTCTCACTAACCATGAATGGATGTGGACACGAATCTGAGTAAGGATGGCCAGAATCGCATGTCCACCTTGAACACCATTGCCGAGGCACACGTCTCTGATCGTCGGTGGGAGGCTGCTGCTGACCATACCCACGTAGTACATGATTGGTTAGAGGAAACATCTGGTAGGCCTTTGGCAATGGCGGACCCCCCCCCCCCCCCCCCCCCCCCCCCCCCCCCCCCGCTGCCCGCGTCCGAGCATGATATCCCTCTATCATGGTCTGGCCAGAATTTTAGATTGAGGGAGTTTGATGCATTCAAATCCTTAACGTAAGTGGGCTTTTGTGCTTGTATTTTTATCATTTGTTAAAGATATTTGTGAATAATTGTATGCTTTGTGAAGGGATTAGGTGAGATTGACCGTGAGAAGGATGGGAAAGGAGCTGGATCTATATCATACAGATCATAGACCTTCACGGTTACAACGTGATTCAATCTTTACTTCTTCTGTTCTATTGCGACTGTTCCTTAGGGAATTTGTGGGTATTTCTGAAATTATGTAAAAGAGGACAAGTTTGAAGTTTTGGCAGACCATCTACTTCAGGTAAGCTTGGTTGATTTCTCTATTATGGCTTAGTCTATGTATTTTTGGGCAGTCAAAGAATGAACACTTTCTAAAAAAAATCAGGTTGCTTATGGGAAAGGAGGTGGATCTATATCAGATACGAATGTGATTCAATCTTACTTCTTTTGTTCCGCTGTGATTGTTCCTTAGAAAATTTGTGCGTATTTCTGAATTCTATAAAAGAGCACAAATCTGAGGTTTTAGCGGCCCATCTACTTAGGTAAGCTTCGTTGACTTCATTATTATGGTTCGGTATATGTATTTTTGGCATTGGACAATGAGCACTTTCTAAATTCTTGTTCAGGTTGCTTGTGCAAAAACTGGTCTGGAAGACTCAACAATAAATACTTTCTGAACATTTGTCAGCAGATGGAGAACCCTGAGCAAGCTGCATTAATTTGCTTGTGGTGTGAGACAGACTTTTATCTCTCCTTTTACGGTAAAAAGGTAGCATTTTCTCTTTTACTTGTCTATTTCTCACGTTCAACTTGCTGGCAGAATTTGGTGTGCATATATTTATTCCAATACACAGAGATATACACTGATGTTGGACAATTAATTAAATTTCAGTACATAGAGATATACACTAATGTTGGACAGTTAATTAAATGTAGTATGAAACTTTTGATATCTTGATTCTCTTGGTGGTATAGAATGTGATGTAGGAAGAGAATGCTTCTAGGTTTAACTGATGTCTTAGAAATTTCCCTAAAAAATGATGTCTTAGAAATAAAATATTGTTCGCTTAACAGATGTCTTAAAACTAAAGTAATATCTTCAAGAGCCAAGATGTATAACCACCAATTACTTATCGCATGATTTTGAGAAAATGGTTAGTTAAGAATACAATTATTTTGTCTAACATTATGAGGTTACTGCCTCAAATCACGTGGTTATGCATGGTTTGATTTCTCCATATTGATGACAGAGCTATCACATACTTGCAGCAGCCTCCTTTTTCACCTTATCCACCACGTCGACTAGTTGCCAGAAAGATATCGCACAGCAATTGCAGTTATAGAGTGAAAAAAGAGAAAGTTCTAATGGTTTGCTGCATTCATTGTCCCAGTATCCTAATTGCCTTCGATGCAGGTAAGGCTCTTGTTGTGATCCTCCATGGACAATGTACCTCGGCCCGTCCATTCATCCACGTTAACTTGCAAACGGCTTCATACCTCTGGGCAGTGTTCTTCAGTCGATAAACGTTGAACTCCCCCTTGATACAAAAATTCCGGAACAACATCCTAAACTCATGCATGCTCCTGAACTCGGTGTCAACCGAAATTATAGAATACTCGTGGTCATGTTTCATTTCTTCTACTTCAACACCCAAATCATCGACTAGAATACCACCCTCATTGTTAAGTTCCTCGTCTATTTCATCATCACCAGATTCTTGATCCTCTACAGTGCCTTCTTCTTCATCTGATTCAGAATCCTGGCCATCGTCTCTAATGCCTAGTACTGCATACATCATATTGACTCCCATGGGTGGGGCTACACCATCGTCTCCACCCGGATGGACCGAAACATTGCCCCAATCCACCTCATCGGCAACTCTATTTTCTCCAAGACACTCGGTTGGTTCTGCTGCAACCACATGGGGTGGTCTTACGTTTGCACGAATCCCAGGTACTTCATTAGACAAACAACAGTCAGAATCAATTTCATCTTGACTGTACAGAACCCTCTTGCTCTTCCTGTGTACATCCTCCTTCCTAATGTAATCATTTCTGATGGTATCAGTAGGGCTTGACATCTGTGTTTCATTCCCCATTGGACTAGGCTTTTTGATGTCGCTCTTGGGTGTGACCTCCTTACTGCCTCCCCTCACGGGTGTTGGCTCCAGGGTGCTGGCATTATTGTTTCACCTCTGCGGTGTGTTCTTCTGCGAATTAGCCCTTTTGCTTCTACTATTGTGCGTGTTCTCCTTCGTGCTGGCATTATTGCCTGACCTCAGCGGCGTATTCTGCTCCAAATTAGCCCTTTTGCTGCTACTATTAGGCGTGTTCTCCTTCGTGCTGGCATTATTGCCTGACCTCAGCGACGTGTTCCGCTCCAAATTAGTATTTTCTTCTGCTTCCACTAGGTGTGGTAGCCTGCGTGCCGGCCATCTTCGCCTCTTTGTTATCACTCCTGGGAGTGTTCACCACCGTGCTAGCCCTCTTAGCGTTTTTGCTGCTACCGTTCGGTGTGGCATTTTGACTGGATCTCAGGGGTGTACTCTGCGGCGTGGTGCTTTTTTTCGTGCGACTCTTGGGCGTCCTCTTCTCTGGCGTGGTCTCCTTGGTGACGTTCTTCTTCGGGGTGCCCTTTCTAGGGATGCTCTTCCTGCTCCTCTTTATGACGCTCCTCTATAAGTCTCTCCTCTGTTCAAAGCTACCCTCGGTCGCACCAGCCCCAGTGATGCCATGGATCAGGTCACGCATGCCTTCTAAAAGTCCATCATCTCTATTGTCGAGTTCTAATTCCTCTCCAACCATTTGCACTATCAAGTGGAAGTACACTTCATCTCTATAATATTTCCTTGTAAACGGTATGACTAAATCCCTGGTATCTTTCACTTCGATAGCCTTTTGATCCTATAACCAAAATATAACAAACGTGCTTCCTAGGAGGACCCACACTGCACCTTCACATGTAACGATGCCATCAGGTCAGATAGCTCTACCACTTCAGGATCGTATCTTCCAAGGATTACATCAAACTCATCATGGAATTTTTCTGTGCCATCATCTAAATTTGCAGTATAATCCGCGACACATCTAGTACCTTAGAGATTTTTTTCACTTCCCCGGATTACCAGAGGCATGAACCCACTATCGAGCATAAATACTAACTATTGGAGTTGCTAGCATCTACTTGGCCAAGATAGCTACTAACAACGGAAAGCATGCAAGATCACAAATAACAAAGACATGATAGAATCAATAATCAATCTGAAATAGGATCTCAATATCGATCAGATCCATGCAAACACAACATGCAGAATTACAAATAGATGATCTTGATCATGAACGGAGCTCACAAGATCTAGACATGAAAGCACAAAGGAGGAGAACCAGCCATCTAGCTACTACATGGACCCGTAGTCCAGAGATGAACTACTCACACATCACAGCGGAGGCTTGCATGATGATTAAGAAGGCCTCCAGGGTGAATTCCCCACTCCGACAGGGTGCCGGGAAGAGCTTCAGATCCCTCCCGATCTAGGGATGGAGACGACGGTGGCTACAGACTCTTTCGTGGATTTTTGATCGGGTTCTTAGGGTTTTCGTCCCAAGGACATCTTATAGGCGGAAGGAGAGGCTGAGGGGGTGCTGGGGTCGGCCAGACGACCCCCTGGCGTGGGCCAGGCCTGGCCCGTGGCCAAGTGGTGTGGCCGGCCCCCAGCCCCTCTCCGTCTCGTATTCTGGCATCTGATGACTTCCTGAAAAATAGGCACTTTGGCTTTTGTCCAGTCCAATTCCGGAATATTTATTTTCTGACTTTCCTGGAACCAAAAACAGCAGAAAACAGGCAGCTGGCACTGTGGCTCTTGTTAATAGGTTAGTCCAAGAAATCATATGAAAAGTACTCCAAAGTGTGGACAAAACACAAGAAAGTGGATAAAACCAAGCATGGAACATTAAAAATTATAGATACATTTACAATGTATCAACATCCCCAAGCTTAACTCCTGCTCGTCCTCGAGTAGGTAAGTGATAAAAAGAAAGAATAATTTTTGAGGTGACATGCACCATCAAAGACTTTATCCAAGTATTTGTAAAACATTCAAAGCTGGGATAATAGTACTTCAATCATAATATGAAAGACAAAGTTCTAGCAATAAGACAAAGAAACTATGATGCAACATGAAAAGGCACAAACAAAAGATTCATGAATAACAATGCTTTGCAAGACGTTTGTTTGTTTCACATAAAGAAAACATAACATAATAGTATTCAGCTTGTCCCTCATAGAGTAGCAAATATAAATGCATAGGACACCTTCAAAGTTCATAAGAGTGACTAGATACAAATAGTTTAAAACAAGCAATATCCAAGCTATGCATCAATGAACTAGTCTTGGGACAATGCACATAGAACTAAGAATGGCCACTATGCTCTCAAAGTAGGTGCATAAAGGTAGAAGGTGGAGACTCAATATAATGGTGGAAGAAAGGCCTTCATAGAAGGAAGTAGGGATTCAAGTCTCATAAAGAGCTTCCAAAAATTATGGTACTTATAGCTTTCAGCTCTCATTGCCCCTATCATAAGCATCTTGAAGGTGATTAAGGTTAAAGTGACACAACTAAGAGGATATGCTTGACAAGTTATAAACCGAAATCTCAGGCCCCTTACTTACGAAGACCGAACCTCATGCTACTCACCTTTAGTCACAAGTAAGCTCTTGTCATTGTAAGTACATATGGATCATAAAGAACCGCCAACGGAGTACCCCTTGCACATGATACAGGAGCTATCCCATAATCAAAATGACAAGGCAAGCAGACAATGAGCATCTCAACAATCTTTTTTATTTGCTATTTGCATAGGTTTTTATTGAGGATGCTTCATAGAGTGCTCATTATGGTGATGCTACAAGTTTCCACCATGATTAGGCATGGCTTAGGCTAGCGGCCTAGGCGTTTCTCTAACACACATACAAACTCCATGATCTTACAAGTTCCACTTTTATTTCACACCACCGGGATCCATAAGCAAAAGAACATGATATCAACGGGGTACAAAGTACAAGTGCAATGTTGAAAGTGTTCCCCATGATACATGGTTCTGCTAATTTCAACTTATAAAGCGCAATCATATACGCAACAAAGAAGGACCCAATGGTTCAAGTTTATTAAGGGCAAGAAAAGTAAAGTGTGCCATCAAGTTCGTGAGAGCTTTAATCACTAGTTTTCATAACAAGTTTAATTTGGAAGGTAAACAAAAGCATGACTATACTTGGAATAGCATAAGCTAGTAGGTAGGTATGGTGGACTCTTTGGAATAACTTGGTTTAGGGAGTTGGATGCATGAGTGGAACTCATACTTGGTTGTGGAGGCTAGCAAAAGACTGGGAGCGACAAACTAAGAGAGCAATAATGGCCATAATCATGCAGAGCGACAAAACATCATTGATAAAAGCATAAAGTGATACTAGAAGTTGAAAACTAAAGGATCATAAAGGCTTATGGTGACTTGAGATAGTCATAACATGGTGTGAGCATGTGCCAAGTCAACCCAAATAAAGCATCAAAGGAGAATACCACTATACTATGCTTTAATATGCTAAAACAACACATGATTCATCCAAGGCACATTAAGCAATCTCAATTGTTTATAAACAAGTCATGCTACAGCAAAGAATACTAACCATAAAGCCAAAACAACATCAAGCATGGCATGACAAAGCATAGGCCACAGTCAAAAACAAACTCCTTTACCACATAAGTATGAACTTTCCTACTCTTTTCCAAACCAAACCAAACTATTTGCAAACCAATGTATGAAAGAGGGGGTCCAACCAATTTATTCAGCAAACTAAGAAAACCAAAGCAAACAAAAAACCAAAATGAAAACGAAAAAGAAGACGCTCCAAGAACAACACAACTGTGCATGAAACAATAAAAATGAAGCGTTTGGAAGAAACCTGGGATTTTTATTGATCAAGAAGGGGATGCCTTGGGCATCCCCAAGATTTGACGCTTGTAATTCTTGGATATTTCTTGGGGTGACACGTGTGGCATCCCCAAGCTTGAGCTTTAGTCCATCCTTCATCTCATTACTCATTCCTTCCATACACCTGAAATTTTTCCTTCATACAAAACTTCACACAATATTTGTTAGCAACTTTAGTGCACTCAAGATAATAAGTCTTAAGTTCAGTTCTAACACCAAATAACTTCCATTAGAACACTAGATACTGTAGCACTTCCCTCAAAAAGCTCAATTCCCCAAAAGAATTCAAAAAGGAACCAACAAGAAGCAAATGCAGAAAATGGCAGAAATCTGTCAAAACAGACCAGCAGGTAAAGACGAATTTTTTCTAAGACCTTCTGTTGCTCAAATCAAAAAGTGTTGAACTAACGAAAGTTATATAACAACCTGGGGCAGAAGAAAAAAAATTCACACCTCAAAAAGACGTTCAGATATTTTACACGATTTTTTACTGTGAAGCACAGAAATCTGTTTCGGGACATCAACTTTCCCAATCATTACTTCTCTCTCATTAGAGGTTACTCTTGGCACAAAAAGCAAATAAAAAGGATAAGGAGCGGTTATTACTGAAGTAATAACTTCAAAGACTCATCTAAAACTTTTGGGTTATCTCCCAATAAGTACTTTTCTTTAACGCCTTTAAGTTAGGCATAAGAAGCAAGAAGAATCAAGTGTTCTCAAATGAAGAAGCATTAAAACCAAATTTTGTTTTTATAGGAGAAGCAAAAGAACACTTCTCTCCCTTCTTAGGGAACTGTTATATACCTCTCTTGAGTGGGAGTTGATATTTAATGGTTCCTTCTTTCATATCAATAATTGCACCAACAGTTCTAAGCAAAGGTCTTTCCAAAGTAATAGGACAAGAAGCATTGCATTCAACATCCAAAACATAGAAATCAGCGGGGACATAAGCATTGTTAACCATAATAAGAACATCATTAAGACTCCCCATGAGTTTCTTTTTAGCATTATCATCAAGTGGGACATTCAAATAGCAATCTTCAAGTGGAGGCAAATCAAGCATATCATAAATCCTTCTAGGCATAATAGAAACACTACTATCAAGACCACATAAAGCTTTAAAATCAAAGTCATTCACTTTCATATTAATGATGGGTTCCCAACCATCTTCTTGTTTTATAGGAATAGAAGCTTTATGTTTCATCTTTTCTTTTTTAATCTTTATGAGAGCATCAGTAATGTGTTTTGTAAAGGCCATGTTCATAGCACTAGCATTAGGACTTTTAGCAAGCTTTTGTAGGAACTTAATAACTTCAGAGATATTGCAACCATCAAGATCAAAATCAAATTTATCATCTAAAGTAGTAGAACTGTTACTAGCCTCAACACTAGTGGTAGTGATAGTAGAAACACTAATGTTTCTAGCAATTTCATCTTCTCTTTCCCACTTAGCATGTAATTCAGCTAATAGTCTAACACTTTCATCAATTCTTACTTGTATAGCATTAGTAGCTGCAAAGGGATTCTCATTAGTTTCAGGTTTAACAGCTATTTTATTCGAAGAAGATTGAGCTTCAGCCAAAGATGCTATATTTCTTTCAGCATTAGAGAGTTTTTCCTCAATAGTTTTATTGAAAGCAGTTTGTTTACTAATAAAGTCCTTAAGCATAACTTCAAGTTCAGAGGGAGCACTCCTGTTATTGTTGTAGGAACTTCCATAAGAATTACCATTGTTGGGAGGATATTGCTTATAATTGTTGTTATTGATGACCCACAAGTATAGGGGGTGTATCGCAGTATTTTCAAGGGAAGTGAAACCCAATTTATTGATTCGACACAAGGGGAGCCAAAGAATATTTATAAGACTTAACAACTGAGTTGTCAATTCAGCTGCACCTGGAAACAATCTTGCTCACGGCAGTTTATCAGTAGCAACAGCTTTGTAGTAGGAATAGCAAAGTAACAGCAGTAGTAAAGTAAATACTGCTGTGACTATACCAGTAAGAAGTGGGATTCGAGTGCGGTAGGCATAGGGATGGATGGACGGGCGTTGCATGGACAAGACAATTGACATAGCAATCAGAACATAGGGCAATTGCAGATAAATAAGATAAATCATCCAAGTACTCGATAATCCTAGGCATGTGTTCCATATATAGTCAAACGTGCTCGCAATGAGAACATGCACAACATCTTTTGTCCTACCAACTACTGGCAATTAAGGTGCTCCTTTCAATAGAGCACCGGAGCAAAGCATTAACACTCCATGAACACATGTGATCCTCACATCAAAGCCATTCCCTCCGGTTATCCCGATTTCTATCACTTCGGGGCCATTGGTTCCGAACAACAACGTGTGTATACAACTTGTACATAAGACCAAAAATAATACTATCATAATGAATCAATAACATGTTCAGATCTGAAATCATGGCACTTGGGCCCTAGTGACAAGCATTAAGCATAACAAGTCGCAACAAAGTCATAAAGCACTAATAAAAGATACTAGGCACCATGCCCTAACAATCTGATGCCATTACATGAATGATATCATCCAATCCCTACCATCCCCATAGCCTACAACGGGGGATTACTCACTCATAGATGGGGGAAACATGGATGGTCGATGGAGAAGCGATGGTGATGATGATGGCGATGATCTCCTCCAATTCCCCGTCCCGGAAGGGTGCCAGAACGGAGTTTCTGGTGCTGTTTCGTGGAATCTGGTGGTGGTGGCGGAGTGGAACTCCTTCTGGAAAAACGTCGAACCCCCCTGAGTTTTTAGGTCAGAAGGCAAGTTATAGGCGAAGAGGGAGACCGAGGGGCAGTCTGGGGCGGCCAGACCACCCCCTGGCGTGGCATGGGCTTGCCCGAGCGGCCAGGTAGTGTGGCTTGGGCCCAGCCACCCTCCGTCTCGTATTCTGGCTCCGGGAGTCTTCTGGTGAAATAGGATTTTTGGCATATTTTCCGGGATTTTTCCTGAAAGTTGATTTTCTGGACAAAAAGTAGACACCAAGGCAATTCTGCTGAAAACAGCGTCAGTCCGCGTTAGTTGCATCCAAATCACAAAAGTTTAGAGGAGAAACAATAGCAAAAGTGTTCGAGAAAGTAGATACGTTTTGGACGTATCAACTCCCCCCAAGCTTAGCTTATTGCTTGTCCTCAAGCAATTCAGTTGAAAACTGAGTGCGATAAAAGAACTTTCACGAACACATTTGCTTCATATGATGTATATATTCTCAGCATGTGATCAACTACTTAGGCAATTCATAATAAAGAGTATGCTACTGAGGCTACTTAAAAGTCATTGCAAGCTATGAAGAGGTTCCAACTCAAAAATAATAAGCAGCATGAAGCATAAACATAAGCAACATTACAATGCTCATAACAAGGTATGATAGAGTGGTATCTCGCTTGCCTTTGATTATGAATGCCAAGGCACCTCTGAAGTCCAAGTGAAGACTAGAAGTAAAGATGTCAAAGATACAAGCATCAAAGTCATAACACAAATAATCAAGTAATGAGACAAGCACAAAGAATGACAACTATGCTCTCAAGAAGGTGCTCAAAGAATATATGGAGACTAAACAAGTAAAAGAAAAAGCTTTTGAATAGTTTGAAAAGCTTCCAAATGCTGAAAGTATGGTACTCATTAGCTTTGAGATCTCATTGCCCCTATCATAAGCATCTTTAATGTGATTAAGGTGAAAGTGAGGTCCAATCTGAGTTATATGCTTACCAGACTATAAACCTAAAATCCCATGTCCCTTGAGTACGAGGGCCGCTCCTCATGCTACTCAACTTTAGTTACCGGTAAGTTCTTGTCATCGTAAATATGTGCGTATCATAGAGAACCGCCAACGGGGTACCCCTTGCCCGATGATACGGAAGAATCCCCATATCAAATGACAAGGCAAGCAGACAATGAGTATCTCAGCAATCTTCTTATTTATCATGGGAAAATGGTGCTTTTTTCTCTCTTTCCTCTTTTCATAAATCTCTTTTTTCTCAATAGTTATCTCTCTTTTTTTATAAGAAGAATGCGTCATAGATATCATTATGATTACGCTGCAGGTTTCCACCATGTCAGCATGGATTAGACCAGCGGCCCAGGCATTTCTCTAACACACATACATAACTCCATGGACTTACAAGCTCCCCTTTTATTTCACACCGACGACATCCGCAAACAAAAGAGCATGGTATCAACTGGGTATATATTTACAAGTGTTGAAAGCGTTCCCCGTGACAGCACGGTTCTACTAATCCCCGGCCTATAATTTGCAAGCATATAACTTTAATGGACAGTCATAATGGTTCAGGTTTATTAAGTGCAGAAAATAAAGTGTGCCATCAAGTTCGTGAGAGCTTTACTAACTAACTTTATCATAACAAGCAAACATTTTATTCGGAAGAAAACAAGGCATATTGAACATGCACGGAAATAGCAAATGATGCTAATAGGTAGGTATGGTGGACACTTTTGGCAATATTGGTTTTAAGGGAGTTGGAAACATGAGTAAAATACTTAGTGGAAGTGAAGGCTAGCAATAGTAAGGGAGCGACAAACGAGAGAGCAATAGCTGTCATAATCATGCTTGCAAGAAAACAGGACTAATCATGGCATGAAAGTGATTCAAAGATCCTCAAGGCAAAATAATTCCTCGAGGCTTAACTGATTATTACAGTCATATGCATGCGTGAGCATGTGCCAAGTCAATTCAAATGAAACATTCAGAGGAGGATATCACGGTGTCATACCAAGTTATGAATAGAATAATGCAAACAAACATTCATAAGACATGCTACAAACTATTAGCGAGTTGGAGCTAATCATAAGAAAGCAAGAACTACTAAGCATCCAAAGATAACATACACCCTACACGAACAGGCTAAGCATGCCCACAATGATGAGTATATGTACAAAAATGAAAACAAGTAGAGTTCGTTACTAGCCTCTTACCACACCTCAAGTTGTCATTAATCCTCATTATTGATCTTCACTTGTGTGTCTTGACTAATAATATGAAACCAACATCCACTGAGGACTGCTGAACCCTGTAGCAAACTCAAAAAACCAAAGAAGAACGACAAATATTTTTGGTGTTTTCGATTTTTAAAACAAGAACCAAAGAGGAAAAACAAGCAAACCAAAATCTTTTTGGGTTTTTCGAATAGTTCAAATAAAGCAAAAAGGAAAAGCAAACCAAGGCAAGAAGAAGAAGAAGCAAACCAAAGAGAAACAACAAAAATATTTTTGGTCTTTTTGTGTTTTAGAAAGCAAAAACAAAGAAAGAACGAAAACTAAAAAGAGAACGAAACATGAATATACAAAATACCGACGCAACATGATAAGGAGATGAGTGTGGTGTCGGCGTACCTCCCCCCAAGCTTAGGCTTTTGGCATAAGTGGGTATCAATCTAGATATGGGTAAGGGTTACAAGCAGGAGGATCATGGTAAGAATGGTCATAGTTGGGCCCGTGGGAAGAAGAAGAGGCTCCCGAATCATAGGCAGACTACTGATATGAAGACTCCCCCTTGTTCAAGGGCTGGACCGAATCGTCTATGACCTCCCTTCTAGTATCCTGCTCCTGTTGGGAGAGCTCTCCCAAGTACGTGTCAAGCTCCTCCTCAGTGAGGGACCATCCTTCCATGTTATCAAGGTTAAACAAAACAGGTGCAGGCAAAAGAACAACACGCTCGGACTTGCTCTTTCTACAACCAGCTTTGAGAAAAGTTATTTCATAAGACAACTCATTCAAACTAGCCCACGAGGAAACAAATTTATGTTGTATCATGGAATTAAAATCAAGCCTTCTATGGGGAACTGTAGGTCTAGATGATGAGGCACTAAACCATGCAATGCTAGTAAATGAGAAGCAATGAGGCCTCCACAAATTTCACCTTTCTCACGGTTAGCAGCAAGACGGAAAGCTATCAAAGCACCTAAGTTATAAGACCTATCTTGTTTAAGAGCAGTAGAGATAAATGCTAGATCATATGAAGATAACTTATTGGTAGTTTTCCTAGCAAGAACACACTTGGCAATAAATTAGGCAAAGTAGCGAATGGAGGAAATATGAATGTTACGGATTTTTCCACTCTCCTTCGAGAAGCTGCTCCCTTGGCAAATTTCTGCGTATAAATCCATAAGTGGTTCAGGTCGCTCCTTAATCCTTCTACATGATCCCCATTGAGGTACCTTGATAGCTGCACAAAAGTCATCGAGAGAAAGGTCGACAACAATATTGTAAATTTTGTAGTGGACCATGGGGATAGGCAAAGAGTGACTAAATTGAAAGTCCTGCACCACAGACATGGTTAGCTTCACAAATTGACAAGGTTCATCTTCCAAAAAGTGCTCCAACCCTGCATTAGAAACCAAAGTGTGGAAATCTTGGAGAATTCCCACAACTCTCATAAACTTAGAACATGGATAAATGGAAGGAAAAACTTCCTCCTCCCGGTGGATCTTCATGACCTCAGGCACCCATAGTTCATGTTGGTTTAGTTGATGCTCATTCATCTTCTATTCTGAAATTTAAACACCTATTAAACAAGTGATTGCAAAGTGAATATAATGATGGATTCTACTCATAGGGACTTGTAAGAGGCCTAAACATGCATCAAAACTATATCTCTAAGCATCAAACAAGCTTACAAGCTCTCATAACATGTCACCTACAGCAGCAATATACTCAATATATAATCTACTAAACACAAATCTACTTGGAAAAGGGGAGGAGTCACATACCAAGGAACAATTGCTCCAAATTTCTGCAAGAAAGATGGGCTAAGCAAGGAGATCAAAAAAATCGAGAGCAAGCACAGCAAGAACGTGATTTTGAGCAATGAACTGGAGCTTACTCGGGGGAGAGAAGAAAGTGGCAGGTGAGAGAGTTAGTGGAGGGCCAGGGGTGGCCCACACCATGGCATGGCGCCACCTAGGGCAGGTTGTGCCACCAGGTGGTGAGCCTGCCTGGTGGGTCCCCCTGGAACCTCTCAGGCACTCCTCTGCCCCTTTTTCTCGTAAAAATTTAATATGAATTTTCTAGAATTTTTCGAGAAACTTTATTTTTGAGCATTTTTCAGGTATAGAAGAATGATTTTCTAACAAACAGATTTTTTTGGAATGATGCAATGACAAAACAAGGCTAAAACTACAGAAGTTCTAAGACACTCTAACATGCAAGCAACTAACAACAAAGAAAACTAAACGAAAACAAAAACTAAAATGGATAGCAATAGAAGTAAATGGAGATAATCATAGTGAAAACATTGTTTTGTTCAGCAAAATCCTTTTGTTAACAAGGTTGATCAGGTCTTGTTACCAAAACAATTTCATATGAGACAAAACTTTGTATTCCACTAATGATTATGTTACCTCAACCTTGATAGCAATAGTCCTAATCATAATAGTTTCAAATTTTTCTCTTGGTATGGGACAATATATTTCTCCAGCTTGAATGCCCTCAACATGTTCAATTGAATTCAAACCATAAGTCCTTTCAATCTTCTTGGGGAAATAGACAGCATTTTCCTTGTCATTAACATTGAAAGTCACATTTCCTTGATTACAATTAATGACAGCTCCTGCAGTATTAAGAAAAGGTCTCCCAAGAATAATAGACATATTATCATCTTCAGGCATTTCAAGCACAACAAAATCAGTTAATATCAAGCAATTATGAGCCACTTGAACAGGTACATCCTCACATATACCAACAGGAATAGTGGTAGATTTATCAGCCATTTGCAAAGATATATCAGTTGGTATCAGTTTTTCTAGTTGAAGCCTCTTATAGAGAGAGAAAGGCATAACACTAACTCCAGCTCCCAAATCACACAAAGCAGTTCTAACATAACTATTTTTAATAGAGCAAGGGATAGTTGGAATCCCTGGGTCTCCAAGTTTCTTAGGAACCTTACCATTAAAGGAATAATTAGCAAGCAAAGTAGAAATTTCTTCATTAGGGATCTTCCTTTTATTCGAGACAATATCCTTCATATACTTTGAGTAAGGAGGCAATTTAATAGCATCACTCAAAGGAATTTGCAAGAATAAAGGTTTCATCCACTCACAAAACTTAGTATAGTGTTCATCTTCCTTTGACTTGTGTTTCTTATCAGGGAAAGGCATAGGTTTTTGGACCCAAGGCTCTCTTTCACTACCATGTTTCTTAGCAATAAAATCTTCTTTGGTGTATTTAGTATCCTTAGTGTGGTTTTCAGGTTCTTCTTCAACTTTTTCTTCATTAGGAACTTCATTTTCTTCATTACTACTTTCAGTTTCAGCATCAGAGATAGATATACTATTAGGATCTATAGCAGGTTCGAAGGGTTCTACAACGGTTTTATGTTTCTTTTTCCTTTTCTTATGAGTAGAGCCACTATTTTTAGCTTGTTGAGAATCCTGCTCAATTCTTTTGGGATGCCCCTCAGGATATAGAGGATCCTGGGTAGCAGCACCACTTCTAGTTCTAATTTCATAAGCATGTTTTTCTTTAGCAGCATTAACTAACAAGTCTTTTTGCACTTTAATGAGTTGATCTATTTGAGTTTGAACCATTTGAAAGTGTTTAACAATCATTTTAACATCATTAGAGGTTCTTTCCACAATATCTTTCAACTCAACAATAGCTCTAGTGTTTTCCATTAGATGATTTTGCACCCTTTTATTAAAATTATCTTGCTTAACAATAAAGATATCAAATTCTTCTAAGCATTGATCAGGAGGTTTAGAGTAAGGGATATCACCTTCATCAAAGTGTTGGAGAGAGTGTACCTCAATAGTGGGTCAGTAGGGAATAGGCTCACATAATTCTTCTATAGGAGGTAAATTCTTGACATCTGCAGCTTTAATTCCCTTCTCCTTAAGACATTTCTTAGCTTCCTTCATCACTTCATCATTTAATTCAATAACTCCCCTCTTCTTTGATGTTGGAATAGGCACTGGTATAGTAGGTTCAGGTACAATTACTTCAGGTATAGCTTGTTCAGGAGGAGTCCAATCTTCATAGTTCTTGCTTATTTTAGCCATTAATTCCTCAGCTTTCTTAGGAGTCCTATTCCTGAAAACACAATCAGCACAACTATATAGGTATGTCCTAGATTCTTCAGTTAGTCCATTATAAAATATATCAAGAAGCTCATTCTTAGGTAATGGACTTCCAGCCTATGCATGAATCAAAGCGCAAAACCTTGCCCAAGATTCGGGCAATACCTCTTTTTCTCCCTATTTAAAATCAAAAAGTTCCTGAAAAATAGCATGTCTAGCACTAGGAGGAAAATATTTCTGCAGGAAAGTACTAATCAAGCAATCAGGGCTATCAATAGATCCAGGAGGTAAATTACTAAACCAAGTTTTAGCTTCTCCTTTCAGTGAAAAAGGGAAAATCATAGCAACAAAGTAAGTACGCATCTTAATATCATCAGAAAACAAGCCACTCATGGTAGAAAGTTCATTCATATGTGCTACCGCACTTTCATTCTTAGTCCCACAAAAAGGTTCTTTCTCGACAATAGCTATGTAAGATAGATCGAGAGAGAAATCACAATCTTCATCTATAATGTTTATGGGAGAAGCAGCAAACTTAGCAATAGGAGACAATTTGGGTCTAACAGTACGCCTCTCAAGGAGACTCTTAGCAGCGCTCCTATCATGGGTGTTTTTACATTCTTAAATAAATTCATCGGTCACCTCAACATAACCATCTTCAATATCATAACTCTTACTAGACTCAGGTGAACTAACAGGTGTGGTAGTGGCTTCATCAGGAGTTTCAGTATTTCCAGCTATAGTTCTAGCAATCGTAGCATCTAGGAAAGGACCTAATGAACCACTCTTATCAAGCACAGTAGAAGCAGCATCATAAGCATCAGAAGTTTCAGATTCAGCAGTAGTAGCAATGTGTGTAGCATGTGTATGTGGTGGTGTAACGAGCTTACTCATAACAGATGGTGAATCAAGAGCAATAGAGGTGTTTAGAACCGTACCTCTTCTTGTAGTGGATGGTAAAATAGGAACCTTGCCATCACGAGACTTACCCATGATGGATGGATAGCAGCAAACAATAGAGAATCCAAGTGAACTTGATAAATAAAGCTATGGTCCCCGGCAACGGCGCCAGAAAATAGTCTTGATGACCCACAAGTATAGGGGTGTATCGCAGTATTTTCGAGCGAAGTGAAACCCAGTTTATTGATTCGACACAAGGGGAGCCAAAGAATATTTTCAAGCCTTAACAACTGAGTTGTCAATTCAGCTGCACCTGGAAACAATCTTGCTCACAACAGTTTATCAGTAGCAACAGTTTTGTAGTAGGAATAACAAAGTAACAGCAGTAGTAAAGTAAAGACATTAGTGACTATAGCAGTAAGCAGTGGGATTCGAGTGCGGTAGGCATAGGGATGGATGGATGGGTGTTGCATGGACAAGAAAATTCACATAGCAATCAGAACATAGGGCAATTGAAGATAAATAAGATAAAGCATCCAAGTACTCGATAATCCTAGGCATGTGTTCCATATATAGTCATACGTGCTCGCAATGAGAACTTGCACAACATATTTTGTCCTACCAGCCTGTTTGAAGTGGGGCCTCCAGGGAACTACTGGCAATTAAGGTGCTCCTTTCAATACAGCACCGGAGCAAAGAATTAACACTCCGTGAACACATGTGATCCTCACATCAAAGCCATTCCCTCCGGTTATCCCGATTTCTGTCACTTCGGGGCTATTGGTTCTGGACAACAACGTGTGTATACAACTTGTAGATAAGACCAAAAACAATACTATCATAATGAATCAATAACATGTTCAGATCTGAAATCATGGCACTTGGGCCCTAGTGACAAGCATTAAGCATTAAGCATAACAAGTAGCAACAAAGTCATAAAGCACTAATAAAAGATACTAGGCACCATGCCCTAACAATCTGATGCCATTACATGAACGATCTCATCCAATCCCTACCATCCCCATAGCCTAGAGCAGGGGATTACTCACTCATAGATGGGGGAAACATGGATGGTCGATGGGGAAGCGATGGTGATGATGATGGCGATGATCTCCTCCAATTCCTCGTCCTGGCAGGGCGCCAGAACGGAGTTTCTGGTGCTGTTTCGTGGAATCTGGTGGTGGCAGCGGAGCGGAACTCCTTCTGGAAAAACATCAAACCCCCCTGAGTTTTTAGGTCAGAATGCAACTTATAGGCGAAGAGGGAGACCGAGGGGCAGCATGGGGCGGCCAGACCACCCCCTGGCACGGCCTGGGCTTGCCCGCGCGGCCAGGTGGTGTGGCTTGGGCCCAGCCACCCTCCATCTCGTATTCTAGCTCCGGGAGTCTTCTGGTGAAATATCATTTTGGCATATTTTCCGGGATTTTTCCTGAAAGTTGATTTTCTGCACAAAAAGTAGACACCAAGGTAATTCTGCTGAAAACAGCGTCAGTCCGCGTTAGTTGCATCCAAATCACACAAGTTTAGAGGAGAAACAATAGCAATAGTGTTCGGGAAAGTAGATACGTTTTGGACGTATCAGTTACCAAAATTGTTCCTATAAGCATTATTGCCAAAATTGTTATTTCTTATGAAGTTCACATCAACTTGCTCTTCTTGATCAACCAAAGAAGCTAAAGGAACATTATTTGGATCAATATGGGCTTTCCCATTAACAAGCATAGACATAATAATATCAATTTTAACACTCAAGGAGGAGGTTTCCTCAACAGAATTTACCTTCTTACCTTGTGGAGCTCTCTCAGTATGCCATTCAGAATAATTAACCATCATATTATGAAGAAGCTTTGTTGCAGCACCCAAAGTAATGGTTATAAAGGTCCCTCCAGCAGCAGAATCCAATAGGTTCCTTGAAGAATAGTTCAATCCTGCATAAAAAGTTTGGATGATCATCCAAGCAGTTAGTCCATGAGTGGGACAATTCTTTACCAAAGATTTCATTATTTCCCAAGCTTGAGCAACATGTTCATTATCAGATTGTTTAAACTTCATTATTTTACTTCTCATAGATATAATCTTAGCAGGAGGATAGTATTTTCCAATGAAAGCATCTTTGCATTTAGTCCAAGAATCAATACTATTCCTAGTTAAGGAATTCAACCATTCTTTAGCTTTTCCTCTCAAAGAGAAAGGAAACAATTTCAGCTTAATAATATCACCATCTACATCCCTATGCTTTTGCATCTCACGAAGTTCAACAAAGTTATTTAGATGGGCAACAGCATCTTCATTACCAATACCAGAAAATTGTTCTCTCATAACAAGATTGAGTAAAGCAGGTTTTATCTCAAGGAAAGTATCTTCAGACACAGGTGGAGCAACAGGTGTGCTCATAAAATCATTGTTGTTGGTGCTAGGGAAGTCACACAACTTAGTGTTTTCAAGAGTATTCATTTTTTTGTGTTTTTTGAAAAAGAAAGCAAACTAGTAAAACTAATTTTTTTGTGTTTTTGATAACAAAACAAGCAAACAAAGCAAAACAAAAATAACAAAGTAAAGAGATTGGTTATGAGGGACTCCCCTTGTGAAGATGTCCTTGACTCCTCGGCAACAGTGCCAGAAAATATGCTTGATGGCCCAAAATATATCGAGCTCGTTGGGGAACCCCAAGAGGAAGGTATGATGAGAACAGTAGCAAGTTTTCCCTCAGTATGAAACCAAGGTTATCAATCTAGTAGGAGCAAGGAAACACCCCAAAGGTGTAGCTAGGTGAACGTTGGCAGGGCGCACTACTGGTGCCAGCAGCAACGTGGAGACCTGCATAACACAACCACAGAACTTTGTCCCCAACTTGCGATGAGGTTGTCAATCTCACCGGTTTTGCTAAAAACAAAGGATTAAACGTATAGAATGGAAGGAATTAAAAGTTTGCAGAAAGTAAACACAAAGTAGTAAACAGTTTATAGATTGTATGTAAAAGAAAGGACCGGGGTCCATAGTTCACTAGAGGTGCCTCTCCTTAAGATAGATAACATGCTGGGTGAACAAATTACAGCGGGGCAATTGACAAACATCGAGAAAGCAATACATGCATATAATAATCATCTTGACACCTTTGGAACTTGATTGGGCATTACAACATTATACATAGACCGCCATCCAACTGCATCTATGACTAATAATCCACCTTCAGGTTATCATCCGAACCCCCTCCAGTATTAAGTTGCAAGCAACAGATTATTGCTTTACGAATTGTGTGTAATGTAAATAATACGATTGTTCTATGAACAAAGGATTGTTGTTTTCTCCCTAGTAGCAACAGCACATCTAGTACCTTAGAGATTCATGTCACTTCCCCAGATTACCAGAGGCATGAACCCACTATCGAGCATAAATACTAACTCTTGGAGTTGCTAGCATCTACTTGGCCAAGATAGCTACTAACAATGGAAAGCATGCAAGATCACAAATAACAAAGACATGATAGAATCAATAATCAATCTGAAATAGCATCTCAATATCCATCGGATCCCCGCAAACACAACATGCAGAATTACAAATAGATGATCTTGATCATGAACGGAGCTCACAAGATCTAGACATGAAAGCACAAAGGAGGAGAACCAGCCATCTAGCTACTACATGGACCCGTAGTCCAGAGATGAACTACTCACGCATCACACCGGAGGCTTGCATGATGATGAAGAAGGCCTCCAGGGTGAATTCCCTGCTCCGGCAGGGTGTTAGGAAGAGCTTCAGATCCCTCCCGATCTAGGGATGGAGATGACGGCGGCTACAGACTCTTTCATGGATTTTTGATCGGGTTCTTAGGGTTTTCGTCCTGAGGGCATCTTATAGGCGGAAGGAGAGGCCGAGGGGGTGCTGGGGTCGGCTAGATCACCCCCTGGTGCGGGTCAGGCCTGGCCGTGTGGCAAGGTGGTGTGGCCGGCCCCCAGCCCTTCTCCGTCTCGTATTCTAGCATCTGATGGCTTCCAGAAAAATAGGCACTTTGGCTTTTGTCCCGTCCAATTCCGAGAATATTCATTTTCTGACTTTCCTAGAACCAAAAATAGCAGAAAATAGGCAGCTGGCACTGTGGCTCTTGTTAATAGGTGAGCCAAGAAATCATATGAAAAGTACTCCAAAGTGTGTTCAAAACACAAGAAAGTGGATAAAACCAAGCATGGAACATCAAAAATTATAGATACATTTACAATATATTAGGGCCATTAGCAGCGGGAGCTACATTACGTGGTGGACAGGCAGGGCCCCTTCTAACGGCAGCCATAATAGGATCAGCTATTGCCATGCCACATCGACGATCAGGAGCAGTTCCCACAACAGTAGTGTTTCGAGTGCTAGCAGAGTCCAGACTATGAGCTAGCTCTAGACCAGTAGCTCGCTAAACTTGAGCACGGGTTCGAGGAGGACACAGGCAGCAGTCTTTGCAACAATAGTGGGGCAGCCTCTGAAAGCCTTAGTTTGCTCAACAGCGGAAGAGATTAGGTCAACAGCGGTCAGATCAACAACAACACGAGGACGACTAGTATCAACAGATTCCACAACACGGGTTCGCACAACTTGAGGATGGTTTCAAGGAGGAGCAGCACACAAGGCAGCGGTCTTGTCAACAACAGCGGGGCAGCCTCCAGAAGCCTTAGTTTGCTCAATAACGGCATGGATTGGGTCAGCAGCAGCCGGAGCAACAACACCACAGGGACGACCAATGCCAACAGATTCCAGAGTAGAGTTTTCCACAACGGCAATATGGGGACTCCTATGAGGAGGTTGCCTGACAAAAGCATGTCGTGGATGAGGAACCGGATTTTGGTGAACAACAGCACAGGTTCGAGTTAGACCACCCTGTCCAATAATAGTTGCGCGACTCCCAGTAGCAGGAGCTTCCACATCCAGTATGTTACAAATCAGCATAACCATGCAAAGCCTAGCATACTGTTTCATAGCCCCAATTAGCTGACTGTCACACGCTATAGGAACCTTGAAGCCTCATTCATCAACAAAGTTGAACCGTGCAGTCTGCTCTGGCCCCATTTCAGCAAGTTCACGCACAGCAGCAACCAAACCAAGTATAGTGCATAACTGCATAGGCGCTACTTCCATCTTCAGACAACTAGCTTGATTCCACGTGCTCTTCCCATCTGCTAATTTTATGTAGTAGCCACAGAGGATGACCATAACCGTGTATTTGGGTTCAGCAGAGATCCTACTTGACAGAAAATTGGGGACAAAAGATAAGAATTGTTTGTCAGCGTCGTGCTAGCAAACAGTTATATGTTTGATATATCTCTGTAATGCCAATAGCCAGCTAGCAGTTATAGGTAGTGCGAATAGCAAAGAGAAGAGTAGCTCACCCACAATTAGCCAGAAGTACTTCTTCCTTGGCAAATGGATATGGCATCCTTTGCGCTACTCAGCTCACGGTGGTAGAGGCGGGCTAGATCGTCGCAACGGCTAGCACGACATTCGGCATTCGGCATTAGAGCTTGGTAGCAGCGAGTAGGCGCAGTAACTTGGCGCTGGAAGTCAAATGCCCGAAGAGATCATTCTGGTTGGAGAGTAGATTTCGACGCCGCCGGTTCTAGGGTTCATGCGAAAGGAGGGAGTGAGTGGATTTGCGAATTTGGTCAATGCACCATGCTCCTTTAGTCCCTCGTTTCGCCTACGTGGTTGCCACGTTGGCGCTCGCGTCACGGAAATATTACTAACATGAGGGTCCCGACCGTCTACTTCACAGGGCAGTTTCACGGAATGTTTGGATTTGGTAGGGATGAGATGAGTTTGCATCGAAATGGCCCCTCTCGGTACTTGGCGGCCCAATATTTCGAAACGCGGCAATTTCAGGCAACTTAGGTACCGCAGTGCACTCGCTCGAGAACTTTGGTACCGTAAACGAACAGCCACCTGTGATCGAGTCATGGACTCCTCTATTTGAACGCTAGGATTAATTCCCCTTCTTTCCTCCATCAAGCGCCTGGCATTGAACGTGCCCTCAGGAGCGGCGGTTTGTGAGAGCATCTCTAACAGATACCGCAATCCGTGGTATTGCAAAACGCGGATGTAGTGTACTATAAAGTTTTTTTTGTCTGAAAAACGTCGGTCCGAAACATATACGACATATGCATACCGTAAAACATAATATACTCTTGAATATTCAGTCATCTTCTTCCTCTCGCCCGCAAAAAGTCAATGTAGCTCGTCGCGACGGGCACGCGGACCACCGGCGCGGGAGGAGGTGCACAGGCCGGTGCGGGAGGAGGTGCACAGGTCGGTACGGGAGGAGGTGCACGGACCACCGGCACGGGAGGAGGTACACGGACCACCGGAGCCACGCATGTGAGGTCACGCGGGTGCGGGAGCGTGTCGCGCGCGTGTCTGCTCGGAGCGGCAATGCGCGGTCTCCTCCTCCAATGGTGACGGCGCGCGAGCTCGCGACCTGGAGCTTTCGCCGCGGCGCGATGAAACACTAGCTAGGCATGGAATCAAATAGACTCATCGTGAATAGAAGATTGATGCTAGAATCGAGGCTCCCTGCCATGAAATCGAGAGGGCGGCAGCGGTGGCGCTGTCGGAAGCGGACGAGAGCAGTTGGTGGTGTATTTTCGGTGGAGAGAAGGGTTAACCGCTTTGGAGTTTACAGCAGACTTTAAGACTGGTTATATGTAGTACATGCGAGTTGATACGTGGGAAACCGCAAAAAATTTGTGGTTTTGACCAATTTTGTTGTAGTATCTGTTCTGGCCATTTTTTCGCCATTTCGAACCAAAACTGCACATTTTGCGGGTTTGACCAGATATACGGTATCTATTAGAGATGCTCGAGGTTAGGATTAAAATGGGGGACTTATACGATGATCGCGCGATTGAAGGGGCTGTGGACATAGGATTTTCCTCGGTCGGATAAGTAGGAGTGCCAATGTAAATTGCTAAGCGCATACCGAGAATTGATTAGACTATCCTAGGCTATTAGATTGTGCTTAGGAGCCTAATCGTGTGGCTTTAGTTGGCCCAGTGTATGTTGTGGGGTACGTTTAGAAAAATTTGTGTTCGCTCATTTATAAGTACTAGTAGAGTAACTAATAAAGGGCTACTAAAATCTCTAAAAAATACCATCAGAATTGGAACCCTAAAAAACAATGGAATTGGACTGAAAATAACTACAAATTGTTACTAGTAGTCACGTACTCCCTCCGTCCGCAAATAAGTGTACTTCTAGTATTGTCTTAAGTCAAACATAGTAAAATTTGACTAACTTTATAGAAAAACGTAGTAATATTTATGATACTACATTGGTATTAATAGATTTGTTTTCATATTTAGTTTCATAATGTGACAATTCAATGTAATACATGTTGATATATTTATCTATAAGTTTGGCCAAATTTAATAAAGTTTGACTTAGACTAGTCACAATGGGGCGTATCATATACTACCTCTGTTTGGGATTATAAGGGCCGAGAGATTTTTTATATTGTTTGAGATTATAAGATCTATGTTGGGGATATGCTATATGAGTATCCTTATAGAATGTCACCAATCCGTCTAACCTGGGTGGCCCGTAGTTGGTAGCAAGCCTATGGCCTGTTAGGCAGCCCAGTTAGACGGATCCAGAAGGGAGGCCCATGCCGGATAAAGGAAGGCTACGCAGGAGTCACCGACATACTCGGAGCCTTGGAGTACAAGACACGGAAGACTAGTTCGAATTATGTAGGACTCTTTACCTTATCCGGTAATGACCTTTCCCTATAAACCCTAGGTTTTGGCATCTTTATAAGTCGGCCTGCGGGAGCCTTTAGGGCATAAGATAACCTAGATTGTTGCGTACAACGCGCAACACCTCGCACAGCAAACCTATCTCTGTAACTCGGCGTATTGCCATTATAGTGATTTACAGCAGGAGTAGAGTTCCGCCAACATTGTGGGACTTGAACCTGGGTAAGCTGTGTTACCTCGTATCCACCAACTCTCCGTCTTACCCCATGTCTCTAAACACGCATTGTGAGGACCCCTCCATGGCGTACTCGTCTGCAATACCACGACAGTCTATCTCATTTATTAATCTCTTTCGTCCAATGCATGTTCTCTTTTTCTCCTTACTTCTCTCATGTATGTAAAACTATTGGTGTATGCATAGATTAATAAGAGAGCTATGGAGTGTCTTGATCCTAGCAACTTGGCCCTTAAGACTAATAATCCCAAACAGAGATAGTAGTAGTGCATGCATATGATACTAGTATATGATACCATCTCCACAATGCATAGTATCATGTAATAGTACCGTAATATTAGTGTATTTATGGTTCTCTAGAATCTCAGTAGTATACAATATTTATTTGAGATTAATTTTCTAGTTCTACGTGATATAATACTGTATGTACTTTTGATACAAACAAACTCACTTTCATCATTAATTATAGTGACACATAAGCATTTTGCATGCATGTAATGCATGATACCACATATGATACCTTCATTGGGACTAGTCTTAGCCAAAAGCTAGAATTACACTTATTTACGGACGGAAGGAGTACTTGTCCGTGCCCGTCCATCATTATGGAATACTATAATAAATGCCAAAATGTTGTAATAAGGAAGATTAATTAATTTCATTATAATATGGGATCCAATAATAAATGCCATAATGTTGTAATAAGGAAGATTAATTAATTTCTTACTACGTAATATTTGGGAGGCAATAAAATGACATAATCTCATTATGAAATACTAATTAATTTGGTATCAAATTTTATTATCCAGTAAATGACAGTAATATTGTTATGGAAAACCAATTAATTTGGCATGGGATTTTTTGGAGCCAACAAATCCATATCCATAGAATATTCCGTGACGTCCATATAAATACGAGGATCCTAATTAATTACTAGGAGAAGCGCTGGGACCAAGATGGGATTCGATTGGTCGAGCAAATCGCATGCTAATTTCCTCTGGTTAATTAGTATGACAATTATTCCAATTACTAGCAGCAGGTCTTCTGTTACATGCAATGTCAGTAGGCTCACCGGGAGGCATGCAAAAATGGTTCCCATCAGACTGGTTTCCAGGAATCGAGGCAATTAAACGACATAGTAAGTAGCAAATCTGGCCTAATTTCTTGGAATTTTTTTTGTTATACTAGGAGCCGAGTAAACCGGTATGAAGAGAGTACTCAATGAGTCGGTCATGTGTCTATAGCCTATATAAACAGCAGGACTACAAGCAACAAAGCACCACGACCACGACCACGAAAAGGAGAATAGGAGAAGGAAATACTAGCTACTTCGTTATGGCTCTCATCCGGAGTAACGCAAAGGTTCTTTGCTTGATGGCACTTTTGATGATCTCATCCTTCTTTTTGTCGAGCCAAGCATCAGGGAGGAACATAGGTACATTCCATCTATCAAATGTTATCAATTATAGAGAAATTTGAGGCTTTTGGGAACTAGATTTTGATACTATTGCATAATTCTTCCGTTCCCACTGGTTTTTATGTCCTTGAGCTTGAGGGTGTTGGACGATATAATCTGAATCCCACCGCATGGTCTGCTGCACCTACGGATATTCTGTCTATGTACTTTTTTTTTTTTGTCTCAATGCTCCATTCATCGGTTGAACTTAGTTTTGTCTACATACGTTTTGTATTTATCTGAAAATGTTTGCACGATTTTGTAGTAGAAGTAGAACGTCATATCATGTAGAACTCTATACATTGCCGAAAGAAACTTAATTGAACGTTCTCAAAATTTAGTTGAAGTATAACGTCATAGCATGGTTTTCATAGATATAAAATTTAATTACTAACTGTCACAGGTTCATATTATTCTTATTTGCAGTAGGTATTGAAGTCAAAACTGGCACTGAGGCGTTCCGCGAACCCTTCGAGTACAAGTGCAAACCTGAAGATTGTAATCGTGCTTGCCAGTCGGATAGGCACGTTGCCGGGCGCTGCCATGCGGACGACAATGGCTGCTATTGCGATAAATGACGCTCTTTCAGGTTTCTCCAGAAGTCTGACAGAAAATAAAGTTAGAAAATAAAGCTTCCTTGAGAGCATAAACAATTGTATTCCGTTCCTTTGATAAGTTGTTTTGATAATTAATAAACAATTGTGTTTCATTCCTTTTCGGAAACAATCTGAAGCTATTTGGCATCCCGTGGAAACATAAGTCTGCCATGGTAACCTCATGGCACATGTGGGTAAGCAGTCCATAAAAAAAGGGTTTGTCATGGTAGTTGGATACTTCGATTTCAGCCATACACGCTGGAAGAAATAATAATACATTCGCTTATAAATACAATTATTCCATCCTAATATGGAATTTTAACAAATATCACTAGTAGAAAAATGTATTCTAGTCCTGGTTGGGGATGACCGACTAGAGGTCACGTTTTTTAGTTTCGGTTGTACCACAAATTGCTTAATTTATGTAAATAATCAATTTCGATAATTAAGAGATCTTAATCATGTCTTTATTATCATGCACGCTACTATTTGTAGCACATGTGGGTAAGCAGTCTATAAAAAAAGTGTTTGTGATGGTAGTTGGATACTTTGATTTCAGCCATATAAGCTGTACGAAATAATCATCCATTCGCTTATAAATAAAACTATGCCATCCAAATATGGAATTAACAACTACATCGAGGAAATAAACTTGATGAGTGTGTGAAAGGAGAGAGGGTGAAGAGATATACGTGATAATTCTCTTCTAATATATGTCAACATATATGTAATCCAAAGAACTAGAGAGTACATGCACCCATCCCCAGGTGGTTTTGACTATATGGTGGATCCTAGGATTCCACCGAGGGTATGTTGCATCAAAAAAAACATATAATTTATAACATCTATTTTGCCATCAAAGAATGTCTCTTAGAGCAAGTATAGTAGTGGGCTTATAGCCAGCTTACATGGCATTTGCTCCTAGGAGGAGAGAGACAAGAAAAAGTAGTGAGAGTGGGCTCTCATGCAAGAGCTAACTATAGCATGTGCTCCTAGGACCTTTGTGAGAGTAGGAGGTGTGCAATATTTAATAAAGTAGTACATATTTATAGTTTGCAATTGTACAAGTTGACTATAAGTTAGCTATAGATGTCGTGATAATTCTTTATAGCCAGCAGTTGGCTCTATTATTAAACTTGCTCTTAAACAAAAGAGTTACATTCATCTCAATAAATTTTATATTAGCAAAGTACATGTTCGAACTAGCATCATCTAACTAAGAGTGTATTTTGGCACCACAACATGGTCATGTTCAAATATACACAAATGTAGCACGTTGAAAAAAAAAGGGTACACTTTAGCCTTGTTCGAAACAATCCGGACTTCATGTATATCCAGAAAATAACATTTTTTCACAAGTATATAACTAGTTGAAGATGCGATTGTGTATTCTTTTACCAATGTTATAAGAAAGTGTTTGTTTCTAAGTTGAGTAATCCTATCTCAACCTTGCTACATATTAATATGGTACGCATGTCTCTTTCACCGTTGGATATGTGGAGCATGTTTGGTGAAGCAATAGGATGCAAGCAAGGAAACGACATGATGGCTTGACCGTCGTTATGCATGGCATTTCCACATGACAGGTTGTGGTTGAACGAAATCTGTACTACCTAAAAAAGAAGTTGTGTTCCGTCGTTGACTAATATACGTCGATGGCTTCGTTCGACTCCCGGCCCCGCAAGGTTGTTGCCGTCTCCGCTAATCCCATCTCGTTAATCAGTCTCCACAAATCCCGTCTGTATTAATTACGTTATCACTTGCCTAAAAAACCTGGTCCATCTGCTGCCGCCGTACGCAATCACCACGAACCTCTCTGCCGGTATCGCCCCGACCAACCATCCCGCCTCTCTCCGGTGCATCTGCTCCTCTCCTTGCCATACACTCCGCCATCACAAGACGCCTCTCCTCGTCCGGTCCTCTCAATGCAATTAGGGCTGACCTCAACCATTCTCTTGTCTCCCAGTCGCTGCCGCGAAACCAAAAGGGAACGAGTTTGCCTCTCACTGACCATGAATGGATGTGGACACGAATCTGAGTAAGGATGGCCAGAATCGCATGTCCACCTTGAACACCATTGCCGAGGCACACGTCACTGATCGTCGGTGGGAGGCTGCTGCTGACCATACCCACGTAGTACATGATTGGTTAGAGGAAACATCTGGTAGGCCTTTGGCAATGGCGGACACCCACCCGCAACCCGCAACCCGCAACCCGCATGATATCCCTCTATCATGGTCAGGTCATAATTTTAGATTGAGGGAGTCTGGTGCATTCAAATCCTTAACGTAAGTGGGGTTTTGTGCTTGTATTCTTATCATTTGTTAAAGACATTTGTGAATAATTGTATGCTTTGTGAAGGGATTAGGCGAGATTGACCGTGAGAAGGATGGGAAAGGAACTGGATCTATATCAGACAGATCATAGACCTTCACGGTTACAACGTGATTCAATCTTTACTTCTTTTGTTCTATTGCGACTGTGGTTTCTGAATTCTATAAAAGAGCACAAATCTGTGGTTTTAGCAGCCCATCTACTTAGGTAAGCTTCGTTGACTTCATTATTATGGTTCGGTATATGTATTTTTGGCATTGAACAATGAACGCTTTCTAAATTCTTGTTCAGGTTGCTTGTGCAAAAACTGGTCTGGGAGACTCAACAATAAACACTTTCTGAACATTTGTCAGCAGATGGACAACCCTGAGCAAGCTGCATTAATTTGCTTGTGGTGTGATACAGACTTTTATCTCTCCTTTTACGGTAAAAAGGTAGCATTTTCTCTTTTACTTGTCTATTTCTCATGTTCAACTTGCTGGCAGAATTTGGTGTGCATATATTTATTCCAATACACAGAGATATACACTGATGCTGGACAATTAACTAAATTCCAATACATAGAGATATACACTGATGTTGGACAATTAATTAAATGTAGTATAAAACTTTTGGTATCTTGATTCTTTTGGTGGTATAGAATGGGATGTAGGAAGAGAATGCTTCTAGGTTTAACTGATGTCTTAGAAATTTCCCTAAAAAATGATGTCTTAGAAATAAAATATTGTTCGCTTAACAGATGTCTTAAAACTAAAGTAATATCTTCAAGATCCAAGATGTATAACCACCAATTACTTATCGCATGATTTTCAGAAAATGGTTAGTTAAGAATACAATTATTTTGTCTAACATTTTGAGGTTACCGCCTCAAATCACGTGGTATGCATGGTTTGATTTCTCCATGTGGATGACAGAGCTATCGCATACTTGCAACAACCTCCGTTTTCACCTTATCAACCATGTCTTTTTTATTAGCGGATTTAGACTGCGCCAATCTGATCGGTCCAACATGTCTAGAATAGGTGGCGGATTTAGACTGAGATACCATTATAGCAACATGGGCGACCGTGTGGTGGATCTTGTGGACAGGGTATCAGCAATTGGGTGTTGTTTCCCGCAATTGACTTCTTTTTACTATGTCCGCAACTTACTATTTTCTCATATTTGCCTTTGACGCTTCATTGATTGTTTATGTACAATGCACACATAAAACTGTTTTTAGTCTGTCATCATTGCTCTGTCCGATATACCAGCTAATGTATGATTCCTTTAAATGATTTCCATATTATATTGTTTGGCTCGATGAAACAATACGATGTTTCAGTTAGCATGAAAAAGTCCATATCGATCAAGAGATGTTTATCAAGGTATGTAATCTACTTGATTGCTTTGGTTCCAGAATTGGCTATTAGTAAAATCTGATTCTTATTCTTTGACAGATGAAATTTGTGTTATCAAAAAGCATTGCAATATGTGTCAGTCAAGGTGTAACTGAAATTTTGTGTTCATAATAAAATGTATAGTCCTTTAAGGTAGGAATTTTTCATAGTTAATTATAGTCTTGATTGTTTGTGAGAAGTGGTATTGTGGCACAAATCGTTATATTGCACAATAGGATATTCTATGAAAATGGAACAACAAAGTCCTTTGATCTAACTTAAGATTGTTTGATAATGGTTCATCCCTTTCTAAACTTCTATAGTCGAGATGATAAAATAGAGGCATCTATTGTAAGAAAGCATTCATATTTATAGGGTGCAAAGATACTGAATATCAGATAGGTCGAGAGTGCAAGTACCTGATATTTTGGTTGGTTGCTTATCTATGGAAAATGTAGGTTCATGGAATGTTTCTGACAAGGAAAAGCTCTTATCTCGAGTTTGGTGAGTTTTCATTCTTAAATTTATGATTTGGTATTCACAGAGGACTTTGAACAGAAAAATATCAGTACCAGTTGATGAAGTTTGTGGTTAGAACATGTATGTAATATCTTTTTTAAATGAAATTTATCTGCATATCACCTCTACTAACTAGATTACCAGATAATGTACCATACATATTTGAGGAACTCACTGCAAACCTTGATGTAGATTTTGTTTCAAACAAAACAGAAAAGGATGCTTTTGCTATTCCTAGACTAAGCTCTTAAATTGTCCCCATTCAATCAAGCCTTAAAATGTAATCCAATATTTACTAGACCACAAAAACGTGTAAATAAATAATACATGAAGAGATAATGGTCAGGAATGTGTGCGTTCATCTACCATGTTGTTTCTCTTTGTTCGTTTCTAATTTTTCAAGATATCATATGGCAGGCATTCTTCCAATTTTTCAATTCTTCAAAAGTATAGACTGATGCAAGGGTTAATGTGAAATATCGGTTCAAGTTTGCACACCAATGGTATCATATGCAATAAACTGATCTTTATTGTTGTTTCTACCAGGCAAGTAGTACGTTGAATAGACATGGGGAGGAACGGTTGCAAGGCGAGCTTTGTATATATAGGGGTGCTAGAGGAATCTATAAGTAAATAAGGTTAGTTTGGACTGCAAGTGAGAAAATAATTAAGGCATATTTTTTCCTGCGAGAAGGCAGTCAACCGAAGGCCCTGTTGCCATTTTCATGTGCTCATGTTATCACTCAATAGTTCAAAATTTAAGGTATGGGAACGACTACTGCAAAAACACCGACGTGCACTCCAAGTGACATATTGTTGGAGTGAGGCGACTACAAATCACGATATATAGCATGTAGAATAGAAAGTTGAGGGCCCATAATGCACAAACATTCAAATGGGTACTTATGAGAGGAATGAAATGAGGAATAATAGTGAGTTTTCTTAATAAATTACTAGATCTTTTTAGCAAATTTCTGGTGTAGTTTTGTATATGGTGTATAATACATTTTATTAAAATTGGTATCAATGCATATTTTTTCCGCTTTGCATTCAGTATTCTTGTTCAATAATATTGCACTTTTTAAAATCGATTTAGATTTAGGATCAACAAAACAATTCTTATTATTGACACCTTTACACAATGAGACCTTTGACACAATGAGAGCGTTGATAGTTGTCTTCTCCAAAGATTACTAAAATTATGGGAGATGACCGCGTGCTAGAGAAGGAGATACATGATGAAGTGAAAAAGATAAACACAAAAACAACACATAGTGGTCATTGGACGGGTAGGAAGAGGGAGGTCGTTGGAGGGGTAGGAAGAGAGAGCAAAATGCATGGGTATTCGAAAACTACTCACTGTGCTCCAACAAAATGAAATCAACTATTTTCATGTTTTGTTTTCCCGTGACAATGCACGGGCACTCAACTAGTAGTAGACAAAAAGCCGGACCATGAAACCAGTCCACGAAAGTTGCGTAACAGATGGTCCATCTACTATGCTCATATTCTGGACACTTAAACTATCCATGCAACATGCAACCACTCTAGCGGATGCCTAAACTGCATGATGACTGATATATTTTAGCTTGATGGTTTAGTGTCGGATGCCCAAACTGTTATTTCAACATTCATATCCTTGGATTCTCGAAAGAATGCCCTTTTAAAGGGGATGGTTAAGTGGTCATTTAATTAATTTTGTTGGACATGGAGTTTCAAAAAGATCCTTTTTACGCGGGTTTTGTGCTCCATTCACTAGTAGAAAAAGAGTCTTTCGTTCGGAGCACCCCAGAGCTTTTGTCCCGGTCGCGCCATGAACCAGTACTAATGATAGCATTCGCCCCGGTTTGAGCAGCCAGAGCGTCGCACGGGAGCCTGGGGCATTCATCCCGGTTCAGGAGGGACTTTTCGTCCTGGTTTGTGACACAAACCGGGATTAAAGGTGTTGCGTCAGACACGTGGCCTGCTACACACCTTTAATCCCGGTTTGTGTTACAAACCGGGACGAATAGTCTATCTACAATAAATACGTTGTCCAGCCCTCTCTCCTTTGTCTTTTCTTGGTGGAAGGTGTGAGATGTGTGTGCTAGTTTGTTTTTTTCCTATGCACATGAGGTGTTTGATGAAATGCCTGAGATAATTTTATGCTGCTTGATTTCACACAAAACAAAAATGATATGAGATGTCGGAGCCACACTTAAGCTTTCTCCTCTTTCTTTCCTCCTCGATCGAGGTTAGCAACCCTATCCTTTCATCTGTCATTGATACAATGCATGCGTCGATCTAAAGTGGTCATTTCACTATCCATGATGTTCTATAATGGTTTTTGATAAACTTAATTATATGATGCAGATGAACTGGTGGGGATGGGTGTAAGGTGACCGACGCACTTCGGAGTACATTAGAGACGTGGATAAATTTATCGATGTGGCTATGGAAAACAAAGAGAACGGTTTTATGCGTTGTCCATGTGTTGACTATTGGAACGTCAAAGAGTACTCTTCCTCAAAAATCCTTCGCGGCCACCTAGTTCGGAGAGGTTTCATGCCCAGCTATAATTGTTGGACCAAGCATGGACAAAGAGGGGTTATGGTGGAAGACAATGAAGAAGAAGAGGATGATGACAACTATCCTATGTTCCCTGAATATGGTGATATTGCAATGGAAAACAATGAAGAAGAAGGAGGTGAAGGACATGCATCAGATGAGCCCGCTGATTATCTTGGTCGGGTCATTTCTGATGCAAAGCGAGACTGTGAAACAGAAAAAGAGAAGTTGAAGTTGGAGGGCATGTTAAAGGATCACAAAAGTTTTTGTACCCAAATTGCAAAGATGGCAGCACAAAGCTCGGTACCACACTAGAATTGCTGAAATGGAAGGCCAAGACTAATTTCTCTGATAAGGGATTTGAGAAGATACTAAAAATAATGAAGTCGAAGCTTCCAAAGGATAACGAATTGCCTGAAAATACGTACGAAGCAAAGAAGACTCTCTACCCTCTAGGGTTAGATGTGCAGAAGGCACATGCATGCATTAATGACTGTATCCTCTACTGCGGTGAGGAGTACAAGAATTTAGATAAATGGCCGGTATGCACTGCACTGTGGTATAAGATTAGACGAGATGACCCTGGTAATGTTGAGAGCGGTTGATGTCTACGCACTTCTATTCTTCTAGACAGTTGTTGGGCCTCCAAGTGCAGAGGTTTGTAGAACAGCAGCAAGTTTTCCCTTAAGTGGATTACCCAAGGTTTATCGAACTCAGGGAGGAAGTGGTCAAAGGTAACCCCTCTCAAGCAACCCTGCAATCAAGATACAAGAAGTCTCTTGTGTCCCCAACACACCCAATACACTTGTCAGGTGTATAGGTTCACTAGTTCGGCGAAGAGATAGTGAAATACAAGTGGTATGGATAATTATAGGTGGTAACGGTGCTAGAAAATAGCTTGCTGGCGTGTGGTTGACGTGGGAAAAGACTAAAGGCAAACTGAAATAAAGAAGGAAGCAAGCAAACATGTAACAAATCTAATTGCAAACGGTGTATCAATGCTTAGAAACAAGGCCTATGGATCATACTTTCACTAGTGAACACTCTCATATAAATATCTTCTCTTTATGATACTACTCTTAACTACTCTCCGGTTGGACACTCTAATCCATGGTAGGGCTATAACAGCACACCTCAAAGTAAGCCTTTCCCATATAGATAACCCCACACTGTCACCTTGAGCACTAGATGGTTCCAACAAACACCAGAATTTCATAGAGACATCCAACTCCAAATATAACTCATAACAAGTATTTATAATCTCTAGCCTAAGTGCCACCATGGTGTGCATGTTGTCACTTTCACACACATGGGGAGAGCAGAGATCTATTAAAGCACTTGAGTAGCAAGGTAGATCTACTTGATTACAAAGCTCATGATCACAATATGATCATGCATACAGAGAGAGAGATGAACACATAGCTACCGGTAGAACCCTTAGCCTCGAGAGAGAACTACTCCCTCCTCATCATGGGAATCAACAATGGTGATGGAGATGGTGGTAGATATCGATGGAGATGGCTCCGGGGGCACTTCCCCATCCCGGCAGGGTGCCGGAACAGAGACTTTCTATCCCCTGAATCTCCCCTTCGGTGGCGGCGGCGCTGTGGAACTTTTCGTGGATTTCTGATTGACGATCTAGGGTTTCTGCCTCGGGAGGCATCTTATAGGCGAAGAGGCAAGGTCGGTGGGCAACCAGGGGGCCACACCACCTGGTGGCGCAGCCAGGGCTAGCCCGCGCCACCATATGGTGTGGCCACCCTGTGGCCCCTCTCCGTCTCGTCTTCTGGCTCCGTGAGTCTTCTGGTAAAATATCGAATTTGGCTTTTGTCTGTTCCAATTCCGAGAATATTGATTTTCTGACTTTCCTGGAACCAAAACAGCAGAAAACAGGCAACTGGCACCGTGGCATCTTGTTAATAGGTTAGTCCAAGAAAGTGTATAAAAATACTCCAAAGTATGGACAAAACATAAGAAAGTAGATATAAAACAAGCATGGGACATCAAAAATTATAGATACATTTGCAATGTATCAACATCCCCAAGCTTAACTCTTGCTCGTCCTCGAGTAGGTAAGTGATACAAAGAAATAATAATTTTTGAGGTGACATGCACCATCATGAACTTGATCAAAGTATTTGTAAAACATTGATAGCTAGGATCAAAGTACTTCAACATAGCATGAAAGATAAAGTTCTAACAATAAGACGTAGCAACTATGTTGTAACATGAAAAGGCACAAACAAAAGATTCATGAATAACAATGCTTTGCAAGACGTTTGTTTGTTTCACATAAAGAAAACATAGCATAATAGCATGCAACTTGTCCCTCATAGAGTAGCAAATATAAATGCATGGGACACCTTCAAAGTTCATAAGAGTGACTAGATATAAATAGTTTAAAACAAGCAATATCAAAACTATGCATCAATCAACAAGTCTTGGGACACTACACATAGAACTAAGAATGGCCACTATGCTCTCAAAGTAGGTGCATAAAGATGAAGGTGGAGACTCAACATCAAAGTAAAATAAAGGCCTTCATAGAAGGAAGCAGAGATTCAAGTTACATAAAGAGCTTCCAAAAATTATGGTACTTACTAGCTTTCAGCTCTCATTGCCCCTATCATAAGCATCTTGAAGGTGATTAAGGTTAAAATGACACAACTAAGAGGATATGCTTGACAAGTTATAAACTGAAATCTCATCCCCTTACTTACGAAGACCGAACCTCATGCTACTCAACTTTAGTCACGAGTAAGCTCTTGTCATTGTAAGTACATATGTATCATAAAGAACCGCCAACGGGGTACCCCTTGCACATGATACAGGAGCTATCCCATAATCAAAATGACAAGGCAAGCACACAATGAGCATCGCATCGATCTTTTATTTGCTATTTGCATAGGTTTTTATTGAGGATGCTTCATAGAGTGCTCATTATGGTGATGCTGCAAGTTTCCACCATGATTAGGCATGGATTAGGCTAGCGGCCTGATTGTCTACGCACTTCTATTCTTGTAGACAGTTGTTGGGCCTCCAAGTGCAGAGGTTTGTAGAACAGCAGCAAGTTTTCCCTTAAGTGGATCACCAAGGTTTATCGAACTCAGGGAGGAAGTGGTCAAAGGTATCTCCTCTCAAGCAACCCTGCAATCAAGATACAAGAAGTCTCTTGTGTCCCCAACACACCCAATACACTTGTCAGGTGTATAGGTGCACTAGTTCGGCGAAGAGATAGTGAAATACAAGTGGTATGGATATAAGACAACGGTGCTAGAAAATACTTTGATGGCGTGGAAGAGACTAAAAGCAAACTGAAATAAAGATGGAAGCAAGCAAACATGTAACAGATCTAATTGCAAACGGTGTATCAATGCTTAGAAACAAGGCCTAGAGATCATACTTTCACTAGCGAACACTCTCATATAAATATCTTCTCTTTATGATACTACTCTTAACTACTCTCCGGTTGAACACTCTAATCGATGGTAGGGCTATAACAGCACACCTCAAAGTAAGCCTTTCCCATCTAGAAAACCCCACACTGTCACCTTGAGTACTAGATGAGTCCAACAAACACCACAATTTCATAAAGACATCCAACTCCAAATATAACTCATAACAAGTATTTGTAATCTCTAGCCTAAGTGCCACCATGGTGAGCACGCTGTCACTTTCACACACATGGGGAGAGCAGAGATTCATTAAAGCACTTGAGTAGCAGAATAGATCTATAGATTACAAGCTCATGATCTCAATAAGATCACGCATAGAGAGAGAGATGAACACATAGCTACCGGTAGAACCCTTAGCCTCGAGAGAGAACTACTCCCTCCTCAGCATGGGAATCAGCAATGGTGATGGAAATGGTGGTGGAGATCGATGGAGATGGCTTCGGGGGCACTTCTCCGTCCCGGCAGGGTGCCGGAACAGAGACTTTCTGTCCCCTGAATCTCCCCTTCGGTGGCGGCGGCGCTGTGGAACTTTTCGTGGATTTCTGATTGACGATTTAGGGTTTTGGTATCGGGAGGCTCTTATAGGCGAAGCAGGCAAGGTCGGTGGAGTGCCAGGGGGACCACACCACCTGGTGGCGCGGGTAGGGCTAGCCCGTGCCTAGGGGGTGTGGCCAGGCCCTGGCCCTCCTCCGTCTCATATTCTGGCTCCGTGAGTCTTCCGGTAAAATAGGAACTTTGGCTTTTGTCCCGTCCAATTCCGAGAATATTGATTTTCTGACTTTCCTGGAACCAAAAACAGCAGAAAACAGGCAACTGGCACTGTGGCTCTTGTTAATAGGTTAGTCCAAGAAATCATATGAAAAGTACTCCAAAGTTGGAACGAAACACAAGAAAGTAGATAAAACCAAGCATGGAACATCAAAAATTATAGATACATTTGCAATGTATCATGGCCCAGGCGTTTCTCTAAAACACATACAAACTCCATGATCTTACAAGTTCCACTTTTATTTCACACCATCGGGATCCATAAGCAAAAGAACATGATATCAACGGGGTACAAAGTACAAGTGCAATGTTGAAAGCGTTCCCCATGATACATGGTTCTACTAATTTCAGCTTATAAAGCGCAAGCATATGTGCAACAAAGAAGGACCCAATGGTTCAAGTTTATTAGATGCAAAAAAATTAAAGTGTGCCATCAAGTTCGTGAGAGCTTTAATCACTAGTTTTCTCATAGCAAGTTTAATTTGGAAGGTAAACAAAAGCATGAATATACTTGGAATAGCATAAGCTAGTAGGTAGGTATGGTGGACTCTTTGGAATAACTTGGTTTAGGGAGTTGGATGCATGAGTGGAACTCATATTTGGTTGTGGAGGCTAGCAAAAGACTGGGAGCGACAAACTAAGAGAGCAGTAATGGTCATAATCATGCAGAGTGACAAAACATCATTGATCAAAGCATAAAGTGATACTACAAGTTGAAAACTAAAGGATCAGAAAGGCTTATGGTGACTCGAGATATTCATAACATGGTGTGAGCATGTGCCAAGTCAACTCAAATAAAGCATCAAAGGAGAATACCACTATACTATGCTTTAATATGCTAAAACAACACATGATTCATCCAAGGCACATTAAGCAATCTCAATTGTTTATAACAAGTCATGCTACAACAAAGAATACTAAGCATAAAGCCAAAACAATATCAAGCATGGCATGACAAAGCATAGGCCGCAGTCAAAAACAAGCTTTTTTTACCACATAAACATGAACTTTCCTACTCTTTTCCAAACCAAACCAAACCAAACTATTTGAAAACCAATGTATGAAAGAGGGGGTTCCAACCAATTTATTCAGAAAATTAAGAAAACCAAGCAAACGAAAAACCAAAACGAAAACGGAAAAGAAGCTGCTCCAAGAACAACACAACTGTGCATGAAACAATAAAAATGAAGCGTTTGGAAGAAACGTAGGATTTTTATTGATGAAGAGGGGGATGCCTTGGGCATCCCCAAGATTTTACGCTTGTACTTCTTGGATATTTCTTGGGGTGACACGTGTGGCACCCCCAAGGTTGAGCTTTAGTCCATCCTTCATCTCATTACTCATTCCTTCCATGCACCTAAAAATTTTCCTTTATATAAAACTTCACACAATCTTTATTAGCAACATTAGTGCACTCAAGATAATAGGTCTTAAGGTTCAGTTCAAACACCAATAAAACTTCCATTAAAACACTAGATACTGTAGCACTTCCCTCAAAAATCTCAATTCCCCAAAAGCACTCAAAAAGGAACCAACAAGAAGTAAATGCAGAAAATGGCAGAAATCTGTCAAAATAGACCAGCAGGTAAAGACGAATTTTTTTGAAGACCTTATGTTGCTCAAATCAAAACGTTTTGAACTAACGAAAGTTATATAACAAGCTGAGGCAGAAGAACAAAAATTCACGCATCAAAATGACGTACAGAGATTTTACACGAATTTTTACGGTGAAGCACAGAAATCTGTTTCGGGACAGCAACTTTCCCAATCATTACTTCTCTCTCATTAGAGGTTACTCTTGGCACAAAAAGCAAATAAAAAGGATAAGGAGCGGTTATTACTGAAATAATAACTTTCAAGACTCATCTAAAACTTTTGGGTTATCTCCTAATAAGTACTTTTCTTTAATGCCTTTAAGTTTGGCTTGATAGTTTGAGACGAAGATGCTCACATAAGAAATATGAATTGAAGTAAAAGAGAGCATCAAGAAGCAAATTCAAAGCACATTTAAGTCTAACTCACTTCCTATGCATAGGAATTTTGTAAAGAAACAAGTCATAAAAGCACAAGGCAACAAGCATAGGAAAGGAAAACAAGTGCAACTTCAAGACTTTCAACATAAAGAGGGGAAACTTAATATTGTTGAGACACATAAAACCATGTTTCCCTCTCTCATAATAGCTTTCAGTAGCATCATGAATAAAATTAACAATATAACTATCACATAAAATAGTCTTATCATGAGCCACATGCATAAAAGAATTAATACTCTCCACATAAACATAGTCATTCTTATTAATTGTAGTGGGAGAAAATTCAACAAAATAGCTACCATTATTATTCTCATCACCATAATCATCAAATATAGGAGACATATTGTAATCCTAATTAATTTTGTCCTCAGTAGTAGGTGGACTAAAAATATCATATGCATCATTATAATCATCATATATTGGAGGTATAGTATCATCAAAGTAAATTTTCTCCTCGTGCTTGGGGGACTAAAAAGATCATTTTCCTAAAAACTAGCTTCCCCAAGCTTAGACTTTTCCATAGCATTAGCAATAATGGTGTCCAAAGAATTCATACTAACAACATTGCTATTAGCATGCAAATAAAGTTCCATAGGTTTTTTAATTTTCTCTTCAAATACTTCATGTCCTAACTCAAGATAAATACTATAAAGCTCTCTAATTTGTTTGTTATTTTCCATTAAGCCTAACTAGTCAAAACAAGAAAAAAAAAGACAAAATTGCAGAATATAAAGGAAATAACTTCGAGCACTCACACCGGAGGATGTGAGTACCTTTTACCTTACCTCCCCGGCAACGGCGCCAGAAAATAGCTTGATGTCTACGCACTTCTATTCTTGTAGACAGTTGTTGGGCCTCCAAGTGCAGAGGTTTGTAGAACAGCAGCAAGTCTTCCCTTAAGTGGATTACCCAAGGTTTATCGACCTCAGGGAGGAAGTGGTCAAAGGTATCCCCCCTCAAGCAACACTGCAATCAAGATACAAGAAGTCTCTTGTGTCCCCAACACACCCAATACACTTGTCAGGTGTATATGTGCACTAGTTTGGCGAAGAGATAATGAAATACAAGTGGTATGGATAATTATAGGTGGTAACGGTGCCAGAAAATAGCTTGCTGGCGTGTGGTTGACGTGGGAAAAGACTAAAGGCAAATTGAAATAAAGAAGGAAGCAAGCAAACATGTAACAGATCTAATTGCAAACGGTGTATCAATGCTTAGAAACAAGGCCTAGAGATCATACTTTCACTAGTGAACACTCTCATATAAATATCTTATCTTTATGATACTAATCTTAACTACTCTCCGGTTGGACACTCTAATCCATGGTAGGGCTATAACAGCACACCTCAAAGTAAGCCTTTCCCATCTAGATAACCCCACACTGTCACCTTGAGCACTAGATGGTTCCAACAAACACCACAATTTCATAGAGCCATCCAAGTCCAAATATAACTCATAACAAGTATTTGTAATCTCTAGCCTAAGTGCCACCATGGTGTGCACGCTGTCACTTTCACACACATGGGGAGAGCAAAGATCTATTAAAGCACTTGAGTAGCAAGGTAGATCTACTTGATTACAAAGCTCATGATCACAATATGATCATGCATAGAGAGAGAGATGAACACATAGCTACGGGTAGAACCCTTAGCCTCGAGAGAGAACTACTCCCTCCTCATCATGGGAATCAGCAATGGTGATGGAGATGGTGGTGGATATCGATGGAGATGGCTCCAGGGGCACTTCCCCGTCCCGGCAGGGTGCCAGAACAGAGACTTTCTGTCCCCCGAATCTCCCCTTCGGTGGCGGCAGCGCTGCGGAACTTTTCGTGGATTTCTGATTAACGATCTAGGGTTTCTACCTCAGGAGACATCTTATAGGCGAAGAGGCAAGGTCTGTGGGCAGCCAGGGGGCCCACACCACCTGGTGGCGCGGCCAGGGCTAGCCCGCGCCACCATATGGTGTGGCCACCCTGTGGCCCCTCTCCGTCTTGTCTTCTGGCTCCGTGAGTCTTCCGGTAAAATATCGACTTTGGCTTTTGTCCGATCCAATTCCGAGAATATTGATTTTCTGACTTTCTTGGAACCAAAAATAGCAGAAAATAGGCAACTGGCACTGTGGCATCTTGTTAATAGGTTAGTCCAAGAAAGTGTATAAAAATACTCCAAAGTGTGGACAAAACATAAGAAAGTAGATATAAAACAAGCATGGAACATCAAAAATTATAGATACATTTGCAATGTATCAGCGGTGACGGGCCCCCAGGAAGAGGGTTCCTGCTAAGTTTATGTGGTATATGCTCCTATAATACTATGGTTAAAACGTCTGTTTGGAAATAAAGAGCATGCCAGGTTATTGTGATGGCACAAAGAAGACCGTAAGAAAGACGGGAAGTTGAGACACCCCGCTGATGGGTCACAGTGGAGAAAAATCGAGAGAGACTTCCCAGACTTTACAGGTGACGCAAGAAACTTATGGTTTGGTCTCAGTACAGATAGCATGAATCCTTTTGGGGAGCAGAGCTGCAGTCACAACACCTGGCCTATGACTCTATGTATCTATAACCTTCCTCCTTGGTTGTGCATGAAGTGTAAGTTCATTATGATCTCAGTTCTCATCCAAGGCCTGAAGCAACCTGGCACCGACATTGATGTGTACCTGAGGCCATTAGTTGAAGGATTCTTATAGTTGTGGGGGGAAACCAGATGTACATGTGTGGGATGAGTACAAACATGAGCGATTTGACCTATGAGCGTTGCTTTTCATAACCATCAATGATTGGTCTGCTCTTAGTAACCTTTCAGGACATACAAACAAGGGATATAAGACATGCACGCACTTTTTAGATGAGACTGAAGATACATATTTGCGGAAATGTAAGAACGTTGTGTACCTGGAGAGTCGTTGATTTCTTCCGATCAATCATCCTGTAAGAAAGAAAGGCAAGCATTTCAAAGGTGAGGCGGATCACCAGAAGAATCCCGACCTCCCTACTGGTGATGATGTATTTGGTATGGTCAAGGACATAGAAGTAATATTTAGAAAGGGTCCTGGCGGTAAATCTGTTTTGAACGACGTCGCTACTGGACACGAGCCCCATGTGGAAGAGGAAATCTATATTTTGGGAGCTACCCTATTGGAAAGTCCTACATGTCCGCTCTTCGATCGATGTGATGCACGTGACGAAGAATCTTTGTGTGAACCTCCTAGGTTTCCTGGGCGTGTATGGGAAGACAAAAGATACACCAAAAGCACGGGAGGACCAGAAACGTATGAAAGACGCAGACAACATGCAGAGAAGAAAACCAAAGCAGAGAAGGAAACCTTTTTTGAAGTTCTTTATAGTATCAAGGTGCCGCATGGCTTCTCGTCGAATATAAAAGGGATAATAAATATGGCAGAGAAAAGTTCCAAAACCTAAAGTCTCATGACTGTCACGTGATTATGACGCAGTTGCTTCCAGTTGCATTGAGGGGGCTTCTATCAGAAAATGTTCGAGTACCCATTGTGAAGCTATGTGCATTCCTCAATGCAATATCTCAGAAGGTAATCAATCCAGATATTCTGCCAAGGTTACAGAAGGATGTGGTCTAATGTCTTGTTAGTTTTGAGTTGGTGTTCCCACCATCCTTCTTCAATATTATGACGCATCTCCTGGTTCACCTAGTCGAAGAGATTGCCATTCTCGATCCTATATTTCTACACAATATGTTCCCTTTTGAGAGGTTCATGGGAGTCTTAAAGAAATATGTTCATAACCGTGCTAGCCCAAAAGAAAGCATCTCCAAAGGCTATGGAACAGAGGAGTTCATTGAGTTCTATGTTGAATCTATTCCTGACCTTAAGCCGATTGGTATTCCTGAATCACGGCATGATGGGAGACTGACTGGAAAAGGCATGCTAGGAAAGAAAGAAATGATATGTAGGGACGCGCAATCATTTACTCAAGCACACTACACAGTTCTACAAAATTCCACCTTCGTGGCTCCGTATATCGAGGTACACAAGAATATTGTACGCTCTACAAACCCGGGGAAGCCTGACTCCTGGATTAAACTTGAACACATGGTGACTTTCGGAAGTTGGTTGCGAACATATATCATGAATGACACCACTATTGGAGATCAGCTCTCCTTGTTTTCCGGGTCACCACCTTTTACTATATTGAATTTCCAAGGATACGAGATAAATGGGAATACATTTTACACGATCGCCCAAGATAAAAGAGCACCAAACAAAACAATGGTGTCTTCTTTGATGCAACATACGAGAATGGGCAAAAGGATACATACTATGGTTACATATAGGATATATGGGAACTTGACTATGGAGTTTCTTTTAAGGTCCCTTTGTTTTCGGTGCAAATGGGTCAACCTGAATAGATTAGGGGTAAAGGTAGACTAGTTGTGCGGAATGACAATAGTGAATCTCAACAATCTTGGCTATAGAGACGAACCATTTGTCCTAGCCAATGATGTGGCTCAGGTTTTCTATCTGAAGGACATGTCCTCTAGACCGAAAAAAAGAAAAAAAATTGGATTTCATAGCTAAACACAAACTGGATTAGTTGCCAAAGTAAAACTAGCGGATCGACAATTACAATGGCAGCATTCGCGATTAACATAAGTCCTAATGGATACAAGATACAATTTACTTGATTTGGAACTAGGAGGATACAAGGTTGTTTTAGGAAAAGGAACACATCAGTATGTACGTGTGTGGGATGAGTACAAACATGAGCGATTTGACCTACGAGCGTTGCTTTTCAGAACCATCAATGATTGGTCTATTCTTAGTAACCTTTCAGGACAGACAAACAAGGGATATATGACATGCACGCACTGTTTAGATGAGACTGAAGATACATATTTGCATAAATGTAAGAAGGTTGTGTACCTGGAGAATCGTCGATTTCTTCTGATCAATCATCATGTAAGAAAGAAAGGCAAGCATTTCAAAGGTGAGGCAGATCACCAGAAGAATCCCGACCTCCCTACTGGTGATGATGTATTTGGTATGGTCAAGGACATAGGAGTAATATTTAGAAAGGGTCCTAGTGGAAAATCTGTTCCGAACGACGTCGCTACCAGACACGCGTCCCATGTGGAAGAGGAAATCTTTATTTTGGGAGCTACCTATTGGAAAGTCCTACATGTCCTCTCTTCGATCGACGTGATGCACATGACGAAGAATCTTTGTGTGAACCTCCTAAGCTTTCTAGGCGTGTATGGAAAGACAAAAGATACACCAGAAGCACGGGAGGACCAGCAACGTATGAAAGACATAGACAACATGAAGAAAAGGAAACCAAAGTAGAGAAGGAAACCTTTTTTGAAGTTCTTTATAGTATCAAGGTGCCGTATGGCTTCTCGTCGAATATAAAAGGGATAATAAATATGGCAGAGAAAAAGTTCCAAAACCTAAAGTCTCATGACTGTCACGTGATTATGACGCAGTTGCTTCCAGTTGCATTGAGGGGGCTTCTATCGGAAAATGTTCGAGTACCCATTGTGAAGCTATGTGCATTCCTCAATGCAATATCTCAGAAGGTAATCAATCCAGATATTCTGCCAAGGTTATAGAAGGATGTGGTCCAATGTCTTGTTAGTTTTGAGTTGGTGTTCCCACCATCCTTCTTCAATATTATGACGCATCTCCTGGTTCACCTAGTCGAAGAGATGGCCATTCTCGGTCCTATATTTCTACACAATATGTTCCCTTTTGAGAGGTTCATGGGAGTCTTAAAGAAATATGTTCATAACTGTGCTAGGCCAAAAGAAAGCATCTCCAAAGGCTATGGAACAGAGGAGTTCATTGAGTTCTATGTTTAATTTATTCCTGACCTTAAGCCGATTGGTGTTCCTGAATCACGGCATGAGGGGAGACTGACTGGAAAAGGCACGCTAGGAAAGAAAGAAATGATATGTAGGGACGCGCAATCATTTACTCAAGCATACTACACATTTCTAGAAAATTCCACCTCCGTGGCTCTGTATATCGAGGTACACAAGAATATTGTACGCTCCACAAACCTGGGGAAGCCTGACTCTTGGATTAAACTGGAACACATGTGACTTTCGGAAGTTGGTTGCGAACACATATCATGAATGACACCACTATTGGAGATCAGCTCTACTTGTTTGCCGGGTCACCACCTTCTACTATATTGAATTTCCAAGAGTACGAGATAAATGGGAATACATTTTACACGATCGCCCCAGATAAAAAGAGCACCAAACAAAATAGTGGTATCCTCTTTGATGCAACATACGAGAATGGGCAAAATGATATATACTATGGTTACATAGAGGATATATGGGAACTTGACTATGGAGTTTCTTTTAAGGTCCCTTTGTTTCGGTTCAAATGGGTCAACCTGAATAGATTAGGAGTAAAGGCAGACCAGTTGTGCAAAATGACAACTGTGAATCTCAACGATCTTGGTTACAGATACGAATCATTCGTCCTAGCCAATGATGTGCTTCAGGTTTTCTATCTGAAGGACATGTCCTCTAGACCGAAAAAAGAAAAAATAAGCAAAGGAATACATCATACGATGAGACAAAGCGTCACATAGTTATTTTAGGAAAAAGAAACATCGTGGGAGTCGAGGACAAGACAGACATGCCAGAACATTATAATAAGTTTGATGAAATTCTGCCCTTCACAATGAAAACTGACCCAAGCATCCGGTTAAATAAAGAAGATGTTCCATGGTTGCGGCCGAAGCGATCATAAGCAAAGGACATATGCCAAGAAGGGTTCCTCCTGCAACATCGTAAGCCATCTCAAGATGCATATGTGTGCATAATATGGTAACATTATCACAAACTATGTCGTGATTCTAGCCATAACATTGGTCGTTTGGCCTAAACGCCATGAAACCTCGAACATGATAGCTCATTTTGTGAAGGATTTTTTGTGATGTTTGCAATTTTCCAAGTTTTAATATTTTTACTTGCAACTATAAGACATAATATGACACCACGCGGAGGTTTCACATTGTTTGGATCATTTTTGAAATTCTTCTGCCTGTCTATGCCTGTTTGAAACTATATTCAACACGGTGGGCATGAAGATTCTTAGCCCGGGACCGAGCCTCACTAAACTTGGAGTGGATATATGATAAAATAGCATATTGTGAACCTAAAAATGATTTTTACAAAAAATCATGAGCATTATATTATGTACCTCTAGTTCAAATCCGGCCGGCCTCCTACCGGTTCGGCAGCAATTTGTCTTTTTCATGACGGGTGGACGGAAAAGTTTCAGATACCCCGGTTGGGAAATTTTCCATTTTATATGGTCTAGTATTTTTTTATAAATGGGTGGTTCCAATGTAAAACTTCAATTTGGTTGTTGCTTAACAAAACACCCCGTTTTTGACACCTCAAAAATGGAAAATGGCTTTTCCGTGCGATGAAAAGGAAAACTTCCTCCTACAACTTCGTAAGCCATCCCAAGATGCCCATGTGTGCATAATATGAGCATATTATCACAAATTATGCCGCGTTTCTAGCCATAACATTGGTCGTTTGGCCTAAATATCATGAAACCTCGAACATTTTGTGAAGGATTTTTTGTGATGTTTGCAATTTTCCAAGTTTAATATTTTTCCATACAACTATAACACATAATATGATACCACACAAAGGTTTCACATTGTTTGAATCGTTTTTGAAATTATTATGCCCGTTTATGCCCATTTGAAACTATATTCAAAATGGCGGGCATGAAGATTCTTAGCCCGGGGCTGAGTCTCGCTAAACTTGAAGTGGATCTATGATGAAATAGCATATTGTGAATCTAAAAAAAGATATTTCGGGAGGCCTTTAGTCCCGGTTGGAGCCAGTAACCGGGACTAAAGATATTTCCCGCCATTTCCCACCGTTTCCCACCATGTTTTCCCACCTTTCCCTCTAACCGAGGCTTTTAGTCCCGGTTGGAGCCACTAACCGGGACTAAAGATATTTCCCGCCATTTTCCACCACTTTCTGCCATGTTTTCCCGCCCTTTACCTCTATATCTAGGCCAACTATGCCATGGCTATCCACACATCCACACCTTCCTCTCTCACAACAATGGACAATACATGCTGGGCCATTCTGACACTCAAGGAGACCGAGGCGCTGTGCGCGTCCAGCTACCCATGCCCGCCGAGTGGATGCTGAGCGTTAGAGAGGTTCCTGTCCCTCCAGTGCCTCAAGGTTCCACCCGCCAGGAAGCCATCACGGACCACATCTACCTAGAGCTCACGCCGGAGCAGTGGATGGATCCCCATTGGGATCCCAACAATTACGACACCTGGAATGCCTTCTCCGCTAACCGGCGGGAAAAGGAGCTCGCCAGGTACGAGGGTGACGGCCCGCTCCCGGTGAACCATAACGAAGCCGGTCGTCGCTTGTGGTGGGTAAACCAGACTATCGCCCGGTGTGATGCGCTACATCACCGAGGAAGATCATCCTCGCCTGCGGTACCCGCACTTTCACCCGCCACAAAACCACAAGAAGGGTGGCGGTGGTGAAGGCCGCAGGCATAGCAGCATCGTCATTTGGGAGCCCCCTCCCCTGCGCATCGTGAATCTGACGCCGGAGTGGAAGGTGCCCCTGGAATATGCCATGGTTGATGGTCCCGGGTTCCCCCATGCACAAGCCGGGGAAGGGCTGTGGATCCCCGTAATATGCCATAGCGACGATGACAAAGACGATGACGAAGATGACCCTAAAGATGTGTACTATAGGGCTAGACATGATTATGACTAAGTCATTGGCTAGAACGAATGGTTCGTCTCTGTACGCAAGATTGTTGAGATCCACTATTGTTATTCCGTACTGCTCGTCTACCTTTCCCCACCTCCTGTCAGTTTGACCCATTTGTACCGAAACAAAGGGAAAACATAAAATGGTTTTGGATTAGTTATTCAAATTCAAACACTTTTCATATTGAAAGTTTTGTGAGATTCCAAAGTATGCAAAAAAATATTAGTTAATGTATTTTTAATTGAAAATGGCAAAATGGTTAATAGTTAGAATAATTATTTTAGAAAATAGAAAATGTTTTTGGATTAGTTATTCAAATTTAAAAACTTTTCATGCTGAAAGTTTTTTCAAATTCCAAAGTATACAAAAAATATTAGTTAATGCATTTTTAATTGAAAATGGCAAACTGGTTAATAGTTTGAATAGTTAAAATACTTATTTTAGAAAACATAAAATAGTTTTGTATTAGTTATTCAAATTCAAACATTTTTCATGTTGAAAGTTTTTTCAAATTCAAAATGATTTACCATTTAAAAACCATTTCAAATTTAAACACCTAAATAAGAAATAAGGCATAAACCTGGACTAAAAAGTTTGAAAACATTTGAAAAAGAACATACGTCCCGGTTGGTGGCTCCAACCAGGACGAATGACCAGAAAATTCATCCTGGTTGGAGCCACCAACCGGGACTAATGACCAGGTCCCGGTTGAAGCCACCAGCCGGGACTAATGATCTTCTACTACTTAACCACATCACCCCTTTCTCCTACCCCATTCTTCTTTCACGCGAAATAGATCGAGATACCACCACCGCAAGGACAAGCTCGGACGCCGTTAGGCTGCCCAACCACCGCCTTGCCGCCAGCCTCCACGTGCCGCCCTCGGGTAGGTACGTCCCCCACCCCTCCTCCTCTAGTCCTCGTCCCCGACGCCTCTCCATGAGCAGAGCTCGCCATCGCCACGGGGCGGGCTGGAGCCTCGCCTGGACGGGCTAGACGCGGCTGCCTCTGGCCGGAGATGGGCTGGAGCCTCGCCGGTATGGGATGGATGCGGCCGCCCCTGGCCGGAGCTGGACTTGGCGGCGCTGGGACGGGCTGGACGCGGATGCCCTTGGCCAGAGATGGACGGAACAACACCGGGCGGGCTGGCTGGGACGGGATGAACGGGGCGACACCGGGCTGGAGTTGGACGGGGAGGCTACGGCCGGAACGGGGCTGGGAGGAGGACGGGGGTCGGGGACGGGTTGTGTTTTTAATGACTTTGACATTTAGATATTTTTATATCTTAGGATTGTTTTTCAGATTTTGCCACGTCAGCATTATAGGTGGGTCCCACCTATCAGTTTTGCCATCAATTCGCATTTAGTGGTGATCTTGTGCTTTCGCGATAAACCAGCGGATACAAAGAAATGTATTATTGGGCTAGCTAAACACAAACTGGATTAGTTGCCAAAGTAAAACCAGAGGACCGACAATTACAATGGCAGCATTCCCGATTAACATAAGTCCTAATGGGTACAAGATACAATTTACTTGATTTGGAACTAGGAGGATACAAAGTTGTTTTAGGAAAAGGAACACATCAGTGTGCCTGCTCTTTTTATTTAGAAAAAGAGAAGGTCGTTTTTTTTTGAAGAAAAAGAGAAGGTCGTTTTTTTTTTCAAAAAATATATGACAAAACGAGACACAGACCGAACACACAAAAAAAGCTCTTACCGAGGATAGATAAGAGGTGGTTTGCGTGTCCAACCAATGGACCATGAACTTGGTCACTCACGTGGTTGAAAAGCTGGTGTACTTCATGGACCAAAATTTTGGATGATTCGTGGAGGGATGGGTATGTGTGGTGTATGAATGTGTAAAACCAAACTAGCCATTTTACTAGACCACGAAAGTGGAGTTTATCTTGGCATATGGTGGCTTGGTGGCATGTGGTCCTGTTGTAATGTGAGTGGAATCTTCCGTTAGGAATCTTGTGATCCCGGTGTTAAGTCTTGTGCTCTCTATAGAGGATCAAATGATTGGATTGATATGCATAGGTAGCATCCATGATATCCCACTATTTCCGATATATATATATATATATATATATATATATATATATATATATATATATATATATATATACTCAGGCGGCTAGGTACACACGTCCAGACAGCCGTTGGATCAACTACACAGAGCACCTGATATGAACCTAGGAGCAGAACCCCACTCACGGCATTAGGCCGGGTGTAATTTTTCCATTGCTAGTTTTTTGGATTACAGCGAGAACACATGCGAGTGTGCGGTGATTTTTGCAGGCGCTCCTGCCAACCATTTTGGATTTCTTCATGCATTTTTACAATGTGGTTGTACTTTGTGTTTGGCGAGTGGCATGGCAGGGGTGGGTCAAGCCACAATTTCGAAATTTGCCATATACTAACACCACCATGTCGCATGCAACAAGAAAAACAATTAGCCACGAATGGAAAACCACCACGGCTGGGTTACCATACTCACTGCCAACAAAAATAAGGAGGTCACCATCACAGGTTGCATACCCACAAAGGATGACAGTTGTGGCTGCCTCACGTGGCAAATGCTTTTTGGTGTGGTTCATAGCAAGCCACAAACACGAAAATAACCACAATGCATACACCATGGCTGGGCTTGGTGTGGTGCATAGCTAGCCACGAAACAGAAATTTACCACAAATAAAACATCGTGGTCTGGGGTTGCCATGCTGGTTGACCACCATGGGACAACGGGGTGTGGAGACCACCTGCAAAGAACGCGTACCTGCCAACTTGCCATGGTGTTGGTATATGGAAAATTTATAGATTATGGCTTGGCGTGGCGTTGTGACTTGACGCGGTGGTTTTGGTATATGGCAAATTTAGAAATGGTGGATTCACGTGGTGTTGTGGATTGACGCGGCAGTGTTTGGAAAATGGCAAATTGAGAAATTGTGGCTTGACACACCCCTGCCATGCCACTCGCCAAACATAAAGTACAACCACAATGTAAAAACATGGAGAAAATCAAATTGGTTGGCATGCAGAGCATAGAAGAAGAAAGCACACCACTGGAGCATAGTCTATGGACGATGGCAGGAGCAGGCATTTCTTTGTGCATCCATGCGCGATGTTTGTATGTTGACGGTGCAAGACGGAGAAGGCAGACGCCGTTGGGTTGTTTGTGCTCTCTGCTCGCTGCATCGAGATTGGGGGGCAGTTTTGCTCGCTATATCCAATGATTCCTAGGACGTGCGTAGCTAGCCATGCACTTATAAAATCCGCATCCATATATATATATATATATATATATATATATATATATATATATACTAGATGAATGCCCGTGCTTGCTACGGTCTTCTATAATTTTTTATGTTACGACACGTTTAAACATGATACACCTAAAAATTCAAGCACATATAAAGAGATATCAACATAACATTTCAAAAAAATAGAATTCTAATTTATTTATTTGAACATCATATTGATAGAAAGCAAGAACAATTTAGTGATCTCATTCTAAAGTTAGGGTACCGTTTCTTTGTAGTATACAACAAATGTACATACCTATGTACTGATCGAGTGGCAGATAGCAAAGCATGCTTCCAACCACGTCTGTACAAGCTGTCTTTTCTTTGCCCTTCTCTCTCACCAACAATTTCGTGAAGCCCTTGCTTTTGTTTCTCTCCACTATATTTGGACAGTTAAACATGTAAAGTTTGCAAAACTCAATTTTTTGCAATAAATATTATTATATCACTAAAAACCAATTCCATTGAGACACATCTGGAGTAGCGCAAGATCAAATAAAATGTATCGAGTTATCAATGATTACTTTGATCAGATATGATTACTTTGATCAGATCTCTGCTTGTAGAGCATCTATTGCGATGTAAGACATAACTATACCCTCAAATTCCCCACACGATTTGGCTTCCAATTTAATTTCTCAACTGCAGCGATGAGATGGATGAATGCATTAGAACTGATATATATATTGTGTAAAAGTTGCTATAAAAATTAATCTACAAATCAATGGCTTGAAAAGAGGGACTAAACCATTTGCATCATGGTTCATTTTGGTAAATTTGAAACCTTGGTGTAAACCCCCAAATCGAACAATATTTTAGTTCAAAGAATTGTGGTCTAACTAAGACATTTCCTTTTTGATTTTCTTTACAGGATTAGCCTATTTGCTATTATTGTGTTAAAAGTTAACTGCTGCCATTTCTCAAAACAATGTCTGAAAGGTTAGTTCAACACAAAAGTTGTCCATCAGCCACCGGGAGATACTGCAATTTAATAAATTAGCACAAATTTCTTGACGTATTTCATAGTAGTACGCGTCGGTGATTAACTCGCAACAACTCCTACCTTATTTGGCGCCAGCTATTTGTCAGCACCGTGATCCAGGGAAAAGATAGACGGTACAAAGGATGTCTGCATCAATGATTGCAGTGACCTCTTCGCCTCTGATCGTTGGCATGCCTCCTGCTCAGTCAAATTAACCTCCTAACTTGAATGTTAGTAGTAAATGTATCCTTTGTAGACACTGCACCAAAGAATTCAGTGCATACTGCAAACAATTTTCGGAAACCTACCAGTCTAAGATATCCTGTCAAACTTTCTAGGACTTATATATTCCAACCTGAATATTATTTCCCCTACTGTTGGAACCATTTGAATTTAACAAATACAGCTTGTTCCCATTTTCCACTTTTTAGGACTAAGCTAAAACTACTTTTCATGTAAAACATAGTCCCAGTTTTTGTAGTGCTAAACATCTTGGCATTATCCAGCTGAATTCGGTGGTCTATTCTTACCGCAGACAAAATTCAGCCAATAATGTCTGCCTGTGACCAATTGAAACACAAGTATACACCACGCTAGCAAATTTCCCAAATCAAAACAGTTCAATACTATCAAACACACACGACAATAGCCAGACTATTACCCTCAGTTTGAGAAACCACAGGATTACGGACGGGAACACGTATTAAACTAACCCATCAACGAAATGCCGGAAGTCTTTTTTACTTGGAGAAAGTTGTTGCCGGAGCCAGCTCCATCAACATGCCGTTACCTCTGAAGTGCATACAGGTCGAATTAGCACAGTGCAAGCAGGATAAACATGATTTGAAAGAGAGGCACTCATGGATATAATGTTGTAGGCTTTGAAGGCGATCCCAGCAAGCACGACGGCAAGGTTGAGGTCAAAGTGCTCGTCTGTCCCTCCACAACCTGCACTTGCACATCCTCCTCCGTCCTCCCCCATTCCTAAAGGAACAGGAGTGTTCCAGTATCTCCTTATTCCAGCTAAGCAGCTGGCATCAACTACAGCTACCACAGAACCGAACTCCCGTATTTGACTTCGAGTGCTTGAACAAAAAGAATGTGGCACTTCTCCTCGGAAGGGACTTCTGCAAACTCCAACTTTTCTAAACCATTATGATTATCTCTGGTATCAATGAGCATCTTCCTGCATTGTTTAGACATTTCAGCACCCAGGATGCAGAATAGTTATTTTGCACCCCACATATTTTTATCTTCTCACATACATAAATTTATGTTTTGTATACTAATAATTATGTTCATATTCATCAGAAACGTAAAAAAATCGATATAAAAATACGATTTATGAGTCATTATAGTGTAAAAAACATAGAAAATTCGCATTTTACGCCGTATTTTTTTACGGCATGTAAATAATTTTTTTACGACATGTCTATGTTTTTTTATGACATGCCTAAATTTTTTTACGGCATATAAATAATTTGTTTACGACATGTCTATATATATATATATATCAACGCGATTTGCTACACACAGGCGTAGCTGTGCATACGCTTAGGACCGTTGGATATATAGATCACATGCATATGCTCTTTAAGATGCTAGTGGCTGGCTATTTGATTGGGAAAACAGCGTCTAACGTCTAACGGTGTGTGTTCAATTCTTTTTGCTCTGCTAGGGTTTTGGTCAAACCCTAAAATTTTAAGAGCTAAAAGGGGAATGTAGTGAGAACAAGGCTTATAATAGTTTTGCATGCAAATGCTCCATGGAAATTTGCTTGTGGTAATATGCAAACTCTAACTATCCAGCTATAGAGTGTACTGCCTTATTTGGACAAACCTTAAAATTTTAGAGCGTTGTTTAGCTAAGGAAAATTTAGCACCTAATATAGGAATGTAGTGAGAACAAGGCTTATAAGAGTGTTGCAAACCCTAACTTTCCAGCGGAAGAGTGTAGAGTCTTTTTTTGGGCGGGAAAGAATTAATTCTCGCGCGTGATTGTTGGTTATTTTTGTGTTTTGGCGCGCAATACATGCTACTGTCCTACACTACAAAAGATAGACGGCTCAACATCTAACCATAGTACTTCTAGCTGTCCTTGCATTGGAGGCCTCCTGCACACCGTTTTGTGCATGCAACTTTTGTGTAGTCGGCTTATTTGATGAAATAATGAACAAGGCTTACTTTGGTTAGGGACAAGGCTTACTTTGGTTAGGGTTTTGTGTATGTAGCCTTTTGTGTAGCTGGCTAATTTAATGAAAGAATGAATAAGGCTTAGTTCGCTTTGTGCTAGTGTGCATGTAGCTTGAGTGTAGCTGACTAAATTGATGAAAGAATGAATAAGGCTTATTTAGATTAGGGTTTGTGCATGGAAAAAATTAGGGTTTGCAAGCCATGGTAGTAACGGTGTTAGTAACGGCATATGCGGATCAAGCAATTTGGGTATGGAAACATGTGCTCCCCATATCAAAAGTTGAAAGAATCAACGCTGGATACCCTATGCGCAGCTACGCCCGTGTTTAGCTAGCTATTTTTCATATATATATATATATATATATATATATATATATATATATATATAGACATATTTATACTACTTCCGGGTGTAACTATACCCACGTGTGTTTCACACCATGTAGGTAGTATCTATCATATCGAAGAGTATGTACGCGTAGTATAAAGTATTATAAGACTATTTAGTATTATGCAAAATAGTGGGCTGCCCATGGTGACCACGGTGCATGGTCTAACCACCGTCGGATAAGATAAAGGGAGCAAACGGTGTTAAGAGAATAAACAACAGAGCTGGTCAGGGAGTATAACGATGTTCAGACCGAGAGCACAGCGGTTACAAAACACATGCATGCACCACGGTATGCATTTAGCCTGTGACCATCAGCAAACTAGTATTACGCATCTTTTTGTTGCTTTCACACGGTGACGGGCAGCTGCATGCACCACAATTGTTCAGGTAGTTGCGGATGGAGAGAACCCGTACTTCTGGTCAAACTCGTTTTATGCATTGTTTTGTTGATTTTCCATGGCAGCGGCTTAGTTTTTAGTTTTTTCTTGGACGTACATGAAGATACGGGGAAGCCTTGAACCGATGCTCAATGAACGAGGAGATATGGTGCGGGCCGGTCTGACGGGATCGCCGAGAGTATACTTGCATCGGCTCTACATGCTCTCTCGCGGTCGGCTGGTGTTGCATGCTCCGTGTCCCATGCGTCAAGTGTAGAAGTAAAAAACCAGGTCAGGTTGCTCACGAGCTGGCGGGTGCATGCTGAATACCGTACATTAGCTCACGGTGCAAGGCTTGCGATGTAGGACTAAAAATGGGGGAGTAACTCCGTTAACCAACCATCAACATGCAGATGCAATCAAGGGAGCATATACACCACAATCGAATGGTATGCAGGGTTTGCACCGTAGCCACCATGGACAGAAAATTCGCATTGTTAGTATTATATATACTACTTTTGAGGTAGTATATATACGTTCACATACTCTTATTTTACGTACAAATATGAAGGGTATTTTGGAAATATAGTGTAAACTATGGCTCCGCTTGCATTTTTTCACGTAACTTGATTTGAAGTATCTTATATGAACATACTAAAACCGATAAAATATCACGTATACTTTCGTATGGGAGTATATAAGACATGGGTGTATACACCCGGGAGTAAAAAGGATTTTTCCTATTATATATATATATATATATATATATATATATATATATATATATATATATATATAGAGAGAGAGAGAGAGAGAGAGAGAGGGGGGGGGGAAAGAGTGGCGCTATTTGACATCCAGGGTGTAGAATAGTTATTCTTCATCCACCCTCTATCTTTCAAACCGTACATGATTTTTACGTCACGTAAATTTTCTCTTATCCTGGAAGTCATGAGGAACATAAGAAAAATTAGACATGTTGTAATTTTTTTTGTTTATGTGTCGTATAAAAATATGACATATAATGCGTATTTTCTATATTTTTTGCACTATAATGACACATAAATTGTATTTTTATGTCAAATTTTTTTGCGTTTCTAATAAATATGAACATAATTATTAGTATACAAAACATAAATTTCTAAATGTGAGAACATAAATTGACATATATATATATATATATATCGACGTGGATTTGCTGCCCGGGCTGGCCGCGGTGCACGCTCTATCCACCATTGGATAATGGGAGCATGATCCATTTATGAACCTGGTTGGTGAGGGCTGAGATGGGTGTTTAACGGAGACGTTTTGTCCATTGCCACAGCGATCGGCATGTATCACACTTACCGTCTATCCATGGCCACACCCAATGTAGTTTCCTTTGATGAATACGTGCGGACACGGCTCAAGTTGCAAGCATGCATGGCTGGCCAGTTTATCGTGTATGGTGGACGGCTTGCATGCAAGCGGTAGCCATATGAAAACATCAATATCGAATGAAACTTGCACTTGCTCATGGATACGGTGCTCTCTCATTCCCTAGACGGAACAACCTTTTGCAGGCATACCCAATTCTTTGCTAACGGACTACAGACTGCATGCATGCTACATGCATGCGGTAAGCCACCATCTTCAAATGTGCATAGCATAGTTTGTTTGCAAATGCGTATGGCGCATGGAAGTGATAGACTAGCTGATATGGACCCCTCTCTCTCAGACGACTCTTGTTAGTTAGGGCTGTGAATCCATCGCTCCTATGCTGGGCAAACAAAAAAACGAGCTGAGACGATAAGTAAAAAGAATCCTTCGAAAACTGGAGAAAGTGCAGAAAGTTAGAAACAACTCACCTGGGATTATACTAGCACCGTCTGCAAGTTTCAAAGAATCTTCAAGTGTGAGAAGCCATGGAAGCTGCTATGTCTGTCAATGGCTTGTAAAGATGAACATGTCAACTAAATCTACATAATAGAAGCTGCTATGTACGTAGTATTTGCAAGACGCGCCATAAGCTCCCATTACTATCGTCGGCCGTGTACCTTCAATGCAGGAATGGTTAATACATAGTTGCTAATGGGCAACGGCTTGCATGGCTATTTTAGTTCACGAGACTCCACCGTGAATCATGTGTGTGTTTTGCTGCCAACGGAGCTAACCGTTACTCCTTGTTGCATGCATGGTTGTCCACCGTATTGAATGCATGTGTACACAGCTTGCCTTCCTAGTTCATGTGTGTGATTTGCCGGGTACGGAAGCTATAATTTGCTATTTGTTGCATGCATGGGTGGCAACGGTGAGGACTTGCATGTGGCCACCGCTGGGCTCCATATTTCATGTGTGTATTTTACCGCTAACGGGTCAACCTATGCTCCTTGTTTCATGCATGTGTGTCCACCGTGAAGAATGCATTTGGACACGGTGCAGGCCTCCCCAATTCATATGTGTGTTTTGCCGACCTGGTTCTACCGTCTGCTCCCTGCTAAAAACTGTCCAAACGTCGTTGGAACCCTTTATCTGATCGGACGGTAGCAAGCCTATGCACCATGGCCACCCCGGACAGGACACTAATTTGCATATATATATATATATATATATATATATATATATATATATATATAGAAACCCTATTCAGCACCCAGGGTGCAGAATCGTTATTTTGCACCCCACATATTTTTATGTTCTCACATATAAAAATTTATGTTTTGTATAGTAATAATTATGTTCATGTTATTCAGAAATGTAAAAAATTCGACATAAAAATATGATTTATTAGTCATTATAGTGTAAAAAAACATAGAAAATACGTATTTTACGTCGTATTTTTATACGGCATGTAAACGATTTTTTTTCAACATGTCTAATGTTTCTTATGTTCTTCTCGACTTTCGAGATAAGAGAAAATTTACATGACGTAAAAATAATATACGGTTTAGAATATAGAGGGTGTGTGTAGAATAACTATTCTACACCCTGAGGGTCATATATATATATATATATATATATATATATATATATATTTATTTATTTATTTATTTATTTATTTATTTATTTATATATATGCATCTTTACTATTTACACTTAAAAAGGTTGAGGAAGAAGAACTTAGGCTCAAATTATAATACCCAGGTGCCAGGAACAAAATGTGCTAGGACTAGTAGCAAGGTGAAAGATAAAAGAGTAGAAAATATAAGATTTGAACAAAACATGCTAGTACTAGTAGCAAGGTAAAAGACAAAAGAGAAGAAAATATAAGTGCCTACTGTGCGATTTGAACCCACTAGTAATGCTGCACTGCAATACGTGTTGATTGAGTTAGGTGTATATTAAGAACCAAAAAAGTTACAAACACTCGTTCGAAGTCAAAAAGGTTGATATGAAACTACGAGCAAATGAGCAATGCATATTTATTAGTATTCACACTAAATAAATGAGATTTACACAAAAAATGATGCCATTTGAAATAGTTAAACCATATCCAAATTCAATGCCAATTTTATTGCACAAAAGTTAGATTAAATAAACAAATCGCAAGCCTAACATTGTTTTTCACAAATCTACTGTCGGTGGTCTCAGTAAAATAGAGGATTTAGAGATGGCGGTAGCACTTTTGTAGTCAACATAACTTCTTTTGCTCTACTTGTCAAGCTAGTCATGTGCATTGCTTCACACATGCTTTATTAAAGTCCTTGGAACCCGCAGGAGTTGTGCTTTGCGTATGCTTTGTTCGAGTCCTCAGAACCTGCAGGAGTTGGCATATATTTCCAAGCAAAAAGTTGTACCATCCCTTGGCACAGGGATATCCACAGAGGTTAAGCCTTCCTAGATCAAAAAGTTCATAGGATTGAAGGATAATTGTTGACATGGTCGAAACACAAGTCTCACACTAATGCCGTGGCACAGGAAGCAAGAGATGGTACTTGCGCAAAGCGTCGAGGCTGGGTTCGAGCGGGGTGGAGCCTCCCCTCCTCCCTATATGGGTAAAAGAGATAACCAGGAGAGGGTGATATGTACAGAGGTGCACATTCTCTATTCTCCATTCCCTGTATCCCCTCCTCCCTGTATGCCCACATTCTCCATTCCTATGTTTGCTCACATGTGATGTCTACAGAGGTGCACTAATTTCTGCACATGCACATTTGTGGGGGGTGAAGAATTATCGTGATCAACATTAGAGCCTCTAAAGAAAATAAACAATAGACATACAAAACAGATAATTTTGTAAAACATATTATTTGTTCAACTCCATAATAGATAAATAAACTAGCAAGTATACATTGCTCATCCTGTAACGCAATGAGCTGCGTAAGTTTTTGACTTAGGGAACTAACAAAGCGATAATTGCCTCTACTCTTCTCTTTTTCTTGTTGATGTTGTTTTTGAAGTCACTTATAGTCAACTAAAACAAACAATGGTATCTATGGGAAGATTACTTAGAAGTAGGCATTTAAGATACGATGTATACCCAAATTGTCCAAGTATGCTACATTTTTTTTTTGAAAAAGAGTATATATTAATATCACAGTGATACCAATTACACCTAGCCTCTGCAACAACGTATGCCCTAGCTGCTCTACGGATGCACACAGCCCAGAAAAAAGAAAGAAGAATTATAAAAAAGAAAAGTCCCGCTACAGAGAATTAATCCTCAAAGCAACGATACTGACACCATCAGAACAACACCAGTAGTCCACCACTCCAATAACAACGCCTTCAAGAAGGAAACAGTGCCCAAGCGTCGTCGTTGCCCGGTCAAAGATCATAGGTTTTCACCCTGGAGAAAGTCCTTGCTCACAAAACAATGCCTTTAACAAGGTCATTGCCAGCCACAACCAGTTAAGGCCAGACCTTGGATTTTCACCCTGCAAGGTAAAAATGGGAACTTCCCCTGTGTTGTCTTCCCGCACCAGCAGACGCTGCAACGAGTCACAGATCACGCAGCCAGATCTCCGTCGCCACAAGAACTAAAATCACCATCGCTACCCTCATATTTCCGCTTTCCTGACAATCTCCGCATCTGACTTCACCATGGCTCTAAGAATGACACTTGGTGGGAACAAACAATAGAGCTTCGCAACGCTCCCGCTGAAACCAAACGGCTAGAAAAACAAGGTGCGCGCGACCGAATACCTTCCGATCCAGCAATCTCCAGGCATGATACGCCCATGGGAGTTCGCCGGCGGAGCCTTCCGGAACCCGCCTCTCCAGACCAGATCAACGAGGGCAGACAACAAGCAATTCTTCGTCTTCGTGCGAAAGAAACCAAAGAACCACCTCCTTTATTAGATCCAACACAGCGATCCCCACATCACCGGCCGGTTCCGAAGAACGGAACGAGCAGGCCGACCATCGGTGTCGGATCAGGCTTAGCACCGCCACTAAGGGCGCACCATCGCCTCCATCCTCAGCACCATCTGCCGCTTCCCCCAGATCCCGGCCAACGCCGCCCACGGCCCTCGCCGCCCCGGTCCAGCAACTGCCGGCCCCGAGCATGAAACCACCGCTCCACGCAGCCCTCCATGCCACAGCAGGGTGACGCCATCGCGCGAGCCGCGCCACCCGCCGCGCCCCGCGCACGCGCGCCCCCGCCGGTCGTCGATCTTGGCCCGCGCCTAGATCTGGCGAACCAGGGGGAGAATAGGGGCCCCGCCACCACCGAGGCCGAGCAGCTTTGCCGCTGGTGTATCCCGGCGGCGGCGAGGAGGGAGGAGCGGAAGGGGGCGGGAGAAGGCGGCAGCGGTAGGGTTCCCCCCGGTCGCTCGCCAAGTATGCTACATAGTATTAAACAGGAAGCAACAAACAACGGTTCCCATTATTTGAGGATTCCAACACATATAAGGGTTGTACACAGGTATTTTGCTTCTGTATGTCTGGTTTATTCATGTACAAAAGAATAAACTAGACATATAGAAGCAAAATTGAACATTAACTTTTTTTGTTGGAAAGGAGCATATATTAATAACATGGAGATACCAATTACACCCAACCTCCGCAACATTAATATTCAATTTTGCTTCTGTATGTCTGGTTTATTCATGTACAAAAGTAGATCATACAGAAGCAAAATTGAACATTAACTTTTTTGTTAGAAAGGAGCATATATTAATATCATGGAGATACCAATTACATCCAACCTCCGCAACAACGCATACCCTATTGGCATTACGGATGCACACAGCCGAAAAAAATAAGAAGAATTACAAAAAAGAAAAAGTCCGCTACAATGATCAGATCATTAGCAGCAGCGACACTAGCATCACCAAAACAATACCAGAAGTCCAACCCCTCCAAAAGCGACGCCTCTAAGAAGGAAACAGTGCACAAGCACTGTTATCACCCAACCAAACATCCTTGGTTTCCAAAACTCGCCACTCCTCTTAGATCAACGGTGTCCTGCATCCAACAAATCTTCATCTTGGTGCAAGAGAAACCCCAAGACCACCTCCATTATTCTCAAGACCCGCAGGCCCCCACGGCACCGATCAGCATCCAGTACGAAAGTAGCAGACAAGGTAGTAGCGGGAACACTCGGTTGAGGATCGAGTGTGACCCCTGCACCAGAAGCCCAACCTGGGTGCCGCCAGTCCATCTCGGGGCTCATGAGGTCCAGATCGAGACCAGCAGAGCCCTGTCGCAGGCTACACCAGCGGTTATCGGCGGCCACCCCAGCCACACGTCGCCACTCCCTCATCGCCACCCCCACTAGACCTCAGGAACCAACCGCCTGACCGCGCCACCCTGTGCGCTCCATCAACGCTCCACCTCCCATGCGGCATAGCCGAGTACACCTCTCCAGTCCTTCGTCAATTTAAACGAGGTGGGCGCCGCCATTGCTGCCGGCGCCAGCGGAAGCTGCGGCCAGGAGCGTTGAGATCAGGAGGGGAGCTTTAGGGTTTGGGGTTGTCCCTCCGGAGTCACCTGGGAGGGGAGCGACTCGGGAGGGAGGGGCCCAATTTTAACTTAGGTGTAGAGTTATGTCCATCTAGGACAAAGGAAAAATAGAAAGAAAAATAGAAACCATATGACTAATATTAGTGATTAATATCATGTATGGTTGTAAAATGTAAGATTGGATCTAAGCTATCACTTAATGCAAGAGAAGACCTGCAGGATAAAATGTGAAAAACTCTATGGATCAACTTAGGTGATAGCAACAACTCTGATCTCCAAAACTTTTCTCATTGGAAAGATAAGATGGAACCTCACACGACGTGAAAACAGACATATAAAATCAATCAGGCAAGACAAGCAAATGGGAGAAACACACGAACCTCACGGGAGCGTGCTCGTCGTTGCTGATGTAAGGGCTTTGAGATGGAGAAAAGTTGCCGCCTCGCTCGCGAACGCGGCCGCGGATGCCGCCCTAGTTGGCGGTGGGAGGAGGTCATCGAGTGGAAGGAAGGGGACGGAACGGGACGATCTGATCTAGGACAGCTGACATGGATTTTGTTTGGAGGCTACCGGTGGGAGCCGTTTTGCCCCCATAAAAGGCTAAATACGGACGGACATCCTTTGATGCTACGGTGGAGATGCTCTAACCCAAGAGATAACCGGGAAGGGAAGGGGAGGTATAATGGGGTAAAAAGAGACAACCAAATCGCTAACGTCCCCTGACTAATCTTACGTGTCAGTTAGTCGACTGAGTGATAGAGATTGTTTCTATATTGGTATAGATACAATGAACTGGATCTATCCAACCGTGGCAGTAACCAAAACAAGACTTAACACTCCTTCGTGAATAGTTTTATAAGTCCGCATAGTAGCGGTTGTACAGTTGAATAAATTTTTATTTCCTTCCCCAAAAAAAAAGAAGTTCAATAATTTTAGAAAAATGATTGGGCTCCCCCGGATCTTTTCGCGTGCATCCTCCCGGTCGCACCGATCGACACATCTTTAGCCTTGCGTACATGTGCCTCTCCCTTAGAGCATCTCCAGCGGTAGCACTAGAATAACGCAGCGCTAAAATAACCGTCGGCATAGCGCGCCAGCGCAGGCACGGGCTCCACCAGCGGGCACGGAAAAAGAACGCGCTGTAAAAACTTTGCCGTGCGCGTAGTTTGCGCTATCTGGCGCGCCAAATCTCCCTCGCCAAATGATGCGCGCGCTATAGGCGAGCCACGTGCGTGGCTCCAACCGCCATGCGCCACACTCCGGAACATTCAGCGCCACTCTCTTCCCCTCCCCCATCGACACCTTCGTGCACCGCACTGCTCTGCTCCTCTTCCCCTTCGGCGCCGGCATGCCGCCTCGCTGCCGCAACGCCTCCGGTTTCCGCAGCGTGCTCCCGCGCTCCAACGGGATGTACCACGCCGAGCTCTGTGCCGCCGGCTTCCGGCTCGCCCTCGGCACGTACACCTCGCCAGAGGAGGCGGTGGCGCCTGGGCCGCCACCGGCGCGAGATGAACTTCCCGGAGACCGAGTTCCTCGTGCTGGTGCCCCAACTTGTCACTAAGGAGGACCGCCGCCTTCAGCGCATGGCGCAGCAACGCCTCGCCTTCGCCGAGTGCGACGAGCGCGCAATGGAAGAGTGGCGCTGGATGTTCCCACAGGACGTGCGGGCGGAGGTGGAGTTCTATGCCTCCAAGAGGGCCGAAAGGAGGGAGTATCGGGCGGAGCGCCGCCGCTGCAAGGCCTTCATCAATGCCCAGAAAGAGGGCCCGTGCACCATCGTCGACGACGATCCAAGGTGGAACAACATGTGGACAGAGTCTGACAACACCACCTCAGAGGATGAAGAGTAGATTATTAGGTTTATTTTCTATTTGGTGTAGTTTGTCGTGTTGAACTTGTTCGTCAGTTTTAATCGTCCTAAATCTTTTTAGTGCATTTTCTAGATCTGTTTGTGTGTGCAAAATTGTGTGCGCGCGGTTTTGGACGCTGGAAAATCACGCGCCTAGTGAGAGCATGTTCCTGCGCTCTGTTTTGCAGCGCCATTTACCGCCTCTAGCGAAGGCCGTGCGCTGCATCCAGATAGCGCGCTACATCCGAATTTTGCAGCGCGCAAATATCCAGCCACTACTAGAGATGCTCTTAAGCCCCGTCACCGACACTTTCTATCCTCCTTATCCCTTCCCCACTATTTTTATCGCATTCTTCTCCCGTTCCTCTCTACCTCTACCATGGGAGAGCTCATCCACGGCGTCTCCCCCATCCTGCACCGCCGCTGCCCATCAACGCTCCCCCGCCTCTACGCTCTGACGCCACACAAGCCACGTGCTGCCATTGCCGACCCTGTGGATGTGTGCTTGCCTCAACCTCATCATAACGCGACCAACATCGGAGGTGCTGCCAAGGGAAGATGACGGCCATGCTTCCATCGGCAACCGGAGATGCTACATACGGCAGCCTGGGCTGGCGCTCCTGCTGCAAAGGGGTACCGGCGTTGCTAGCCCCTGCTGCTTTAATGGAGCGCGACACTGCTACCCATGGCGCGCGGCGCTGCTACCGACGGGCAGGCGCTGCTACTACAAGGGGTGTCGACGCTGCTACCGACGGGTGGGCGCTGCTACTGCAAGTGCCGACTTTTCTACCAACAACGAGCGTTACTGCTGCAACAGGGTGACGACGCACCCCGCTGCTACCATGAGTGTGCGGCGTTGCTACCGGCGGCGACCGTTGCTGCTGCAAGGGGGGTGACGGTGCTGCCATCAACGGTGCGTCATGCTGCTACCATCAGTGTGCGGCGTTGCTGCCGGTGGCGAGCGGCACTGCTACCATATGTGTTGGGTGTTTCTACCACAAGTAGACGACATCGCTGCGATGGGCCCTCACCAAAGCTGAACGGAGGGGCTACTACAATGGTTGTGCGGCGTTGCTACCGACGGCGGGCGACACTGCTACAACGGATGGATGGCTTTGCTACCAGCGTTCCGGTGAGTGCTCCGCTGACGGGGTGCCAGCGGCGGTGTTGTAGGCCAGTCATTGCGGACCCCCCCCCCCCCATCGAGGGCTTGCCATGCTGCTACAAGCGAAAGCTGGAAACGGTTGTTGCTGCCCTCGAGGTGGTGGAGGCCTGCTGCTGTGGGTGCATCGTGGTGCTTCAAGGTGTTCTTCGGGGCGCCGCCGCGGTGTTGCAAGTCGATGGTCAGGACAGTCACCGCGGTGCTGCAGTTTGTGATGCATCGTGCATGGCTGGGGATGGAGCGGGGATAGGACTGTACGGTCGTGATGCTCTAATCGGACGGCAGGAGACCGGGGGATCGGGGGTTTTGATTCCTGGAGAAAGCTTAGGCCAACTCCAACGGAGACCCGCAAACGGACTGTGCGCGTCCGATTCTGTCCGACCGGACCGATGCCAGCACCCAACAGCGCGCACCAAATTTCATTTTGTCCTTTTTTTGGCCGGACCAGCGCATTTCCTTCCGAAATTTGGGTCTGGTTTGCGGTGAAACGGACGGGCCGGACGCCACAACCCCCTGGCCCACGCGTCAGTCTCTCTCCTTCCGCTCCATCTCTCCTTCCTCCAGGCAACCTGGCACCGCCGCTGCCTGCCACAACTCACGTCGGTGTCGCACCCAGCGCCCAGCACCGCCCCGCCGCTCGCCAGTCCGGAGCCCGCGTCCCCGTCCAGCCGTCCGACGTCACGCACGCCGCCCAACCCTGAGCCGCGCCACTCCGCCTCGAGCTCTGGCGCCGCGCCCTGCGCCACCGCCCTGCTGCGCCCTGCGCCCTGCGGCCGCAAGCTCCAGCACCTTCATCTCCGGCTAGAAGCTTGCCGTCCGGCCCGCCTCCTCCGCCCGCTCCGTCCGCAGGTATGCGCCGCCGCCTCGTCCGCAGGGTACGCGCCGTCCTGCTCCGCTGCGGCGCCATGGAGCTCCGCCTCACCCTCTCCGGTGACATCCCGTCGTCTTCTCCGACGACGACGACGTCACCGATTCGTTCGGTCCGTATGCAGGAGAAATCCCATTGGGGGCATGTGTCAAATTGGGTCGTTCACTTGTCCGGATTTTGTCCACCTCACCCCATAAACGGACCAAATCGAACAAATTTCCCTTTTATCCGCATCGAGAAGGAAATCCCGTGGCAAAACAAAAGAAAAATCAGGAGGGCATGGATATCTAGTCGGTGACGTTGTCCGATCCGATTTGCTAGGGTTGGCCTCAATAAATCTAGGAGAGCTTCGGTCGCTTTCGAGAGGAAAAAGTGAAGGAGGCGATGGAGGGCGGCGCGCTTACCGGACGGCGTCACGCCGAGCTGGGTTCCTACTCGATGGACAAGGAGCTCCAGGTCACGCTCAACACCAGCCCCAAGAAGGAGGAGTCGAGCCGCGGCGTGCTGGATCTCGTTGCGCTTCAGATCATGCTCGACAACCTGGATGAGTCCGAGTCCTCGAACAACAGCCCCGACGAGGAGGTGACCATGGACGTAACCGCCTCTCTGCGCGTCGTGCTCGACAAGCTGCGGGAGTCGATGTCCCCCCGGGCCAGCCCCGACACCACGTCCGAGGAGGAGCCGACGGCGACCCAGAGCCTCCCGAAGATCAAGTACGATGAACGTGGGAGGAAGCTGAAGCTGGTGAGCAAGAAGGACATCGACCTCTTCAAGGCGCGGCGACAGCGTCCTCCCGTCCGCCCCGTCGACCACGGCATTATCGACAAGCTGAAGAACGACAAGCTCCGCGAGGGCGCCCGGAGGAATTTGGTTGCTGCCTACGAGGCCCGGCTGCGGATGCGGGTCACAGAGGAGGACATCATGCGGCAGTACGACATCTATGGCTACGCATATTTTGAGGTCCCCGAGAAGTCCAAAATCGACGCGACAACCATCAGTTGCTAGACCCTAAAAAAAACAAAAATACCCATCAGTTGCTAGTAATTTAGCTCGCCAAGGTTATTATTATGCTACTAGAGTTAATCTCCAATTTGTCTAGACTCACTGGAGGACCTGATGTTGAACGAATATTTGCTTTCGTTGCTTATCCATATGTTCTGTTGATGTTATATATTTAGTTGTGTTTCTTTTTTCTGAACTATCATGTTTGGTTTGGTACATGAATTGTGTGGCGACATCTTAATTTCACCGTAGTCCATAGCCCAACTGTTTATGTATCTTTTTTGCTTCTTTATGTTATCATATTGTTGCGTCAGTAACCATTGTTCTGGACCTTGTTCTATGCTTCTCACCGCCCAATCTAAAGATCATTGGAATATATATATGTTCTTATATGTTCTTTTTATATTGTCTGCCTCTTGCGCCTATATTATCCTGTGGTAAATTCTTAATCTTTTATCTGGTTTGGGAATAGAATTGTAGGCAGCTTCGTGCACCCTAAAACATGTGGTCATCTTCAAATATGTGAAAACATAACCCCCTCGTGCCCCCGCGTCGCCTCCCCTAGCGAGGCTACCGGGCGGCCCCTCCCACCCCCGCCTCCTAGAGCTCTGCCATCCCTTCTCCCCTCTCGCCGTTGCCGCCACCAGTGCAGATGCAAAGCTGCCCAAATTATAAAAGCCACAGCAAAACTTGGTTGCAAACTCCGCCTAAATCGACCTATAATCATCCATCTCACTCGAAGAATCAGAGAGACAAAAATATATAATATCGGTAGCTCACACCATGATCATGACCATGATGTTCAGACTCTTGATCGTGACTGTCTCGCTACTAGCATACGCCGTTGTCTTCTTGGCAAGAACGAACTTCTTCCATGCCTCCGTCACGGACTTCTGCTCCTCGAGCTCCGTCTTCTTAACGTGTCCGTTGGCCATGATGATGGTCTTGAGCAGCGTGGCCGTTGGCATCAGGGCGGGAGGTGTGAGCTTGGACGAGGGGAGGGCGTCGAGATGGCACATGACCTTGTCGATGTCGAGGACGAGGCGCTCGGCGAGGCTGCGGCTGAACTCCTCCCTAATGACGAGGCACTCGACATAGTGTGGGCGGGCACGATCCAGCGGAAATCTCGAACTCATCGTGGCGACTCTGGTCCTTGAGGGAGAAGGCGACGAGCGGCACGCTTTCGTCCTTGGAGACGATGTTGAAGCGGCCCGTCTTCTCTAAAGTGGCACATGGAGTGGTCCTGGCGCGAGAAATAACTCGCGATTTACTCCTCCCACTACAGGAGAAATCAGAGACGCCGACGGCCATTTGTCGGGGCCATCGGCGTAGAGGCCTGCCCCGGCGAGCTGCCCACCACGGCCGTCGGCGGAGCCTCGGCCGTCGGCGTAGGCAAGGAAACCCTCGGCGTAGAGGAGCTGTCGGCGTAGCAGGCCGGGTTGTGCCGACGGTGGCTCTCGGCGTACTCCCAGCCCTCGGTGTAGCCCCAGTTCGGACACGGTGGCGGGAACGGTGTTAGGTAGTCAGTCTGTGCCGACGGCCAAGCCGTCGGCGTAGGTCTTAGAGCGGCGCTACGCAGAGTTGGTTGGCCTTGGGGGCGCTACGCCGACGGCTAAGCCGTCGGCACAGCCTCCCTATTTTCCTTCATTTTGTTTTAGCCTTATATTTGGTACTAATTTATGTATTACTCTGACTGTAGTCATTTGTACCGTCCCAATAGCAATCTCTATTGACGTAATTGCAGGAATCCCACGAAAACTTGTGTGTTGCCCTAAATTACCTGAACAAGTGAGGTGGAAGATAGTTCGCGCGCATGCGATAACACTTCGAAACAAACTCAAACTGTAAAGAAGGTCAGACCGGGGATCTAGACATTGCATCCATGGACCTTCCACCATACTTGGACACATATACTAGGTCCACGTGCAAGTTCCAGTGGGATTTCGGAGCTCCGGCGGTCCTTTTCCAGCGAAACCCTAGTCGGTGGGGCCCGCGGGTCTATCCCTGTAGCTTTCTTAGTACGAGGTTCAGACAACGCGTTTTTTTGTTGGTTTAGCTTTGTTTAGGTCATATCTACATGGAAAACAAAGGGTGGGACCTTATAGCACATGCTAGCCCCACGGTATACCCGCAGCGGGAATGTTACCCCTACACGTCCAGGAATCTACTAAGTGTTATCGCCCGCGGGTCTACCCCTGTAGCTTTCTTAGTACGAGGTTCAGACAACGCGCTTTTTTGTTGGTTTAGCTTTGTTTAGGTCATATCTACATGGAAAACAAAGGTTGGGACCTTATAGCACATGCTAGCCCCCCGGTATACCTACAGCGGGACTGTTACCCCTACACGTCCAGGAATCTACTAAGTGTTATCACACGCATGTGAAGAAGGTCAGCCGGGGATCTAGACATTGCATCCATGAACATTCCATCACACTTGGACACATATACTAGGTCCACGTGCAAGTTCCAGTGGGATTCCGGAGCTCCGGCGGTCCTTTTCCAGCGAAACCCTAGTCGGTGGGGCCCGTGGGTCTACCCCTGTAGCTTTCTTAGTACGAGGTTCAGACAACGCGCTTTTTTGTTGGTTTAGCTTTGTTTAGGTCATATCTACATGGAAAACAAAGGTTGGGACCTTATAGCACATGCTAGCCCCCCGGTATACCCGCAGCGCGACTGTTACCCCTACACGTCCAGGAATCTACTAAGTGTTATCGCACGCATGTGAAGAAGGTCAGGCCGGGGATCTAGACATTGCATCCATGGACATTCCACCACACTTGGACACATATACTAGGTCCACATGCAAGTTCCAGTGGGATTCCGGAGCTCCGGCGGTCCTTTTCCAGCGAAACCCTAGTCGGTGGGGCCCGCGGGTCTACCCCTGTAGCTTTCTTAGTACGAGGTTCAGACAACGCGCTTTTTTGTTGGTTTAGCTTTGTTTAGGTCATATCTACATGGAAAACAAAGGTTGGGACCTTATAGCACATGCTAGCCCCCCGGTATACCCGCAGTGGGACTGTTACCCCTACACGTCCAGGAATCTACTAAGTGTTATCGCACGCATGTGAAGACGGTCAGACCGGGGATCTAGACATTGCATCCATGGACCTTCCACCACACTTGGACACATATACTAGGTCCACGTGCAAGTTCCAGTGGGATTTCGGAGTTCCGGCGGTCCTTTTCCAGCGAAACCCTAGTCGGTGGGGCCCGTGGGTCTACCCCTGTAGCTTTCTTAGTACGAGGTTCAGACAACGCGCTTTTTTGTTGGTTTAGCTTTGTTTAGGTCATATCTACATGGAAAACAAAGGTTGGGACCTTATAGCACATGCTAGCCCCCCGGTATACCCGCAGCGGGACTGTTACCCCTACACGTCCAGGAATCTACTAAGTGTTATCGCACGCATGTGAAGAAGGTCAGACCGGGGATCTAGACATTGCATCCATGGACCTTCCACCTCACTTGGACACATATACTAGGTCCACGTGCAAGTTCCAGTGGGATTCCGGAGCTCCGGCGGTCCTTTTCAGCGAAACCCTAGTCGGTGGGGCCCGCGGGTCTACCCCTGTAGCTTTCTTAGTACGAGGTTCAGACAACGCGCTTTTTTGTTGGTTTAGCTTTGTTTAGGTCATATATACATGGAAAACAAAGATTGGGACCTTATAGCACATGCTAGCCCCCTGGTATACCCGCAGCGGGACTGTTACCCCTACACGTCCAGGAATCTACTAAGTGTTATCGCACGCATGTGAAGAAGGTCAGACCGGGGATCTAGACATTGCATCCATGGACCTTCCACCACACTTGGACACATATACTAGGTCCACGTGCAAGTTCCAGTGGGATTCCGGAGCTCCGGCGGTCCTTTTCCAGTGAAAGCCTAGTCGGTGGGGCCCGTGGGTCTACCCCTGTAGCTTTCTTAGTACGAGGTTCAGACAACGCGCTTTTTTGTTGGTTTAGCTTTGTTTAGGTCATATCTACATGGAAAACAAAGTTTGGGACCTTATAGCACATGCTAGCCCCCCGGTATACCCGCAGCGGGACTGTTACCCCTACACGTCCAGGAATCTACTAAGTGTTATCGCCCGCGGGTCTACCCCTGTAGCTTTCTTAGTACAAGGTTCAGACAACGCGCTTTTTTGTTGGTTTAGCTTTGTTTAGGTCATATCTACATGGAAAACAAAGGTTGGGACCTTATAGCACATGTTAGCCCCCCGGTATACCCGCAGCGGGACTGTTACCCCTACACGTCCAGGAATCTACTAAGTGTTATCGCACGCATGTGAAGAAGGTCAGACCGGGGATCTAGACATTGCATCCATGGACATTCCACCACACTTGGACACATATACTAGGTCCACATGCAAGTTCCAGTGGGATTCCGGAGCTCCGGCGGTCCTTTTCCAGCGAAACCCTAGTCGGTGGGGCCCGCGGTTCTACCCCGCAGCGAAACCCTAGGCGGTAGGGGCCGCGGGTTAAAGGGGTAGATCTGCGGGTCCCTCGGACTAGGGTTTCTTCAGAAAAGGACAATCGCACCGCAGGAATATATATTATAGAAAGGAAATGGAAAAAGGAGGAAAAAATAAAATAAAATATATTAAACATGAGAAAATAAAAATGAAACTGGAAAAAATAGAAAAAAAATATGTTGGTCTGTGCCGACGGCCACAGATCGGTGAAAAATCTGTTGGACTATGCCGACGGTTTGGCCGTCGGCACAGCTAGGGTTCCAACTTATCCGGTTCAGCACGCACACTGCTCACGCTCCGCACGCACACTACTCACGCGCACAGCCAGGGTTTGACCCGTTCCGCCGCCGCCACTGCCGAGCCGCCGTCGCCTCGCGGCCGTGATCTGCGAGCCCGACCCGGCCCCGCGGAGCTCCCCCGGCCGTCGCCGCCCCTGCCTCACCTGCCCCCGCGGAGCTCCCTCGGCCACCACCGCCACTGCCTCACCTGCCCCCGCGGAGCTCCCCCGACCGCCGCCGCCCTATCTCACCTACCCCCGCGGAGCTCTGCTCGTGGGCGCCGTCGTCCTCTGCTGCGGGCCTCCTCTGCTCGCGAGGCCCTCCTCTGCTTGCGGGCCTCCTCTGCTCGTGCGGCCGCCACCGGGAACCTCCTCTGCTGCGAGCTCCGCACCGCCAAGGTAAATCCTCTAGTATATATGATAGTTTTAGTATATATGGTAGTTTAGTATATTAGGTAGTTAAGGTAGTTTAGTATATATGATAATTTTAGGTAGTTCAGTTAGTATATTAGGTAGTTTAGATAATTTTAGGTAGTAGCAGTATGTTTTAGGTTGCTTGGCGTTTTGCCGGTAGTGGGCTTTTTGCCTGATAGGGGCTACGGTGCTTCAGATCTGAGCGGCCAGATCTTGAGGTTTCTAGGCTAGATATTGAGGTTTCTAGGGTTTCTAGGGTTCCTCCTTGTGCTGACGGTCTTCGTGACCCGTTTAACGGAAAAAAGGTAGTTTAGATAAATTATGTGAGCTAAATAGGTTCATTTATTTGTGTTTGCAATCTGCAGACTTTGAGGTGGACACTAGGCCCCGTCGGAGAGGTTGCCGTCCTGGAGGTCGTCACCACCCTGCAAATCAGATCCTGGCGCCGTCCCGGAGGTTGCCACCGGAGAGGTCGCCGTTCTGCTACTCGACCTTCCTCGACTATTCGCTCACGCTTCGAGGGTATAAATCTTGCGCCCATCTTGTAATGTACCAAGGTTTTATTTTTGTGTCTAGATCACCAAGTCAGTCACGAAACCTAGGCGTCTCCCGTTCAAAAGGGTTACACGAATAAATATGCATTCGATTGCATATTTAAAACTGTAACTCTTTTGGATTGTCCATGTTTTTTGGACAGCCGGAGGATGTGTAGATTGGATATGTTCTCCACGGTCTACCCCGAACCGAGGCAAGATTTCGGCGGCACCCCCACGTTGTTCTCCGGATGCACATTCCTCTCGGCATTTTTGTCGAGACGTGTATCGGGAGAACAGCAGGGAGGTGCTGCCGAAATTTTGTTCCAGTTCGGGGTAGACCGTGGAGAGCGTATCCAATCTACACATCTTCGGGTGGGATTAGGACATATCTTTTCCTATTAGACATGTTAGGTGTATGCATGGAATAACAATATAAGATTTGTGTATTTAGTTTGATGTCATTAATTAAAATGAAATGTTATATTTGTATTGTGGCTCCCGATGAACAGAGGATGGCTAGTAATGGTTGGATGTACAATGGCCGTACTAATGCACTTGAAAGAACAGAGGAGTGGGTATGGAAGACCAATTTTCTGGTGAAGGAGTTAGCGTGTGGTTCAAAGGTAGTTCGTGCAAGGTGTCCTTGTGCTCATTGCATGAGGCTTCGTCGTCAGACAAAGGATGATATGAGTAAACACCTACGGCAGTATGGGTATATGCTTGACTACGAGCCTTCAGTCGACTTTTCTCAGTATGAATGTGATGGAGCCGAGGTGATGCGACAGCGGATCGATGGCATTGAGAATGATGGGATTAGAAACTTGCTAGAGGATCTTCGTGATGCCGACATGCCAGATTCGCCACCTCCACAGGAGGAACCGCCAGAACCGGAGGAACCAGAGGAACCAGGTCAACTGGAGGAACCGGAGGCAATCGCGAAGGCCTTCTATGATATGATGGCCTCGGCTAAGAGGCCTCTATATCCGGGTGCGAAAGTGTCTCAGCTCGATGCCATCTCGCAAATACTAGCCGACAAGTCCTAGTACGCCACCACCCGAGCAAGCTTTGAACGTAATTTGTTTACGTATGGTAACATGTTGCCCGAAGGGCATTGTCTACCTAAAAGCATGTATGAATGCCGGAAAATGATGAAAGCGCTCACCATGGATTATGTAAAGATAGATTGTTGTCCAGCAGGCTGCCTTTTGTTTTGGAAACAGTTTGAGGATGACAAGTACTGCAGCAAGTGTGGGGCCTCTAGGTATCATGAGAGAAAGGGACGTGATGGTCAGATGACACAAACAAATGTCGCCGTGAAGATTCTTCGTTATCTCCCATTCATAAAAAGAATCCAGCGGCTTTACATGACTGAGGAGTTTGCCACACAGATGAAGTGGCACAAGATAGGGAAGAGATGCCATGACGAGCACGGACATGAAATGATGGGACATCCATCTGATGGTAAGGCATGGAAGAACTTCGATGCAAAACATGATACATTTGCAAGTGAGGCTCGGAATGTCAGAATTGCGATAGCAACCGATGGATTCAATCCATATGGTATGTCGACCGCCTCTTACAGCTGTTGGCCCGTGTTTGTTATTCCGCTCAATCTCCCTCCCGGAGTTCTAATGCAGAGGAATACCATATTCCTATCACTTGTCATTCCAGGGCCTGAATACCCGGGGAAGAATTTGAGTGTCTACATCCAGCCGCTTATTGATGATTTGAACCACTCTTGGCACCACGGGACATTGACATATGACCGAGCATCTAAGACAAACTTCCTCATGAGAGTTTGGTACCACTATTCCATGCACGACATGCCCGGCTACGCCCTATTTTGCGGATGGTGTACATCCGGTAAGTGGCCTTGCCCAGTTTGCATGCTCAAACTTGAGTTCTTTTGGCTAACCGCGGGTGGCAAGTATGTCGCCTTTGACAAACATCGACCTTTCCTCAAAAGAGGGCACCGATTCAGACGAGACAAAAAGAACTTCATGAAGGGCATATTTGTGAATGAAGAAAAAGCAATACCAACGTTTGATGGTGCAGCTGTTAAAGCCGAGCTACTTGCTCTTAAGCGTACTGAGATTCCTGGCCCACAATTTGAGGGATATGGTAAAACGCACAACTGGACTCACGAGGCAGCCATAGCGAAGCTCGAGTATTACAAGGACCTCGAACTTCCCCATAACATCGATGTGATGCACACTGAAAAGAATGTAGGAGAGTCCCTCTTTCACACAATTTGCAACATTCCTGGGAAGTCAAAGGATAATGTCAATGCTAGGGTCGATGTTGAGAAGCTATGTGATAGGAAGAAACAACACATGCAGCCTCCTGACCGCAATCGAAGAAATTGGTTCAAGCCGCATGCCATCTTCTGCCTTGATAGTGACCAAAAGAAGGAGGCATTCAAGTGGCTCAAACACGTCGTGATGTTCCCTGATGGTTATTGTTCAAATATTAGTAAGGGAGTCAATCTTGCGACGGGAAAAGTCACCGGGCTAAAGAGTCATGACTATCATATATGGATTGAGCGGCTGATGCCAGTGATGGTTCGAGGGTATCTCCCTGATCATGTATGGCGAGTGCTCGCGGAGTTGAGCCATTTCTTTCGCACTCTTTGTGCTAAGCAGGTATCTCCCGAGCTGATTGAGAGGCTGCAGGAACTAATGCCAGAGTTGCTATGCAAGTTGGAGACGATCTTTCCGCCAGGCTTTTTTACTCCGATGGCACATCTCATTGTGCACCTCGCGAACGAGGTACTCTTGGGTGGACCAGTGCAGTTTCGTTGGCAGTTCTGTATTGAGAGAGAGTTTAAGTATATTCGGATGAAATGTGGAAACAAAAGTAAGATTGAAGCATGCATAGCTGAGGCAACTCTGATCGGGGAGATAGCAGACATCACGACTAAGTACTATGCCGATGATGTTCCCACTCTGCATAACCCGATCACTCGGTACAATGTCGATGAGTTGGAGGAAGACCCCAAGATCCCACTCTTTCAATCTCCCGGTGGCAAGTCCGGTGCTGGAAAAGAGTACTTATTGAAGCCGAATGAAAAGGAGGGCATAATGTTCTATGTTCTCATGAACATGAAGCATGAACTTATCAGTTTCATGAGGTAAACTGATGAACAAATTACTTATTCCAACTAGTAACTCGGTTCCGGTCTAACATGCGTTTTCTCCTTTTAGCCAATTCAAGGATGAACAATGGTCGGAAATGAGGGATCCCAGTGTCGTGGAGCTGGACACTCTTCTAAAAGATGGTGCCCCGGGAAATAAAAATTTCGTGGCTTGGTTCAGGGCCAAAGTAATTTCTAACCTGTCCCTCTTTCCTTGCAGTCCGTGACTTGTCCCTATTATTACACATATCCCTCTTACCTTGCAATTCGTGACATGTAGGGAGCTGATCGCAACGTTGAGATGACGAATGAGATTCGATGTGTTTCACAGGGTTGTAGCCGTAGAGTCATGAGGTATCAGAAGTACGATGTTAATGGGTACCGCTTCCATACAGAGTTTTACCAGAACAATCGGCCTAATGCAAAAACTATAAATACCGGGGTCTTCACCGGAGGAACCGATGAAGTTGATTACTACGAGATATTAGAGGACGTATACGAGCTGACGTTCGAGACAAACATAAAACTCAAGCTCGTTGTATTCAAATGCCACTGGTTCGACCCCATCGATGGACAAAGAAGTACCCCCTCCATTGGGTTAGTTGAAGTTAGGCCTTCAACCACCTATAGCGGAGCCGATGTGTATATAGTGGCTCACCAAGCCAAGCAAGTTTATTATTTTCCCTACCCATGCAAGAAAGAGGAACTCCAGGGTTGGGAAGTTGTCTTCCAGGTACCACCACATGGTAAGCTACCCAGGCCCAACGCCGACGATTACGTCAACATTGACCCTGTAACATACAAGGGAGTTTTCTATCAAGAGGAAGAGAACTTCGGGGGTTTTGACATACAAGTGGGTCATGAGGGCCTCGAGAATGATGCACAAACTCGTGGTGAGACAGTGGTGGATTTAAAGGACGTTGATATGCTCACCAAGTTTCATCGGGCGAATTTCAACACTGATGAGCCTCCACCGTGCGACCAGCCTTACTACTCACGTGATAGTGATACTGATAGTGAAAATGAGAACAACCAAGTACTTTATGATAGTGATGATTAGAGGTGAGGGTCTTTTATGTCTTTATGCATAGTATTTATTTCTGAACATGCTTCTAAATTTCATTATGTCTTTATTTATACTTAATTGTTTACTCTTTCTCAATGCAGGTGATTGACCAATGCCTCGGGGGAGCAAGGAATCAACGGCATCCCTTCTCAAGTTGATGAACCAAGAGAAGATTACCCAAAGGGGAAGGGTACATCGTCCCAACCCGCGCTACCCGAGAGCCGAGGACCCACCTCCCTCACAGGGAGAACTTCCCCGATAGGAGGACGAGGACAAGCACAAGGAGGTGCATCACGAGGAGGTGCAGCACGGGGAGGTGCAGCACGAGGACGAGGAGGTGTAGCCTCGAGTACATACTCATCTCCCCCATTGTTTATGAATTACGTCTATATTTTTTATGTCTTCAAGCTATATTGTTTACTCTTTCTCAATGCAGGTGCAAGACTCGATTCAGAGGATCCAGACTCGTCTCCCCCTCAGCGTGTTGCTCGTTTGTCTGACTTACCCTCCGCTTCTGGCACCGTGGCTTCACAGTCAGATTCGGACGAGGAGTTGGAGGGGATGTCGGATGAGGAGGCGGAGGGTGAGGCGCCGCCGAAGAAGTTGCCGACTCGTGGGGAGGCGTGTGTCCCTACAAAGGAGCCTCGCCCGGAGGAGAGACCTACGATTGAGCCCTATGGCAAATAGTAAGTGACTTTACTAATTCGATCACCATCGTTGTTTTTTTCACCATCATGCTAACTCATGCTTTTGGTCATAACAATTTTGCATGTACTAATGTTTGTTTATTGTGCAGCAATTGGACACATCCTAAGGGGGTCCGCCACCCTAATAGCTTGCTTGGATCTTTGATTAGGAAGTATTGGCGGGGCTTGTACACTACAGTCCCCAACGGCCAGAGGAAGCTAGCTTGGTTTTGGGCGGACTATGAGGCCTCCACCGATTGCCCGGGCTTCGGGAGTGCTGCTGATGTTGTGATTAGCAGCTTTTGGGTAAGGCATACTTTTGCTCACCATCGTGCTAACTCATTACTTTCATAATAATTTTGCCCACCATCGTGCTAACTCATGACTTTTGGGTTGCATGATTGAAGGTCTTCTATCAGGTGAGACCTGAGCATCAGGTGGCGGCGGAGAAGACTTTGCTTGCAGCTTGTCGGAAGTTGACAACGCAACAATGGTACAACACCAAGAATACGTTGATCAATCACTTCCAAGCTGAGCACGGCCTTAAGATACGGAAGGATGAGATTGCCAAGGGTCAGAAGCCAAAAATGACGGTGGCTGATTTCATGACGGTAAGTAGATTATCAATGAGAAGTTCCATAGATGCTAAGTTCCCATTGCATTATCTGTTCTTCAAATAAGTGTTGTGGTTTCAGGTTATGCCAATGTGGTGTGAACACAAAGAAGACGCTTTTGAGGTGTTGGCTGGTAGGTGGATCGGGGAAGACCCTGACTTCGAGGTCGTGAGCAAGCGGAACAAGAAAAACCGTGGCAGTATGGGAACACACAGCGGGGGAAGCCGCAACCATGGTCTCTTCAAGAAGCACTTGGTATATACATACATGGAACAACCTGCATTTATTTCCTATCATGTTATTAGTTGACACACATAATTAACATTTCTTTGGCGATGCAGGTGGAGACGGAGGGGGAGGTTGATAGCCCTATTACCGACCTAGTCGTGTGGGAGAAGATGAAGACGAAGAAGCCCGACCTACAGCAGCCTCAACCCCAGCTTGCCCAGTACTACGGCAACGCCAAGGAGAAGCTCAACATCTACTGCGAGAAGCTCAAGGGTTTGCATCCGGAGGTGGATGAGCCCATGCACGTTGAGGTCGATGAGACTGCATTGATCATGGCGAGCCACGGCAAGCCGCATGACCGTTTCAACATTCTTGATGCGGTGGTCCAGCATACCATGACCCTCACACAAGTCAAGGCTACCCTCACCCCCGATCACCCCTCTATCGCGCCTCGTCCTCGGCCTACTACCTCCACCGTCGATGTAAGTGTTTCTCATTTTCACCGTCTTTCCGCAATTTGATCCTAAATGGCTAAGCTGACGAGATTCTTTATTTTTGAAATTGTAGCATGATTTCCAGGATGCCTACAAGGCCATCCAGGCAAATTATAACAAGGAGTATGATGCATGGCTTGAGCTGAGAGCAGAGTGCGATGCGCACTCTAGGAAAGTGACGGCTGTAAGTTTTAACCTTTACTTTTGCAAATGATGACAAGTCCCATTTCCTCTACTTTGAGCCTTTGTTTCTGCAACGACTGACATATAACTATCCTGTAGGCAATGAATCACTACTTTACCACTGGACAACGGGTTCCAGTAGAAGGTGATCAGCCACCTGATCCTAGGATGCCGCCTCGCTGCATATCGATGGAAGATTTCGCTGCCAGATACTACGGAGGGACCCCGGTAAGTTCTTTGACAAACCACTTGTTACCACTTTCATATGCCTCGCAAGTTGCTAAGTTTTGCTCAAACATGTAGGGCACGGGACGCTCCGGGACATCACCCTTTGGTCGTGCCCCGCTCTCGCCTAGTCCGCCACGCAATGGCACACAACTTCGTCTCATGGCGCCTGGTGGTTCAGCTAGTGGTTCTACTTCCCAAATGGCCGGACGTGCGTCTCCTGATCTCAGGATGGGAAGCCTCGGGCTCCTTGACACACCGACACATACACCGAGTTCGAGAGCATGATCATGGACATGGTTAGAGCTAGAGCTAGATCTTGATCTTGTGTATGCACTTGTGATGATGTTGTTTGGATAACGAATATGTTTTGTGGATGATTGTGTTGTTGTTTGCATGATGATGGATATTGCAATGTCATGTTGATTGCTTCAATATTTTATTTGTGAATTTTGAAATTATTTTGCTGGTGCTAAAATGGATCTAAAATTGAAAATAATCAAAAAAAAATGCCAGGAGCTATGCCGTCGGCATAGCTTGCTGCCACCAAGCCTTTTATGTGCCATATGGCACAGGCTGTGCCGACGGCCTGGCGCTCGGCGTAGCAGATGGCCGTCGGCACAGATGGGCATCGTGGCTCCCTAGGCTGGGCCTGTGCCGACAGCCGGGCTGTCGGTGTAGGGGGACACGCGGCGGGCTCTGCCTACGTCCTGGGCGGGACCTGTGCCGACGGCTCGGCCGTCGGCGTAGCTTCAGGACTGAGCCGTTAGCAGACGGCCGTTGCCTGACAAGGTGGGTCCCGCTGCAGGAATTGTGCCGAGAGGGTTCTGCTACGCCGACGGGATTTTCGCTACGCCGACCAGGTGGTACGCCGAGGGGGCTACGCCGACGGCCACCGTCGGCACAGCCTGTGCCGACGGCAGCCGGCCGTCGGCGCCTCCACCATTTCCTGCAGTGTCTGTTTCAAAATATATATGAGATGTTTTTTTTTTCGAGACGCGTGTATCTAGACGTCTTTTAGTGTGTAAATTCGGAGTAAAATGAGCGAATCTACACAGTAAAATATATCTAGATATATGTGTTTCATAAAAAAACTAAAACATGTTAAATTTTGGAACTGAGAGAATACATTAGAAAACCTAGGGCGATACTGACCACGTGATGGTCTTTCGTGCAAACATGGACGTCGCAGATAAAGGGAGCACTACTGTTTGGGTGCCACGACGAGTTTTCGGGATTTACCTTCTTAAACTATTAAAAAAATCTGAAAGTTATAATTAATGCATGTTTCATTGATTAATCTAGGATATTCTGCGACAATTGCGCCTAGTAGTTTCACAGTTTGGCTAGTCTTTATTAGACAACAGGAGAAAAAAATTCTCTCCTAAACGAAGAATGTTTGTACACCCAATATTTTGTCCCAAATTCGATTGACTAACATAACCCCAGCCTTAGTTTCTCGTTTCATCTTACTCTATATTTTTTTCTTGTATTATCCCATAAGATGATGACCTAGTAGCAATAGACGCCTCATTTGATTTACAGGCCTTGCTCCACATCATGAACCTCCTGCAATATAGACATTGGAGCGGCGACTTCATCACACGACAGTCCAGTCCCGTAAGACCAAACCACCAACAGAAAATCCCATTAAACTTCAGCAATACGGAGATCTCAATGTAATATTGTCTCTCATATATCACTCAAGGTTTTGTTTTCTTCCGTGAATCCAGCTGCATAGCTGCACGTGTGTCCTCAATAGATTTAGAACCTTTTGAAGATCAATCTGAAAGTAAAAAGTTGCACAGCTAATAATTTCTATGTCTAGTTGTATACAATGAAAATCTCACTTAAAGAAAATATGAATGATAAACTACGGAAAATTAACTTGGAGCCCATCCACCATGGAAAAAAATATCTTCAGGTAGCCAACAATACAAAATACAAGGAGATAGACAAGGTGAAGAACCACGGACACCGAGTGGCTGCTACATGCACTTGGTCAGGCCTCCGAGCAGGAAGGGATGATGATGCTGATGACATTGTGGAGGATATGGCACGTTAGTTACGAGGTCGTCCACAACAAACCAGCGCCGCCAATTGAAGCCTCGAGAAAGTTCCTATGCAGCTACGTTGATTCTTTGCTGATGATCAAGCAAAATTTCATGGCTGATCCAGCTAAGGGAAAATCGGTGGTGTCATATGAGCAAACTCCACCGAAGGAGAGGAGGAAGCAAGCTGAAGAAGTGAAGAACACAGTGAGAAGCGGTGGTCTAAACCCCCACCAGGATGGACGAAACTGAATGTTGATGGTTCATGGGAGGAAGGAAGTATGAAGGGAGGTGCCGGCATGATTCTCGGAGACGAATAAGGCAACATTATTTTTGCAGCTTGTAGGCATCTATGGGCATGTGGCAGTCCTCTCAAAGCTGAAGTTTTAGCGATCAACGAAGGAATTGCTGTAGCTTTGGAGTGGACAGACCGGCCGATTATGGTGGAGAGCGATTGTCGGGAAGCTACAGGGGTGACTAAAGAGACGGGAATTAATCGCTCAACGGCCGCATCTCTTGTAAATGAAGCAAAACATCTATGTAAGAGTGATCGAATTTGTACTGTTAGCCATATCGGTAGAGACTTGAACTCCGTTAGTCATACTTTAGCTAGGTTCGGTTGGTCCCGACAATGCACGAAAGTCTGGATCCGCTCTAGACCAGATATTATCAGAGACGTCTGTAACCAGGACCTAGGTCCCGCTAGTTGATTATATAAGGTTATTCTTTCGCAAAAAAAACAATACAAAATACAAGTGTGCAAATTTTCAATAGAAAATATTTTGTATTTTGGGGCACAGCAAAAAAGAAAAATATGAAATATTTTGAAAAAACTGAGACCCATTTCAAAATTGCACTATTCAGAATATAAAGTTTTTTCACATGCTATTTTTCACGCGCGTATTATAACTCATTATCTACATCCCGGTATTTTTTATTTTTTTAATCTTTAAATGTTAATATTTAAAAAAAATAGTCCACCATGGTGGATGAGCACCAAAACGACACTCTCCAATAAACTGTGGCTAGTGCAAATTAGCAAAATGAAGAAAACAACACCAACTTAACATACGGTCCTTATGTAGAAAAGTCAGTCTCGTGTTTAAATTTAGAGACTGGTATATACGAATAGGTAATAATAACCTTAACAACAATGTCGACTTAGCTTCATCCAAAAGGATGTCTCAGGTTCTGTGCCTAAGCTGTACACAGCGAAATCAACATGACCTCTCTAATAGCTATACAATTTTGCAAATGCAGATAACTCTCTATGACACAATTGCAGAATAAATCTGTGTGAAATCGGCCACTACTTGGTTTACCAAAATACTCCCTCCGTTTCAAAATATAAGAAGTTTTACCTTTGTGAAATGAGTGTATCTAGACCCCTTTTAGTATGTAGGTTCACTCCAAACCTAGATAAACCTACACGCTAAAAGAGGTCTAGATACACTTCATTCACAAAGCTAAAACATCTTATATTTTGAAATGGAGGGAGTACTACATTATTTAGTATAAGTACTCCCTCCATTCGGGAATATAATCAAAAGATTTTCCGACAAAGCCTAAAACAGTAGCGATGTATACAAAACTTCCTCCGGAAACTGTCTATCAAACAATTTGCGGCTGGAATGGATCCCATACGATCGCCCACCCTCGCTTGTAGCTAGAATAGCGTGTGACCGTGTCTCCCAGACCGTTGCTGTAATCGATCGTCCAGCTCACTGGCAGCCTGTCCCCACCTAGCAGCTTGCCGGAATCGATCGGCGGCAGCTCCCCTAGGTCACCGGCAGCCCGCCCCCACCCAGTAGCTCGTTGGAATCAATGGTCGGCGGCATGCCCAAGTCGCTGGCAGCCTGACCTCACCTAGCAGCTCGCCGGAATCGATAGCTGGTAGCTCGCCCAGGTTGCCGACAGCCCCACCCAGCAGCTCGCCGTAATGGATCACCGACAGCTCGCTGAGGTCGCCAGTAGCCCGCCCCCACCCATCTCGGTGGAATCGATCACCAGCAGCTCGCCAGCCATGGGAGAAGGCCAACGAGAGTGGTCCAGGCTGGGAGCACCTACATGTTTCTCCTCGTCGGCTCCTACTCGTCGGCCCTTCTCCTCGGCTCTCCAGCAGCAGCAGCAGCAGATTGCTGGACATGAACCTGACTCCACCTGGAAAAAAAGACGACATTAGGTCATCTGTGTACACATGCCAATCTCAATACTTACATGTTGTTGCAATGCAGTGCTGCAAACTGTTATAAGGGCAGCTACCAATCCTTGTGCATTTACACTATCAGAAACTGCACATAGTCCCACACCTACAGGGACAACCACTATACTAAGATTTGTATCCTTCTAGAGTTTAAAACATGATCATTGAAATGTGAGTTTAAAATCAGCTAGAGGTTCTCTAAAAAAGATATTAAGGAAACAGACAGTGACATGGCTCGGTAGCAACACTATTAGCAAGAGTTGCATATGCTCCTAGGGTGACAACATATTAGACAATACTTCGTATATACTACTCCTAGGAATACAGTCCAGGAGTATTTAGCTTGCAATTAAGAATGTATTGTCATAATATAAATGTCAGTAAATGTACATTTGGAAAGAGGATATTATTTAGGAGAACAATCAAGAATGTATTCCCAAAAATAGCTTCTGGGTTTCTTGACAAATTGTACTCGCAACAAGCAAGAACCTGGAAAACCAGAGTAGAGAAACCAGGAGTAAATCCACACTGTAGAAATCAATATAAGGCTAGTACTGTGACTGTAAATAGACATAACAACTTGAGGTACTACTCCAGTAGCAAATACACATAACAACTTGAGGTACTACTCCAGTAGTAAATACACATAACAACTTGAGGTACTACTCCAGTAGAAAATTCCATACACGTAAGAAAATACACATAGCAATTTAGCAGCTGCATGAAAATGCACTACTTTTGGTCCTACACAAGCATGTCTTACGGAAGAATAAGTAGTAACAGCAGATTAACAATATTCACAGCACCCACTGAATTTCTCTATTCTTAGTACTCCAAATGATGCTCCTACAGATTAACAATATTTATACTCCCAAATTTCCCTATTCTTAGTAGCAATGACAATGTCTCATTCAATAACTGAATGTTGACAGCAGCCACTGAATATAGACAATGCGAGAAATGCTCCAGCAGACTAACAATATTGACACAAATAATTAACACAAATCTAAAACGGTCGAATTCTCTGAGCACTGGAGTAACCAACAAACTTTTATTCACTCTAACCTGAAACAAGAACAGCGTAGATGAATGAGTTTAGAGATAGACAAGACGGCCTATAGAAGCTGTACATTCTATGCAGCAAGTTTCAGAGTACTAAGTGCATGTGTATGCTTGTATAATTTCCATAAGCATATAGTCTATGCAAAACAAAAAAATCAGAATATGTAAAAATATGAACAAGGCAGTACTGCACACAAAAGATGCCAGCATTCATATCTATTTTCTTCAAATGCAAGCATTAGTATTACATTATTAAAAAAATATTCACATATGTGGAGCAAGTTTTCGTTTGCATTTCAAAACTTTCTAGACTCAAGCATTTGCTTCAGCTAACATGTGAACAGAGAATATACTGTCTTGGGAGTTCTTGGACTATTTATTATTAAAGCAATAATTACAAGTAGTGCATCAAGGATAAGGAAATCTGATCTACTCCACCATACTGCTCTGAATTACTCAAAAATTAATTCTAGTGTACTCTAATCGGTGCAGTACTCATATTTTTCCTACCCATTAGTGCACTACTGTAGTGTTACAAATGAAGCACTCCACTGGATAAAAAGAAACAAAATCATATATATACGAGGCATCCTGGTATGCTTCTCCTTCATGGTCACATCACTGGCCTAGCAATAAGAACCCCGAAGTTCCAAAGATGCTTGATAATTTTCTCAAATCGGATGTTAACATAGTTGGTTAGTATCCTAAGATGTATATGTCTAACTCTAGTCTACAGAAAAGACAAATAGCGTAGTTTTTTTAGTATCCTAACATGTATACAGTATGTATACGGTTTGTATTCTTGTGATGTAATCAAGATCAATATAAGGACACGAGCCAACGCTTGAGCCTTTACATCCTATTTCCTCTCAGTCGCCTTGGTCTCACGTCAGATACATCGAGACATATAAAATACCTCGGTGATATAGGCCGGCCATGGTGTTGAGATTGTCGGGACTGGCATAGAATATGGGGCTCGCTAGTCAAATCGCTACCTTTTCTACAAAATTCAAATTACAGAACAGATGGTAAAATTTCACAAACCATACTTCGAATCGTAACACATGGTAAATGGTCTGATTGCTCCAGATTTGCTAAAGCACGAATGAAATTGACCTGCAATACGAGAGAATAGATTAGAGAGAGGGGGAGGAGGAGGGACAGGGGAAGGTCGGATCCGGGCCTCCATGTCCAGATCACCTCCGTGCTGCTCCTCGTAGTCACCATCTATGGAGGGCGAGAGAGGGGGAGGAGGAGGGTCGGGGAAGTTCGGATCCGGGCCTCCATGCCCAGATCGCATCCGTGCTGCTCCTCATGGTCACCATCTGTGGAGGGCGAGAGAGGGGGAGGAGGAGGCCCGGGGAAGGTCGGATCCGGGCCTCCATGCCCAGATCGCCTCCGTGCTGGTCCTCCTGGTCACCATGAGAAGTAGGTCCTCCATTCCCTTGACAATTGCGGTGGAGGTCAGGGACTTTGGACGGGGAGGCAATTCCGACCGGATCCGCGGTGGAGGCTGGAACACACGGTGGCGACGATCACGAGACGGCCGAATTTCAGCGGTCGGAGTGAGGAGGCGCTGGTGGAGAAGGTGTGAGGGACGCCGGATGTAGGAGAGAGGGTGGAGGCAGTGGCGTGGGAGGGCAGGGATTCGCATAGGTGAGGGGCCAGATCAAAGAGCCACGGGTATGGACATGCGCATCGTGAGTTCACGACGAAGCACGACGAAGGGAGGGGCGAAACGGTGGGAGGCAGGAGACGGAACACTTTGTCTTTTTTCTTTTTTATTTAAGTAGTATAGAGATAGAGAAGAGATTATGCCTCGTCTGATTTGGTGGGAGGGCAAAATAATCTTATTTAAAAAGATGTTGACGAAACCACCGACCGGAGGAAACAGAGGAAATTTATCATTTTTAAGTAGTAGAGATTTATTCACAGTTTAGTCAACAATTCTAGAATTATCAAAAATACAACAATAGTATCGATGTTCACTGATTAATTTGGAAATATTTGCCCAATGATTATATAGTTTATCTAGTTTTGTTATATTCATCCAACCTTTGCTCACCTTTTAAAATGTTCAAACAAATATGAAACAATTCGAATAATTAAATCCATCTTCAGTTATAAATTTCAGAAGTTTTGAGCCAATGTTGCCCGATATTTTTAAACTTTTTCCAAGTTTTGTTAGATTCAGGCAAATCTTCATAAAAATTTTAACTTTGCAAAATAATAATAGAAATCCATTAATCAAATCCATGTTAAATGAATAACCTATCTTGAAAGCTTGAGCCCATTTTTGCCAAAAATGGTTTCAATGTTTGGCAAGTTAAATTCAACCTAACTTCCAATAAATTCAAAATATCTGAAAAAATACCTTACTATTTTCAATCCATGTAAACCTCTTACTCCTCTGTCCAAAATTAGTTGTTGTAGATTTGTCTAGATACGTGTTGTCGAAAGAGATCTAAAAAATAGACATAGTGCCACAATGGCTCTTTGAATTTAGTACACTTTTATGACAGGCGAAAGTTAAATTTGCAGAAGCTTCAGAGCGTTGATAAAACTAGCAGTACCAGTGCAGATGCAACTGCACAAATTATAAAAGCCACAGCAAAACTTGGTTGCAAAAACTCCGCTTAAATCGACCTATAATCGTACCTCTCACTCGAAGAATCAGAGAGACAAAATATATAATATCTGTTGCTCGCACCATGATTATGACCATGATGTTCAGACTCTTAACCGTGACTGTCTCGCTACTAGCATACGCCGTTGGTCTTCTTGGCAAGCACGAACTTCTTCCATGCCTCTGTCACGGACTTCTGCGTCTCAAGCTCCGTCTTCTTGACGTGCCCGTTGGCCACGATGACGGTCTTGGGTAGCGTGGCCGCCGGCAGCAGGGCGGGAGGCGTGAGCTTGGAGGAGGGGAGCGCATCGAGCTGGTACATGACCTTGTCGATGTCGAGGACGAGGCGCTCGGCGAGTGTGCGGCTGAACTCCTCCCTGATGACGACGCGGAGGACGGTGACGTGCTGCGCGTCGGGGGGCATGGTGTAGGCGGGCACGATCCAGCCGAAGCGGCGCAGCATGTCGGAGATCTCGAACTCGTCGTGGCGGCTGTGGTCCTTGAGGGAGAAGGCGACGAGCGGCACGCCTTCGTCCTTGGAGACGATGTTGAAGCGGCCCGTCCTCTCCAGGCCCTCCTTGAGCACCATGGCGTTCTCGTGGCAGTTCTCCATGATGTTCCTGTACCCCTGCAATGCGAATTCGCGACCGATCGCGTCAGATCTGCGTGTTGTGGGGAAAGGAACAGTAGTGCTATAGTGAATGAACAGTACCTCGAAGCCGTGGCGAATGAGCTGGTAGTACTGCGCGATGACCTGGCTGGATCCTTTGGAGAAGTTGAGGGTGAACGTGGGCTGGTCGGCGCCGAGGTAGTTGATGTGGAAGATGAGCTCGTCCGGCAGGTCCTCCTTGTTGCGCCAGACGCACCAGCCGATGCCGGCGTAGACGAGGCCGTACTTGTGGCCGCTGACGTTGATGCTCTTGACCCAGGGGAGACGGAAGTCCCACTCCAGCTCCGGGTACAGGAACGGCGCGATGAAGCCGCCGCTCGCCGCGTCCACATGGATCGGCGTGTCCCAGCTGCAACACGGGGCAAAACACTTAGCACGCCAGAGATGTAAATGGCAGGTGGTGACTCTGTTTTCGGTTCAGTAGTTGCTCAGTCTGCTAGTAAGTTACCCACCCAGTCTCCTTGTTCTTCTTGTCGAGCAGGTCGTTGATGAGCTTGACGTCCTCGAACTCGCCGTTGAGCGTGGAGCCGAGGATGGCGGCGACGCAGATGGTGTTCTCGTCGACCATCTCCACCGCCTGCTCCGGGTCCATCACGTAGTACCCCTCCCGCAGCTTCACCTCCTTGAGCTCCACCTCAAAGTACCGAGCGAACTTCTCCCAGCAAACCTACGCAAAACAACAAACAGGATTCAGTCAGAAATCTCAGAAGGTCTCAGTCCCATGAATCTCGCTTTAGGCTAGGCAGTACTGTGGCTGCTTACTTGGACGTTGGCGCCGGTGATGATGTTGGGCTTGTCGAACGGCTTGCCCTCGGCCCTTCGCCTGTTCTGCCACCTCCTCTTGAAGGCCAGTCCGGCCAGCATGATGGCTTCCGACGACCCCACCGTGCCGACGCCCACGGCCGTCTCGGACTCGCCCAGCGGCGCGTGGAAGAGATGCGCGATCATGTTCACGCACCGGTTCTGAAATGCATACGAAAACGTCAATCAGAAAAGCTCTGTTTTCCTCCAGTTCAAAGCTCATAGCGCCAATTACCTGGAGCTCGGTGGTGACAGGGTACTCGTCCATGTCGACGTAGTTCTTGTTGATGGATGCCATGATGAGCTTGTCGCACTCGGGCTCCATCCAGGTGGTGACAAAGGAGGCCAGGTTGAGGCGCGGGTTGCCGTCCAGCATCAGCTCGTCGTTGATGATCTGGTACGCCGCCTCCTTGGGGATCGAGTTCTCCGGCATACGGTACCTGCACACACAAGATCAGTCCACCAGCCGCGGTCAGTCAGTATACTTACTCTTCCTCGGTTGGAAAAACAGAGCTAGAACAGCATGCCTTGGGAGAGACGCGCGGACGTAGCGCGAGGCGAACGTCGAGTGCACCGACACGTCGGTGTCGGAGGGGGCCCTGGAGAGCACCATCGCTGCAGCTCGCCGGTCGGTCGACCAGAGGATCGGGTGAAAGCTAGTAAAATCTGATGTCGCCGCCGCTTCTACCTAATAAGCTCTCTTTGAAGAAGTTGAATCAGACGCAAATAGGCGGCTGGATTGGTGTGCGTTGTGGTGGAGGCGATGCCCCCGGTTATATACCCGGCCGACGCGGTGTGCAGATATGGAAATAGCTAGCTGCAGAGGGAAAGTACTAATTAACCAGGGGCAATTCTTGGGCAGAGGGTCAGTGCGGACGCGGCGTATGCCATTGCTGCCGCCGTATGCGTAATTGCGTATGCGTTCCAAAAGGAGAGGTCAAAGAGAGGAAAGGAAACAGAAAGTCAGGCCCGCCCGGTCCATGGACTAGTACTAGTATTCGTCCTGTCAGTTGAATAGGCAAGAAGCAGCGGGGGAAGGCAACAGAAAGATCTCAAAATCAAAACTAGAAAGTCACAAGGAGAAAAGGCCTGCATTAACTTTGTGGTTAGACCCCTAAATTATCGAGTGGTTTCTAGAATATGTTAGTCGAAAACGCAAAAGAAATACTGTAATACATAGTTATTGAAAATGTAAGTGAAACCCTTGTGGATTAATACCTGAAAAAAAAAACCTTGTAGATTAAAGTGTAACTGCATATCAAAACAAAACCGAATCGGCAAACTCAAACCAACTATAAAAACCAAACACAAAAGTATAAAAAAAGTACACATTGTAAAGATATTGTGATGTGCAATTGGTGTACAATAAATATGCAACAGAGAACATCTAAAAGTCGACAAGATCGCATCTCCCTCTAGTGAAAAAAGTCGCCCAACAACGGTTGAGGGGTCCCCTCCTCCTACGCCGGATCTGCGTTGTAGCGTCGTAGTTAGGTTTCTTAGGGTTAGACTTTGGTCAAGCAGCAAGACGTTGTGGTGACGACGGTAATGTGGTGCAAAATAATAATAAAAAAGTGTCCCAACTCCATGTCCACCTCACCGGCGACGATATCATCCGTGGCGTTGAGAAGGGTGGAAAATCGTCTAGTTGCTCGTCTTCTGGAGCTGTGGATCTTGTTCCATATTTTTGCACGTGGCTTTCATGTCTTGGTACTATGGTTTCTTGAGGTCTGGCCACCTTCGGCTTCATCATGGAGCTAGGGAGGTCAGGTCTCTTCAAATTTTATGGCTGGACCTGGGGTGGCCGTTCAACCCTTTTCACCGCTTTCTTTTCTAGGCCGGGATCTGTTTACCGTCGCATATGTTTTCTCACTCTGAACGAGGACTTCTCAGTTATCTCCTCGAAACATTTTCCTGGCTCCGACGTGGTTCGAAGGTCGAGAGAAAACATCGAGGTTCGCTCATGGCGTGCCGCCGCCGAGTGCATGAAGGAGACGACGTCGATTTTCCCATTGCCTTGTCTATAATTTTATCTTTCTTTTTTCCAAGGATGGTCCTCCAAGAGTTGGTTGACTTTAATATGACTTTGGCCTCTTCGTAAAAATAAAGTGGAGCTATTTCATAAATGTTTCTTGGACCGGTTAAAAATCTCAAACAGCTAGTCTAAATCAAATCCGAATTACGAAATCATGTTCTTGTTTAAAACTTAAGTTCATGGAGTATGCGCGTCTTTGCTCAGGTCAGGTGCCCAGATTTCAAGCCAATGAATGTGCGCGCCTGTCGCGGGATCGTAATGGCGGGATCGGATGCCTAAAACCGCGCAGCGATTACCATCAACGCCTCCGGTCGAAGCGAAGCAGCCCCACCCGGCGGGCCGCGTGGGCCGTGGCGTCCGAGTCACGTCCCACACGCGCTTGCTGGGTGCAGAGTGCAGACAGCAGTTACCGCGTCCAGCACCGACGTCCTGCCCCAGGTTTTCCCGGACCAAGCGAAACCGCCGTCACCGGTCGAGCCTCCCTGCGGGCGGGACGCGGGCGTGCCGTCCAAGAAAAGCAAGGGGTGGTTTCCGTGCTCCGGCGCGCGACTTATTTTTTACCTGTATTAGGGGCGTCGGCGCGATGTTGCCAAATAGGAGGACATTGGCTCCCATCCATGCCCCTCTTTTCAACAAAATTTAAATATTTTAAATTTAGTAGAAATTTAGACAAACAGTTCAAAATTCAGTGAAACATACAGGAACAATTTAAATTTAACAAAAAAAATTAAAAAAAAGGCCATCTAATGGCGGCCATCCCGAGCCGACGGTACATGGCCACGGCGTAGTCGAACATGTCGTCCTCATCGTCGTCATCGCTGGACGACTCGTCCTTCGCCAGCGGTAGGAGGCTACACCCCTCGTCGTTGGTCCTGCGTGCCGGCCTCATGGAAGGACCAGTCGCCCCCTTATCGTCGTCGATGTTGACGGTGAGGCCGTGGCGCCTGGCGCGCTCGGCCTGCTCCCGCCGCCAGTCCTGCGCGGACCACCTGGCGGCGAACTCGTCGGTGACCGGCAGGACGGCGTTGAAGGATGCCCGCTCCAGCATCCTCTGCCCCGGAAATTCTTCCAGGTCCTCGCCGTCCGCCAGCTGGAGCGCTGCCGCCTTGTACTCCAGCGGTGGCGTCCACTCCTTCTTGGGCTCGGACTTGGGCCTGCACAAGCGGAGGCGGTGAGGCGGCGCCTGCGTGGTGGGCTCGCCTGCTCATCCTTCACCGGCGCAAGCGCGAGCGTCCCCTGGTAGCGCAACGACGGCAAGGAGTACGGCGAGTACTGCGCTAGGACACCGACGAGCGCGAGGAGGAGGAAGAGGAGGATGCCGACGGCGCGCGACGAGGCCCCCGGCGGTTGCTGGTGGCCTGCTGGCGATTGCGCGGGATATGCGGCGGCATCACCAACGGTGGGTTGTTGCCGTTGGCGATGTGGCCCAGGACCCAGGAGAGGGTGCATCTTGGAGCGCTCCACCATCGCTTTCGGCCTTCGTTGTTGAAGTTCGCCGGCAACGGGCCAACGCCGTCGTAGGTATCGATGCAGTCCTCCCGCTGCCGCGCGAAGAAGGCCGCCCACGCCTGGAGGTTGTCGAGATCCAACTAGGGGTCGTTGCGCTCCTCGTCAGTGAGCGACCCCCAGTAATGCTCGTAGATCGCGGCTCTACGGGCCGCGCCGGTGGGGATGGGCAGCACAGGGAGGCCGCCGCGGCTCACCGCCCACCCCGTCGGAAACCGGAAAGCCGGCAGGACGGAGTAGCCGGCGCTTGATGGCCCAAAATATATCGAGCTCGTTGGGGAACCCCAAGAGGAAGGTATGATGAGCACAGTAGCAAGTTTCCCTCAGTTATGAAACCAAGGTTATCAGTCCAGTAGGAGCAAGGAAACACCCCAAAGGTGTTGCTAGCTGGACTTTGGCAGGGCGTACCGGCGTCAGCAGCAACGTGGAGACCTACACAACACAACCATAGAACTTTGCTCCCAACTTGCGATGAGGTTGTCAATCTCACCGGTTTTGCTAAAAACAAAGGATTAAACGTATCGAGTGGAAGAAAGTAATAATTTGCAGAAAGTAAACACAAAGCAGTAAACAGTTGATAGTAGATTGATTGTAAAAGAAAGGACCGGCGTCCATAGTTCACTGGTGGTGGCTCTCCTTAATATAGATAACATGCTGGGTGAAAAAATTACAGCGAGGCAATTGACAAACATCGAGAAAGCAATATATGCATATACTAATCATCTTGACTCCTTTGAGACTTGATTGGGTATTACAAAATTATACATAGACTGCCATTCAACTGCATCTATGACTAATAGTCCACCTTCAAGTTATCATCCGAACCCCCTCCAGTATTAAGTTGCAAGCAACAGATTATTGCATTACGAATTGTGTGTAAATTAAACAATACGATTGTTCTATGAACAAAGGATTGTTGTTTTCTCCCTAGGAGCAACAACACATCTAGTATCTTAGAGATTTCTGTCACTTCCCCAGATTACTAGAGACATGAACCCACTATCGAGCATAAATACTAACTCTTGGAGTTGCTAGCATCTACTTGGCCAAGATAGCTACTAACAACGGAAAGCATGCAAGATCACAAATAACAAAGACATGATAGAATCAATAATCAATCTGAAATAGTATCTCAATATTTATCGGATCCCCCCAAACACAACATATATGATTACAAATAGATGATCTTGACCATGAACAGAGCTCACAAGATCTAAACATGATAGCACAAAGGAGGAGAACCAGCCATCTAGCTACAACATGGACCCGTAGTCCAGAGATGAACTACTCACACATCACACCGGAGGCTTGCATGATGATGAAGAAGACCTCCAGGGTGAATTCCCCTCTCCGGCAGGGTGCCGGGAAGAGCTTCAGATCCCTCCCGATCTAGGGATGGAGACGACGGCGGCTACAGACTCTTTCGTGGAATTTTGATCAGGTACTTAGGGTTTCTGTATCGGAGGCATCTTATAGGTAGAAGGAGAGGCCGAGGGGGTGTCTGGGGCGGCCAGACCACCCCCTAGCGCAGGCCAGGCCTGGCCGCGCGGCCAGGTGGTGTGGCCGAGCCCTAGCCCCTCTCCGTCTCGTATTCTGGCTCCTGGTGTCCCTCGGTGAAAAACTAACTTTGGCTTTTATCCCGTCCAATTCCGAGAATATTCATTTTCTGACTTTCCTAGAACCAAAAATAGCAGAAAACAGGCAGCTGGCCCTCTGGCTCTTGTTAATAGGTTAGTCCAAGAAATCATATGAAAAGTACTCCAAAGTGTGGACAAAACATAAGAAAGTAGATAAAACCAAGCATGGAACATCAAAAATTATGGATACGTTAACAACGTATCAGACCACCATAGGGTGGCGGTGCACTCACGCAAGTCGAGGAAGAAGGGCCATCGTAGGACACCGGCGGGCGGTATATCGCCCTCTACACCAGGGTCGGTAGTGAATGATGGAGGAGCCGATCCGACCGGGGATGGCTGCAGGAGAGGACCCGGAGGCGCGACCTAGGGGACCAGGCTTGCTAACACGATAAGGGCTATGAGGCGAGGAAGGGTGAGGCAAGGGCAGGGGCCGGCGCAGTGGCAGCGGCGTCAGGGGTAGCGAAAGCCATCGTAGCCTAATTTGAGACCATGTAAAACAATGAGATTGGGGCAAACAACCTTGACCTAGACTACTAGCCTGTTGGGTCATATTATATAATAGGATTAACAGAGTTTCATTACAATATGTTTACACATAGGACTGCTACTCCTTATCGTATACAAAGTCTAACACTTGGATTGTCTAGGTTTTTCCTTGAGCGAAGAGTTTGCTACCACATTCTCCTAAATTCTCTTCCTAGTTCTTATGGTTCATTCATTTCGGACTATGACCATATGCATGGTATAGATAAGAAACTGGTAGAACTTCAAGGGATGCTCAAGACAACAGAGACCGACATCAAGAGAGGCAACACGAGTCAAGTGTTGATGGTGCAGAACGCTTCAAAGAAAGCCAAGCCAAAGGGAGACGGTATGCTGGATCCAAGTCCCAGCGTCGGCTTAGTGACTAGCAAGATGGCAAAACCTCCGGGTATAGTATGTTTTTGGTTGGGTTCGCAGCATAGAAGATAAAAAAATTCCTACGATGGGAATTACTATGCACCAAGATCTATCTACTACATACAAGCAACAGGTGGATATAAATCCATAGAGATCATACCCTTGAAGACCGACAAAGTGTAACGAGATTTGACTTGTGGATGATGTAGTCAATCTCTTGCCGATCTCAAGGTCGAGAGGATGTCCTAGCGCCGCAAATCAGTAGCGCATCCATGCTCACACACACGTTCGGTCCATCGAACAATCTCCACCTCCTCGCTCCAGCGATGCAGCGGAAGCAACAACTCCTTCCAAACGAAAAGTCACCTGGAACATGTATCTCGCTAATCCGAGACCATGGGGGAATAATTCTAGAGAGGGAGAGAGATCCTTCACGAGCAGGTGTGCTTTGTGAGGAGGAGAGGGGGGCCTTTTATAGGGAGGGGGTTGCCCCCTCCCAAGGTCGGTGGCCATGGAGGTGCCCCCACCTCTTCCTTCATTCATGTGGGTGGAAGCTCCACTCACATAACATGCCTCCACTCACACATCCACTCACATGCATTAAATTTCCACCAAATTTAATGCAACTCTCATTTAATAAAACTATTTTATTTATTTTATTCAGAATTTTGTTAATTACTTTAATTAACAAACATTCACATAAAACCCCCTGCAATATTTCAATCTCATACAGAACCAATTTCAACAATTTCATCCGAAACAATTTCGGTGTCCATTAAAATAATTCCAGCACTTTGTAATTCTTTTGTCTGGAACACATTTGCTCCAAATGGTGTCGGTATCCCTTAAGTGTGTCACCCTATGGTTCACGAATAATGCAGACATGATCGAGACCCTTCTCCGATCAATAATCAGTAGCGGGACTTGGACATCCATACTGACTCCCACACATTCAACTATGACTTCTATGATCGTGAGAACCTTTAACGCTAGTAACTAAATCCCTTTGTCTCACGATATATTACATGTCCGAGATTCGATCATCGGTATCTCCATACCTAGTTTGATCTCGTTATCAACATGCACTCTTTTCTCATTCCCGTGATATAACATTCTAGTGATCACATCACTTGCTCGCAAGCTATCTCAATGTGATATCACCAAGAGGGACCATCATATATCTATCCATCATCGGGATGGACAAATCCCACTCTTGATCCATGAGCCTCAACATAACACCTTTGAAGTATCTAGACCCACCTTTATAGTCACCATGTTACGGTGTGACGTTTGATGTTATCAAGTTACTCTTCTAGTGTTAGCAATTAACATGATCTCATGGTCTAAGGACTCAGATTACTTCTTATGATGTTAAAGCAATATAAACACAATGATTTTGATCGTAATGCTATACTTCAGATGAATGCTCATCACATAATTCCGCAAATGTTGTGACATCGTTATTAACAACATCCAATATCCATGATCAGGAAACCTTGATCATCTTGTTAATCAACGAGCTAGTTTATAAGAGAGGCATAACTAGGAACTCTTATTTGTTTATTAGACACACATGTATTAACATTTCTAATTAATACAATTATAGCATGCAAAATAAACATCTGTCATATACTTGGAATAAGATAATAACAACTTTATTATTGCATCTTAGGGCATATTCTTGTTAGTCTCCCACTTGCACTAGAGACAATAATGTAGTTTACATAGTGATAAATCTAACACCCATGGAGTTCTGGTGTTGATCATGTTTTGCCCTAGGGAGAACTTTAGTCAACGGATATACTACATTGACATCTGTGTGTACTTTACAAATCTTTATATCTCCATCCTTGACATGCTCGCGAATGGAGTGAAACCGGCTCTTAATATGCTTGGAATTCTTATGAGACCTTGGTTCCTTGGAGTTGGCTATGGCTCCATTGTTGTCACAATAGATCACCATTGGGTCCAACGCACTAGGAACCACACCTCGTTCAGTTATGAACTCCCTCATCCAAACTGCTTCATGTGCCGCTTCTGAAGCACCAACATATTCTACCTCCGTTGTTGACCTAGCCACCACAAGTTGTTTGGAACTCCTCCAACTCACTGCTTCTCCGTTCAAGATAAATACGTATCCAGATTGAGACTTAGATTCATCCGGATCGGTGTCAAAGCTAGCGTCGACATAACACTTAGCGACCATCTCTTCTTCACCTCCGTATACAAGAAACATTTCCTTAGTTCTTCTTAAGTACTTAAGGATATTCTTGACTGCTATCCAGTGTTCCGAACCTGGATCAGATTGGTACCTACTAGTCAAACTAATAGCATGTGCCACATCCGGTCTTGTACATAGCATGGCATACATTATAGAGCCTATGGCTAAAGCATAGGGGATCTTATCCATTATCTCTCTTTCTTCCGCCGTAGCCAGACTTTGAGTCATACTCAATGTCTTGCCTTGCAACATAGGTAAGAACCCCTTCTTACTTTCGTCCATATTAAACTTCTTTAATATCTTATCAAGGTATGTACTTTGTGATAGCCCAATTAGGCATCTTGATCTATCTCTATAGATCTTAATGCCTAATATATATGATGCTTCACCAAGGTCCTTCATCGAAAATTTGTTGTTTAGATAACTTTTAACACCATTTAAAAGATCTATATCATTTCCAATCAATAATATGTCATCCACATATAATATCAGAAATGCCACATTGCTCCCACTCACTTTCTTGTAAATACAAGCCTCTTCATAACTTTGGACAAATTCAAACTCTTTGATCACCTCATCAGAGCCGAGATTCCAACTCCGGGGTGCTTGCTTCAGTCCATATATGGATCGTTGAAGCTTGCATACCTTATTAGCATCCTTAGGATCGACAAAACCCTTATGTAGTATCATATATAACTCTTCTTCAATATTACCATTGAGGAACACAGTTTTGACATCCAACTACCATATTTCACAATCGAAATATGCAGCAATTGCTAACATAATCCTAACCGAATTTAGCATCACTTCAGGACATAATGTCTCATCATATTTAACTCCTTGAGTTTGTTGAAACCCCTTTGCAATAAGTCGATCTTTATAGATGGTCACAATACCATCAACAACAGTTTTTCTTTTGAAAATCCATTTATTATCAACGGGCTTTTGGTCGTGAGGTAAGTCCACCAAGGTCTAAACCTGGTTTTCATACATGGATCCCATCTCGAATTTCATTGCTTCTAGCCATTTGTTGGAATCCAGGATCATCATCGCTTCTTCATACGTCGTTGGGTCATCTATTTCATCAACCATGAAATTCATAACAAGATTTCCCTACAGTTCAGGAGCTACACGTGTCCTGCTTGACCTGCGAGGTTCGGTAGTATCCTCTTTTAGAGTTTCATGATCATTATCATTAGTTCCTTCTTCATTCCGTGAAGTCAACTCCAGAACAATTTCCGGCGCTGCACCACTCGCCGTTTCATGAAGAGAAGGTTCAATAACCTCTTCGAGTTCTACCTTCCGACTACACACGCCTTTCGTGAGAAACTCTTTCTCTAGAAAGGATCCATTCTTGGCAACAAAAACCTTGCCTTCGGATCTATGATAGAAGGAATACCCAATTGTTTCTTTAGGGTATCATATGAAGACGCATTTTTCCGCTTTGGGTTTGAGTTTATCAGGCTGAAGTTTCTTCACATAAACATCGCAACCCCAAACTTTAAGAAATGACAGCTTAGGTTTGTTTCCAAACCACAATTCGTACGGTGTCATTTCAACGGATTTAGATGGTGCCCGATTTAAAGTGAGTGCATCGGTTTCTAGTGCATAACCCCAAAATGACAGTGGAAAGTTAGTCAGAGACGTCATAGATTGAACCATATCCAATAAAGTACGATTACGATGTTTCGATACACCATTACATTGTGGTGTTCCGGCAGGCGTGAGTTGTGAAATTATTCCACAATCTCTCTTATGTGCGCTAAACTCGTAACTTAGATACTCACCTCCACGATCAGACCGCATAAATTTAATCTTTCTATTATGATGATTTTCCACTTCACTCTGTAATTCCTTGAACTTTTCAAAGGTTTCAGACTTGTGTTTCATCAAATAGATATACCCATATCTACTTAAATCATCCATGAAAGTAACAAAATAATGATATCCACATCGCGCCGACACACTCATTGTACCAAATACATCAGTGTGTATGATTTCCAATAAATCTATCGCATGTTCCATATGACCATGATGGCAATGCCCATATTCTTTGGAAAGCCTTTAAAGAAAGAATAGGAACCTCTGATAATCCCAAGATGCATTTCAAACTCCATGATTTTTATAACATAATGGATTCTGAAACCTCTCCATTTTTAGAGATCCCCTTCACTAATAAATAAATTGAGGATGTGATAAATGAGCTACCTAATGATAAATCACCAGGCCCTGATGGATTCAACAATGAGTTTATCAAATCCCGCTGGTCAATTATTTGGAAGGATATCAAGGATCTAATCCAGGATTTCTACCATGGAAAACTATCCCTTGAAAGCATTAATTCATCATTCATTACCCTCATTCCCAAGGTGGATTCTCCAACCACTCCTGCTGATTTCAAGCCCATCTCTTTGTTAAATAGTGTTCTAAAAATCATAACTAAGTTGCTGGCAAATAGATTACAAAAGATCATCCTAAAGCTTGTTGACAAATACCAGTATGGATTCCTCAAGAAAAGATCCATTCAAGACTGTTTAGGTTGGGACTTTGAATTTATATTCCAATGTCATCAATCAAAGGAGGAGATTGTAATTCTTAAGTTGGATTTTGAAAAGGTCTTTGACAAAATTGAGCACTCAACAATTCTGAGCATTTTAAAAGAAAGAGGATTTGGTGATAAATGGATCAATTGGATAAACATGATCTTCCAATCTAGATCCTCATCTATCCTATTGAATTGTATTCCTAGGAAGAAATTCTATTGCAAGAGAGGAGTCAGACAGGGAGACCCACTTTCACCACTGCTCTTTGTTGTGGCTACAGACTTTCTGCAATCTATTCTTAACTCAGCAATGAAAAAAACTCTTATTGATCCCCAATCAACTGTTCTGCATGCGATTTTCCTGTCATTCAATATGTTGATGATACCATAGTGATTATGAAAGCAAATTCTAGGAAACTGCTCTGCCTGAAATCAATCCTCAATACTTTTGATTCATCAACTGGATTAAAGGTGAATTATCACAAATCAAATATGATTCCCATAAATTTGGACCCTGACAGGCTGAACCATTTTGCTAAAACTCTTGGTTGTAATAAGGGCAGCCTACCTTTTACTTATCTTGGTCTGCCTCTTAGTTTAACAAAGCCCCCTGGAATATTTTCTTCCTATGCTCCAAAGAGTGGAATGTAGACTTGGAGGAATTACTGATTTCCTGAATTATGGAGGCAAACTTCAACTGGTTAAGTCTGTTTTATCATCATTACCCCTCTTATTCATGAGTTGTCTGGATGTTCCCATCTCTATCAAGGAACAAGTGGTTAAATACATGAGACATTGTCTTTGGAGAAAAAATAGAGGATGTGCAAGCAAAAGGTTCAGCTCTTGTGGCCTGGAGACAGGTGTGTAAACCAAAAAACCAAGGAGGTTTGGGTGTTCTAAATCTAAATATTCAAAATAATGCTTTGCTTCTCAAGAACCTTGATAAATTCTATAATCACCATGATACTCCATGGGTGCACCTGATTTGGAACACTTACTACTCTGAAGACTAGTTACCTGGATATCAAATGGAAGGTTCATTCTGGTGGAAAGCTCACCTAAAAATCATTGATGCATATAAGGCCATGGCAAGATGTCAACTTGGGGAAGGGAAAATAGTTTACTTGTGGACAGATTTATAGAAAAATGAATGTCTACAATTCAAAATGCCACACCTGCTATCATATGCAAAGAATACAAAATTACTGTACATGAGGCAATTCACACTGAATACATGGAAGACCTTTTCAACTTACCCATGTCACAACAAGCTTTCTCTGAATTTGAAGAGTTGGAGGACATCTGTCATCAATCCTTGATTAGCAGCCAACTTGGACACCCTAACAAATGGAGTTACATTTGGGGCTCTGAAGAATCCTCTGTGAAAAAAGCATACATGGTGCTAGCTGGATCACAACCTGCCGCACGTCACTTCACATGGATATGGGAATCTTCATGTCAAGCTAAACACAAATTCTTCTTCTGGTTACTGATCCTTGACAGAATAAACACAAGGAATCTTCTTAGAAGGAAAAACTTCTCCCTGCATGATTACAATTGTTCAACCCTGAATTGTAACACTGAAGAAACACTAGTTCATCTCTTTTGGGACTGTTCATTTGCTTCTAAATGTTGGGATTATATCTGCCCTCAAAGAACTAGAAACCTCTCAGTGTTGGAAGCTTTCCAAGATATCAAAACAAAATTAAATCAGCCTTTTGCAGTAGAAATAATGATTATGGGAGCTTGGGGAATCTGAATCTGTAGAAACAAGAAAATATTTGAAGATACAAGGCCAAGATTTGCAAACAAGAAACAATCTTTCTTCAAGAGATGAGATGGATACAATACAGAATTAAAAAGAAATATTCCCTGCAATACAATAATTGGTTTCAGATACAAGTACATTAGAAATTTCTTTGTAATTTTATTTTAGTAGTTACTCTCCATGTAACTTATACCTTGTAAACTATCCAAAAAATATATAATGAAAAAAATTGCAGTGGGGGATTCCCCTACTGTTTAACCAAAAAGCCATCTTGCCATAAGGCATGGCTCACATGTATCAAATGATTCAAAATCAAATGATTCCAAAAGTCCACTAGAATGGAGTTTCTTCATGCGTTTAACGCCAATATGACCTAGATGGTAGTGCCACATATATGCAGATATATCATCATCAAGTTTAATCCTTTTAGCATCAACATTATGAATATGTGTATCAGTAATATCGAGATTCAATAGAAATAAACCATTCATCACATGTGCATGACCATAAAAGATATTATCCATATAAATCGAACAACCATTGTTTTCGGATTTAAACGAATAACCACTTTGCAATAAACATGATTCGGATAGAAGGTTCATGCTTAGTGCAGGCACCAATTAACAATTATTTAGATTTATCACTAATCTCAACGGCATATGGAGAGGTAGCATCCCGACGGTGATCACATCTACTCTTGGTCCATCACCAGCACGCATTGTGACCTCATACTTTGCTAGTTGTCACTTGTTCCGCAGCCCCTGAATCGAGTTGCATATATTAGCAACCGATCTAGTATCAAATACCTAGGTGATACTGTGAGTACTAGTCAAGTACACATCAATAACATGTATATCACATATACTTTTATTTGCCTTGCCGGCCTTCTTGTCCACCAAATACTTGGGGCAGTTGCGCTTCCAATGGCCAGTCCCCTTGCAATAGTAGCACTCGGTATCGGACTTAGGGTCAGCTCAGGGTTTCTTTTTAGGTGCAGCAACAGATTTTCCGTCCTTCTTTCCCTTCTATTTACCCTTCTAGTCTTTCTTGAAACCGGTGGTCTTATTGATTATCAACACTTGATGCTCTTTCCTGATCTCCACTTCTACAGTCTTAAGCATGGACAGAAGCTCGGGGAGAGACTTCTTCATGCCCTTCATGTTATAGTTCATCACGAAGCTCTTGTAGCTAGGTGGTAGAGATTGGAGAACGTGATGTACGCCTAAGTCAATGGGAATCATTATTCCCAAGGACACAAGCTTATCGGCGTACCTAGACATTTCGAGTACGTGCTCACTAACGGAGCTGTTCTCTTCCATCATGCAGCTAAAGAACTTTTCAGAAGCATTATAACTCTCTACAGCAACATGGGTATCGAAAATCATTTTCAATTCTCCCATGGTACCAAAGGCATTGACATTTTTGAAACGCTTCCGAAGTTCTGGCTCTAGCCCATATAATATGTCATAATGAACTAAGTTCTGGTCCTCCTAACGAGTCAAATAGACATTATTTTCCTCGTCAGGGGCATCAGGAGCTGGTGGGGGCCTAGTGGCACTTGTAGCACATATTGCTTTTGTGCAGAAGTGAGGAGAATCCTAAAATTCATGGCCTAGTTGGTAAAGTTGCTACCATTTGCCACAAGTTTCTCCATGAACACATTCAAATTAAAAGCAGGTTTCTCCATGAACACATTGAAATTAAAAGCAGGTGGTACCATCTACAACAGAATTTGTAAAGTTTATTTAGACTAAGTTTATGATAGATCGAGTTCAACTAATCCAAATTACAAATGAACTCCCACTAAAAAACAACATCCCTCGTGTCTTTTTGGTGATTACATGAACCAAATCCACTACACCAAGTCCATTCATCACGTGAGTCGGTGTAGTCTCAAAGGCGAGCATCAATATGGGCATCATATCAACTATATGACTCATGCTTAACCTTTCGGTCCGTGTTCCGAGGCCATGTATGTACATGCTAGGTTCGCCAGGTAAGAACCTTAGTACTCGCGTGTGTAAAACTGTCTTACACCCGTTGTATGAAAGCGTAGAGTCAAAAACACCCGATCATCATGTGATGCCTTGAAACAACGATTCATAGAACAATGCATACTAAGGAAGAACACATTTTTATCTTGATATTTAAATGAGAGATGATCTTATAATGCTACTAAAACGACAAACAAGAAATATAAGATGCAAACATCATATGCATAAAGTGAAATGATATGGTTCTTGCACTTGATCACTATCATGTGCATCGTGGTATGATCTTTATCATTCATTTGTGTGTAAGTCCAAGGTCTATGGAACTTACACGTTAGGTGTGTTGTAAGAGTATCAACTATACATCAACTTACAATATTACCATATCATGACACTAGCCTAGCAACAATCTAAACTAGACGCTTTTAATTTATCCATTGCAAGTTTTATGTGGCTTTGGGCTTTCGAAGATAGAACCGGTCTTACCTACGAACATGGAACCACAACGATGAAACCAAATTATTAGAAACTTGTTGTAAATTAGATATTGACTATAGTAGGAGAGATAGATACCCGCTAGCCACTTATGCAAAACTAGTTGCATGTCAAGCATGGAACAAGTCTCATGTGCGAGGACATGTAAAGTTAGTTCAGGCCGCTTCATCCCACTATGCCATCAATATCCAAAATACATATAATGCAATAATGTGATCATCATCGCCCACATACTCATATGTGTACTACCCGTGCAAAGCATCTACGCATAAATCAGGCTCTGATACCACTATTGGGTTTGCAGCATAGAAAACAAGAAAAAATCCTACGATGGGCACTACTATACACCAAGATCTATCTACTAGATACAAGCAACGGGTGGATATACATACATAGAGATCATGCCCTTGAATACCGACAAAGTGTAACAAGATTTGACTCGTGGATGATGTAGTCGATTGCTTGTCGATCTCAAGATCGAGATGAAGTCCTAGCGCTGCAAATCAGCAGCACATCCGTGCTCACACACACGTCCGGTCAACCGAACAACCTCCGCCTCCTCGCTCCAGCGATGCAACGGAAGCATCAACTCCTTCCTAACGAAAATCCACCGGGAACATGTATCTCGCTAATCCGAGACCATGGGGGAATAATTCTAGAGGGGGAGAGAGATCCTTCACCAGGAGGTGTGCTTTGTGAGGAGGAGAGGGGGCCTTTTATAGGGAGAGGGGGTAGCCCCCTCCCAAGGCCGGTGGCGATGGAGGTGCCCCCACCTCTTCCTTCATTCATGTGGGTGGAAGCTCCACCCACATAAACATGCCTCCACTCACACATCCACTCACATGCATTAAATTTTCACCAAATTTAATGCAACTCTCATTTAATAAAATTATTTTATTTATTTTATTCAGAATTTTGTTAATTACTTTAATTAACAAAAAATCACATAAAACCCCGTGCAACATTTCAATATCACATACAGAACCAATTTCAGCAATTTCATCCGAAACAATTTCGGTGTCCATTGAAATAATTCCAGCGCTTTGTAATTCTTTTCTATGGAACACATTTGCTCTAAATGGTGTTGGTATCCCTTAAGTGTGTCACCCTATGGTTCGCAAATAATGCAAACATGATCGAGACCCTTCTCCGATCAATAATCAGTAGCGGGACCTGGAGATCCATACTGACTCCCACACATTCAACGATGACTTCTATGATCATGAGAACCTTTAACGCTAGTAACTAAATCCCTTTGTCTCGTGATATATTACATGTTCGAGATTTGATCATCGGTATCTCCATACCTAGTTTGATCTCGTTACCGACATGCACTCTTTTCTCGTTCCCGTAATATAACATTCTAGTGATCACATCACTTGCTTGCAAGCTATATCAATGTGATATCACCAAGAGGACCCAGAGTATATGTATCCGTCATCGGGATGGACAAATCCCACTCTTAATCCATGAGCCTCAACATAACACCTTGGAGTATCTGAACCCACCTTTATAGTCACCCTGTTACGGTGTGACGTTTGATGTTATCAAGTTACTCTTCTAGTGTTAGCATTAACATGATCTCATGGTCTAAGGACTGATATTACTTCGTATGATGTTATAGCAATATAAACACAATGACTTTGATTGTAATTCTATATTTCGGATGAATGTTCATCACATCATTCCACCAATGTTGTGACCTTGTTATTAACAACATCCAATGTCCATGATCAGGAATCCTTGATCATCTTGTTAATCAACGAGCTAGTTTATAAGAGAGGCATAACTAGGAACATTTTATTTGTTTATTAAACACACATGTATTAATGTTTCCAAATAATACAAGTATAGCATGCAAAATAAACATCTATCATATAATTGGAATACGATAATAACAACTTTATTATTGCCTCTCAGGGCATATTCCCTTCACATTTACTGTAAGACGGAGGGTCATTGGAAGAGGAGTTGTGATAAGTACAAGGTGGATAAAGCCAGGAGTGGAAGTATGACTTCTGACTTAGGTACACTTGTTGTGAATGTTATAGACATTTATCTTGCTGACACTCCTAGCAGTACCTGGGTATATGATACCAGATCGGTTCTTCATGTGTGCAATGTTGGGGATCGGCGCAGAAAACAAAAAAATTCCTATGAATGAAACCCCAAAACTTGCCTAGGATCTATCTATGTAGTAATGCGGTAACGGCCGATGCGTAGAGAATACATACCCTTGTAGACCGTACGCGGTTAACGTTCCGCGAGGAACGTGGTTGATGTAGTCGTACTCGAAGCCGACCTCAAGGTCGCGAAGCTCCTCGCAGGTCACCCCTTGCTCCTTCTTGATCTTCATCATCTTCATCTTGCAACAGCTCCGGCTCACGACATTTAAGCGCCCCAAGTGTTGCGCCTCGTGTCTTCGTACACATCTGGTGTACGATGAGACCTCCGGCTCCCCGAATCCCTGCAGCGCAACGGCGTACTAGAGGAGTGCCTCGATCGCACAACCCAGACTTGGGGCCATGGTCACGAGGTATGGAGGGAGAGAGAGAAGGAGGAAGTCAACCAAAGGACTTCTCCAATTCTTGGTTTAATCCCACCCATGGGCACCCCTCTATATAGGCTAAGGGGGTGTACCTTTCTCAAAGGCTAAGCCATGTGGGACTAATTACTAAAGGAAAAAGGCAGCAAATTTTTGGACTGCCAAATGGGCTGTTTTTACTCAGCCCAATAGGCAAATAGAAAATAAATAGATAAAAGAAAAAGTGGACAACAGGAGTTGGCCGGGTGGGCCCTGGCTGCGGCCCACCTCGCGCTCAGCCTCACCCCATCATGGCGGCCTGCCAACCGAGCAGCCCGGGTGGGCCATTCGCCCCCGGCGGCCCAAGGCGAAAGGAGGCGGCAAGGAGGGAGCAGTCGGGTGGGCCGGCAGTGGCCACGGCCTGCCTGGTGGCCTGGCTCCCCTGCGCGCCCGAGTGGGCCGGGGTCAAGCCGGCCGGCCCGGCGGCCGTTGGCTGCTGTCCGCCTCCCGTGCGGCACCCTTTATCCACCGCCCGCCCACGAGCATGGCCCAGCTCCGTACCGCCCCGTGCGGCGACTATTATCTGCCGCCCACGTGGGCATGTGCTGTTTTTCTTTTCCTATTTTTCTGCGGCTTTTCTTTTAGGCTAATTCCCTCCAGGGATTTGGCCTAATATAAAAGTTTCTTTTATAAATATTAATATAAATATTATTTATAATATATAATTCATAATTAACGTATAATAAATATATATATTTAAATTCTCATTTATCTGAAAATACTTTTCGGGACTTTTCCTTTATTCTTTCTCCGAACAACTTTGGATCTCTCTGCGGAACAATTCCGGCGTTCTCTCTTTCTCTACTGTGATTCCGTCTTATGAATGATCGCTCTCATCGTACCCTTAAGTGTATCCCTCACGGCTCGGGCATGCTCTAGACATGATCTGTATCAATGATCAACAGAGGGACCAGGGATATCCATGTGACCCCTATGCATTCCTGATTACAATGTTGTTTGAACCGTCTAAATGTAGCATCCTCTTCCTTTTGTTTCTCGATACAACTTGTCCGAGATCCGATCAATGGTATCTTATACCTTGTTCAATCTCGTTCACAACAAGTTTTGTTTTCTTGTTACCGTGATATTACATCCCTGTGACCTAGTCACATGTTGCAACATATATGGATGTAATCTCATCAAGCCGGCCGTGTGTATCTTTAACCCGTCATGTGGGTGAACAAATCCCGGTCTTGCAGTCACATGTCATCTACTGTTCCTTCGGAATACCCAACATACACCTTTATAGGCACCGTATTACCAGATGACGGTTGATGCAGTCAAAGGAGCCTAGGGAAACAGTGAGTAATATGAGCCCACGGTCTAAGGAGAAGGAGTCTAGGTATAGCTGTTGCAACAATGAACTAGATGACTTGATCGTGTTGCAATCCTTTGAGGAATGTCCAATCACATCATTCTCCAATGATATGATCTCGTTGTCAGTCGACATAAATGCCCATGATCTTGAAACCCAGATCATCTTCGTGACCAACGAACTAGTATGAATAGAGGATACTAGGGACTTGGTTGTTTCATACCACACCTGTACCAATGTTTCTACTTGGCACAGTTCTAGCACAATATGAAACTATTATAAACTAATTGAGATATGATAATAAAAACCTATTTCTTATTTGCCTCTAGGGCATATCTCCTTCAGTCTCCCACTTGCACTAGAGTACAAATAAACTAGCTTGCATTTTACTCATATAAACCATATACCATATGCGTTTACAGATCATGCATGCTCATGGGAAACGTCATGTCCATGTTCTGTTTTACTAGATCATTATGTCTTTTGCAAATCGTTAATGTCTTCCTAATTTTGACATTCACACCATTATCTTATAATGGGTCGAAGTATTTGTTTGGCAACAAAGTGAGACTTTTGTTTCTAGTGTTTATGATGACGGTCATTTTTCACTGTTGTCATCTAAACTTCGAGACACACTTTCCTATCCTTTGTGTATATACTATAGTCATGACAGCAGAACGAGGCTGGATTCCAGGAGCTTACAGTGACGTTAGATCAACCTCGAGGGCTTTCTCATGGGCACTGGGCCCTGGGACACATCATTCTACATTAAAAGCAAATTAGCCCCGCCATAACATTATACATCACATCAGATGTAGCTTTTATACTTCTATATCTATGTAGATCCTAGTGCATGAAATGCATCTATGCCACTTACATTGCTTCTTGCTACTTAAGTACAACCTTAATTCTGGTTTAGTGATCAACTCAGGGATCACTTAAGGACATGTTCTTACAGTTAAGAGCTAGTCCTTCCAACCAGAACCTTGGGTCACATTATGTCGAGTATGCAACATGGTTATATGGAAGAACCTATGACTGAGGCATAGGAGATGCAACGCATCTCTTTCTTTCAATACTCAATGCTTCATACAGTAAGAACTTCTTTCTTACCTTGTTCCATTCTGAACTTCTTCAGAATCTTGTCTTAGGACATTCTGAACATCTTTCAGAATCAAGTCCAGGAAGCATTCGACATTCAGTGTTTATTAAACTCACCAATCTATCTTGATAGATCTTATTGTTTAATAACTTCAACTTCATCCTAACTTAAATATTATTAACACCAATCACATCATTCACATATGTTGTCCACATATCCCAGAATGATTTCATGCTCCCACTCAAATATGACATTCATGTTTGAGATCCAGGGATTTCACTTAGCTTCGACTCAGAATATGTCAGCTACATATTATGAACTAGCCAAGCTGATTTTCTCCCACTCAAATCTAGGTCCTCTCGATAATCTTGGTCATTCCAAAAATTCTTTGATCACTATCAAATCGAGAATTCCACTAACGAGATTTCAATGACCATTCATTTCTCGTACTTAGGTCCATCACGCTTCTTTGTAATTCATAGGTATGTCTTGTTCAAAACATGACAAGTGAATCAACTATAGTTCCACAAACTTGTAGAATATATAGTTGAATCCTACTTTCTTTAGTAAAAGTATTCCCTGAAACTTTATGATCATTATCAAAAAATTCTCCTCTATTTGTAGAGTTTGGTTTCACGAAACAAATTCCGCTGTGCCACTCAACAAATTGGAGGTAAGGTCAAATACCTTGTTTTGATCTTTTACTTTCTTCCACCTATATCTTCATCAAGACACGTCAACTTAGGACAACAGCAGGTTTGCCCCTTCATGGAAGATGCATTCATAGCTTCCTAAGAATCCTTTACAAAGACTTGTTTATTCGCCACGACTTCGACTTGTTGAAATCTCCAGAAACTCGAACTTGCCATAACACTTATGGTGTTGTTTCCACGAATCTTTAGATGTTCCTTTGTATTTCAAATGAGTGTTTGCTTATTTTGATCTCTAACTCTAAACGACAACTATAACCCCTATAAGAGATAATATTTATCTAATACAAAATGATTATGATGTTTAGATATTTCAACATAGTTGGAATTCGTCCAATTATCATAATTTGTGAAACATCTTTCACAAGTTGCTTTTATGCTAAACTTAACTTGAATACCATAGTCATGTCGATCAGATCGAAGAGACTTGTTAATTAAGTTAATTCAATATCCCATCTAGTTATGAACTCATTGGAACAATTCAAATCATTTCAAACTTCATGTTTCATTAAGTAAATACACTTATTCACTTAAGTCCACAATAAATGATTTCCACTACATGTTGAAAATATGATACATCACAATGTATAAGATTCAACATTTCTTCGCATATCACCGTTTTACTAGAATGCGGAGTTTTAGTCATTCTGCCCAAGAGGCATGGTTTTGCAAAGTCTCTAGATAAAGCATCTAGGACCCCGATCTTTCATAAATAACCTGCAATAACCAAAATGACTTAAATTGTAGTGTCATTTCATTATTAAGCTTTGGATATCTTTTAGCATTCTAATCCTTTATAAATGCTTAAACTATTATCATTAACATAGTGATGAGAATAACTTATTTGTAATCGTAATGTGACCATAAGGTATTGTTCATAAGAATAGTACAAACTGGTTTGTAACTTGTTCATATGAATAATCGTCTTGCCAACAGCAAGACACACAACCTAGGATTACAAATCTATATTCAAGTCCACTAATCCAAATTATAATCATTGAGGAAAGAGGTGATGTTGGCCATCAACTGTTTTTCTTGCCGTCATAAAGTCATATTGCCTCAAAACAAGAGGGGAGATTGACATCAGAGTCAGAAACAAAGCAAGAGTTGTTGCGTTAGCCATATGGATGATGTAACTCCAGTTACCTTTAGGATTTGTACTGGAACTAAACAAGTGTTATTATGTTCATGTACTATGCCGAAACATCATTTCCGTCTCATGTTTGAGGGAGCAGGGTTATGAATCAAGTATTAAGAATAATGGTTGTTGATGACCCACAAGTATATGGGGTGTATCGCAGTATTTTCGATAAGTAAGAGTGTCAAACCCAATGAGGAGCAGAAGGTGTTGGCGAATGGCTTGGAGCAGGAATTCTCTGTAAATACTTAGCAAACGGATTTTTAGGGTTTTTTGATAATGCAGGTAAATAAAGTACGAGTAAATAAAAGACAATAATAATAAATGCAGCAAGTGGCCCAATCCTTTCTTTAGCAAAGACAAGCCAGTTGTGTTACTTAAGATGACCAAACGTTCTCGAGGACACACGGGAATATAGTCAAGTGCTTTCGCTTCATATAGTTGATTAATCTTCTTTAGTTTGCTAAGTGTTGTGTGGGTGAACCTATGCTAATGTACCGACCTTCCTAGGACTAATACATACTTGTGATTATACCCCTTGCAAGCATCTGCAAGTACAAGAAAGTAATTAAGGTTGAAACCTAACCACAACTTTAAACTCTAAGACCCTGACATCATTTGTGCAAAGGTTTCCTAACGGGGGTTCAGGTTTCTGTCACTCCGGCAACCCCTACGATTAGTATCCAAATACACAATGCATTCCACTAGGATCATAAAGGTGAAGTGTCATGTAGTCGACGTTCACATGACACCACTAGAAGAAATACACCAAAACTTAAATATCGAACTATTGAATCTTTCTCAACACAATTCCACTACTAACAACATGACTTCTCCCATGTCCTCAAGAACTAAATGAACTACTCACAAGACATCATATGGATCAAGATCAGAGATGATACAAAGATAAGTAACAATCTGAACATAAACAATAATTCAATGGTTCACTCAATAGCATCAACTACAAGGAGTAATCAACACCAGGAAAGTTTCCCCTAAGAACTATGCAAGATTCAGCCCAATTGTTACATCGGTATGAAGTGGTGATGATGGTGCTGGTGGAGATAATGATGGTGATGATGATGATGATCCCGATGAAGTCCAGCTTGATGGTGGTGTTGATGGCGATGGTTTCCCCTCTCTGAGAAGGAATTCCCCTGGCAGAATTCTGTCTACCGGAGAGATCTTTCTCTCTCGATGTTTTCCACTCCGCAGAGGTGGCGGAATCTTTCTGTGGTCGATCCCCATGTATTAGGGTTTCGAGGGGATAATATGCGCCAGAGGGGAGAGCCTGGAGTGGGCCAGGGTGGCCACACCACCTGTTGGCATGGCCTAGGGCTGCCCGCGCCAGGGGGTGGTGTGGGCCCCTGTGGCCCATCTCCACTCCCCCCTTCTGGCAATCTTCGTCTTCTGGAAAAATATAATTTTCCATGTATTTTCTCGAATTTTCTGATCTTCGCAAATTTTGCCTCTGAACAACACCTTTCCATCAGAATCCTGACTATAGCGGTCCATGCTCCAAAAGTCATCAACCATGCAAAAACATATGAAATAACATAAGTATCATCTCTTGTCCCCAAGCAAAAACTGAGCTCAATAAATATGACCTCAGGTTTATGGAGTGAAGAGTCGATAAGAAAATACGGACAAGAAGCATCACATTCATCCATACATAAATTATAATAGAAGACAACTCACTATTATATAACTTAACTTGCAATAAGTAAGGGAAACACAATAAAGATGCATAAAGTAAATCATAATTGGTAATGGCAAACTTAGCTCTTGATCGAAGAATAGTTGACAATTTGCTGGAGTTCACACATAACTGGTTTTCAATGATAGCTTTCAAAGTAGTAAGCACTAAGATAAGAGCAATGTGCAAAACAAGGAACATAAGAAACATGATTGAATAAATCATCATATGAATGAATGAATGAAACACAACAACTCAAAATACTTGCTTGAGATATAAGGGAATATGTTTACTGACTCAACTAAAAAGTAAAAGAAAGGCCCTTCGCAGAGGGAAGCAGGGATTTCAAGTTTCATAAAGAGCTTCCAAAAATTATGGTACTTATTAGCTTTCAGCTCTCATTGCCCCTATCATAGGCATCTTTAGGTGATTAAGGTTAAAGTGATCAAATATGAGGATATGCTTGACAAGTTGTAAGTTGAAAATCTCATGTCCCTTGAATATGAGGGCCGCTCCTCATGCTACTCAAGTTGAGTTACCGGTAAGTTCTTGCCCATAGTAAGTACATGTGTATCATACGGGGTACCCCTTGCCCGATGATACGGAAGAATCCCCATATCAAAATGACAAGGCAAGAAGACAACGAGCATCTCAGCAATCTTCTTATTTTCCATGGGAAAATGGTGCTTTTTTATCTCTTTCCTATTTTCTCAATTCCTTTTTTTTCTTTTCTCAATCTCTATCTCTTTTTTTATAAGAAGAATGCTTCATAGATTGCTCATTATGGCTACGCTACAGGTTTCCACCATGATTAGGCATGGATTAGACCAGCGGCCTAGGCGTTTCTCTAACACACATACATAACTCCATGGACTTACAAGCTCCCCTTTCATTTCACACCGACGACATCCATAAACAAAAGAGCATGATATCAACTAGGTACAATGTACAAGTGCAATGTTGAAAGCGTTCCCCATGACAGCATGGTTCTGCTAATTACATCTTACAAAGCGCAAGCATATACGCAACATAGATGGGCACATTGGTTCAAGTTTATTAAGTGCAAGAAAGTAAAGTGTGCCATCAAGTTCCAGAGAGATTTAATCACTAATTTTCACATAACAAGTTTATTTCGGAAGGTAGATAAAAACATGAATTTACTTGGAATAGCAATAGTGCTAGTAGGTAGGTATGGTGGACACAAATGGCATAGGTTTTGGTTTTAAGGATTGGATGCACGAGAAGCATTCCTTCTCAGTACATGTTTTTGGATAGCAAATCTAGGTAGCAAGCATAAGAGTTGAAGGAAACAAACATACAAGTGATAAAAACAAACATGCAATCTTCCTTGGAAGCACAAATATCTTAACTAGAGAATACTAAGATTATGAGCAAATCAAGAAAGAAAGATGATGAAATTATATTTCTTAAGAGTACTTTTATCTTTTTCATTCAATTCTCAAAATAGTGTTGCTACTGACCAAGCCAGGTTTGCCAAAACCAACTAAATTAACTCAATGATCCCAAAGTGATACCAATACTAATGACACGATCAATCATATAATCATAAATTGAAAACTAATATAAGATATGGAAAATAGTAAATGATAGAACTTCTCATTAATATTCCATAACGGCAACTCACTCCAAGGGATACATGATATCTAACGAGATGGGGGACACTTCCATAATGCAAACCATCCTACATGATAACTTCTCTATTCATGATATGACTCTACTAAAAATGTAAAAAGATAGAATATAGTGATGTGATACCGCGGCACTCCCCCAAGCTTGGAACAAACCAAGGGGATGCCAAAACCTGATGACGAATTTCTCCTTCGGTGGTGGTGGTGTTCTCTCTATTGGCACGAGGAAATCTTCTAGTATCTTGCGAAGCCTGTTATGCTCCTCTTGAAGCATATCCACCTTCCTCCTCAAGACTCGGTACTTGTCGCAGAACTCATCGGTTACTCGTAGATCTTCCACTTCCGCAGGGCAGGAACAGAGATCTAGAGTTGGAGGTATCAACCCCTTCATGCATGTTGCCATGTCTTTTACTTCCACCTCGACGTTCCGGTCCATGTATTTGCACCTAGTTGCGATCCTTTCTTGTTTCACCCGTCCCATGAGAATCTCCTGCTCAAGATTGTGATGGAGTTCGCGACGGAATCGCAGCTCGTAATCCTTTGAAGATGAACCCCTGAACGACATCTGAACAAAACAGATAGAAACAAAAAACCACGATGAGAACACGATATACGAACCTCAGGGGATCTGGGGGATTATATATTATGAATTTTTACAACAAAAGGAAGGTACTGAGAGAAAACAGGTTGGAGACGGAGTCTGAGCTGGCCACACCACCTGCTGACGTGGTTAGGGGGGCCGCGCCAGGGGGTGGTGTGAGCCACCCTGGCTCCGTTTCTGTCCCTCTTTTGCTTCGTTGCTTTCCTTGTTGGATAAAAACTGCAAAAATATAACTTGTCAGAATTTTCGCGGAACTTTTCTTACCAGAACTATTACCTATTTGAAAACGGACTCTACAGGTCTCTGAATTTGGTATTTGATAAATTTTTCGGAGTTACTACTTGAATAGCATCAATATCTTCATCTTCATACTCAGATTTCTTGAGTCATGAAACCTTTCTCTTTCTTATTACACAATTTTCTCCGATAACCTGGAAATTTCTTTCACACAAAACTTCACACAATTCTCATTAGCAACATTTGTATAAGCGAGGTAATAAACCTTTTAGGTTCAAATTCAACTGAAATCCATCAAAACATAAGCTACTGCAACAACTCCTTCTGAAAACCCAAAAACACTTCAAAAAGGAAATCGATTAAGAAGCAAATGCAAGAGTGACAAAATCTGTCAAAACAGACCAGCAAGTAAAGATCAATTTTTCGAAAATCTTCTGTTACTCAAATCAAAAAGTGCAAAACTAACGAAAGTTAAATAATAACCTGGGGCAGAAGCACAAAACAATATAGCTCAATCTGATGTACAGAGATCTCTCATGAATTTTTACGGTGAAGCACAAAAATCTATTTTGGGATAGCAACTTCCCGAAATCTTACTTCTCTCTCATTAGAGGTTGATCTTGACACAAAAACCAAATAAAAAGGATAAGAAGAGGTTATTGCCGAAATAATAACTTCCAAGACTCAAATAAACAAAAACTGAAAGCAAAAGAACTATATTGGGTTGCCTCCCAAAAAGCTCTTTCTTTGTAGCCATTAAGATGGGCATGATAATTTCAATGATGCTCATATGAGAATATGAATTGAAGTGAAAGAGAGCATTGATAAACAAAAATATATATGTTTAAGTATAACCCACTTCCTATGCCAGGGAATTTTGTAAGCAAACAATTTGTTGAAACCAGGGACTACTAGTATAGGAAGGCAAAACATGTGCAACATAAAGATTTTAAGCATAAAACGAGGAAACTTAATATTATTGAGATGCATTAGAACAGTCTTTCCTCTCTCATAATAACCTTCAGTATCATGCATAAATTTAATGATATAACTATCACAAGAACTGTTGTAGCAATGATCACTGATCCTAATAGAAAATACAGGGACATTAGCTCTCATAACACTACTTTGTGAAAAAATATTAGGGATATCCTTATAAAGGATAGTGTATCCATCTTCTACATATTTAGTAACATAGTATTTCACATTTGCTATTATAGGTTCATCATCCATTTGTTTATTAGGTTCAACAGCTTTATTTGTACTTTCATTAACCATACTAGCTATCATAGAATGTTCTTTTACTTTAACCGGTAAAGGTATTTTCTCAATGTAAAGTTCACGTAAAACATGATTAGTAGTATAAACTTCAGTATTTCTTGCAGGAACACTACTAACAATGTCTTTATAAGGTGCATGATACTTATTCCACTTCTTTTTAGGAACTTCAATATAGGAAGCAAAATCCTTAAAATAAGTTGCAATAGCTTGAGAGTCTAAACCATAAGCATTTTTAATATTTTGAAAGTCATTAGTTCCCATAAAAGATTCAATGCATTCATAATCATAATTTATACCTAACTTTCTTCCTTTATCATTCTCCCATGCTTCAGCATTGTCTAGAATACGGTCTAGAAGATCCCATTTAGCTTCTGCTTCCATGCGAGTGAATGATCCAGCACAAGAGGCATCCAATAAATCCTTATCATGAAGAGAGAGTCTTGCATAAACGTTATTGATAATAATATTGTTGGGGAGCACATGAATGGGACATTTGAGCATTAGTAACTTCAATATACCCCAAGCTTGAGTTGTACTCTCTCCATCAAGAGGCCAAAAGTTGTATATTTGATTCTGATCTTTATGAATCTCACTAGGAGGATAGAATTTAGAATAAAAGAGAGGTACTACTTACTCCCATTCAAGAGCTTGACCATTCTTCAGCAGCTTATACCATTCCTCAGCTCTTCCTTTCAGTGATAATGAGAAAAAATTCTCCTTGACTTGATCTATTGTAATAGGTGCACACTTAAACAACCCGCATAATTCGTGTATAAAGAGCAAATGATCACCAGGATGGACAGTTCCATCTCCAACATAATAGTTATCTATAACACGATCAATAATTCTTGTAGGTATTTTAAAAGTATCATTCTCAGCAGGTGGTGGTTCATCTACTACCTTAGCAGTGGTAGTAGCATTACGAAATAAGAAACTAAGTGAATTATTCATATTAAAAATAAAGTAACTAACAGAAGTAAACAATACTCACAGTAGAAGTTTCCTTTACCAGTTCCACTCTCCAATAGCGCTTCACTCCCCGGCAACGGCGCCAGAAAATAGTCTTGATGACCCACAAGTATAGGGGGTGTATCGCAGTATTTTTGATAAGTAAGAGTGTCGAACCCAACAAGGAGCAAAAGGTGTTGGCGAATGGCTTGGAGCAGGAATTCTCTGTAAATACTTAGCAAGCGGATTTTTAGGAGTTTTTGATAATGCAGGTAAAAAAAGTACGAGTAAATAAAAGACAATAATAATAAATGCAGCAAGTGGCCCAATCCTTTATTTAGCAAAGGACAAGCTGGTTGTATTACTTCAGATGACCAAACGTTCTCGAGGACACATGGGAATATCGTCAAGTGCTTTCGCTTCATATAGTTGATTAATCTTCTTTAGTTTGCTAAGTGTTGTGTGGGTGAACCTGTGCTAATGTACCGACCTTCCTAGGACAAATACATACTTGTGATTATACCCCTTGCAAGCATCGGCAAGTACAAGAAATTAATTAAGGTTGAAACCTAACCACAACTTTAAACTCTAAGACCTTGACATCCCTTGTGCAAAGGTTTCCTAATGGGGGTTCAGGTTTCTGTCACTCTGGCAACCCCTACGATTAGTAGCCAAATACACAATGCATTCCCCTAGGCCCGTAAGTGTCATGTAGTCGACGTTCACATGACACCATTAGAAGAAATACAACACAACTTAAATATCAAACTATTGAATCTTTCTCAACACAATTCCACTACTAAAAACATGACTTCTCCCATGTCCTCAAGAACTAAACGAACTAATCACAAGACATCTTATGGATCAATATCAGAGATGATATAATGATAAGTAACAATATGAACATAAACAATAATTCAATGGTTCACTCAATAGCATCAACTACAAGGAGTAATCAACACCGGGAAAGTTTCCCCTAAGAACTATGCAAGATTCAACCCAATTGTTATAGTAGTATGAAGTGGTGATGATGGTGCTAGTGGAGATGATGGTGATGATGATGATGATCCCGATGAATTCCAGATTGATGGTGGTGTTGATGGAAATGATCTCCCTCTCCGGGAAGGAATTCCCCCAGCAGAATTCTGTCTGCCGGAGAGATCTTTCTCTCTCGGTGTTTTCCGCCCCGCAGAGGTGGCGAAATCTTTCTATGGTTGATACATCGCAAATGTATCCATACTTTTTGATGTTCCATGCTTGGTTTTATCTAATTTCTTGTGTTTTGTCCACACTTTGGACTACTTTTCATATGATTTCTTGGACTAACCTATTAACAAGAGCCACAGTGCTAGCTGCCTGTTTTCTGCTGTTTTTGGTTCTAGGAAGTCAGAAAATGAATATTCTCGGAATTGGACAGGACAAAAGCCAAATTCGCTATTTTACCGGAAGTCATCTGGAGCCAGAATACGAGACGGAGAGGAGCCAGGGGGCCACCACATCACCAGGCCGCGCTAGGGGGTGGTGTGGCCGGCCCTAGCACCCCATCGGCCTCTCCTTCCGCCTATATATTGCCTTCAGGATAAAAACCCTAAGTACCCGTTAAAAAATCCACGAAAGAGTCTGTAGCCGCCGTCATCTCCATCCCTAGATCGGGAGGGATCTAAAGCTCTTCCCGGCACCCTGTCAGAGAGGGGAATTCACCCTGGAGGCCTTCTTCATCATCATGCAAGCCTCCGGTGTGATGCGTGAGTAGTTCATCTCTGGACTACGGGTCCATGTAGTAGCTAGATGGCTGGTTCTCCTCCTTTGTGCTTTCATGTCTAGATCTTGTGAGCTCCGTTCATGATCAAGATCATCTATTTGTAATTCTGCATGTTGTGTTTGCGGGGATCCAATGGATATTGAGATACTATTTTAGATTGATTATTGATTTTATCATGTCTTTGTTATTTGTGATCTTGCATGCTTTCCGTTGTTAGTAGCTATCTTGGCCAAGTAGATGCTAGCAACTCCAAGAGTTAGTATTTATGCTCGATAGTGGGTTCATGCCTCTGGTAATCTGGGGAAGTGACATAAATCTCTAAGGTACTAGATGTGTTGTTGCTACTAGGGAGAAAACAACAATCCTTTGTTCGTAGAACAATCGTATTGTTTACTTTACACGCAATTTGTAAAGCAATAATCTATTGCTTGCAACTTAATACTAGAGGGGGTTCAGATGATAACCTGAAGGTGGATTATTAGTCATAGATGCAGTTGGATGGAGGTCTATGTATAATGTTGTAATGCCCAATCAAGTCTCAAAGGAGTCAAGATGATTAGTATATGCTTGTATGCTTTCTCGATGATTGTCAATTGCCCTGCTGTAATTTGTTCACCCAACATGTTATCTATCTTAAGGAGAGCCACCTCTAGTGAACTATGCACCCCGGTCATTTCTTTTACATACAATCTACAAACTGTTTACTGCTTTGTGTTTTCTTTCTTCAAACTATTACTTCCTTCCATTCGATATGTTTAATCCTTTGTTTTCAGCAAAACCGGTGAGATTGACAACCTCATCGCAAGTTGGGGACAGAGTTCCGTGGTTGTGTTGTACAGGTCTCCACGTTGCTACTAGCACCGGTAGTGCGCCCTGCCAAGGCTCAGCTAGCAACACCTTTGCGGTGTTTCCTTGCTCTTACTGGATTGATAACCTTGGTTTCATAACTGAGGGAAACTTACTGCTATGCTCATCATACCTTTCTCTTGGGATTCCCCAACGAGCTCGTTAATACATGAGTCAGCAAGTATTTTTGTGGTGCCGTTGCCAGGGAGTCAAGGACATCTTCACAAGGATTGAACTACTCTTCAAGGAACCTATTGGATTCTGCTGCTGGATGTACCTTGAGGACCATCACTTTGGGTGCTGCAACAAATCTTCTGGATAATATGATGGTTAATTACTATGAATGGCATACTGAGAGAGCTCCACAAGGTAAGAACGTAAATTCTGTTGAGGAAAACTCCTCCTTGAGTGATAAAATTGATATTATTATGTCTATGCTTGTGAATGGGAAAGCCCATATTGATCCAAATAATGTTCCCCTAGCTTCTTTGGTTGCTCAAGAAGAGCAAGTTGATGTGAACTTCATAAAAAATAATAATTTTGGCAATAATGCTTATAGGAATAATTTTGGTAACAACAATTATAAGCCATATCCTCCCAACAATGGTAATTCTTATGGAAATTCTTACAACAACAATAGGAGTGCTCCCTCTGAACTTGAAGTTATGCTTAAGGACTTTATTAGTAAACAAACTTCTTTCAATAAAACTATTGAGGAAAAACTCTGTAATGCTGAAAAAATATAGCATCTTTGGCTGAAGCTCAATCTTCTTTTAATAAAATAGTTGCTAAACCTGAAACTAATGATAATCCTTTGCAGCTACTAATGCTATACAAGTAAGAATTGGTGAAAATGTTAGACTATTCGCTGAATTACATGCTAAGTGGGAAAGAGAAGATGAAATTGCTAGAAACATTAGTGTTTCTACTATCACCACCACTAGTGTTGAGGCTAGTAATAGTTCTACTACTTTAGATGATAATTATGATTTTGATCTTGATGGTTGCAATATCTATGAAGTTATTAAGTTCCTACAAAAGCTTGCTAAAAGTCCTAATGCTAGTGCTATGAACATGGCCTTTACAAAACACATTACTGATGCTCTCATAAAGATTAAAGAAGAAAAGATGAAACATAAAGCTTCTATTCCTATAAAATAAGAATATGGTTGGGAACCCATCATTAATATGAAAGTGAATGACTTTCATTTCAAAGCTTTATGTGATCTTGATAGTAGTGTTTCTATTATGCCCAGAAGGATTTATGATATGCTTGATTTGCCTCCACTTGAAGATTGTTATTTGAATGTCCCACTTGATGATAATGCATAAATAAACTCATGGGGAGTATTAATGATGTTCTTATTATAGTTAACAATGCCTATGTCCCCGTTGATTTCTATGTTTTGGGTGTTGAATACAATGCTTCTTGTCATGTTACTTTGGTAAGACTTTTTCTTAGAACTGTTGGTGCCATTATTGATATGAAAGAAGGCACCATTAAAATCAACTCCCACTCAAGAAAGATATAGAACACTGTTGGGGGGATACCCCCGGGTAGGGTCACGCCGAGGTATAAAGGCCGAGTTAGCCGAGGTTCGGCAAGGCCAAAGCAGATGCTGGCCGGGTCACCTCAAGGCAGGCCGAATCACGGGGTAATCCGGACCTGGGGGTGTTCGCCTAACTAGGTCTCATCCGACTTAAGCAATAAGTCGGAAGTGCATGTTTTACCTGTATGCAGGAACGGGTGTGGCCGGATGAACCATCATCTGGGTCACATCAAGCTTCTAGGAGAAGGAAGGAATCTCGCTGGTCAAAAGGAGCCCCGGTACGCACTGCCTGAGCGAAGCGAGCAAGGACAGGACCACCGGGGCGTGGCCGACAAGCGTGACGACGCCCGTGTCGGCTGACGAGGGCGCCGCAGAGGCTCACGTAGCTAAAGCATGTGTGACGCGGGGAAAAAGCACCCCGGTCGTCTTACCACTTTGGGAGGAGGCATATTCTTAGGAATATGCCTCCACGTATGCCCTAGGCAGAAACCGAGCCTCCCCTATAAAAGGGGGGCTAGGGCTTCTGTAGAAGGGGTTGATCTCTCGGCGATTCTGTTTTGGGCTAGGGTTTCAGGTGTGATCTGTGGGTGAGAGTACGAGAGCTCCTTCTTCCTCCTCTCGCCAATACAGCTCTAGGAGCACTTGGAACCTTGGAAGTAAATCAATACAAACTCTTGTGTGGAGAATCACTTCACTATCCCTCCCTGGATCCCCCTAGCGAGTATTAGTCCCCACCTTTAGCCTATACATGGCATCTGCCGTGACACCACCACGATAGTTGGCGCCCACCTTGGGGCTAGCGGCGCTAGCAGGGGTCAAAATCCGGACGGGAAACCTCATCGCCACCGGCGAGCACATCGTCTTCGAGCTCGTTCAGCGCTTTGGAGCGCGGGACTTCGTCAGCGACAATGCAGGCTGCTTCGGCACGCGCCCTCTCCCGCGCAACGACATCTTCATCAAGCTCGGCACGCACAAGGTCTACGTTGCGGTGGACGTGTCTTGCGTTCATCCGCGCCACGTCGTCGAAGCAGGCGAACCGCCCCTCACTGTGGCTCGCGGGGAGCGTATCGCTCGTTCCCCGGACCATGCAGAGGTAATGATGACAGCGCCAGGTGCGGGTGTGAGCAAAGATCCGGCGCCAGATCCGGAGGTAACGCCCAAGGCACCAAGGAAAGGTAGAGGTCCTCCACTAGAGAGGCCGGAAAACGTGTTGAGAGAGGCAATGGATAGCTTGGCAAACCCTGTAGTAGCAGCGGTAGATCCGGCTCGTACACAGGCCGAGTTGGAAGAAACTAGGCAGAAAATACTAGAGGGCGCAAAGAAAATAGCCGCGGCCCAGCAGTCGTTGAACATGACGCTGCGTGAGTACGCTAAGGCGAACAAGGTTGATAATGTAAAAGTCAAAGGGAGAAATCTCATGAGCGAGATGAACAGAGAAGGTGATGCTGGAATGGAGGAATCAGAAAACTGTTTGTCTGTGGGGCTGCCGAGGTATAGTACCCCGGCCAAGAACCTCAGAGCAGCGGATGCAGCTGCGTCCGAGTTAGAGGGACTGACGGGTGAAGCCTGGCAAAGGCAGCAAGATCGGGTAAACGAGATGGTTCGGATTGCAAATAGGCAAAACGAGGAACTACTCAGGGCAAACCCGGAAAGAGCTGGAGCCTCCAAGATCGTCCATTCGGCGGTGGGTAACCCGGAAAAATCCGCTGGAGCCGCATCGTCCCCTCATGGCGGTCCAAGGAGAGAGGAGGTGGTAACCTCAGCCAGACGGAACAAACAGATTGTCCCGTATGACCCAACACGGGCAGAGAAAGAAAAAGAAGCGCAGAAAAATGATGATCGACGGAGTGTGAGCCGAGGCGAAGCTGGCCGAGGTAACCGCGACCAAGGCAATGCCGGTCAAGGGAACATTGTCAACAGCAATGTCGGGCAGCAAAACTCAGCTGGAGCAAGACAACCGCAGCAGCGGAACATACCAAGGCAAGAGCACAGTGCCGGCCGAGGTGTGCAACAGAAATGTGCGCCGCAAGAGCAAAACCGGTACAACGACGGTGATTCGGAGATGGCAAATGCGGGATATCCAAGACCGGACTATCATGTGATAGGGTCGAGATTGGGAAGTAGGGATTTGATGCCGGACGATGCAAGGTTGAAACTGGATCGACTGTATAGATCGGAACAAATTGAATGTCAAGGTCCACTGGGTCCATCGTGTTTTGGACCCCGGATCAAGAAAGAGCCACCAGTACCGAACTTTCAGCTGCCCAGGGGCACCAAGACCTATGACGGTAGTACCAAGCCAGAGGATTGGCTGATAAACTATGCTACGGCCCTTTAAAAATTGCCACAGGCAACCTGAGATGGGTTGTACGGTATGTACCCCAGATGTTGGAAGGCCCGGCAAGGGTGTGGTTGAACAATTTGCCACCAGGAAGCATCAACTGCTGGATAGATTTCGAGGAGATGTTCATCAGCAATTTTTCGAGTACGTATCAAAGGCCAAATAGGCCACAGACCCTAGCTATGTGCAAGCAAAGACCCAATGAGACAGACCGAGAGTTCTTGACCCGGTGGTGTACCGTGAGAAACTCATGTGAGGGTGTGATAGAATCACAGGCCATAGCATGGTTTGCACAGGGGTGCAGATATGGAAGCGAGCTGTGGATGAAGTTGCAACGGAAAATGCCAGCTACGTTGGCAGAAATGATCCGGATTGCAGATTCGTATGCGTTGGGTGACCCGACCCAACCAAGGCTCGCGTCAAACGAGTCAAGCGATGAGTACTATCAGAGGGATGGATCCGGATCATCCCGGAGGAATGATTACAGAGGAAAAAGGAGAGATGATAGAGCGGACCACCGGTACGTTTCGCACCAAGTTGCAACTGTGAATCAAGATCAACCTGGAGCAGGGGGTAGCCAGCGCCAGAAAACTGGAGGTCAATGGACTCCAAGGAACGATGGGAAGAAAACTTGGACATCGGAACAAAAGAAGCAGTGGCAAGAAAGGAAAGACCGTCTGAGGTATACTTACGAGTCGATGTTGGACCAGCCGTGTAAGTTTCACACGCCAAATCCGAACAACCCAGCGGGTCATACAACGAGGCAATGCGAGTGGATGCGCAAGATCGAGCAAGGTGGTTCGGGGAATGCTTAGGCACCCCGGAATGATCAGCCTCGGCAGGAGTTACCCCGGCAGCAATTGCTCTCCGGAGCGAACACGCAACAACTAATGTTGCCTCCCCCTCCGCTAAGGTATGATAACAATGAAAGAAGGGATGTAGTGCATCAGGTAGAAAATTAGCATCAGCCGGATCAGAGGCACCCCAAAAATGAGGGGAGAAACGAGTACAGGGAGCATCACCAGAGCTACTGTGTATTCACCACAGAAGAAACTGATAGAAAAAGCTTGCAGCGTAGGCATATGGAGGTGAACGCGGTAATGCATGTAGTGACGAGGTACATGCCTTGGTCCGATCAGGAAATCACCTGGAGCATTAGGGATCATCCCAAGCTCATGCCGAGCCCTGGTTCGTATGTGTTGGTGCTGGATCCTACGCTCATTGGACCTAGCATTAACGTAAGGTTCTCAAAGGTACTGATCGACAACGGCAGTAGCATAAATATCATGTATGCGGACACAATGCGCAAGTTGGGTATCTCGGAGAACATGCTCCAGGCCACGAGGACAACTTTCCATGGCATTGTGCCCGACATTTCTTGCGAGCCCATAGGCAAGGTCCGGGTTGACGTCTTGTTCGGCCCGAGGGATAATTGCCGAACTGAAAATCTAGAGTTCGAAGTGGTGAACTTAGAAAGCGCGTATCATGCGTTCCTTGGAAGGCCAGCGCTGAACAAGTTCATGGCAAGTTGTCATATCAGCTACTTGAAGATGAAATTGCCTGGACCAAACAGAGTGATTCCATTGCTGGGGACTTCCGACGTTCCATGGAGTGTGCATTGGCCGGATCAAACTTAGCCGAGTCACTTGTGATCGTGCAGGAAAAAAGAAAAATTCAAGAGGTGGCGGCATTGGCTCAGTCCGCGCAGCAGTATATGCTGGCGCTGAGTAACCCGCATGGAACTGTCTCTTTCCAGGCCACGAAATATACCAAGAAGGTTCCCGTTGATGACATGTTCCCAGAGCGCACCGTAACAATTGGTGCCGGGCTAAGTGATAAATAGGAAAGCGAGCTCGTCAGCTTCCTCCGTGAGAATCAGGACATTTTTGCTTGGTCCACACAGGACTTGCAAGGTGTTCCGAGGGAGTTGGCCGAGCACTCTTTGAATGTGAGACCCGGAACCAAGCCGGTGAAGCAACCTCTCCGCCGCTTCGCTGAAGATAGGAGGAAAGTCATTGGGGATGAGATAGCTCGGTTGCTAGCTGCAGGATTTATCATGGAGGTCCTCTACCCGGATTGGCTGTCTAATCCGATGCTGGTGGAAAAGAAGAAGGATGATCCAAACGTGGCAGTGGTTTGGCGCATGTGTATCGATTACACGAACCTGAACAAGGCGTGTCCGAATGATCCGTTTCCGTTGCCAAGAATAGATCAGGTCATAGACTCAACTGCTGGATGTGAACTGTTGTCATTCATTGATGCTTATTCTGGTTTCCACCAGATACCTCTCAATCTGGATGATCAAATAAAGACTACGTTTATTACCCCGTATGGGGCTTATTGTTATCGCACCATGCCATTTGGTTTACGTAATGCAGGGGCAACGTACCAGAGGTGTATGCAAAAATGTTTGCACGACCAAATAGGTCAAAATGTACAGGTGTACATGGATGATGTGGTTATCAAGACCAAGGAAAGCAAAACACTCCTTGATGATATTAGGCAAACGTTTGCAAACCTAAGAAGGTTCCAGATGAAACTTAACCCAGAAAAATGCACTTTTGGTGTCCCGGCTGGAAAATTGCTCGGTTTTCTCGTCTCCAGCCGAGGTATCGAGGTTAATCCAACCAAAATCCGGGCCATCGAACGAATGGAACTGCTGAAGTGTCTTAACGATGTCCAGAAGTTCACATGTTTCCTGGCCTTGTTAAGTCGGTTTAATTGTCGGTTGGGAGAAAAGGCTTTGCCTCTTTACCAACTCATGAAAAAGTCGGATAAGTTCATTTGGACACCGCAGGCCGATGAAGCCTTTTCCCACCTAAAGAAAATGTTAGCCACGGCACCAGTGCTAGCCTTACCACTATCAAAGGAGCCATTGTTACTCTATATAGCCGCAACCAACCGAGTTGTAAGTGCAGTGATAGTGGTGGAGCGCGATGAGGAAGGTAAGTTGGTGCAAAGACCGGTGTATTATTTGAGTGAAGTGTTGTCAACCTCAAAGCAGAACTACCCACATTATCAAAAAGTGGCATATGGCGTGTACATGGCCGCCAAGAAACTGAAGCACTACTTTGAGGAGCATCCCATCCGGGTCATATGTGAGGCCCCCATATCCGAGATAATGAGTAACAAGGATGCAAGCGGCAGAATTGCAAAATGGGCAATTGAGATAGCACCTTATGCGCCGCAGTATGACAGGAGAGAGGCCATCAAGTCTCAAGCTGTGGCGGACTTCTTTGTGGACTGGGCCGAGGTGCAGTACGAACCACCGCTTCCTGATCCAAACTATTGGCGAATGCACTTTAACGGATCAAAAACCAAAACCGGGCTAGGTGCCGGAGTTGTACTCACGTCACCGAAGAAGGACCAGTTGAGATATGTGCTGCAGATCCACTTCACCGCATCAAACAATGTCGCTGAGTATGAAGCACATGTGCATGGGCTCAAGGTAGCAAAAGAAATTGGTATACGTCGGATCATATGCTTTGGCGACTCAGATTTGGTGGTGCAGCAAGTGTCCGGAGTGTGGGACGCCCTTGATCCAAACATGGCACTATACAGATTTCATGTGCAGAAGATTTCTGGTTACTTTGAGGGATGCGAATTTCATCATGTACCCCGGGTGGAAAATGAGGCTGCCGACATGCTGTCGAAGCTCGGGTCAACCAGACAAGCAATTCCACCGGGTGTAGCATTAGAGCACCTCAGGAAACCATCCATCAGGCCATCCCCGGAATTCGAGTCAATCTATGTCCCGGAGGACACCGAATCCAGAGTTGCGCCCATGGACGTTGACACAGGAAGTGGTGCGCAAAACCCGGGGACTGCTTCGGCAAACCCGGGGACTGTTTCGCAAGACCCGGGGACTGCTCAGCATGGTCCGGTTGAAGTTATGCCGGTGGATCAGATGGAGATAGACGAGGACGTGTTCCCCATGCGGCCAATACCGGCTTGGGCACTGCCTATATTTCAATTCCTGAAGGATGGAACGTTACCCACTAAGGAGGTGCTGTCCAGGCAAACACAGAGGAGGGCAAAGGCCTACACGATCATCAATTCCGAGTTATACAAAAGAAGTGTGACCAATGTCCTCCAACGGTGTGTTGACCCGGAAGAAGGGCTTGAAATCATCCGAGATATACATCAGGGGGAATGCGGGCATCACGCCTCATCCCGAGCCTTGGTAGCAAAAGCTTTCCGACACGGATTCTACTGGCCAAATGCCTTAGAGAAAGCAGAAGATCTGGTGAGAAAATGTAATGGTTGTCAGAGGTACGCTACCAAGACACATATGCCAATGTCGGAACTCAAGACCATCCCAATCACTTGGCCATTTGCCGTATGGTGCTTGGATATGGTTGGCCCGTTCAAACCAGCAAGGGGAAATATGACTCACATTCTGGTAATGGTGGACAAGTTTACGAAGTGGATTGAGGTAAAGCCTATAAGAAAATGTGATGGAGCTACGGCCGTAACGTTTCTCAAAGATATCATCTTGAGGTATGGTTATCCACACAATATCATAACTGATAATGGCACAAATTTTGCGGAAGGAGCATTTGCTCGTTTCTGCCGGGATAAGAGGATCTGGCTAGACGTAGCTTCGGTAGCCCACCCCGCATCAAACGGACAAGTGGAAAGATCCAACGGATTAGTATTATCCGGGATAAAACCCCGGCTCATTGAGCCGCAGCAAAGATCAGCGGGGTGCTGGATAGAAGAACTACCAGCGGTACTGTGGAGTTTAAGAACAACTCCGAATCGATCAACTGGCTATACGCCGTTCTTTCTGGTATATGGGGCAGAAGTTGTATTACCAGCCGACATAGAGCATGATTCGCCTAGAGTCACCCAATGCACAGAAGCCGAAGTGCAAGAAGCCCGGCAAAATGATGTTGATCTGCTGGAAGAAGCGAGAGAACTGGCACTGTCCAGATCCGCCATATATCAGCAAAATCTCCGACGCTATCATAGCCGGAAAGTGTGCCCCCGAGTATTTCGGGAAGGCGATCTGGTGCTCCGGTTGGTACAACGTACTACTGGAATGCATAAATTATCCCCCCCATGGGAAGGGCCATTCATCGTGAGAAAAGCATTGCACAACGATTCTTACTATCTTATAGATGAAAAGCCACAGGAAAAGAACAAGGCGGACAGGCCCGAAGAGGAATCCAAGCGACCATGGAACATAGCTCTACTTCGGCCTTTCTACACCTAGCTAAGAAGTGTATGTATCCGGGTTATCTCATATGTCGGTATGTATGTCGGCAATGAGCTTATCAATGAAATGTTAGCACCTCGAGAAGTAACTCGGGGACTGCCTTAATAATGTTTGTTATTTTCTGCGCGTCAGCTGGAGTAAGTTATTCTACTTAACCCGGATTAGTAGTGTGTGAGCACCAAAAACCCAATTCTTTGACTTGCTGCTGTCCAACAAGAATTGGCTTCATGGCAAGCAAGAGAACAAGTTTGGAATTGCGTAGCACATGAAAAACGACTAAGGAAAAGAATTTATTCGAGCTGCCGTTTGTGTTTCGGACTAACCCCGTATTCATTTTCAAATTGTTATACAGTTTTATTTTTGAGCTAAGTCTAAAAGTTTCCTAGTATTGTTAAGACAATTTTTTAAGCTCGGATTCATAAGTTGTAAAACCGAATCAAGGTAGACACGATCCGGGCCAAAAGATTGAACGAACAAGAAAAAGAAACTCGGGGACTACGCCCAAGTTAATCCGGCATAAGCACTTAGTAGCAAAATATCACATGTGTTTGGAATACAATTCCACCCGGCATACCGGGGATCTCATAAATTTTCAAGTGTTTTTACTTAAGGAGCAGCGGGAGGAAGTTCGGCATCATCGTCGCCCTCTTCGATATCCGAGGCAGTGTCCTCTTCGTCCTCACCCGAATCATCTTCAACGTTCTCAACTTCCTCTTCGCCTGCGACTTCCAGGAAGCTCGGACCCTCAGTCCATTCGTGAATGGGGGCATATTCGATGAGGCTGTGGGCGCAAGCCTGGCGCCGAGCTACCCACTCCGGGTCATCTGTCCATTTGGATCCAGTGCGCAGGCGTGTGAGGAGGCTGAGATCTATCTTCTCATGCCATGTCAGAATGTGGTGAAGGATGGTATCGGCTGCAGCACGTCCAGCGGACTCTCGCTAGAGGTCGAGCTGGGTCTCGATTTCCGAAAGCTTTTCAGCGAGTTGTGTGACTCTCTCCGAAGCATCATCGGCGGGCCAGAAGGTGTTGAAGACTCGGACTGAAACATCGAGGAGGTCCTTGCCGTAGTTCTTAATGATTTCCACGCGAGACGACAGGCTGACCAATAGGTCCTCCATCTCAAAGGGAATGCCCTCACCGTCAGGAGCGATGGGAGTACCCCTTTCTCGGCGGAAATTGGCAACAGCAGCACTTGCAATAGCAGTACCCTCTGGAAAGTGGCCTGGGAAACAAGGCAAAGGACAAAGTTGAGAAAACAAGACATATGAAGTAACCCGGAGAAATAAGGCGGATAAAGGAAAAGAAATTACGTGAGATGTGACTGTGAATCCGGGTCAATTTCTTGGTGCAAGCATCACGCATCTTCCGAAGCTGCTCGAGCTCAGCATTTGCCGACTCAAGTTTGACCTCGGATTCCTGAAGAAGCCCACAGTCCTTAGCATTTTGGAGCTTGAGGCGCTCACGTTCTTCTGTGTAGTCCTGGCCAGCCTTTTTTAGCTCGGTTTGGTGCTGCGCCTTCATTTTAGCCATCTCAGCCTTGAGCTTGGCTATCTCATCGTCTTTGGTCCGGAGGAGGGAGAGCTCATCATCTTTCTTCTTTAGTTCGGCTTGGTGCTTCCCTGCTTGTTCGAGAAAATGTAGCATCACGTCAGGCACAGGCACACTATCTTCAAGCGATGCTGAAATAGTGCGTTGGCCCGACAGTGCCGAGGAATGAATGTTTGCCGAGCCAAGGAGGAAAGCCGATGGAAACCACGGTAAAGACAGACAAGAAGGACGTACCCTTGATCTGCTCCAAGTTCTTCCGCATTATCTTGTTCTCAGCCTCCACCCCAGCTGCGGGAACCGAACAATCAGATTGATTCGGCAAACAAAGTTGAAGAAAAATGAGGAAAGGATAAGAAAGAAATTTACCCCTTTTCTCCTACTCCGCGATGAGTGCAGCCTGTTTTGCGCGAAGACTCTTGTGCGTATCCAGCAAGCGTTGGAATTCAGCACTCCGGCGGTTGGTGGTCACCTAAAAGAGATACAGAAACTTAAGTCGGCCTAGTGCGTGTTCGAAGTGTACTAAAATCCGGGCCAAGTGGAACTTAACCCGGGTCTAGGTGTGTGCATGTTCGAAGTGTACTAAAATCCGGGCCAAGTGGAACTTAACCTGGCTCTAGGTGTGTGCATGTTCGAAGTGTACTAAAATTCGGGCCAAGTGGAACTTAACCCGGCTCTACGTGTGTGCATGTTCGAAGTGTACTAAAATCCGGGCCAAGTGGAACTTAACCCGGCTCTAGGTGTGTGCATGTTCGAAGTGTACTAAAATCCGGGCCAAGTGGAACTTAACCCGGATCTAGGTGTGTGCATGTTCGAAGTGTACTAAAATCCGGGCCAAGTGGAACTTAACCCGGCTCTAGGTGTGTGCATGTTCGAAGTTCTCACGGAGCTATGTTAGTGTTCTAAAAGAGCATCCGACCGAGTAACAAGTCACTCCCCCGGAGGCTCGGGGACTAATGGTTATTATCTACAACTTGTCAAGGAGGAGCAACGTACCTCCATCATTCGCCCAGCGAGGTTAATGGCCTTTGCGGCCGTGTTCATCTGAGCGGAAAACTCGGCTGGACCGAACTTTTCCGGGAGATCAGATTCCTGGACTATCTCGGCCTTGTTCCAATTCATAACAAATTCCATCAGGCTCGGGGGGTACCGTTCTCCGGTGGGCATATGGGGCGTCACCAAGCCCTTTGCATGTGCTTCCTTCCTCTCCACCAAGGCAAGGGTGGGGCTGGTGTGCAGAACCAACTGCTGGGCTTCGGTTGGCTCGGCAGGCGCGTCCTTTGCCGCTGATGTCTTCTTGGGGAGCATTGACACAAGAGTGCGCTGCCCAGACTCAACGGCAGTGGGCTTGGCAGCGTCTGGAGCCTTCTTGCTTTTGGCTTGCTGGGTAGAGGAAGCTGTAGCAGTGGTTTTCCCCTTAGAAATTGCCGGGGTAGTTCCTTGCCGAGGTTGAGAGGACTCGGAAGATGCAGAGGAACTAGGTGCTGGTACTCTCGCTGCTGGGCTTGGTGCCGGCGCTGAAGTTTTCGCTGCCGAAGTTGGTGCTGATGCCGAGGTTGGAGTTGGTGCTGGTCTGCTTGCTGGTACTGGAATTGGTGCTGGGGCCGAAGTAGCCTTAGTGGCTGCCGGTTGAGGTGTTGTTGAGGCGGTGGATGCTCTTGCTCCGGCTGGGCCGGTCTTCCCCGCTCCAAGGTTACCCTCCTCTTGCCGAGGTGGAGCTGAACCCGGAGCGGCCGCAGAACCCTCTGGGATAGGGCTCAGCGGGCGTGACTCGTCGTCACGACGGGGAGAAGGGCTAGGTCGGAGAGGGGAAGAGATGCTAGATCCACTTTGAGGGACCTCCACCGAAGCCCTGCGAAATCAAATAACGTCAGAAGAAAAATTACGACGAAGTGAGGAGGAACGAGTTACAGAAGAAAGAAGGACTTACGCATCCGAGGTTTCGGCCGCTTTTTGGGTTTCCGAGCCCTTCGTGTTGGGGCCTTGCCTGCTGGTTTGGGGGCAGTCTTGGCCCCGGACTTCTTTTGCCTTTTAACGGGCTGAGAGGGTCCGAAAGAAGAACTCGAAGAAGCCCTACGTTTCTTCTTCGTTGCCACCGGAACAGGCTCACCCATAGCGAGAGGGGGATCCTCGTGAATATGACCGCTGGGGTGAGCTGATGGCGGAAAAGCAAAAGAAAGGGGGACAACCTCAAAAGGTTCAATCACCTCGATTTCCGAGTCATCTTCATCATCGGGCCAATCTCTAATAGAAGAGGATTTACCCGTGGGTCGTTTCGTGGCGTCGGTCATAGGGAGGAACATCTCCTGGTCCGGCTCTTCCTCATCCGGAGTCTCCCGGTCCGGCGCCCACTTAAGGGACGGATCGGTGCCATCCTCAAGAGGTCACTGCAGGCATTACTGCGTTCACCTCCATATGCCTACGCTGCAAGATTTTTCTATCAGTTTCTTCTGTGGTGAATACACAGTAGCTCTGGTGATGCTCCCTGTACTCGTTTCTCCCCTCATTTCTGGGGTGCCTCTGATCTGGCTGATGCTGATTTTCTACCTGATGCACTACATCCCTTCTTTCATTGTTATCATACCTCAGCGGAGGGGGAGGCAACATTAGCTGTTGCGTGTTCGCTCCGGAGAGCAATTGCTGCTGGGGTAACTCCTGCCGAGGCTGATCATTCCAGGGTGCCTGAGCATTCCCCGAACCACCTTGCTTGATCTTGCGCATCCACTCGCATTGCCTCGTTGTATGACCCGCTGGGTTGTTCGGATTTGGCGTGTGAAACTTACACGGCTGGTCCAACATCGACTCGTAAGTATACCTCAGACGGTCTTTCCTTTCTTGCCACTGCTTCTTTTGTTCCGGTGTCCAAGTTTTCTTCCCATCATTCCTTGGAGTCCATTGACCTCCAGTTTTCTGGCGCTGGCTACCCCCTGCTCCGAGTTGATCTTGATTCACCGCTGCAACTTGGTGCGAACTGTACCGGTGGTCCGGTCTATCATCTCTCCTTTTTCCTCTGTAATCATTCCTCCGGGATGATCCGGATCCATCCCTCTGATAGTACTCATCGCTTGACTCGTTTGACGCGAGCCTTGGTTCGGTCGGGTCACCCAACGCATACGAATCTGCAATCCGGATCATTTTTGCCAACGTAGCTGGCATTTTCCGTTGCAACTTCATCCACAGCTCGCTTTCATATCTGCACCCCTGTGCAAACCATGCTATGGCCTGTGATTCTATCACACCCTCACATGAGTTTCTCACGGTACACCACCGGGTCAAGAACTCTCGGTCTGTCTCATTGGGTCTTTGCTTGCACATAGCTAGGGTCTGTGGCCTATTTGGCCTTTGATACGTACTCGAAAAATTGCTGATGAACATCTCCTCGAAATCTATCCAGCAGTTGATGCTTCCTGGTGGCAAATTGTTCAACCACACCCTTGCCGGGCCTTCCAACATCTAGGGTACATACCGTACAGCCCATCTTAGGTTGCCTGTGGCAATTTTTATAGCCATAGCATAGTTTATCATCCAATCCTCTGGCTTGGTACTACCGTCATTGGTATTGGTGCCCCTGGGCAGCTGAAAGTTCGGTACTGGTGGCTCTTTCATGATCCGGGGTCCAAAACACGCTGGACCCGGTGGACCTTGACATTCAATCTGTTCCGATCTATACAGTCGATCCAGTTTCAACCTTGCATCGTCCGGCATCAAATCCCTACTTCCCAATCTCGACCCTATCACATGATAGTCCGGTCTTGGATATCCCGCATTTGCCATCTCCGAATCACCGTCGTTGTACCGGTTTTGCTCTTGCGGCGCACCTTTCTGTTGCCATCTCAGAATCACCGTCGTTGTTCGGTTTTGTCCGTGACACCACCACGACAAACACTTACCTAAGAAGAGAGAGAAGATTTTTTTTGCCTCTCCTATGAAAACAAAATTTGGTCTTAATGCTTCTTCATTTGAGAACACTTGATTCTTTTTCTTGCTTCTTATGCTTAACTTAAAGGCGTTAAAGAAAAGTACTTATTAGGAGATAACCCAAAAAAATTAGATGAGTCCTGGAAGTTATTACTTCAGTAATAACCGCTCCTTATCCTTTTTATTTGCTTTTTGTGCCAAGAGTAACCTCTAATGAGAGACAAGTAATGATTGGGAAAGCTGTTGTCCCGAAACAGATTTCTGTGCTTCACCATAAAAATTCGTGTCAAATATCTGAACGTCTTTTTGAGGCGTGAATTTTTGTGCTTCTGCCCGAGGTTGTTATCTAACTTTAGTTAGTTCAACACTTTTAGATTTCAGCGACATAAGGTCTTCAAAAAAATCTGTCTTTACCTGCTGGTTTGTTTTGACAGATTATCTCCCAATAAGTACCAGGGGGGCACCACCACCTGGCCCGCGCAGCCTAACCTGGCCTGCGCCAGGGGGTGGTGTGGCCGCCTCCGGCACCCCCTCGGCCTCCCCTTCCGACTATAAGATGCCTCTGATACAGAAACCCTAAGTACCTAATCAAAATTTCACGAAAGAGTCTGTAGCCGTCGTCATCTCCATCCCTAGATCGGGAGGGATCTGAAGCTCTTCCCGGCACCCTGTCGGAGAGGGGAATTCACCCTGGAGGCCTTCTTCATCATCATGCAAGCCTCTGGTGTGATGCGTGAGTAGATCATCTCTGGACTACGGGTCCATGTAGTAGCTAGATGGCTGGTTCTCCTCCTTTGTGCTTTCATGTCTAGATCTTGTGAGCTCCGTTCATGACCAAGATCATCTATTTGTAATTCTGCATGTTGTGTTTGCGGGGATCCAATGGATATTGAGATGCTATTTCAGATTGATTATTGATTTTATCATGTCTTTGTTATTTGTGATCTTGCATGCTTTCCGTTGTTATTAGCTATCTTGGCCAAGTAGATGCTAGCAACTCCAAGAGTTAGTATTTATGCTCGATAGTGGGTTCATGCCTCTGGTAATATGGGGAAGTGACAGAAATCTCTAAGGTACTAGATGTGTTGTTGCTACTAGGGAGAAAACAACAATCCTTTGTTCATAGAACAATCGTATTATTTACTTTACACGCAATTTGTAAAGAAATAATTTGTTGCTTGCAACTTAATACTGGAGGGGGTTCGGATGATAACCTGAAGGTGGATTATTAGTCACAGATGCAGTTGGATGGCGGTCTATGTATAATGTTTTAATGCCCAATCAAGTCTCAAAGGAGTCAAGATGATTAGTATATGCTTGTATGCTTTCTCGATGTTTGTCAATTGCCCCGCTGTAATTTGTTCACCCAACATGTTATCTATCTTAAGGAGAGCCACCTCTAGTGAACTATGGACCCCGGTCCTTTCTTTTACATACAATCTACAAATTGTTTACTGCTTTGTGTTTTCTTTCTGCAAACTATTACTTCCTTCCATTCCATACGTTTAATCCTTTGTTTTCCGCAAAACCGGTGAGATTGACAACCTCATCGCAAGTTGGGGACATAGTTCTGTAGTTGTGTTGTGCAGGTCTCCACGTTGCTACTAGCACCGATAGTGCGCCCTGCCAAGGCTCAGCTAGCAACACCTTTGGGGTGTTTCCTTGCTCCTACTAGATTTATAACCTTGGTTTCATAACTGAGGAAAACTTACTGCTGTGCTCATCATACCTTCCTCTTGGGGTTCCCCAATGAGATCGTTAATACACGAGTCAGCAGTGGTCGCTCCCTAGGTATTAGGGTTTCGAAGGGATAATATATGCCAGAGGGGAGATCCTGGAGTGGGCGAGGGTGGTCACACCACCTACTGGCACGACCTAGGGCTGCCCGCGCCAGGGGGTGGTGTGGGCCTCCTATGGCCCATCTCCACTCCCCCTTCTGGAAATCTTCGTCTTATGGAAAAATAGAATTTTCAATGTATTTTCCCGAATTTTCTGATTTTCCCGAATTTTGCCTCCAAACAACACCATTTCCATCAGAATTCTGACTGTAGTGGTCCATGCTCCAAAAGTCATCAACCATGCAAAAATAGATGAAATAACATAAGTAGCATCTCTTAGTATGAAATATATCAATGAATAACAGTAAATTATGATATAGAATAGTGATACAAAATGGACGAATCAGTTGTTCCTTTTATTTGAAGAATGTATTTCATGGCTATGCATCTGTCCAATGCGGACTTTTTGTGCTTGATCTTGAGTGCAAATCAGTTTATAACTTGAATGCTAAAGCATTGAAGCCGAATGATCCTAATTCTACTTGTCTATGGCATTGTCGCCTTGGTCATATCAGCTGGAAATGCATTGATAGAAAGCATGATAAAGCAAGACAATAACAGGCCAATGAAAATAACCACTATAGTTGGAACTTTTTTTTTCTATTTTTGATAAAGAAACAAGAAAACAAAGCAAAACGAAACTAAGCAAATCAAAAACAACAAAGTAAAGAGATTGGCTATGAGGGACTCCCCTTGTGAAGATGTCCTCGACTCCCCGGAAACGGCGCCAGAAAAAGAGCTTGATGGCCCAAAATATATCGAGCTTGTTGGGGAAACCCCAAGAGGAAGGTATGATGAGCACAGCAACAAGTTTTCCCTCAGTTATGAAACCAAGGTTATCAATCCAGTAGGAGCAAGGAAACACCCCAAAGGTGTTGCTAGCTGGACTTTGGCAGGACGCACTACCGGTGTCCGCAGCAACGTGGAGACCTGCACAACAACCACAAAACTTTGCCCCCAACTTGCGATGAGGTTGTCAATCTCACCGGTTTTGCTGAAAACAAAGGATTAAACGTATCGAGTGGAAGTAAGTAATAGTTTGCAGAAAGTAAACACAAAACAGTAAATAGTTGATTGTAGATTGATTGTAAAAGAAAGGACCGGGGTCCATAGTTCACTAGTGGTGGCTCTCCTTAAGATAGATAACATGCTCGGTGAACAAATTACAACGGGACAATTGACAAACATCGAGAAAACAATATATGCATATACTAATCTCTTGACTCCTTTGAGACTTGATTGGGTATTACAACAGTACACATAGACCGCCATCCAACTGCATCTATGACTAATAATCCACCTTCAGGTTATCATCCGAACCCCTTCCAGTATTAAGTTACAAGCAACAGATAATTGCATTAAGCAAAGTGTGTAAAGTAAACAATACGATTGTTCTACGAACAAAGGATTGTTGTGTTCTCCCTAGTAGCAACAACATATCTAGTACATTAGAGATTTCTGTCACTTCCCCAGATTACTAGAGGCATGAACCCACTATCGAGCATAAATACTAACTCTTGGAGTTGCTAGCATCTACTTGGCCAAGATAGCTACTAACAATAGAAAGCATGCAAGATCACAAATAACAAAGACATGATAGAATCAATAATCAATCTGAAATAGCATCTCAATATCCATCGGATCCCCACAAACACAACATGTAGAATTGCAAATAGATGATCTTGATCATGAACGGAGCTCACAAGATCTAAACATGATAGCACAAAGGAGGAGAACCAGCCATCTAGCTACTACATGGGCCCGTAGTCTAGAGATGAACTACTCACGCATCACGCCGGAGGCTTGCATGATGATGAAGAAGGCCTCCAGGGTGAATTCCCCTCTCCGGCAGGGTGCCGGGAAGAGCTTCAGATCCCTCCCGATCTAGGGATGGCGATGACGATGGCTACAGACTCTTTCATGAAATTTTGATCAGGTACTTAGGGTTTCTGTATCAGAGGCATCTTATAGTCGGAAGGGGAGGCCGAGGGGGTGCCGGAGGCGGCCACACCACCCCCTGGCGCGGGCCAGGTTAGGCTGCGCGGCCAGGTGGTGGTGCCCCCCTGGCCCCTCTCCGTCTCGTATTCTGGGTCCGTGTGTCCCTCGGTGAAAAACTAACTTTGGCTTTTGTCCCGTCCAATTCCGAGAATATTCATTTTCTAACTTCCTGGAACCAAAAACAGCAGAAAACGGGCAGCTGGCACTATGGCTCTTTGTTAATAGGTTAGTCCAAGAAATCATATCAAAAGTACTCCAAAGTGTGGACAAAACATAAGAAAGTAGATAAAACCAAGCATGGAACATCAAAAATTATAGATACGTTTGCAACGTATCAACATCCCCAAGCTTAACTCCTGCTCGTCCTCGAGTAGGTCAGTGATAAAAAGAAAGAATAATTTTATAGGTGACATGCACCATCATAGACTTGATCAAAGTGTTTGTTAAACATTCAAAGCTAGGATCATAGTACTTCAATCATAACATGAAAGGTAAAGTTCTAGCAATAAGACAAAGCAACTATGTTGCAACATGAAAAGGCACAAACAAAAGATTCATGAATAACAATGCTTTGCAAGATGTTTGTTTGTTTCACATAAAGAAAACATAGCATAATGGCATTCAGCTTGTCCCTCATAGAGTAGCAAAACATAAATGCATAGGACACCTTCAAAGTTCATAAGAGTGACAAGATACAAATAGTTTAAAACAAGCAATATCAAAGTTATGCATCAATCAACAAGTCTTGGGACAATGCACATAGAACTAAGAATGGCCCTATGCTCTCAAAGTAGGTGCATAAAGGTAGAAGGTAGAGACTCAATATAAAAGTAAAAGAAAGGCTTTCATAGAAGGAAGCACAGATTCAAGTTTCATAAAGAGCTTCCAAAAATTATGGTACTTTTTAGGTTTCAGCTCTCATTGCCCCTATCATAAGCATCTTGAAGTGATTAAGGTTAAAGTGATCAAACTATGAAGTATATGCTTGACGAAGTATAAGTTGGAAATATCATGTCCCTTGAATACGAGGGCCGCTCCTCATGCTACTCAAGTTTAGTCACTGGTAAGTTCTTGTCGTCGCAAGTACATGTGTATCATAGAGAACCGCCAACGGGGTACCCCTTGCCCGATGGTACAGAAGAATCCCCATATCAAAATGACAAAGCAAGCAGACAACGAGCATCTCAGCAATCTTCTTATTTACCATGGGAAAATGGTGTTTTTTCTCTCTTTCCTCTTTTCTCATATCTTTTTTTTTCTCTTTTTTCTCAATATCTGTCTCCTTTTTTTATAAGAAGAATGCTTCATAGACAACTCATTATGGTTACGCTGCAGGTTTCCACCATGTCAGCATGGATTAGACCATCGGCTCAGGCGTTTCTCTAACACATATACATAACTCCATGGACTTACAAGCTCCCGTTTCATTTCACACCGACAACATCCATATACAAAAGAGCATGATATCAACTAGGTACAAAGTACAAGTGCAATGTTGAAAGTGTTCCCCATGACATCATGGTTCTGCTAATCCCAACAAATAAGTGCAAGCATATACAACATAGACGACACAATGGTTCAAGTTTATTAAGGGCAAGAAAAGTAAAGTGTGCCCTCAAGTTCGTGAGAGATTTAATCACTAATTTTCACATAACAAGATTAATTCAGAAGGTAGATACAAACATGAATATACTTGGAATAGCATATGCTAATAGGTAGGTATGGTGGACTATTTGGAATAACTTGGTTTAAGGAGTTGGATGCATGAGTGGAACTCATACTTGGTTACGGAAGCTATCAAAAGACTGGGAGCGACAAACTAAGAGAGCAATATTGGCCATAATCATGCAGAGTGACAAAACATCATTGATCAAAGCATAAAGTGATATTACAATTTGAAAACTAAAGGATCATCAAGGCTATGGTGACTTGGGATAGTCATAACATGGTGTGAGCATGTGCCAAGTCAACCCAAATAAATCATCAAAGGAGAATACCACAATACTATGCTTTAATATGCTAAAACAACGCATAATTCTTCCAAGGCAGAGTAAGCAATCTCAATTGTTTATAACATTTCATGCTACAACAAAGAATACTAAGCATAAAGCCAAAACAATATCAACCATGGCATGACAAAGCATAGGCCACAGTCAAAAACAAGCTCTCCTTACCACTTCAGCATGAACTTTCCTACTCTTTTCCAATCCAAACCAAACTATTTGAAAACCAATGCATGAAATATGGGGTCCAACCAATTTATTTAGCAAACTAAGAAAACCAAGCAAACGAAAAACCAAAACGAAAAAGAAGACGCTCCAAGAAGAACACAACTGTGCATGAAACAATAAAAATGAAGCATTTGGAATAAACCTGGGATTTTTATTGATGAAGAAGGGGATGCCTTGGGCATCCCCAAGCTTTAACGCTTGTACTTCTTGGATATTTCTTGGGGTGACACTCGTGACATTCCCAAGCTTGAGCTTTAGTCCATCATTCATCTCATTACTCATTCCTTCCATACACCTGAAAATTTTCCTTCATACAAAACTTCACACAATCTTTATTAGCAACATTAGTGCACTCAAGATAATAAGTCTTTGGGTTCAGTTTCAACACCAATAAAACTTTCAATAAAACACAAACTACTGTAGCACTTTCCTCAAAAATCTCAATTTCCCAAAAGAACTCAAAAAGGAACCAACAAGAAGCAAATGCAAATAATGGCAGAAATCTGTCAAAACAGACCAGTAGGTAAAGACGAATTGTTTCGAAGTCCTTCTGTTGCTCAAATGAAAAAGTGTTGAACTAAGAAAAGTTAGATAACAACCTGGGGCATAAGAAAAAAAATCCACGCCTCAAAAGTACGTACAAAGATTTTACACGAATTTTTACAGTGAAGCACAGAAATCTGTTTCGGGACAACAACTTTCCCAATCATTACTTCTCTATCATTAGAGGTTACTCTTGGTACAAAAAGCAAAAAAAAAGGACAAGGAGCGGTTATTACAGAGGTAATAACTTCTAAGACTCATCTAAATTTTTTGGGTTATCCCAATAAGTACTTTTCTTTAACGCCTTTAAGTTAAGCATAAGAAGCAAGAAAAAGAATCAAGTGTTCTCAAATGAAGAAGCATTAAGAGAAAATTCAAAACACATTTAATTCTAACCCACTTCCTATGCATAGGAATCTTTTATGAAAATAAATTCATAAAGAACAAAGTGAAAGGCATAGGAAGATAAAAAAAGTAATTTCAAAACTTTCAGCACATAGAGGGGTGTTTCAGTACCATGAAAACTTCTACAACCATATTTTCCTCTCTCATAATAATTTTTAGTAGCCTCATGAATAAACTCAACAATATAAATATCACATAAAGCATGCTTTTCATTATCTACAAGCACTAGAGATTTATTATAAACATTTTCGAAAGAATCCTTAGGAATATAAAATTCATCCTCCTTTGGTAAGCATGGAGGACAATCAAATAATGTAAGGGGTAAAGAGTTACTCTCATTAGAATGTAGGCATGAATAGATCCGTTCTTCCTCCTCTAGATCATCACTCTCCTCCTCTTTTTCATCCAATGAGATTCCAGTTTCAGCAGTTTCTTCTTCCATAGTCTCCTGTGAGGCATTAGTCTCTTCCATTGGTGGAGAGCATCTATTAAGATATTCAAGAATGTAGCCATTTTCTTCCTTGTAATTATCAAAGAAAAATTTAAGTATATCATAAACCTCATATTTATAAGGTGAATCATCAGTATTTTCAAGCAAACTAGCAAGTTCAAATGCACCCTTCCAAGCAATAAATTCTTCAATTTGTTCCACATCATAAAAGTCATAATTTCCTTTAACATAAGAAGATATGGTAACATTATCATTATACTCACATTGAAAAGGGAGGTGTTTATACCTCCTACAGCAACAAGTTTTATCAAAGCAATAAGTAACATTATAAGTTGAGCACACGTTTCTAGCAATGGTATCAAATTTATTAATTTGTTCCCATAAGTATTTCCCTTTTTGTGACATGCAGTGTTCCTTATAATAATATTTTTGTTCTTCCGTGAACCCACCTTGCCAATAAGATTCACTTTCAAAGAAACTAACCATTGATAGAAAGCATGATAAAGCAAGACAATAACAGACCAACGAAAATAACCATTATAGTAGGAACTAATTTTTTTAATTTTTGATAAAGAAACAAGCAAACAAAGAAAAAAGAAACTAAGCAAATCAAAAACAACAAAGTAAAGTGATTGGCTATGAGGGACTCCCCTTGTGAAGATGTCCTTGACTCCTCGGCAACGGCGCCAGAAAAAGAGCTTGATGGCCCAAAATATATCGAGCTCGTTGGGGAACCCCAAGAGTAAGGTATGATGAACACAGCAGCAAGTTTTCCTTCAGTTATGAAACCAAGGTTATCAATCTAGTAGGAGCAAGGAAACACCCCAAAGGTGTTGCTAGCTGGACTTTGGCAGGGCGAACTACCGGCGTCAGCAGCAACATGGAGACCTGCACAACACAACCACAGAACTTTGCCCCAACTTGCAATGAGGTTGTCAATCTCACTGGTTTTGCTGAAAACAAAGGATTAAACATATCGAGTGGAAGAAAGTAATAGTTTGCATAAAGTAAACACAAAGCAGTAAACAATTAATTGTAAAAGAAAGGACCGGGGTCCATAGTTCACTAGTGGTGGCTCTCCTTAAGATAGATAACATGCTGGGTGAACAAATTACACCGGGGCAATTGACAAACATCGAGAAAACAATATATGCATATACTAATCATCTTGACTCCTTTGAGACTTGATTGGGAATTACAACATTATACAAAGACCGCCATCCAACTGCATCTATGACTAATAATCCACCTTCAGGTTATCATCCGAACCCCTTCCAGTATTAAGTTGCAAGCAACAGATTATTGCATTACGAATTGCGTGTAAAGTAAACAATACGATTGTTCTATGAACAAAGGATTGTTGTTTTCTGTTGGGCCACGTAAAGATAAACGAAACTTTTTCCCAACACGGTGATCCCAAGATCTAGCTCAGGTAGAAGGCCACGAGGATTACCACTAGACGCGCAGTTGCGAAATTGATGAAGCACGTCGCTTGATGTAGTGCAGTCTTCGTGATCTGTTCTGATTCCACGATCCACGATCCGTACTTTCTTCATGATCGTCGAAGTGCTGAACGTACAACACCTCCGCCGGTATCCACACGTACGAGGAGGAGCACCGGTGATGGACTGCTAGGTCCGGTACGGCGGCGACAGGATGGACTGGGGCTAGGGTTTCCAACACATGGAGTGACCTAACCCTTGTACTCTAAGCACCTGCGCCCCAGCTTATATAGGGAGTGAAAGTGGGCTCCACTCACTTGTGGCCCATTCACTAGAAAGGCCTATATTAGCCACTGCAAGTCTCACTTGCTGACTAAGTCCATGTCTCTATTTGGGTCCAACCCAAATAGGTTTCCTGTTTGGGTCTAACCCAAACTTGCTCTCGCTCTTAAGTGTGTGACCCGACAGGCTCATGGTAACCCGGACACGATTCCGAGTCTCACTCGTGATCGATCAGTTGGTAGCGGCTCCTAGCAGAACGTGCCAACTCCCAAGTACCAATAAGTCATGACGACATACCTTCCAATGCGACTTTCGTCTAAGTCCCTTTTGCCTCACGATATACTTTGTCGGACTATAGGCGAATGATCGTCATCCCTTAAATAGTCCAACTCTATTTCTCGATCCGAGATAAGTGATTCATCTGACTAACTCTTAGTCGGCTGTCTCGGTTAACACTTAATCAAAGACGCGCATGGCCATGCTTTCCGAATCATATCTTCCGAGAGGGCCCAGAGAATATCTCTCCAGATGGAGGGGAAAAATCCCGTCTTGGTTATTCACATCACGCAGCTTGATTCTCAGACGACCCGAACTCCGCCTTTATAACTGCCCAATGATGGAACAATGTTTGACAGAACCTAAGTCGGAGATCCTCAACTCGGATTGTGCAATAACTTCAGGTCTAAGGATTACATTGATTGAGACATGCAAGTGACGACTTGTTCGTTGCATTTCAATATGGGTCAGTCTGACTCGCTAAACTCTTCAGCCGAATCCGTGTAAGTCGGAATAGCATCTCCATGCCCATGACAAGTGGAACCTAGTCATCTGCTGACTTTCACATTGGTCTAAGTTGTGTGTCCGGCACAACCTGAATGACCAAGGACAATTAGTATGAACAACATGAATATGTAGTTCCACAATCAAATCACATATTCGATGATACATATCAGCAGTTCATACATGGACCATAACCTTATGAACACACAGGAATATCATCATTCATGATTGCCTCTAGGGCATATTCCCAACAGTCTCCCACTTGCACTAGAGTCAATCTTCCGACATCACATGTCCAGGCATCTGATGCCCATTGCTCTCAGGTGCGCCTCATGCTTCGGCTGTGGAAGTGGCTTTGTCAACGGATCCGCAATGTTTGCATCCGTGTGTACCTTGCATAACTTGATATCACCTTGATCCACGAACTGGCGAATAAGGTGGTACCGCATGAGTATATGTTTGTTCTTCTGGTGTTTTCTAGGTTCCTTAGCTTGTGCAATAGCACCATTGTTGTCACAATATACGTCTAACGGATTGGACGAGCCCTGAACCACACTAAGATCCATGAGGAAATTCCTCATCCAAACGGCTTCCTTTGCCGCCTCCGAGGTAGCAATATACTCAGCCTCTGTCGTAGACGCAGACACCATTTCTTGCTTGGAACTTTTCCAGCTCACAGCCCCTCCGTTTATCACAAACACATATCCGGATTGTGAACGAGAATCATCCGAGTCAGTGAGATAACTCGCATCCGTGTAACCCTTTACACTGAGTTCATCCTCACCTCCATAAACCAGGAACATATCCTTAGTCCTTCTCAAGTACTTGAGGATATTTTTAGCCGCTGCCTAGTGGATCTCTCCAGGGTCAGCCTGGTATCTGCTCACAACACGTAGAGCATAGGAAACATCCGGCCTAGTACAAATCATAGCGTACATGATGGATCCAATTGCAGAAGCATACGGAATCACACTCATCCGACTTCACTCATCAGTTGTCGAAGGACACTGAGTCTTGCTAAATTTTACGCCATGGGACATCGGTAAGAACCCCTTCTTAGACGATTCCATGTTGAGCTTCTTCAACACTTTGTCCAAATATGTACTCTGGCTCAATCCAATGAGCCGCCTTGATCTATCTCTATAGATCTAGATTCCTAGTATGTAAGTCGCCTCACCCAAGTCTTTCATCGAAAAACTCCTTTCCAATGATTCCTTGGTCTCTTGCAACATCTGGACATCATTTCCAATCAGTAATATGTCATCCACATATAAGATCAGAAAGTTTACTTTGCTCCCACTAAACTTCTTGTATAAACAAGAATCATGATCACTCTTGATGAAGCCAAACGATTTGACTACCTCATCAAAGCGAATGTTCCAACTCCGAGATGCTTGCTTCAACCCATAAATGGATTTCCGAAGTTTGCATACTTTGTCAGTATTAGCCGGATCGACAAAACCCTAGGGCTGTATCATATACACGTCCTCGGTTAAATTTCCATTAAGGAAAGCCGTCTTGACATCCATCTGCCATATCTCATAGTCGAAATAGGCTGCTATAGCTAACATGATCCGAACTGATTTAAGCATCACTACAGGAGAGAAAGTCTCATCGTAGTCAACTCCTTGAACTTGTCGGAACCCCTTCGCGACAAGCCGTGCTTTATAGATAGAAACATTTCCATCCATATCAGTTTTCTTCTTAAAGACCCATTTGCACTCAACGGGTCTTGCACTGTCTGGCAGATCAACCAAGTTCCAAACTTGATTTTCATCCATGGACTTTAATCCGGATCTCATGGCTCCAAGCCATGACTCGGAATCAGAACCCACCATCGCTTCTGAATAAGTTGTCGGCTCATCACTGTCCAACAGCATCACATCATGAACACTTCGCAATCTAGCTGATCTTCGCAGTGTCGGTGCAGTTTCCGGCTCAGGTACCACGTCCGGCTCAACCTCTAAGGCATTTGCCGACTTGCTGCTAGCTGGCATCTCTCGAATTTCTTCGAGATGCACCGTACTCCCACTGACTCCCCGACTGAGAAACTCTTTCTCAAGGAAGACACCGTTTCGAGCGACAAACACTTTGCCCTCTTCTCGGTTGTAGAAGTAGTAACCCAAGGTTTCCCTCGGATATCCCACAAAAATACACTTATCTGACTTAGCTGTAAGCTTGTCTGACTAAAGTCGCTTAACAAAAGCTTCACAACCCCAAATCTTAAGAAAAGACAAACTTGGCTTCTTGCCAGTCCACATCTCATGTGGTGTCTTCTCTACCGACTTTGATGGTACTCTGTTTAGTGTGAATGCTACAGTTTCTAGACAATAACCCCAAAATGATAAAGGCAAATCTGTCCGACTCATCATTGATCGTACCATGTCCAACAAGGTCCTCCTCCTTTCTGACACACCGTTTCTCTGCGGCGTTCCTGGAGGAGTGAGCTGGGGAACTATTCCACAACTCTTTAGATGGTCAGCAAACTCATGGCTCATGTACTCGTCTCCTCGGTCCGACCGAAGAAACTTTATTTTCTTGCCAAGTTGATTTTGTACCTCATTCTGGAATTCCTTGAAATTTTCAAAGGCTTCCGACTTATGTTTCATCAAGTAGATATATCCATATCTACTCAAATCATCAGTGAAGGTAATGAAGTACTCATAACCACCTCTAGCTGTCGTGCTCATCGGGCCACATACATCACTATGTACTAGTCCCAATAAGTCGGACGCCCTTTCACAACTCTTTGCAAAAGGTGTCTTGGTCATCTTGCCAAGAAGGCATGATTCGCATGTCTCGAAGGACTCCAAGTCGAACGAAGTTAGGAGTCCATCATCATGGAGCTTCTTCTTGCGTTTCCAACTTATATGACCAAGCCGACAATGCCAAAAGTAAGTCATATTCAGATCATTTGGTTTTAACCTGTTCACATTTATGTTATAGACAGATTCACTATCAAGATTCAAAATAAATAACCCGTCCCGGACGGGCGCAAAGCCATGAAACATATCATTCAAATATAAAGAACAACCATTATACTTAATACTTGACTCATAGCCCTGTCTCATCAAACATGAGGCAGAAATGATGTTTCGACTAAGCACTGGAACATAATAACAATTATTTAGCTCCATTATGAATCCAGAAGGTAAATGAAGTTGCATTGTGCCGACTTCCAACGCAGCGACTCTCGCTTTGTTTCCAACTCCAATGTCAACCTCGCCTCTTGCAACGCTCCTAGTTCTTACCAGTCCCTGCAACGAGTTGCAGATGTGAATGACTGATCTGGTATCATATACCCAAGAACTACCAGGTGCATCAGCAAGATAAATGTCTATAACATTGCAAACAAGCGTACCTGAGCCGGAAGTCACACCTCCGCTCTTGGCTTTATCAGCCAGATACTTGCTGCAATTCCCCTTCCAGTGGCCATCCGACTTGCAGTAGAAGCAAGTGGATCTGGCTGTAGGAGATGGCTTAGTCCCTGAGGAAGCGCTTTGGACTGGGTCCTCCGACTTACCTCCTGACTTTGCCTTCTTCTTCTTAGTCCAAGAACTCTTCTTGAACTTAGCCTTGTTTTGTACCATCAACACTTGACTGGCAACTTTCTTGAGATCCGCCTCAGCCTGCTTGAGCATCCCATGTAATTCAGTGAGCTTCTTATCCATACCATGCATGTGGTAGTTCGATATGAACTGGCCATACGCACTAGGAATAGAGTTCAGAATTATGTCCGTAGCGAACTCTTCGCTAATGGGGTAGCCAAGCCTTTCCAGAGACTACACGTAACCAACCATCTTGATCACATGCGGACTCAGTGGATCGCCATCCTTAAGCTTGCAGCTCAACAAAGCCTGAGAGACTTGATACCTCTCAGTCTTTGCCTGAGCCTGGAACATACTTTTGAGGCTTTCGATCATATCGTAGGCCTCAACATTCTCGAACTGCTGCTGCAAGGCCGGTTCCATGTGAGCAAGCATAAGACAGCTAATCTCCGTGGATTCATCACAAATCCGACGGTAGGCATTGGTGGCTGCGGCAGTCGCATTCTCATCCGGCTCAGCTGGAAGTGGGTTGTCTAGGACACGATCCCTTTTTTCTTGTTTGAGAACAATTCTCAGATTACGATACCAGTTGGTGAAATTAGTTCCATTCAGCTTATCTTTCTCTAAGATAGTTCTCAAAGCAAAACCAGAAATCTAAGGAAGACTGCTAGGTGCCATTGATCTACAACGGAAAATATGCAAAACACTTAAGACATGTATCCATAAAGAGCAAGCATATTAAACACTTTAATATTTATGCTCCCACTAGAACCAACACCCCTCCGATGGTTACTTAGTGATTCAGGACCCTAAATAAGCAAGTCGACTAGAGAGCTTTAGCATCACCGCTAGCCGTCAAGTGATCTAGGTAGACAACTCCTTGTCAATCGTATCTCATACGACTCCTGTTGGATGGGTGGCATCACATGCCCCGGCTCTCATCCGACTTTTCCCCAAGTCCCACAACCGTTGTGATAGACCGGTCTAGATTACCAAGTGCTTCCGCTGTAAGAGTCCGACTCGAACCCACCTAGTCGGAAAGAATTGATAGCACCTCAATTTTATGAGCCCACTACCAAAAATGTCCGACTTGTGATGGTGCAGCACTGGCGGGGAAACCGACTAGACCTTCTTTGAGGGATTATATTCTACCAACTATCTAATAGAGGTAAAACTAGAGACATAACAATAACAGAAAATAAAAGCAGTTATAATGTGAAATGGTATGGCTCTCTTCATGGCGATCTCCATCTCCATAAAGCCTGTAATCCGACTCGTGTCAACTCTTGTCACGGGCCGTCTTACACCATATAGCCGACTTATACACCGACTTGCATGCCATCCGGATTCTCCAAACAGCTACACTAGCTAGTAATCCAAATTACACAGAGAATCCGACACGCAGGCCGTTATACAATAAGATGACAGCACCTAGGCTCCAGCCGGCTGACAAAAACCGTGATACGCAGATCACGTATGGATTTACACACATCACATGCACATAAGCCATACCATTCACAACATCATCCTGCAAAAACAAGTTATGCATAGATACGATATCTACCGGCGTTGTGAAGCTCGCAACGACATCTAAGGCGCTATGACAGGGCGAAGCCGGTGGTCCCGATTCGATCAAACCCTTTGATCTTCGATCACCGCATCCGGGTTTATGTGTCACAGTCTACCCCGATGGCGGAAACCGACCGGTAGGGGTATGTCGTTCCACGACCTTAGCAGTTAGATCACGGAAACCAGATCATCCATTCCCCTGAGTACAGTTGATCCAATCAACTTTGTACAAAACCGATCTATCTCATAGATCGACCACCAAAACTGCAATTAGATCCAATCTAACGCCAACCGCATATCACATATGCGCGATCTCGAGCCTAAAACCAGAAGCTAACGCTCTGATACCACTGTTGGGCCACGTAGAGATAAACGAAACTTTTTCCCTACGCGGTGATCCCAAGATCCAGCTTAGGTAGAAGGCCACGAGGATTACCACTAGACGCGCAGTTGCGGAATTGATGAAGCACGTCGCTTGATGCAGTGCAGTCCTCGCGATCCGTTCCGGTTCCACGATCCATGATCCATACTTTCTTCACGATCGTCGAAGTGCTGAACGTACAGCACCTCCGCCGGTATCCACACGTACGAGGAGGAGCGCCGGTGATGGACTGCTAGGTCTGGTACGAAGGCGACAGGACGGACTGGGGCTAGGGTTTCCAACACATGGAGTGACCTAACCCTTGTACTCTAAGCACCTGCGCCCTAGCTTATATAGGGAGTGAAAGTGGGCTCCACTCACTTGTGGCCCATTCACTAAAAAGGCCTATATTAGCCACTGCAAGTCTCACTTGCTGACTAAGTCCATGTCTCTATTTGGGTCCAACCCAAATAGGTTTCCTGTTTGGGTCTAACCCAAACTTGCTCCCGCACTTAAGTGTGTGACCCGACAGGCTCATGGTAACCCGGACACGATTCCGAGTCTCACTCGTGATCGATCAGTTGGTAGCGGCTCCTAGCAGAATGTGCCAACTCCCAAGTACCAATAAGTCATGACGACATACCTTCCAATGTGACTTTCGTCTAAGTCCCTTTTGCCTCACGATATACTTTGTCGGACTATAGGCGAATGATCGTCATCCCTTAAATAGTCCGACTCTCTTTCTCGATCCGAGATAAGTGATTCATCCGACTAACTCTTAGTCGGCTGTCTCGGTTAACACTTAATCCGAGACGCGCATGGCCATGCTTTCCGAATCATATCTTCCGAGAGGGCCCAGAGAATATCTCTCTAGATGGAGGGGCAAAATACCGTCTTGGTTATTCACATCACGCAGCTTGATTCTCAGACGACCCGAACTCCGCCTTTATAACTGCCCAGTGACGGAACAACGTTTGACAGAACCTAAGTCGGAGATCCTCAACTCGGATTGTGCAATAACTTCAGGTATAAGGATTACATTGATTGAGATATGCAAATGACGACTTGTTCTTTGCATCTTAATATGGGTTAGTCCAACTCGCTAAACTCTTTAGCCAAATCCGTGTAAGTCGGAATAGCATCTCCATGCCCATGACAAGTGGAACCTAGTCATCTGCCGACTTTCACATTGGTCTAAGTTGTGTGTCCGGCACAACCTCAATGACCAAGGACAATTAGTATGAACAACATGAATATGTAGTTCCACAATCAAATCACATATTCGATGATACATATCAGCAGTTCATACATGGACCATAACCTTATGAATATACAGGAATATCATCATTCATGATTGCGTCTAGGGCATATTCCCAACATTTTCTCCCTAGTAGCAACAACACATCTAGTACCTTAGAGATTTTTGTCACTTTCCAGATTACTAGAGGCATGAACCCACTATCGAACATAAATACTAACTCTTGGTGTTGCTAGCATCTACTTGGCCAAGATAGCTACAAACAACGGAAAGCATGTAAGATCACAAATAACAAAGACATGATAGAATCAATAATTAATCTGAAATAGCATCTCAATATCCATCGGATCCCCGTAAACAGAACATGTAGAATTACAAATAGATGATCTTGATCATTAACGGAGCTCACAAGATCTAAACATGATAGCACAAAGGAGGAGAACTAGCCATCTAGCTACTACATAGACCCGTAGTACAGAGATGAACTACTCACGCATCACACCGGAGGCTTACATGATGATGAAGAAGGCTTCCAGGGTGAATTCCCCTCTCCGGTAGGGTGCCAGGAAGAGCTTCAGATCCCTCCCAATCTAGGGATGGAGATGACGGCGGCTACAGACTCTTTCGTGGAATTTTGATCGGGTACTTAGGGTTTCTGTATCGGAGGCAGCTTATAGTCGGAAGGGGACGCCGAGGGGGTGCCGGAGGCGGCCACACCACCCCCTGGCGCGAGCCAGGCTGGGTCGCTCGGCTAGGTGGTGTGGCGGCCCCCTGGCCCCTCTCCGTCTCGTATTCTGGCTCCGTGTGTCCCTCGGTGAAAAACTGACTTTGGCTTCTGTCCTGTCCAATTCCGAGATATTCATTTTCTGACTTCCTGGAACCAAAAACAGCAGAAAACTGGCAGTTGGCACTGTGGCTCTTTGTTAATAGGTTAGTCCAAGAAATCATATGAAAAGTACTCCAAAGTGTGGACAAAACATAAGAAAGTAGATAAAACCAAGCATGGAACATCAAAAATTATAAATACGATTGCAACGTATCAGCGCTCCATAGCGCCTGAGCCTCGTCGATGTGGAGCCATAGGCGGTCAAAGCCGTTGGCTGTCACGCCGTCGTAGTCCGCCATCGCCGAGGGAGAAGATGGGGGAGCTCGAGGGAGGTTGGGGAAGGAGATGGGGGAGCTCGCCGTCGAGATAATGTGTGTGCGGCGGTAATGGAAACCGCTGCGGGTTTTTATAATGGGGGAGGAGGGGCAGGCGAGCGGTGGGCATTAACGCCGCCCGCGCCCCATTGACGGGACGCGTCGGCTGCACCGCCCGCTGCCATTCGCTGGAAAGGCTGCGGCAAGCAGGGGCATTACTCGACGCTGATGGCGAGGAAGAAGACCGGCTCTGTGCGGCTGCCATGCGGGCCAGCTTTGACCGAGGCGGTTCGGCGCGCGCTTCCGCCTTCTCTTCCCGCCACCCACCCTGCCACGTATCCATCCGGCGCCCCCGCTCGCCTCCCTGTACATTGGGTTTGGCCTTGGGCCGCCGATTAACTAATTGGGTCGCGTCGACGTTAAAAAAAATTAGAACGCGCGGCTGGACTCGAAATTTCGCGTCGACACTCCCCAAAACGCTATGGGGGGCCTTTGAGACCCCCGAGTGGAGATGCTCTAACCACCTCAGCCCTTGCCTTTCAGGGTGTAGTACCCCTACCCTACCAGCTACCAAGTGCGAAATTATGACCGACCATTCGGTTCAACGCGATTAGAACACACTCATTCCGTCCAGAGAAATAAGTGATTTGCATTTCTTTAGATGAGACATACACCTATATATTAAAACGTGTTTAGATACAATTTTTTTTAAAATGGACTCATATATTACCTAAGAGAGTGTTTAGATCTAGAAAAAATGAAGTCACTCATTTCGGAACGTAGGGAGTATGTTTTCTTTCCGAGTGTACAACTTTTTTGTTAAAACAGTGTGCTGCTAGTAGATTAGCTTGTTAGAATCGGTGGCGCGCGGCTTCCCTGCTTTCACCTGGTGGGTCACTTGGCGCGCTTGCTCAAATGACGTCGCACAATCTCCAAACATTACAGGTTAGGTAATGCTCCCTCCGTTCGTACATAAGTGTACATCTAGCACTCAAGATTTGTCATAAAAAGAATGTAGTACATCTATATTATCAAGACACTTAATAAATGCAATTAACTCCTCGTATTGTAATCACTATCCCACTTCATCATCCAATCTTCATTCTTCTCCTCCACATCATTTACCAATCATCGTTCTCCTTTTTCATTTATATTGATGAAGGCTCGTGTAAACGAAGAGAGAACTAATTTGTCTAATATTTTTTGAATGTACACTTATTTATGGACGGAGGCAGTAGCGGCTAGAGAGGCATCCGCCATTGGTAACGTGCCATGTTTGCCTCGATCGGTACCAGAATGCAGGCCTGCTGAAACAGACATGAACCGATCCAAGTCCACCTGGTGCGTGTTCGCTAGCAAGTGCAAGCTTTGGAAGAACTCGACATACATACGTACGCACATTTTGACGTCCATACATCACGGAGCAAACGCATACAGATTTTCAAGTCCATGCGCATATCCATACGGAGGCCGACGAGCGTGAACAATTTAGCGTGGGGGCCCGTGTGGCGTCTGGCGAAATGCCGAATCTGGCGTGATGCCATCTTATTCCTCCTAATCCCTCTCCACATCTGATTCCCCATCTAGATCTGTTCCTTCTCCATCAAATCCCTTCAACAACAATCAAAATCCTCAAAAGCTTTCTCCGGAAAGATTAGAATCAGGAAGGGAAGTCTGTTACGCAACCTTTAGAAGCTCTGCCGCTTACCCTCTTCGGCGACAAGCTCGCTTCGCCATTGCTGGATCTCCGCTCCCCACTTTGTTCTCAAGTCCTCTCTCAGTCTTCCATCTCTCGAGGAGCTTTTCGTTCTCTGTTTTTTTCCTCCCTTCTCAAGCCACTCCTAGATCTAGTTCACCACTTCATCCCAAGCCCGTCATCCCCGGACCCCAACCCAATAATTTCTGATTCAGTTCAAACCGTCTCTTCAGCTAGACGGGCAGAAGAATAGAGGGGCAGGCGCAGTTCGTGAGCCATTCACGGATCTCCCCAACGTCCAACCCAATCTGCCATCAGGTGACAACTCGATCTTCTCTCGAGCAATGGTGACAGCACCTAAGGCGCTATGAAACTCATCGGTTGGAACTGTCAAGGGGCCGGCAAGGACCTTGACAACTCCAATAAAATGGAATTTCTTGCCAGGCTAATGAATTCCACAGGTGGGCAGGTAACTTTCCTTTTAGAGACCAGATCTTCTAGGTATAATTCTTCCCATCTTAATTCCCGTTTTAATACCGCTGGTAGCTTTGTTGTCCCGTCTACTGGTCTCTCCGGTGGTCTATGGCTGCTTTGGTCCGACGAAGGCCGTGCCTCCATCAACTTCTCCAATCAATATTTGATATTAGCAGTAGTTGGACATATACATACTAATGTGGATTTTGCGTTGGCTTGTGTGTATGGGGATCCCCATCATCGCCACACGGGGATGATCTGGGAGCAAATATCCTCATTCGTGAATGATAACCTTGGGAAGCCTTTGGTTTGTTTAGGTGATATGAATGAGCTAATGAGTGAAGCAGACACTACTTCGATTAATGTAAATAAGAACCGCATACGTGCTTTTAATTCCTATGTTAAGCATTGTGGTCTCTTTGATCTAGGATACAGTGGGCCGGCTTATACTTGGTCAAACAAGCGTTTCTCTTCTAATCTTATTTGTGAAAGACTAGATCGTGGTCTTGCAAATGCTGAGTGGTGTGGTATGTTTCCCAACACTAATGTTTTTAATTTGCCTCTCATTATTGGTGATCATGCTCCTATTTTGGTTTCCACTGAATCTCAATTCCGTAGGCCCAAACTTCACTTCAAGTTTGAAAATTGGTGGACCTTTGAGGATGATTTTGAAGGCATTGCAAAGAATTCTTGGACCTCTTCTATTAATAAGCCCTTCCATGCTAGAACCACTAACCTTGCAGGAGCCTTAAAGAGTTGGTGTAAGAAGAAGAAACCCATACAGCAACAACTAAATACAATTCAAGACCATATCAACGCCATACAGGTCAAGCCAATACATGATCAAGACCATTCAATGGAAGCCAAACTTATCGAACAATATGAAGAAACCATGACAAAATTAACGGAATACTATAGGCAACGGGCAAAGAAGCATTGGGCTACTCAAGGTGATAGAAATACTTCCTACTTTCATAATGCTGTCCTTAAGCGAAGACGACGCAATCGAATAGTCTCTATTGCAGATGTTAATGGTAATTATCTTCATGATCCCAATGACATTGCAGCAGAACTTGTTAGCTATTTCAAAAATATCTTCTGCTCGAATCGCTCTAACATTGGCAAGCCATTGCCAAGCACAACCTTTCCTCATGAATCACAGGATTTCACAAATTCGATTCCAGATAAGCAGGAGATTTGGGAGACACTCAAATCTATGAAAAAGAATGCATCGCCTGGACCAGATGGCTTCAATGTAGCTTTCTACTTGGCGGCGTGGAGTTGGATAGGTGATGATGTCACTGCTTTGATCAACGATTTCTACCTCACAGGTATACTTCCTGCCCATCTCAATGATACTCACATTGCACTCATTCCAAAGAAAATGTCCTGCCATTTACCTTCTGATTATCGACCAATTAGCTTGTGCAATGTGATTTACAAAATTATTGCAAAATCTCTTGCAAATCGTTTAAAAAGACACTTGCCTGACTATGTACATCCCTCACAGCAAGCTTTCATCGAAGGTAGGCGCATTTCAAATAACATCATCGTTGCTGAAGAAATTGCGCATTCTTTCTCTCTGTCTTCTTGGGATAGCCAAGACTTCATGATCAAAATAGATTTGGCAAAAGCTTTTGATAGGTTAGAGTGGCACTTCATCGCCTCGGCTTTACAACGTAAAGGTCTACATGCTCATTTCATCAATCTTATATATGCTTGCATTTCCTCACCAAACTTTTCTGTAATAATAAATGGTCAATCCTTTGCTCACTTTAAAAGTAGTCGAGGTATTCGACAAGGGTGTCCCTTGTCACCTTTGTTTTTTGTTCTTGCAGTGAATGAACTATCGCTAGCTCTTCAAGATGCACTGCAAGCCAACCACCTATCTGGTATCTCTCTTGGACCGCAATGCCCTCATATCCACTCTTTAATGTTTGCCGACGATTTGCTGGTGTGTGGCAAAGCTAATATGCAGGAGGCATCTACTATCTCCAATATTTTACGAGAATTTTGTGAACATTCAGGGCAGGTCCCCAATTGGAACAAATCTGCCATTTTGTTTAGTAAAAATGTGACTTTGCAGGTCAAACAAGATATCAAACAAAATTTTCAGGTACCGGATTTGAATGCCAACACCATCCATCTTGGTCATCCACTCATCTTGCCTACGAAGGACAGATCTGCAGCCTATAGCTTTGTTTACGATAAATTTAAATCTAAACTTTCAGCTTATAAGGCAAATAGGCTCTCACATGCTGCAAGGCTCACCCTCATTAAATCTGTTTTTGCCTCCATACCTGTTTATTACATGTCTAATATTCTTTTCTCCAAGAAGTTCATTGCAAAACTCACGGCGATTATTAGAAACTTCTGGTGGACAGGTGTAAAAGATGAGCCTACTACTAAAAGCATGTGTCTCAGAGCATGGGCTGACATTTGCACTGAAAAGAAAATTGGTGGATTAGGTATCAGGAACTTGCAGGCAAATAACCAGGGGCTCATTCTATCTGCAGCATGGAGGTTGGCAAAGGAACCACATAGCCAGATTGCATCGATCCTCAAGGCAAAATATCACCACGACACGTCCATCTGGAGAGCAAAATCAAACAAGCCAAAATCAGCTTTTTGGGCTGCAATTCTCAAGGTAAAACCACTCCTAATTTCAGCCTCTGCCTATCAGATTGTTGATGGTAATATTTCTGTTTGGAGTTCTCCTTAGTTTTCGAGATGGGAAGAAATTTATGATCATCTAACTATCCGTGAGAATTCCTTTACCTATCCTGCTACTGTTAAAGATCTTTGGTTACCTCATCAAAAGGCTTGGAATGTTGATCTTATTAACTCTTTGTTCACTCCTGAGATAGCAAATGATATTCTTCGGACTCCTATAGTTAATACTACTGCGCAAGATACTTTGATTTGGAAACTGACACCTGCATGCATATTCTCCTCCAAAAGTGCGTATAAGCATTGCTTCAACAACCTCGATCTACCAGCAAGACAAAGACCAAAAATTGTTCATCCACAAACTGTTGCTCTTCTAAACCAGGTATGGCAGGACAAACACATGACGCCACGTGTACAAACATTTGCTTGGAGGCTTCTTAGGAAGGCTCTTCCTACGGGTAAGAGAGCATGTAAGTTCTCTAAACACATACATGAAAACTGCTCTAGGTGTGACATCACAGAAGATGAAATGCACATGCTTTTCCTTTGCCCTTTCTCTAAAGCTGCTTGGTTCTGTTCACCGTGGTTTATTAAAACTGAGATTCTTTCTGCCACTAATCATACTATTTCTGGCATGATCCAAGCATTGCTTAACTCCGGTCATCCGCAGATTAATCTTTCTAGTTTATATACTTTCCTGTGGTGTCTTTGGAAATCTCGAAACGATGCTCGCTTTGCTAGGAAATATTGCAGGCCATCTCAGGTGTATGCGGCAGCAAACGCAATCATTCAAGGAACCAAATTAGAAAGTTCGACCCCTGATGAAGATCATGATGCCACTGGCTTACAGGACCATCAATTGCTTCCGGCGATACAACATCCAGACTCGAGGAAACACAATCTTCTGTGACGCGGCATGGGAAATACAACCAAGCAACACTACTAAAGAGGCAGGACTTGGAGTCTACATCCAAGTTCAAAAAAATCAGCACATCCAGCAACTTCACATCTCTGCAATGTCCCCTCCGGCTTCTTCTCCTCTTCAGGCCGAGACTTTTAGTCTGATGCTCGCAACCAAACTAGCGGAGAATCTCAACATACAGAATCCACACTTCCTCACAGATTGCTCAGTGCTAGCTACGGCTGCAAAAATGACGGACATCTTCTCTGCTCCAGGTCACTGGGACAACAGGCCACTGCTAGCTCAGATACAAAACAGTGCTTCTTTCCAGCAAAACAACATTGCTCACATTAACAGGGGAAACAACGTCAAGGCTCATCATCTTGCAAGGCTAGCTTTAAAATTGCATAATAGACCTGTAATGTATCGTTGCTTATGTTCAGATGCAGGAATTTGTCCAATTAGGGAAACTCTATCTATAACTAGCGGGTTGCCTTTCACGCTTCTCTCTGTAAAATGCTCCTAAATAAATAAATCTTTATGTTCAAAAAAAAAAAGTCCATGCGCATAGCAGGTAGCAGCATAACGTGCGTGCTCCGTCGAGGAATATACTCCATCTCTGCTCAATCAAAGCAGCAATATTCAATCACGCAGGCACCACACACGCAAAAGCCGGCAATATCGCCCGCAGAAAATTTCCGGCGGTTCTTTGTGAGGAATAAAAACACCAAAGGCATTGACAAATCATCCCGTGTTCACGGTATTGTCGCGGTCGCGGGAGTCAAACGCAGGAAGGGACGCGGATACTAGACAACAGCCGATCGAATAAAATCGAGAGTGTCTAGGTCATCCATGAGAACTTGTTAGATCTAAGTTGCTGATGTCTTCCTAATATTTATATTAATTCTCAGTTGCAATCTAGTTACAACTCATAAGATTTTTACTAATTCTTAGTTGCAACCTAATTGTAACTTATAAAATTCTCAGTTACACCCTAGTTGCAACTCATATATAATTTTCACTTTACACGAATCACGAGATAAATCGAACTGTGAAAGAGACGACTAAGACCTAAAAAGTTCTCATACGCATGAGAACTAGCAAAACCGAATAAAATCAGGCATCCCGTGTTCGTCAGTAACCGGGGGAGGCCCGTGCTAGCGGATTCGGTTGGGTGGTTTGACCGACGTCGGATGAAGATCTGCCTTCCCATATTGGGATCGCGTTGGATCTCTGGTGTGCATTGCTTGCTTCTCCTCAGCGAGAAAAGAACCTAAGAACCTGAGAACTTTGCAATGCACCGTTTAGCTTGAACCTACCATGTCGCTTCAACTTTTCTAGATCGTCTCTAGACTCTCGGTATTTTTTTTGAAAAAGTATATATTAATGTCACGGAGATATTAATTACATCCAGCTGCAATAACACATGTTCCAGCAGTTTTACGGATGCACACAACACAGAAGAAAAGGAAGAAAAATTACAGTAAAAAAGTCTCGCTATAGAGAACGATTTCTCAAAGCAATGACATTAACATCACCAGAATAACATTAGTGGTCCAACCACTCCAATAGCAACGTCTTCAAAAGAGAAACAGTGTGTCGGGGGATGACCACCGGATAGCCTAGCCGGACAAGAACAGAAACAAACAGATCACGACCGGCTAGCAGAGCCTAGACGGACGCAGGCAAAAGACGGCGCAGAAAGGTAGCCGGAACAAGAAAGATTGGCAAGACGTGGATCTGGCTAGACGACCGTAGCCGGACGCAATCAAGACAGAGGCAGGGCGACGTGCTGTACAGTGCACGGTATGCCCTGGTACGGCGACAAGACACCAGGAGGACGAGGACCATGCCGAAAACTTTGTGGCTGACAGGGGCACAGTGGTCGGTTGCTGACGTCAGGCTCGCACGACGTTCACTGTGTCCACGACGACCCGTACGGCGCGTACTCTCGACAAGACATGCCACGACGTAGTACTGTACATGACCAGCCGGGCAGTAAGATCATTGCCCCAGCCTATATAAGGGGGGGCAAAGCTCTCGTAGCAAGGGTTGATCACTGAGTAGCTAGACAGTTCATACAACTCGAGGAGTAAATTGTATCCCACATATCATCCCATAGTCAGATCAGCAGGAGTAGGAGTTTTACCTCACCACGAGAGCTCTGAACCTGGGTACTTTCTGCATCTCATTACGTCGGCTCGTATCAGATCCTGCCTGCGGACACCGTCGATAGCTTCCCTACCGTTTGCCCACACCTCTATCTAGCCTCCTTAGGCACTGCCGTTTCCAATACAACGACACAGTGCACAAGCCTCGTCATCGCCCGACCAAAGATCATAGGTTTTCACCCTGGAGAAAGTCCTTGTTCGCAAAACAATATCTTTAACAAAGTCATTGCCAGACACAACCAATTAAGTTCAAACCTTGGATTTTCACCCTGCAAGGTAAGACTGGAAATTCCTCATGTGTTGTCGTCATCACAAATAGTCGATGCTGCGAGTCATGGATCACATAGCCAGTTCTCGTCCCCACAAAGACTTAAATCACCATCATTGTCGTCATGTGTCGAAGACATGACACATGATGGTAACAAACAACATAGTTTCGCAACGCTCCCACTGAAACCAAACGGCCAGAAAAAACGTGGGTGTGAATGATCGGATATCTTCTGATCCAACAATCTCCAGACATGATGCGCCCATGAGAGTTCACCGGCGGAGCCTTCCGGCATTCGCCTCTCTAGTCGTATGGAAGACAACAAGAAAATCTTGGTCTTCGCGCTAAAGCCTGAAGGAACCCTATGATCTCAACCATTATTCGGCCGAACTAGCACTCCCCACACAGCCTGCCGGCTTCCGGCGAGCGGAACAAGCAGGTCAGCTTTTGGCCTTTCGAGCCCATGGCCGAACCCAGAGATTGTTAAGATTAGTCTCTCTAGTATGTATGGTAGCGCGTTTTTTTATATACGTATAAAATTAGTCTTCCTCTAGTCATTAGGACGCCACCGTGCCGAAGTTCGCTCGTATTCCAATAGAAGAGCAAGGTCGTAGCCGGTGGGTGGGCTGTTTTCCATGAGCAAACATGGGTTTTTCTTATAGCAACCGGCATGAGCACTTCTTATTCAATTAGAAGAAGAGAATTGGCCGGTTTGGAAGGGAAATCGGCTGAAACCCGATACAGACGTACATACACATGGGTCCGGTTAAAAGGATAACCGGACCAAAAAATACCCCAACCGGCACAGTTTTCAGGAAAACCAGCAAAACCAAAATGAGACCAGACGACCTAGCTCGACTAGGTTTGGAGCATCCCCAGCAGACACCAGCACAACGGCAACAGAGCCTCCGGTCCGGCAACCTCACCGGTCATGAGACTGCGCACACTCATAGCCGACTAGACAACAGCCAAGAAGAACTAGCCAAAGCGCCTACCGGAACACCAAACCTCCAAGGCATCGCCCCAAAGAGAGAGAAACGACGATGACGCCGCTGATGCCCGCTCCGGTAGAAGCCAGAGCTCAGGTTTTCACCTAGAGAGTCTGAGACCCAAAACGACGAGGGAGGTGAAGGAGCTCCTCAACGATGCCTCCAACGAGGGGAGCAGCGTCCGTGGACGCCGACATCGCCGGCATCAACCTAGGTCGATGTAGTGCTTTTGCGCGAGTTCACACAAGACAATCCACCAAAGCAAAGAAGTCGTGCCCGCCTTGCAGCACCCCGCTGCCACCACCTCTTGCCGCAAGAAACCCCCTGGGCACCTCATCCCACGAGGCCCCATCCCATGACCTCCGTCCTAGGGCCACCGCCCCGACATCCACTACGGAGACATCCGAAGATGCCACCGAACACCATCTGATGCCACTGCCAACCACCAGCAGACCACCAAGCCGAGAAGTGGAGAGCCCGTCTATCCCGCTCTAGAAGCACCATACCACGCGGAGAAGACCTAAACACATATAAGCGACTCCGCCTAGCTCCACAATGGCCGGATAACTACCCCATCCGAAACGGACGCAAGCAGCAACTCCAACACCTCCAAGCCTCGCCGATGTGCCGCTTGCACAGCCGAGCCAGCCTCCACCACCACTCCCTGGGGTTGCCGCCCAACATCCCCCTCCACTAAGGCAGAAAGCACCACCGAGGCAGAGCAACCCTGCGGCCCGCCAAGCCCATCTGGGCCTAGATCAGGCCCGGACGTGCCACCTCCACTAGCAGAACTAGGCGGCTTGCGCCACCCCCGCCCCGGCGCAGCGCCGCCGCCCGCCGTCGCACCATGCTGCCCGCCAAACCCCCTTGACGCGACGCCGACACAGTCGCTAGAGGACGAAGAAGGGGCCACCGGGCAGAACCGCGTCCACCGCAGGATCCTCCCTAGCCACCTTCGGCAGCGGGGGCCGCCACCACCACGGCGAGGCCAGCCGCGGAGGAGAGGAGATGGCGGGGAGGGGGCGGCGGTGGCAAGCACGCTAGTCCCCCGAGTCGCCTGCGGGGGCGACGCGAGGGTCGGATGGGGGTTATGTCCTAACATGGGTTTGTTTGCATCTCAGCCGTGGCCCGTTGTGCTAGCAAGATAGGTTTCTTATCTGCCTTTCACGCCTCAAAGGATTCTACATTGGCCATATTTCTAGCTTGGCCCATTAATAAAAAAAAATTGTCACAAACAATTGTTCACATGTGTTGAAGTAAAGATCCTCCTGTATCTGAAAATAATTTTGCATGTATCAAAGAAAATTCCATTTACTTATAAAAAGAGAAAAAATAAAAATATGTTTTGATCAAATAAAATGACAATAAATGCTAATGCATAAAAAAATAAAAGATATGTCTTCGGACTTGATGATGATATGATTTTGGTGGACAACCCGCGAATGCATACATAAAAGCGGTACATGCCGCGGTTCCAAGGGGAGCTCTACAAGTTATCTTTCAGGGGCCATTCGGTATAGTAGGTACAAATGATGTGCCTTCCTCGAGAATCATCATACCTCTTGGTTGGTTCCACACATTAGGTGATACCTCTGGATACGCGCATAGTTATGAGACAGTTTTGGTTGTGAGATTTCGAAGTCACGCGTAATATGTTGTCTGAAGGATTTAACATGCGTTTGGGTACAGTAGGACACCCCTGCAGGGTAAATCTTTTTAAGAAGTCGTGTGTCCATGGTTATAAATGCATGAGGAGTACAGTGTCATGATCATAGAAAATACCACTAATGTTTTGTCTCTAATAATATGATTAGTTAGCAATGAAAAAATAGCGCGGGCTTCAAAAAAATGCTACGAATGCTATAGCGTGCTAATAGCGCGCTATTTTTCAAAATAGCGTTTCACAAAAAGTATGAAAAAACAGAATTTCACTAGCTACAAAATCACAAATATAACATTCTGCAGCTATAAAACCATAGATATAGCATTCTCCAGCCAAATATCAACTAGAGATAGTTTGCATAGTTCATAACTCCATACCTCATAGCCGAAATCACAACCATAGTTCAGAATTTCATACACACTAACATAGAGTCATAGACACGTAGTTCACATAGTCCAGAACACAACCACAAGTTCAACAAGGATCAAATAAACATCATAAAATGGCAGTGTAAAGTTACTTAATCAGATGAACAAGATGAATGTGATTAGGGATTTAGAGTAGGCCACTGGGCTAAAATAGGCTACTAAAAATCAACAAAAAATAGCGCCGCTACGACGTAACGTCAAATAGGGCGAATAGCGCCGTACTTAGTGTGCATAGCGCCATAGCGCCCTTGGAATGCATAGCATAGCGTCCAGCTCCTGAAAACGCTATAGCGACGCTAATAGCGTTAAATAGCGTGCTATTTTTTCATTGTTAGTTAGCCTTATCAGCTAAACACCTTCTTAACTAAAATTGCCACCATGTGTGTTCCGCAAGAGGACTTCCTTGACTGGTCTTCGAGGGGGAAATCTTTGGATGGGTTATGCTTGGTGTTATACTCCTGTTACCAGATAGTGCTCACTTCTCTCGCTCTAATAGCCGGAGTTGTAGCATGTCTCTGTAAGTTAGATAGTGTAAGCTTTGCTACCGATGAGCCCACCATATCTAAGTAAGCGAGATGCTGAATTCTAGTCTCTCCGTGTACTGGCCTCCGTACTGACGCTCTCTTTCTATTTTCCTTTGCGCTTTGACGGCACCCTTTGGCTTTGACAGGTATGTGTTCGATGATGTTAGCAAGGTTACCCTTCCGGCTTGGCCTAGGCAGGGTTTATGGACACTGCTTGGTTATTCTTCAGGACTCTTAGTCCCATTTGGATATTGTCCGTACTCGAACACTATTTTTCTTTCTTCTTGAGTTGTACCTTTGAATTGTATCATTTGTATTCTTAACTCATTGTGTCGTTGTTGTATATATAAGTTCTTGTGGATTCTAGCTAGGCATCGTTATCCAGCTGTCCTTCCTTCTTCAAGGTAGCCATCGTCTCCCTGCCCTCGAACACCGAGCCCGGGATGCTCTTCTCAGGCTGGTGTTTGAGGCTCCCTGTATCGTGCCCCCGTGGAGCGCTCGGTCCAGAACCCCGAGGGGATTCCTAGCCAATTTCCCGTGATGGCACTTCGTAGGCGTCGCGCCCCTCCCGTCGGCTTTGGGAGGCCCCAGATCGACAGATGAGAAAATAGCCCCCAGGCGTGCCACAACCACAGTGTGCTGGCTAGGGCCATTACCTTATCCCAGGTAGGCCCACGACCCTTCATTATGGCCGTGTCAGAGGAGGCTAAGCTTGATTGTGCCCGAGGCGCTACTCCAGCCCCGAGATGTGCGTTTTCTTCTCAGCCTTTGTTATATCTGGAGGCTCGTGGTCATGGTCGAGACATGAACTCCACTCAACCGTCTGACATGCTTTGTGGTCGTCGTCATGGGGACGCGCCCCTCGAGACACGTTGTTCATCATCCCTAATCCTAGCAGCTAGATTCCTGCCTAGTCTGTTTGAGGACAAGGTCTTGAAAGTAGAGTGGGGATGATCAGGCTATCATAGCTCCAAAGACACGAGGTACAAGGTACAGTGAGTAGAGTAAATTTCAGGACCTTTACAATATATATACACGCAAAACAATTGTGTTTTCTCTCTCCTTCACTCCCTCATCACCACCCACACCACGGCCGGCTGATCTCTCCCTTGTCCACAACGTGGCGCTGCGCACGCGCATCGACCGATGACCCACCTTGTGTCGCGGCTCCATGTTTGTGTCTGACGTGTTTGTCTGATGCGTTGGTGGGAACTATTTTGTTCCTCGGCGGCAAAAAGTATTACTACTACAATAGAGTAGCAATTCAAACTTTCCCAGTTTCAAAATTTTCACTTCCTTCACAAACATCCGGGGGAGGATATTCAAAAGATCGTCATTCGCAGTACTACTAGTACAAGTACGAGTACTACTTAAGTGTTGGACAAGGGATTGGTTGATCTGGCCAGCCAAAAAGAAACAAAAATGTCCCATTGCATTGGATGCCCACCATTATGATATAGCCAGCCTTCCTACTCCGCACTACTCCACCTCCATACCCTAGGAAGAGGAAGCACCAAGCACACCCGCAACAAGCTGGTTTGAAAGTGAGGAGCGCTCCTTTTTTTCCCGTGAAGCAAGTAGTACTCCCTCCTTCCCAAATTAGAACGCGTATTACTTCTGGTCAAAGTCAAATTTAATAAAATTTGACTAAGTATACGACATCAACTCAATGTTATTAGAATCATCATGAACTATATTTTCATATTATATGCATTTGTCATTAGAAAATTTAGTATGTTTTCACATATAGTTGGTCAAACTTTATAAAGATTGACTTTAACCAAACCTAATATGCATCCTAATTTGGGAAATAGGAAGTAGTATTAAGAGTATGACTCGATCAGCTACTCTCTCGAGAAGGAGCCGAACCAGACTATCTTCTTTGCGCAATTTTAGGGTCCTTTGTGCTAAATGTATGGACCTCAATGTAATTTTCCCTTTTTAGGTCCTTGATGTAAAATATACTCCCACCATCCGTGTAAAATTCTAACTAAAAAGTGTAAGTGGTGAAATTTAAACGAATTTAAGCTTACTTGTCAACAAGTATGAACATTCTTAGATTTCAAGCTGAACGAGCAAGGTCAAGGCCATATCAACATCATACTCTATGTTGATGACCCCATATCCGAGAATTTGCATGGCAAAGGATTTGGCCATATTTTGAAACAATCGAAGAGGAAGTAGTATGAAGAGTTTGGCTCAAATCAGCTGATCTCTCGAGAAGGAGCCAAACCAGAAAGTTTTCCTTTTAGGGTCCTTTGTGCTAAATGTATGGAGCTTGGTGTAATTTTCCTTTTTTTAGGTCCTTGATGTAAAATGTATTCCCACCGACCATGTATAATGTTAACCTAAAAGTAAGTGATTAAATTTAAACGAATTTAAGCTTAGTTGTCAACGAGTATGAACTTTCTTGGATTTCAAGCCGAACGACCGCAAGGTCAAGGCCATATCTCTACATCATCCTTTATGTTGATGATCCCATATCCAAGAATTTGCATGGCGACGGATTTGGCCATATTTTAAAAACAATCAAAGAGGTAGTAGTATGAAACTTATGGCTCGATTAGCTGCTCTCTCGAGAAGGAGCTGAACCCGACTATTTTCTTTGCGCAATTTTAGTGTCCTTTGTGCTAAATGTATGGACCTCAATGTAATTTTCCCTTTTTTAGGTCCTTGATGTAAACTGTACTCCCACCATCCATGTAAAATTATAATCAAAAAGTGTAAGTGGTGAAATTTAAATGAATTTAAGCTTACTTGTCAACGAGTATGAACATTCTTGGATTTCAAGCCGAACGACCAAGGTCAAGGCCATATCAACATCATACTTTATGATGATGACCACATATCAGAGAATTTGCATGGCAACATATTTGGCCATATTTTGAAAACAATCGAAAAGGAAGTAGTATGAAGAATATGGCTCATATCAGCTGATCTCTCGAGAAGGAGCTGAACCAGAAAGTTTTCCTTTTAGGGTCCTTTGTGCTAAATGATGGAGCTCGATGTAATTTTCCCCTTTTTAGGTCCTTGATGTAAAATGTGCTCCCATCGACCGTGTAAAATGCTAACCTAAAAGTAAGTGGTGAAATTTAAACGAATTTAAGCTTAGTTGTCAATGAGTATGAACTTTCTTGGATTTCAAGACGAATGAACACAAGGACATGGCCATATCTCTACATCATACTTTATGCTGATGATCCCATATCCAAGAATTTGCATGGCGACAGATTTGGCCATATTTTGAAAACAATTGAAGAGGAAGTAGTATGAAACGTATGGCTCGATCATCTGTTCTCTCGAGAAGGAGCCGAACCCAACTATTTTCTTTGCTCAATTTTAGGTTCCTTTGTGCTAAATGTATGGACCTCGATGTAATTTCCCCTTTTTAGGTCCTTGATGTAAAATGTACTCTGACCGACCATGTAAAATGCTAACCTAAAAGTAAGTGGTGAAATTTAAACGAATTTAAGCTTAGATCTCAACGAGTATGAACATTCTTGGATTTCAAGCCGAACGACCACAAGGTCAAGGCCATATCTCTACATCATACTTTATGTTGATGATCCCATATCCAAGAATTTGCATGGAGACAGATTTGGCCATATTTGGAAAACAATTGAAGAGGAAGTAGTATCAAAACTATGGCTCAATCAACTTCTCTCTCGTGAAGGAGCCGAACCCGACTGTTTTCTTTGCACAATTTTAGGGTCCTTTGTGCTAAATGTATTGACCTTAATGTAATTTCCCTTTTTAGTTCCTTGATGTAAAATGTACTCTCACCATCCGTGTAAAATTCTAACTAAAAAGTGTAAGTGGTGAAATTTAAACGAATTTAAGCTTACTTGTCAACGAGTATGAACATTCTTGGATTTCAAGCCGAACGACCAAGGTCAAGGCCATATCAACATCATACTTTATGCTCATGATCCCATGTCAGTGAATTGGCATGGCAACAGATTTGGCCATATTTTGAAAACAATCAAAGAGGAAGTAGTATGAAGAGTTTGGCTTAGATCAACTGATCTCTCGAGAAGGAGCCGAACTAGAAAGTTTTCCTTTTAGGGTCCTTTGTGCTAATTGTATGGACTTTGATGTAATTTTCCATTTTTAGGTCCTTTATGTAAAATGTACTCCCACCGACCGTGTAAAATGTTAACCTAAAAGTAAGTGATGAAATTTAAATGAATTTAAGCTTAGTTCTCAATGAGTGTGAACATTCTTGGATTTCAAGACGAACGACCACAAGGTCAAGGCCATATATCTACATCATACTTTATGTTGATGATCCCATATCCAATAATTTGCATGACGACATATTTGGCCATAATTTGAAAACAATCGAAGAGGAAGTATTATGAAACATATGGCTCGATGAGCTGCTCTCTCGAGAAGGAGCCGAACCCAACTATTTTCTTTGAGCAATTTTAGGGTCCTTTATGCTAAATGTATGGACCGCAATGTAATTTTCCCTTTCTTAGGTACTTGATGTAAAATGTACTCCCACCATCGTGTAAAATTCTAACTAAAAAGTGTAAGTGGTGAAATTTAAACGAATTTAAGCTTACTTGTCAACGAGTATGAACATTCTTAGATTTCAAGCCGAATGACCAAGATCAAGGCCATATCAACATCATACTTTATGCTCATGATCCCATGTTAGAGAATTTGCATGGCATCAGATTTGGCCATATTTTGAAAACAATCAAAGAGGAAGTAATATGAAGATTGGCTCAGATCAGCTGATCTCTCGAGAAGGAGCTGAACTAGAAAGTTTTCCTCTTAGGGTCCTTTGTGGTAAATGTATGGACCTCGATGTAATTTTCCCTTTTTTACGTTCTTGTTGTGAAATGTACTCTCACTGACCGTGTAAAATACTAACCTAAAAGTAAGTGGTGACATTTAAACGAATTTAAGCTTAGTTGTCAACGAGTATGAACTTTCTTGGATTTCAAGCCGAACAACCACATGGTCAAGGCCATATCTCTACATCATACTTTATGCCGATGATCCCATATCCAAGAATTTGGTTGGCGACAGATTTGGCCATATTTTGAAAATAATCGAAAAGGAAGTAGTATGAAATGTATGGCTTGATCAGCTGCTCTCTCGAGAAGGAGCCGAACTTTAATATTTTCCTTGCTTAATTTTAGGGAGGTTTGTGCGAATAAATGTATGACCCTCGATGTAATTTTCCCTTTTTTTAGGTCCTTGATGTAAAATATACTTCCACCACTCGTGTAAAATTCTAACCTAAAAGTATAAGTGGTGAAATTTAGATGATTTCAAGCTTACTTGTCAACGAGTACGAACATTCTTGGATTTCAAGCTGAAGCGGCCAAGGTGAAGGCCATATCAACATCATGCTTTATTCTGATGATCCCATATGAGAGAATTTGCATGGTGACAAATTTGGCCATATTTTAAAGACAATCGAAGAGGAAGTAGTATGAAGAGTTTGGCTCAGATCAGCTGATCTCTCGAGATGGAGCTGAACTAGAAAATTTTCCTTTTAGGGTCCTTTATGCTAAATGTGTGGATCTCAATGTAATTTTCCCTTTTTAATGTCCCTGATGTAAAATGTATTCTGGTCGACCATGTAAAATTCTACCTAAAAGTAACTAGTAAAATTTAAATGAATTTAAGCTAAGTTGTCAACGAGTATGAACCATTCTTGTATTTCAAGACAAACGACCATGATCAATGCCATATCTACATCATACTTTATGATAATGATACCATATCCAAGAATTTGCATGCCAAAAAATTTGGCCATATTTTGAAAATAATCAAAGATGAAGTAGTATGAAGAGTATGGCTCGATCAGCTACTCTCTCGAGAAGGATCCAAACCCGACTATTTTCCTTGCTTAATTTTAGGGTCCTTTGTGCTAAATGTATGGACCTCGATGTAATTCCCCCCTTTTTAGGTCCATGTTGTAAAATGTACTCCCACCAACCGCGTAAATTCTAACCTAAAACTCTAAAAGTAAGTGGTGAAATTTAAACAAATTTCAGCTTATAGTTGGTAACGAGTATGAACATTCTTTGATTTAAATCCGAACGACCACAAGGTCAAGGCCATATCTCTACATCATACTTTATTCTGATGATCGAGTATCCAAGAATTTGCATGGCGACATATTTGGCCATACTTTGAAAACAATTGAAGAGGAAGTAGTATGAAGAGTATGGCTCGATCAGCTGCTCTCTCGAGAAGGAGCCAAACCTGACTATTTTCTTTGCTCAATTTTAGGGTCCTTGATGCTAAATGTATGGACCTCGATGTAATTTTCCCCTTTTTAGGTCCTTGGTGTAGAAGGTACTCCCACCGACTATGTAAAATGCTAACCTAAAAGTAAGTGGTGAAATTTAAACGAATTTAAGCATAGCTGTCAACGAGTATGAAAAATTCTTGGATTTCAAGCCGAACGACTCCAAGGTCAAGGCCATATCTCTACATCATACTTTATGTTGATGATTCCATATCCAAGAATTTGCATGGCCACAGATTCAGCCATACTTTGAAAACAATCGAAGAGGAAGTAGTATGAAACGTATGGCTAGATCAGTTGCTCTCTCAAGAAGGAGCTGAACCCGACTATTTTCTTTGATCAATTTTAGGGTCTTTTGTGCTAAATGTATGGAACTCAATGTAAGTTTCCCTTTTTAGATCCTTGCTGTAAAATGTACTCCCACCGCCCGTGTAAAATTCTAACCTAAAAGTAAGTGGTGAAATCGAAACAAATTTAAGCATAGTTGTCAACGAGTACAAAAAATTCTTGGATTTCAAGATGAACGACCAAGGTCAAGGCTATATCTACATCATACTTTATGCTTATGATCCCATATCCAATAATTTGCATGCCGAAAAATTTGGCCATATTTTGAAAACAATCAAAGATTTTAAAAAAAAATAATAATCAATTTCAATTTCCAAGTGACATGAATTTATTTTCTGAAAAGCAAGTAAGAAGAATTTATTTCCTTTTTCTGTTAAAAAATAAAGAGGAAAAAGAGACTATGAGCACAGAGGAGGTAGCGAGAGAGCTATGAAGAGGAGGATTTGAAGGAGGTGCGATGTTAGAGCAAAGCTAGGATGGGTTCCTGACATGAGGTACATGGTATAGTGAGTAGAGTAAATTTTAGGACTTTTACAATATATATGCACATAAAACAAATTGTGTTTTCTATCTCCTTCACTCCCTCATCACCACCCACACCCCGGCTGGCGGATCTCTCCCTCGTCCACAATGTGGCGATGTGCACGCGCATCGATCGACGACCTACCTTGTGTCGGCGACTTCGTGTATGTGTCTAGCGTGTTCGCCAGCTATGTTGGTGGGAACCATTTTGGTCCTTGGCGACAAAAAGTATTACTACTACTCCCTCTGACCCAAATTAATTGACTTGTATTTGTCAGATTCGAATGCATCTAGCACTAGAACATGTCTAGATATATCCGAATCTAGAAAAATTCGAGTCAAGTAATTTGAGGGAGTACAATAGAGTAGCAATTCAAACTTTCCCGGTTTCAAAATTTTCACTTCCTTCACAAACATCTGGGTGGAAGGATATTCAATAGATCGCCATTCGCAGTACTACTAGTACTACAGGGTACACTGAGTAGTAGCAAAAGAAACTTTTTTTGATGATAGTACCAAAAGAAACTTCATTCAACCATTAACATAACAACACGATTTTACATATATAGGACTCACTGCTGAACTAGTGTAGGTCCGGCGCCTCCTAGCACCTAGTCCGCGCCGCTAGTGGCAGCTGTTTAGACATCAGCACCAACGCCATCTCTAGCGACATAGCCGGCTCCTGACTCATTGGCACCTCCGGATAATGCGGCGACACGTCCGGATAACACGGCTGTACCTCATGAGCCATCGGCAGAACCTCTGGATAAGGGGGCGACACCTCCGGGAGGACACTATGGATAAGTTGGCATTGTTGGGGAACTAGTCCCAGTAGTTGGTGAAACAGTTGGCACCGGTGAACACCACCATCTCACAGCCCTAGTGGAAGGCCTGGCCGTAGAGGAGTGATACGTTGCTAACATATCTATAATTTTTGATGTTCCATGCTTGTTTTATATCTACTTTCTTATGTTGTGTCCACACTTTGGAGTATTTTTATACACTTTATTGGACTAACCTATTAACAAGATGCCACAGTGCCAGCTGCTTGTTTTCTGCTGTTTTTGGTTCCAGGAAAGTCAGAAAATGAATATTCTCGGAATTGGATGGGACAAAAGCCAAAGTCAATATTTCACCGAGGGGGACACAGAGCCAGAAGACGATACGGAGAGGGGCCAGGGGACGGCCACACCACCTGGCCGCGCGTCGAGGCCTGGCCCACGCCAGGGGGTGGTTCGGCCGCCTAGGGCACCCCCTCGACCTCCCCTTTCGCCTATATATCGCCTCTAATACAGAAACCCTAAGGACCCGATCAAAATTCCACGAAAGAGTCTGTAGCCGCCGTCATCTCCATCCCTAGATCGGGAGGGATCTGAAGCTCTTCCCGGCACCCTGTCGGGGGGGGGGGGGGGAGAATTCACCCTGGAGGCCTTCTTCATCACCATGTCTGCCTCCGGTGTGATGCGTGAGTAGTTCATCCCTAGACTACGAGTCCATGTAGTAGCTAGATGGTTGGTTCTTCTCCTTTGTGCTACCATGTCTAGATCTTGTGAGCTCCGTTCAAGATCATCTATTTGTAATCATACATGTTGTGTTTGCGGGGATCCGATGGATATTGAGATGCTATTTCAGATTGATTATTGATTCTATCATGTGTTTGTTATTTTTGATCTTGCATGCTCTCCGTTGTTAGTAGCTATCTTGGCTGAGTAGATGCTAGCAACTCCAAGAGGGAGTATTTATGCTCGATAGTGGGTTCATGCCTCTAGTAATCTAGGGTAGTGACAGAAATCTCTAAGGTACTAGATGTGCTATTTCTACTAGGGAGAAAACAACAATCCTTTGTTCATATAACAATCATATTGTTTACTTTACATGCAATGCTTAATGCAATTATCTGTTGCTTGCAACTTAATACTAGAGGGGGTTTGGATGATAACCTGAAGGTGGATTATTAGTCATAGATGCAGTTGGATTACAGTCTATGTATAATGTTGTAATGCCCAATCAAATCTCATAGAAGGCAAGATGATTAGTATATGCATGTATGCTTTCTCGATGTTTGTCAATTGCCCCGCTGTAATTTGTTCACCCAACATGTCATCTATCTTAAGGAGAATCACCACTAGTGAACTATGGACCCCGGTCCTTTCTTTTACCATCAATCTACAACTATTTACTGTTTTATGTTTACTTTCTTCAAGCTAATCCTATCTTCCACACAATACGTTTAATCCTATGTTTTCAGCAAAACCGGTGAGATTGACAACCTCACTATAAGTTGGGGGCAAAGTTCTGTGGTTGTGTTGTGAAGGATTCCAAGTTGGAAACAACACCTTGGAGGTGTTTCCTTGCTCCTACTGGTTCGATAACCTTGGTTTCATAACTGAGGGAAAACTTGATGTTGTGCTCATCATACCTTCCTCTTGGGATTCCCCAAAGAGCTCAATATATTTTGGGTCATCAAGCTATTTTTTGGCGCCGTTGCCGGGGAGTCAAGGACATCTTCACAAGGGGAGTCTCTCATAACCAATATCTTTACTTTGTTATTTTCATTTTGCTTAGTTTATTTTTGCTTTGTTTGCTTGTTTCTTTATCAAAAACACACAAAAATTAGTTGTACTAGTTTGCTTTCTTTATTAAAAAAACAAAAAATTATTAGTTCCTACCTTAAGTTTTCATTATGTCTAGCATTGCTCCAATCACTATGTCACCTGAGGAAATGATTTTTACTTTCAAATAAGGAATCGAGGAGAACTTTAAAGAAGCTTGGTCTAGAATCTCTAAATTGCATGAAAAAAGTGAACCTAAAATGACTCAAAGCTTGTTTCTTAGCAGTTTTTACTTTGGAATCGCTCTTTCCTATATATATGCTTTGGATGCTGTAGTGGGAGGAGATTTCATCCAATTCAATGAGTATAAAGCTTTTAATGCCATAAATAAGTTGGTCTTGACATATAACTTGCCTACTAAATCTGATTCTTCCTTTATAAACATATTTGCTAGGTTGAACACTCTTGAGACCCACACTGATAGTTTAAAAGAATGGTATAACATGCTTAGAGAGCATCATGATTATGTTCCAATAAACTTTGAACCCTCAAAATGGCTTCCTACATTGAATTTTTTTATAAATAATGAAACGTTTCATGCACGCTGTGATATCATGTCTGAATTCTGTCTTATACCTAAAGATATCTATGAATCTTTGAGTCTTTGGGGTAATTCTAAAGGGGGAGAAACAATATCTCTTGCTAATAATGCCACAATATTACCCATTGGAATAGCTGAAGGAGTGTTTACAAAGATTCTAGGGAAAGTGGTGTCTACTGATTATCTTGTTATTGAATGTGTAGGAAAAGGACAAATCACACTTGGTAGATCCCTACTTAAACTCCTTGGAGCAACAATAGATGTGGAAAAGGGCATCATGCACTTTGCTTCCCCACCTAACAACCATACGTTCCCCAAGTATAAGAATAAAAGTAAGAGAGGTAAGGGCAAGAAATTTGGTCTTAATGCTCCTTCATTTGAGAATACTTGATGGTTTTCTTGCTCTTATGCCTAACTTAAAGGCGTTAAAGAAAAGTACTTATTGGGACATAACCCAAAAGTTATAGTTGATTCTTGGAAGTTATTACCTCTGTAATAACCTCTCCTTATCCTTTTTATTTTCTTTTTATGCCAAGAGTAACATCTAATGAGAGAGAAGTACTGCTTGGGAAAGTTGTTGTCCCGAGACAGATTTGTGTGCTTCGCTGTAAAAATCCGTGTAAAATTCGTGTAAAAATCGCGGTCTAGGTTTTTATCCAACTTTCGTTAGTTCAACACAGTTCGATTTGAGCAACAGAAGGTCTTTGAAAAAATTGGTTTTTACCTGCTGGTCTGTTTTGACAGATTTTTGACACTATTTGCATTTGCTTCTTGTTGATTCCTTTTGGGTTCTTTTTGGGGAATTGAGCTTTTTTAGGGAAGTGCTACAGTAGTTTTTGTTTTAATGGAAGTTTTACTTGTGTTGGAACTGAACCAAAATACTTATTATCTTGAGTACACTAATGTTGCTAATTAAGATTGTGTGAAGTTTTGTATGAAGGAAAAAATTTCAGGTGTACGGAAAGAATGATGTAATGAGATGAAGAATGGACTAAAGCTCAAGCTTGGGGATGCCACCCGTGTCACCCCAGGAAATATCCAAGAATTACAAGCGTCAAAGCTTGGAGATGCCCAAGGCATCCCCTTCTTCATTAATAAAAATCTCAAGTTTGTTCCAAACACTTCATTTTTATTGTTTCATGCACAGTTGTGTTGTTCTTGGAGCGTCTTCGTTTTTTTTGGTTTTTGTTTGCTTAGTTTGCTTGAATAAATTGGTTGGACCCCCTCATTCATACATTAGTTTTAAAATAAGATTGGTTTGGATTGGAAAAGAGTAGGAAAAGTTCATGCTTAAGTGGTAAAATGAGCTTGTTTTTGACTGTGGCCTATGCTTTGTCATGTCATGCTTGATATTGTTTTTGCTTTATGCTTAGTGATTTTTGCTGTAGCATGACATGTTATAAACAATTAGATTGCTTAATGTGCCTTGAAAGAATCATGCGTTATTTTAGCATATTAAAGCATAGTATTGTGGTATTCTCCATTGATGCTTTATTTGGGTTGACTTGGCGCATGCTCACACCATGTTAAGACTATCCCAAGTCACCATAGCCTCTATGATCATTTAGTTTTCGACTTGTAATATTACTTTATGCTTTAATTAATGATGTTTTGTCGATTTGCATGATTATGTCAATTATTGCTCTCTTAGTTGGTCGCTCCCAGTCTTTTGCTAGCCTCCATAACCAAGTATGAGTTCCACTCATGCATCCAACTCCAAATAAAACCAAGTTACTCCAAAGAGTCCACCATACCTACCTATTAGCATTTGCTATTCCAAGTATATTCATGTTTTTATCTACCTTCCGAATTAAACTTGTTATGCGAAAATTAGTGATTAAAGCTCTCACGAACTTGATGGCACACTTTACTTTCTTGCACTTAATAATCTTGAACCATTGTGTCCATATTTGTTGCGTATATGCTTGTGCTTTATAAGTTGAAGTTGGCAGAACCATGTATCATGGGGAACGCTTTCAGCATTGCACTTATATTCCATTGATATCATGATTTTTTTGCTTATGGATCCCAGCGGTGTGAAATAAAAGGGGAACTTGTAAGATCATGGAGTTTGTATGTGTGTTAGAGAAACACCTAGGCCGCTAGCCTAAGCCATGCCTAATCATGGTGGAAACTTGCAGCATAACCATAATGAGCACTCTATGAAGCATCCCCAATAAAAACCTATGCAAATAGCAAATAAAAAGATCGCTGAGAGGCTCATTGTCTACTTGCCTTATCATTTTGATATGAGATAGCTCCTGTGTCATGGGGCAAGGGGTACCCCGTTGTAGGTTCTCTATGATACATATGTACTGACAATGACAAGAGCTTACTTGTGACTGAAGTTGAGTAGCATGAGGTTCGGTACTCGTAAGCAAGGGGCATTAGATTTCAACTTATAACTTGTCAAGCATATCCTCTTAGTTGTGTCATTTTAACCTTAATCACCTAAAGATGCTTATGATAGGGTCAATGAGAGCTGAAAGCTAATAACTACCATAATTTTGGAAGCTCTTTATGAGACTTGAATCCCTGCTTCCTTCTATGAAGGCCTTTCTTTTAGATTTATGTTGAGTCCCCATCTTCTATCTTTATGCACCTATTGAGAGAGCATAGTGGCCATTCTTAGTTTAATGTGCATTGTCCCAAGACTTGTTGATTGATGTATAACTTTGATATTGCTTGTTCTTGAACTATTTGTATCTAGTCACCCTTATGAACTTTGAAGGTGTCCTATGCATTTATGTTTTGCTACACTACGAGGGAAAAGTTGGATACCATTCTCATTATGCTTTCTTTATGTGAAACAAACAAACGTCTTGCAAAGCATTGTTATTCATGAATCTTTTGTTTGTGCCTTTTCATGTTACAACATAGTTGCTATGTCTTATAGTTAGAACTATATCTTTCATGCTATGTTAAAGTACTATGATCCTAGCTATCAATGTTCTACAAATACTTTGATCAAGTTTATGATGGTGCATGTCACCTCAAAAATTATTCTTTCTTTTTATCACTTACCTACTCGAGGACGAGCAGGATTTAAGCTTGGGGATGTTGATACGTTGCTAACGTATCTATAATTTTTGATGTTCCATGCTTGTTTTATATCTACTTTCTTATGTTGTGTCCACACTTTAGAGTATTTTTATACACTTTCTTGGACTAACCTATTAACAAGATGCCACAGTGCCAGCTGCTTGTTTTCTGCTGTTTTTGGTTCCAGGAAAGTCAGAAAATTAATATTCTCGGAATTGGACGAGACAAAAGACAAAGTCAATATTTCATCGAGGGGGATACAGAGCCAGAATACGAGACAGAGAGGGGCCAGGGGACGGGTCCATGTAGTAGCTAGATGGTTGGGTCTTCTCCTTTGTGCTACCATGTCTAGATCTTGTGAGCTCCATTCATGATCAAGATCATCTATTTGTAATCATACGTGTTGTGTTTGCGGGGATCCGATGGATATTGAGATGCTACTTCAGATTGATTATTGATTCTATCATGTCTTTGTTATTTGTGATCTTGCATGCTTTCCGTTGTTAGTAGCTATCTTGGCCAAGTAGATGCTAGCAACTCCAAGAGTTAGTATTTATGCTCGATAGTGGGTTCATGTCTCTAGTAATCTGGGGAAGTGACAGAAATCTCTAAGGTACTAGATGTGTTGTTGCTACTAGGGAGAAAACAACAATCCTTTGTTCATAGAACAATCGTATTGTTTAATTTACACGCAATTCGTAATGCAATAATCTGTTGTTTGCAACTTAATACTGGAGGGGGTTCAGATGATAACCTGAAGGTGGACTATTAGTCATAGATGCAGTTGGATGGCGGTCTATGTATAATTTTGTAATACCCAATCAAGTCTCAAAGGAGTCAAGATGATTAGTATATGCATATATTGCTTTCTCGATGTTTGTCAATTGCCCCGCTGTAATTTGTTCACCTAGCATATTATCTATATTAAGGAGAGCCACCACTAGTGAACTATGGACGCCGGTCCTTTCTTTTACAATCAATCTACTATCAACTGTTTACTGCTTTGTGTTTACTTTCTGCAATTTATTACTTTCTTCCACTCAATACGTTTAATCCTTTGTTTTTAGCAAAACCGGTGAGATTGACAACCTCATCGCAAGTTGGGGGCAAAGTTCTGTGGTTGTGTTGTGTAGGTCTCCACGTTGCTGCTGACGCCGGTACGCCCTGCCAAAGTCCAGCTAGCTACTCGGCAAAGGAGGGGGCATGATGGTAAGAAATTTTAGTTTTTTTCTCGAAAAGGTAAGAAATTTTAGTACCCATCTGATTCAAAAGATTTGACTACTCCCAAGATGGTTGTTACATTTGTAGGATTGATTCCCATAGGAATTATTCCTAAGTATTCCTTTGCACTAGATTTTGTAGGAAATCAAATATCCACACACACCTCTTTTTCAGAATCCTCTGTTTGTCCTACTACGATAGAGTCAAACAAACTTTGGTTCATATGGAATTCCCGTAGGATTGGAGTGGGCATGATATTGTAATCCTACATTTATTTTCTCTATGATACGAATCAAGCAGGCATATATTTTACTACTATTTCACCAGTCAACAAGTCGTAAACTTCTTATAGTTGTTTTCTTCTAGTTTCAGTGCTTCTCACTGTATTATAGTCAGAATGTCTTGAAGAATCATCCGCGTGAAGAAAGAAATTTGTGTGTGACCAACGAGTTGTACAAAGGTTATCATGAACTCATGATTTCCATGGGCGATGATGGGCGTGCAGTGATAACTACTGGTACGAGCTGGCGAAATGTTGTTAGGGATGTGAAGCTCTTAAAACACGAAATGGCTATCTTCTGGTTCAAGGAACATGCACATGGACTTCGTCTCAACGTGTTCAGCGGTATCCCGCTTCACTGGAAGTTCATATTAATATCATCGAACTTGTATTCAAGCCTTAATGAGAGCTGGAGACATTCAAGGAAACACGAAGGATCCTGATAAGCTATTGTACTTATACTACTAGCCACTATTGCTCCTGGTGGAACTATGGAACTTATAGCAACTAGTACCAGTAGTACTCAAGTATTAATCATGTTTTTATTATTAGTACTCAACTTTTTGTGCCTAGTCAATCTCAAACTGCTGGCAACGCGAGCAAGGGCTCCTTCCATCGCAAATCTTTTGCCTTGTTTAAAAAAGGCTCCTCCACCACAAATTATGTCTCATCGCTCCCTTTCATGTGAGAAAAGGCTCCTGGATGAAGAGAATCATCCTCCCTCTCTCCTCCTGAATGCGGCATTGGCTGCTATGCTCAACTCATGCATCTATGCTTGGCACTTGTTCAGGTGGGAAGCATCATAGCAGTGACCTCTTCCTTTTTTTGCGAATCACAGTCACCTCTTCCTTCTCATGTAAGCTTTCGCGCAATGGAGTACAACCGTGTAGGCGCAACAGTGCAGAGAAAGTTGGGGCTCGTGGTGGTCCAGCCCAACTTTCCTTCCGTTTCCCTCGTGCTTCCACCCAAAAAATGAGCTCTGGCTGGATGTTTTCTTTCTCTTCCATATTAGGCTGCTCATAGTGCTAAATAACTTAGGATAGTAAAACTTTCACATGCTACTACAGTACCTTCAAAGTGTATTGGGTAATAACATGTGTCTAGTGTCATGGAAGGCTTTCCCTGCAAAAAAGTGTCATGCAATGCCTAATTAATTAGGCCTACTTGTAGGAGTAGCTCATATCTCCTGGATGAAGGAGAATCATCCTCCCTCTCTCCTCTTCAATGCGGCATTGGCTACTCTGCTCATGAATCGGTGAATGTATGACTTTAATGGGACTTGTTCAGGTGGGTAGCATCGTAGCAGTCACCTCTTCCTTCTCATGGAGTACGGAGTACAACCGTGCAGGCGCAGCAGTGCAGAAGTTGGGGCCCTTGGTGGTCCAGCCCAACTTTCCTTCTGTTTGCCTCGTGCTTCCACCCAAAATGAGCTCTGGTTGGATGTATTCTTTCTCTTACATATTTAAGGTTGTTGAAGTGTGATACATCATAAATGTATCTATAATTTTTGATGCTCCATGCTTGTTTTATATCAACTTTCTTATGTTTTGTTTACACTCTGAGGTATTTTATACATTTTCTGGAATTAACCTATTAACAATACGCCGCAGTGCCAGTTGCTTGTTTTCTGTTGTTTTTGGTTTCAGAAAAGTTAGTAAGCAAATATTCTCGGAATTGGATGGGACAAAAGCCAAAGTCAGTATTTTACCAGAAGGAACACGGAGTCTGAAGGGCAGCCGAAGTGGGGTCACGAGGTGGCCACACCATAGGGTGGCGCAGCCCCCCTAGGCGCGCCAGGCCCTGGTGTGGGCCTCTCGGGCGGCCACCGACCTTGCCCCTTCGCCTATAAAATTATGCCGATGCAGAAACCCTAAGGACCCGATCAAAAATCCACGAAAGAGTTTGTAGCCGCCGCCATCTCCATCCCTAGATCGGGGGGATCCGAAGCTCTTCCCGGCACCCTGCCGGAGGGGAGAGATCATCTCGGAGGCCTTCTTCATCACCATGCCAGCCTCCAGAGTGATGCGTGAGTAGTCCGTCATTGGACTATGGGTCCTTACAGTATCTAGATGGTTGGTTCTCCTCCTTTGTGCTATCATGTTAAGATCTTGTGAGCTCCGTTCATGATCAAGATCATCTATTTGTAATCCTATATGTTGTGTTTGTGGGGATCCGATGGATATTGAGATACTATGTCAGATTGATTATTTATTCTATAATGTCTATGTTATTTTTGATCTTGCATGCTCTCCGTTGCTAGTAGCTATCTTGGCCAAGTAGGTGCTTGTAACTCCACGAGTGAGTATTTATGCTCGATAGTAGGTTGCATCTAGTAATCTGGGGAAGTGACAAAAATCTCCAAGGTTGTGGATGTGTTGTTGCTACTAGGGAGAAAACAACAATCCTTTGTCCATGGGGCAATTGTATTGTTTACTTTACACGATTTGCTTAATGCAATTAACTGTTGCTTGCAACTTAATACTGGAAGGGGTTCGGATGATAACCTGAAGGTAGATTATTAGTCATAGATGTAGTTGGATTACGATCTATGTATTATGTTGTAATGCCCAATCAAATCTCGTAGGAGTCAAAATGTCTAGTATATGCATTGTTATGCTTTCTCAATCTGTCAATTGCCCCGCTGTAATTTGTTCACCCAACATGTTATTTATCTTAAGGAGAAACACCTCTAGTGAACTGTCGACCCCAGTCCATTCCTTTACCATTAATATACCATCTACTGTTTATTGTTTACTGTTTACTTTCTGCAAGCAATTACTATCTTCCACACTATACGTTTAATCCTTTGTTTTCAGCAAAACTGGTGAGATTGACAACCTCACCGTAAGTTTGGGCAAAGTTTTGTGGTTGTGTTGTGTAGGATTCCAAGTTGCTAGCAACAACTTGGAGTTGTTTCCTTACTCCTACTGGTTCGATAACCTTGGTTTCATGTAGCACCCCAATTGTCTAACAATTGTAATGCTACTTGTCCTAGTAAGATATTGGCTACTTCATAGATATTATTGTTGCATCATAGTTATATCATGCTCATGTCATCATGCCACCTTGCATTTGAGCATCATATAAAACCCTTTTGTTTTTGGTTCTTCTCTCACATGCATTATTAATTGTATTTGCCTCTTGATATTGTATTTGGTTATTAATATATTGTCAATGCCCAAGTTGAGTTGGGGGCATATCTTTTATTTCCATCCTACCACCTTTCTCTTCCACCACTTTATAATCCCACCATCCCATTAACCATGAGCTTGTTTCTTTTTCTTTAGCTATTTAATTCTAGCTCATGTAGTTTGGGGTGGATTAAGTCCTCTAAATTCTTGTGCTTGGTTTTATCTCCACTTCTTGGAAATGCATAAGATTAATGCCATCATATTAGTATTGTTTTCACAAATAAATATTGGCATTAGTATTTTTGCATGGGCCATGCAAGTTTCTCCACTACCTTCCTCTCCTTTGGTTTTTCTTTGGTTTTGTTGGTTCCTATCTTTGTGGAAAACATCTCCTACCACTCCACCATTCTCATATCCTCTCCCTCATTCTTTTCTTTTAATTTATTTTCTACATGCATGATCATATGAGCTTATCTTTTTCCACCTAATTTCTTTTCTTCCTCTTTATTTCTTGTTTCCATTCCTTCTAGCTCAAGTTAGTCCAAGCCCCATGATCTTTCTTGAGATGTCCTCATAAACAAATTAACAACTAAACACCTAATAATAATCTAAACCTACTTTTCTCTTCTTTATTCTTTTAATCCTATTTCTACTAAGCCCTAACTCTAAACCCCCCCTCTCTCTCTAGCTTGACCATCTCCTCCCTCTCTCTCTAACCTGCTGAGCAGCACCCTAGCTAACCCTAACCCTCTCCCTAACCCTAGCTAACCCTAACCCGAGCCATGCCCCATCTAACCTAGCCTAGCTAACCCTCCCTCTCTTCTCTCTCCGGCCGAGCCAGCCCCACAAGCCACCACGCCGCCTGGTCCACCTGCAGCCCCTCCTCTCTACAGCTACCTGCCCCAGGACGAGCCCCAGCTCGCCCATGTGCTCGAGGAGAAGGAGGAAAAGGTGGCACCCGAGCCACCTTTTTACCTGCCGTGCCCACCTGCCTCTCCTCTCTCTCCCTCTCACTTTCCCCTCCTCCTCACGTCTCTGGCCTCGCCAGATCCGCCCCAGAGCATCCCCCTCCTTCCCTTTTTTTCTCCCCGACCACAACCCCTGCCGTTGGTAGCCGCCAACAGCACCGCGCCCCCGACGTTCCTGACCATGAGCACGACGTGGAGGTGGCCCAGGAGACCGAGAACCGTCCACTACAGCACCCCGTACCCGCCGTTGCGAAGGAGAAGCCTCCAGTTCCGCCAGATCCTCGCCGCCCGACGCGAAACCCTAATCGCCGGAGCGCCTACATCACCGACGATCCGCCGCTCCTCGCTCCGATCAGAGCCCACCCTCGAGCCCGCGGTGAGTCCCTCGACCTCCCTGACAACCTCCGCTTCGCCGACGCCACCTAGCGCCGCCGATCGTTTCATCGAACGGCCGTAGTGCGCCAGAGCTCGCCGTCGTCTGCAGCGTCCCGCGTCGTATCGAACCCTAACTAGGTCGCGCTCACCTCCCTGTCAGCTCCCCTAGCACCGCCGCACTGGTTAGCCGCCTCCGCGCGCAATCCCGCGTCCCAGGATCGAACCCCCGCCCCGCGCCGCGCGCCGGATTCGCGTCAGACGGAGGAAAACGATAAACAGTATCGGGCCCGTGGTCATCTTACAAAATGCCCCCCACCTTTTTGGATTCCCTCCACCCGCGCTCCAAGCGACCCCACCTGTCCGTCGCCCTGGCCATCTTGTAGAAACCACCCCCAGTTTTCCTGGCCGTAACCCGCGGTCCAGCTGGCGCCCCACCTGTCAGCCCCTATCTCGTCCACCGCTGACACGCGGGCCTGCGCCAGTTGGCCCACCCCGCAGTCACTGTGGCTAGGCAAGCCCGCGGTGACAAAAGATTTCCCGCGCGCGAGGCACAGTCAGCACCAGGCCCACCCGTCAGTGACTATGGCTAGAATTTCCTGCGGTGTAAAAAGTAATTCCCTGAGTCTGTTTTTATTCAAATCTTTTCCAAATTTATTTAAATTCAAATTCTTTTCAGATTCAAATAATTTTTAAAATACAAATCCAAATAATACATGTAATATATGTTTTGGAATCATAAAAATGTGAGGAATTCAAATATGCCATTCAAAATATGTTTTGAACACTTTAAATTTCGAGATGATTAAAATTACAAGAAAATGCCCTTTTCCTTATTTAAATAAGAACTTTTGTTTTATAACTCCAAATTTGACAAATAATATGTCTAACTCGATCAGCGCAATGAGCCCGTTCTATTTATGCAGTCCTTGTTCTGAATTGAAGCATGCATCATGTTGTCATTTAAAATCTGAACTGTTTATGGCAATAAAACTTGGGCAAATAAATAATAAAGTGCTTTATTTCTTGTATCCACACCTCACCTTTGCCATGCTACTTTAATGCCATGTAATTGTGCATCATTCATCATGGCATGCTTGGTTGCTTGTTGCATTTTAATTCATATGCTTGTGCACTTTATTTATGTTGGCCCTTGTTTGTTTGGTTCTTCTTCGAATAGACGCCTAGCAGGAGAATTACCAGGAATCACAGGAGTATTACCCAGATCCATCTCTCGCTTCAACTGAGCTGCCAGGCAAGCACTACCACATGCTTGCATACATACAGTACCTATTGCCTCTATCTTATTCTTGCATCATTGAGTCGCGATTGCATTAAATTGAATCCCAAGTATTGCATAGCCTTTACTGTTAAACCACATTAAGCCTGTTCCGGTCCCATGAGCCATTACTACAGGAGTTGTTTGAGCCATGCGAGTCATAGAAAAGCATGAGTAGGGTATGTGAGTGTCTGATGGATAATGAGGTACCTAAACAACATAACCTGAGTAGTAATGGGATAACTAATGAAAGAGGCACCGGTGAGCAATATCTGCTATTTGGTTTTTTTTTCATGCTCACTTGTGTCCCGTAGGACCCCGAGTACTTGATTCCTGTTCCTTGTTTATTCGCACTATCCACATCCGGGAGGCCTTATGGACCCCCCTGAGCCAGATCTTGATTCATTCTTATTTCTTGGGGCCACAATTAGTTTGGGGCTTTATTACTATTCTGTACTTATGCCATGTTACTGCTTTATTTAAGATTGTGCGAGGAGCACCTGTACTGTTTTGGATCATGACATGTTTTCGCTGTATCGACAAGCCCAGTCATATTTTCGGGTTCCCAATCGTTTACCGCCGTCCACACAAACCTTGGGTCCGTCTCGGAGCCGGCCAACTTCGTTGCGGGTAGCTTAATGGGGTGGCCCCCTGAAATATTTCTGAATCCTGTGATTGCTTTGTCATGAATGCCTCATTGGGTTTTGATTTGGTTTTTCCGAGGTTGACCGAGTGTGTGTTGCTATTCGTGCACCCCTGCAGGGTAAATCTTTCTGAAAGCCGTGTCCGCGGTTATGGACGACTTGGAGCACAGTTTCTCGATCATAGACAAGTATAACTAAAGTACCGCTTTTAAATTGACTAAGTACTTGGCTAGTAAATAGTGCAATACTCATGGAATGGTTAATAAAACTGTCAATGGATGATGGGGGTTGTTCGTCCGCTTCCTCGTTGGTAAGCGAGGAGGAGGATGGATCTGTTAATTATACTGTTATAACTGTTGTTCTTAATTCACAGACTTCTGTCTATCATTGGTTAGGCAGAAGGTTAGCGAGTCTCTATAGAATTGTTAGGTATTATCTTTTGCTGCAATTGCGTCACCCCAGGTTGTGTCCCCTTTAGTGGCATAAAGACTTGCTGAGTACCCCTAGGGTCTCACACGATAAATTGTTTGATTCAGATGAACAGGTGTACCCGCAAGATGGATACTGGGTGGAAGAGACAGATGATGTTGGCAACGATCATTCGGTGTAGAGATTCCGGGAACGGGGATCCGTGTGATCTGTGGGCGGGATGTGTTTATTTATGGGGCATCTTATGCCAATTTGCTTCTTATCCGTACTCGGATCTTGTTTTCCGCTTCCGCCTGATACTCTGATGTGTGATGTATGAGGAGCTATCCTAAATTATTATATCTATCTAGGACATTTGGATCTTGCCGTATGGCGTTGCTATATTTCTATTTCTTTTAGATGGAATGGCTCTGAGGACTGTTGTATGTGGCTTGCATACATACTCATTTGTGTATGTAGTTGATCCCTTCGCCTGCCGATTACACCGCTCGTTCTTGTCCCGTTGTCTGAAAGTGGTTAGGACGGCCGAAAGGTCTACCGTGAGTGGCCCTGGGCCCCGCCATACTATTTTAACCACTTTCGTTCATCTAGGCATTAATTAAGAGCGTAATTCACCGAGGTAGTTACATTTCATAACTGAGGGAAACTTGTTGTTGTGCTCATCATACCTTCCTCTTGGGGTTCCCAACGAGCTCTACATATCTTGAGCCATTAAGCACTTTTCTGGCGCCGTTGCTGGGGAGTTAAGGACAACTTCAATCTCTTCCTCCTCGTCAATCACTTTTCAAGGAGAAAGAAGATTCTTGCAAGGGGAGTCTCTCACAACCAATCTCTTTACTTTGGTTTTGTTTTGCTTAGTTTATTTTTGCTTTGTTTGCTTGTTTCTTTTTATCAAAAACACAAAAAAATTAGTTTTACTGGTTTGCTTCTTTTATCAAAAACACAAAAAAATTAGTTCCTATTTCAGTTTCTATTTCTGTTAGCTTGCTTTAATCTTGCAAAAAAAAATGACTACTCCTGAAAACACTAAGTTCCGTGACTTCACTAGCACAAACAACAATGATTTCATGTGCACACCTATTGCTCCACCTGTTCCTGAAGCTGCTTTCTTTGAAATTAAACCTGCTTTGCTCAATCTTGTCATGAAAGAACAATTCTCTGGTGCTGGTGTTGATGATGCTACTGCTCACCTTAATAACTTTGTTGAACTTTGTGAGATGCAAAAACATAGGGATATAGATGGAGATATTATTAAGCTTAAATTGTTCATTTCTCTTTGAGAGGAAAAGCTAAAGAATGGTTGCTATCCCTACCTAGAAATAGTATTGATTCTTGGATTAAATGCAAAGATGCTTTCACTGGAAAATATTATCCTCCTGCTAAGATTATATCTATGAGAAGTGAAATAATGAAATTTAAACAATTTGATAATGAACATGTTGCTCAAGCTTGGGAAAGAATGAAATCTTTGGTAAAGAATTGCCCCACTCATGGACTGACTGCTTGGATGATTATCCAAACTTTTTATGCAGGACTAAATTATTCTTCAAGAAATCTGTTGGATTCTTCTGCTGGAGGCACCTTTATGACCATTACTTTGGGTTCTGCAACAAAGCTCCTTGATAATATGATGGTTAACTATTCTAAATGGCACACTGAGAGAGCTCCACAAGGTAAGAAGGTAAATTCTATTGAAGAAACCTCCTCCTTGAGTGATAAAATTGATGTTATTATGTCTATGCTTGTTAATGGAAAAGCTCATATTGATCCAAATCATGTTCTCTTAGCCTCTTTGGTTGCTCAAGAAGAGAAAGTTGATGTGAACTTCATTAGAAATAATAATTTTGGTAACAATGCTTATGGTAATAACAATTATAGGCCTTATCCTCCTAATAATATCAATAGTTATCATGGTAAATCTGGAATGCCTAGTGAAGAAAGAATTTTAGAAGTTGAAAGAGCCACTAAAAACTTCATGCAAATGCAATATGAGAAGAATAAATTATTTACTAAAACCATGTAGGAACAATCTACTATTTTGAAAAATACTAGTCATCAACTTGACAGTTTAAATAGGGAAATTTCTGGTTTGCAATCCAAAATTTCGAATTCTGAAAAAAAATATCATCTTTGTCTGAAGCAAAATCTTCTTTGATTAATAAAATGGTTGCTAAACCTGAAACTATGGAAAACCCTTTGCTGCTACTAATGCCATACAAGTTAGAATTGATGAAAATGTTAGACTGTTAGCTGAATTGCATGCTAAGTGGGAAAGAGAAGATGAAATTGCTAGAAATAGTAGAATTTGTACTATTACCACCACCAATGTTGATGCTAGCAAACCACATGAAGTCCCATTCCTTTTGCAATAATGCCTAAACCAAGGGAACCTTTTCCAATAAAAATGTTGAAATTCTTCGAAATATGGGAAACAGTAGTTCTACTAGCTTGGATGGTAATTTTGATTTTGATCTTGATGGTTGCAATATTTCTGAAGTAATTATGTTCCTACAAAAGCTTGCTAGAAGTCCTAACGCCAGTGCTATGAATATGGCCTTTACAAAACACATTACAGATGCTCTCATAAAAATTAAAGAAAAAAAATTGAAACATAAAGCCTCTATTCCTAGGAAATTAGAAGATGGTTGGGAACCCATCATTAATATGAAAGTGAATGATTTTTATCTCAAAGATTTATGTGATCTTGGTACTAGTGTCTCTATTATGCCTATAAAGATTTATGAAATGCTTGATTTGCCACCATTGGAAGATTGTTATTTATGCGGTGCAATCAAACACCTTATCTTACTGGTTCCTGCATTTTTCATTTCTATAGGATTATAAGTGAGAATGAGGCAATAGCCTAGTGGTTGGGTCACATTTGGCGCAATCCAACGACCGAGTTCGATCCCTCTCAGGGATGAATTTCCGGAATTCTCACGCCGACCTGCTTCTACTATATGAAAAAAGTGTCTAGTTCCTCCTAGCACTATTTCATCTTTTTTTAAAGTGTCATGTCATTATATTCCTTAACTTCTCCAATTGCTATGTTTTACAAATCCTTTGAATCGAATGAACCCTAAATACACGGTGTACATGCCCTACTATTTTACCTATAGCATGCTGACTAGTCCTTAGATAAATTCCAATAGTATAGTGATGGCTCTGAAATATAGCCATCCACATCCACATTTAAACTAGATATTAGTCATACTTTTGATGGAATATCTTTCTAAACCCTGCCACTAATACCTAATAATCAAAGGGGTATGCAATCCTTTCTTGCTATTTTTCCTTGCGCAGATAATGTCGTTTAAAGACGGAAATCACTACATTAAAGTCAAAGATACGAGATTTCCAACAACCAGAAGAAACCAGGAGCCATGAAGCGGAGGCAGATGCTTTAACTCCCAACTATATGACTGGAACAAAATTCCGGCCCTATAGTTCCGGTCGTATAGTTGGCGCCGCCACCGTTAGGTCAAACAGAACAACTTTCGTGAAGGGACCCCTATATAAAGAAGCCTCAGGCGATGAGAAACAGACGCTCTCCCTGACCATCGGCCACCTCCAGATCTCCATCGATAACACCGAAGAGCCGCCGGAGGAATAGACTTAGATCTAATCTCCAAACCTGTATCCACCACCATAGCCATATTCTACCACTTGTAATAGTAGATCTCATCTTCGATTGGTGACATTGTAAGACTATTGCCATCAATCTTATGATTTTCACTATAATGTTTATGATCTTTGATCTCATCTCCATGTGTGAGTAATTTTCCTTCGGCTAAGGGCTTCGGCCTAGCCATGTAGCTTTTGTGCATGTTATTTATCATAGATGGGATCATGTATTAGTTTGTATGACATGATAATTATTGTATCCTCTCTTGCCTCAATCTAAGGACTTGTGAGGTACCCAAGACCCCGAGGATTGAGCCAGGTATAGAGAGTATGAGTAATGACTAATCTGTAGGTTGGAAACCCTAGTGACAGAAGGGGTAGTACGGATGTATGTGAGAGATTTACTTGGGATTAACGGTGATGTCACTATGCATATCATTAGTTCTCTTTATTCTATGGATGAGACTAGTAGGTTATTGCTATAAGAGGTTGCGGAGGCAATAGCAATTATGGATGCACTGCCCACGTATAATCTATCTTACTCTATCAGTTACATGCATACTTTATTTTTATCTTTTATTCCCATCAGATGTTTTTGCACAGCTACAGGTGAAACCGAACACCCTAGGCCCTCTCTCTCCATCATCGACAACAACAAAAAGATGCAAACTCTTAGTTTGGTAAAAACACAAAAGGAATTCGAAAACTCCCGAAGGTCCGTTAAAGTAACTTCACTATGCTGTTGCTTCTTGAGGATTCGATAAACCTATGCCTACTAGGGAAAAAGAGCTATACTACATCAGTAATCCAGATCGAAGGTATCAACCCTTTTTCTAGCGCTGATCCACGAACGCCATCTCCTTGTCAGTTGCAGCTGCCAGTAGGTCCTCCTCGCATTTCTTTGACTCCTAGGCGGAGCACTCCAGGGCTTCGAGTGCCTCATCGCGTTTCTTCTCTGCCGTAGCAAGACCCTTCTGGAGGGAGTCGACGCAATGAAGAAGATCATTATGCTCACCTATAAAGCATAATGGAAAACTTAAGCTCGCTAGCCTTTTGTACAAGCAGCACGGTGGAAAACGTGTGAATTCACCTTTGAAGGCACGATGCTGAACCTTCAACGAAGCATGTTGATGGCCAAGGGAAATAATTTGTTCAGCGAGGCGAGTGGATTCTTGCAAGATAGGCTGCAAAAAAGGGAAGCATGAGCATCAACCAAATTTCGACTGCCAATGACAAGAAAACTCACATGTTCCTCCAGGGACTCCGAAGTTTCCTTCTGTGTAGACGTTCGAGCAACCATCTGGTGCACCCCGGTGTGGGGGAACTCGAATAATTGGCACCGGAGGTGGCCGCCACTAGGGGAGATGGACATCACACCACTATCTACTTGTCTCTAGAATCTATGACTCCAGTCTCCTTTACAAAGCGACAATCATCAGACGATGACAATGCAGTTTGTCTACAAAACATACAAAGCAACTTCAGAAAAAGATTTTGTGACACAACAATGAACTTAGAGGAACATAAAACATACCCATCAAAATTGTCGAGGTCGAAGGAGTCCTCGAATGCCTCCTTCGGTGTCCTCAGTTTCTTCCGCGAAGGAGGAGCCATGGCACGCACATGCATGGCAGGAATCGGCTCCTCTACCATGGTAGGAGGACCCTCCGGGGTCGTCGGTGATGAGGCATCTGAGTCATCGCTTCGGGAACGTTACGAGTCCCGTTCCCATCGGACTCGGGGGCTTCATGTTCCTCCTCCATAGGGATAGTGGAGCCCGACTCGTCTTCCTCCTCGGCTTCACGAGGGATCACTCCCTCGGGCTGAGGAGGCAACATAGTGGTCACCTTCCAGTCCTGAAACAAGGAACAAACATCAGTATGCAAGTAAACACATCAAGCAATCGAAGAACAAGATGAAATCACAAGAAATCCACCTCAGGCGGAGGATGACTCGCACAGAAGGGAGGCCCGGCCGAGTCGCCAGGGAGTCTCTCCTTGGCTATGTACTTGGTCAGCAGCCAAAACCTCTTGTCTACTTCACCCAAAGAAATGTTCTCTGTCGAAATGCGAGTGGCGTCGTCAATGCTAGTCCAATAGCACATCGGATGTGCCCTAGCCTGCAGCAGCTGCACTCGACGATGCATCCATGTGCAAATGAGGTCTGCACCGTCTACTTCCTTGCCTATGCGGAGCTCAAGGTCGCAGACATGCTTGTATAGAGCCTCGGTTTCCTTGGCTTCGCCAGACATCACCGTGTTCTTCCACGACCTCCTTCTCTTGCATACTGCCATCGGATCAGCGTGAGCCTGAAGTGTTCTTCATCAACCTTCTGGTCACGAATATAGAACCACTTCTCCCTCCACCCTTGAATAGATGCATTGAAGTTGATGGCGAGGTATGTGGCATTGGAGTCTACATGGATCCTGCAGCCTCCTATATCGTAGACTACCGATCCAGATCCCGACTGGCATTTCAGTTTGAAAAGTTTTTGAAGAGCCCAAAGTGTGTCTCGATTCTGAGCCAGCACTCGCAAATGGTGATGTAGTAGGCAATGTGAAGGATGGAGTTTCGGGTCAGCTGATGCAGCTGGAGCCCGTAGAAGCAGAGTAACCCCCTCACAAACTTGTGAAGGGGAGAGAAAGACCACGAATGATAAACACGAGGAACATCACCCAAAATCCGGCGATGGACTAGGGATTACCTTGTCGCCGGGAATTCGATAGTCATTTTCCAGAGCAGTGAGAGCACCATCTTGGCACCAATTGAAGAGCTCCGTGTCCTTGATGGTGGTTGGCCGCCACAATCCATTTGTAACGCGCGTGTTTGGGCCCTTCTTATTTCCTGCGGTGGCGGTAGTACTAGTGCATGTGGCGGTAGTGCCCTTCCTTATGGCCGCGCCAGTGGCAGCCGCAGATCCGGTAGCAGGGGCACCTCTCTTTTCCCCATCTTGCACTTGTGGTGGGAGCGCCAAAAGTAGCTGGGAAAGGTGCGGAGGCCGTCCAGCGCGGCAAGGAGGTGCGAGCAATGGAACAACGAGGAGCAGCAATGGAGGCAGCACGCAAGGAAGAAGATGAACTATGGGGAAAATTACCGCACAACACATCCCTACTTAACCTCATCGGAGATGCAATCTAACAGCCAACAATGCACCAGCCCGACACGTGGCATAGATCGATATAGACGCGTGGCAATGAAAACCGTGAACCATCGCTCCACTCCTCCCATTACGCACGAGAATCAAGGAGACGCAGTTAAACTCAAAGATTACGCACGCCTGGTCAAATCCAAGTCAGAAATGGGGCCCCACTTTCGTCACGTCCCGTCAAAACCGCTCACGCGGGCAACTGAGATCATCTCATCGTCGGCACTAACATCATTAACTCCAGCAGGAGCACCTTATGACTACTCTAGTCCTTACTCGAGTCTTCGACTCGACCAAGCACTCGGGGGCTACTCCTAACAGGAGCGTTGGCCGTGCACCCGATAAATTTTATAAACCTCCAAAGCATTATAACATTGTATTTCCACTCAAAACCCTTCACTCGAATCAATAGTTCCACTGTGGACTCAGGGTTACTCCCATAGGGAGCGCTAGAAGCATATTCGAGTGAAACAAGCAAAAGACGACAGTAGTCGCAAAATATTTATAGTCCCCACTCGAGTCTACGACTCGAATAGGCACTCGGTGGCTACTCACATAGGGAGCGCTGGTCGCGCACCCTATGATTTTTTTATTATGTGTGTTGACTGCGTCCACACTCAAAAGCATTGGTGACTCTGCCTCATATTTTCCCTGCAAAGAGACTGCATCTCCTAGGCCACCCGAATCATCTCTACGATGACAAAATTCAGATGCCACGCTTGCAACGTAAAGATAAGACCTGAAGAAGGCCTGGCAACGCACCTGCTGCGCTCTACCAGAAATAATCCGTGCCTACAGGTACGATGAAATAATCCTTGACGGACGCGTCGAGTGCCCACACTTATACACTGGGATTTGACTCTATAAGACCTCCGCGGCATGAGTCGAATTATGCCAGCACTTTTCCGAATTTGAGTCTGGGGACTCGAGTTTGAGTAGATTGCGTTTTTTTGCCCTAAGGCAATTAACTAATCCCGATACATCGGATGAATCATGCACATATATCGACAATCCCTATGATACAAATTAGAGCACTCGAAAACATGCTCGATTGTGCACTCGAAGGCTTCATAAGTCTCCACTCGAATCTGTGATTCAACCGAACACTCGGGGGCTACTGACATGGGCATACCTTACACGTACTTGATCTTGGTATATATTGTCTAGCATTGAAGAAGCCCACGATGTTGCTAAGGCCTAGCCAAGATTCGGGTGACCCGAGAGACTTCGACTCCTTGGAGAACACGACAAACTCAAGATAGAAGTTTAAGGGGAAAACCCTAATATGTAACCGACTCGGCCTGCTATCCTGAGACCTAGCCTATTTATATAAAGGCTAGGAGGGGCGGCGAGGAGGACAATCCACAACCCTAGTTTCCACACCATCGCTATATTGCATCTGCGCACCCCCTGTAACTTTCGACTCCTCGATAATTCCAAGAGCAGACAAGCAGGAGTAGGGTTCTCTATGAGGCCTGAACCTGGGTAAACCTTGCGTCCCTGTGTGCTTGTTTGCTAGCCGATCGATGCCTCCAGCGCTCCCCTCTTCCTTGAACCTAATTCCATCTGCGATGGGCATTGATGAGTTAACCCCTCATCAATTGTGCTCTTCCATATTGGATGAGAAGAACAATTCTAAGGCTTCATACCTCTCGGCCATGTCCTGAGGTGCAAATACAGCCCCGAGATTAGTGATTATCTCATAAGAAGTCATCTTCTCAAAGTGCTTTTGTAGATCGACCTCCATGGTACAAAGCATGCCACTCTAGACACATCCATAACCATCTGCCCTGGACTAGAAGACATTCCGCATGTCCTGAGGTGCGAAATCTGCCGGTTTGTCCTAGCGTAGCTTCTAGTACGTAGGATAGCTTCTGGGGAACAAGGAGAATCCTCAAATTGCAGGACCATGCGGTGAAGTTTGACCCATCAGTTTAAGTTTTTCTTTCTCAAGGAAAGGGCCTAGGTTGAAGGTGGGGCGAGACATCTACAATGGTATTTGCAAATGTATCAAATTTGTGTTCATAATATGAGTTCATGGTTAATTCAACTAAATTACCCTCCCACTTAAACGAACATCCCTCATCATTTTTTAAGTGATTATATGATACTAATTCACCATCACACCCCTCGATCATCACGACTGATGGTATAGCTTGGAAGGTAGATATTGACACATCAATCACATCAATCATGTGACTCATTCTTAACTTTTTGATCACTTGTGTTCCGAGGCCATGTATGTACATGCCAGGCTTGCCAATGTTAACCTTAGTGTATTGTAGTGCAACATATATTACACCCATTGTATGCGAATGTCAATATGTCTACCACCTGATCATCACAGCATGCTTCATAATGATGGAATTTCTTAGTGGTGCACACTAATGGGATCACGAATGTTGGAATTAAGTGTGAGGGATCATCTTATAATGCCATCTTATAATGCTACCGTCGTAAGTCTAATACTAGCTGATGAGAGTTTAACTCATCAATGCCCATTGTTATGGACTTAGGTTCAGGAATTGAGGAGCGCTGGAAGTCTCGATCGGCTAGCAAACAAGCACACAGGGACGCAAGTTTTACCCAGGTTCAGGCCTCGTAGAGGACCCTACTCCTGCTTGTCTGCTCTTGATTGATGATGATCCGAAGGATTACAATGTCGCCGATGGCGGTGTATGCGCAGATTAGATTTGCGTATGTGTATGCGAGATATTGATGTCTAGATCTATTGTCTATTGTCTATTGTGGGAGTCGCGATTGAGAGATTGCCTTCTCGTTGGACCCTCCTAGCCTTTATATATGGGGAGGCTAGGTCTCAGGTACCAATACGAGTTGGTTACAAGTTGTATTCAAACTCTAGTATTGAGACTTCCTTGTCTTGTGCGTTTGGGAGTCCGTGTCCATATGAGCTTCATACCACTCGAACCGTCATAGGCATCATGGACCTTGGCAATTCGGCGAGTGGGCCTTCTGTCGAGCCGCACCAGGTAGGCTCTAGTTGAGTGCCTATTGGGCATACCCATGTCAGTAGCCCCCGAGTGTCCATGTGAATCATAAATTCGGATGGAGACTCAGAAGTTTTGATCTTTGCATTAGGATGTCGGAGTCGATAATTATGTCGAGTGCAAAGCACTCACCCGGAAGTTCATCGGGTCAGTCGAATTTGTAGTAGTTCATAGGGATGATGGTAAACGTGTCTGGTGCGCTCGACGGATCGGGACCAGTTAATTTCTCTAGGGCAAAAACAACGCTACCTACTCAAACTCGAGTCCCCGGACTCGAATTCGGAAATTGCTGGCGTAATTCGACTCATGCTACGGAGGCCTTACAAAGTCGAATCCCAGTGTATAAGTGTGAGCACTCGACACGTCCGTCAAGGCATATTCATCGTACCTGCAGGCACGGATATATTTCTGGTATGCGCAGCAGATGCGTTGCCAGGCCTTATTCAGGTCTTATCTTCACGCTGTAAGCGCGGCATCCAAAGTTTGTCATCGCGGAGATGATTCGGGTGGCCTAGGAGATGTAATCTCTTTGCAAGGAAAATATGAGGCAGAGTCGCCATAGCATTCGAGTGTGGATGTTATCGACGCACAGTACGATGTACAAGGAAAAATAATCATAGGGTGCGCGGCCAACGCTCCCTATGGAAGTAGCCCCCGAGTGCCTATTCGAGTCGTAGACTCGAGTGGGGACTATAAGTATTTTGTGACTGATGTCGTCTTTTGCTTGTTTCAGTCGAATATGCTTTCAGCGCTCCCTATGGGAGTAACCCGAAGTCCACAATCGAATCGTAAATTCAAGTGAAGGATTTTCATGATGCTTGGATATCTTCACAAATTTCTTCGGGTGCGCGGCCAGCGCTCCCTATGGGAGTAGCCCCCGAGTCCTTAGTCGAATCGTCGATTCGAGTGAGGATTCAGAGCGTGTCACTCGAGGATCTTTTATATGCGCGACCAGCGCTCCCTATGGGAGTAGCCCCCAAGTGTCTGGTGGAGTCATAGACTCGGGAAGAGACTCGAGTATTGTATATTGTAGACGTAGTCGACAATCACACGAGGAGAAACCACTGACCCAGAAGTGCATCGAGTCAGCGTCTCACGCATAAGGAGCCAAGATTCGACGATGTAGTCAAAGTCATGTGGCGATTATCCGGGTGAGTCGACGATGTGGATGGAGTCCACGTAGTCACTTTTGCCGGGTGTACGACCAATGTCCCGTGTCTGTAGCATCAAGCGATGCAACCATCCAAGGAGGGACTCGACTTGGGTCTTAAGTGTATGTCGTAGCCAGTTGATTTTTCGACTCCTATTGGACGATCCGGTAGAATATCTTCGACGCAGTCGTTGTCCTTGGAAGCTGTAGAAAACAGTAAGAATCGTGAAGGACTTGTATCTTGTAAAGAATATTTTCCTGTTGACTTGTAAAGTAAGATTCTGGTGCCAATCGAGTCAACACTTTTGCACTGTATGCTAGACATTTTCGTTAGCCTGATTACCCTTAGTCTCAGTACCTTGCCGAGGTACTCGGAGTTCAAGGATTCGACGATCAGGCAGAATCAGCTACTCGGGCTATCACGTATGAGGTGCTCGAGTGCGTGGAGTCGACGGCAGATTAGGTTACTTGAATAGGGCACAGCCCCCGAGTGTATCGAGTGCGAGTTAAAATAAATCAGCTCTAAGTAGAGGGAAAACTTAGCTTTATTGGTAGTTGTCGTGGTGAACGAGTCGCAAGATCCGATGCGATCGGCGGATCACGGGAGTCGAAGATTGTAGCGGCTCGTGGTCGTGGGAGTCGAGGGAGCCCCCGAGTCGCTTGAGCTAAAGATCGCAGCGGATCTCCGGAGTCGAAGACTGCACCGGGTCACTGATGCCGATAGCGGTAGCGAGTTGTCGCAACCGAAGATTGTAGTGGGCCGCCACAATCGAAGACTGCGGTAGGTCATCGGAGCTGATGGCGGCAGTGGGTCACCGGAGCCCAAGGAGCCCCCGAGTCACGTGCCAGAGTCGTGGAGCCCCTAGGCGTAGAATCAATGCGGCGGACATGTAGTCGAGGTCGTCGGATTTTTGTTTAGAGGGAGTCGACGCGGCGGCGAGTGGCTCAGCGGACACGGAGTCGCGTCGCATGGCAGCGAATCCGTGAACACTATTATATGGATGAATCTGATATGTTGCGTGTAAGCAGGCTAGGAGGCGTTGGGTCGCTGATTCTCCGTATGTCCCACATCGTGTGCTCTCGAGCTGCCGTATTCGAACGATTCGTCAATTCTTCTTGTCTTTTTTTTCTTTGGCCTTTGGCTGTAGGTGCATGTGATGGAGGCAGCTGATGCTCTTGTGCGTTTGGTATAGTTCCTTGGGATGTGACCGAGAGAGCGGTGAATAGGAGTTGATCTCTTGACGTGGAGTAGCAAAAACTATTAATTTTTGGTCTTCTACTTGCCAACGATTTGTTGACGTGAGCACCTAAACAGAAATCATTTATAGTGCCTCCGTATCCGGATCAAAACCAGTCGAAGACCTTCACGTGGCGGTGAAATAATTGCCTCCTTTTCTTTTCGATTTGTCTTAGAATTAAACTGATATCAAGAAATCGATCAGCTGATTCCATCTGGCTCCCTTCGCGTGAGCGGCACTTGATTCCTTTGGTTGTTAACGCACATGTCGCCTTTCATTGACCGCAGAATATGCTCGACGACAAATCGGCCACGCGCTCACGGAAAATACGGGACGATGCATGGACGATTTCTTGATGATGAAGCTGATCGCACCGACGCGGACGCGGATGAATCGACCATACGTAATCCGATCTGGACGATGTTGATGATAATAGAGCCGAATTAGATCTGGCTTCCAAATAGACAACGAATCGTGGATCGCTGGTGATGGGACCGTCGAGATCGCAACATCAACGCTCCCATTTCCCATAGACGGCGCCAATTGACGAGGGTTTAACTCATCAATGCCCATTATTATAGACTTAGGTTCAGGAATTGAGGAGCGCTGAAAGTCTCGATCGGCTAGCAAACAAGCACACAGGGACGCAAGTTTTACCCAGGTTCAGGCCTCGGAAAGGACCCTACTCCTGCTTTTCTGCTCTTGATTGATGATGATCCGAAGGATTACAACGTCGCCGATGGCGGTGTATGCGCATATTAGATCTGCGTATGTGTATGCGAGATATTGATGTCTAGATCTATTGTCTATTGTCTATTGTGGGAGTCGCGATTGAGAGATTGCCTTCTCGTTGGACCCTCCTAGCCTTTATATATGGGGAGGCTAGGTCTCAGGTACCAATACGAGTTGGTTACAAGTTGTATTCAAACTCTAGTATTGAGACTTCCTTGTCTTGTGCATTTGGGAGTCTGTGTCCATATGAGCTTCATACCACTCGAACCGTCATAGGCATCATGGACCTTGGCAATTCATCGAGTGGGCCTTCCGTCGAGCCACACCAGGTAGGCTGTAGTTGAGTGCATATTGGGCATACTCATGTCACTAGCAGAATAAGATGCATAAGAAATCAACATCATACGTAAATAAGTTATGCGATGTGATATAGTCGTTGCGCCTTGATATCCATCGTGTGTACCAGCATCGCACCAAGTTCATGGCGCCTCCATGTCATCGGTAGTATAGTTCATAAACACTTACCTAGGCCATACATATCACATGTCCTGCAAAATAAAGTTAGATGCATCTACTTTATCTTTACATATTTTACATGATTGCATGGGCTTTCGCACAAGAACCGTTCCTTACCTATGAACTTTCAACCATAACATTGATTGACTAGTTGTCGCTTTAAGTCCCTTTTCATGACCGTCCTTTGTAAATGCCATATCAACTAATGTAAGAGAGACGGACACCCACTAGCCACTTATATGGAATGAGCCATATGTTGACCGTGGAACCAACTCACGTAAGCTTACGTGTAAGGTTGGTTTGGGCCGCTTCATCAAACATTGTCGCGATATGAACAAGTACACGTGGGAGGGTAACAACTAGAAAATCAGTGCCCACATATTTCTATGTGTTCTACTCGTATCAATACATCTACGCGTAGATCAACTTTGATACCACTGAAGAGTTCCCTAGAAGAAAACAAAAAATATAATAACGAGAACAACATAGCCAAGATCTATCTATGTAGATGTAAAGTAACGAGATGGATTCGGTGTTCATACCCTCGAAGACTGAAAGCGGGATTACATTCTAGTTCAAATATTGTTGATGTAACCGAAGAGTAGACGACCTCAAGGTCGAGTAGGCATCCAAGCGACTAGCACCACAACTGGCGGTGCCTCTGAGTTCTACATACGTCCATTGTAGAAGAATATTTTGACCGACTCCAATGGCATGATGGTGTGTGTATGTTGGATAAAGCTCTACCTCATTGTGCATGTTCCAAACTGGGGAACACACATGTGAGGTACATAGGGAGAGAGATGAGAAGGCAAAAAGCCAATGAGATGGTGTTGGGGAGAGGGATCTCCCCTTCTTATATATGGGAAGGAGGAGCATCACCTCCCCCCCCAAAGTCCTAGGGTGGGACTAAACAAAGGAGAAGGCCAGAGAGGCGGTGGCGGGTGGTGGGTGGGCCCCACCCTGCGCGTGCCTAGGCCCCATGGCCTGCCAGCGGTAGGGATGGCCCCCACCCCGCACGCTTTCCCCTATGGGCCCTTCCCTCTGAGAAGGCCCATGTAGGTGGGCTTTTCTCTTTTTATCACTTAAAACCATATTTATTAATTTATTCATTTAATTAATAATAAATAAATATTAATTAATTCCTTTTACTTCGAAACGCTTTTTGAACCCCTCCGAACAACTTCGGTTTCACCTCGGAACGATTCTAGTTATCTCTCTTCCATTCTCTTACGATCCCGAATCATCCCTAAGCGTCTCTACCCTTAAGTGTGCCACCCTTACGATTCAGGAATACGCATACATGATCGAGACCTCTCTCCGATCAATGACCAACAACGGGATCTGGAAACCCATGATGCCCCCATGCATTCCACGAATTACCTGATCACTTGAACCTTAAACGTCGAGTCTTATTCCCTTTGCACCACGATACTTGGTTTGTCCAAGATCTGATCTCCGGTATCGACATACCTAGTTCGATCTTGTTGCTGACAAACAATTTTACTCGTTCCTGTGATATTACATCCCCGTGACCTAGTCACATGCTTGCAAGCTTCATTGATGTAATCTCATCGAGTGGGCCAGAGTATCTATCTATTACTCGGATAGGAAAATCCCAATCTCAATGCATACATCTGAACATACCCCTTTGGAATACCTGATAGACACCTTTATGATCACCCTATTAAAGTGTGACGATTGACGCAGTCAAAGCAGCCGTGGGTGGTAGTGATTAAATATGATCTCACGGTTAAAGGAGTGAGTTACTATGCTTTACTAGATATTGCAATGTTGAACATGTGACTGGATCTCATTGCAATACTATGGTTGGTGTGTGTCCATCACATCATTCATCTAATGAAGTGACCTCGTTGTGAGTTTACATAAATGTCCATGCTCGAGAAATCTCGATCATCGATTGCCCAACCAGCTAGTCGTCTAGAGGATACTAGGGACTTGGTTTCTTTACATACCACACGTGTATTAATATTTCCGCTTAATACAATTATAACATGGTATAAAACTATTACGAACATATGAGATGTAACAATAAAAATATCTTTATTATTAGCCTCTGGGCATATCTCCAACATGGTGTAGGTTGTATGGACTCGTGCCGGTAGTGGGCACTATGCCTAGTAGGTTGAGCAGAGCTTAGGATCTCAGCGACCTGATCCTCAGAGCTCTAGGGTTCCTCTTCGAGTCGCTACTCCTCTGGTCCGAGCGCTCCAGAGAGGAAGGAGGTGTTTATTCTTTGAATAAAGCAAGTGTCGTAGATGACCTATTGATGTAGAGATGTGATACTCCCTTTTCCTGGCTGGCCATGGAGGCGAGGGGGAAAGGTGATGTGCTAGAGGGTATGGTGTGGCAGATCCACTCCTAGCGGGAATAGGTGGTGAGGGGGAGTGGAGAAGCGGCACATCATGCTCTGCATCTTGTAGGTGAGGGGCTAGTTTGATAAAGCATGAGTAAACTCATTGTTCAATAAATCGTCCGAATCAGCGATTAATAGGCCGATTAATCGCTACTAGGGACCTAACCGTGTCGATTACCACTAATCGGTTGTGTTAATCATTTAGCCCGACTAATAGCTCTAACAGACTGATTACTAGGTATATTCCCGATTAACTACTACACTTGGTCAAAAAAGTTGCAAAATTTTCGATGCATATCGCCCGTCCAACCGCTAGCCCGCCCCAATAAAGTAGGTTTTGCGAAGCTCCCGCTCGATTCCTGCCTCCAAGAGCTCAATTCCTACCGGCACCAACCAGTACCCTGGGTAGGTGGTGGGAGAAGAGTCGCTCGTGACCTTGTAGATTAGGTTAAAGAGGAGAACCGTATGTGTTTTAGTGGGATTTTGGCCTCTAGATAAGTAGGGTTTGGCATATAAAGGCCCATATACTATTTCTTTTCTTATATACACGTGTTTTAGGTGCTAATTTGTGTAGGTTGCACCGATTAATAGCCGACCGACTAAATCAATTAATCATCCGAATTCTGATTAGTCGCTACTCCCAAACCGACTGAGCAGTTAACGATTACCGATTTCCTCACCATTGAGTAAACTCTTTTTGAACCCTTCCGAACAACTTTGGTTTCTCCTCAGAACAATTCTGGTTATCTCTCTTCCATTCTCTTACAATCCCGAATCATCCCTAAGCGTCTCTACCCTTAAGTGTGCCACTCTTATGGTTCGGGAATATGCAAACATGATCGAGACCTCTCTCCGATCAATGACCAACAGCGGGATCTGGAAACCCATGATGCCCCCCATGCATTCCATGAATTACCTGATCACTTGAACCTTAAATATCGAGTCTTATTCCCTTTTCACCATGATACTTGGTTTGTCTAAGATCTGATCTCCGGTATCGACATACCTAGTTCGATCTTGTTATTGACAAACAAATTTTACTCGTTCTTGTGATATTACATCCCCGTGACCTAGTCACATGCTTGCAAGCTTCATTGATGTAATCTCACCGAGTGGGCCAAAGTATCTATCTGTTACTCGGATAGGAAAATCCCAATCTCAATGCATACATCTGAACATACCCCTTTGGAATACTTGATAGACACATTTATGATCACCCTATTAAAGTGTGACGATTGTTGCAGTCAAAGTAGCCGTGGGTGGTAGTGATTAAATATGATCTCACAGTCAAAGGAGTGAGTTACTATGCTTTACTAGATATTGCAATGTTGAACATGTGACTGGATCTCATTGCAATACTATGGCTGGTGTGTGTCCATCACATCATTCATCTAATGAAGTGATCTCTTTGTGAGTTGATATAAATGTCCATGCTCGGGAAATCTCGATCATCGATTGTCCAACGAGCTAGTCGTCTAGAGGATACTAGGGACTTGGTCTGTTTACATACCACATGTGTATTAATGTTTCTGCTTAATACATTTATAACATGGTATAAAACTATTACGAATATATGAGATGTAACAATAAAAATATCTTTATTATTAGCCTCTAGGGCATATCTCCAACATGGTGTAGGTTGTATGGACTCGTGCCGGTACTGGGCACTATGCCTAGTAGGTTGAGCAGAGCTTAGGATCCCGGTGACCTGATCCTCAGAGCTTTAGGGTTCTTCTTAGAGTGGCTACTCCTCTGGTCTGAGCGCTCCAGAGAGGAAGGAGGTGTTTCTTCTTTGAATAAAGCAAGTGTCGCAGATGACCCGTTGATGCGGAGATGTGATACTCTTCTTTTCCTGGCTGGCCATGGAGGCGAGGGGGAAAGGTGATGTGCTGGAGGGTATGGTGTGGTAGATCCACTCCTAGCGGGCGTAGGTGGTGAGGGGGAGTGTAGAAGCGGCACATCATGCTCTGCATCTTGTAGGTGGTCAAGCCCTCCTGTGGAGGGGGCTGGTTTGATAAAGCATCAGTATCTAGAAGCTCGACTTCCTCCTTATATCCTGGCCTACACAAAAATACTAAATTCCGACAAATCTGAAGATTTTTGAATTTGGCACTGTTCACCTCTGTAGGTCTAGAATTTTGTCATTTTTACACAGCAAAAAATACGAAATATTCACATTGATTTTTTTGCACGCAGATGTACATCAAAGATTTTTTGAGGACGAGCTCCATATTGACTCATGCTTTCGACCGTGCTAGATCTAGGACTACAGGGGGCAATAATGTTTTTCAGCTGCGTGTAATTAACCTACTATACTACTAGGCGGACCCCACAGTAGCGGCGACAGCTATTTCCTCGTGGGGGGTGCGTGGTGCGTCTCGCCTTGCTTCTAGTCCGGCAGCGGACGCTGCCGTCGCGTGCTCTCCGGCGGCCTCGAGCTCTCCGCCCGACAAGTTCACTCTGCCCTCTCGCGGTGAGTAAATTCTCCACATTTCTACAGATCCCCTCCGATTATCTGCAGTGCGTGCGCTTCTTAGTTGATTTTGGTGGGAATTGAGTTGGGGGAGGTTCTGCGGGGTTGCAGCGTGGTGCTATGGAGAACGACACGGCGCTCGCTGCTTTTCTTCTTCAGTTAGAACAAAATTTGGGCAGGATCGTGTATCCATGTCGCAGACAGATGAGACTGGTGTGCTCGATGGTTTGTTTGCCCTGTTTAATTTGTAAGACCCACTACGAATTGTACTTCCTCACATAAAAGAGGGAGAGAGACAGAGGTTGGCACACCTGCCTGCCAAGTCCTCTGCTCCCCGGCTTGAATTTTTTTTTAAGACGAAAGTGAAAAATTATGCTGCCAAGTCCTCTATTTTTTTTTTAGGGGAAGTCCTCTATTTGGGAATGCAATGATTGAATGGTGCACCTTTTTTTTCATACTCTTTAGTGCTTATTTTATATGTCTCACTCATCATGTGTAGCATGTCGTCGATGCTCGAATCTGACATCAGAGGCGATTGGAATAAGCATCTCACGCATTCCGCATGGTTGTTGGGGGGCACTGTTTATTTGTTGCTTGTGTATCATTGTAGTGGCATAGGTTGATTGAGACGTCTCCAACCTGCAGGCCACTTCTTCTTCTTTCCATGTTATCTTCTTCCTCTCGCTTTCTCAACATGTTCACGTTGTTTCTTCACTTGTAAGAAGGAACAGAGTCATGGACTCCACGGACCGGTTGGACAAGAGCCCTCTGCTGGACCTGGACCGAGGCAATGCCTTGCAGGAGGTTTGTGCTTACAAGGCTTGCTTGTGCAATTTTGTTGTTGTCAGTTATGCATTCATTTTTACACATGTATTGCTTCAACCTTTGTTCATCATAGTTCATAAGAACACCCCTACTTTTGGTACTGTGAGTGATCTGGATTATTATTAATGTAGCAGTGTATACTGCTCTGGCAACAGTGCTTTGCATTCCTCTTACGTCCATACTTTGTTTTTTTTTTATGAGAGAGAGGAAATAGCTCCGGTTTTATTGAGTCCCGGATATATCCAGGGCCAAATGGTCCCAAATACAATCAGGTGGAAGAGTAAACCATGTCTTGCTTGATTCAGCACCGCAGCCTTCCCTAGCTAAATTGTGAGCAACTACATTGATTAGCACACCTTGGCCACTCGACCGAATGGTCATTCGGAAGATCTTCAACCTGGCGGATAAGTAAATTTCCTAGAAACTAGGGGTTTTTCTGTTCTTAATTAATAGAGACAAACTTAAGGGAAATAAACTCTCCTTGGGCCTTAGCCATACTTCTTGTGCTTTCTGTTCCTTCCGATCTGCATCAGTTATCAATTTGTTTGAATATACAGCTTTCGGTCGGTGTAGCAGAACATTTTAGAATTTAGTACTACTAGGTTTTTGCGAGAACTTAGTACATCACTGTTGCAAGTTCAAATAAAACATGGAAAAGGTTCTGCTGGAATTAAATATTGTGTACTCGATTCTTTTGTGACTTTCATTCTCTGTCTTAATTTCCAACTTAAGTTTGGCATTATATTTTTTAAGCAGATTTTGGATGTGTTAATCTAAAAGTAGATGAAGGACGATATGCAAAACAATATTCACCTGTTCTGAGACTAATTACTTCATGTTTGTAACTATAATACTTAGTATACTTATCATTGCCAGTCCTCCCTCTGTTCATAAGAGTTGACCTGTGAATGCCATAATAATGTTTTAATACACATTTCTCTGTTAACGGTTCCTTGCCAAGTTACATGGGAGAGACTTATCATTATATCTAATTTTCCTTACTGTGAATTGTAGAATACCACGGAATATACAGGTGATGGATCTGTTTGCATCAGCGGGAATCCTGCATCCAGAAAACATACAGGGAACTGGAAGGCCTCCTCCTTAACCCTAGGTTAGTAGTAGACAATACTCATCTATAATCAACCTTCTATGGGAAGAGCATAGACATGGTGATAGTTAAATAGTCTTAAGCATTTGCCTGAAGAATAAATACTTGAACAATGACAACTATACTTGCATTGAATACAGAAAACACACGTTCACATATATGCAAAGTCTCAACAGTGTTTTTGAGGATATTTACTTCTTCAGATACTGAACAAAATTCTTGTTGAATTTTACACCAGAATTTTATGCCCGCATTCTGTATTCAATGCAAAATACAACTGAAAGCAAGCTACTTTGCTGCAGTTTGTACATTCTGCTGTTATCTGGCATATTCTTCGATCGGGAAAAACCTAGTCAGTTATCTCACAAAAGTCTTGCATGAAACAAATGTGACTGCTGCAAGAAATGTTGCAACTTGGCAAGGCACTAGCTATCTCGCGCCTCTGCTTGGAGCCTTCGTTGCTGATTCATACCTGGGAAAGTACCGTACAGCTTTGATATCCTGCATGATTTTAATCATTGTAAGTGCTACAAATTACTCCTGTCCATTTACGATCTACAACAACCACAGAGTGTCATTCCCTTTTTCTTCAAGTAGTCACTTATGAAGGAGATCCTATCTACACTGAAAGAGTAGAAACTTTATTTTTAGTACCCCCTCTGTCCTAAAAAAGGATGTCTCAACGTTGTCGAGATTCATATGTATCTACACACTAAAATGCGTGTAGATACATACGTATCTAGAGAAAGTTGAGACATCCTTTTTAGGACGGAGGGAATACATGATATCATGATGTTCTGATGTATGAATATATAAATGCCACTGGTTTCTGGTGTTAAGTCTTCAGATGAATATGCATCGTTATATAGTATGAGATGTGCATTCAACACATCATTTTTCTCTCAAACATGCATCTAAATGTGCATCATTTTGTATTAGATGGAGAACGCGCAAAATGTGCAAAACTATAACACCTAGGAACACAGATACAAAGGTGGTTCCTACCAAAAGAAAAGAGAAGCTACACAAATTATACCTCCTAAGAAAACTAGTAACCAATACATGCCTAACCAAAAAGAGAGATGAAAATATGTTTGTTTACCTTAACATGGTACGTTCGATACTTGGACTCGTTTTTCTTAATATGTTTCTTTGCCTTGTTTTTTTCCCATTCTGTCGATTCAGGGAATGGCGATGTTGCTTCTCTCAGCAGCACTTCCATTAATCTCAATTGGTCCTCAGAGTTGGACTGTTTGGTCAGATCCAGTCTCTTCTCAGTACATCATATTCTTCAGTGGGTTGTACATGGTTGGTTTAGGTTTTGGTGCACAGAGCCCCTGTGTTACAACCTTTGGAGCGGATCAATTTGACGACACCGACGAAGTGGAGAAAACCAAAAAAAGCTCTTTCTTCAATTGGCACTATTTCACAATCAATGCTGCTTCATTTATCGCGGGGACTGTTATTGTGTGGGTTCAAGAACATGAAGGTTGGATCTGGGGTTTTACCATTTCTACACTATTTGTGACTTTAGGCATGGTTATTTTTTTCTTGGGCTCCATTGTGTATAGATTTCAGAAACCTGGAGGTAGCCCTCTTGCGAGAATATTCCAGGTAGTCGCTGCAGCTACTCGGAACTTTGATAAAGCATTGCCACATGATTCCTCAGCTCTTTATGAGTTTCTGGGGCAAGGTTCAGCAATCGAAGGAAGCCGGAAATTGGAGCATACAACTGGACTTGAGTAATACTCTATACTGATATTTTAACTCTTAATTTTATTATCTAGGTATTTATTTATTTTACTTCCATTCAGGTATAGATGTTTAGTTCATTTTGTTTGAATATCATAACTTAAGCTACATCTGACTTGTTGAATTCCGGGAGAGAAACAAAATCTTGCATACTATAGTGATTTTCTTTGGATAATATAGTGAAAATTCTATGCTACCAAATGGCTCTGCTGAAATTGTAAAAAAAATCATTTTCCCCTTATATTTGAGTATTCAGGGGAGATATGACACTTATCATATGATCAAGTATATATCTGTAGTTAGCAAGGTAGTAATCATTTTTCTCGCTCATTCAGGTTCTTCGATAAAGCTGCAATTGTGACACAATCTGACTGTGAATCTCCTGGCCTAGTTAATGCATGGAAGATTTGTACTGTCACTCAGGTGGAGGAGTTAAAAATTCTGATCAGAATGTTCCCAGTTTGGTCCACAATGGTATTATTTGCTGCAGTTCAGGAACAAATGTTCTCAACATTTGTAGAACAAGGAACGGCAATGGAGAGACACATCGGGTCTTTTGAAATACCTGCTGCATCCTTCCAATGCGTAGATACAATTGCTGTCATTATGCTAGTTCCAGTTTATGAGAGAGTCCTTGTTCCAGTATTCAGAAAATTCACTGGCAGGCCTAACGGCATTACAACACAGCAACGAATAGGGATTGGTTTATTTTTCTCCATGTCCGCAATGGTCTCCGCAGCATTGGTGGAGAGCAATCGGTTGCAGATTGCGCAGGCTGAAGGTTTGGTGCACCGCAAGGTGGCTGTTCCGATGAGCATCCTGTGGCAAGGACCCCAGTACTTCCTGCTAGGCGTCGCCGAGGTGTTCTCCAACGTTGGGTTAACTGAATTTTTCTACGATGAATCTCCGGATGCCATGAGAAGCTTATGTATGGCGTTCTCACTTCTTAATGTCTCGGCTGGAAACTATCTTAGTTCGTTTATCCTTTCTCTCGTGCCGGTGTTCACGGCAGGAGGAGGCAGCGCAGGGTGGATACCTGATAACTTAAATGAAGGGCATCTGGATAGATTCTACCTGATGATGGCTGGTCTTAGTTTGTTGAATATTTTTATCTTTGCATTCTGTGCCATGAGGTATAAATGCAAGAAGGTTTCCTGAGACTCAGTTGACCTTGGCATTGTAAGTAGGAATAATAATAGCCTTGAAGATTCTTTTCTTTCCAAATTGTAAATAATCAATGTGAGACCTTACATCTCATTTTGAGAGACGGTGTTATTCATGTTCTTGGTAAGAAAAGAAATACTAGTGTTGAATTCAATTGTACAATATGTCTTTATTTGTTAAAATATATAAATACCTGAATGTCGGGGATATGACCCGGGTACCCTAGAGTTGAGGTATCAGATGATACAAGAAGATGCTGAGTAGTTAAAAAGAAGCGATGTAAAAAATATGAAATATATAGTAATAACCCTTAATCTACATTCTAAATGCCACTTTATTTTATTTTTGGTTTTGTAGTTCCTAGCTCTTTCACAACTCTTCGGCGGTAATTTCTCGATGCAACTTTTCGGTGGTAGTTGTCTCTTCTTTTTAACTGTTGGACAGTAATTTCTGACACACCTTGCTATTTGTAATTTTTCGACAACAGTTAGACTACGTCTACGACAATATTTTTTAACTCCCTTTTCCTTAATTTCCCGCTACATTTTCCCAACCATGTTTCTCCATGGTAAATTCGACACCGACTTCTCGACTTCCTCGACGGTAATTTCTAGCCGAGGATCTTCAATCTCGACAGTGATAATCCGGTAGCAATCCTTTGCTGGCGCACTTTGACGGTAATTGTTCGGTGTAAATCTTCGGCATCAACCTCAATTTCTTGACGGTGATTGTTCTAGAATAATTATTCCTTAAATTCTTGGGCAATAATTTCTGCCAGTATTTCTAAACGGTGCACGAACAATAATCTTCAACAGATGAGTTAACACAACGGGCACGGCGTGCCGCCGTCGCCGACTTGCCTAGTAACTATCAAATGATGGAATATTTGAAGGATCCATATTTAAACAGACAGGTTTTAGAAATTTGTCAAATGGAGCCACATGTGATTATTCCTGGTCATTTTTTGTGTCTATGTAGTGCTCAATATAGCAGAGACTGAAACTTAAACTGATTTTTTCTGTAGGAAGTGACCTTCGTGCGCACTGTTCTTCTTCGGGAGCAACGGGGCAACGGAGAAGAGCAGTAGCGGTGGCACGCCCGAGAGGCCGCTGCAGCCGGCCACCAAAAGACACCGAGGACAACAGCGATCTCGGCGTCAAGTAGCTCGCCGTCGAGATGGGGGCTCCGGAGCAGCGCCACGTGCGGCCGGCGAAGGCGAATCACGCCCACGCATTGGAGAAGCTGCCCTGTGGCGGCAGTAGGAGGGAGCTCCTCGACAGCAGGAGCGTCGCGCGCTGACCTAGCTAGACAACAGGCAGGAGCCCTCCGCGAGAGCAGCGCATGCGGACTTGGCCAGCCGACGGGAGCGACGCGGCTGCCGACAGCGGGGAGGACCGAGGAAGGAGGCCAAGTTGAACATCTCAATGAAATGATTTAAAAGTATTGGACAGAAATTGAAAAATGCAATTTGTATTGAGGATTTGACATCCTTTAAGTTATTTGATCATTTGCCACACTTTACTCTAAAATCTGATCATTTACCGCACTGACCATCACATATCAGTCACACATAGTGTGACAAATGGTCAAATTGCAAACTAAAGTGGATATACAATGCAAGGCACACAAATGCTACACGGCATAAACAATAGAGTAGAGTTGGTTTTCGATTTCTGGATCTGGGAAGATCCCTAGATGGCTCTCATGGTGCTCTGTTTTAAGGCGGGTCCTAGTGGTAGTATTATGCATGCTAAGTTGGCAAAAAGATGATATGGCATAGCAATTAATAAAGAGATAAGTGATTCTAGTATCATATTATAATACCGTATCATAGCACCTAAAACTAGATTATTTAATTATAAGTAGATCTTGTACACTAATTTGTACACTAATTTGCATTGAGATTCTAAAATTAATTAAAAAGAGACAACTATGATACTATTATATGATATTATAAATTTTATAGGTAGTATCATACACCAGTATCATACGCATGATACTAGATGTATGATCCTACCACTATGACCAAACCTAACTAGACAATGAGTGTGGGTATGGAGCTTGGCTATTTTACTCAAAGCTCATTTTTAGGGAGGATTTTACTCAAGGGCTCAAGGCGTGGTACTCTGTAGTGCGCCTGTGGGCCTAACAATAAGAAGCCCAGGATGGTGGGCGTTAGTCCAGGTCGTTGGCCCTCCATCTGTATCAGCATGACGGGAACAAGTGGGTTGTATTCAATGTGTTAGGTGGCCAGTGAACACCGTTTAATAATTTGGATACCGAGACCAATACAACACAATATACTTACATGGACTTCCAGCTGGAGAGAACCCGTGTTAAATTTATATGTACTGCGACCAATGTAGGCAATCCATATAGTCTAATAAATCATGAAATCTCAAGGCTCATCTACTATAGCAGCTTGAGAGATGTGTGGGAGACAATATTTAATCCCACATTGCTAGTTGGGAGAGTTAGACCAGCTTATAAGGTGAGATGTTTCGCTCTCACTAAGTGAGTGAGAATAGAAGGAGTCCACGTGCACTCCTCCTCCTCCGCTGCCCGCCCCGCCCCGTCTCGCTCGCACGCGCGTTGCGTTTCATGAATCGAGTTTGAGTTCAAAACTCTTTTGATGGAAGACTAAATTTTTTCATGGTGCACTAGCTGTTGGGTATGTGTCATCATTCGTGTGCATGTTTGACTCGTGTCCTTGTCTTTCACCGCGTGGCGACTCGGTTGCCTCACCTCTCAGGCTATAGAGAGAGAGACATACATATCTAGATGCATCATGTTCTTTCTCTGTCTCTCTCTCCTTGTTCCTCTTGTTGCGCTGCTCTCTAGGCTTCCCCATCTCGACGACTGCGTGCACGGCTGTCCGGGAGAGCAGGCCTCTGAAACCCTGGCCATCGATGACGAGGGGTAATCTCGACAATGCCCATGGTGATGGACTTGGGGTTTCGCGGGAAAGAGAACGCTGGGGATTTCGTCGGATGTTCAGGGAAACAATGAAATCAAAGTCGCATGAATATTGGGTAATCATACTATTACAAGTTGTCCTCTAGATTTCGGTACCCTCGCTTGGGCTTCTCCCGTCCTATATATAATAGGCCGGGTGATGCAGTCCGTCCTACGGACGCTTCTACATCTACACCAACAAGTCCCCCAAGTGGACCCATGACTCGTGCCCGAGCCAAACTCCTACAAGCTAAGGTGAACTCACTCCTCTCCTCGTGCCAATTTGACACCTCCTTGGATGGTATGCTACTTCATGCAACTACCCTATGCATCATCAGGTACGAAGCCTCGGCACATCACCAAGCACCCAAGGATGGTGGGCAAGGAGCAGAACTCAGACCGGAGTCTCCGGCCTGCCAAAGTCTCCGGCCTGAAGACACTGGAGTCTCCGGACCCACCTCCGATCTGCCTCCAGGACCAAGCGCTGGGTCAATCTGTCTGCCCCTCCGGAGGCTGGTCCGGAGACCGACCGGAGTCTCCGGTCTAGATCGGAGTCTTTGGACCCCCACACCGGAGTCTCTGGACCGACCATCGCCAGGCATGTAAAAGGCCTTTGGGCCTTCGGCCCATGTACCACTTAGTCTGTCCAGAACTTGTCTTTTATTCCTAAAGTACCCCTGACTATGTGGCTGGCCTATATATAGTCCCCCACCTCCATTGTAAACCCTAGGAATGATATTGGAATTAGTGGAAACCCCTTTGTGGATCTATCTAATTCTTGCCTCATGCTCCTTGACTAAGGAGCACCAATATCCCCAAACCTCGTTGGAGTTTGCACCGTGCCTCCGCGTTGTACAAGGCCTAGGCATCGGTGTCCCTTTGCCTAGATGTCAAGATCTCACCGAGTCTCCCATCTCGCCGTGCCGGTTCGAGAGAGAGTCCTCCGCCCGACGCCGATCCTAGGGATTGCGCCGGACCGGTCACCGCCGGTGTGAGCTATTGGTGTTTATCATGGTTTTGCGTGTGTGTGTTCATCGCGTTCTTCATGCGTGTGTTCGCCGTGTTCATCCTTCCCCTCCTTTCCCCGCACTCCATCCTCGATTTGAAAGGGAATCGTGAAAGATCGGGCCACCCTAGAGGTTTGCCCTCAACATATTGGTATCAAGAGCTTCGTTGCTCACGATTTCCCCCACAATTTTTCTTCTATCCACCCAAAATTCAAAAATTCCCAAAAAAAGAGCCCCAAAATTGCCTTTGGATCGATCTCTTGATTTGAAGTGTTATTTGTGGTTTTGATCTGACCAAACCTTGTCTTAGGTGTTGGTCCAGCTTTATCCTGCGTTTTCCTAGCCCAATTTGGCCAATTTTTCACGGATTTGAGGACCCAAGGCGTGGATTTCCGCTCAAGAACACGAGTAGTTCGCGATCTGACTCCAGACCGGAGTCTCCGGCCTGCACACCGGAGTCTATGGCCTACACCGGAGTCTCCGGCCTACCCACACCGGAGTCTCCGGCCTACACCGGAGTTTTCGTCCTGAAACCCCGGAGTCTCCGGCCTGAAACCCCGGAGTCTCCGGCCTGATGCCTGATTTTGATAGTTTTGCCTCTAATCTTGCATTGGCTAATTTCTCCTTGTTTGTTTGTGCCTGTGTGCGTGTCGTCAACTAACAACAAGCTTCCGCATCGACAACCCCCGCGCTCATCGACACCACGGCCCGTGAACATCATCCCGCACCACCGACGCCAAGTTCATCATCCAAGAAGGTATAACTTGCGTCACCTTGTTAACCCCTATCTTCCTTTGTGTGTTCCTATCCTATGAGAGTGGCTCATCTTGTGTTTGCTTGATCATTGTGCATTTGTCCTTGGATAGTGAGAGTGCAAGAGCAATATCAAGTGTGACTAGGTAGCATCAAGGGAGAGCAAAAAAAAGATACAAAGAAAAAGAAAAAGAAAAAATAGTCTCCCATTGTCAAAGAGAGTCTCAAAGCTTGTAAGCAAGAGAGAAAGAAGAGCGCACAAGGCAAGTGCACAAATCCGTTGCTCATTTTACCTCTTTGCAAACAAGCCACGGTCTCTCCTTGCATTGGCACGACAATGACTTAGTCTTTGTTAGGACATTTTGTTTGCTCATTTTTATAGTCGTGTCAATCCCAACTTTCTCCACGTGTGTGTACATAGTCGTAGGTTCCCGTCACCCTTTTGAGTTGTTGACCTTCACCTTTGACTTGAGTTTTGTTGGATTTTACCCACTTTTGACTATCCCTTTTCTTTTGGTTGGTTCTTTGGCTTTCCACAATCCTAACCTACCACCAACAAGCTTTTGAGAGTTAGTTCTTTCTTTAGTGTGAGTTTTCTTTGCAATTCCACTTTGCACGCTTATAGCTCTCACTTGTGGTTTCTTGTTTGGTGCAACCCCCAAGGTGAGGTACAAGGCTAACTCCACCATATTCCACTTCCATATACAATACTTGTGTGTTTTGCATGATGGATAGGCACGGTGAGTCGAGCCAACCACCTCCCCAAGAAGAAGATCAAGGTCCGTACATGACGCGCGCAAGTCACTTCATCGTTCGACAAGAGTTACGTGAACGTTGCCAAGCCCTTGAGACACGACAAGATGAACAATTTGGCGAGACGCAAGCCGAGTTCAAGAACATCGACAACCGCTTCGATGGCCTCGAACGACAAATGCATGCAATGCATCACAACTTCAGCCACCAAAATGAAGCGCTTCAACGCTCCGTCGTCGAAACAAATGACAATCTTCGACACCTCATCGATGGCATGGCAAGACCATGTTCACGCGCATCAAGCTCGGCAAGTTCTTCGCATCGTCATGCACCTCTTCCACAAGATCTACATCAAAGTGCTCAAAGACGCAATGATGCCCCCGTGGTTGAAGATGGAATCTCTTCGAACTATGTACCTTCCCCACGGCACGCCGCAACATCAAGCTATGATGGTGACCTCTCTTCAAGGCCACGAGCAAGGCAAGAAGCACACCGTCATCACGCAAGGGCACTAGTGATCCGACAAGAGCAACCACAAGAGCAACCGCAAGCGCAACCGCAAGTACAACCGCAAGTCTACCACCATCGACCGCGACACATACTTGACACAACAAGTGATGACTCCAACTTGGAGAATCAAGCTCGTCATTGATGTGAAGCTCTCCAAGATCATCCTCTTCGTCATCAACGTCATGAACGTCAACAACGACACCATGGTCATCACGCGACACCTCCTCCACATCAACAAAACTTGGAGCGTCAAGTGATACAAGTTGAGCGACACCCTCCACGTCAAGAGGCTCATGACCATGTTCTTCGCCGTGAGGCCCATGTGCCTAACCAACATCACCAACTGAGGAACAAGCCTCCTCTTCGTCATCAACCGCGTCAAGAGGCTCCACACCTTCGCCACCATGAGGCCCAAGTACCTCAACCACGTCAACAACCGCGCCAAGAGCAAGAGCAAGCTCCTCCTCAACAACAATATCAAGAGCAAGCTCTGCAACAAGGACGCGAGAACCAAGTTCCACCTTCCTAACTACAGGATCATCAACAAGGTCACCAAGCTCGTCGCAATGACCGCAACGATGAAGAAACTTTTGGCAAGCTCAAGTTCACAATGCCCAAGTTCACCGGATCCAATACCCCGAAGAATACCTCTCGTGGGCACTCAAAGTCGACAGGATCTTCCGCATGCACAACTATAGCAACGAGAAGATGGTCGCCATGGCTTTGCTAGAGTTTGATGATTACGCCAACCTTTGGTGGGAACAAGTTCAAGTTGCTCGTGATGCAAGACAAGAACCGCCAATCACAACTTGGCATGACATGAAGGCTCACATGAGATCCCGGTTTGTCCCCGCACACTACACGCGTGACCTCTTCAACAACCTTCAAGCGCTTCGTCAAGGGACAAAGACCGTGGAAGAGTACTTCAAGGAAATGGAACTCAACTTGATTCGCGCCAACATTGATGAGCGCATGGAGCAAACAATGGCACGTTTCCTTATTGGCTTGAATCACCCAATCAAGCGCATTGTCGAGTTACAAACCTACAACAACATGGTTGAGCTTGTGCACATCGCAACAAAGGCTGAACGTCAAGTGCAAGAGGATATCAAGTACAACAAGCCCAAGACGTACTTCACCTACAAGCAAGCTTCAACCGCTACACCAACAACTTTCAATGGTAGCTCCTCAAGTACCTCCAAGCCTTCCTTCAAGCCCACACTTCCTCAAGGAAAACTGCCCCCAAGTGGCAAGTAAGCAAAGAGTGATACACCTTTCAATGGTGAATGCTACAAGTGTGGAGGTAAAGGACACAAGTCGGCCGAATGTGGAAACAAGAAAGTCTTGTTCATCCATGACAATGGTGATGAAGAGTACTTGAGTGAAGATGAGTTCGATGCCCGTGTCAAGGAAGCAATGGCAAGGCAACGAGTGGAAGATGATCAAGAACTCCTCTTGTGTGAACATGACGCAAGTCCATCGCTTGTCGTCACAAGGATCTTGACCACTCAAGAACAAGAGCATGAAGACCAACGCTCCAATATCTTCCAAACACGAGCCGACATCAATGGCAAATCTATCAAGGTGATCATTGACGGAGGGAGTTGCCACAACCTTGCTAGCACCGAGTTGTGTGAGAAGCTCAACCTCACCCTCCATCCACACAAGCACCCCTATCACGTGCAATGGCTAAGTGACCAAGGGTCCGTGAAGATCAAGCATACCGTATCGGTCTCCTTCGCCATTGGTCCTTACAAAGATACGGTGGAGTGTGATGTGGTTCCTATGACAGTTTGCCACATGCTTCTTGGTCGACCATGGCAATTTGACAAGGCTGCTCAACATGATGGTCACACCAATATATACACCTTCAAATGGCTCAACTAAACATGTGTTTTGCAACCGATGACTCCTAGCCAAATAATTGCGGACAATGCAAAGGCTTTAGCGAGGGCGCAAAGCACAACACCTACTTGTGAGAAGAGCGGTGAGAGAGAGAACCACCTCATACTGAGTGAGAGCCACAAGCGAAATTCGAGTGGAAAAACTAAGAGTGTTCTCCTTGCACCAAAAGTGAGATGAGAGATGTTCGGAACAACCCATCCATCTTGCACTATGTCCTCCTTTGCAAGGGACTAGCGCAAGGAACTAACGAATTAACCAATGTTCCTCCATCTTTGATGAGTGTTTTGCAGGAATTCAAGGATGTGTTCCCCGAGGAGCTTCCACATGGACTACCTCCTCTTCGCGGCATCGAACATCGCATTGACCTCATCCCCAGTGCACCACTTCCTAACCGCGCCGCTTACCACACGAACCCGGAGGAGACAAAGGAGATTGAACGTCAAATCAACCAACTCGTCTCCAAAGGTTTGATCCAAGTTAGCACTAGTTCAAGTGCCGTACCTGTGATTCTTGTTCCAAAGACGGATGATACATTACGGTTATGCATGGACTGCCGTCCAATCAATGCTATCACCGTGCGTTATCGACATCCCATACCACGTCTCGATGACATGCTTGATGAGTTGTGTGGAGCCACTATTTTTTCGAAAATTGATCTTCGTAGTGGTTACCATCAAATACGCATGGCTGAAGGTGATGAGTGGAAAACTGCCTTCAAGACCAAACTTGGTCTCTATGAATGGTTGGTTATGCCCTTTGGTTTGTCTAATGCCCCATCCACCTTCATGCGCCTAATGAATCATATCTTGCGTTCTCTCATTGGAAAAAGTGTTGTTGTCTATTTCGATGATATTCTTGTTTATAGCAAATCACTTGAGGACCACATAACACATGTCAAGGAAGTTTTGCAAATCCTTCGATATGAAAAGCTTTATGCTAATCTTCCCAAGTGCACTTTTTCTAAAGACAAGTTGATTTTTCTTGGATTTGTCGTTTCTTTGAAGGGAATTGAAGTTGATGTTTCCAAGGTAAAGGACATACGAGATTGGCCCATCCCAACAAATGTGAGTGAACTCCGAAGTTTTCATGGGTTGGCCGGTTTCTATCGTCGCTTTGTGAAAGACTTTTCGACCATTGCTTGTCCCCTTAATGAATTGACCAAAAAGAATGTCACCTTTGTGTGGGGCAAAGAACAACAAAAAGCTTTTGATGAACTTAAAAAGAGGCTCACCGAAGCACCTCTCCTTGCGTTACCAGATTTCACAAAAACTTTTGAGATAGAGTGTGATGCTAGTGGTATTGGCATTGGAGGAGTCCTTATGCAAAATGGATGTCCTATAGCTTACCATAGCGAGAAACTTGATGGTGCTCGCCTTAACTATCCGATTTATGACAAAGAGCTTTTTGCCTTAGTTCGTGTCCTTCAAGTTTGGCAACACTACCTTTGGCCCAAGGAATTTATCATACATTCCGAACACGAGTCGTTGAAATATCTCAAAGGCCAAGCTAACTTGAGCAAGAGACACGCTAAGTGGGTTGAGTTCATGGAGTCTTTTCCTTACATTGTCAAGTATAAGAAGGGCAAAGATAATGTAGTTGCGGATGCATTGTCTCGCAAACATACAAGCCTTCTTACGAGACTTGAAATCAACGTGTTGGGTCTTGAGGAAATAAAATCTTTATATGCTTCCGATCTGTTCTTTGAACAAATTTTCACAAAGTGCTCCAATGACAAATGAGTTGATGATTTCTATTTGCATAAGGGCTTTCTATTTAAACAAAACAAGCTATGCATCCCGAAGTCGTCGCTTCAACTTTTGCTTCTCCAAGAATCTCATGGGAGAGGCCTTATGGGTCACTTTGGGCGCGAGAAGACATTGGACATGCTCTCCAACCACTAATTTTGGCCCAAGATGAAGCTTGACGTGGAGCGCTACGTTCAACGATGCACGACATGTGTTCAAGCTAAGTCGCAAGCTAATCCCTATGGTCTTTATATGCCATTGCGTATTCCTCATACACCTTGGTCCGACATTAGCATGGATTTCGTGTTAGGATTGCCTAGATCTAAGCATGTTCATGATTCTATATTTTTTGTTGTGGATTGTTTTTCCAAAATGGCACACTTCATACCGTGCCATAAGACCGACGATGCTTCAAATGTTGCAAATCTGTTTTTCAGGGAAATCGTCCGTCTTCACGATGTGCCAAGAACAATCGTCTCCGACCGCGACGTCAAATTCATGAGCTACTTATGGAAGACCCGTATGGCCAAGCTCGGCGTCAAGCTCCTATTTTCATCCGCATCACATCCTCAAACTGATGGCCAAACCGAAGTTGTCAACCGAAGCCTCCGAACTCTACTTCGTGTGTTGATCAAGAAAAACTTGAAGGGTTGGGAGGAATGCATCCCACACGCCGAGTTCGCCTACAACCATGCCAAGCACTCAACAACCAAGATGAGTCCATTCATGATCGTCTATGGTTTCGAGCCCCTCACTGCGCTCGACATCCTACCACTACCTCTACATGAGCGAACGAACATGGACGTCGAGAAGCGCGCACAAGCTATGAAGAAGCTTCATGAAGAAACAAGAGCTACTATCGAACAAGAAGTCCTTCGCCAAGCTTCAAGGTTAAACAAGGACAAGAAGGAGATGATCTTTGAGGAAGGTGACCTTGTGTGGATACACCTAAGCAAAGACCGCTTCCCCAAGGAACATGACTCCAAGCTCAAGCCAAGAGGAGATGGTCCCTTCAAGGTCCTCAAACGAATCAACAACAACGCCTACATCATCGACATACCAACCTCCAAGTACCTTGCAAGCAATACATTCAATGTCAAGGACCTATCACCCTACCATGGAGAAGTTCAAGATGATAACCATGAAGAGTCGAGGACGACTCTTTCCCAAGGGGGGGAGGTGATGCAGCCCGTCCTACGAACGCTTCTACATCCACACCAACAAGTCCCCCAAGTGGACCCATGACTCGTGCCCGAGCCAAACTCCTACAAGCAAAGGTGAACTCGCTCCTCTCCTCGTGCCAATTTGATACCTCCTTGGATGGTATGCTACTTCATGCAACTACCCTATGCATCATCAGGTACGAAGCCTCGGCACATCACCAAGCACCCAAGGATGGTGGGCAAGGAGTAGAACATGAAGCAAACGCCACTGGAGCTGCTCAGACAGGAGTCTCCGGTCTGCGCACACTGGAGTCTCCGGCCTGCCAAAGTCTCCGGCCTGAAGACACCGGAGTCTCCGGACCCACCTCCGGTCTGCCTCCAGGACCAAGCGCTGGGTCAATCTGTCTGCCCCTCCGGAGGCTGGTCCAGAGACCGACCGGAGTCTCCGGTCCTGAGCGGAGTCTCCGGACCCCCACACCGGAGTCCCCGGACCGACCGTCGCCAGGCATGTAAAAGGCCTTTGGGCCTTCGGCCCATGTACCCCTTAGTCCATCCAGAACTTGTCTTTTATTCCTAAAGTACCCCTGACTATGTGGCTGGCCTATATATAGTCCCCCACCTCCATTGTAAACCCTAGGCATGATATTGGAATTAGTGGAAACCCCTTTGTGGATCTATCTAATTCTTGCCTCATGCTCCTTGACTAAGGAGCACCAATATCCCCAAACCTCGTTGGAGTTTGCACCGTGCCTCTGTGTTGTACAAGGCCTAGGCATCGGTATCCCTTTGCCTAGACGTCAAGATCTCACCGAGTCTCCCATCTCGCCGTGCCGATTCGAGAGAGAGTCCTCCGCCCGACGCCGATCCTAGGGATTGCGCCGGACCGGTCACCGCCGGCGTGAGCTATTGGTGTTTATCGTGGTTTTGCGTGTGTGCGTTCATCGCGTTCTTTGTGCGTGTGTTCGTCATGTTCATCCTTCCCCTCCTTTCCCCGCAGTCCATCCTCGATTTGAAAGGGAATCGTGAAAGATCGGGCCACCCTAGAGGTTTGCCCTCAACACCGGGTCTCAAAGCTGTATGCGGATAGGCTTCATACACGCGTAATTACAAATACCAACATAATGTCTGTTCATAGTCTCTTTCCTAATACAATCAAAGTCTTTGTCGGCTGCTTCCTTGGGCTGTTATCTGAAACCTTCATGGGCCATAAGCCTTTTACCCAATATAGGGTTGCGAATCATAGTTATCCAAGTAATCATACCTAGGTCAGTAGCCCCTGAGACTTTACTTGAACCGTAGTTTCAAGTTGAGTCTCAAAGTTTCCTTTCCTTTATTTTTATCACTTTTTGTGTTTTGTAGGGATTTGGTACAACGAGCCTTATGCTTCCGACGGATCGGGAATCAGTTAATTGCTCCTGGGCAAAAACAAGGTTGTCCTACATCAAATTCAAGTCCCCAGGCTCGAATTCGGAATTGGTTACTGGCGTAATTCAGTTCGGGTCGCTAAGGTCTTACCGAATACTAAATTCTAGCTTCTTATTTTATCGGGTACTGTCGTGGTGGTGTCACGGCAGATGCCATGGATAGGCTAAAGGTGGGGCCAATATGCACTAGAGGAATCCAAGGAGGGGTAGTGTGGTGATTCCACACACAGATGCTTTGTATTCACCAAGATTGCAAGGTTACAGATGCTCCTTGAGCTGTATTGGGGAGAGGAGGAAGAAGAAGCTATCTTACTCTCTCCACTACCTATCTCCAAGGAAACAACTACTCAAATGCCAACCAACCCCTTCTATAGGCTCCCTAGCCCTCCTTATATAGGGGAGGCTAGGGTTCCCATTAGTGCATACGTGGAAGCATATTCCTAGGAATATGCTTCTTCCCAAAATAGCAAATCGACCGGGTCATCTTTTGCCATCGTAAGCCATGCAGAGGCTACGTAAGCCTCTGCGGCGCCAGCGTCATCCGACATAGGGCGCGTCACCCTTGTCGGCCACGCCTCGGTGGTCCTTCCCTCTGTCCGCTTCGCTCATGCTCCTACATACAGTGACCACCTTTTGACCAGCGAGATTCCTTCCTTCTCTTGTAAGCCTAATATAACCCGGATCATGCGCGGTTAATCAGGCCCCGCGGGTACCTGTATACAAGTTACAAAATGCCTGTCGGCATAGGACATACGTCGGTCGGGACTCAGTTAGGTGGACATCCTCCGGTCCGGGTTACCCCGTAAGTCGGCCTGCCTTGAGGTGACTCGGCCAGCATTCGCTTTGACCTTGCCGTACCTCGGCTAACTCGGCCTCTATACCCCGGTGTGACCCTACCCGGGGGTATCCCCCAACATTAGCCCCCGAAGCTGGTACGGTCTTTGCAACTTCAGCTGCTAAGGCCACGACAGGTTTAATCTTTTTGCTCCTTTTCCGAGTTACTACGTAGCTCGGATTCTGTGGTGTAGTATTCCCTTGGCTCATTCCGAGTTATCACTTGCTGGCCGGGCTACCCTTCAGTTTTTCGGATTATTTTTCCTTCCTTCGTACACTTCCCCACGTCCCACATGGAGGGTAATCATTATCTTGCCTCATTTTAAGGGCATGCGCCAGTTACTGCACTTATTGTCAGGTGTTACTGTTGCACTCGTCGTGTCGCTGCCGCCTCCTCGTTAACTGCATCGCCACATCGCGTCGTGGGATCTCTTGTGCCCTATGGTCCTTCCTGTGGCTTGCCTCTGATTGGCTGACCCGGCTGATACACGGCCACACCGTGTGGCCTCGACGCGCAATGTGATCCCACTACCCTCCACTGGGGCGTGGTTAAATAGGGGAGGGGCACGCCCCTTGGCCATTTCCCCCTTTTCGCGTCCCTCTGCCTCTCTGCCTCTTCTTCTTCCTAGCGACAGCGCCGCCGCCGCATCGTGCTTTCTTGCACCTGCCTCGCTGCCGCTCCCGCGCAGCTCCACCGTCATGGGTCCGCGCTAGTCCAAGTCTCTACCCCCACCTCCGATAGGGCCGATGAGGAGCTCGCCGTCGCTAAAGCAGAGATGGAGAAGGGGGGAATCCATGGAGCACGGTTCCTAGGCCGGTTCCTGGGTATGCCAGGACGATCTGGACTGGCTCTACCGCACCCGCCGCATCCCCGAGGGCGTGATCGCCCGCCTCGCCTCCGAGGAGCTCGCTCCCTCACCCAATCCGGGTGAGTTCATGGTGTTCCTATCCCATTTCCAGCGCGACTTCGGCCTACCTGTGAGCGATTTCTTCCATGACTTCCTCAACACCTACGAACTCCAACCTCACCATCTTTCGGCGAACGCGATCACATCCCTTTCTTCATTCGCCTCCACCGTAGAAGGATACGTCGGCTTGTGGCCCACCAAAGAGCTCTGGATCCGGTTCTTCGGTCTGCGAAGGAACGTGATTCCGGATAAACTGCGTGCCCCGGAGGACAAACATCTGACTCAATTCGGTGCCGCCTCCATCTCTCCCCGGAAACAATCCGTCTTTCCCCGGGTCACGGGGCTTGATTCCTACAAGGGCTGGGCCCGAACCTTTTTTTTATGTGAGGAACGGCACAAATGAAGATTTGATCCGGCTGTGCCCGTATGCTCCCGGTCCTCCTAATCCGGATTTGTGGGACCAGGTTTCCAAGAAACCCACTGTCTTAGCGAACCAAGTCAATAAACGGTTTCAGGAGCTGAAGGATCTGGGGCTGCGCAACAAGGACGCGATGATCACTTTCGTCCGCAGCCAGATCTCCCCTCTCTAGAAGCGCGCACACAAACTTTGCCACATGAGTTGGCGACTCGACCCCAACCGGACCTCTTCCTTCGAATTGAATAACACCGAGATATTCCACCGGGTCAAGGCCCTCTTTATGACTGACAAGGAGTTCTCCGCTGACTGGGAGTGGGGGATGGAGCATTACTGCCGGGACAAGCCTCCTCCTGCGGTAAATCTCGTGATTCAATCCCTTTCCGAGCTATATCCTATGCTGGGGTATGCCTTTTATTTGATCCGTTTGCATTTTCTTCTTAGTTGTTTCTTCAGCAAACCCTTGAATATGGCACCGAGCCTTCCCTCGAATGGGTGAAGGATCGACTTGTCTCGGATGAGGAGGAGCCGGATCAGGAGATGTTCCTGCCATTCCCGAATGCAACCAAGCGACCCACTGGTAACTTCTCTTCCTTAAGAGATTGGCCTGATGATGAAGATGATTCCGACGTTGAGGTGATGGAGGCATTTGACGTTGTACCCATTTCTTATGCCTTTCCGACTTCAGCTAACCTGGCTGGGCATATTCACGAAGATCCTCCCCTCGCTACGGGTGAGCTGATCCTAGCCGCGTCTAAGAAACGGGCTGCCACTTCCTCTGCTTCCTCCGGACCTCCTAAAACAACTAAGAGGCGAAAGAAGTCCGCTGATAAGACCACCACCAAGCCTCCAACTAAAACTATAGTTCGGAGAGCTCGGAAGCCCAAGGAGCCTTTGACTTCTGACGAGTAAGTCACTTTTTCCTTTGGTCCAGTTCTCTGCTTCATGCTTTTCTATCTATGTGCCTTTCTTTTGTTATAACTTGTTATTCATCGTCTGATTCGATAGGGCTGCGGTGGAGGTTCCCCAGAGCGGCTCTGGCGTTGCTTCACCCCTCCAGCGTACCCCATCTCCCTCTCGTGGTGACGACACACGCCCACTGAGCTCAATTCGTGAGGGTTCCGTGGCTGCTCCGGGTTCTAGCCCACCTCGGCCAGAGGAGGGCAACCCTGGAGCAGGGGGAAGTGGCACTGCCGAGGTAGCAGAGGCTCCCAGCTCCTCATCTGCTCAGCCGCAACCCGCCATCTCCAAGGTCACCGCAGTAGCAGCAACACCACCGCCAACACTAGTATCAGCACAGGCACCACCGCCAGCACCAACAGCAGCACCAACATCAACACAAGCACCAGCACCAACTCCATCTGCCTCGTCCGAGTCTTCCAAGACTCGGCGAGAGGGCCCAGCTAGCACCAAGGCTGCACCCAAGTCCAAAACTGTGGCTCAAACCTCAGCCTCTCAGCAGCAGCCCAAGGCCAAGAAAAGTTCTGACGCCACCAGGGCAGCATCCATTGAGGCTCGACAACGCATGCTCGCGTCCATGCTGTCGAAGAAAGAACTGCCGAAGAAAGATGCCTCCCCCGGATCAGCTAGCAACCAGCTCGCATTGCATACCAGCCCTACTGCTGCCCAAGTTGCGAGGAGGGAGGCCCATGCCGAAGGCTTGGTTACGCCGCACATGCTCAGTGGAGAGAGTTATCCTCCGGCTCTGATCGAATATGTAGATAATTGGAACAGAGCAGAGTTCGTCAATCCCAACGACGATCTCCCGGAGAAGTTCGGGCTCGCCGAATTTAGTGCTCAAATGAACACCGCAGCCAAGGCTATCAACCTTGCTGGCCGGATGATGGAGGTACGCTATTTTGTCCTTTCTTCATCATGCACAAGTGCTTAGAGATATATCCATTAGTCCCCGAGCCTCCGGGGGAGTAACTTTTTACACGGCAGGATGCTCCTTAGAGAACTAGGGTAACTCCTTGATAATTGCAAATGTATCTATAATTTTTGATGTTCCATGCTTGGTTTTATCCACTTTCTTGTGTTTTGTTCAAACTTTGGAGTACTTTTCATATGATTTCTTGGACTAACCTATTAACAAGAGCCACAGTGCCAGCTGCCTGTTTTCTGCTGCTTTTTGGTTCTAGGAAAGTCAGAAAATGAATATTCTCGGAATTGGACAGGACAAAAGCCAAAGTGCCTATTTTTCCGGAAGTGATCAAGTGCCAGAATACGAGACAGAGAAGGGCCAGAGGGCGGCCAGGCCTGGCCCATGCCAGGGGGTGGTGTGGCCAGCCCAGGCACCCCCTCGGCCTCCCCTTCCGACTATAAGATGCCCTCGAGACGTAAACCCTAAGGACCTGATCAAAAATCCACGAAAGAGTCTGTAGCTGCCGTCATCTCCATCCCTAGATTGGGAGGGATCTGAAGCTCTTCCCGGCACCCTACCGGAGCGGGGAATTCACCCTGGAGGCCTTCTTCATCACCATGCAAGCCTCCGGTGTGATGCGTGTGTAGTTCATCCTTGGACTACGGATCCATGCAGTAGCTAGATGGCTGGTTCTCCTCCTTTGTTCTTTCATGTCTAGATCTTGTGAGCTCCGTTCATGATCAAGATCATCTATTTGTAATTCTGCATGTTGTGTTTGCGGGGATCCGATGGATATTGAGATTCTATTTCAGATTGATTATTGATTCTATCATGTCTTTGTTATTTGAGATCTTGCATGCTTTCCTTTGTTAGTAGCTATCTTGGCCAAGTAGATGCTAGCAACTCCAAGAGTTAGTATTTATGCTCGATAGTGGGTTCATGCCTCTAGTAATCTGGGGAAGTGACAGAAATCTCTAAGGTACTAGATGTGCTGTTGCTACTAGGGAGAAAACAACAATCCTTTGGAGGGGGTTCGTAAAGAACAATCGTATTGTTTACTTTACACGCAGTTCGTAAAGCAATAATCTGTTGCTTGCAACTTAATACTGGAGGGGGTTCGGATGATAACCTGAAGTGGATTATTAGTCACAGATGCAGTTGGATGGCGGTCTATGTATAATGTTGTAATGCCCAATCGAGTCTCAAAGGAGTCAAGATGATTAGTATATGCATGTATTGCTTTCTCGGTGTTTGTCATTTGCCCCACTGTAATTTGTTCACCTAGCATGTTATCTATCTAAGGAGAGCCACCTCTAGTGAACTATGGATCCCGGTCCTTTACTTTACATACAATCTACAATCTTTTTACTGCTTTGTGTTTATTTTCTGCACACTTTTACTTCTTTCCATTCGATACGTTTAATCCTTTGTTTTCCACAAAACACGATGAGATTGACAACCTCATCGCAAGTTGGGGACAAAGTTCTGTGGTTGTGTTGTGCATGTCTCCACATTGCTACTAGCACCGGTAGTGCGCCCTGCCAAAGCTCAGCTAGTAACACCTTTGAGGTGTTTCCTTGCTCCTACTGGTTCGATTAAACCTTGGTTTCATAACTGAGGGAAACTTGCTGCTGTGCTCATCATACCTTCCTCTTGGGGTTCCCAACGAGCTCTACATCAACACCACATACCGAGCACTTTTCTGGGTGCCGTGCATTGAGCCATCACTCCTTAGTAGCTTTGAATATGCACACACCTAGAGCCGGGTTAAGTTCCACTTGGCCTGGATTTTATACACTTCGAATATGCACACACCTAGAGCCGGGTTAAGTTCCACTTGGCCCAGATCTTGTACACTTCGAATATGCACACACCTAGAGTCGGGTTAAGTTCCACTTGGCTCGGATTTTGTACACTTCGAATATGCACACACCTAGAGCCGGGTTAAGTTCCACTTGGGATTTTGTACACTTCGAATATGCACACACCTAGAGCCGGGTTAAGTTCCACTTGGCCCGGATTTTGTACACTTCGAATATGCAAACACCTAGAGCCGGGTTAAGTTCCACTTGGCCCGGATCTTGTACACTTCGAATATGCATATAACTAAGCCACCCTTGCTTTTTTCAGATCACTACCAATCGCTAGAGCGCTGAGTTTTAGCGCCTCCTGGAAACACACAAGGCGCTGCACTCGAAACATACTACGCTTCTCGCTGAGTTTGAGAAAAGGGGTAAGTTTTCTCTTTGATTTTTTTTCACATTTTTCTTTGTCTTTTCCCGCCGAACTAATCTGGCATCCGGTTTGCACAGCTGGAGTGGAGGCCGAAAATACAATCATGAGGAAGAACTTGGCCGAGATAAACTGTAATTCACTTTGGTTACTCAATCTCCGTTCTCTCTCTCCTTTATCCTGGGCTCGGCAAATATTCACACCTCGGCTCTGCCGGGTCAACAAACCGTTTCAGCATCTCTCGAAGATAGTGTGCCCGTGCCTGATATGATGCTGCATTTTCTTGAATAAGTAGGGCAACACCAGGCCGAACTTAAGAAGAAAGATGATGAGCTCACCAAACTCCGAGCCAAAGATGATGAGATTGCCAAGCTCAAGGCCGAGATGAAAAAACTCAAAGAGCTCCACAAAACAGAGATGGACAAGGCTGGCCAAGACATCACCGAGGAGCGAGAGCGTCTTAACCTCCAACTCGCAAAGGATCAAGAATTGCTGAAGGAGGCCGACGTCAAGCTAGGCTCGGCTAATGCTGAACTTGAGCAGCTCCGGACGAGACGTGATAATTGCACCAAGGAGCTGACTCGGATCCATAGCCATGTCTCCCGTAAACTCCTTTCCTTAAGCTGACATGAATTTTTTTGGGTTAAATTCTTTTACTTATTTCACCTATTTTGTTTTCAGGCAAATTCCTAGAGGGCGATACCATTGCATCCACTGCCGTTACCAAGTTCCGCCAGCAGAGAGGTACTCCATCTGGTCCTGGCTCCATTCCTCTTGACCTGGAGGATCTGATAGTCAGCCTATCCTCCCGGGTTGAAATTATGAAGAACTATGGTTCAGGTCTCCTGGATTCATCTGTCCGGATCTTCTGTTCCCTTTGGCCTAGCAAGGATGTTCCGGAGGGATCCATAGCTCTGATCAACAAACTGATGGAATGCGAGACCCAACTCGACCTCTGGAGGGAATCCGCCACTCGCGCTGGAGCTGATACTGTCCTCCACTTCGTTCTCACGTGGTATGAAAAATTAAATCTGAAGCTTCTCGAGCGCTTGCGCACGGGATCAAAGTGGTCAAATGACCCGGATTGGGTAGCTCGGCGCAAGGTTTGTGCCCACAACCTCATCCAGTTTTCCCCCGTCCATCAATGGAACGAGGGACCAAGTTTCTTTGATGCTGTTAACGACGAATATGTCGAAGATGGTTCGAGCGACGATGAAGGGGACGAAGCCTCGGATGTCAAAGAAAATGAAGACGATGAAGCTGAGGCCGAAGTTCCACCTGCTAGAGCCGAGTTACCTCCTTCTGCTACTACTCCTTGAGCGTCAAAAAACACTTTGAATTTTATCAGATCCCCGGTATGCCAGGTGCAGATGTATTAAGCATACTGATTTTGTTTTGCTACTAAGTTATTCACATCGAATTAACTTGGGCGTAGTCCCCGAGTTTCATTTTCTTGTTCCTTCAATTTCATGGCTCGGTTCGTGTCTGTCTTGATTCGGTTTTGTGACTTACGAGACCGAGTTTCAAAAATTGACTTAACAATACTTGGAAACTTTAGGATTAGCTCAAAATAATTTAGCATGGTAAAGGTAAAATAAACATGGGGTTCGTCCGAACAATAAACGTCGGCTCGATTACGTTCCTTTCCTTAGTCGTTTTTCATGTGCCGCGCACTTCCAAACTTGTTCTCTTGCTTCCCATGAAGCCAATTCTTGTTGGAAAATAGCAAGTCGAAGAGTTGAGTTTTTGGTGCTCACACACTACTAATCCGGCTTAGGTAGATGCAACTTAAGCCAGCCGACATAAAAATAAATAACTAACATAAAGGACAATAAATATTACTAAGGCAGTCCCCGAGTTACTGCTCGAGGTGCCAAGATTTCATTGATAAACTCATTTCCGGCATACATACCGACATATGAGAAACTCGGATACAGACACTTCTTTGTTAAGTGTAGAATGGACGAAGTAGAGCTACATTCCATGGACGCTTAGATTCCTCTTCGGACCTGTCCACCTTGTTCTTCTCCTGTGGTTTTGCATCAATGAGATAATAAGAATCATTGTGCAATGCTTTGCTTACAATGAATGGCCCTTCCCATGGGGGGATAACTTATGCATGCCAGCAGTATGTTGTACCAGCCAGAGTACCAGATCACCTTCCTAGAAAACTCGGGGGTTTACTTTCCGGCTATGATAGCGTTGGAGATTTTGCTGATATATGGCGGATCTGGACAATGCCAATTCTCTCGCTTCTTCCAGTAGATCAACATCATTTTGCCAGGCTTCTCGCACTTCGGCTTCTGTGTATTGGGTGACTCTAGGTGAATCATGCTCTATGTCGGCTGGCAATACAGCTTCTGCCCCATATACCAGAAAAAATGGCGTATAGCCTGTTGATCGATTCGGAGTTGTTCTTAAACTCCACAGTACCGCTGGTAGTTCCTCTATCCAGCACCCCGCTGATTTTTGCAGCGGCTCAATGAGCCGAGGTTTTATCCCGGATAACACTAATCTGTTGGATCTTTCCACTTGTCCGTTCGATGCAGGGTGGGCTACTGAAGCAATGTCTAGCCGGATCTTTTTATCTTGGCAGAATCGTGCAAATGCTCCTTCAGCGAAATTGGTGCCGTTATCTGTTATGATACTATGAGGGTAGCCATATCTCAGGATTATATCCTTGAGGAATGTCATGGCTGTAGCTCCATCACATTTTCTTATCGGCTTTACTTCAATCCATTTTGTAAACTTGTCAACCATAACCAAGATATGGGTCATATTGTTGGGCCACGTAGAGATAAACAAAACTTTTTCCCTACGCGGTGATCCCAAGATCCAGCTCAGGTAGAAGGCCACAAGGATTACCACTAGACGTGCAGTTGCGGAATTGATGAAGCACGTCGCTTGATGCAGTGCAGTCCTCGCAATCCATTCCGGTTCCACGATCCGTACTTTCTTCACGATCGTCGAAGTGCTGAACGTACAACACCTCTTCCGGTATCCACACGTACGAGGAGGAGCGCCGACGATGGACTGCTAGGTCCGGTACGGCGGCGACAGGACGGACTGGGGCTAGGGTTTCCAACACATGGAGTGACCTAACCTTGTGCTCTAAGCACCCGCGCCCCAGCTTATATAGGGAGTGAAAGTGGGCTCCACTCACTTGTGGCCCATTCACTAAAAAGGCCTATATTAGCCACTGCAAGTCTCACTTGCTGACTAAGTCCATGTCTCTATTTGGGTCCAACCCAAATAGGTTTCCTGTTTGGGTCTAACCCAAACTTGCTCCCGCTCTTAAGTGTGTGACCCGACAGGCTCATGGTAACCCAGACACGATTCCGAGTCTCACTCGTGATCGATCAGTTGGTAGCGGCTCCTAGCAGAACGTGCCAACTCCCAAGTACCAATAAGTCATGACGACACACCTTCCAATGCGACTTTCGTCTGAGTCCGTTTTGCGTCACGATATACTTTGTCGGACTATAGGCGAATGATGGTTATCCCTTAAATAGTCCGACCCTCTTTCTCGATCCGAGATAAGTGATTCATCCGACTAACTCTTAGTCGGCTGCCTCGGTTAACACTTAATCTGAGACGCGCATGACCATGCTTTCCGAATCATATCTTCCGAGAGGGCCCAGAGAATATATCTCTGGATGGAGGGGCAAAATCCCGTCTTGGTTATTCACATCACGCAGCTTGATTCTTAGTCGAACCGAACTCCGCCTTTATAACTGCCCAATGACGGAACAACGTTTGACAGAACCTAAGTCGGAGATCCTCAACTCGGATTGTGCAATAACCTCAGGTCTAAGGATTACATTGATTGAGACATGCAAATGACGACTTGTTCGTTGCATCTCAATATGGGTCAGTCTGACTCGCTAAACTCTTTAGCCGAATCCGTGTAAGTCGGAATAGCATCTCCATGCCCATGACAAGTGGAACCTAGTCATCTGCTGACTTTCACATTGGTCTAAGTTGTGTGTCCGGCACAACCTCAATGACCAAGGACAATTAGTATGAACAACATGAATATGTAGTTCCAATCAAATCACATATTCGATGATACATATGAGCAGTTCATACATGGACCATAACCTTATGAATACACAAGAATATCATCATTCATGATTTCCTCTAGGGCATATTCCCAACAGTCTCCCACTTGCACTAGAGTCAATCTACCGACATCACATGTCCAGGCATCTGATGCCCATTGCTCTCAGGTGCGCCTCATGCTTCGGCTGTGGAAGTGGCTTTGTCAACGAATCCGCAATGTTTGCATCCGTGTGTACCTTGCATAACTTGATATCACCTTGATCCACGAACTGGCGAATAAGGTGGTACCGCATGAGTATATGTTTGTTCTTCTGGTGTTGTCTAGGTTCCTTGGCTTGTGCAATAGCACCATTGTTGTCACAATACACGTCTAATGGATTGGACGAGCCCTGAACCACACCAAGATCCATTAGGAAATTCCTCATCCAAACGGCTTCCTTTGCCGCCTCCGAGGCAGCAATATACTCAGCCTCTGTCGTAGACGCAGACGCCGTTTCTTGCTTGGAACTTTTCCAGCTCACAGCCCCTCCATTTATCACAAACACATATTCGGATTGCGAACGAGAATCATCCGAGTCAGTGAGATAACTCGCATCCGTGTAACCCTTTACACTGAGTTCATCCTCACCTCCATAAACCAGGAACATATCCTTAGTCCTTCTCCAGTACTTGAGGATATTTTTAGCTGCTGCCCAGTGGATCTCTCCAGGGTCAGCCTGGTATCTGCTCACAACACTTAGAGCATAGGAAACATCCGGCCTAGTACAAATCATAGTGTATATGATGGATCCGATTGCAGAAGCATACGGAATCGCACTCATCCGACTTCGCTCATCAGTTGTCGAAGGACACTGAGTCTTGCTAAGTTTTACGCCATGTGACATCGGTAAGAACCCCTTCTTAGACAATTCCATGTTGAACTTCTTCAACACTTTGTCCAAATATGTAATTTGACTCAATCAAGTGAGCCGCCTTGATCTATCTCTATAGATCTGGATTCCTAGTATGTAAGTCGCTTCACCCAATTCTTTCATCGAAAAACTCCTTTCCAATGATTCCTTGGTCTCTTGCAACATCTGGACATCATTTCCAATCAGTAACATGTCATCCACATATAAGATCAGAAAGTTTACTTTGCTCCCACTAAACTTCTTGTATAAACAAGAATCATGATCGCTCTTGATGAAGCCAAACGATTTGACTACCTCATCAAAGCGAATGTTCCAACTCCGAGATGCTTGCTTCAACCCATAAATGGATTTCCGAAGTTTGCATACCTTGTCAGCATTAGCCGGATCAACAAAACCCTCGGGTTGTATCATATACACGTCCTCGGTTAAATTTCCATTAAGGAAAGCCGTGTTGACATCCATCTGCCATATCTCATAGTCGAAATAGGCTGCTATAGCTAACATGATCCGAACTGATTTAAGCATCGCCACGGGAGAAAAAGTCTCATCGTAGTCAACTCCTTGAACTTGTCGGAACCCCTTCGCGACAAGCCGTGCTTTATAGATAGAAACATTTCCATCCATATCAGTTTTCTTCTTAAAGACCCATTTGCACTCAACGGGTCTTGCACCGTCTGGCAGATCAACCAAGTTCCAAACTTGATTTTCATCCATGGACTTTAACTCGGATCTCATGGCTCCAAGCCATGACTCGGAATCAGAACCCACCATCGCTTCCAAATAAGTTGCCGGCTCATCACTGTCTAACAACAATACATCACAAGCACTTCGCAATCTGGCCGATCTTCGTAGTGTCGGTGCAATTTCCGGCTCAGGTACCACGTCCGGCTTAACCTCTAAGGCATTTGCCGACTCGCTGCTAGCCGACATCTCTCGAATTTCTTCAAGATGCACCATACTCCCACTGACTCCCTGACTGAGAAACTCTTTCTCAAGGAAGACACCGTTTCGAGCGACAAACACTTTGCCCTCTTCTCGGTTGTAGAAGTAGTAACCCAAGGTTTCCCTCGGATACCCCATGAAAATACACTTATCCGACTTAGCTGTAAGCTTGTCTGACTGAAGTCGCTTGACAAAAGCTTCACAACCCCAAATCTTAAGAAAAGACAAACTCGGCTTCTTGCTAGTCCACATCTCATGCGGTGTCTTCTCTACTGACTTTGATGGTACTCTGTTTAGTATGAACGCTGCAGTTTCTAGACAATAACCCCAAAATGATAAAGGCAGATCTGTCCGACTCATCATTGATCGTACCATGTCCAACAAGGTCCGATTCCTCCTTTCCGACACATCGTTTCTCTGCGGCGTTCCTGGAGGAGTGAGCTAGGGAACTATTCCACAACTCTTTAGATGGTCATCAAACTCATGGATCATGTACTCGCCTCCTCGGTCCGACAGAAGAAACTTTATTTTCTTGCCAAGTTGATTTTGTACCTCATTCTGGAATTCCTTGAACTTTTCAAAGGCTTCCGACTTATGTTTTATCAAGTAGATATATCTATACCTACTCAAATCATCAGTGAAGGTAATGAAGTACTCATAACCACCTCTGGCTGTCGTGCTCATTGGGCCACTTACATCACTATGTACGAGTCCCAATAAGTCGGATGCCCTTTCACAACTCTTTGCAAAAGGTGTCTTGGTCATCTTGCCGAGAAGGCAGGATTCGCATGTCTCAAACGACTCTAAGTCGAATGAAGTTAGGAGTCCATCATCATGGAGCTTCTTCATGCGTTTCCAACTTATATGACCAAGCCGACAATACCAAAAGTAAGTCATATTCAGATCATTTGGTTTTAACCTTTTCACATTTATGTTATAGACAGATTCACCCTCAAGATTCAAAATAAATAACCCGTCCCGGACAGGCGCAAAGCCATGAAACATATCATTCAAATATAAAGAACAACCATTATTCTTAATATTCGACTCATAGCCCTGTCTCATCAAACATGAGGCAGAAATGATGTTTCGACTAAGCACTGGAACATAATAACAATTATTCAGCTCCATTAAGAATCCAGAAGGTAAATGAAGTTGCATTGTGCCGACTTCCAACGCAGCGACTCTCGCTTTGTTTCTGACTGTAATGTCAACCTCGCCTCTTGCAACGCTCCTAGTTCTTACCAGTCCCTGCAACGAGTTGCAGATGTGAATGACTGATCCGGTATCATATACCCAAGAACTACCAGGTGCATCAACAAGATAAATGTCTATAAGATTGCAAACAAGCGTACCTGAGCCGGAAGTCACACCTCCGCTCTTGGCTTTATCAGCTAGATACTTGCTGCAATTCCTCTTCCAGTGGCCATCCGACTTGCAGTAGAAGCAAGTGGATCCGGCTGCAGGAGATGGCTTAGTCCCTAAGGAAGCGCTTTGGACTGGGTCCTCCGCCTTACCTCCTGACTTTGCCTTCTTCTTCTTAGTCCAAGAACTCTTCTTGAACTTAGCCTTGTTTTGTACCATCAACACTTGACTGGCACCTTTCTTGAGATCCGCCTCAGCCTGCTTGAGCATCCCATGTAATTCAGTGAGCTTCTTATCCATACCATGCATGTGGTAGTTCGATATGAACTGGCCATACACACTAGGAAGAGATTTCAGAATTATGTCTGTAGCGAACTCTTCGCTAATGGGGTAGCCAAGCCTTTCCAGAGACTGCACGTAACCAACCATTTTGATCACATGCGGACTCAGTGGATCGGCATCCTTAAGCTTGTAGCTCAACAAAGCCCGAGAGACTTGATACCTCTCAGTCTTTGCCTGAGCCTGGAACATACTTTTGAGGCTTTCAATCACATCGTAGGCCTCAACATTCTCGAACTGCTGCTACAAGTCCGGTTCCATGTGAGCAAGCATAAGACAGCTAATCTCTGTGGATTCATCACAAATCCGACGGTAGGCATTGGTGGATGCGACAGTCGCATTCTCATCCGGCTCAGCTGGAAGTGGGTTGTCTAGGACACGATCCCTTTTTTCTTGTTTGAGAACAATTCTCAGATTACGATACCAGTTGGTGAAATTAGTTCCATTCAGCTTATCTTTCTCTAAGATTGTTCTCAAAGCAAAACCGGAAATCTGAGGAAGACTGCTAGGTGCCATTGTTCTACAGCAGAAAATATGCAAAACACTTAAGACATGTATCCATAAAGAGCAAGCATATTAAACACTTTAATATTTATGCTCGCACTAGAACCAACACCCCTCCGATGCTTACTTAGTGATTCAGGACCCTAAATAAGCAAGTCGACTAGTGAGCTTTAGCATCACCGTTAGCCGTCAAGTGATATAGGTAGACAACTCCTTGTCAATCGTATCTCATACGACTCCTGTTGGATGGGTGGCATCACATGCCCCAGCTCCCATCCGACTTTTCCCCAAGTCCCACAACCGTTGTGATAGACCTGTCTAGATTACCAAGTGCTTCCGCTGTAAGAGTCTGACTCGAACCGACCTAGTCGAAAGAATTGATAGCACCTCAATTTTATGAGCCCACTACCAAAAATGTCCGACTTGTGATGGTGCAGCACTGGCGGGGAAACCGACTAGACCTTCTTTGAGGGATTATATTCTACCAATTATCTAATAGAGGTAAAATAGAGACATACCAATAACACAAATTAAAAGCAATTATAATTTGAAATGGTATGGCTCTCTTCGTGGCGATCTCCATCTCCATAAAGCCTGTAATCCGACTCATCTCAACTCTTGTCACGTGCCGTCTTACACCATGTAGCCAACTTGTACACCGACTTGCATGCTATCCGGATTCTCCAAACAGCTACACTAGCTAGTAATCCAAATTACATAGAGAATCCGACACGCAGGCCGTTATACAATAAGATGACAGCACCTAGGCTCCAGCCGGCTGACAAAATCCGTGATACGCAGATCACGTATGGATTACACACATCACATGCACATAAGCCATACCATTCACAACATCATCCTGCAAAAACAAGTTATGCATAGATATGATATCTACCGGCGTTCTGAAACACGCAACGACATCTAAGGCGCTACGACAGGGCAAAGCCGGCGGTCCGGCATTTTTCCGAAAAACGTAGATCTCATCTGCATTCCGGACATGGATTTCATCATCGGATAAAACAATTTTACCCAAATCCGATCCGGACTCCGATTCGATCAAACCTTTTGATGTTCGATCACCGCATCCGGGTTTACGTGTCACAGTCTACCCCGATGGCGGAAACCGACCGGTAGGGGTATGTCGTTCCATGACCTTAGCCGTTAGATCACGGAAACCAGATCATCCATTCCCCCGAGTACAGTTGATCCAATCAACTTTGTACAAAACCGATCTATCTCATAGATCGACCACCAAAACTGCAATTAGATCCAATCTAACGCCAACCGCATATCACATATGGGCGATCTCGAGCCTAAAACCAGAAGCTAACGCTCTGATACCACTGTTGGGCCATGTAGAGATAAACAAAACTTTTTCCCTACACGGTGATCCCAAGATCCAGCTCAGGTAGAAGACCACGAGGATTACCACTAGACACGCAGTTGCGGAATTGATGAAGCACGTCGCTTGATGCAGTGCAGTCCTCGCGATCCGTTCTTGTTCCACGATCCACGATCCGTACTTTCTTCACGATCGTCGAAGTGCTGAACGTACAGCACCTCCACCGGTATCCACACGTACGAGGAGGAGCGCCGGCGATGGACTGCTAGGTCCGGTATGGCGGCGACAGGACAGACTAGGGCTAGGGTTTCCAACACATGGAGTGACCTAACCTTGTGCTCTAAGCACCTGCGGCCCAGCTTATATAGGGAGTGAAAGTGGGCTCCACTCACTTGTGGCCCATTCACTAAAAAGGCCTATATTAGCCACTACAAGTCTCACTTGCTGACTAAGTCCATGTCTCTATTTGGGTCCAACCCAAATAGGTTTCCTGTTTGGGTCTAACCCAAACTTGCTCCCGCTCTTAAGTGTGTGACCCGACAGGCTCATGGTAACCCGGACACGATTCCGAGTCTCACTCGTGATCGATCAGTTGGTAGCGGCTCCTAGCAGAACGTGCCAACTCCCAAGTACCAATAAGTCATGACGACATACCTTCCAATGCGACTTTCATCTGAGTCCGTTTTGCGTCACGATATACTTTGTCAGACTATAGGTGAATGATCGTCATCCCTTAAATAGTCCAACTCTCTTTCTCGATCCGAGATAAGTGATTCATCCGACTAACTCTTAGTCGGCTGCCTCAGTTAACACTTAAACCGAGACGCGCATGGCCATGCTTTCCGAATCATATCTTCCGAGAGGGCCCAGAGAATATCTCTCCGGATGGAGGGGCAAAATCTCGTCTTGGTTATTCACATCACGCAGCTTGATTCTCAGTCGACCCGAACTCCGCCTTTATAATTGCCCAATGATGGGACAACGTTTGACTGAACCTAAGTCGGAGATCCTCAACTCGGATTGTGAAATAACCTCAGGTCTAAGGATTACATTGATTGAGACATGCAAATGACGACTTGTTTGTTGCATCTCAATATGGGTCAGTCCGACTCGCTAAACTCTTTAGCCGAATCCGTGTAAGTCAGAATAGCATCTCCATGCCCATGACAAGTGGAACCTAGTCATCTGCCGACTTTCACATTGGTCTAAGTTGTGTGTCCGGCACAATCTCAATGACCAAGGAAAATTAGTATGAATAACATGAATATGTAGTTCCACAATCAAATCACATATTCGATGATACATATCAGCAGTTCATACATGGACCATAACCTTATGAATACACAGGAATATCATCATTCATGATTGCCTCTAGGGCATATTCCCAACACATATTTCCTCTTGCCGGCTTAAACGGACCAACCATATCCAAACACCATACAGCAAATGGCCAAGTAATTGGTATGGTCTTGAGCTTCGACATTGGCATGTGCGTCTTGGTGGCATACCTCTGACAACCATTGCATTTTCTTACTAGATCCTCTGCTTGTTCCAAGGCACTTGGCTAGTAAAACCCATGCCGGAAAGCTTTTGCTACCAAGGCTCTAGACGAGGCGTGATGCCCACATTCCCCTTGATGTATATCTCGGAGGATGTCAAGCCCTTCTTCCGGGTCAACGCATCGTTGGAGGACATTTTTGACACTTATCTTGTATGGCTCGGAATTGATAATCGTGTAAGCCTTTGCCTCCTCTAAGTTTGCCTTGAAAGCACTTCTTCACTGGGCAAAGTTCCATCTTTCAGGAATTGGAATATGGGATGTGCCCAAGCTGGTATGGCTCGCACCGACATTTCCTCGTCGATTTCCATTTGATCCATCGGCATAACCTCAGCCGGATCACGCTGCACAGTCCTCGGGTCTTGCGAAGCAGTCCCCGGGTTTCGTGAACCACTTACCACATCAATGTCCATGGGCACAACTTCCGATTCCGGATTTGCCGGGATATAGATTGACTCGGACTCTGGGGATGGCATGATAGATGGTTTTCTAAGGTGCTCTAGTGCTACCCCTGGTGGGATCGCATGTCGGGTTGATCCGAGTTTCGACAGTACATCGGCAGCCTCGTTTTCCAGCTGGGGTACGTGATGAAACTCGCATCCCTCGAAGTATCCTGATATCTTCTGCACATGAAATCTGTACAATGCCATATTTGCATCCAACGCATCCCAATGCCCTAAGACTTGCTGGACTACCAGATCGGAGTCACCAAAGCACTGGATCCGGCATATTCCAATTTCTTTTGCCACTTTGAGCCCATGCACAAGCGCTTCATATTCTGCAACATTGTTTGATGCTGCGAAGTGGATCTGCAGCACGTACTTCAGCTGGTCCTTCTTGGGCGAGGTAAGCACAACTCCGGCGCCTAACCCGGTTTTTGTTTTTGATCCATCGAAATGCATTCTCAAGTAGTTTGGATCTAGCAACTATGGCTCATATTGTATCTCAGCCCAATCCACGAAAAAGTAAGCCACAGCCTGAGACTTGATCGCATCTCTCCTGTCGTATTCTGGAGCATAAGGGGCTAGCGCAATTGCCCATTTTGCAATCCGGCCACTTGCATCCTTGTTGCTCATTATCTCAGATATGGGGGCTTCACATATTACTTTGATGGGATGCTCTTCAAAATAATGCTTCAGCTTCTTAGCCGCCATATACACACCATATGCCATATTCTGATAGTGAGGATAGTTTTGCTTTGAAGCTGATAAAATACCTCGCTCATATAATATATTGGCTTTTGCACTGACTTACCCTCCTCGTCGCGCTCTACCACAATTACTGCACTTACAACTCAGTTGGTTGCGGCTATGTAGAGCAACATTGGCTCTTTTGATAGTGGAGAGGCTAGCACTGGTGCAGTGGCTAACATTTTCTTTAATTGGATGAAGGCTTCATTGGCATGCGGCCTCCATATGAACTTGTCCGACTTTTTCATTAGTTGATAGAGAGGTAGTGCCTTTTCTCCCAATCGACATACAAATCGACTTAAGGATGCCAGGCAACCAGTGAACTTCTAGACATCGTTAAGACACTTGGGCAATTCCATTCGCTCTATGGCCCAGATTTTAGTTGGGTTAACTTCGATACCTCGGCTGGAGACAAGAAATCTGAGTAATTTTCCCGCCGGGACACCAAAGGTACATTTCTATGGGTTAAGCTTCATTCGGAACCTCCTTAAGTTCGCGAACGTTTGCCTGATATCATCAAGGAGCGTTTTGCTTTCCTTGGTTTTTATTACCACATCATCTACATACACTTACACATTTCGACCAATTTGATCGTATAAATTTTTTTGCATACATCTTTGGTACGTTGCCCCTGCATTACGTAAACCAAAAGGCATGGTGCGATAGCAATAAGCCCCGTACGGGGTAATAAACGCAGTCTTTATTTGATCATTCGGGTTCAGAGGTATCTGGTGGAAACTAGAATATGCGTCTATGAATGACAACAGTTCACACCCAACAATAGAATCTATGACCTGATCTATCCTTGGCAGTGGGAATGGATCTTTTCGGCACGCCTTATTCAGGTTCGTGTAATCGATGCACATATGCCAAACCATAGCCACATTCGGATCATCTTTCTTCTTTTCCACAAGCACCGGATTATATAGCCAATCCGGGTAAAGCACTTCCATGATGAACCCAGCTACGAGGAGCCGAGCTATCTCATCTCCAATGACTTTTCTCCTGTCTTCGGTGAAGCGGCGGAGAGGTTGCTTAACCGGTTTTGCTCCAGGTCTCACGTTTAAAGAGTGCTCGGCCAACTCCCTCGGAACACCTTGCAAGTCTTGTGTGGACCAAGCAAAAATATCCTGATTCTCACGGAGGAAGTTGACGAGCTCGCTTTCCTATTTCTTAGTTAACCCAGCACCAATTGTTACGGTGCGCTCTGGGAACAGATCATCAACTGGCACTTTCTTTGTATCCTTCGTTGCTTGAAATGAGACAATTCCATGCGGGTTACTCAGCACCGGCATATACTGCTGGGCGGACTGAGCCAATGCTGCTACCTCCTGGATCTTTCTTTTTTCTTGTGCAATCACGAGTGACTCGGCCAGGTTAGACCTGGCTGACGCACACTCAATGGAACGTCGGAAGTCCCCAGCTATGGTAATTACTCCATTTGGCCCAGGCAGTTTCATCTTTAAGTAACTGATGTGAGTACATGCCATGAATTTGTTCAGGGCTGGCCTGCCGAGTAACGCGTGATACGCGCTTTCTAAGTTCACAACCTCAAACTCCAGATTCTCAGTCCGGCAGTTATCTCTCGTGTCGAACAGCACATCAACCCGGACTTTGCCAATGGGCTCATAAGAAATGCCTGGCACAATGCCATAGAAAGTTGTCCTTGTAGCTTGGAGCATGTTCTCTGAGATACCCAACTTGCGCATTGTATCCACATACATGATATTAATGTTGCTGCCATTATCGATCAGTACCTTTGAGAATCTCACATTGATATTTGGCCCAATGAACGTTGGGTCCAGCACTAGTGCATACGAACCAGGACTTGGCATTAGCTTGGGATGGTCTTTGATACTCCAGGTAATTTCCTGATCCGACCAAGGCATATACCTCGTCATCGCTGGCATAACTGCATTCACCTCCATATGTTGGTGTTGCAATCTCTTTCTATCCATTTCCTCCGTGGTAAATACACAGTAACTCTGGTGATGCTCTCTGTATTCACTTCTCCCCTCATTGCCAGGATATCTTTGATCTGGCCGATGCTGATTTTCCACCTGATGCACTGCATCCCTTCTCCAATGGTTCTCATACCTCGGCGGAGGTGGTGGCAACATTAACTGTTGCGTGTTTGCTCCGGAGAGCAATTGCTGCCGGGGTAACTCCTGCCGAGGCTGATCGTTCCAAGGTGCCTGAGCATTCCCCGGACCACTTTGTTCTATCTTCCTCATCCACTCACATTGCCGAGTCGTATGACTCGCCGGGTTACTCGGGTTTGGCGTGTGAAATTTGCACGACTGATCCTGCATTGCCTCATACGTATACCTTGGCTGGTCTTTCTTTTCTTGCCACTGTTTCTTTTGTTCGGGCGTCCAAGTTTTCTTGCCATCATTTCTCGGAGTCCATTGTTGCCCTCCATTTTTCTAACGCTGATTACTCCCTGCTCCGGGTTGATCTTGGTTTACCGCAAAACATTGTTGCGAACTGTAACGATAATCCAGTCTATTATCTCTTCTCTTACCCCGGTAATCATTTCGCCAGGATGATCCGGCTCCATCTCGCTGGTAGTACTCCTCACTTGACTCGTTTGATACAAGTCGGGGTTGAGTCGGATCACCCAAAGCATACGAATCAGCAATCCGGATCGTTTCTGCCAGTGTAGTTAGCATATCCCTTTGTAACCTTTACCACAACATGCTTGCATATCTGCACCTTTGTGCAAACCATGCTATGGCCTGAGACTCAATCACACCTTCACACGAGTTTCTCACGGTGCACCAGGGGGTTAGGAACTCCTGATCTGTTTCATTTGGTCTTTGCTTGCACATTGCTAGGGTCTATGGCCTATTCGGCCTCTGATACGTGCTCGAGAAGTTACTGACAAACATTTCCTCAAAGTCAATCCAGCAGTTGATACTTCCGGGTGGTAAATTGTTTAACCATACCCTCGCTGGCCCCTCCAGCATTTGAGGTACATATCTCACTGCCCATCTCAGATTACCTGTGGCAATTTTCACTGCTGTTGCGTAATTGATCAACCAATCCTCCGGCTTGGTGCTACCGTCATGTCTTCGTGCCTCTGGGTAACTGAAAGTTAGGTACCGGGGGTTCTTTCATGATCCGGGGCCCAAAGCACGCTGGACCCGGAGGACCTTGACACTCAATTTGCTCCGACCTATAAAGCCGATCCAGCTTTAACATGACGTCGTCTGGCATCAAGTTCCTGCTTCCCAACCTTGATCCTATCACATGATAATCCGGCCTAGGGTATTCTGCGTTCACCATTTCCGAATCACCATCATTGTATCTGTCTTGCTCTTGAGTGCAATTTTGCCGCATACCTTGGCCGGCATTCTGCTCTTGCTGAGGTACACTCTGCTGCTGCTGTTGCTAAGGTGGGTTTTGCCCTGCACCCGCTGAGTTACGCTGTCCGGCATTGTCGTTGACGATGTTTCTCTAGCCGGTATTGCCTTGGTCGCAGTTACCTCGGCCAGCTTCACCTCGGCTGACACTTCACCGATCCTCATTTCCCTGCACTGCTTTTCCTTTCCCTGCCCTTGCCAGGTCATACGGGACTATCTGCTTGTTTCTCCTTGATGAGGTTACCACCTCCTCTCTCCTAGGACCATCATGAGGGGATGATGCAGCCCCAGCAGATTTCTCCGGGTTTCCCACTGCTGAATAAACGACCTTGGAAGCCCCAGCTCTTTCTGGGTTAGCCCTGAGTAACTCCTCATTCTGTCTGTTAGCGATCCGAACTAACTCGTTGACCCTCTCCTGCTGTCTCTACCGGGCTTCACCCGTCAAACCCTCCAACTCGGTTGCACCTGCATCTGTTGCTCTGAGGTTCTTCGCCAGAGTGCTATACTTCGGCAGCCCCATGGACAAAGGGTTCTCTGATTCCTCAACTCTAGTGTCACCCTCTTTGTTCATTTCACTGAGGAGGTTTCTCCCTTTTACTTTTACAGCATCTACCTTATTTGCTCTTGCATACTCACGCAGCGTCATGTTCAACGACTGTTGAGCTGCGGCTATCTTTTTCACACCTTCTAGGATTTTCTGCCTAGTTTCCTCTAACTCGGCCTGTGCCTGAGCCGGATCTACCACAAGTGCTATGGGGCTTGCCAAGCTATCTATTGCCTGCTACAGCACATTTTCTGGCCTCTCTAGTGGAGGACCTCTACTCTTCCTTGGTGCCTTGGGTGTTACTAATACATTGCAAATGTATCTATAATTTTTGATGTTCCATGCTTGGTTTTATCTACTTTCTTATGTTTTGTTCCAACTTTAGAGTACTTTTCATAGACTTTCTTGGACTAACCTATTAACAAGATGCCATAGTGCCAGTTGCCTGTTTTCTACTGTTTTTGGTTCCAGGAAAGTCAGAAAATCAATATTCTCGGAATTAGACCGGACAAAAGCCAAAGTTCCTATTTTACCGGAAGACTCACGGAGCCCGAAGCAGAGACGGAGGAGGGCCAGGGCCTGGCCACACCATATGGTGGCGCGGGCTAGCCCTAGCCGCGCCACCAGGTGGTGTGGGCCCCCTGGCACTCCACCGACCTTGCCTCTTCACCTATAAGAAGCCTCCCGATGCATAAACCCTAGATAGTCAAGCCTCCAGCCACGAAAAGTTCCGCTGCACCGCCGCCACCGAAGGGGAGATTCAGGGGACAGAAAGTCTCTGTTCCGGCACCCTACCAGGACGGGGAAGTGCCCCCGGAGCCATCTCCATCGATCTCCACCGCCATCTCCATCACCATTGCTGATTCCCATGATGAGGAGGGAGTAGTTCTCTCTCGAGGCTAAGGGTTCTACCGGTAGCTATGTGTTCATCTCTCTCTATGCATGATCTTATTGTGATCATGAGCTTGTAATCTATCGATCTACCTTGCTACTCAAGTGCTTCAATAGATCTCTGCTCTCCCTATGTGTGTGAAAGTGACAGCATGCTCACCATGGTGGCACTTAGGCTAGAGATTACAAATACTTGTTATGAGTTATATTTGGAATTAGATGTCTTTATGAAATTGTGGTGTTTGTTGGACCTATCTAGTACTCAAGGTGACAGTGTGGGGTTTTCTAGATGGGAAAGGCTTACTTTGAGGTGTGCTGTTATAGCCCTACCATCGATTAGAGTGTTCAACCAGAGAGTAGTTAAGAGTAGTATCATAAGAGAAGATATTTATGAGAGAGTGTTCACTGGTGAAAGTATGATCCCTAGGCATTGTTTCTAAACATTGAAACACCGTTTGCTACTAGATCTGTTACATGTTTGCTTGCTTCCATCTTTATTTCAGTTTTCCTTTAGTCTTTTCCCACGTCAACCACACGCCATCAAGTTATTTTCTATCACCGTTACCACTTATAATTATCCATACCACTTGTATTTCACTATCTCTTCGCCAAACTAGTGCACCTATACACCTGACAAGTGTATTGGGTGTGTTGGGGACACAAGAGACTTCTTATATCTTGATTGCAGGGTTGCTTGAGAGGGAATACCTTTGACCACTTCCTCCCTGAGTTCGATAAACCTTGGGTAATCCACTTAAGGGAAAACTTGCTGCCGTTCTACAAACCTCTGCACTTGGAGGCCCAACAACTTTCCACAAGAATAGAAGTGCGTAGACATCAGTTACCTCCTGTAACATCCCAAAACTTTAATCCTAGGTTATTAAGATCCAAATCCTCAAAATTAGGGTTAACAAAAACTTTTCCAATTAAAATTATTAAAGCATTCATATGTGTGTCCATTTAAAATAGGAGTTGATTTGAATTGCCATGATTAAGTGATCCATTGCTTGTAAAATGATTCTTAGGTGAAATAAACATCATCTAAATCATTCCCAAACAAATCCCAAAGAAAAACAACTCAAAATGAACAAAAGAATCAAATGGTCATTTGTGCCAAATTAACTATCATGCCTACTTTGGCTATTCCTAGAACTCAAAACCTAATAGAAACAATTGTGGATCTTTGCACCCCTTGCTAGTACACATAATGATGTACCAAGCCCACTTTGTGATCTGCCAAAAACATTCAAATACTAATTTTAAATGATAGTTTAAAATTGAATCTATTTCATATGGGAAGATCCCACTATTTCAAAAACCACTCAAGCAAGCTCAAATTTCAAAACCCAAGCACCCACAGAGTCTCAAGCTTAGTACTAACACACCCACCAAAAATATTTTCAAAATTCAAAAGTAAAGTTCATGCAGCCATTTCATCAAACACCTTGTGGACAGATTTCAAACAAAACCAAATTCACTATTTTGAATAGTGTTCTAGCCAAACTTGTCTCCTATTTGACCCCCATTTGCTTCCACTGTCCCCTTTTGATCTAACCAAGGCTGAACTACCCCATCCCCTACCCCCTAGTGGCATGACCATGCCAAGCCGAGCACCAACTCGTCGGCCGACCATGCCATCACCCCAGCAGACCACCTCCCCCTCTCTCGCCATGTCTAGCAGCTAGCCAGCACCTCACCGCCGTCCACTGTCCCCTCCCCGAGCCAGGCCAAGCAGTGGACCACTGAGGAACCCCCGCGACCAGTGCGACTGTGCCATGTCGAGCACGCGCCAGACACGCGTGCACAAGTCACCGCTCGACCGCAGCCCGCGCCCACCGCGTCGCCACGACCCAGGGAGCACGCCAGACACCCCCATTTTCCATCCAACGCCTCACAGCCACCGCTCTCCATTGAAGCCGCCGTCTCTGCCACTCAGAGCGCCAGCTCCGCCCGGCCGCATACCACCGCCCCTAAGCTCGCATTAAATTCCTAGAGCACCGCCAGGAGACCACGCATTGATTGCCGCCTGCAGCCATGCCGCTAGCAGCCCGTAGCCATGTCTCCACCGTCGCCTGGCCATGCCACGCTGTCCCATCATCGAGCCTATAAAAGGAGGGCACCCCTAGCCATTTGCAGCACACCATTCACCTCCCCTCACTTTGCTGATCATCCCACACCTCTAGCCGGAGCAAGGGGAGCAGCCGTTCACCGGAATTGCACCGGAGCAGGCCGCCTCTGGAGGAGAAGGGTGCCGCTGATTGCCACCACCCCCAGAGCTGCCTCGACCATCCCTGAGCTCGCCGTAGACCACCAGTCTGTTTGCCCGCCTCGCTGTCATCGCTGGAGCCCTGGTACGCCCCCTATGCACCCCCACCGAGCCGCTAGGGTTAGAGCTCGTCGGCGACAGGTCCGTCGTCGACGACGATCCCCAGCCGTTGATTCCCACTCTAATACAACGCTCCACATTGCCCCGTACCACTTCGCGTGTTATGAGCCGCTGACTGGTGGACCCCCCTGTCAACTGAGCCCCGCGCTGCGGAGTGACACTGGGCCGGCCCGTTAGCGTTTCCCGCGCAACCCAGTTAGTTTGAATTAGGATTTTTCTTTTTAGTTTAAACCTAGTTCTGTCTCTGAGTTTGAAATTCAATTCAGAGAGTTTTACAAATCCAAATGGAGTGATTCAAATTGTGTTAGAAAGATACCGAAAAGATCTACCCAAAACCGTTGGATTTAATTCAATTAGAGTTAGAGATCTCTCCTAGTAAAAAGAACAAAACAGAAGCCATTGCATCTTGCAACATTTTTATAAAATCAACCAAGATAGCTTTTGAGTTAATTCCAACTCTCAAAAATCACATTTCAGTATATCTATCTGAATATGTAATAATAATGGTTTACATGCAGTGACTTTGGACTAGTACCAAAATAAGGCTATACAGGCATTTCTAGTCACTTTAAATCATTAAATAATGAACTTAAACCAAAGTAATTATGATCCAACCCTTAAATCACATTCCCACATGTTAGAATATGTGGTGATGACATGTGTCCACATGATCCCATATTTTAAGTGGTGAATATTAAATCTTAGTTAAAAATTTTAATGAGTAGAAATTACTTTTCGAAAATAAAAAGAAGGAAACTAGTTGATGAAACTTGTGATGCTTGTGATGATAATAGATCATCAACTATATGCCTTAGAGTGCTAATTAGACTAGTTAAGTATTGTTTGGTGATTGTGTACTCTGTATGTATTTATAGACGATAGTACCGACCAAGTCTACGAGGAGGAGGAGTTCTACCAAGAAGAAGAAAAAACTTCAACCACTGCACCAACCAAGGCAAGCCACCATTAACAATGCAAGCTAACCCTTGCAAGTATTTACTTACCCCAAGTATTATTTTCCAAGCTTTACTTCCTTTACTTTACCCAAAGTTCTTTACTTGTTTAGAAGGTAGCATAAAGAGTATAAAACTTGGCCTATATAGAATCCTTCAGATGTCATTCTATGGCAATGAGATTGATCCCATCTTTCCCACCTTTGTGAACACTCTTAACTTAGTAGTGTTTAGTAGATAAAAACTTGAGTCACTTTAAATGGGAACACTTGGTGAAAGTGAATTATGAAAACCTTAGAATGATGAGTCATTCTATTGAGATGTTTTGACATGTGTTGAGAAACACAAATGGTTTATGATGAGGCATGAGCCTTAACCCTTTTATAAAACTGATGGTTGGATTCGGATGCGATACCATTCCAAATTTACCATACAACCACAATACCTGAATTGGGTAAGGCTTAGCCGGAAGTTTATATGCATTAGTATTAGTTCCCTCGCGGGAGAGGTTTGAGCTGAGGCTACCTCTCAATGTTGTCCACCTATGCAGTGTCCAAGATGACAGATGGTCATGGTTGGGAGGCCATGCTCATAGGAGAGGTGCTTATACTAGGGTGTGTAAAGGAAAGGGTATGTTTGATTATCTGCATACTAAGTATGATGATTCAGGGTTATCCCTGACAGATCTATCGAATCTTGTGGTGAAAGTGTACCACCTCTGCAGAGTGTCAAACTATTCGAATAGCTGCGTCCGCGGTTATGGACAGTTGGAATGGCCATACTGTTTCGTTGTCAGATGTTTTCCAAAATGACTCATGAAATGATGAACCTTGACTTGACCACAATAGGGTTGTGTTTATGACGCAAGCTTCCCAACTTAAGTGATTCTAGAACTTTATTTTATCTTTCTTTGCTTCTGAACTCAGCTTAGGTTTCAAACTTAATTTTATAGTTAAACTTAGAGTTAGCACTTTAACTTAGAATCTATACTACTTGTTAGTGGTAGTTTGCGAGTACTTAAAGAGTACTCATGGCTTTTGTCCCTGGCTATTCGCATGGCCAGACTATGAAGGAGACTATCAAGATGATGGCCAGCAGGACGGCTATGATAACTAGGACTATCTGCCTTCATCAGCATTGCCTGTGCCCTTGAAGATGGACCCCACCGCTACGCTTATCTTTTATTTCCGCTACTTGTTGTATTAAGACTAGATCATGAGATCCTTATTTGTGTAAGACCTTATGTATGGTTTGTAATGGATGATGTACTGTGATATCCAATCCGTTATGTCTCGCAAAAATGGTAATTCTGGGAATGCGAGGTATGGCATAACGGGCATCTGGGATTAAAAATCCGGGTGTTGACAAGTTGGTATCAGAGCCATCCTGACCATAGGAGACCCTAGTTAGATGGACGTCCAAACAAAAACTTAGTTTCAAAACTAAAGTGAGTATTTATGAAAAATTATTTCCTCTCTTATCCTTGGGAATTCATTCTTTCTCTCAAAAATTCATATGCCTCAAAATTCTTACATTACTACTTAAAAAATTGACACACTTGATCACTCCACTAACTTCCTCATCCTAAATTCTTGTAGATGGAGTCTCAGTTCAGCAAGTTCTACCAGTTGGGAAACCGAGGTCAACTGATCTTCGAGAGGTATCTGGATTCACTGTCGGAGTTACTGGGACGCCCACATCCGGAGTTTCTTGGAGCTCAACTTCCAGGACCCCCAGGAGGATACTTACAGTGGCTAGTCACCGCGGATCTTAGAGGAAGCATCGAAGCACCAACTTCTGGGATAATTCAGTTCTCCGTGAGAGAGAACAACTGGCTAGATGGATTAGCCAGGGCAATGCATGAAGCTCTCGCACGTCTATGTGCCCACAATGTCAACCAGATCCAAGGAACCCGTTTTGCTCACTATGCACGACGTGACTTCATGGGAATGCCGATGGAGATGCCAAGTCATCCAGCACTGAAGCGCCAAGTGGAAAACCTCGACTTCTTGTTGTATGATCGTCAGAAGGAGCTGGACAATGCTAGAGAGTTAGCCATCCAGAGCCGTGCCATTGCCAACCAGAAGGCCCAAAATTTCACGCTGCTCGTCCAGGATCGCCAGTCTCTTCGCCTCCAGCATGCAAAGAAGGATCGCACCATCGCCCGTCTTTGCAAGAAGGTGGCCGACCTCGAGAAGATCGTCAAGGAGCAGGAAGCTCAGCTTGCAGCAAAGGAGGAAGAAGAGGAGGGTGAAGACATCTAGGGAGACATGGATTCTTACCTCAGCAATGATGACGACTTTCTAGAGGAGGATGCTGTGGACTTCTACACTGACGATGATGACTCCGACTTCATCGACGATGAGTAGATGTACTAGAGCACTGTCGTAGCATAAGATGTATCAGTCCCACTGTATCGTAGCTTGCAGAATGGTTCTCCAAACCATCTGTTTTCCCTTTGATTGTTGTGGTGTGTGTTGTATCGTGTGTTTTCTTGCATGAATTAAATTAAGTTAGTGGCAAAACCTGAGTTAAACTCAAAGTTTTAGCTTTGAAACCAAAACCCTAAACCTTAGAAAATTCCCTCTTACCCCCGTATCTATCTCAATCTTCAGATGACTCGTGGAAACCAAGGAGGGAGCAGCTCATCGCAAGACCCAATGCTACAGATTATGCAGATGTTAGTTGCAGACCGTGAAGCAAGCATGGCAGAGAGCCAAGCCAACTTAGCAACATTACATCAGATAGCTTAGATGGCCCAAAACAACCAAGGACATGGAAACCAGGATCACCATGGATCCAAACTCAAAAACTTTCAGAATACCAATCCCCTAATCTTTAACCAAGCTGAAAACCCATTAGATGCTGATGACTGGTTGCAGAGAATGGAAAACAACTTAGAAGTTGCAGGAGTTGATGACAACGAGAAAGTTCTCTTTGCCACCCACTATCTGGCGGGAGATGCAAGAGCTTGGTGGACTAGTATCCGCAACATGAACCATGGTCAAGTGATGACATGGGAAGCATTCAAAGTCAAGTTCAGCCGCACCCACGTGCTGCATGGTCTAGTCAATAGGATGAGAGATGAATTTCGCGACTTGAAGCAAGGTAGAATGACTGTGGTGGAGTACCGTGACAAATTCCTGTCACTTGCCAGATATGCACCTGATGAGATCAACACGGAGGCTAAGAAGAAGGAGAGATTCTTGAACGGACTGCATGATAAGATGCAGACTGTCCTCGTCAACATCCGTTTCCAGGATCTCGAAGAGCTAGTCGACTCTGCCATTCAGATGGAAGGGAAGATTAACCAGGCAAACGACAACTGCAAACATCGTAGGATGCAGCAATCTGGATCCAGTAGTCACCAAAAGTACCGTCCCAACCCCTCACCAGGATATGCACCAAGGAACAATCGACCCCCAATGTCTCGCCCAAGCTACCCCAACCGTAGCGGAAGCAATGTGAAGTCCGGAGGCAACAATCATAACTCCGGCAATGCCAACAACTTCAACCGTGCACCTCCCAAGAGCAACAACAACAACAATACTGCACCCAGAACTGGTAGCAATGTTGTGCCTGTCGCAGTCAAGGACAAGTCTCAGATCACTTGTTTCGAGTGTGGAGTGAAGGGTCACTATTCCAATGAGTGTACCAAGAAGACTGTCGCCAATGCCAATGTGAATGCCCCAGCTCAACAGCAGCGTCGTGTTCAACTAGGGAGAAGATTTGCTCCAGGGAACCCCCACAACCGCAACGGTCGTCTCTTCCACATCAATGCCGAAGAAGCCCAAGAAGCGGCAGATGTAGTGCTGGGTATGTTTTCTGTCAACTCAGTTTTAGCAAGAGTATTGTTTGATTTGGGAGCATCGCATTCATTTGTCACCGAAGAATTTGCATGCACTAGTAAGATTCACCCAACCAACCTGAAGCATGTCATGATAGTCCAAATCCCCGGTTCAACAACCAAAGCTAGAAAAATTTGCAAAGCTGTGCCTATCATAATACATGGGATAGATTTTTATGCCAACCTAATTGTACTTGGAACCAAAGGATTGGAAGTAGTACTAGGTATGGAATGGATGTCAAGGCATAAAGGACTGATAGACTGTGTTAAGAAAGCCATCACCATGACCAATAGCTCTGGAGTCACAGTAGAACATATCTCTGAAACCTTACCTCGTCAATTCAAGTGCAACAAGAGTGTAGCCCTGCCCACCATTGACCATGTCAGAGTAGTCTGTGAATACCCCGACATATTCCCAGATGAATTGCTGGGTATGCCCGGGATAGGGATATTGAGTTCATTATCGAACTAATCCCCGGAACCGGACCCATAGCCCAGAGACCCTATAGCATGAACCCCTCAGAGTTAGTGGAACTGAAGAAGCAGTTGGATGCCATGTTAGATAAAGGCTTAATTCAACCAAGCGCATTGCCATGGAGATCACCAGTGTTATTCGTCGACAAGAAAGATGGAGGCAATCGTTTGTGCACAGATTACAGAAAGTTGAATGACGTCACCATAAAGAATAAGTACCCCTTGCCAAACATAGAGGATCTATTTGATCAATTGACTGGAGCCCAGGTATTCTCAAAGATTGATCTTAGGACTGGTTATCACCAACTTAAGATTCGTGCAACGAATATTCCAAAGACCGCCTTTACTACTTGCTATGGTTTATACGAGTATACGGTTATGTCTTTTGGATTAACCAATGCCCCTGCTTATTTCATGAATCTCATGAATAAGATCTTTATGAATTTCCTAGATAAGTTTGTAGTTGTGTTTATCGACGACATCCTTACCTACTCCAAGTTAGAAGAAGAGCATGAGCAACATCTGAGAATCATCCTAGAAACCCTGAGAGAGCATCAGTTATATGCTAAGTTCAGCAAGTGTGAGTTTTGGCTGAAAGAAGTAGGATTCCTAGGACATATTGTGTCTGCCGGAGGAATCTCTGTTGATCCCGCCAAGATCAAGGATGTCAAAGAATGGGAAGCCCCAACCACTCAAACCCAAGTCCGTGCATTTCTCGGATTAGCAGGATATTACCGCAAGTTCGTAGAAGGATTTTCGAGCATCGCCAGACCTATGACCCAATTGTTGAAGAAGGACAAGAAGTTGGAATGGACAGACAAATGTGAAGCCAGTTTCCAGGAGCTAAAGAAGGGATTGATATCAGCCCCATTATTGATCATGCCAGACATCAAGAAGCCGTTTGATGTATACTGTGATGCATCCAAGATTGGTCTTGGATGTGTATTGATGCAAGAAGGCAAAGTCATTGCATATCTATCTCGACAACTGAAGCACCATGAGAAGAACTATCTGACCCATGATCTTGAATTAGCAGCCGTAGTTTTGGCATTGAAGACATGGCGTCATTATCTTATGGGTAATCGCTGTGAGATATACTCAGATCACAAGAGCTTGAAGTATATTTTCACTCAGAAGGATCTGAATATGAGGCAAAGGAGATGGATAGAGTTAATCAAGGATTATGACCTTGACATTCGCTATCACCCCGGCAAAGCCAATGTGGTAGCGGATGCTCTTAGCAGATTGCCGTGTAGGCTAAACACCATGATCAAAGAAAAGTAGCCAAGCTTGTATGAGGAGTTGGAGCAGTTTAGAACTAAATTAGTTAGGAAAGGATTCTTAGCTAGCATTGAACTTCAACCCACTTTGATTAGCCAAATCAAGGAAGCCCAGAAGGGAAATGAAAGTATCGACGGAATCAAACGTCGTATTGGTACAAGAAAGGTACCTGGATTCACTGAAGATGAAGGAGTGCTGTGGTACAAAGGACATATCTGTGTGCCCGCAGATTCGGTGCTGAAGCAACTTATCATGAAGGAATCTCATGATACTCTTTATTCTATCCACCCCGGAGGAACGAAGATGTATCAAGATTTGAAAGAGCAATTTTGGTGGCACAAGATGAAGAGAGAAATCGGCAGCTACATCGCCAAGTGTGACATCTGTCAAAGAGTCAAAGCAGAGCATCAGAGACCCGTGGGACTGTTGCAACCATTGCAGATTCTAGAATGGAAATGGGATTACGTAGGAATGGACTTTATCACCCGTTTGCCTACTTCCAGTAGGGGAAATGACTCAATCTGGGTCATAGTTGATAGACTGTCCAAGGTAGCTCACTTTATCCCAGTCAAGACAACCTAACAGAGTTCGAAGCTAGCAGAGTTGTATATTGCTACGATTGTTAGCCTACATGGAACCCCCAAGACCATAGTATCAGATCGAGGAACCCAGTTTACCTCAAGATTCTGGCAGAAAGTTCAGGATGGATTAGGCACCAAGTTGAATTTCAGCATAGCTTATCACCCACAAACTAATGGACAGACTGAGAGAGTCAACCAGATCCTAGATGATATGTTAAGAGCTTGTGTATTGGAATACAGATCAAAATGGGAAGACTGCCTGCCTTTCGCAGAATTCTCATATAACAACAGTTATCAGGCTAGTTTTGCAGATGGCACCATTTGAGTTCCTATATGGAAGAAAGTGCCGTACCCCTTTGAATTGGTCGCAAGTAGGAGAGAGTCAGATCTTTGGACCCGACATCCTCTAGGAAGCGGAGGAGAAGGTTCACAAAGTCCGTGAGCACCTCAAGACCGCCCAATCCAGACAGAAGAGTTACGCTGACAAAAGAAGGAGAGACCTGACTTTCAATGTCGGAGATTTTGTCTATCTCAAGGTTTCACCATTGAAAGGAACCCAACGCTTTAGTCTGAAAGGAAAGTTAGCCCCCAGATATATCGGGCCCTTCAAGATTCTGAACCATCAATGAGAAGTATCATATCAGTTGGAACTACCTGAAGAGATGTCAGCCATCCACAATGTGTTCCATATCTCGTTGCTTCGCAAATGCTTAGAAGTGCCAGAGAACACTAAAGTTTTCAAGAACATCGATCACAGAGCTGTTGAGATCAACAATGACCTGACATATCGTGAAGTGCCCATCCGTATCTTAGAAGAAGCTTACAGAACCACCATGACTAGGAGTATCAAGTTTCTCAAGATTCATTGGAGCAACCATACCAAGGAGGAAGCCACTTGGGAGCGAGAAGATTACATTAGGACAGAGTTCCCAGATCTCTTTAGTTCCTAGTTTTCTTTGCAAATCTCGGGACGAGATTTTGTTTAAGGGGGGAAGGTTTGTAACATCCCAAAACTTTAATCCAAGGTTATTAAGATCCAAATCCTCAAAATTAGGGTTAACAAAAACTTTTCCAATTAAAATTATTAAAGCATTCATATGTGTGTGCATTTAAAATAGGAGTTGATTTGAATTGCCATGATTAAGTGATTCATTGCTTGTAAAATGATTCTTAGGTGAAATAAACATCATCTAAATCATTCCAAACAAATCCTAAAGAAAAACAACTAACAAAAGAATCAAATGGTCATTTGTGCCAAGTTAACTATCATGCCTACTTTGGCTATTCCTAGAACTCAAAACCTAATAGAAACAATTGTGGATCTTTGCACCCCTTGCTAGTACACATAATGATGTACCAAGGCCCACTTTGTGATCTGCCAAAAACATTGAAATACTAATTTTAAATGACAGTTTAAAATTGAATCTATTTCATATGGGAAGATCCCACTATTTCAAAAACCACTCAAGCAAGCTCAAATTTCAAAACCCAAGCACCCATAGAGTCTCAAGCTTAGTACTAACACACCCACCAAAAATCTTTTCAAAATTCAAAAGTAAAGTTCATGCGGCCATTTCATCAAACACCTTGTGGACATATTTCAAACAAAACCAAATTCACTATTTTGAATAGTGTTCTGGCCAAACTTGTCTCCTATTTTCTGACTTTCCTGGAACCAAAAACAGCAGAAAATAGGTAGCTGGCACTGTGGCTCTTGGTAATAGGTTAGTCCAAGAAAGTGTATAGAAAGTACTCCAAAGTTGGAACAAAACATAAGAAAGTAGATAAAACCAAGAATGGAACATCAAAAATTATTGATATGTTAGCAACGTATGAGTAGGTATCTCTTCTTATGGTGAAGCAGGTACTGGTATGCTATTAGATCCTCATGTGAAGCTGATGGCCCAAAATATATCGAGCTTGTTGGGAACCCCAAGAGGAAGGTATGATGAGAACAACAACAAGTTTTCCCTTAGTACGAAACCAAGGTTTATCAATCCAGTAGGAGCAAGGAAACACCCCAAAGGTGTTGCTAGCTGAGCCTTGGCAGGGCGCACTACCAGTGCTAGTAGCAACGTGGAGACCTGCACAACACAACCACAGAACTTTGTCCCCAACTTGCGATGAGGTTGTCAATCTCACCGGTTTTGCTGAAACCAAAGGATTAAACGTATCGAATGGAAGGAAGTCATAGTTTGCAGAAAGTAAACACAAAGCAGTAAACAGTTGATTGTAGATTAAATGTAGAATAAAGGACCTGGGTCCATAGTTCACTAGAGGTTGCTCTCCTTAAGATAGATAACACGTTGGGTGAACAAATTACAACGGGGCAATTGACAAACATCGAGAAAGCATACAAGCATATACTACTCATCTTGACTCCTTTGAGACTTGATTGGGCATTACAACGTTATACATATACCGCCATCTAACTGCATCTATGATTAATAATCCACCTTCAGGTTATCATCCGAACCCCCTCTAGTATTAAGTTGCAATCAACAATTGCATTACGAATTGCGTGTAATGTAAACAATACGATTGTTCTATGAACAAAGGATTGTTGTTTTCTCCCTAGTAGCAATAGCACATCTAGTACCTTAGAGATTTCTATCACTTCCCCAGATTACCAGAGGCATGAACCCACTATCGAGCATAAATACTAACTCTTGGAGTTGCTAGAATTTACTTGGCCAAGATAGCTACAAACAACAGAAAGCATGCAAGATCACAAATAACAAAGACATGAATAATCAATCTGAAATAACATCTCAACATCCATCGGATCCCCGCAAACACAACATGAAGAATTACAAATAGATGATCTTGATCATGAACGGAGCTCACAAGATCTAAACATGAAAGCACAAAGGAGGAGAACCAGCCATCTAGCTACTACATGGACCCGTAGTCCAGAGATGAACTACTCACGCATCACACCGAAGGCTTGCATGATGATGAAGAAGGCCTCCAGGGTGAATTCCCCTCTCCGGCAGGGTGCCGAGAAGAGCTTCAGATCCCTCCTGATCTAGGGATGGAGATGACGGTGGCTACAGACTCTTTCATGGAATTTTTATCGGGTACTTAGTGTTTCCGTATCAAAGGCATATATAGGCGGAAGGAGAGGCCGAGGTGGTGCCTGGGCTGGCCACACCACCCCCTGGCGCGGGCCAAGCCTGGCCGCGCGACCAGGTGGTGTGGCCGCCCTCTAGCCCTTCTCCGTCTCGTATTCTGGCTCCAGGTGTCCCCCGGTAAAATAATGACTTTGGCTTTTGTCCCGTCCAATTCCCAGAATATTCATTTTCTGACTTTCCTGGAACCAAAAACAGCAGAAAATAGGCAGCTGGCACTGTGGCTCTTGTTAATAGGTTAGTCCAAGAAATCATATGACAAGTACTCCAAAGTGTGGACAAAACATAAGAAAGTAGATAAAACCAAGCATGGAACATCAAAAATTATAGATACATTTGCAATGTATCAGAAGCATCCGCTGTCATTGCAACTGCTCCTGAAATTGCCTCTCTTGCTTTTTGCCATGCTGATGCTGGTGCCGAAGTCCTTGTCTCTCTCCTCCATGCGGTTCTCCGCCTCTTTCCTTGGACTATGCGATTATCTGTTGTTTCTCCTCTGTTTTCATGGTCTCCTTCATTGCCATGATTTCCTACATTGTCATCTGATAAAATATCATCGGGTTTGAGGATAGGATTACCGTTCTCGTCGCGTGGTGTTGAGGTATCCCCATTTATCATGTACACTTGGTGCGTGTTATGCGTGGTATGATGGCGTCATCTGCTTCAAAGGATGTGCTGATAATATTCTGAGATTGTATTTCTGGATAGATCTTCGCCATCCTTTCTTCAAAGTCAATGTTTCGCTGCTTTCTTCGGGTTCTGAATTTGTCGGGTGTGCTTCACGTGGTGGGGTTGGCTGATGACCTGACCCAAGGGAGATATTACTGTGAAGGCCATCAAGATCCCCCAGATCCGTCTCGACTCGCTCGCCTTCTTTGCCTGCTTCGATCTATGTTGTGACATCCATGGAGGATCCGACAGAAGAAGCTGGTGCCGCCGTAGGCGCAGGTTTTTGCACTGACGGTGTTGATGTGATCAGGGCCGAAGGGTGCGATTCTTGTGGGTCGTCTACTTGGAAGTGGATGCTTCCGACAATTAGATCGGATCTGCCGTTGAAATCAGCAGGTACCAATACAGGGGTCGGCGCGCGTGGATCTGCTTTCGTTGAGTTGATGCCTGGTGGAGAGCGGTCCGCCGAATCCGTGGTTCCAGCATTCAGGTTTCCCACAGACGGCGCCAATTGACGAGGGGTAACCTCGGCAATGCCCATGGTGATAGACTTGGGGTTTCGTGGAAAAGAGAATGCTGGGGATTTTGTCGGATGTTCAGGGAAACAATGGAATCAAAGTCGCCTAAATATTGGGTAATCACACTATTACAAGTTGTCCTCTAGATTTCGGTACCCTCGCTTGGGCTTCTCCCATCCTATATATAATAGGTCGTGTCTCAAAGTTGTATGCAGATAGGCTTCATACACGCGTAATTACAATACCAGCATAATGTCGGTTCATAGTATCTTTCCTAATACAATCAAAGTCTCCGTCAGTTGCTTCCTTGGGCTATTATCTGGAACCTTCATGGGCCATAAGCCTTTTACCCAATATAGGGTAGCGAATCATAGTTATCCAAGTAATCATACATATGTCAGTCGAGATCCTGCACCAGGAAACGGGCGATAAGGTTTTTGGAGAGCGTCTCGGCATTACTGCTCGCTTCCGTTCGTGTTCTTCTTCAACAACCTACGACCTCAACAACACCATGGGTGACAACGACAAAGACCAAGGTGATGCTGCGGTGATGACCTTCTCGATCAACTTGTACGTGTTATTCCTCTCTTTGTATGCACTACTTCTTGCTAGATTTTTAGATCTACTAGATGTGATTGTTTGGCTTCATGTGTTTAGATCTGCTAGTGCTTACATAATGTTGATTTCGGTAATTAATCTCATGCAGAAATTGCCTAATAATCCAACAATCCCAAAACCTTATTTATTTAGGCAATTTTCGTCATCTGCCTTTGTTGTTTCGCTGAAACCGAGCCCATCTACGGGTGCTAATTTTAAGAGATGGTAAGGGAAAACCCTCGTGTGGTTCATTGCAATGGGCATAGAAAAAGTTGCAGATGGCACTCCTAGAGGTCCGCTTACTCTCAAGGAAGAGAGAGCGTTCAGGGAGGCCACTGTACTTTTTGTGGGCTCCGTACTTAGTGTGCTTGGAGACAAGTTGGTTGATGCAAAATTCCATATTCGTGATGCCAGGAAACTGTCGGATGCGCTGGATGCTAAGTTTAGTGTTGCCGATGCTGGTGGTGAACTGTATGCTATGGAGCAGTTCAATGACTACAAGATGGTTGAAAACAGATCTGTAGTAGAACAGGCTCGTGAGCTACAGATCATGGCAAAGAAACTCGAACTCCTCAAGTGTGTGCTTCCATACAAATTTGTCGCGGGATGCATTATCGCTAAGCTTCCCCTTCATGGAGGAACTTTGCCACTTCTCTAAAACATCAGAGCCATGATCTCTCTATTGAGTATCTCATTGGCTCTCTGGATGTTGAAGAAAAGGCGAGGACAAAATACAAACACACTAGTGGAACCGAGGGACATTCTGCTCCCAGTATGGTGCAAAAAAATGCAAACAAGTCCAAGGGAAATAACAAAGTCTGCCAGACTACCAACTTCAAGAACAAGAAGGGGAAGAACAAGGAAAAGAAAGAACCTTGTTGGGTGTGTGGCGAGATTGTCCATTGGGCTCATCGTTGTCCACAGAAGAAAGGCAAGAAGGGTCAGGCTGGACAGAGTTCTAAATCTGTCAACGTGGTCCTTGGCAATACTGATGCAGGAACTTCAGGTTCTAGGTACGCTAATTTATTACCTACTATTCTTTCAGTATTTCAACCCATAGAATGGTGGGTTGATATGGGTGCCAATGTTCATGTGTGTGCTGACATTTCCATGTTCACCTCTTATCAGGCTTGAGATTCCTCAGTCATGATGGGGAATGGGTTACATGCTACTATTCTTGGTGCTAGCATGGTAGATCTGAAGTTTACTTTGGGCAAGATCGTGCAATTGAAGAACAGTAGCATGTCCCTTCTATCAAGAAGAATCTCGTTAGTAGATCCCATCTTCTGAAAGATGGGTTTAAGTTGGTATTTGAGTCCAATAAAGTTGTATTGTCTAAGTATGGAACCTTTGTTGAAAAAGGCTATGAATGTGGAGGCATGTTCCACTTTTCATTGGTAGACTTCTGTGATGATGTAGTGAACCATGTTTGCACTACTGGTAATGAGACTAATGTTTGGCATTCATGACTTTGTCATATTAATTCCGGTTGTATGTCACGGCTTGCTGGTATGAGTTTAATTTCGAAATTCACTATTGTCAAAGGCTCTAAGTGTCATGCTTGTGTGCAAGCAAAGCAGCCTCGCAAGCCTCACAAGCCTAGAGAGGAGAGAAACTTGGCACCCCTAGAGCTCATACATTCAGATCTATGTAAGATGAATGGTGTGTTGACAATTAGTGGAAAGAAATATTTCATGACTTTGATTGATGATTCTACTAGGTACTATTATGTATATCTCTTGAAAACTAAAGACGAGGCTTTAGATTTCTTTAAAATCTACAAGGCAGAAGTTGAAAATCAACTTGAGAGAAAGATCAAAATAATTCAATCTGATTGTGGTGGAGAGTACTTTTCTAATGGGTTCAATTTATTCTATCCGAAACATGGTTTATATATGAGAGGACGCCTCCCAATTCCCCTCAATCCAATGAAATTGATGAGAGGAAAAACCAGACTCTAACAGATTTGGTTAACGCCATGTTAGACACTGCCAGTTTATCCAAGGAATGGTGGGAGGAGGCTATATTGACTTCATGTCATGTCCTAAACCATGTTCCAACTAAGAATAAAGAGATTACTCCATTCGAAGAATGGGAAAATAAAAGGTTGACACTCTCTTAGTTACGAACTTGGGGTTGTTTGGCAAAAGTCAACATGCCAATCAACAAGAAGCGTAAGCTTGGACCAAAAACCATGGATTGTGTATTTCTTGGCTATGCTTCTCATAGCATTTCTTATAGATTTCTTTTGGTAAAATCTGAAGTGGACGGCATGAATGTCGGTACCTTTTTGAATCAAGAGATGCTACATTCTTTGAAGATATATTTCCTATGATCCAAATTCTAAACCTGAAACTTCCATGGAGACTGATGAACAATCAGATGATGAGAGTTTAGATTCGGATGAGGATGACAATGAAGCTCCCACAAGGAGCAAGATACCTAGTGGATGACACTCCCACTACCATTTCAGAAGCTTTTGCATCTCTGGATGCAGACTACTGGAAGGAAGCGGTTCAAAGCGAGATAGATTCCATCTTGGCTAATGGAACGTGGGAGATATCTGAACGTCTGTATTGGTGTAAACCTGTAGGATGTAAATGGGTATTTAAAAATAAGCTTAGGGGTGATGGTACTATTGAAAAGTACAAAGCTCGGCTTGTGGCTAAAGGCTATACCCAAAAAGAAGGCAGAGATTTTTTTCATACTTACTCACATGTGACTAGATTGACCACAATTCGAGTACTACTATCACTAGCTGCCTCACACGATCTTCTCATTCATCAAATGGACGTTAAGATGGCTTTCCTAAACGGAGAGTTGGACAAGGAAATTTACATGGAACAGCCTGATGGTTTTGTACTAGAAGGTCAAGAGAGAAAGGTGTGTAAATTGAAGAAATCTTTGTATGGCCTCAAACAAGATCCCAAGCAATGGCATGAGAGGTTTGAAAGAACTTTAACACATGTGGGATTTGTTGTAAATGAAGCCGACAAATGTGTATACTACCACCTTGGTGGGGGGAGGGAGTTGTCCTATGTTTGTATGTTGATGACATATTAATTTTTGGGATAAGTCTCAAAGTGATTTATGAGGTCAAAACCTTACCTCTCCAGCAACGGCGCCAGAAAATAGCTTGATGTCTACGCACGCTTCTATTCTTGTAGACAATGTTGGGCCTCCAAGTGCAGAGGTTTGTAGAACAGCAGCAAGTTTCCCTTAAGTGGATCACCCAAGGTTTATCAAACTCAGGGAGGAAGTGGTCAAAGGTATCCCTCTCAAGCAACCCTGCAATCAAGATACAAGAAGTCTCTTGTGTCCCCAACACACCCAATACACTTGTCAGGTGTATAGGTGCACTAGTTCGGCGAAGAGATAGTGAAATACAAGTAATATGGATGATTATAAGTGGTAATTGCAATCTGAAATAAGAGTAGAAGCAAGCAAACATGTAATAAGACTGATTGTAAATGGTGTTTCAATGCTTAGAAACAAGGCATAGGGATCATACTTTCACTAGTGGACATTCTCATATAAATATATTCTCTTCATTATGCTACCCTGAACTACTCTCCGGTTGGACGATGTAGGGCTATAACAGCACACCTTAAAGTTCACATTCCCCATCTAGATAACCCCTCATTGTCACCTTGAGTGCTAGATGGTTCCAACAAACACCACAATCTCATAGAGACATCCAACTCAAATTATATTCATAATAAGTATTTATGTAACCTTAGCCAAAGTGCCACACGGTGGGCACACTGTCAACTTCACACACGTGGGTATAAGAAGAGATTCATTAAAACACTTGAGTAGCAGAATAGATCTATATATTACAAAGCTCATGATCCCATAAGATCACACATAGAGAGAGATGGACACATAGCTATCTGTAGAGCCCTTACCCTCGAGAAAGAACTACTCCCTCCTCATCATGGGAGTCAGCAACAGCGATGGAGATGGCGGTGGAGTCCATGGAGATGGATCCGGAGGCACTTCCCCATCCTGGCAGGGTGCCAGAACAGAGACTTCTGTCCCCCGGATCTCCTCTTCAGTGGCGGCGGTGCTGTGGAACTTTTTGTGGAATTCTGATCCTGTTTTTAGGGTTTTCGTCCCGGGGGGAATATATAGGCAAAGAGACGATGCCAAAGGTGGGCCAGGGTGGCCACACTCCCTGGTGGCGCGGCCAGGGGTGACCCGCGCCACCCTAGGGTGTGCCTACCCCGCTGGCTCCCCTCTGTCTTGTCTTCTGGCTCCGTGAGACTTCCGGTAAAATAGGAACTTCCAATTCCGAGAATATGTCTTTTCTGGCTTTTCTGACACCAAAAATAGCAGAAAACAGGCAACTGGCACTGTGGCATCTTGTTAATAGGTTAGTTCCAGAAAACGTATAAAAATACCTCAAAGTGTAGACAAAACATAAGATAGTTGATATAAAACAAGCATGTACATCAAAAATTATAGATATGTTTACAACGTATCAACATCCCCAAGCTTAACTCCTCGTCCTCGAGTAGGTAAGTGATAAAAAAGAGGAATAATTTTTGAGGTGACACGCACCATCACAATCTTGATCAAGGTATTTATAAAACATTGATAGCTAGGATCATAGTACTTTAACATAGCATGAAAGATATAGTTCTAATCAATAAGAATAGCAACTATGTTGTAACATGAAAAGGTACAAACAAAAGATTCATCAATAACAATGCTTTGAAAGACGTTTGTTTGTTTCACATATAGAAAACATAATGAGAATGGTATTCAGCTTGTCCCTCATAGTGTAGCAAAACATAAATGCATAGGACACCTTGAAAGTTCATAAGGGTGACTAGATACAAGTAGTTTAAGAATAAGCAATATCAAAGTTATGCATCAATCAACAAGTTTTGGGACAATGCACATTAAACTAAGAATGACCACTATGCTCTCTTAATAGGTGCATAAAGATAGAAGATGGAGACTCAACATAAAAGTAAAAGAAAGGCCCTTCATAGAAGGAAGCAGGGATTCAAGTCTCATAAAGAGCTTCCAAAAATTATGGTACTTATTAGCTTTCAGCTCTCATTGCCCCTATCATAAGCATATTTAGGTGATTAAGGTTAAAGTGAACAAATATGAGGATATGCTTGACAAGTTATAAGCTGAAAATCTCATGCCCCTTACTTACGAAGACTGAACCTCATGCTACTCAACTTTAGTCACGAGTAAGTTCTTGTCATTGTAAGTACATGTGTATCATAGAGAACCGCCAACGGGGTACCCCTTTCCCCATGATACATGAGCTTTCCCATACCAAAATGACAAGGCACGCATACAATGAGCATCTCAGCGATCTTTTTATTTGCTATTTGCTTAGGTATTTATTGAGGATGCTTCACAGATTGTTCACTATGGTTATGCTGCAAGTTTCCACCATGATTTGACATGGCTTAGGCTAGAGGCCCATGCGTTTCTCTAACACATATACAAACTGCATGATCTTACAAGCTCCCCTTTTATTTCACACCGACGGGATCCATAAGCAAAAGAACATGATATCAACTAAATAAAGTGCAATGTTGAAAGCGTTCCCCATGTTAACATGGTTCTGCTAATTCACAACGTACAAAAAGCAAGCATATACGCAACATAGATGGGCACAATGGTTCAAGTTTATTAAGTGCAAGAAAGTAAAGTGTGCCTCAAGTCCGTGAGAGATTTAATCACTAATTTTCACATAACAAGTTTAATTAGGAAGGTAGATAAAAACATGCATATACTTGGAATAGCAATAATGTTAATAGGTAGGTATGGTGGACTCTTTGGAATAACTTGGTTTTATTTGGAGTTGGATGCATGAGTGGAACCCATACTTGGTACATGTGGAGGCTAGCAAAAGACTGGGAGCGAACAACTAAGAGAGCAATAATGGCCATAATCATGCAAAGCGACAAAACATTTTTAATTAAAGCATAAAGTGATATTACAAGTCGAAAACTAAATGATCATTGAGGCTATCACGACTTGGTATAGTCTTAACATGGTGTGAGCATGCGCCAAGTCAATCCAAATAAAGAATCAAACGAGAATACCACAATATTATGCTTTTATATCCTAAAACAACACATGATTCTTTCAAGGCACATTAAGCAATCTCAATTGTTTGTAACAAGTCATGCTACAACAATAATCACTAAGCATAAAGTCAAAGCAATATCAAACATTACATGATAAAGTCTAGGCCATAGTCAAAACAAGACTCCTTTTATACCACTCATAAGCATGAAACTTCCTACTCTTTTCCAACACCAATCGAAAATTAAAGCTAAACGCAGTGCTAGCAAAGGAGAACACTCACAGAACAATAAGAGTGAAAACTAGAGTGTTCTAGGCAATGAATAACGGGGTGTATCTCTCTCCAAAAGAAGTGTGTTGGGATCCAACCAACTTATTGTGGCAAGGAAAGCAAAATAAAACTAAAAACAAAGACGAAGATGCTCCAAGAACAACACAATTGGTGCATGAAACAATAAAAATGAAGTGTTTGGAAGAAAACCTGAGATTTTTATTGATGAAGAAGGGGATGCCTTGGCATCCCCAAGCTTTGACGCTTGTATTTTATGAATGTTTCTTAGGGTGACACGGGTGGCATCCCCAAGCTTGAGCTTCTGTCCATACTACATCTCATCACATTATTCTTCCCTATACTTTAAAATTTCCTTCATAGAAAACTTTACACAATCTTTATTAGCAGCATTAGTGTACTTAAGATAATAAGTCTTTAGGTTTAGTTTCAACACAATTAAAAATTCCATTAGAGCACAAGCTACTGTAGAAATTCCTTTTAAAAGTTCAAGTGATCAAATAGAACTCAAAGAGAAAGAGATTAAGAGGCAAATATATATAATGGCAGAAATCTGTTAAAACAGACCAGTAGGTCAAAACCGATTTTTTCGAAGATCTTCTGTTGCTCAAATCGAAGAGTGTTTAACTAACGAAAGTTAGATAACAACCTGGGGCAGAAGCACAAAAAATTACAGCTCAAACCGACGTACAGAGATTTTTCACAATTTTTTACAGTGAAGCACAAAATTCTGTTTCGGCACAGCAACTTTCCCAAGTCTTACTTCTCTCTCATTAGAGGTTATTCTCGGCACAAAAACCACACAAAAAGGATAAGGAGAGGTTATTACAGAAGTAATAACTTCCAAGACTCAACAAAACAAAAATAAACTGAAAGTAAAAATATAATGGGTTGTCTCCCAAAAGCTCTTTCTTTATAGCCATTAAGATAGGCATGATAATTTCGATGATGCTCACATAAGAAATATGAATTGAAGTAAAAGAGAGCATCAAGAAGAAAATATGGAACAAATTTAAGTCTAACCCACTTCCTATGAAAAATAATCTTGTAAAGAAACAAGTCATGAAAGCACAAAGAAACAAGCATAGGAAAGCAAAACAAGTGCAACTTCACAAATTTCAACATAAAGAGGGGAAACTTAATATTGTTGAGATACATAAAACCATGTTTCCCTCTCTCATAATAACTTTTAGTAGCATCATGAATAAAATTAAAAATATAACTATCACATAAAACATTCTTATCATGAGCCACATGCATAAAATAATTATTACTCTCCGTATAAGCATAGTCATTCTTATTAATCATAGTGGGAGAAAATTCAACAAAATAGCTATCATTATTATTCTCATCACCATAGTCATCAAATATAGGAGGCATATTGTAATCATAATTAATTTTCTCCTCAATAGTAGGTGGACTGAAAATATCATATTCATCATTTTAATCATCATATATTAGAGGTATAGTATCATCAAAGTAAATTTTCTCCTCCGTGCTTGGGGGACTAAAAAGATCATTTTCATAAAAACTAGCTTCCTCAAGCTTAGACTTTTCCAAAGCATTAGCAATAATGGTATTCAAAGAATTCATACTAATAACATTGCTATTAGCATGCAAATAAAGTTCCATAGGTTTTTAAATTTTCTCTTCAAACACTTCATGTCCTAACTTAAGATAAATACTATAAAGCTCTCTAATTTTGTTGTTGTTTTCCATTAAGCCTAACTAGTAAAAATAAAAACAAGAAACAAAAAGGTATAATTGCAAAATCTAAAGGAAATAACTTCGAGCACTCACACACCAGCAACCGTACTAGACGATAGCTTAGTAGCCAGAGGATGTGAGTACCTTTTACCTTACCTCCCCGGCAACGACGCCAGAAAATAGCTTGATGTCTACGCACGCTTCTATTCTTGTAGACAATGTTGGGCCTCCAAGTGTAGAGGTTTGTAGAACAGCAGCAAGTTTCCCTTAAGTGGATCACCCAAGGTTTATCAAACTCAGGGAGGAAGTGGTCAAAGGTATCCCTCTCAAGCAACCCTGCAATCAAGATACAAGAAGTCTCTTGTGTCCCCAACACACCCAATACACTTGTCAGGTGTATAGGTGCACTAGTTCGGCGAAGAGATAGTGAAATATAAGTAATATGGATGATTATAAGTGGTAATTGCAATCTAAAATAAGAGTGGAAGCAAGAAAACATGTAACAAGACTGATTGTAAACGGTGTTTCAATGCATAGAAACAAGGCCTAGGGATCATACTTTCACTAGTGGACACTCTCATATAAATAACTTCTCTTCATTATGCTACCCTGAACTACTCTCTGGTTGGACGATGTAGGGCTATAACAGCACACCTTAAAGTTCGCATTCCCCATCTAGATAACCCCTCACTGTAACCTTGAGTGCTAGATGATTCCAAAAAACACCACAATCTCATAGAGACATCCAACTCAAATTATACTCATGATAAGTATTTATGTAACCTTAGCCAAAGTGCCACACAGTGTGCACACTGTCAACTTCACATGCGTGGGGATAAGCAGAGATTCATTAAAGCACTTGAGTAGCAGAAGAGATCTATAGATTACAAAGCTCATGATCTCATAAGATCACGCATAGGGAGAGAAGAACACATAGCTACTGGTAGAGCCCTTAGCCGCGAGAGAAAACTACTCCCTCCTCATCATGGGAGTCAGCAACGACAATGGAGGTGGTGGTGGAGTCAATGGAGATGGATCCGGGGGCACTTCCTCGTCCCGACAGGGTGCCGGAATAGAGACTTTTGTCCCCCGAATCTCCTCTTCGGTGGCGGCGGCGTTGCGAAACTTTTCATGGAATTCTGATCCTGTTTTTAGGGTTTTCGTCCTGGGGGAATATATAGGTGAAGAGGCGATGCCAGAGGTGGGCCAGGGTGGCCACACACCCTGGTGGCGCGGCCAAGGGTGACCCGCGCCACCCTAGGGTGTGCCTACCCCCTGGATCCCCTCCGTCTCATCTTCTGGCTCCGTGAGTCTTCTAGTAAAATAGGAACTTTGGCTTTTGTCCCATCCAATTCTGAGAATATGTCTTTTCTAGCTTTTTTGAAACCAAAAACAGCAGAAAACAGGCAGCTGGCACTGTGGCATCTTGTTAATAGGTTAGTTCCGAAAAACGTATAAAAATACCTCAAAGTGTAGATAAAACATAAGATAGTTGATACAAAACAAGCATGGAGCATCAAAAATTATAGATATGTTTCCAACGTATCAATGATCAGTAGCATACTCTTGAGAGAGTAATGCGCTATTTAAAGGAAACAATGAGCTATGGAATTCATTATACCGGGTATCCAAGAGTACTTGAAGGGTATAGTGATTCGAATTGGATATCAGATGCTGATGAGATAAAGGCCAAAAGTAGATATATATTCACTCTTGGTGGTGGCGCTATTTCATGGAAGTCTTGCAAGCAGACCATCTTAACAAGGTCAACTACGGAAGCAGAACTCATAGCATTAGATACTGCGACTATCGAAGCAGAATGGCTTCGTGAACTCTTAAATAGATTTGCCTATGGTTGAAAAACCAATACCGGCTATCCTTATGAACCGTGACATCCAAACTGTGATTGTCAAAGTGAACAATTCTAGGGACAATATGAAGAGTTTAAGATGTGTCAAGAAAAGACTGAAGTCTGTCAGAAAGCTGAGAAACTCCAGAGTTATAGCATTGGATTATGTCCAAACGGCTACGAATCTGGCAGATCTTTTACCAAAGGACTATCAAGAAATTTGATAGAAAATGCATCGAGGGAGATGGGTTTGAGACCCATGTGAGTTGGAAAAGGGGTAACCCAACCTATGTGATCGGAGATCCCGTGAATTAGGACCTGGGAAAAAAAATTGAAACAACTGAGTTGAGAAAAACTTTTAACACTCCCACTCTGCTGCAGACGAAATTCTCTCATAATATACTGTTAGGAAGGTTGATTACATCTTAATGTGTTATGTTTGTCTCCTTGGGAGCAAAGACGCTATCCTACAGAGCGATCTTGAAAGAACACACCTATACGAGCTACACTACTGGTCACAGTGTATGAGATTTGGGTGAATCTCTAGGAAGCTCATGAAAGGCCAAGGAGTATGACTTATAAGCTCCACCCAAAGGGTAGCCTATGGCACCAAGTACCGGTAAGGGCATTGAGTGAAACTTGCTGCACAAGACTGGCAATTCAAGGCAAAGTCTATTATTCATTTGTAGTAAACGTATATCTTTGTCTAGATGGAAGTTCAACTTAACAGTCTCCACTGAACTGCATGTATATTAAACAGTGTTTAGAACTAATGAGCCATATGATGTGCCTCTGAGATCTGGTGGGGGGTTGTTAGATTTATATGGGTTGCGGCCCATGTAGGCAACTCATGTAGTCTAATAAACCCTTAAATCTCAAGGCCCATCTACTATGGCAGCTTGGGGCTGTGTGGGAGACAAATTTTAGTCCCACATTGCTAGTTAGGAGAAGTTGGACCAGCTTATAAGGTGAGCGGTTTCACTCCCACTAAGTGAGTGAGAATAGAAGGATTCCACGCGCACTCCTCCTCCTCCGCTGCCCGCTTTGCCTTGCCCGCACGCGCGTCGTGTTTCGTGAATCGAGTTCGAGTTTGAAACTCGTTTTATGGAAGACTAAATTTTTGCATGGTGCACCAGCTGTTGGGTACGTGTCATCATTCATGTGCATGTTTGACGCGTGTCCTTGTCTTCCACTACGTGGCGACTCGGTCGCCTCACCTCCCAGGCTATAGAGAGAGAGACAGACAGATCTAGATGCATCATGTTCTTTCTCTGTCTTTCTCGCCTTGTTCCTCTTGTTGTGCTGCTCTCTAGGCTTCCCCATCCCGGCAACTGCGTGCACGGCTGTCCGAGAGAGAAGGCCTCTAAAACCCCATCCATTGGGATCTAGCATCAGGAGACAGGCAATAAGGTTTTTGAAGAGTGTCTCGGCGCGACTACTTGCTTCCGTTCGTGTTCTTCTTAAACAACTGACGACCTCAATAGCACCATGGGTGACAATGACAAAGATCAAGGTGCTACTACGGTGATGACCTTACCGATCAAACTGTACGTGTTATTCCTCTCTTTGTATGCACTAGTTCGTGCTAGATTTTTAGATCTATTAGATATGGTTGTTTGGCTGCATGTGTTTAGATCTGCTAGTGTTTATATAATGTTGATTTTGGTAATTAATCTCATGCAGAAATTGCCTAATAATCCAACAACCTGTTGGTCTAGAAAACAGGAGCATATGAACCTGGGAGCCAAATCGAATTTTTCATAAACTTGGTCAAACTTTACATAGTTTGACTTAAAAACGGTATGCCTTAGGACGGAGGGAGTACATGTGAAAGTATTTCAATGCCCTGAACTTTAATATGGGAATTGTAGTTTAGTTTTAGTGGTAGGATCTACATAAACTAGATTTAGGGGTGCGCCTTGACGCATTAACGTCAAACGATCAAGCTCATACAATTAAAAACAGCTTCATGGAGCAAGCTCTTGAGCTCAAATGAGCAATATCTATAAAGAAGAGGCGAGCATGGCTGGAGCATAGGCTGAAGAATATCTTTGACTGCAATAATCTTTTAACATCAATTAAACACCACAATATTTCGCAAGTTACAGGAGTCAACTAAACATGCAATTTCTACACTATAATGTTAACATCAATTAATGTTTTTACTTGTGACTACATAGAGCTAGAGAGAGGATGGTGGCCAAGATGCCACCTCACATGGCACAGCTGTGGTCGTGGTTGGTGCATCGCCAGTCGTGATCAGCACAACAACAGCATGGTTGGCGGTAGTGAGAACAAGGGCAGAGAGGAGCTTGGCGGAGCAGCGGGGAAGGGGGAGGAGAGGCGTCGGCCGGGGGAGAAGGAGGAGGCAAGGCGTTGGCCAGGGAAGGATGCCGTGGAGGCGAGGCGATGGCCAGGGAAGGGCGCCTGCTAGGGTGTGGCAGCGGCTAGGGGATAGGGTTGAAGGGTGGCAGTGTAGGGCTGCTCCCGGCAACACCATGGTGGTGCTAGTGTAGGGGTTCGCGTATGAAAACAATAAAATTTTACCCTACGCCCCTGAACCCCTGATGCTACCAGGACCTATATATTAGTAATGCAGTAATGGGAGGGGATTTTTGCGAACTTACCCTTGAAGACCGAAAAGTGTTGTCAACGCTCAGGAGAGCGTGATTGATGTAGACCAGCCGAAGCCGACCTCAAGGTCGTGTTGAAGTCCTAGCGCTCATGCGGCTCCAACGACTCCTCGTGCCTCAAGTGTGACACCTCAGGGGGAGTTACATGCATCCGGTGTGTACCAATGACTCCCGCTTCCCTGATCCAGCAACAGTTGTGGAAGTAGAGCTCCTGGATCCGAATCCCGTAGTGCGACGACGCTCCACGGTAAAGATGTCTCTCGTTCGCGCAATCAAAACTTGGGACCACGGTCATGAGAGAGAGAGAGAGAGAGCAATATCAATTGGAGGTCTCCCCAAAAGTGAGGAAACCTTTTTGAATATTATGTGTATTTTCTGGTCAAAATACCCCACTATATATAGGGGAAAGGGTAGGTACTACCTCGCTCAAAGTCCCGGGGTGGGACTAAAGGAGGGGAGAGGGGGACAACCGCCGTCCGGCCCAAGTGGGCCCCACACGGGTGGCCAAGGCCCAGTCGGCCACTCCCTTCCTCATTTCTCCTCTTGCCTTTCCCTCATGGGCCCTTCACCCTCCGGAATTTGGCCCATTAAGGCTTTTGACCATTTAATTGATTTTCTCTTTTATTAAATAATTATGAATAAATGATTAAATCAATATTTAACATTCATTCACAAATCATTCAATCTCCATGGCTATGGAACACCTTCCACCTCCACTCCGGACATCCTCCGGACTTACCGAAACCCTTTCGGTTTTCTCTCTTTCTATTCTTCGATGATTCTACTGATCATGTAAACACTCTCTAAGCATCACCAAGCCCTTAAGCATGATACCCCATGGTTCGGGAACACTCCAGACATGGTCGGTACTCTCCCGGACCAATGATTGACAGAGGGACCTAGATGGCCATGTGACCCCTATGCATTCCACGAAGATATTTCGTCGTTTGAACCGTGATTGTTGCGTCTTATTCCTTTTGTCTCTCGATACTTGCATTGTCCGAGATCTGATCAATTACATCACCATGTCGTGTTCAATCTCGTTACCGACAAATGCTACTAGACTCGTTTCGACAAGTGATATCCATGTGATCAAATCACACGCTGCGCAGCTATTGGATATAACTTCTCCGAGTGGGCTCTCGGGTATCTTTCCGTCACGCAGATGGACAAATCCCGCTCTCGACATATATTGCCTCAAAAGTTCCTCTGAATACCTGAACACACCTTTATGATCATTGTATTACCAAGTGACGTTTGATGCTACCAAAGTACCCACGGGAGAGAGTGATTGATATGGCCTCACGGACTAAGGAGTAGTCTACTAGGTCTATTCTAATCATTGTAACTTGAACTTCGTGACATGATCGGGTCACGATGTTTAGGTTGGGTATTGTTTCATCATCCCATTCTCTGAATGAGATGACTCCATTTCCAACTAGCATAAATGCCACATGATCAGGAAATCTTGATCATCCGTTGACCAATGAACCAGTGACTAGAGTTTCACCGGGAACCCCTGGTTGTTTATATATCACACGTGTATTGATGTTTCCTTTCAATACAATTATAGCATGATATAAAACTTAATCATAAACTTTATGAAATATGATAATAGTCCTTATTACTATTTGTCTCTAGGGCATATTTCCAACAGTCTCTCACTTGCACTAGAGTACAAATAAACTAGCTACATTTGTTCTTAATCATTGTCACCATGTATCCATGTACCTTGAACATGCTTGCTTATGGAAGAGGCTGAGTATTGGGCATGTACTTTACGGTCCCAAATCCTTTGCAACTTATTAATGTCACCTTGATTGACATTAATACTTTATCATCACATGATAACATCTTTGTGTATGCATCATCGTTATGGCAGCAGAACGGGGCCGGTTTCCAGGAGCCTACAGTGACTTTAGATCAACCTCATGGGCTTTCTCATGGGCACTATGCCCTGGGACACATCATTTTACGTTAAAAGCGAACTAGCCCCGCTATAATATTATATATCACTTTCAACGGAAAAAATAGCGCGCTATTTAACGCTATTAGCGCCGCTATAGCGTTTTCAGGAGCTAGACACTATGTTATGCATTCGAGGGGCGCTATGGCGCTACGCTCGCTAAATACGGCGCTATTCCCGCTATTTGATGTTACGCCGTAGCGGCGCTATTTTTTCCGTTAATTTTTAGTAGTCCATTCCCCATTTTGGCCTAGTGGCCTACCCTAATCTATCTAACCCTAACAGGCTAACACCCAGAACGTCAGTTGATTATCTAGAGATATGGTATTTCGGCTATGTGAATGGAGTTATGGACTATGTGAACTATCTCTAGTTGATGTTTGGCTGCATAATGTTATATCTATGGTTTTATAGCTGCATAATGCTATATCTGTGATTTTATAGCTACTGAAATCATGATTTTTCATACCTTTTCATGAAACGCTATTTTGAAAAATAGCGCGCTATAGCACACTATAGCGTTCGTAGCGTTTTTTTGAAGCCCACGCTATTTAAGTTAGCGCGCTATTTTTTTCATTGATCACTTTAGATGGTACCCTTATCTATTATTATAAATGTAATCATCGAAACACTAGTGCACCCTGTGCAACTTTTGATGTTTTTGTTCACCTTGCTTCGTACTTGACTTTAGTCGGTATTATTGATGTGGGAGTTTCCAATATTCTTACAACATAACCCTTTATGCTTCTAAGATATGTCATCCTTTATGGATTTGGAATTATATCTACAGTTCTCTATTAGACACTGTGGACAAACTTAGCTCAACATTCCGTGATTTGAACTTAATCACTTTTCAAATGTTCCTTCTTGGATCATATATTATGTTAAGTTATCATCATGGTTTTCTAAGATAGAACCAATGTCTCAACATAGTGGATGATGATCATCCTTTTATTTCTTTCAACCATCGATGTCAGACTTAATTCTATTCCTAATTTGAGTTGATCAAGGACCAGTTCCTTAATTAACTTCTGTTCTGAAACTCTTTTCAGAATCTCTTTAGGAATACTACATCTTATCATAATATACTTATTATCAACTTATAATCCCTATAAACAATTATTTATCGGTACTTGCGCTTTTATTCTTAATGTGTCGTATACATACTTAAGAATCATTCCTTAATCTCCCACTCAAAATATGTTCCCAACATATTTGAGCATGAGTCATTACTCCTACTCAAAATGTGTTCCCGACATATTTGAGTTCGAGGCTTATATTGCTCCCACTCAAAAATATGTCATTCACATATTGTTTTAGGAAGACTTTCATAGCTTCCACTCAATTTCATGCAGATTGCATATCCACTCACTATTTTGAACAACTTCAAAATCCTTTGATCAATTATCAAACTGAGAGATTTACTATGAGACACTAGAACCTTACTAGTTTTAAATCCACTAGACTTTCAGCACTTCTGAATCAAATTCATTTGACTTTTGTCCAATACTTGACAAATTGTGCTTTTGTCATTCACCTCCTTTTACACTATGGCTTTGCAGTCATTTGGGAAATCCAAGTAACCCCTTTTACTTGTTAAGATTCAGCAACAAGTTGCTTTCTAATATCAAGTGAATTTTATCTTTAGGATTGCTCATAACTTTAGTTTACCATTCTTTCCTTAGTAGTTCGTACGTATGTCATATTCCAGTAATCATGAAAAATGATTCACAAATGTTTCCATACAGGATATGGGGTACATTTTGAATCATACTTCGTGTAGTGAAAACACTAGTGGGGAAAACAGAACGATCATTATCATTGATTCTTTCCTTTGTGAAGAGTATCGTTCAAGAACGCTTTCTGTTGCGCTTCTCAACACTCTGATGCAGGGTTTTGAATCCTTATCGTATTTTTCACTATCTTCCATTAGCTTCATATTCGAGAAATATCACTGAATGCAAACTTTCTCGAGAATGCACCAAAATCCAACCAATACTAGTTTTGCTTTCCTTTTGGTTATAGCCATGGATTTCGTATTCAAAGTTTCCAATGAATACTCTACAATGACTTATTCATTATTGTTTTGGTTATATCGAATAACCCCAAAACTTTCACAATGATCCATACTAGATATGGCACCGATCTCACGAATTCAAATGGTTCACTATATATTCTAATTGAGTGCTAACTATTTCTAACTAATGGTCTTTACATCTATACTACAACGAGTTATTTGGCGTCATCTATTCACCCACTTTGATATCTAATATCACATTGTGATGCTTTCCATTTTGACATTTCATACGCATTGCATTTCACAATTTTCTTTATGCCAATCTTATAAAATCGAATTTCATTACTATTGATCAAATTGTAGTAATTAGATTCTCTTTTAACTTTAATACCCTTTATTGATGAAATAATTTGATCATATCAAATATTTTCATACTCATGTTTCTTTTGGTAAACTCTTTACACTTTTTAAACAATCATATAATGATAATTACCATTTTTGCTAAAACACAATACATCAAATATGTATTCTCTTTTAATAATTCATCAAAACACTTTGTATTCATGCAATACATGGTGTTTAAGTTATTTTGCCGAACTTAGGCATGATTCGTATGTGACAAGAAATCAAATGTCTTTCACATATTATCAATATAACTTTGAATTTAAACAATGGTTTCATTCAAAATGAATATATCATTAATTTGGGTATTTTCAAGGCATTTTTAAATATTTTACAAATGTTCATGTATTATCAATTATTTTCAAAACAAGGATAATTCATACATATAATCGAACAAGATATGAACGCAAATAGAAATTATTCATAAAAGTGGAACAACTGTTTGTTACAAGCTCATATGAATAACCGTCTCACGAATGAGACACACTAAAGAAGTTCATATATCCATCGATTACAATAATCATCCTAAAACAATAAACTAAATGATAAATATCGAGGAAGAGTGTCGTTGGCCATCATCATCATGCTCGCCATCAACACGCAACGTCACCTCCTCTCCAGCAAGAACCTCTCATGAAGAAGGACATGTTTTCAGCAAAACAGAACAAGTATCAAATATACTTAACACTGCAACATGTGTTTGCAAGATTATAACATTTATAAAACTTGTATATCAAATATATACCTTTGTTATTGATGACCTCACCCGCAATGGTTCAACCTTCACATTCCTGAGATGTGATATTAACCTGTGGAAATCTGGTATTTCCGCATCGCCTCTCATGACACAAATCCTGACATGTGCTTGGTAGCTTGGTGGTAGTGACCGCAACACAACGCCATTTGCAAAAGAGCTCGTCATCTAGCTATCCAGGAAGTATGCAGGCCTCATGTACGCATCATGCATGCGCTCCAAGTGGTCTTCAAGTGAAGAGTTCTCCTCCATCTTAATGAAGAGGAAATCTCCCATCAACTCATGCTCCCATATGCATACTTATTCCACGAAATGTGTCTTAAGCTGTACCATTACCGTACGAGGGTCAAGATTACCCATGACTGGCCACATCTCATCCACCATCCCAAAACACATCGTCACCGATATGAAGGTGGACATCTCACGACGGTAATAACGGTCTTCCCGCTACTCTGGGGTCTCTAAGATACTGAGTTGCTCCAAATCTATCTCGTTGAGTATATAGTCGACCGTGTGATTCTCGCTAAGGAGAACATGGAGACGTGCAACCCACATACAGAAGTTTGATCCGTCTAGCCTAAGCTTCTCTCCATCTAACCAATTGTAAATATAGAAGGTAGCATCAGGGAGAACCATTTTCTACATTTATAATTGCAAAAGGAATTTAGACTAAGTTTATAATTAAATGAGTTAAATAATAACTCTACTAAAAACACCTATCCCCTAAACGGTTCTAGTGATTACACGGCCCCTTTCCCCACATCTCCCCCGATCATCATGGCCATCAATGTGGGTGCTAGGGTGGATGCCTAAACGTTGGTCACATCATTGATGCGACTAGTGCTCGGTCTTTTGACCATCCATGTTCTGAGGCCATGTCTACACATGCTAGGCTCGCCAACTCAACCTTAGTGTATTCGCTGTGCAACATGGCTTACACCCACTGTATGCAAACGTAGATATGTCTGACACCCAATCGTCACGACCTGCCTCATACCAAAGAACTTTCTTGGTGGTGCACACTTAGGGAGAACATAATCATTGGTATTTTAATTAGGGATCATCTTATTAGTCTACCGTCGAGTATCTAATACTAGCACACAATAAGATATACAAACAATAACATTGAATGTAAAGACGACGTGATATGGTCCTTCACTTCGTGATCTCCATCCGGCGTTAGGGTTCTGGCGCCGTAGACACCAGGGTACCAATGTCTTTCCGGCATGGTAGTCCATCATCTCCATGACTATATACTACTACTTCGTAGTACTTTACCTTTGCCATAACCATATTACAAAGCAACGCCCCCTACAAAACAAAGTTAGACGCCTCTACTTTATCTTTGCATGTTTTACATGGCTGAATGGGCTTTCGCACAAGAACCATTCGTACCTATGAACTTTCAACACAACGCTGATCAAATAGTTGTCTATACTACACCCTTTCGGGGCCCTCCGTTTTAAATGGCATACTAACTAATGCGAGAGACAGACACCCCCAAAGACACTTTATACAGTACAAGCCGTATGTCAAGCGTGGACCAGTCTCATGAATGAACGCGTAAAGTCGGTTGGGGGTCGCTTCATCAAGTATTGTTGTGGTATACACAAGTACACGTGGGAGGGTAACAACTAAAAGATCAATGCCCACACGCTACATCTCGTGTGTTCTACCCGTACTAGCAATACTACGCATAGATCTAGCTCTGATACGACTGTAGGGGTTCGCGTATGAAAACAATAAAATTTTACCCTACGCTCCTGAACCCCTGATGCTGCTAGGAACTATCTATTAGTAATACAGTAACGGGAGGGGCTTTTCGCGAACTTACCCTTGAAGACCAAAAAGCATTGTCAACGCTTAGGAGAGCATGGTTGATGTAGACGATCTGAAGCCGACCTCAAGGTCATGTTGAAGTCCTAACGCTCCTGCGGCTCCAACGACTCCTAGTGCCTCAAGTGTGACACATCGTGGGGAGTTACATGCATCCGGTGCCTGGCGATGGCTCCCACTTCCCCGATCAAGCAACAGTTGTGGAAGTAGAGCTCCTGGAACAGAATCCCGCAGCGCGACGGCGCTTCGCGGTGAAGATGTCTCTCGTTCGAGCAGTTCGAACTTGGGACCACGGTCACGAGAGAGAGAGAGAGAGAGAGAGAGAGAGAGAGAGAGAGAGGGAGAGAGAGAGATCGATTGGAGGTCTCCCTAAAAGTGAGGAAACCTTTTTTGAATATTGTGTGTATTTTCTGGTCAAAATACCCCACTATATATAGGGGAAGGGGGAGGTACTACCTCCCTCAAAGTCCCGGGGTGTGAATAAGGGAGGGAAGAGGGGGGCAGCCACCGGCCAGCCCAAGTGGGCCCCACGCGGGTGGCCAAGGCCCAGTCGGCCACCCCCTTCCTCCTTTCTCCTCTTGCCTTTCCCTCATGGGCCCTTCTCCCTCCGGAATTTGGCCCATTAAGGCTTTTGACTATTTAATTGATTTTCCCTTTTATTAAATAATTATGAATAAATGGTTAAATCAATATTTAACATTCATTAACATATCATTCAATCTCCGTGGCTATGGAACACCTTCCACCTCCACTCCGAACATCCTCCGGACTTACCGAAACCCTTCCGGTTTTCTCTCTTTCTATTCTTCGGTGATTCTAGCGATCCTGTAAACACTCTCTAAGCATCACCAAGCACTTAAGCGTGATACCCCATGGTTCGGGAACACTATAGACATGGTAGGTACTCTCCCGGACCAATGATCGACAGACGGATCTGGATGGCCATGTGACCCCTACGCATTCCACGAAGATCTTTTGTCGTTTGAACCGTGACTGTCACGTCTTATTCCTTTTGTCTCTCGATACTTGCATTGTCCGAGATCTGATCAATGACATCACCGGCAAATGCTACTTGACTCGTTTCGACAAGTGATATCCCTGTGATTAAATCACACGTTGTGCAACTATTGGATATAAATTCTTCGAGTGTACCCTCGAGTATCTTTCGATCACACTGATGGACAAATCTCGCTCTCGATATATATTTCCTCAAAAGTTTCTCCGAATACCTGAACACACCTTTATGATCACTGTATTACCAAGTGACGTTTGATGCTATCAAAGTACCCTCGGGAGGCAGTGATTGATATAGCCTCACGGTCTAAGAAATAGTCTACTAGGTCTATTCTAATCATCGTAACTTGAACTTCATGACATGATCGGGTCACGATGTTTAGGTTGGGTATTGGTTCATCATCTCATTCTCAAAATGATATGACTCCATTTCCAACTGGTATAAATGCCACATGATCAGAAAACCTTGATCATCTGTTGACCAATGAACCAGTGACTAGAGTTTCACCGGGAACCCCTGGTTGTTTATATATCACACGTGTATTGATGTTTCCTATCAATACAGTTATATCATGATATAAAACTTAATCATAAACTTTCTAAAATATGATAATAGTCCTTACTACTATTTTTCTTAGTGCATATTTCCAACAGCTAGTGGAGTAGAAGGAAGGAGAGGAAGCGGCCGTGCGGGGATTAGGGAGTGGGGAGGCGTTAGGGATTGGGGAGTGCGGGGATACGATTAGGTTATCACGGTGCGCTAGCAATATGTACTAGATTTAGGCGTGCGCCTTGGCGCACCGATCCAGTATATTCGAGAAATATAGATGGTTCAAATTACGAACAGTGAATGACAACATGTTCATCTATGATATAGATATCTAAATAGACACCCTAAAAGACAAGGCATGAAATAAGTAACAGATAATGCAGAGTCCGGAGACATGGCAAATACAACATAATTGTGTGCATGCAAAGAGCAAAAGCATAACTGAGTTTCTCGAATGTCTCGGTTAGAGGAACCCACGGTCGGCCAAGAAGTGCTTAAGTACATATAGAAATATCAAAAGCAGACGGCTGCTTGACCGAAATCTATCTACTGCATGCGAAGAGCAAAAGCATAACCGAGTTTTTTAGACGTCTCCGGTAGAGGAAACCACCTGCAGCGAAGAAGTGGTGATGTACATATCGAACTATCAAAATCAGACAACCGTGTGACCTAAATCAATCTACAGAAAGTGCAACCGAGAACACCTTAGGTAGATGAGAGTTGTAGCATTAGCTAGCCGGATTAGGCACTTGTATGATCCAAAAAGAGGGATATGCGTGCAGATGTACACAGGATACCGTCCTGCCTTTTAGCTCTTCCATTGCAGCAAAAAAGAAATTCATCTAATCCAAGGCCACAGAAAGATCACAAAGCTATACATGGAAAAAATCCAATTCCACAAGCACGTATGCTATTTCCTTTCTGTATAAATTTTTTTGGAATCAAATCTCTACAAAACAGTAAGTTTTTAATGGTCTGTGCAATGCAAGAGCAGACTAGAATAATATAGCTAAGATCTGCAAAGAAACAAATGCAAGTGAATAATTACAACATCAAGATAGACTCGAAAGAGGTAGAAAGATCCAATAGATAGCAAAAAGTAAATCTTGTTATAAACTGAATAATAGCCGTGCCCGCTCCAGTATTAATTAATGCATAAAAAGTTATTGGAAAAGGGGGAGGCTCTAGTTTTAGACATAGAACTGAGGTGAAATCAAAACTGGTGTGACACTTCAGGTACTACTAAAAGTTGAATTACAATCTTCATAACATGCAGAAAGAAAAATGAATAGCAATGTTGCTTTTAAAACATCAATTATGCTTGGTGTTTTATTACTAACATGTTTGGAGCATTCAATGAAATAGATCATGATTTCATCCATTGTACACAATAAATACTACCAATAAAAAGACCAAAACAAATTGGTAGTAAATACAAGAGTAGTTGATCTTATAAGAGATAACAAAGTTAACTAACCTATATTACTAGATTTAAGATCTAGCTGGACGAAGCGAAATAGAAGAGTTCATCTCAGTAGACAGATAAATTAAGCTGTGGTACATTTACACATTTCAATATCCTTAAGAACATATTCTTCTAAAGTAAATAGGGCTTGATGGACGAGAGGAGGCACCATTGCTGCTCATCCAGAGTTGAGAAGAAGCACCTGCGTTAGGAAGCTGTCAAAATGTAAACTGCTGCTTATACTCAGATCACGGTCTGACTGTTAGCAAAATAGTTCATTCTATTCATCAGGAAGTAGGAAAAAAGGAGCAAAGCACCAAGGCCTAGATGCATTCTAATAGAAAAAATGCAGAGCACCAACGTCACCTCCATTAGGCCAAGACATGATTGATGTACACTTGGTACTCACCTGAGCTGCTAAGATGTTGGATCTTAGCACACATGAATGTTCCGTCAGATTCAACCCGAGGCCAAAAAAATAGCAGATCACCCTTCTGTAAATCGCACACAATCAGCTCCAACTCCTGAATCAATAGTTCAGCTACAAATAGAAATTGGAGACGGGAAGGTTGTAGGGTGCGAGCATCAGTACCTTCAAGTGGCCACGGTGGTGCATCCAGCAGGCATATATGGGCGAAAGAGATTGGGCGCGGGGAGGGGGGTGGAGGAGAGGAACCTGGAGGGGCCATAGTAGTGGTCAGTGTTCTCCTTGAGCAAATCTTTGACATGTCGATGCAATTACCCTGAGGAACGAGAAATGAACAAACCGAATATGAAAGGTAGGCTGAGGAGGAGGGGATTTGAAGGACCTTGGCGTATGTGGAGGAGGCTTTGCGGGAGAGGAGCCTGGTGGCAGAGGAGACGTGCTTGCCATAGGAGCGACGCGGTGACGGTTCTCTAAGTCTTCGATCTGCAGCTCAGCCAGCACACCTAGTATTTTTTTAGAAAAGAAAAAAGATGATTAGATCAAAATAAGTTGCAAGAACAGGACCAACACACATCGATCTTAAGAAAACAAGCAAGCTAGCACGCAAGAGCCAGATTCACCAAGCAAGCTAGCACGCACGCGAGTTTGCTAGTTCGAAAGAAGCAGTAGGACGTGTTCGTCAAGAAAGTGAGAGAGGCGGTGGTGTGACGGGCATACCTACGCACAAGTAGGCCTGGTTGGTGGCGACCTCGCCCGCCACGGCCGTGCTGGTTCCTGCCACCTGCTGCCATCCTTCATCCGCAGTTGAGAAAAAGGCATATCCTGCATATCCGAGAGTTGGTTAGGGAGGGGTCGACGGTCGCAGAAGGGGAGGAGCATGAGGAGAAGCAGCACCTGTAGGAGGTTGTCGAGCGCGGGAGGCCGCGCAATGAAACCCCAGATCGACATGTCGGTGACTTTGTGCTAGCGCTCATCGATGTCCTCTGCTGAAAAACACGAAGAAATCACGGATGGAGACAAAAGCAAAAGAAACATCTGCCGTGAGAGTAGAGTAAACAATTAAGAATTATATAAGTAGATTAAACACAAATATCATATTATGAAGAAGGATTCATATTACGAAGAAGGATTCAAGAAGTCAAGCACCGCTGGGTGACACAGAACACTCCAGCTGCAGAAAGAGGAGCATAAATAGTATATGGGCGTGTATGAGAGAGAGAATGAGCGAGAAAAAGACCATGTGAAAGCAGCGGCATCTAGGTCGATGGGGCTAGCTTCCGCTGGAAGGGGCAAAAATTATACCTTACCACTTTGACAGAAGGCTTTTTCATAGCAAGGCTTTTTCTCATCAAAATAAGAACTAAGTTCATGAAAGCTAATTAGATACACATCTATCCAGTAGTAGTTTCCAAACAAAATGTGTGGCTTATCCATGATACAGAAAGAATTAGTGTCCACAATCACCCACAACATATATCATAAATAAATCTGAAGGCAAAAACTCACCTCAGATGAAGGGTCCAACCCCTTTATTATCTTATTTTTGATTGCTGGAACCAATTTCCTCCAATCAACCACTCGGTCATCAAAATCAAACAAAGCCTAGTGCTATTAATATGTCAGAAAATAAGGATCATTAGACACGTATCGTAGTACATATTGGTCTTGCTAATTAAAAAATGTGTAGATATATTATATATTACAAGTGAAATTCTAATTAACAGCAGAAAAATTATTCAAAGACATATTATAGTTTGGACAGTGAGGGTCATTTTTTTTGTTACCGTGAGAGTGCTAATAAAGTTTATCCATGTCGTTTTTGTCAGAATATGCACGTCCTTTATTTACTAAAAGAGTTCATATTTGTGTATTGCACGATACAAAGAGATACTTAATTAAATTATGTAAAGAGCAGTTGAATATTCTTTTTAAATTTTTTCTGCTAGAGTTTCAGATATGAAAATTTAGTAATCCATGCAACACCTAAATTACATTGGTAAGCACCAGTAAATATGGATCCGCTAGATCCAGAGAAATAATTTAAACTGGGAAATAAATTTACCTGGCTTCTAGAAAGTTCTAGGTTTGCCACTGTTTTCTATGAGTAGTCACTTGCTAAGGAGACAGATGGGGAAATACCTTAAAAGCAGTAGATGGTGGCATATAGCCACAGACGCCAGACCATTTTGAAATATACATTTTGGGGAGACTTAGCTCATCCAGCTAATGAAACTCAACAAAAACCTCACAGAGTGCGATTGAGGAGCAATCCACAAAATTGGTCAAGTTTGAAAATCAATGATTAAAGAATATGATTAGGTAACCTGTATAAAACCAGAAAAAAGTACCAGCATCAGTTGCAGCAGAAAGATAGAGAAGGCTTCTAAAGCAAGCAGTTGCAGCTGAGAGATAGGCCTAGAGCATTCTTCACAAAAAACTAAGAACTATCTGATAAGATACTTGCTAAGAGTGGCGAAGGAACAATTATACCTAACGACAACCGCACAGCAACACAATGGGCGAGGTAACACAACCAAGGAGATAGAATCCAACAACTGTAAATAAAGCTTAGTGTTAGAGGTCAGACAAAAATGCATGCTCTTAACCTATATGCTTACGAACTTGGAAACATAGTAAATCTATGCATTCAAGGGATTTCAGTGCACACTATAAACTGCTAACGATTACTACATGTTTGAAAGATAAGAGAATAGCAGACTATTTAGAAATCTCACCAAAAGATGTATAATTAGAAGTGACAATTTCTAGTTCCAAATATGGCAGTGTAAATCCAGCCAGTGCCTCCGCAGTAAACCCAACCATCGCCTCCATGGTACAGACTATTTATGTCTAGTGAAAAGAGATCTCATCGGACACAAATAAAGAAAACATGCAGAAAGATCTATGAAAACACATCAACTAATGAACACCTTCATCTGCCCTAGAACACTTCTGCTCAGATGTCAAACTAACAAAACACTTAGTTTGCTTTGGTAGAACTAACTATTTTGGTACACCATCTGGATTCAAGTGAGCACAGATTCAAACTCGGATACATATTTTGTGGATAGTACAAAATGATTTGATAAATGACAATATGATAAACCTTGTATTGTTTCTTTTTACAAAAATGGGTCTGAAGCTGGCTGACCAAAGTTGATTGCATGAGTGTATCACAAGGGATGATTCCACAACATCAGCTAACAATATAATGGTTGTTACTAATAACTAAAAGGTCAAACCTAAGCCAGCTTATACATAAGGGGTTGTGGCTAATGATAATAAAACTGGATGGTCATCTCCTCAAGACTACTTCAGTATGGCTCATCCTACTTACGTATTACATTTTTAATATTATAAGCACCCATAAGTAGACTTCGTTTGTACATCATACTGAGTCAAGTTTGCCTTTTCACCGAGAATCAAGTTATTTATTCTATGGATTGAATCATTCTAACCTTATGGTTTAGGAACCCCAACATCTATTGAAACCAAGACCCTTGAAGTGAATCCATGGTCGACCCTCTCACAAAGTTGATAATGATTCGGTAGGTCGTGCGCTCGAAAGGGGGCGGCCCTTACGACATAACTCGGGGTTTTCGTCTCCTTCCTTGTTGATTAACAAAGATTTAGGTGCATAATATAGAAAGATTGTATAGAACGGAGTAACCTAGACTGTCAGTCTCAGATGGTAAACGAGAGGATACCTGAGACAGTGGGCGGGGGAACAGCACGTCGAAGCTTAGAGACGTGAAAAATACAGGGTGCACTTGAGAAGTTTCAGGTAGCTCCAGGTGTTAATATGGAACAGCTATGTACGTGCTAGAATCTTGTAAGGCCCAAAGTATCGGAAGGAAGGGTTGTGGTTAGCCCGCTGTGCCACCGAGCTTTGATAGCATATGGCTCAGCACTAGGGAGGGAACCTGTTGAAAACCAAACTATTACTTTCCTTCTTGCAATCTCATAAGGCTGAAATCAGAAACCAATTTATCAACTTCAGTCTAGGTGTCAATTCCATAGAAGAAGATCCATTCGAGTTTATTTTTGATTCATCGAGCTATGGTGATAACCAAACTCAAGCTAGGAAGCAGCCTTGGCCGCTATTACTTTTAGGCCTCATGGGTCGAGGTGGAGGTGGTGGTAGTTCTTCTTCCCCGGTAGAAATCAATATCCAATCTCTAGGTATCTTTATAAACAAACTGGATAGAAAGATGAATAATCTCTTCGATACGTCCACCTACGAAACTCGCCTTTGGCTTTCGTCTCGGTAGGTGTATTATTCTACATTTTCCCAAAAGGACATTCATTCATTTCTTTCTTCCTGGGCGATCACCACGACTAAAACGAAAACAAAACAAGAAATCAAGACCCGTACTAAAGGAAAAGGGAGGCATCCGCCCCAGATAAACTACCCACCTCGCAGTGTCCCCCCCCCCCGAATGATCGGTGCGGCGGTTAGGCATCCTTAGACGAAAGATTGGTCTTTCAGGATTGGTCGTTGTGTGTCACCACCTCCCACCTATCCTACACATTAGATCAAGGTTGTCACTGCGAAGCAAGCAATTCATATAATTGATTTGTACATCATACTCTTATGATCAAAACACTAGGCTAAACTAAATATAGTACTGCTCATGTGACAATCTACCAAAAGGCACTAGAGGGAACAACGAAGAGTTGTGTGAACTTGTCTGTTTGATTAGTAGAAGGATGAATCAAGACAATCAAGTACTCATCCGGAAACAGATTTAGTGCAAAAGAAGGCTCGAGGTCTGTATCAAAAGATCACAAACCTTTTATTGAGTGACATTTGATAGGGGATCCTTGAAAACTTTCTAACCATACAAAAGCATGTTGTTAACCATACAAAAGCATGTTGCTAACCACCACGTGTCACACTCAACATAGAGGAAGAGAAAACTTATATGCATTAAAAGCAGGCTTGCCATAAAAAGTAACCGCGGTTTAAATAAGTGTAACATCCCAAAACTTCAATCCAAGGTTTTTAAGATTCAAATCACCAAAATTAGGTTAACAAAAACTTTTCCAATTAAAATTATTAAAGCATTCATATGTGTGTGTGCATTTAATTAGAAGTTGATTTGAATTGCCATGATTAAGTGATCCATTGCTTGTAAAATGATTCTTAGGTGAAATAAACATCATCTAGATCATTCCCAAACAAATCCCAAAGAAAAACAAATCAAAATGAATAAAAGGAGGAAATGGTCTGCCATTTTAATCAACATGCCTACTTTGGCTATTCCTAGGACTCAATTCTTAACAGAAAAAATTGTGGATCTTTGCACCCCTTGCTAGTACATATAGTGATGTACCAAGGCCCACTTTGTGATCTGCCAAAAACTTTCAAACACTAATTTTAAATGACATTTGAAAATTGAATCTAGTGTAGGTATCAAGATCACCCTATTTCAAAAACCACTCAAATGAACTCCATTTTCAAATCCCAAGCAACCACAGAGGCTTAAGCATGTGCCTAGCAACTCCACCAAAAATCATGTCAAAATTCAAAACTTGAACTTTTTCAGCCATTTTTACAAACACATTGTGGGCAGAATTCAAACAAAACACAAAACACTATTTGGAGCAGTGTTTGGACTAAATTGGTCTCCCATTTTACAAACACAACCACCTAGTGCACTCCCCTACCCCTCTCTAGCCCAGCCACCCACTGTGCCACGACCAAATGGTCATGGCCATTAAGGCCGAGCCCTATTTGGGCACCCCACCGGCGACAGCACGCCACAGCCGCCGCCAGCGTCATCCACCATGTCTAGGAGGTCGCCTGTGGTCCACCTCCACCATCCAACCATCCCCAGCCCGAGGACAGCGACCAGAGCAGCCAGGAACCGCCGCGCCCGGAGACTGTCGGCCATGCCGACGCCGCCCGCAGAGCGCGCATGGTCCCCGCTCAGCCAGACCCTGCCTCGCTCCAGCCGCCCGCCTACACGATCCCCACCGGCCTAGCAAGCTAACGGACACGCCCATTCCCCCGACCGTGCCCCGTAGTCGCCGGCCGCCGTGAAACTCGCCGTCGGCAGAGACTTAGTGCGCGCCACGCCATTCACTTCCCCCGACCGTGAACCACTACACACTCACCGCCGTGACACTCGCCAGGGCACCGCCCACCGTCCTAGCGCATCGCCCACGCCTCTAGCTTGATGTGCTGTCGTCACCGGCGAGCACCGCCCATGCTCCTCTGCCGCTTCGCCGAGCCTATAAATAGAGACCTCCCCAGCACCGTTTCCTCACACCACTCCACTCCCCTATCCTCACTGATCCTTCCCCACCTCTAGCCGGAGCAAGGCGAGCCACCACTCGCTAGAATTTCACCGGAGCCCGCCGCAGAAGGAGGAGAAGGGCGCTGTTGATCAAGGCCACCTCTCGGAACGCCGCTAGTACCAGGAAGATCTCCGCCGTCTACCAGTTCGTTTGCCCGCCTCACCGCAGTAGCTGGAGCCCTGGTATGCCCTCACCGTACCCCTACCGAGCCGCTAGGGTTAGCCCTCGCCGGTGACATGTCCGTCGTCGATGACGAGCCCTAGCCGTCGATCTAGGTTCTAATCTAACGGCCCACATCGCCCCGTACCGCTTCGCGTGTAAAGAGCCAATGGCATGTGGACCCCCCTGTCAGCTGTTCTTTGCGCCGCGGAACACCACTGGGCCGGCCTGTTTTCCTTCCCGCGCTAGCCCAGCAATTCAAACTTAGATTTTTCTAATTTAGTTTGAACCTAGTTCTGTCCCTTAGTTTAAAAATCAATGCAGAGAGATTTACAAATCCAAATGGAGTGATTCCAATTGTGTTGGAAAGCTTCTAAAAAGATCTATCCAAGCCCATTAGATTTAATTCATTTAGAGTTAGAGATCTCTCCTAGTAAAAATAACAAGACAGAAGCATTTGCACCTTACAACATTTTTATAAAATCAACCATGTTAGCTTTTGAGTTGATTCCAACTCTCAAAAATCACATTTCACCATACCTATCTGAATATGTAATAATATTAAGGTTTACAGGTAGTGACTTTGGACTAGTACCAAAAGAATGCTATATAGGCATTTCTAGTCACTTTAAATCATTAAATAATAAACTTAAACTTAAGTAAATGTGATTCAACCCTTAAATCACATTCCCACATGTTAGAATATGTGTTGAGGACATGTGTCCACATGATCCCATATTTTAAGTGGTGAATATTAAATCTTAGTTATTTACAATGAGTAGAAATTACTTTTCTTAAATAAAAAGGATGAAACTAGTTAATAAAACCTTGTGATGCTTGTGATGGTAATAGATCATCAAATGTGTGCCTTAGAGTGCTAAGTAGACTAGTTAAGTATTATTTGGTGATTGTGTACTCCGTGTGTATTTATAGATGATAGTATCAGCCAAGCTTTCGAGGAGGAGGAGTTCTATCAAGAGGAGGAAGAAAACTTCAACCACTGCACTAACCAAGGCAAGCTATTGTTAGTAAGCTAGAATATTTAGATGACTTAAGCAAGATGCATTAGGCATGTTTTGGTTATACCACCTTGACTATTACTTACCCCAAGTATTATTTTCAAGCTTTAACTCCTTTACTTTACCAAAGTCCTTTACTTGTTTTGGAGGTAGCATAAAAAGTAGAAAACTTGACCTATCTAGATAACTTTAGATGTCATTCTATGGCATGAGATTAATCCCATCTTTCCACCTTAGTGAACATTCTTAACTTAGTAGTTTAGAGTAGATAAAAACTTGAGTCACTTTAGATGGGAATACTGGGTGAAAATGAATTATGAAAACCTTGGAATGATGATTCATTCTATTGAGATGTTTTGACATGTGTTGAGAAAACACAAATGGTTTATGATGATAAAAATATTGAGGCATGAGCCTTAACCCTTTTACAAAACTGATGGTTGGATTCGGATGCGGTACCATTCCAAATTTACCATACAACCACAATACCTGAATTGGGTAAGGCTTAGTCGAAAGTTTATATGCATTAGTATTAGTTCCCTCGCGGGAGAGGTTTGAGCTGAGGCTACCTCTCAATGTTGTCCACCTATGCAGTGCCCAAGATGACAGATGGTCATGGTTGGGAGGCCATGCTCATAGGAGAAGTGCTTATACTAGGGTGTGTAAAGGAAAGGTTATGTTTGATTATCTGCATACTAAGTATGATGATTCAGGGTTATCCCTAACAGATGTATCCAATCTTGTGGTGAAAGTGTACAACCTCTACAGAGTGTCAAACTATTCGAATAGCCGTGTCCGCGGTTATGGACAGTTGGAGTGGCCATACTGTTTCGTTGTCAGATATTTTCAAAATGACTTATGAAATGAATGATGAACTTGACTTGACCACAACAGGATTGTGACAATGACACTAGCTTCCCAACTTAAGTGATTCTAGAACTTTATTTTATCTTTCTTTGCTTCTGAACTCAGCTTAGGTTTCAAACTTAACTTTACAAGTAAACTTAGAGTTAGCATTTTACACTAGAACTATCTTACTTGTTAGTGGTAGTTTGCGAGTACTTAAAGAGTACTCATAGCTTTGTCCCTGGCTATTCATATGGCCAGACTATGAAGGAGACTACCAAGATGATGGCCAGCAGGACGGCTATGATCACTAGGACTATCTGCCTTTGTCAGCATTGCCTGTGCCCCTGAAGATGGACCCTACCGCTACGCTTATTAATTACTCCGCTGCTTGTTGTATTAAGACTGGATCATGAGATCCTTATTTGTGTAAGACATTATGTATGGTTTGTAATAGATGATGTACTGTGATATCCAATCTGTTATGTCTCGCAAAAATGGTAATCCTGAAATTGCGAGGTATGGCATAACATGCATCTGGGATTAAAAATCCGGGTGTTGACAATAAGATACACTGATGACACAACATATTCATACCTTTTCAAGCTGCAGCGTGTCTGGATGCTCATAAGATTTCTGAAAAATTGAAGCAAACTTCCATAACGCCAACTATCAAAATTCATTTGAAGGTATCTATCTTGGATCTGAGTAGTCCATAGCTTCATGTTGCCCGTACATTTTGATCATCAACACCATTCAGTGACCTTTGAAAGCTCTCTACCTGAATATTTTTTGGAAATCCTCAGCGATTTGACACACCATATGCATGAAAACATGAAGAATTTAATTCACACATAAAACAAATATATCTCAGTGTGCTAAAGGATCATTAATTAGTACTTCTCTCCAAAATAACAATTTCAGCAATTATGATTTAAAAGATTGATGTTCTTGCAGAACTGTAAATGGAGCAGCAGCATGGAAGCAAGGTAAACCAGCATCACGTCGCACTAAAGTCCTTGTAGATCGCTCTTATCCTTTCGTGATGGAGCAATTGTCCCACCGGCTGGCCCCTGCCGCCACCATGGAGAGCATCTGTGCTAGCGCTTTAGCTCTAACCTCTTACCATGTGAGCAACTGCACTTAGAAGATGTTGCTAAATGACCACTACAAAAAAATACCAGCAACTTGTTTTCAACGCTGCGACTAAATGGCTGAACCAAATTGAGTGAATGACCACTCAAAATGACCATAGGAAAGAGACCTATAAAACACTCTAAATAAACCTCCTCTGATTCAACCATCTGGATACTCGAAAATGAAGTTTTTTGTCACTGATTGTACAGAAACGGGAATATTGAAACAAGTCCCTTCTAATTTTCACTTGATCTTGACAGTCCCCTGCCCTAAGAACATGTACATCACATGAGAGAATCATAGAGGGTGGGGGAACTCACCCTTTAAGCTGGAGCGAGGGAAATCAGCAGGGGACTGAAGGATCTTCACTTCTTCTTCTTCCTTCTCTTCCTTTTCCACACCTTCTTGTTCCCTCTTCTTCTACCTCAAGAACATGCCTAGGGTTGGCCTTATAGAAGTGTTTCCCGTTGGTGGGGAGTGCGGCCGCCCAGGGCCTGACCTCGTCGCCGCTGCCGTGGCCGCCCGCCCATCGCTGCCATGGCCGTCCGACTGTCGCCGCCCACGTCCGCTCGTCGCCGCCGTGGACGGCTGATGAGCTGCTCTCTCCGGCTACCCGTGGCGGCGGCACAGCAGCGGCGCGGTGACGACACGATGGCACGGCGGCGGCCAGCAAGGGCATAGAGGAGGGCATGGAGGAGGAGGTTGCTCGTGGCGCGGTGGCGGCGGCAGCGCGGTCGCGGCGCCAGCAAGGGTGTGGAGGAGGAGGTGTTGCGTAGAGGAGTTTAGGTCTCACCCGCGTGTGTTTAATTCGCTCACTTGACGCGGTGGCTTCGCCCCTCACAGACCCGGGGTACCCGAAAAATGACCCTAAAAATATTAAGAGTGAGGCTGACTAGCGGGCCCAAACTAGTTTTTTTAACAGGACGAAGCCAGGCAGAGAGAGACATGGTTCTGGGTACAAAACCGAGCGCGTGCAACAAATAGTCTCACGAGGGTAAAAATGACTTACCGCGGTCGGACGGTTCGGATTCGCTGGAAAGGCTCGATCCAACGGTCCACAACAACTAACGACCCTAGGAGCTCCATGGGGGGGTCACCAATTACACCTTCGGATGACGGCTGTGAAAATGAGTTAAGGGACGAGATTAACTTGGTGGTAGGATGGCGAGTGCGTCGATATGGAGCTCGTCCTCCATGGAGGACTTAATTTTTTTTTGAACACGAAAAAAATACAGGGATGTAGATAATGATTAATAATACACGCGTGAAAAATATTATGTGAAAATACTTTGTATTATGGTCTCAGTAAAAAAGAGAAAATTACAGATCTAGGCGTGAACAGTGCATATTTTGAATGGGCCTCTGTTTTCCTAGAATTTGTAATATTTGTCTTTTTTGCCGCGCCCGAAATATAAGGTATTTATCAATGAAATTTTGCGGATTTATATTTAGTATTGTTGGCTACAAAAAATAACATTTGATGCTTTTTGAAAAATTCAAAAACGTCCTCCAGTGAGGACGTCCTCCAAATCCATTTTTCGGTAGGATGGCGCCATTTAACGGCCACGAATCTAAACGAGAGCTCCTAGGGAGCACCAATTACATCTTTAGATGGCGATGGAAAGAAACCAGGCGTTGGGGGCAATAATGTTTTTCAACTGCGTGTAATTAACCTACTGCCAGGCGGACCCCACAGTAGCGGCGACAGCTATTTCCTTGTGGGGGTGCGTGGTGCGTCTCCTCGCGTTGCTTCTAGTCCGGCAGCGCACGCTGCCGTCGCGCTCTCTCCGGCGGCCTCGAGCTCTCCGCTCGACCAGTTCACACTGCCCTCTCGCGGTGAGTAAATTCTCCAGATTTCTACAGATCCCCTCCGATTATCTGCAGTGCGTGCGCTTCTTAGTTGATTTTGGTGGGAATTGAGTTGGGGGAGGTTCTGCGGGGTTGCAGCGTGGTGCTATGGAGAACGACACGGCGCTCGCTGCTTTTCTTCTTCAGTTAGAGCAAAATTTGGGCAGGATCGTGTATCCATGTCGCAGACAGATGAGACTCGTGTGCTCGATGGTTTGTTTGCCCTGTTTAATTTGCAATACGAATTGTACTTCCTCACATAAAAGAGGGAGGGGGACCTATAACTTGTTGTGGATGGTTGATTTATTTATAAAACGGGGCGAAAGCTTGATTCGAGAGACATAAAAGAGGGAGAGAGAGAGACAAAGGTTGGCACACCTGCCAAGTCCTCTGCTCTCCGGCTTGAAATATTTTTAAGACGAAAGTGAAAAATTATGCTGCCAAGTCCTCTATTTATGATTGAAAGCTGCACCCTTTTTTTTCATACTCTCATGCTTATTTTGTATGTCTCATCAATCATTCCGTCGATGCTCGATTGTGACATCAGAGGCAGTTGGAATAAGCATCTCACGCATTCCGCGCATGGTTGTTGGGGCCACTGTTTTTTTGTTGCTTACTCCGGGTGCATGATTGAGACCTCCAAAGTCCAACCTGCAGGTCCACTTCTTTTCATGCTATCTTCTTCCTCTCGCTTTCTCAACATAATCACGTTGTTTCTTCACTTGTAAGAAGGAACAGAGTCATGGACTCCACGGATCAGTTGGACAAGAGCCCTCTGCTGGACCTGGACCGAGGCAACTCCTTGCAGGAGGTTTGTGCTTACAAGGCTTGCTTGTGCAATTTTGTTGTTGTCAGTTATGCATTCATTTATACACATGTATTGCTTCAACCTTTGTTCATCATAGTTCATAAGAACACCCCTACTTCTGTTACTGTGAGTGATCTGGATTATTATTATTGTAACAGTATATACTGTTCCGGTTCTGGCAATAGTGCCTTGCATACCTCTGTGTACGTCCATGCTCTGTTATCGTTCTATGAGAGAGAGGAAATAGCTGCGGTTTTATTAATTCCCGGAGATACCCAGGGCCAAATGGTCCCAAATACAATCAGGTGGAACAGTAAACTATGTCTTGCTTGATTCAGCACCGCAGCCTTCCCTAGCTAAATTGTGAGCAACTACATTGATTAGCACACCTTGCCCACTCGACCGAATGGTCATTCGGAAGATCTCAACCCGTTGGATAAGTAAATTTCCTAGAAACTAGGGGGTTTTATGTTCTTAATTAATAGAGACAAACTTAAGGGAAATAAACTCTCCTTAGGCCTTAGCCATACTCCTTGTGCTTTCTGTTCCTTCCGATCTGCATCAGTTATCAATTTGTTTGAATACACAGCTTTCGGTCGGTGTAGCGGAACATTTTAGAATTTAGTACTACTAGGTTTTTGCGAGAACTTAGTACCTCACTGTTGCAAGTTCAAATAAAAGATGGAAAAGGTTCTGCTAGAATTAAATATTGTGTACTCGATTCTTTTGTGACTTTCATTCTCTGTCTTAATTTCCAACTTAAGTTTGGATTATGTTTTTTAAGCAGATTTTGGATGTGTTATTAATCTAAAAGTAGATGAAGGACGATATGCAAAACAATATTCACCTGTTCTGAGACTAATTACTTCATGTTTGTAACTATAATACTTAGTATACTTATCATTGCCAGTCCTCCCTCTGTTCATAAGAGTTGACCTGTGAATGCCATAATAATGTTTGAGTACACATTTCTTTGTGAACGATTCCTTGCCAAGTTACATGGGAGAGACTTATCATTATATCTAATTTTCCTTATTGTGAATTGTAGAATACCACGGAATATACAGGTGATGGATCTGTTTGCATCAGCGGGAATCCTGCATCCAGAAAACATACAGGGAACTGGAAGGCCTCCTCCTTAACCCTAGGTTAGTAGTAGACAGTACTCATCTATAATCAATCTTCTATGGGAAGAGCATAGGCATGGTGATAGTTAAATAGTCTTAAGCATTTGCCTGAAGAATAAATACTTGAACAATGACAACTATACTTGCATTGAATACAGAAAACACACGTTCACATATATGCAAAGTCTCAACAGTGCGTGTGAGGATATTTTACCTCTTCAGATACTGAACAAAATTCTTGTTGAATTTTATGCCTGCATTCTGTATTCAATGCAAAATCCAAGTGAAAGCAAACTACCTTGTTGCAGTTTGTTCATTCTGCTGTTATCTGGCATATTCTTCAATCGGGAAAAACCTAGTCAGTTATCTCATAAAAGTCCTACATGAAACAAATGTGACTGCTGCAAGAAATGTTGCAACTTGGCAAGGCACTAGCTATATCGCGCCTCTGCTTGGAGCCTTCGTTGCTGATTCATACCTGGGGAAGTACCGTACAGCTGTAATATCCTGCATGATTTTCATCATTGTAAGTCCTACAAATCACTCCTATTCATTTACGATTTGAAATAACCAAAGAGAGTGCCATTTTTTAAGTAATCACTTACGGAGGAGATCCTATTTACACTGAAAGAGTAGAAACTTTATTTTTAGTACTCCCTCTGTCCTAAAAAGGATGTCTCAACTTTGTCTAGATTCGTATGTACCTACACACTAAAATGCGACTAGATACATACATATCTAGAGAAAGTTGATACATCCTTTTTAAGACGGAGGGAGTACATGATATCATGATGTTCTGATGTATGAATATACTCTGTAATAAGGGAACTTCCCAAACTCTGTAATCCCACCGGCTCGGTGGATTGTACTCCTAAATCTTCTATGCAATGAAAAGAAACGCAATGTCATTGCGTTTTCCCGAAAAAATATATACAAATGCCACTGGTTTCTGGTGTTAAGTCTTCAGATGTACATGCATCGTTATATAGTATGCGATGAGCATTCAACACATCATTTTCTCTCAAACACGCATCTAAAATGCGCCATTTGTATTAGATGGTGAACACGAAAAATGCGCAAAACTATAACACCTAGGAACACAGACACAAAGGTGGTTCCTACCAAAAGAAAAGAGAAGCTAACCAACCTACATGCCTAACCAAAAACAGAGATGAAAAGATGTTTGTTTACCTTAACATGGTACATTCGACACTTGGGCTCAGTTTTCTTAATATGTTTCTTCACCTTGTTTTTCCCATTCTGTCGATTCAGGGAATGGTGATGTTGCTTCTGTCAGCAGCACTTCCATTAATCTCAACTGGTCCTCACAGTTGGACTGTTTGGTCAGATCTAGTCTCTTCTCAGTACATCATATTCTTCGGTGGGTTGTACATGGTTGGTTTAGGTTATGGTGCACAGAGCCCTTGTGTTACAACCTTTGGAGCTGATCAATTTGACGACACTGACGAAGTGGAGAAAACCAAAAAAAGCTCTTTCTTCAATTGGCACTATTTCACAATCAATGCCGGTTCATTTATCGCAGGGACTGTTATTGTGTGGGTTCAAGAACATGAAGGTTGGATCTGGGGATTTACCATTTCTACACTATTTGTGACTTTAGGCATGGTTATTTTTTTCTTGGGCTCAATTGTGTATAGATTTCAGAAACCTGGAGGTAGCCCTTTTGCAAGAATATGCCAGGTAGTCGTCACAGCTACTCGGAACTTCAATAAAGTATTGCCACATGATTCCTCAGCTCTTTATGAGTTTCTGGGGCAAGGTTCAGCAATCGAAGGAAGTCGGAAATTGGAGCATACAACTGGACTTGAGTAATACTCTACACTGAGATTTCAAATCTTAAGTTTGTAATCTAGGTATTCATTTTTTTTACTTCCATTCAGGTATAGATGTTTAGTTCATTTTGTTTGAATATAATAACTTAAGCCACATCTGACTTGTTGAATTCCTGGAGAGAAACAAAATCTTGCACACTATAGTGATTTTCATTAGATAATATAGTGAAAATTCTATGGTACCAAATGGTTGTGCTGAAATTGCAAAAATAAATAAATCATTTTCCACTTATATTTGAGTATTCAGGGGAGATATGGCACATATAACCTGATCAAGTGTATCGCTGTAGTTAGCAAGGCAGTAATCATTTTTCTCGCTCATTCAGGTTCTTCGATAAAGCTGCAATTGTGACACAATCTGACTGTGAATCTCCTGGCCTACTTAATACATGGAAGATTTGTACTGTCACTCAGGTGGAGGAGCTAAAAATTCTGATCAGAATGTTGCCAGTCTGGTCCGCAATGGTATTGTTTGCTGCAGTTCAGGAACAAATGTTCTCAACATTTGTAGAACAAGGAATGGCAATGGAGAGACACATCGGGCCTTTTGAAATACCTGCTGCATCCTTCCAATGCATAGATACAATTGCTGTCATTATGCTGGTTCCAGTTTATGAGAGAGTCCTTGTTCCAGTATTCAGAAACTTCACTGGCAGGCCTAACGGCATTACAACACCGCAGCGAATAGGGATTGGTTTGTTTTTCTCCATGTCCGCAATGGTGTCCGCAGCATTGGTGGAGAGCAACCGGTTGCAGATTGCACAGGCTGAAGGTTTGGTGCACCGCAAGGTGGCTGTTCCGATGAGCATCCTGTGGCAAGGACCCCAGTACTTCCTGCTAGGCGTCGCTGAGGTGTTCTCCAACGTTGGGTTAACTGAATTTTTCTACGATGAATCTCCAGACGCCATGAGAAGCTTATGTATGGCGTTCTCACTTCTTAACGTTTCGGCTGGAAACTACCTTAGTTCGTTTATCCTTTCTCTTGTGCCGGTGTTCACGGCAGGAGGAGGCAGCCCAGGGTGGATACCTGATAACTTGAATGAAGGGCATTTGGATAGATTCTACCTGATGATGGCTGGTCTTAGTTTGTTGAATATTTTTATCTTTGCATTCTGTGCCATAAGGTATAAATGCAAGAAGGCTTCCTGAGAGTCAACTGACCTTGGAATTGTAATTAGAAATAATAACCTTGAAGATTCTTTTCTTTCCATATTGTAAATAATCAATGTGAGACAGTACATCTCATTTTGAGTAACTGTTCACGGCAAGAAAAGAAATAGTGTTGAATTCAATTGTACAATATGTCTTTATTGTCCCTCAAAAAAATGTCTTTATTGTAAAAATATGTAAATACCTGAACTTCGCCCAGTTACATATATTAAATGGTTTATTCCTTGGTAGCAACGGCCTAAAAAAATTATATGCCAGTGTGTGTTTCTTTTTTCCTTTTTTGCGTTTTGATTCAAAAGAGAGTTTTGTACAGTATATACACCGGCTCAAGAGAGCCATCACCGGTACAACTCAACCCACTAGGTCTACTAGGCCATTGGCAGCAGGGCGCGAAGGCCAACTGCGCCGGCATTAGCCCAATCACGAGCCTCGGATCGAATTGTACCGAGAAGGGTACCAACGTTTGGTGACGCATTGTCGAAAACGACTGTGTTGCGCTGCTTCCAAATCCACCAGACCGTTAGCATGATTAGCGAAGACATCCCCTTGCGTAGAGCGTGAGGGATGGATGGCGAAGCATGCAGCCACCAGTCCACGAAGTCCCCCTCCCCATCCGGTGGTGTGACCGTGGATGGAATCCAAGACAAGACCTTGTGCCAAATTGCCTTGGAGAAGGGGCAACCTATCAGGAGGTGAGTCATGGTTTCATCTACCTGGTCGCAAAGTGGGCAAGTCCCCGCCTCACAAGCCGCTCAGCCGTCCAGCAGCGGCCTTGACATGCCAGCCAAACGAAAAATTTGACTCTAGGTGGGGCTGGTGTGTGTTAGAACAGATCTATAAACATTTTGAGTGGATGAGAGCTCTGGGGATCCTACTCCATATTGCATTTGCTTAGGAATGGCAAAGGGTTTGACAGAATTTGCAACTGTGATAATGATATTATCTTTTTTTTTTGGAAAAGAACATATATTAATGATATTATCATGGTCACCAAAGGCCAAATTTGGTGCCCTAACTAGATTTTTCTTCGGATGTAGTGTACCGAGTTGCAACCGAACTGATCTGTTCATGGAAATGCCCCTTGAAACACTCGAGCAACTTCTCTTTCTTTATCCGAGAAAAACCGTGATTTCTCTTCTAAAAGTTCAGGATACACGAGGGTAGTAACTCATTCAAGGCAGGTCTACGGTAGCAACACAAATCGCATCAGGGAGATCAAGTTCGTCAGCCTATCTACTTCGTATGACATCACTGGATTGGACAAAAATATGGGACGGCAAAAGAAAAGACCTGACCTGCAGGCACACGTCGCCGCCCCGCTTCCTTGTCCTTGGTTGGTATCACAGATTCAGAGGGGAGTAGATTCCAGTCGCTATCCGCTTCGTGGAGCCTGTCCCGGTTTCCACGACGCGTGGCTTCTTCGAAAAACTGATAAGATAAAACAAAACCACAATCGCACCTAAGTCTCCGACAAATTTGCATATTACGAGACGCAACATGCTAGCCACGGGATGAGAATGAGATGAGCGCTGTGTTAGTCAGTTCTTCTCTGCAACAGGAGCTTCGTTATTAATGTGTCAAAAAACACTCTCAGGTGTTTCATGAGCGAGGTTACTATTGACCGTGTTTCAACTTTCAAGAAGAAGAAAATGCAGTGGTCAAATGCGCCAATGTTTTAAAAAAAGGCTAAGAAACAAGCACAGCTGCAATGCAGTCCAAGTAAGGATGTTCCCGCAATTACTGAACTTTCGAGGTTGCAATTGCAGTATCACTAGTAACAATGGCGGACCAAGTAATCAGTGTCTGGATTCTGTAGGACAGTAGGAGGCAGCAGCAGAGTAGTCAAACTTGTTGCTTCGTCTCCCTGCTTCTTGGATTAGTACTAACAGCGGCGGTTCAAGGGTAACTCGCTATCTGACCCAGCCTCCCAAGTTTCCGTCGAAGGGAACAGCTATCCTTCGGAGCTTGCAAAGCTGCATTCATGGGGTCGCTGGTGGAGGAGGAGGTGGAGCAGCAGATCCTGCTAGCGCGCGCCACGCAGCCGGAGGTACCCACGTCTTCTCATCCCCTCTCCATGGAATTTTCGGTCAAGATTCAACAATTCGTAGGGTTTCCAGCAGCTCCCATTGTTTCTTGTCTTGGCTGTGTAATTTGATCGATATCGTGAAAAAAAAAGACAAAAAATATCCCAGATTTCTCGGTTCTGGGATCATTGGGTTCGCGTAGAGCTCCTTCAGATTGAAGTGCGGTTGTTCGATTGGTCTCTTGCAAAATACCGAATTGCCATAGGACCGAAAACGAATGGGGAAATGTTTAGAGAGGTGAATCCTCATGCACCTTGGATTGGATATATTGTACAGGGTATCGGAATTTTGGAGCAGGCAACAAGTATTAGGTTTGTACAATGATTAACTTGTAGAAATTGAAGTTCAAAAAAAAAAACTTGTAGAAATTACTTTCAGAAACTGGATTTGCTTGTTGGTGTCAAATTTGCTGACTTGTCTTGCTTCAGAGTTCTGCTGGTTAATTTGACTGGTACAGTTATATATGGTTTAATTGAAACAGATTGTGTGGAATGGGTTACATCGTGTTTGACTGAAACACAGGTTGGTTAGGCGTGATTATCTGTTCTTTTTTTTAATATTTGGATAACCGTCTGTTTCAATCAATCTATCCACGAAAGATAACCTTTCTTCTGTAATCATCGTATTGGTCACTGAGCTATATCAGGTTGCTGGATGTAACTACAACATTGTAATATTTGTTGTTACATGTATTCACAGTTGAAACATGTATTGGCTATCTAGCACTTGACTTTTCCTAAAAATCAATATTCTTCAGCCATATCTGTACTAATTCGTACTAAAGGAACTTGAGAGGAAACCATGTGATGTGTGAAATGTTCAAATCAATGATTCCCATTGGAAAATAATCGTACTCTATAAGATTTGTGGTTTTGACAAATTTAGCTCCGTAGCTGCAATTCTCTAGATGAAGGCAGAACCTATCTCCTGAACATCTCAGATCACTTTGTGCGTATAGAGAGCATCTAGAATCTACATTAGTTTTGTGGTAACAAGGCTTTTACATTTCTAGCTTTTCCATGCTGCGTTGTGAGACTGATATTGAAACAAACTAGCAAAAACCCTCGTGTTGCTACAGACTAAAAAAGTATACTACATGTTTTTTTCCTCTCAAACACACACCAAAGTGTGTGTCTTGATATATTAGAAGAAACTGTCGAGAAGACGGGAAAAGTACAAATGATGTAGCAAAGCTACCGAGAACAAAACTGAACAACCAAAAACTGAAACTGTACAAGGCTAACACATGCTAGCCTAAAGCACTAGGACTTGGGAGGCTGAGCATGGAGAGAATTATACTACATGTCGAGAAAACTAACTATTTTGTTGAGTTGTGTTGCTGGTCGACGTATCCACAAAATCATAGTAGACCAGGGTGTTTTTGCAATAAATGTTAAATGTATGATGAGCAATTCCATCTCAGTCTCAGCTGTTAGTTGTATATCCGATTGGCAAAATCCCAGGGGAAACGAATCATCACCACTAACTGGTTTGTTTATAGGATAAAAGATATATCAATATAAAAAACAAAGGTCCTTTCTTCCTTGTTTTGAGCCCAGGCCAATAGCCGCAAGACACGGAGTGCACCAGGTGGAGTAGGCTAGGTTTATTGGTTACTTAGGCATCGCTGCTGTGGGAGATTTTGCGCAGAACTTTTGGCTTATAACTGTTCTTTGTGAACTCCCTGGCTGTTTCCTTTAAGTTCAAACTGATATCGCTTGTAATGTATACTGGTGCCCCCAGCGACCAAGTCTTTGTTAACTCTTTGTGGCCAGTGTGTGGCTTTATAATCTGAAGCCAGGCACAAAGCCTCTGTTAAAATGTACTCACTCCTTGCTAAAATGTAGTGCATATAAGTATTTTGAAAAGTCAAATGATGTAAAGTTTGACCAAGTATGTAGGAAAAAATTATAGACGTCTGGAATACCAAATCAATACCATTAGATTCTACATGATGTATATTTTGGTACGGTAATACATTTAGTATCAGAGATGTAGATAATTTTCTCAGTAAACTTGGTCAAAGTTGGTGAAGTTTGACTTTTGAAAAAACTTATATGCACTACATTATAGCAAGGAGGGAGTACATGGTAAGAAGTAACTGTGTCTAAAGTCTAAACAACCCAGGCTGATCATATAGACACCTTTCAAGGGAAGCATCTTATATTCATCGTGAGAGAGATATGCTCATATCCTGTACTCCATGAGTTCTAGTCTTGTAGGGAACCAGCCTACATATTTGATAACTATCAGAATGTCTATACCATATTTCCTGCATTGAATCATGGTGATTTAATCAAGAATCTTTGCCTTTAGTGTCAATTATGAAGTTTACATATTTGGTGATGTAATTCCTTTAAAAAGTATTACACAACTGTTGGGTTTGTTGCAGCTTCTGTCAGTTTGTATTGCTTTTCTTTTTCGTCCAACAGTTTAGTGTTGTATATGTTCATTTTGTTCTGATTTTGATCATGCTATAAAGCTCCCACTCAACATATGATTTCTACATCAATTATTAATAATTTCACTTTCTTCACAGAATTTGGATGAATATACAGGTGATGGATCAGTCAACTACAGAGGTCATCCTGTTTTAAAGTATAATACAGGCAATTGGAGAGCATGCTCATTGATTCTCGGTAATGTAACCAAAACTCTTTATCAGAGAACAAGGTGACCATTTTCTGTAGGGAAACACCATTTATATTTTAATTGTATCCGTGTGAGAAATTATTTTTTAGAACATATTCTCAGCTGACTTGCAAAATTTTAAGCTTGGAACTGATTTGGTATAAATTCTTGTCAATTTTAAGTCTATTTCTGTATTTTTGTGCTGAAACATTAATATCTGAAAATATATTTATTCCTAAATTCCAGAAACATGTTCCTGTTATACCTGTATCTAATGTTTAATTCAACTGGTGATTGTCTTTTCTTCCATGATAGGAACTGAAGTGTGTGAGCGCTTAGCCTACTATGGCATCTCAAAAAGTTTGGTCACTTACCTTTCAACAAGACTTCATGAAGGCAATGTCTCTGCAGCGAGAAACTTTACTACCTGGCAAGGAACATGTTATCTCACACCACTTATTGGAGCAACCCTAGCAGATTCATACTGGGGAAAGTACCGGACAATTGCTGTTTTCTCAACTATTTACTTTCTTGTAAGTTGCAACTGTCCAAATACACATGTAACTCAAGAAATTCACACAGGGAGAGATATCAGATAGTTTTGTCTCATGTTCAGTTGAATGGATTGCGTATTAGTGTTTAATACTTTGCACATATTTTAAATTCCTAATTACTACATTATGGTGTTATTCCCATTGGTATTTTCTCGTGGAGAGGTTAACTGTTAGGAAGGGTGAACCGTGCCTATATAGCTTATCACATAACCAGCATTATGATCACATGCATGATAGTAGTTCCACCATATCTACTAACTTGTTAGATTACTAGTATGTCCTAATTTTGAATCCTACATCCCACTGATGCACTTGTCCCTGCTAATATTTGTACTAATGGTTCCTCAACATGCATTTAATTGAAGGGGATGGCAGCTTTGACACTATCAGCATCAGTTCCTTCTCTCCAGCCCCCTCAATGTATTGGGTCCTTTTGTCCACAACCAGCCTTACCACAGTATCTGATATACTTTATTGGACTGTATATGATTGCTTTAGGGGCTGGAGGTATCAAGCCGTGTGTCTCATCCTTTGGTGCTGACCAATTTGATGATACGGATCCAGTTGAGAGAACAAAGAAAGGCGCTTTCTTCAATTGGTTCTATTTCTCCATAAATATTGGTTCATTGATCTCTGGCACTGTTCTTATTTGGGTACAAGAAAAATGTGGTTATGGCATTGGATTTGCAATCCCTACTTTATTCATTGGCTTAGCTATTGGAAGCTTTTTTCTAGGTTCAGAGGTATATAGATTTCAGATACCTGGAGGAAGCCCACTTACAAGAGCATGTCAGGTAGTTGTTGCTGCCATTCGCAAGCGAAATGTCGATTTGCCAGTTGATAGTTCTCTTCTCTATGAGTGTCATGGTAAGACGTCAGCTATTGAGGGGAGCCGCAAGCTGGAGCACAGCAGTGAATTCAGGTACTTTTCTTGGCTATCCCTGACAAGATTTGCTATCCAAAATGTTATTGCTTTTACCAAATTAATGGGACAAATCATTCAGATAATGTAGTACAGATTACTTTTTTGAAATATAAAAGGGTTGAAGAAAAGAAGTAAATAATTTCACTCCTTCTGTTTCAAATATTAAAGTGAATTCAGGACATGGACAGTCTTTATAATGCAACTTTGAATTTTTTACTTATTTTAATATGTTAGTAAAAATAAAGTTAGAAAAGTCTAACCACATGCTTCGTAGTACACCATATATTCTACTCCGTCCGTTTTAAAATATAAGATGTTTTAGATATTTTCTGAAACACATTTATCTAGCCACCTTTTAGTGTGTAGATTCACTCATTTTGCTCTGAACCTACATAGTAAAAGGCGTCTAGGTACATGTGTTTTAGAAAAAGGCTAAAACATCTTATATTTTGAAACGGAGGGAGTAGAACGTAAGTAATATGGTGTAACATAGTTGACATGGATCTGCATAGTATACTACTCTATTGGTCTGACATTCACATGTTCTTGTGTCTTGGGACTTCCTGGACACAGCAACCCATTTTCAGAATCATGACAGGTAAACCTTACACGAGAAGTGAGTACTCTGCAAAGACTTACATAACTTCTGACCTGATGCGTTATCTTTCCTCTACAGTTTCCTCGACAAATCTGCTGTGATTCTACAGACTGAACGTGATGGTTGTCATAACCCCTGGAGGCTTTGCACTGTCACACAGATTGAAGAGCTTAAAATATTGATGAGGATGTTTCCAATCTGGGCAACTGGCATCGTGTTTTTCACAGTGTGCGCTCAAAATTCATCAATGTTTATTGAGCAAGGAATGGTGCTCAACAACCAGGTTGGATCTTTTAAGATCCCGCCAGCCACCCTCTCATCCTTGGACGTAATCAGCATCGTTGTTTGGGTCCCCATCTACGAGAGATTCATTGTGCCGATAGCCCGGAGATTGACCGGTAGGGAGAGGGGCTTCTCGGAGCTTCAGCGCATGGGGATCGGTCTGTTCGTGTCAACTATCGCGGTGGCGGTTGCAGCATTGGTCGAGATCAAGCGCCTTGAGAGCGCAAGATCAGAGGATCTGATCCATCAGAAGGTGCCTGTTCCCATGAGCATTCTGTGGCAAGCGCCTCAGTACCTGCTGATTGGCGTCGGCGAGGTGTTCACGTCCATCGGGCAAGCCGAGTTCTTCTATAATCAGTCTCCGGATTCCATGAGAAGCCTGTGCTCCGCGTTCGCCCTTGTCACCGTGTCTCTCGGAAGCTATCTCAGCTCGTTCATACTGACACTGGTGTCCTATTTCACGACGCAAGGGGGACAGGTTGGGTGGATCCCTGACAACCTGAATGAAGGCCATCTGGACCGCTTCTTCTGGCTCATTGCTGGCCTCAGCTCTGTGAACTTTCTTGCTTTCATTTATTTTGCACAGCAGTACAAGTGCAAGAAAGCTTCTGTACTTTGATACCACATGTCGGTTTTCCTATTTTCGCCTTTGCCATGTATTGTACAGACTACAGACAGTTGTGTGCATATTTCTCTGACGAACAAGCTACAATGTACAGTCTCTTCTGTAATGCATCCTCTGTGATACTTGGATACAGTTCCTTACTTGGACAGTGGGAGTAGTTTAATTTCCCCTTTTGTTAATGAAGCTTTTAACTCTGTAAGCATGTAGAAAAGCACGTGCTTGGCTTTAACTGACACATCCGTTGTATCAATCATTTCAGTTGCTGGCCTCAAGTTTCAAAGAATCTGTGTGCTTTCTATTGGCAGAATAACGGATCTGGACATTGTAAATTACTCCAGATCATGGGAAACTGCCTACTACTCCGTACTAGTACTTGTTAAATTGTTATGTCGACCATTCCAGGTGTAGGTGCTGGTCTGCTGCAGAGATCAGTCCGTAGCTTTCCACAATTTGTAATATATTTCTCTGTGTTGTGGAATAGTGACTAGGATCTGCGTGCTGCTAGTGGACACAAAGGTAGATCTGGACGGATCGCTACAGCTATGAAAGTAATGGTGCGGCAGCACTACTGTCCACTCAGTACATTTTATCTATAGTTGATGAATAATCTTTTTATCCTAGAACCATGAGTAACAAATAGATACAGGGTTGCAGTACACACTGACTGAGGTAAACTCCAAGCACGAACTCACACAACCCCCAGTCTCTCACTAACCAATGAGGTCACGGGACATCAAGATTGGTGAGATAATCACTAGCCTAGTCCCCGGATCACCATTGGGATATATATATTGTTATAAACGCGACAAGCAAATAACGAAAACAGGAACACACAGGGGACACATGATTTTAACGTCGAAAAACCTCTGCAACAAGATAGAAAAAAACCATGGGCGACAACCATTGAAACTTCACTATAAAGAGAAGTATTTACACAATACATGATTTCACAGATACAACTTATTCCATCCGACGGCTTACACGAGGTATTACTCAATAATCGGAGAGATAAGGAAAACTTTTTTTTTTGCAGATGGAAGAGAGGAGAGTCTCCCAACCCTGCCAATCGGCAGCCGGAAGTCCAACGCAGAAGAAATCTCACGGTTAGTGCATCAAACGTGTATGTCACATCTACTGCAGATCATGATCTGCAATAAATTAGTGTCCACAGATACGCTCGTGCAAGGCTTCAACAGCAGGGAATAAAATCATGCGCGGTCGTGTACCTTTTCTTTTATATAATTTTTTTTTTGAGGAATTCTTTTATAGATGTTGGTGAGTTGTACCAGAGTACGCACAGGGATATGTAATCACTACTGTACATTGTCTATGAGTGGATGGCGCCTCCGGCGCCACTTTTTGTTCAAAATAAAATACTCCAAATTGTTGAGTATCTTAATACTCCAAATGAGTGGAATTACAAAAGGCGTTTTTCAGTCAAGATCTGCAAATGAGGTTTGGAAAAAAGATTTAGTAAAGACATATTCAAATTAGCCAACATAAGATTCCAGCAAGGTTTACATCTCTTTAGTTAAATCTATTGGAATGAGTAAGTTGGCATTCACAAAGGACCAAAAGATAACATGTGCATGCACAGGTGAAGTGCACGAAACCCCTCAAACTATGGGGATATACAGGTAAATGGCCTACACAACTCTAACGTCCCCCTCAAATTTATGGTGAATCATCAACACTGAGTTTGGAGAGGAAAAACCAATGATGTGCTATAGTCTGGGTCTTCGTGAATAAATCTGCCAAGTGCAACTCGAGATGCACATACTGAAGAGAAGGAACCTAATCCTACATAGTGCAAAAAGGAGGCATCAACACCTATGTGTTTGGTGAGCTCATGCTTCACCGGGTCATGCACAATGCTGATAGCACATGTACTAAGAACATAGTCAGTATAGAAGCAGAACCACCAGAGTCCTACAGTACCTAGCGTAATCAAGTCACCTCGGCGGTCAAGAGAGCCATAACTCGCGACACAACCTCTATATTCGAGCGGGAAACCACAGTTTATTTATTCATCTTCCAGGCAATGGGAGAACCACCAAGAAGCACGCGGTAAGCACATAGTGAATGCCAATACGAACGATCACTCGCCCACGTAGCATCCGAGTAGGCCCGAATCTGGAGCGAGCTCGAGCAAGGGAAGAAAGGACGGTTAGAGATTGTGTCGTGAAGATATTGTAGAACATGAAGAAGGTGACTATAGTGGACCGAACTGGGAGAAACTGATGATATGGATAGAATAGGGGATATCTGGACAAGTGATAGTAAGATAGACAAGGCTTCCAACTAGATGGCGATAGCGGGATGGATCAGACACGGGATCACTATCAGAGGCATGAAGGTAAACATTGAGAACCATAGGAGTCTCAATAGTGTGCTCATTAGTAAGAGCAACACAAGAAATAATATAGTGGTTATAGTTTTCTTGGGATATATAGAAGCCATCAAAGGTAGAAGAAACCTCAATCCTAAGAAAGTAGTGAAGAGGGCCAAGATCAGACATAAGGAACTACTCATGAAGATAAGCCTTAACAAAGGCAATGTACTCATAATCATCGCCGGTGATGATCATATCATTGATAGATAGAAGAACAGTATGACCACGAGCAGAGGCATGGATAAGCCGGGCGAGGTCATGAGTGCTAGGCGAGAAACCAATAGTAGTCACCACTGAGGATAAATGCTCAAACCAGGCGTGAGGGGCTTCTTAAGGTCATAGAGAGAGTTGAAGACTACATACCATTCCATCAGGGAGAGAGTACCTAGAGGTTGGCTGCATAAATCCTCCTTACGCAGCTCACCATTGAGGAAGGCATTCTAAACATTAATCTTAGAGATAGACGGGTGGAAAAAAGAGGCCACAACAAGAAGAGTGCAAATAATGGTCATATGAGCCATAGGGGTGAAAGTCTCATCATAGTCACAGACCTGCTCCTCTTGAATGGCATAATCCACAAGACGTGCTTTGTAGCTCTCAAGAGAACCATTAGAGCGAGTCTTAATCTTATAGACATGCTTACTTGTGATGGGACACAAATGGGGAGGGGAAAACTAGATCCCATGTGCTAGTGCCCTCAAGCGCAACAATCTCCTTGGCCATCGCAAGCTAACACTCAGGATGAACAAAAACATCTTAATAAGAAGTTGGATTAACAACATCGAATATACCATTGAGGTCAAGAGAATAGCGGTCAGGAGGGAGGCGAGACCAAGCATGATGATCACTAGTCGGCTGATAGGAGGAAGACGTCACATACGAGGTAGATGTCCCATCAGTACAATCATCCACAACATGTGAACAACAAGAATAGAAAAGGGAAAAGGTGATTAGGAGGAACCACTAGAGAAGGTGAAGAAGTGGAGGATATCAGGGATGAACGTGGATAATTAGGCAATGGGGAGGATATGATGAAAGAGGACAAGAAGTGGTGGGGGAGATGGTGTCAAATCAAGAATAGTGGGGCTCAGAGGAGCATGAACTCGAGGCACAGAGGAATGTGTAGCAGAGAATGTAAGGAAGCAGAGGTCCTCCACATAGAAGGTCAAGGAGCATGGATGTAGATAAAATGGACAAGACTCATCAAAGGTCACATCCCATGAAATGCGCATCTAGCGAGAAAGAGGATCCCAGCACCGATAAACCTTATGATCATCTCTATATCCGAGAAAAAGCACTCCACAGACTACGCGGTCAGTTTGGTGTGTTCACAAGGAGGAAAAAACATAACAAGCATAACCAAACAACCTAAGCACCGAATAATCATTGAGAATAATTAGAAAGATGCTCTAGAGGAATGTCACCTTGTAGGGCAGACGGGGGTTGAACGTTGATGAGATAGGTGGAGGCAAAAAAGAAGCAACAATCATCAGCACACGTTCCGTCTTAAGAAGATGCCGATTCTTGCACTCAGCCACACCATTTCGAGCATGAGCACCAGGACAAGAGAACTGGGAAACATTACACTGCTTACCAAGCAATCCGTGCAATATTTGGGAGATATACTCACCAATAGAGTCAGCATGAAACACATGAATAGGCATGGAAAACTAAGTGTGAACCATGGCATAATAACAATTATTTATAGAGAGAATCTTGCTTCAAGAATTTATAAATTAAATCCAAGTGTAGCAAGAGAAATCATCAATAAAAATAACATAGTATTGATGAACCCCTTTCAAAGCAAAGGTATATGGACCCCATATATCAGAAAGAACTAAGTCAAAAGGATGTTGAGACATTGACTCGATAGTAGGATAGGGTATCTGGGTCTATTTGCTAGGTATAAAACCCTCACACGATAAAGAGACATCTCCTGATACAGGCTCCAGAAGACCTTGATGAACTAGAATACAACAAACGAGAACTACAAAGTTGACCAAGTCGATGATGCCACTGCTGGAAAGAAGTGGAAGCGACAAGAGCATGATATCTAGTGGGTGTGGTGGTAGTAGAGGGAAGATAAAGCCAGTTGATCTCCCAAAGACCCTGAGAGTCACATCATCAAGGGCTAGCCCTAAGCATAGCCTTCGTGTGACAATCATGTACAGAGCAATAATTAGTGTCAAGAATGATGTGACAACCAGAGAATCGGTAAGTTGAGCGGTAGAAAATAGGTTCATGGTAAGACATGGAACATGAAAAACACCCAAAATAGAGAAAAAAGTTAAAAGAGTGCCTCGGCTAGCAACATGGAGAGGTGTGCAACCAGCTGCAAGAACATTAATATGTGAACCGAGAGGGCGAAGAGAGGGAAAGGAAGAAGAGTCATAATACATATGAAAATAAGATTAGGAAAAGCCTTACCAGTGCCGTTTGTAAAAGGTGGTTGGTGGCATTTAATCTGCACGCCACTGGTAACTAATACTGGTGGCGTGTAGATGGAACATCACTAGTAAAATTCGCACTGGTGGCGTGCTACAGGAACGCCACTAGTAATCTTCTCACTAGTGGCGTGTTATATGAATTCCATGAGTAGTAACCTTAATAGTGAAATTCGTATTTAAGTGAACACAACTAACTTTAATTTGAACATTAAAAAAATATACTAGTAATATTCAATATAGCAACAATATCAAATAATAGAACAACATGATACAACAATAATCAACAGCAATATCGGTAGCAAATATTCAATATGCAGCAATATAAAATAACTGAATCGTAGAATACAACAACCGCAAATATTGAATCTAGTTAGCTAGTTGATAGGAATTGTGGGCAGTACATCCTCATCTACTAGAGCCCCTAAAACCACGGGTGGAAATATTCCCTTCGTCCAACCTTCATACCATGAAACCACGGGTTACAATGATTATTAAGTAAAACAGGTCACAACCTTAAGATTAGTGATGTTACTATTGATCCCAAGCAGATCACTAAGCGAATACCGTACGCCCCCTTTCTATCACTGGGGTTTCGCGTGTAAAACATTGTTCTCCACTCATCTCACCTCACACCTTTATCAATCTGCGGGGTCTTGGGTACCTACAAGTCCTCAGATCGAGGTAGAGACAAAGATACAATATAACAAATCTCCTATTCAATCACTACACAATATTCCCATAGAATCAGATGCACACAGACGCTAAGAGGCTTCACCGCAACCCATCGCCTGTGAGGACTACTCACTCATAATAGTAGGATCAAGAATATGAATTATTGGAAAAATACTTAGATTGAAATCAAATATTCTTACAATGGCCGCCTGTTCTCAAGTGGATCTCTATTACAAGATAATTATCGTAGGAATGGCCATGGCAGTCTCTACTAGGGATAGCGATTAAGTTGATTAGGGAAAGGGGGAGTGAGCCGTCTGCGGGTCGAGACGGAGAAGACTCGGGATTTTACCCAGGTTCAGCCCCCGTAGGGTAAAGGAGTGTACTCCTGCTAGATGTACTGATATGTATCAGATTACATGGGTTGACAAGTGATGAGTCCAAAATTGAAGCATTTTTACCTTTTGTTTTTGCATAAATAGAGTAGAGATCTTTATATTTCAATGCGTCTACATGCACTATTTTGTTCTTGTTTAAAAAGGATCCCAAATCATTGAGTCCTATATGAACATATCAATTGGAATTGTCATATTGTGTAACTATATGATATTTCTAAGTGATAAAAGTCATTTATGGATTACCTTTGCACCTGGGGGAATACCAAGCGAGGAGGAGGCATCAGTACCGATAATGACCAGTGGTACGGGCGGAGCCCGCCCGTAGCAAGCGCCATCATGACCGCCTCATCAACAACTTTCTCCTGGCAAAGATGAGAGGGATATCCGACATTCACAGCCATCAGAAACCACGAAAAACCACATCCGAGAGGGATCTGAAGGAGGAACTTGGCTAGGGCAAAATCCTAGCTGCTTCACAGATCATTGGAGGACAACACATCATCCCCTTCACCATCAACCATTGCATCTCCATTACCACCATTACCCCCATCTTTCATCTATTAGATATCATTGTAATTCCAGATTCAATTGTGGTTTGCATTAGATCTACCTCCGTACTTTTATCCATTCATTTGATTATGATGATGTTGATGATTGCTTCCATGAGTGAGTAGTTTATTTGTTCTTGGGGAGATGGAGAAACCCTAGCACCATTATGAATTCATAATAAAGATGATCTATTCTTGTGTCTATATGACTTGCCTATCTATGATATAATTATGATTTGTGTTTGATTTCTCTCTTTAGGTGGTATGTGTAGTCAGCCGCATATCATTTTCCCTCGAGACTAAAGGGAGGGATAAATCCTTTGGACATGTCTTCGAAGCGTACCCGGAATGGTCATGTGACAAATTGGCGTCGGCCCGTAACCTACACGGTCAAATGAGGATTAAAAAGGGACTCCCTAAGCTAATTATGATATCCACGGGGAAACCCTTAATTGCGGTGGTTTGTATGGGTGACTTCTCTCAGACATCGCAGTGGTTATTTAGAGGTGACCTCACTCTTGGCTCAACAAAGTGGCTTCCTACGAGCCTTGTGGTGAACATCTTATTATGGAGCTCTCTCCACACATATCATGACACAAGGAGTATGTTATCTTGATTACATATAACAATAATACTATGCTAGTGGTGTATCCTACATCCTCGAGAATGTTTTAGCCCTATTGAGTTCAACCATGCTTTCATACAAACTTGTTACTTGTTTTCTTTTACTTGCTTTTAATTACTTTTCTGTAAACAACCATAAACCTTTCAAACACCCTTTACTTGAGATCAAAGGAAGCTTATAAGTATCCTTTGGTAGAGGGTAATGAGGGGCATAAAGACCTTTACCAATAGCTCTACGTGGGTTTGATATCTTTACTTCGAAACTAGCTACAATTGATCCGTGCACTTGCAGTCATCAAGCTATTTTCTAGCATTGTTGCCGGGGAGCTGAGCGCTTTTGATTTTTGTTCTTAGTTACTTATTTTACTAATTGTTTTGCTAAAGTTGTTTACTAGTTTCAGGTAAGCACCATGACTACACTCGGACTGATTAATCAGCTCGATGCAACTAAATACCTCGGGAAGTTCAATAGAGGACTTGTCAAGGAATTCCCGAGTGGGAGCGAACCAGAATATGAGGCCAACCCTCGTTTTATCGCTATTATTAAAGAAAAAACTTTTGCAGGATGATCCAAATGAGGATCCTTACACTCATTTAATGCATTTTACCGAGCTATGTTGGACCCTTAAATTGAGAGGCTATTCTGATGATGAATTAAAACTTAAACTATTTAGCCAATCTCTAACCAACACTTCTTTGGTTTGGTATAGAATTTTCCCTGTAGAGAAAATTGATACTTGGGAAAAACTTAAAGGAGAATTTGTATTTTGATTCTTTCCCAAGGTAAAAATTGTTGAATAATAAGGGCAATTACAAACTTCAAGAATCGCCCAGGTGAAGGTTTGGTAAGGGCCTACAAAAGGTACAAGTCTCTACTTAATAAATGTCCCTAGCATGATTTACCTGAATGGTAAGTTTTGCATATTTTCTATGGAGGACTTAATCAAGAAATTAATTATGAGCTTGACACGAATTCAGGAGGCTCTTTCATGCAGTTAACTATAATTAAATTTTGGGAACTTTTAGAATGAATTTGCCGTAATAGAGAAACATGGGGATTTGATTTAGGAGGCGAAGGAGATATATAAATTGAATATGATTGTCTCAATGCTTATAAAGACTCCGGTAAAGTAAAAGAAACTACTAATGAACTGCAACTTGATGATGATATTATTTTGCAAATCCTTCAGTCTTTTAGAGAATATATTGAAGCTCCTAAGAAAGACTGGCTTCATTATACTCCACCACCTGAGCCAGTTGTAGAAGATCCAATAATCACGGCCCCTTTCGAGACATTAAATGAGGTATCCCCCATATGTTGAACCCTTTCCTTTCCCAAGGACGGTGAGAAAACATATGATGGCTCAACAACTAGAGGATCAACGCAAAGAAGAAGAACTATTTCTCAAGGAGCTCGAAGAGGAAACACAAAGAAGGAAACCTGAAGAAGAACGTGTACAAGAGGTAGAGGCATCAATAAAGGAAGATATTTTAACCATGTGTGCACACTGCAACTTAATTGAGCTAGATACTGAAGCTTCGCAGTTCATCGAAGGAAAGGTAAAAACTAAAGAAGTTGGTAAGCCTATTCTCCCTTGCACTTTTGGAGGAACTTCCTATTATGGCCTTTGTGATATCGGTACAACTGTTAACGTTGTCCCTTTCAATTTTTATTTAAAAATTCAAAGTGAATTAACTCCAGCCGAACTGGAAGATACGTATATGACTATAATGCTTGCAGATAAAACACTCAGAGTCCCTATGGTAATAATTAGGAATGTTCCAATTTGTGTTGGACCATACAAATATCCCATTGATTTTGTGCTTATTGATATACCCACTAATGTTTATTGTCCCATCATTTTTGGAAGAACTTTTCTAAATACCGCAGGAGCAAACATAGATTGCAAGAGATAAATTATGTCTCTCAAGTTTGGTGAAGATAAGATGGATTTTCATTTCTCCAAATTCGACCATAAGCCAGCTATTAAATAATTGGATGATGATGAGTACGAACGTGAGGAAGAAGGTAACATTGTAAATTTAGCCTCAATAGTCATTGAGACTCCTAACGATGATTTAGCAAGAAGTTTAGTCAATAATAATAATATCCTTCAAGACATAAAAAAGCTGAAATGGATGATTATCTTGATTCCACGCATGAGGTGGACACCGACATTACTCAAAAATATGAAGAACCCATAAGGAAAGGGGACGAGGCTCTTCCTCCTCCAAGCCTTAAAACTCTGCCAAAGGAACTAAAATATAGGTTTCTTGATAAGACCAATAAACTTCCTATTATTATAAGTGCTAAACTTTGCAGAGAAATAAGAGGAAAATTTAATGAAGGTTCTCCGCATGCATCGAAATGCTCTTAGGTATTCGATGAGTGACTTGAAGGGGATTAGTCCCTCGATAGCACCCATAGAATATTCATGGAAGAAGGAGCTCAGCCGGTCATGGACTTTCAACGATGTCTTAAACCTCACATGAAAGAGGAGGTAAGAAAAGAAATAATACGTTTGTTGGATGCAGGCGTCATCTTTCATGTAGAAGTGAGTGAATGGGTAAATCATGTTCATTGTGTTCCTAAGAAAGGTGGGTTTACAGTTGTCAAAAATGAACATAATGAAATCGTACCTACTAGAACAGTTGTTGGTCACATGATGTGCATTGGCTATAGAAAAATTAATAAGGAAACTCGGAAGGACCACTACCCTTTACCGTTTATAGATCAAACTTTAGAAAGGCTTGCTGTGCATTCTAATTTTTGTTACTTAGGCGGCTATTCCGGTTTTCCCAAATTGCTATTCACCTTGATGATCAGCTTAAAATTACTTTTATTTGTCCTTATGGCCTTTATGCTTATCGATGTATGCCTTTTGGTCTTTGCAATTCTCCTACCACTTTTCAAAGATGTATGACTGCTATATTTGTTGATTATGTTGAAAGTATTATGGAAGTATTCATGAATGACTTCTCTGTTTATGGAACTTCCTTTACTCATTGTCTCCATAATCTTCATAAAGTTTTGCAGAGATGTGAAGACACTAACTTAGTCTTGAACTGGGAGATATTCCATTTTATGGTTCAAGAAGGCATAGTGCTTCGTCACAAAGTCTCAGGTAAGGGCATAGAAGTCGATAAAGCAAAGATTGAAGCAATATAAAGGTTACCTCCTGCTCGAGACATAAAAGGTATAAGAAGCTTCTTAGGTCATGTGGGATTTTATAGAAGGTTCATTAAGATTTTTTCAAAAACTACTAGTCCTTTAACTAACCTTCTTCAAAAGTATGTTCATTTTAATTTTGATGAAAAGTGTATTACTTCTTTCAACATATTAAAACAAGCTCTCCTTGAAGCTCCCATTATAAAACCACCTAATTGGAAGAAACCTTTTGAGCTATTTTGCAAGGCTAGTCATGAAGCTGTAGGAGCAATTCTTTGTCAGTATGATGGTGATGATCTTAATATCATTCATCATGCTAGTCACACCTTAAACGGGGCCCAAAAGAATTACCCTATGGAAGAAAAGAATTCTTCGTAGTGGTTTTCTCCTGTGATAATTTTAGATCTTATATCATGGACTCTAAAGTAAGAGTACACACTAATCATGTTGGCTTAAAGGAAATCCTAGAAAGGACTGATGTTAAGCCAATAATGATCCGTTGGACTTTACTTTTGCAAGAATTTGATTTACATATCCTACAAAGAAAGGAAGAGATGGAGGAAACATTCATGGACACTCAAGAAATTGCTCATCCTAAGGAGGTATCATTCGTGTATATACCTATGGGAACCACACTACCGAAAAGGAAGTTCTCTATTTCTTCTTGCAATGGTTTTGGTGATTTTCGACAACCAACTTTATTTGAAGAGAGGAAGAAAAAGATAGTCAAATGAATTCATGTTCCCTCGATGATCAAGGCTTATGAAATCCTGAACACATCTTTATTCTGGATGATTTTCTGCTATTTCTTTTCGCATAACTGAATTCCTTTTGTTTTTCTAAGTTCATTGCTGGTCTTACGAGCTCGGTACGAGCGGGCGGTACGGCCGGATCCGCCCGTACCACTGGTCATTAAGCCTGCTGATGACTTCATGTCATTTTCGCAAAACCGATACGACCATGCCGTACGGGTACAGCCTCCCCGTATGGATGGTCATTATTAGTTATGTACCCCTTTTATGCTTTTTGTTTGTTTGATAAAAAACTGAAGCCACGAAGTCAGTGCGGGCGGAAACCGCCCGTACCACTTAGTCGGTTGACTATGACCGTCTTTGGTACGTCGTGTTTTTGGAAATGACCCGGTACAGGCGTCCGTCCACACCAGCATGTCATTACAATCACAATTTCTTTCTTTTGCACTTATTTGTTTTCATACTTGTTAGGATTCTTTTCTTGGACGATCCTTTTCCTCTCGGTACAAATTTTCTACCCTGCTTCTAACCCTTTAGAAGCCTTCCAGAAGGGCTCTATCCTTGTATTGACAATACAGATCTTCTCCACATTACTTCTTCCTCGTGAGAGCCTTGGAACCATGTCCTTCACATGGGGTATCTTTCAAGAGAAGGAAGATCTCTATGGATCATCCTTGAGGGTTATGGAGGAAGACAAAGTTGTTGTTCCATAAGGGAAAGAGCTAGAAGACGAGGATGGATTCAAGATGATAGAAACAATAAAGGATGGGTGCAAGGTATTCATCCATAGCATTGGAAAAGAAGGTGACTTCAACAAGGTTCAACTTGATCTAGAAGGAGATGGGGAACTCTTCTTGAAGAAAGCAAAGAAACAAGGGGAAGAGATCGAAGCCTCCCTAGACAAGATTGACCGCTGCATTAACAAGATCGAGGTAAAATCTTCGGGATCTTCTAAACATATTGAACTATTGCATCGTTACCTAGACCAGATGGATCTTAAGATAATAAAAGGACTAGAAGCGAATCTCAACATTAGCCTTCGATCCATCAACACCCAGAAGAAAAAAATAGAGATGTACAAGGCTCTTGTCGAGTAGTTGGAGAAAGTTAGCGAGCAATGCCGGATCTGGATCTTGATCTTGGAGGCATCAAACAAGATGCTCTGTGCAAGTCTTCGTGATTCTAGAGTATCTCCCCCTGCAAACTAGAAGGGCACGCCATGGTATCAAGTAATCGCAAGGGATTATTTGATCCACCTGGCTTGATTCCAAGCTTGGGGCAATCTGTGAGAACCTTGTAATCTATCTTACAATTTTAGCATGTTTACTTTTCTGCACACATGATTAGACTTTAATTCCCAAATTTGCATTATTTGCATCAACTTCGAGCTCCCTTTGTTCAAGAGAAGACTTATATCCGTTGAGTTGTAAGACTTTATGATAATTGAAGTTGTGTTTGATTCATGATTATTATATTAGATGATTGAACTAGGTTGAGTGTTACAATACTTGTACAACTGTCATGATTTTAGGGACTTCCACACCAGTGCAAGTACTGCTTAAGTTATGAGAAGAAGAATTCTAGTAGCATATTATAATTAAGAGTTTTTGAAAGCCATTGAAGTAGTGAGCATGATCAAATAGCTATGCTAAAAAAAGAGAGAAAAGAGAGCAAGTAAAAATATAGACATACAGTTATAAAAGAAGAGCAGTTATCAAAAGAATCAAACATAGAAAAAAAGAACGATCATGAATCTTCACTACTAAACTTAGTTCCTTATATCTCTAAACTCTGTGATTATATGATATGTTAAATCACTAGCAGCTTCTTATGATTTCATTAATACTAGAAAAGCTGTGGAAGCCTTTAAGTTATGTAATGTGTAAGGGTATGGTAATGAAGTATCTCTACATCCGATGGTGTATTCTTGTTTCAACTTCTGCCTCATTTATTGTCACGACTCGTGTCTCATGAACATGATGATCTTGTCCATAAGCCACCATCTTGCTTGGGGACAAGCAAGAGCCTAGATTGGGGGAGTTGATGAGTCCAAAATTTAAGCATTTTTACCTTTTGTTTTTGCATAAATAGAGTAGGATCTTTGTATTTCAATGCGTCTACACACACTATTTTGTTCTTGTTTCAACGTGATCACAAATCATCGAGTCCTATATGAATATATCAACTGGAACTATCATATTGTGTAATTATATGATATTTCTAAGTGATATAAGGCATTTTATGGATTTACCTTCGCACTTGGCAGAATACCAAGCGAGGAGGAGTCATCAGTACCGATAACGACCAGTGGTACGGGTGGATCCTACCCGTACCGTCCTCCCGTATGAAGCGCCATCGTGACCGCCTCGTCAAATACTTTCTCCTGGCAAAGACGAGAGGGATATCCGACATGCACAGCCACCAGAAACCATGAAAAACCACATCCGAGAGGGATCTGAAGGAGGAACTTGGCTGGGGGAAATCCTAGCTGCTTCACGGATCATTGGTGGACAACGCATCATCCCCTTCATCATAAACCACTGCATCTCCATTACCACCATTACCCCCATCTTTCATCTATTAGATCTCGTTGTAATTCCAGATTCAATTGTGGTTTGCATTAGATCTACCTCCGTACTTTTATCCATTCATTTGATTATGATGATGTTGTTGATTGCTTCCATGAGTGAGTAGTTTCTTTGTTCTTGGGGAGATGGAGAAACCCTAGAACCACTATGAATTTGTAATAAAGATGATCTATTCTTGTGTCCATATGACTTGCCCATCTATGATATAATTATGATTTGTGTTTGATCTCTATCTTTAGATGGTATGTGTAGTCGGTTGCATATCATTTGCCCTCGGGACTAAAGGGAGGGAGAAATCCTTTGGACATGTCTTCGAAGTGTACCCGGAATGGCCCCATGTCAGATTGGTGTTGGCTCGTAACCTACATAGTCAAAGGAGGATTAAAGAGGGACTCCCTAAGCAAATTACGATATCCACAGGGAACCCTTAATTGTGGTGGTTTGTATGTGGGACTGCTCTCAGACATCGCAGTGGTTATTTAGAGGTGACCTCACTCTTGGCTCAACAAAGTGGCTTCCTACGAGCCTTGTAGTGAACATCTTATTATGGAGCTCTCTCCGCACATATCATGACATAAGGAGTATGCTATCTTAATTACATATAATAATAATACTATGATAGTGGTGTATCCTACATCCCCGAGGATGTTTTATCCCTATTGAGTTTAACCACGCTTTCATACAAACTTGTTACTTGTTTTCTTTTACTTGCTTTTAATTACTTTTCTGCAAACAACCATAAACATTTCAAACACCCTTTGCTTGAGATCAAAGGCAGCTTATAAGTATCCTTTAGTAGAGAGTAACGAGGGGCATATAGACCTTTACCAATAGCTCTATGTGGGTTCGATATCTTTACTTCAAAACTAGCTACAATTGATATGTGCACTTGCAGTCAACAATGAGCTCAGAAATGAGGGAAGAGAGTCGCCTCTATGGGGTGTATCAAAGTGTGTGAGCATATAGTACCCTAAAGAGGCTTATATAGTCCTACCTCGCTACGGTTTGCATGGATCACACTAAATCGGTTAAGGTTTTGGTGATCTTAACCTAATCCGACTAGGCGTCTGGGACTAGCTATGCTTCTAGGCCTTATGTATCTAGTCTTCATGCTCTTGGGTCGCAATGCTTCCAGTCTCTGTACCAGGGAGCCCACTCGTCATGGGCCTAGTCAATCGAATCCGCCTCATGGGCATACCCCGATTGGCATATCCCCATCAGTAGTCCCCGAGTGCGTCAGGGGTTCGGTGGATGCTTCAACTTGGCAGTTGGAGTAGGTGAGTCCGGGTGGATTCCTAGCCGAATCAGTGACGAACTCCTCCAATGAAGGGAAAAGTTACAGGCTTGACGCATTATTCATTTGCATTAGGCGAGTCATGCTGCTCGTAGGTCATCACGTCTGGCGAGTGGGAGCGGAGCGAGTGGAAGTGGAGCGGGTGACCAATTTGGTCGAAGTTGGACCGTCAGCCTGGTCAAACTAGCCACTACGTAACTTCTAATAGTAACTTCGGCAAAATTGCCATGAAGTAATGGCTAATCCAGGGCTCCTTGTTAATGCCTCTACTTAAGGGAGAGCTTGGGTGAAGCGTACGGATCTCACTCCTCATTCCCCCTTCTTCACTGAGCCGCTAGCCGATCTAGATTTGTAGACCACCGAACTCACTTCAATGGCACCTCCCAAGGATCTGTGGGGGAAATCCAAGTGCACGGCCTTGTAGCTGCTCTCTTTCTAGGATGCTAGAGTTTTTGTGAAGGGGAACTGGCGAGTTCCCACAGTGAGAAAGGTTGAGACGAAGCCGCGGGCTAGGGAATTCATCTCATTTCTCACCCATCTGGAGCGAGGGTTGGGGTTCCCCACCTCGATCTTCTTTTGGCGCTTCTGCACCTACTACTGAATCAAGTCCTCCGATCTACGGCTGCACAACATCGAGCATATTGCGATCTTCATCGCATTATGCAAGATCTAACCTGGGTGTAGGCCCTATTTCTCACTCTGTCTGGAGTAGTTCAATAGCCACATCAGTCGTGAGGGGAAGGACGGGCCCATGTTGGCTAGTGGCGATGTCACCTTCCAGGTCAAGCCCAATGCCAAGTTCTTCAAGATGATGCTGCCGTAGAATGCGGCCAACGAGTGGAAGAATTACTGGTTCTATGTCAAGGAGTCTACCCCTGCCGATGAAGTGGTGATCCTAGCGTACACCATGGACTGGATTAATCTGTGGTGGTTGTCAGCGAAGAAACTCCCCAAGGACCAGGGTGTGGTCGTGGCAGAGATGTGTTCCCAAATGACGGATCTAGAGGACCAGGGGTTGATGACAATCAACCTCTACAATTTTTGGCTCGGGTGTCATCTATCCCACTGGATGTACGAGTACACCGGGTCGACTGACCCTATGAAGTTGTCACACGAATTTGGGCCACAAAAAATTACGCCATGGCCTGAAGAAGATTACGGACATGAAGTTCACCAAACTAAAGGAAGATGACTTTGCCCATACAGGCCAAGAGCATGACTGGCCCCCACCGTAAGTCCTCTTACTTGCAATCCCTTCCCCATTAGTCGTCTGAGTCGTGGTTTAACTCGTATAATTTATTGCGCATACCTTCCAAATCTTGGATCACTAGTTGCCTCCACTTGACGAGGAGGTGCCGGAGGAGCTTCTAGAGGAGGGTGAAGGAGACGCCTCTAGGAGCGAGGAGGAGGAGAGAGAGGGGGGAGAAGGAACATGCCTCCATGCCCTAGAAGGCACGTGGCCAGTTGCGTCATGAAGAGGAGATCAGTCGCAGTCTCCAGGAGGAGTATGATAGCGACCTTGAGATCATCGGCGAGGAGAACTCCAAGCGGGAGCCTAACCCAACCAAGGCGACCACGAAGCCAAACGCGGTGCTAAAGCCACGTCGACGGGCGAACAGGCCTGACACGCCCACTCGGCCCCGAACTGGAGAAACCCATGCACACTAGGATGGGTCTACGAGACCTTCTGATTGCCAAGTAAGTACGATTTTCTATTGGGTTGCTTTTGTTAAGTATGTCTCGGAATTTCCGAATCACTAAATAACATGTCTTTGTAGGAGTAAGCTGAAGAAGATTAAGTGTTCCACTATGGCAAAGATTCCCGCCAGCAGCACCGAGGAGGGAGATCAGACCTCCAAGAAGAGGAAAGGCGACCCAAGTGAGCCGCCCGATCTTGACGCCAAGAATAATAAGGTCGACTTCGACTAAGCAGGCAAGGTAGCAACGAAGGGTGGAACAGACGGTGTGCCTGCATAGGATGAAGGAACCATGCGACAGGAGGATGTCGCGTCAGCAGAGGATGCGGCGCAAAAGAAAGGTGTGTCGGCAGCAACGACTAGCGCGACAGCCATGGTCGCAACCTTCATGTGGTTCCTCACTAGGGAATCCTCCATGGCCACCCATACGCAGTCGCTAGTGGTAGCGGAGGTCATTGGCGGAAGCTTCAGGCTGATGTCGCAGGGGCCCGAAGAAGTGGCATACCCGCTACCATCCGTAGGAGCGATCCAGCTTCATCGGTTTCTTGGCCAAGCACTCCAGGTATGTCCAGTCCCTGAGGCTCTGGTCGCTAGGTAGTAGAGGTTGGAGACTTGTAATTTTTAATCCCCCAGTCCTCGAGGGTCGGGTCGCTGGGTAGTAGTGGCTGGAGACTTGTAATTTTGATTCCCCTAGTCCCTGAGGGTTAGGTCGCTAGGTAGCAGCGAGTCGAGTCTTGTATAATTTGTTGTTCATTTTGAAGGAGGTAGGAGATGGAGGTGATGAACTATGGTGGTGTGGATCTCCTTCGGTGTGTGATGGATGAGATCTGAATGGAAAATGGGTTCTGTGGTGGCTGGAGGGTGCTCCTCAAATGATATCGCTCCTTCGCACAAGTAGTTTGGTTTGACCTAAGGAAGACATCAACATACAGTACGGGGGGACGGTACGGTCGGGCTTCGCCTGTACTGATGGTTGTTACACCTCCTGGAAATGCCTTTTCGCCCCTGGTTGACTTGGTTGTGTTGGTAATGACATATTCTTAAGTAATTGCTCCTAATATCATTATAAAGGCATGATTTTATGCACATCACAAATCAAGAGAATGATTTGCACATCTTTGCAAAAAATAGTCATTAGTAGCAAAGCTAGAGAGTTATTTAGTCAATTTCTTGACATAAAATACGATTTAAACGCGGATAAAGATGGCTATTTTCACAACCATAAACAGACGGTGTGAGCGAGGTCAGCGCTACTATAGAAGAAGGTGTCGTCTGGTCTAGAGGAGAGGTGATGGCTCCAAACATAGCCATATTTTTCCATGTTTAAACATTGTTTTTAGTCAAGGAATTGACAAGAATCTCTATAGCCTTGCCACTAATGACTAATTATTGCAAAGATATGCAAACCGTTGCTTTGAATTGTGTTGTGCAGGAAATCATGCTTTTTAATGCGATATAAAAATCCTTAAATGAAGATTTTGGGGAAGTCTAAACGGCCAAGTAATCCTGGAGCAATAACCCAGCGTCAGACACCATAACAACCACTGGTATAGCCAGGGCCCACCCATACGGTCCACCCGTTCCATGTGTCGGTGGCTTCATCTCATCAAACCCTACAACTTTCATGAAGGCGCCTATATATTTTGAGGGCCCAGCCGCCGTGCAGAGGGTCGCCATTCTCAGATTGCATCACAACACCACCAAAGGAGATCCACACCATAGTTCATCCCCTCCATCTTCCATCCTCTCCATTAGCCATAGCCATTACTTTGTACTTGAGATCTCCTTTTGATTCGACGACCATTGTAAGAATATTTGATTTCAATCTAAGTATTTTGCACAATGTTTTCTATCCTTGATCTTATTGTTATAAGTGAGTAGTCCTTACGGTCTGCGGGTTGATGTGAAACCTCGTAGAAATTATGTGCATCTAATCTATGGGAGCATTGTGTATTGTTTGAATAAGAGATTTGTATCTTTTGTTTCTTTGTCTCTTGCCTCGATCTTTGTACTTGTAGGTACCCAAGACCCCCGAGATTAATAAAGGCTTGATGTAAGATACTTGGATAGCGGCGATCTCATAGGAAACCCAGTGACATAAAGGGTTATACGGTCTTTGCTTAGCACCCATTTGGGAATAACAACAACATCTCTCCTTAAGGCTTTGATTTGTGTTTTCACTTAATAATTGTAGCCGGTACTTCGTGGTGTATCCGGTTGGATAAAAAGGCTATTGCTATGCCTGTGACTCACAAGGGATTTAGTATATTAGGATGTGTTGCTCACAAAGGTTATCTCATTAAAACATTGCACATGACCATGCCTACTTTTATCTTTTATCCCATAGATGTGCAGCTGCAGGTGAATCTTCAATCCTGGCCTATCTCCATCCATTGAAACAACCCATGATATAAAGTAAACTAGATTGGTCTGGTAAACGAAGGTAAAACAAAAAACAAAGTCTTGCAGACGTGTCCTTTTTAATTCCGTATAACATTGTTTCCCAAGGTTCGATTAAACCTAGGTCTACTAGGGAAAAAGACTATTATACTACATCCGCGAATCCGGATCGAAGGTATCAACCCTTTTTCTGGCGCCGTTACCGGGGAAGCAATTTGCTATCCTGGTGAGGTCATTAGAGAACTTGTTTTTAGTTTTATTTTTGTTTGTATTTTATTTCTTGTTATCTATTTGAAAAACCAAAAAAATAGTTACTTGTTAATTTGTTCCCTTTACCTTAAAAACACCAAAAAGAAAGAGCCATGACTCAAAAGAAACTTGGGGAGTATGCTACTCCCGCTGATGTTTTTATTCGTGCACCTATTACTCAGCCCGCTTTTGATGCGGAATCATATGAAATTAAGCCTAACCTTTTGAGTTTGGTTCAGTGGAACCAATAATTTGGAGGCTCATCTTCTGAGGATTCAGGTTTGCACCTAAATACTTTTATTGAAATTTGCGACATGATGATGTTGACCCAAATGTTGTTAAATTACGTTTGTTTCCTTTCTCTCTTAGAGAAAAGGCTAAGGACTGGTTGCTAGCTCTACCATGGTGAGAGGAATGCACTAATCTCTATATGACTAAATTTCCCCCCATGTAAGACTATGCAGCTGATATCCAACATTACAAGTTTTATACAAGAAGACTTTGAGCCACTAGCACTGGCGTGGGAAAGTATGAAAGAAGCTGTAATGAGTTGTCCTAGTCATGGGATGGAAGAATGGCTTATATTTCATTTATTTTATAATGTCCTTAACCCAATGTCTAATTATATGCTACATACTGCAACAAGAGGAACAATCATGGGAAAGCAAGTGAGTGTTGCAAATAAGCTACTTGATGATATGCCCAATGGCATGTGGAAAGAACCTCGAAAAGGGTGAATTCAATCAACGAGGTAAATAAAGAAGAGCTTACTACAGAGGTAGATGAGTTACTGATGTCTACACACTTCTATTCTTGTAGACAGTTGTTGGGCCTCCAAGTGGAGAGGTTTGTAGAACAGCAGCAAGTTTTCCCTTAAGTGGATCACCCAAGGTTTATCGAACTCAGGGAGGAAGTGGTCAAAGGTATTCCCTCTCAAGCAATCCTGCAATCAAGATACAAGAAGTCTCTTGTGTCCCCAACACACCCAATACACTTGTCAGGTGTATAGGTGCACTAGTTCGGCGAAGAGATAGTGAAATACAAGTGGTATGGATAATTATAAGTGGTAACGGTGATAGAAAATAGCTTGATGGCGTGGAAAAGACTAAAGCAAAACTGAAATAAAGATGGAAGCAAGCAAACATGTAACAGATCTAGTAACAAATGGTGTTTCAATGCTTAGAAACAAGGCCTAGGGATCATACTTTCACTAGTGAACACTCTCTCATAAATATCATCTCTTTATGATACTACTCTTAACTACTCTCCGGTTGGACACTCTAATCCATGGTAGGGCTATAACAGCACACCTCAAAGTTCATCTTTCCCATCTAGATAACCCCACACTGTCACCTTGAGTACTAGATGAGTCCAACAAACACCACAATTTCATAGACACATCTAACTCCAAATATAACTCATAACAAGTATTTGTAATCTCTAGCCTAAGTGCCACCATGGTGAGCACGCTGTCACTTTCACACACATGGGGAGAGCAGAGATTCATTAAAGCACTTGAGTAGCAAGGTAGATCTATAGATTACAAGCTCATGATCTCAATAAGATCATGCATAGAGAGAGATGAACACATAGCTACCGGTAGAACCCTTAGCCTCGAGAGAGAACTACTCCCTCTTCATCATGGTAATCAGCAATGGTGATGGAGATGGTGGTGAAGATCGATGGAGATGGCCCCGGGGGCACTTCCCCGTCCCGACAGGGTGCCGGAACAGAGACTTTTTGTCCCTCAAATCTCCCCTTCGGTGGCGGCGGCGCAGCGGAACTTTTCGTGGATTTCTTATTGAATATTTAGGGTTTATGCATCGGGAGGCTCTTATAGGCGAGATGGCAAGGTCGGTGGAGGCCGGAGAGGCCCACACCACCTGGTGGCATGGCCAAGGGGGACTCGCGCCACCCTATGGTGTGGCTGGCCCCTGGCCCCTCTCCGTCTCGTCTTCTGGCTCTGTGTTCCCCCCGGTGAAATATTGACTTTGGCTTTTGTCCCGTCCAATTCCGAGAATATTCATTTTTTGACTTCCTGAAACCAAAAACAGGAAAAAACAGGCAGCTGGCACTGTGGCTCTTGTTAATAGGTTAGTCCAAGAAATCATATGAAAAGTACTCCAAAGTGTGGACAAAACATAAGAAAGTAGATATAAAACAAGCATGGAACATCAAAAATTATAGATACGTTAGCAACGTATTAACATCCCCAAGCTTAACTCCTGCTCGTCCTCGAGTAGGTAAGTGATAAAAAGAAAGAATAATTTTTGAGGTGACATGCACCATCACAAACATGATCAAAGTATTTGTAAAACATTCAAAGCTGGGATCATAGTACTTCAATCATAACATGAAAGACAAAGTTCTAGCAATAAGACAAAGAAACTATGTTGCAACATGAAAAGGCACAAACAAAAGATTCATGAATAACAATGCTTTGCAAGACGTTTGTTTGTTTCACATAAAGAAAACATAGCATAGTAGCATTCAGCTTGTCCCTCATAGAGTAGCAAACATAAATGCATAGGACACCTTCAAAGTTCATAAGAGTGACTAGATACAAATAGTTTAAAACAAGCAATATCAAGGTATGCATCAATCAACTAGTCTTGGGACAATGCACATAGAACTAAGAATGGCCACTATGCTCTCAAAGTAGGTGCATAAAGGTAGAAGGTGAAGACTCAATATAATGGTGGAAGAAAGGCCTTCATAGAAGGAAGCAGAGATTCAAGTTTCATAAAGAGCTTCCAAAAATTATGGTACTTATAGCTTTCAGCTCTCATTGCCCCTATCATAAGCATCTTGAAGTGATTAAGGTTAAAGTGAACAAACTATTGTGTACATGCTTGACGAAGTATAAGTTAGAAATCTCATGTCCCTTGAATACGAGGGCCGCTCCTCATGCTACTCAAGTTTAGTCACCGGTAAGTTCTTGTCATCGTAAGTACATGTGTATCATAGAGAACCGGCAACGGGGTACCCCTTGCCCGATGATACGGAAGAATCCCCATATCAAAATGACAAGGCAAGCAAACAACGAGCATCTCAGCAATCTTCTTATTTACCATGGGAATATGGTGCTTTTTTCTCTCTTTCCTCTTTTCATAATCTTTTTTTTGTTTTTCTCTTTTCCTCTTTTTTCTCAATATAGGACTCTTTTTTTATAAGAAGAATGCTTCATAGACAGCTCATTATGGTTACGCTGCAGGTTTCCACCATGTTAGCATGGATTAGACCAACGGCCTAGGCGTTTCTCTAACACATATACATAAATCCATGGACTTACAAGCTCCCCTTTCATTTCACACCGACGACATCCATAGACAAAAGAGCATGATATCAACTAGGTACAAGTACCCGTGCAATGTTGAAAGCGTTCCCCATGACATCATGGTTCTGCTAATCCCCAACAAATAACTGCAAGCATATACAACATAGAAGACACAATGGTTCAAGTTTATTAAGGGCAATAAAAGTAAAGTGTGCCATCAAGTTCATGAGAGCTTTAATCACTAATTTTCTTATAACAAGTTTAATTTGGAAGGTAGATAAAAACATGAATATACTTGGAATAGCATATGCTAATAGGTAGGTATGGTGGACTGTTTGGAATAACTTGGTTTAAGGAGTTGGATGCATGAGTGGAACTCATACTTGGTTGTGGAGGCTAGCAAAAGACTAGGAGCGACCAACTAAGAGAGCAATAATGGCCATAATCATGCAGAGCGACAAAACATCATTGATCAAAGCATAAAGTGATACTACAAGTTGAAAACTAAAGGATCATAAAGCCTATGGTGACTTGGGATAGTCATAACATGGTGTGAGCATGTGCCAAGTCAACCCAAATAAAACATCAAAGGAGAATACCACAATACTATGCTTTAATATGCTAAAACAACGCATGATTCATCCAAGGGACATTAAGAAATCTCAATTGTTTATAACAAGTCATGCTACAGCAAAGAATACTAAGAATAAATCCAAAACAATATCAAGCATGGCATGATAAAGCATAGGCCACAGTCAAAAACAATCTCTCTTTACCACTTAAGCAATAAACTTTCCTACTCTTTTCCAAACCAAACCAAACTTATTTGAAAACCAATGTATGAAAGAGGGGGTCCAACCAATTTATTCAGCAAACCAAGCAAACGAAAAACCAAAACGAAAACGAAAAAGAAGACGCTCCAAGAACAACACAACTGTGCATGAAACAATAAAAATGAAGCGTTTGGAAGAAACCTGGGATTTTTATTGATGAAGAAGGGGATGCCTTGGGCATCCCCAAGCTTTGACGCTTGTACTTCTTAGATATTTCTGGGGGTGACACGCATGGCATCCCCAAGCTTGAGATTTAATCCATCGTTCATCTCACTACTGTAGCATCCCAATTGTCTAACAATTGTAATGCTACTTGGTCTAGTAAGATAATGGTTACTTCCTATATATAATTGTTGCATCATAATTATATCATGCTCATGTCATCATGCCACCTTGCATTTGAGCATCATATAAAACCCTTTTTATTTTGGTTCTTCCCTCATATGCATTATTAATTGTATTTGCCTCTTGATATTGTATTTGGTTATTGATATATTGTTTAATGCCCAAGTTGAGTTGGGGGCATATTTTTTATTCAACTCCATCACCTTTCTTTTCACCACCTTATAATTCCACCATTCCTTTTACCATGGGCTTTTATTTTATTTTGGTATTTAATCTAGCTCATGGGAGATAGGATGGATCTAATTCTATAAATTCTTTTGGTTGGCCTTATTCCACTTCTTGGGAATGCATAAGGATAATGCCATATTATTATTATTGTTTTCACAAAATAAATCAGACATTTATTATTTTGCATGGGCCATGCAAGAGTACCACCACCTTTATCCCATTTGAGTCCTCTTGGTTTTTATTGGGTCTTTTCCTTGTGGATCATCTCCATCCCTCTCCACCATCCCCTGATCTCTTCAACACTAATAATTTTCTTCATGCATGCTCACATGAGAATCTATCTACATTGCTAATCTTTCTCCTTTACACTTGCCCATGTCTTGATCATGCATCTTTAATCCCTACACTCCCTCACCCCTTCATCTTGGCTTGATCTATAAGCATGTTTAAAACACTAGAAATTCTAAACAAAAACCCTAACCCTAGCTTCCTCTCATATCCTCTCTCTCAAAACCCTAACCCTTAATCTCACCTCTCTTTCTTTCACTCCCTCTCTCTACCATGCTGGCCCCACCTGGCCCTCTCTCTCCCTGGCCCACACCCCATCGACCCATCTAACCAACCCCAAACCCTAGCCCATGCCGAGCATGTCCTAACCCTAGCCCTAGCTCACCCGAGACTCCCCTACCCTATTTCTTTCTCTCTCACTGCCGGGTAGCCCCACCGCCACGCTGTCCCCACCTGGCAGCCCTACCTGCCCCAGGTCGAGCCCCAGCTCGACCACGTGAGGAGGAGAAGCAAAGGTGGCCGAGGCCACCTTTATCTCTGCCGAGCCCACACGCTACCCCTTACTCCCCCTCGCTTTTCCCTCCTCCCACACGTCTCCTGGCTCGCCTAGATCCGCCCGGAGCCCTGCCTCTCCCCTTCGTTCTCTCCAACGACGACGCCTCCCTCTCGCCAGAACCGCCAGCACCGCCGCCTACTCCCCGTTCCTGTCAGCACGCACGACGTGGAAGTGGTCGAGGAGGTCGAGGGTCATCCCCTGCATCGCCCAGGACGCGCCAGCGAGGAGGAGGAGCACCAGAGCCGCCAGTACCAGCGTCGCCTGACGCAAACCCTAATTCTCCGGCCGCCAGCCTCATCAACGATCCGCCGCACCTCTTCCTGATCTGACACCACCGACCCCTCCTCGGTGAGCCCCTCGTCCTTGCTGACATCCTCTCGCTCGCTGTCGCCGTCTAGATCCGCCGTTCGTTTCGTCGAACACGCTGCGCGCGCCGTCGGCGACCGCGTTGGCTCGCTCCCGCGTCGCTCAGAACCTTACCTAGGCCGCGCCTACCCTCCTGTCACCATCCCGTAGCCACCGCATTGGCACATGCCTCGTCGCGCACCCCGCAGGTCGCGAGGTCGAGCCCCCGCGCCGCGCGCGCTGCGCCCTGTCAGTCGAGCGCCGTTCCATCAGTTTCGACAGAGGAAACATATGAATAGTGGGGCCGTGGCTGTCTTTCAGAAAACCCCCCAACCTTTTTATTTCCTAAACCCGCGGTCCAGCCTACCCCACCTGTCAGCCGCCCTGGCATTCTTGCAGAAAAGTCCCCCTGTTCCTCAGGCCGTAACCCGCGCTCCAGCTCGGTCCCACCTAGCAGTCTCTGCGCGTTCGTTCGCTGGCACGTGGGCCTCCAGTCGCGGGCCCACCTGTCAATCGCAGAGGCTGGCTAAGCCCGCGGTAGCAAAAGAATTTTCCGCGCGCGTGGCCCTCCCGTCAGCGTCTGGGCTGGGTTTTCCTGGGTGTAAAATGTTTTCTACTTTTCTGTTTTAATTAAACTTTTTCAGTAAATGTTTAAATTCAAAATTCAAACCAGATTTTAAACAACTTTTAAAATACAAATCCAATTAATACAAATGATATATGTTTTTGAATCAGAAAAATGTGAGGAATTCAAATATGACATTCAAAATATTGTTTGAGCACTTTAAAATTTCGAGATGATTAAAATTACAATAAAATGCCCTTTTCTTAATAAATTAATAACTTTAATTCTACAACTCCAAATTTGACAAATAATATGTCTAAATCGATCAGCGCGACGAGCCCGTTCTATCTATGCAGTCCTTGTTCTGATTTGAAGCATGCATCATGTTATCATTAAAAATCTGAACTGTTTATGACAATAAAACTTGGTTAAATAAATAATAAAATGCTTTATTTCTTGTATCCACACCTCACCTTTGCCATGCTACTTTAATACCATGTAAATTGTGCATCATTCATCATGGCATGCTTGCTTGCTTGTCGCATTTTAATTCATATGCTTGTGCACTTTATTTATGTTGGCCCTTGTTTGTTTGGTTCTTCTTCGAATAGACGCCCAGCAGGAGAATTACCAGGAATCACAGGAGTACTACCCAAATCCATCTCTCGCTTCAACTGAGCTGCCAGGCAAGCACTACCACATGCTTGCATACATATAGTACCTATTGCCTCTATCTTACTCTTGCATCATTGAGTCGCGATTGCATTAAATTGAATCCCAAGTACTGCATAGCCTTTACTTTTAAACCCCACCGAAGCTTGTTCCTCCATCCCATGAGCCATTACTACAGGAGTTGTTTGAGCCATGCGAGTCGTAGAAAAGCATGTGTAGGGTATGTGAGTGTCTGATGAATAACGAGGTACCTAAAAAACTTAACCTGAGTAGTAATGGGATAACTAATGAAAGAGGCACCGGTGAGCAATATCTGCTATTTGGTTTTTCATGCTCACTTGTGTCCCGTAGGACCCCGAGTACTTGATTCATGTTCCTTGTTTATTCGCACTATCCACATCCGGGAGGCCTTATGGACCCCCCTGAGCCAGACCTTGATTCATTCTTATTTCTTGGGGCCACAATTAGATTGGGGCTTTACTACTATCCTGTACTTATGCCATGTTACTGCTTTATTTAAGATTGTGCGAGGAGCACCTGTACTGTTTTGGATCGCGCCACGTTTCCGCGGTATCGACAAGCCCAGTCACATTTTTGGGTTCCCATTCGTTTACAGCCGTCGTCGAAAACCCTGGGTCCGTCTCGGAGCCGGCCAACTTCGTTGCGGGTAGCTTATTGGGGTGGCCCCTAAAATATTTCTGAATCCTGTGATTGCTTTGTCGTGAATGCCTCGTTGGGTTTTGATTTGGTTTTTCCGAGGTTGATCGAGTGTGTGTTGCTATTCGTGCACCCCTGCAGGGTAAATCTTTCTGAAAGCCGTGTCCGCGGTTATGGACGACTTGGAGCACAGTTTCTCGATCATAGACAAGTTTAACTAAAGTACCGCTTTTAATTTGACTAAGAACTTGACTAGTAAACAGTGCAATACTCATGGAATGGTTAATAAAACTGCCAACGGATGATGGGGGTTGTTCGTCCACTTCCTCGTTGGTAAGTGAGGAGGAGGATGGATCTGTTAATTATACTGTTATAACTGTTGTTCTTAATTCACGGACATCCGTCTATCATTGGTTAGGCGGATGGTTAGCGAGTATCTATAGAATTGTTAGGTATTATCTTTTGCTGCAATTGCGTCACCCCCAGGTTGTGTCCCCTTTAGTGGCATAAAGACTTGCTGAGTACCCCTAGGGTCTCACACGATAAATTGTTTGATTCAGATGAACAGGTGTATTCGTAAGATGGATACTGGGTGGAGGAGACAGGTGATGTTGGCAACGATCATATGGTGTAGAGATTCCGGGAACGGGGATCCGTGAGATCTGTGGGCGGGATGTGTTTATTTATGTGGCATCTTATGCCGATTTGCTTCTTATCCGTACTCGGATCTTGTTTTCCGCTTCCGCCTGATACTCTGATGTGTGTTGTATGAGGAGCTATCCTAAATTATTATCTCTATCTAGGATATTTGAATCTTGCCGTATGGCGTTGCAATATTTCTATTTCTTTTTAGATGGAATGGCTCTGAGGACTGTTGTATGTGGCTTGCATACATACTCATTTGTGTATGTAGTTGATCCCTTCCCCTGCCGATTACGCCGCTCGTTCTTGTCCTGATGATCTGAAAGTGGTTAGGACGGCCGAAAGGTCTACCGTGAGTGGCCCTGGGCCCCACCGTACTATTTTAACCACTCTTGTTCATCCAGGCATGTAACTAAGAGCGTAATTCACCGAGGTAGTTACAACTACTCATTCCTTCCATACACCTGAAATTTTTCCTTCATACAAAACTTCACACAATCTTTATTAGCAACATTAGTGCACTCAAGATAATAGGTCTTTAGGTTCAATTCCAACACCGATAAAACTTCCATTAAAACACTAGCTACTGTAGCACTTCCCTCAAAAAGCTCAATTCTCCAAAAGAACTCAAAAAGGAACCAACAAGAAGCAAATGCAGAAAATGGCAGAAATCTGTCAAAACAGATCAGCAGGTAAAGACGAATTTTTTCGAAGACTTTCTGTTGCTCAAATCAAAAAGTATTGAACTAACTAAAGTTAGATAACAACCTGGGGCAGAAGCACAAAAATTCACGCCTCAAAAGGACGTTCATAGATTTTACACGAATTTGTACGGTGAAGCACAGAAATCTGTTTCGGGACAGCAAACTTTCCCAAGTATTACTTCTCTCTCATTAGAGGTTACTCTTGGCAGAAAAAGCAAATAAAAAGGATAATGAGCGGTTATTACAGAGGTAATTACTTCCAAGACTCGTCTAAAACTTGTGGGCTATCTCCCAATAAGTACTTTTCTTTAACGCCTTTAAGTTAAGCATGATAGTTTGAGAAGATGCTCACATAAGAAATATGAATTGAAGTAAAAGATAGCATCAAGAAGCAAATTCAAAACACATTTAAGTCTAACCCACTTCCTATGCATAAGAATCTTGTAAAGAAACAAGTCATGAAAGCACAAAGCAACAAGCATAGGAAAGCAAAACAAGTGCAACTTCAAGACTTTCAATATAAAGAGGGGAAACTTAATATTGTTGTGATACATAAAACCATGTTTGCCTATCTCATAATAACTTTCAGTAGCATCATGAATAAACTTAACAAGATAACTATCACATAAAACATTCTTATCATGAGCCACATGCATAAAAGAATTAATACTCTCCATATAAACATAGTCATTCTTATTAATTGTAGTGGGTGCAAATTGAACAAAATAGCTATCATTATTATTCTTATCACCATAATCATCAAATATAGGAGGCATATTGTAATCATTAATTTTCTCCTCAATAGTAGGTGGACTGAAAATATCATATTCATCATTGTAATCATCATATATTGGAGGTTTTGTATCATCATAAGCAATAGAATAGCTATCTTCCAAAGCTGGGGAACTAAAAAGATCATTTAAATAAAGACTAGCTTCCCCAAGCTTAGACCTTTCCATAGCATTAGCAATAATGGTGTCCAAGGAATTCATACTAACAACATTGTTATTAGCATGCAAATAAAGTTCCATAGGTTTTTTAATTTTCTCTTCAAACACTTCATGTCGTAACTCAAGATAAATACTATAAAGCTATCTAATTTTTTTGTTGTTTTCCATTAAGCCTAACTAGTGAAAACAACAAACAAAAAGAAAAAATTGCAGAATCTAAAGGAAATAACTTCGAGCACTCACATCGAAGGATGTGAGTACCTTTTACCTTACCTCCCCGGCAACGGCGCCAGAAAATAGGCGTTTGTCGTGGGAGGTTCTTCTTCTTTAATCCTCCGGTGTGAATACCTTTTACCTTACCTCCCCGGCAACGGCGCCAGAAAATAGCTTGATGTCTACGCACTTCTATTCTTGTAGACAGTTGTTGGGCCTCCAAGTGGAAAGGTTTGTAGAACAGCAGCAAGTTTTCCCTTAAGTGGGTCACCCAAGGTTTATCGAACTCAGGGAGGAAGTGGTCAAAGGTATTCCCTCTCAAGCAATCCTGCAATCAAGATACAAGAAGTCTCGTGTGTCCCCAACACACCCAATACACTTGTCAGGTGTATAGGTGCGCTAGTTCGGCGAAGAGATAGTGAAACACAAGTGGTATGGATAAATATAAGTGGTAACGGTGATATAAAATAGCTTGATGGCGTGGAAAAGACTAAAGCAAAACTGAAATAAAGATGGAAGCAAGCAAACATGTAACAGATCTAGTAACAAACGGTGTTTCAATGCTTATAAACAAGGCCTAGGGATCATACTTTCACTAGTGAACACTCTCTCATAAATATCATCTCTTTATGATACTACTCTTAACTACTCTCCGGTTGGACACTCTAATCCATGGTAGGGCTATAACAGCACACCTCAAAGTTCATCTTTCCCATCTAGATAGCCACACACTGTCACCTTGAGTACTAGATGAGTCCAACAAACACCACAATTTCATAGAAACATCCAACTCCAAATATAACTCATAACAAGTATTTGTAATCTCTAGCCTAAGTGCCACCATGGTGAGCACACTGTCACTTTCACACACATGGGGAGAGCAGAGATTCATTAAAGCACTTGAGTAGCAAGGTAGATCTATAGATTACAAGCTCATGATCTCAATAAGATCATGCATAGAGAGAGAGATGAACACATAGCTACCGGTAGAACCCTTAGCCTCGAGAGAGAACTACTCCCTCTTCATCATGGAAATCAGCAATGGTGATGGAGATCGATGGAGATGGCTCCGGGGGCACTTCCCCGTCCCGGCAGGGTGCCGAAATAGAGACTTTCTGTCCCCCGAACTTTTCATGGATTTCTGATTGACTATTTAGGGTTTATGCATCGGGAGGCTCTTATAGGCGAGAGGGCAAGGTCGGTGGAGGACGGAGGGGCCCACACCACCTAGTGGCACGGCCAAGGGGGACCCGCGCCACCCTATGGTGTGGCTGGCCCCTGGCCCCTCTCCGTCTCTTCTTCTGGCTCTTTATTGCCCCCGGTGAAATATTGACTTTGGCTTTTGTCCCGTCCAATTCCGAGAATATTCATTTTCTGACTTCCTAAAACCAAAAACAGCAAAAAAACAGGCAGCTGGCACTGTGGCTCTTGTTAATAGGTTAGTCCAAGAAATCATATGAAAAGTACTCTAAAGTGTGGACAAAACATAAGAAAGTAGATATAAAACAAGCATGGAACATAAAAAATTATAGATACGTTAGCAACGTATCTGTTACTCAACATAGTAAAGGGTATGGAAGATACCCAAATTAATGCTATCACTACCGATGTTAATGATGTTAATTTTATAGCTCGTACTCCTTATAATCCTACTTGGAAGAATAAAAAATTCCTCTAATGTTCAAAAACATTACTCTAATCCTGCAGGAGCTCCTTACAATAATTACGATAATCATAATGGAGAAAATCATGGCAATCTCTCTTTTGAACATACTGTTAGAACTTTCATGCAAGATCAAACCAAGAAAAATAATATGCTTATTAAAATTACGGAGAACCATGAGACTAGTATTTGTAAATTATCTAATCAAGTCGTTGCAATTAGAAATGATGTGCAAGCTCTATAGGATAGGACAAAGACCGTGGAGGAACAATTGGGCAAGGTAGCTGAGAGACAAGCTCTCATACTTGCAAAATTCACCGGTAAGCCCGAGCCAAACCCAATAGAGGACCTCAATATGATGAGGGAAGAAATAAATGAAGAAAAGCCTGAAAAGCTGGATTATAGCAACGCGCCAACACCTCAATACACAATGGAAGATCTATTAAAGATGATCACCATAAAGAATCCCAATCTAGAACAAGGTAACGATGCTACATACCTACAATTTATTTAACAAGTAGAATCTAAAGTTTGAGAATTAGAAATGGAGTATAAAAGACTAGCTGATAAGGTTCTTGCTAAGCTAGATGATATCTTTGAGCCTACTATTAAAATTAAAATTGATGTTAATGAGATATCTGCACTTTGTGATCTTGGTGCAAGCGTCTCAACAATTTCCAAGAGTCTATTTGACAAATTAAATTTGGGGTCTTTTGCAAAAACTAGAATGAGACTCCATCTTGCTGATTCAACTTATAAACAAGTTGTTGGGATAAACAAAAATATAGTGTTGAAATTAAAGGAAGTCTTACTCTTATTCATCTTGTTATAGTGGACATGCCTGAAGATCCCATAGCACCTATAATTCTAGGTAGGCCATTCCTAAGAACTATTAAAGATTTGATCAATCTACATGAAGGGAACGTGAGAATAGGATTACCATCTAGAGATCCTTTTATAGTCCACTTCCCTAGGAATAAGAAGGTCAAACCTAATAATGATAATGATGGCATAATTACGCTGAAAGCCAATTACTTTGGAGTAGGTGTTCCACTCACAAAACCTAAATGATCACCATTTGGGTCAAGCTAATTGACCTTAACTAGAAGCGCTTCATGGGAGGCAATCCATGTGAAATAAAAGTTTTTACTCTTATGTTAGTTTAGTTTAGTTTGTTTTGTTTTTATTTTAATAAAGAGTGTTCATGAAGTACTTTGGGGGAGGAGAAGAAAATAAGGTAATCCTCAATCTTTTATTTACTAACACATGGCCTTAAGGTATTGCTGATTTTTATGAAGTCTATTTGCTATATTTTGTCATTTGCTAAGATGTGCAAAGGCGTGTGAAGCTACTAACTAAATTCCACAAGTTTTTCAGCTTCCAGGTCGCATAATGACCACTAGTACGATTGGGAGACCCTGTACCACGCGCCCGTACCACATCGTAGCTCTAGAAAATAGAAGTGTTGATTTTTGTCGTAGGACTCAGTGGAGGTAATGACCACTGGTACGACCAGAGGTGGTCGTACTGCCCACCCGTACCGTACCCTCGAGCAAAATATCAACTTTCAAGCAAATGTACTGACCGAAAAATGATCAGTAGTACGGGCACGCACGACCATACCGCGCGCCCTGAAAGGATTCTGTAGCAAAAAAAATCTAACTAAGCAAACACTAATACCAGGATACATACTATGTAGACATAAATAATGGAAGAGAGAGACGATTTTCATACCTTTGAATACCAAGGCACACCTTACACAGGAAGGCATATATTGATGAAGACGAGCAGCACCTCAAGTGTGGTGCCTCCGAAGTTCGTCACATGTCCGGTGTAGGTGACATCTCCTGGACTCCGATCCAGCCGAGCAGCAAAAGAAGTACATGTTGGATCGCTAATCACATGATGATGGTGTGAAGATGCAGAACTCACAATCCACGAGGTCCTCTCCAATATTTCGGAGAAGTCCTCAATGGATGAGAGAGAGAGAATGGGAGGGAATGGCATGATTCCAAATGGAGAGAGAAGACCCTATATATAGTGGGAGGGGTGCACCACCCACAGGCCAGGCGGTGTGGGACTAATCCCCACACCCGTCGTCCACCTAGGGGAAGCTGTCGGCCCTAGGTGGGCCCCACTGGGGCGGCCCGCTGAGACCAGGCCGGCCAGCCCCCTCTCCCTAGGCGCCTTGCCTTTTGGGCCTCCCCTTCGAGTGAGGCCCATTAGCATTGAGCTGCCTTTAATAATAAAATAAAATATATATTTAATATTGATTCTCTAATTAACATTTAGATACACATATTATCTTATTCCTTCACTCCGGAACACCTCCCGAACCCTTCTGATCTATATCGGATGTTACCTGGAACTATTCCGGTTTCTCTCTCTATTTATCCTACGATACCTCATCTACCCTAAGCGTCCCCACCCTTAAGCTTGACATCCTTCGGTTCGGAAACACTCCGGACATGATCGAGACTACTCTCACATAAATGATCAACAGAGGGATCTAGATGGCCATGTGACCCCCGTGCGTTTCACGAATATAATCGCTCGAACCGTGAGATAGTCGTTTCCCATTCCCTTTGTCATTTGATACCTAATTCACCCGAGACTTGATCTTCGGTATCCCCATACCTTAGTTTGATATCTTTACCAATGAACTTGTTTACTCGTTCCCATGTCGTTGCACTCCGTGACCAAGTCACATGCTTGCAAGCTTCATTAATGCAATGTCACCTAGATGGTCACATGTATATATCCGTTACATGGATTAGACAAATCCTGGTCTTGATATGCACTCCTCTATGCGTCCTTTTGGAAAACCTGAGTGGCACCTTTTTGATCACCCTTTTACGAGATGATACTTGATAACCATCTAAGCTTCCTCCAGAATGGTGATTTGCATTACCTCACAGTCTAAGGATCAGCTTGTGTGGTTCTCTACGTTTATCATCAATGGTGAACTTTGTAATTAGATCTCATTAATATATAACTATCGGATGTTTGTCTATCATGTCCTTCAACTAATGACATGACCTCATTGTCAATTGGCATAAATTTCCATGATCTTGAAACCCAGATCATCCTCATGACCAATTAACTAGTTCGCTACAGATAACTAGAGACACGGTTTGTTTACATACCACACGTGTATTAACGTTTTGTATTAACACAATTATAGCATAGTATGAAACATATTATGAACATATAGGAGATATATCAAACAATACATATTATTATTTGCCTCTAGGGCATAACTCCTTCAGTCTCCCACTTGCTCTAACAAATTAATCTAGTTTACAATAGGCAGGAACCTAACACCAATGGCATCCTGATGTTGTTCATGCTTGGATTTTATGAGAGCTTTAGTAAATGGATATGCCACATTCAGATCCATGTGTACTTTGCAAATCTTGATTTCACCTTCGTCAATGTTCTGCTTGATGATGTGAAATCGTAGCTTGATGTGTTTGGCTATAGAATGAGTTCTTGGTTCCTTTGCATTTGCAATAGCGCCTGTGTTGTCACAATAGATCGTCACCGGGTCTTGCGCACTTGGAACAACTCCTAGTTCAATGACAAAATTCCTTAGCCAAATAGCCCCATTTGCCGCATTAGCAGCAACGATGTATTCCGACTCCATTGTAGATTGTGCAACTACCAGTTGCTTCTTACTCTTCCAGCTTACCGCCCTACCATTCACCAAGAACACAAATCCCATCTGAGACTTCGAGTCATCAGGATTTGAGTGCTAGATCGCATCCATGTAACCAGTTATGTTTAGAGCTTCATCATTACCTCCATAGACTAGGACCATATCCTTTGTTCTCATGAGATACCTTTGGATATTTTTCACAGCTGTCTACTGATCCATTCCTAGATTGCTTTGGTATCGGCTCGCCAAATTGAGAGACAATGCCACATCCGGTCGAGTACTTAGCGTTGCATACATGATAGATCCTATGGTTGAGGCATCAGCCATAGGGGATGTAATACAGCCTTTCTGTATCAGCATCCGTTATCGGACATTGAGATGAACTCAGTATGCTACCTTTTGTTACAGGCGCCAAACCTCTTTTAGCCTCCTCCATTTTGAACCTCTTCAAAATATTCTCAAGGTAAGTAGTTTGACTTAATGCAATCAGGCGTCTTGATATATCTCTATAGATTTTGATGCCTAATATGTATGCAGCTTCACCTAAGTCCTTCATGGAAAATTAACTACTCAAATACGCTTTCACGCTTTCCATAAGTTCCACATCGTTTCCCATAAGTAATATGTCATCCACATATACTACTAGGAAAACCACTGAGCTCCCACTCGCTTTCTTGTAAACACAGAACTCTTGTTGATTTTGGACAAATCCAAAACTCTTGATTACTTGATCAAAACGTTGATTCCATCTCGGAGATGCTTGCTTTAGTCCATAAATGGATTGCTGAAATTTGCATACCTTCCCAGCATCCTTAGGATCAGCAAAACCTTCCGGTTGCGTCATATACAACTCTTCATCAATGTGACCATTGAGGAATGCGGCCTTGACATCCATCTGCCAAATTTCATAGTCGAAATGAGCAGCAATTGCTAGTAAAATCCGGACAGCCTTAAGCATCACTATGAGAGAGTAAGTCTCATCATAGTCGACTCCTTGAATTTGTCGAAACCCCTTTGCGACAAGTTGAGCTTTGTGAATGGTCACATTACCATTTGTATCTGTCTTTTCTTTAAAGATCCATTTATTCTCCACGGCCTTCTGGCCTTACAAAAGATCTACCAAGGTCCAAACTTGGTTTTCATACATGGATCCTATTTCATATTTCATGGCTTCTAGCCATTTCTCGGATTAAGCACTATCCATAGCTTCTTTGTAGTTTGTAGGTTCTTCTTGTTCATCTAGAATGACTAACATCACAAGGCTACTGTACCAATCAGGAGTGGCATGGACTCTTGTAGACTTGTGAATCGCAGGAGTTTCGATGTTGTTATTTTTATCATCATCATTGGGATCTTCTTCCATGTTAGAGATCGGTTTCGGAACAACTTCCGTTGCGCTAATCAGAATTTGGAGAGAAGGGTCAACAACTCCATCTAACTCAATTTTCCTTCCACTAACTCCTTTAGCGAGAAACTCTTTCTCGAGAAAGGTGCCAGCTTTCGCAACAAACATTTTGCCTTTGGCTTGATTGTAGAAGGTATACCCAACTGTTTCCCTTGGGTATCCTACGAAGATGCATTTTTCCGACTTAGGTTCAAGTTTCTCAGGTTGTAGTTTCTTGACGTAAGCCTCACAACCCCAAACTTTCAGAAATGACAACATTAGCTTCTTGCCATACCATATCTCATATGGGGTTGTCTCCACGGATTTGGACGGTGCTCGATTTAAAATAAAAACGGCGTTTTCTAACGCACATCCCCAAAACGATACGGACAAATTAGTCAAAGACATCATGGACCGCACACTATCCAATAGAGTACGGTTACATCGTTCTGACACACCATTACACTATGGTGTTCTGGCTGGCGTAAGCTGTGGGATAATCCACAGTCATTTAAGTGCATGTTAAATTCATAACTCAAATACTCGCCTCCCGATCCGATCAAAGATGCTTGATTCTCTTGTTAGGTTGATTCTCTGCTTCCTTCTGAAATTCCTTAAACTTTTCAAAGGTTTTAGACTTGTGTTTCATTAAGTAGATATATCCATATCTACTCAAATCATCAGTAAAGGTAACAAAATAACAATAACCATTGCGTGTTGAGACACTCATTGGTACACATACATCCGTATGTATGATTCCTAGTAGTTCTGCAGCTCTCTCCATTGTGCCAGAGAAGGGTGTCCTGGTCATCTTGGCCATAAGGCATGGCTCACATGTATTAAGAGATTCGAAATCTAAAGATCCAAGAAGTCCTTCTGAATGAAGCTTCTTCATGCGCTTTTCTCCAATGTGACCAAGACGACAATGTCACATAAACATGGAATTATCATCATTATGCTTACAACGTTTAGCATCAATATTATGGATGTGAGTATTGCAATCAAGATCTAGTAAGAATAAATCATTACTCATAGGCGCATGAACATAGAAAACGCTATCCATATAAATAGAACAACCACTTGTTCCAGATTTAAAGGAATAATGATCTTGCAACATGCAAGATCCACTTACAATATTCATACGCAATGCGGGTACATAGTAACATTTATTCAAAACTAGATTCAATCCTGACGGCAGATATAGAGATAACATGCCGACGGCCACCACATTGAATTTCGTGCCATTGTTGACGCGCATCATCACCTCATCCTTCCCCAGCCGCCTCTTACAATGTAGCTCCTGCTGAGAGTTACATATGTGAGCAACAGAACTGGTATCAAATACCCAGGTGTTGCTCTTGGCGTTGGTAAGGAACACATCTATAACATGTATATCACATATCCTTTGTCTTTAGCGGCTATCTTGCCGGCTTTCTTGTCCTCAAAGTACTTGGGGAAATTGCATTCCTAGTGCCCATCCCCTTTGCAGTAATAACATGTGGTCCCGGACCTAGGGCCGAGCCTTGTAGCCTTAGAGGTGTTGGCAACTGGTTTACCATCCTTCTTTGGCTTATTTCCCTTTCCCTTTTGGCCTGACCTTTTAAAGTTAGAGGTCTTATTGACCATCAACACCGCGTGCTCTTTCTTGATTTCTACCTCATCAGTTTTGAGCATGGCGAACACTTCAGCAAGGGTCTTAGTCATCCCTTGCATGTTGTAGTTCATCACAAAGCTCTTATAGCTAGGGGCAGCGGGTGCAGCACCCTATCAATCACGAGCTCCTTCGGGATTTTGCAATCCAAGGCGTTCAAACGCTTAATGTAGCCAAACATTTTGACTACATGCTCACTAATACTGCCATGCTCTTCCATCTTAGCAAAGAAGAAGAGCTCAGAAGCATCATACCTCTCTGCACGAGCCTAAGGAGAAAAGACATCCTTGAGATCGTCAATGATCTCAAAAGCATTCATCTTCTCAAAATGCTTTTTAAGCTCCGGCTCCATGGCATAGATCATTCTACTTTGAGGGAGAAATCATCCGCCTTGGACTGCCAGACATTCTTTTCATCCTGGGAGGCGGAATCTACAGGCTTAGCCGGAAGCTCAGCCTCGATGACATAGGTCAACTTGTAGGGGAGTAGGAGGATCCTAAGATTGCAGAACCATGGGTGAAGTTGGTTCCATCAGTTTTCAGCTTGTCCTTCTCAAGGAAAGTGCTAAGGTTGAAGGTGGGTGGGCGATACATCTACAATGGATTTGCAAAGTGTTTAGACCATGTTCATAATAATCAGTTCAAGTTTTAATTCATGTTCCTAAACTAAAACAAAAGAACTCCCACTCAAACGAACATCCATGTATTCGTTGTAGTGATCACAAGATCCAAATCCGCTACACCTCCCTCGATCCCCACGACCATCAGTGTAGCATCAAAGGTAGACATTCCCTAATGTCAATCACATCATCCATGTGACTCATGCTCGACCTTTCAGTCTCTTGTATTTTGAGGCCATGTTTAGACATGCTAGGATCGCCAGTTCTAACTTGTGTATATCCGCAGTGTAACATGGCTTACACCCACCGTATGCGAACACATATATGTCTGACACCTGATCGTCACGGCCTGCCTCATAACAGAGAAATTTCTTGGTGGTGCACACACAAGGGGAATACTAAGACTGGAATTATGTGAGGGATTATCCTATTATGCTACCGTTGTATATACTATCATACTAGCATACCAAGATGTACACAAAGATACTTTATAAAGTAAAGTGTTATGATGTGGTTGCAGCATCTTGATCACCATCAAGAGCTCCAATGGAAGTTTCATAAACTTGTCATTGCCATGTCACAACGCTAGCCCCTATGCAAATCAAAGATAGACTCCTCTATATTATCTATTGCATGTTTTATGCGGCTTTAGGGTTTTCGCGGTAGAACCCCTTCCCACCTATGAACGTAGAGCCACAACATGGATTCAATGGTTACCGTTTTACTTCCCTTTTCAGGGACCTCCAATGTCAATGCCATATCAACTACCATAGAGAGACAGACACCCCCCTAAGCCACTTTGATTTGTGGACCAGTCTCGTGAATCACCATGTGAGGTTGGTTGGGGGCCGCTTCATCTAACAATGCCACAATATGAACAAGAACATAAAAGAGGGCAGCAACTAGAGAATCAACACCCACATATTGCTATGTGTTCTACCTGTACGACATGTCTACCCATAGACCTGCTCTGATACCACTGAAGGGTTCTGTAGCAGAAAACAAAAAAATTCTATCTACACAAACACTAATACGAGGATCTATACTATGCAGACATAAGTAAAGGAGAAGGAAAGAGAAAATATTCATACCTTTGAAGACCGAGGCATGCCTTATGCAGGAAAGCCTATATTGATGAAGACGAGCTGCACCTCAAGTGTGGTGCCTCCGAAGTTCATCACACATCCGGTGTAGGTGACATCTCCCGGACTCCGATCCAGCCGAGCAGCAAAAGAAGTAGATGTCGGATCGCTAATCACATGACGATGGTGTGAATATGGAGAACTCACAATCCACGAGGTCCTCTTCAATATTTCGGAGAAGTCCTCAATGGATGAGAGAGAGAATGGGAGGGAATGGGATGATTCCAAAGGAGGGGAGACCCCTATATATAGTGGGAGGGGCGCACCACCGAGGGGCCAGGCGGTGTGGGACTAATCCCCACACCCGTCAGCCACCTAGGGGCAGCCACCGGCCCTAGGTGGGCCCCACTGAGGCGGCCCACTGAGCCCAGGCTGGTCGTCCCCCTCTCCCTAGGCGCCTTGCCTCTTGGGCCTCTCCTTCTCGTGAGGCCCATTAGCATTGGGTTGCCTTTAATAATAAAATAAAATATATATTTAATACTAATTCTCCAATTAACATTCAAATACACATATTATCTTATTCCTTCACTCCGTAACACCTTCCGGACCCCTTCCGATCTACATCAGATGTTACCCGAAACTATTATGGTTTCTCTCTCTATTTCTCCTATGATACCTCATCTACCCTAAGCGTCCCCACCCTTAAGCGTGACATCCTTCGATTCGGAAACACTCCGAACATGATCTAGACTACTCTCACATCAATGATCAACAGAGGGACCTAGATGGCCATGTGACCCCCGTGCGTTTCACGAATATAATCGCTCAAACCATGAGATAGTCCTTTCTCGTTCACTTTGTCATTCGATACCTAATTCATCCGAGACTTGATCTTCAGTATCCCATACCTTAGTTCAGTATCGTTACCGATGAACTTGTTTACTCGTTCCCTTGTCGTTGCATTCTGTGACCAATTCACATGCTTGCAAGCTTCATTAATGCAACGTCACCGAGATGGCCACATGTATCTATCTGTTACATCGATTAGACAAATCATGGTTTTGATATGTACTCCTCTACGCATCTCTTTGGAAAACTTGAGTGGAACCGTTTTGATCACCCTTTTACGAGATGATGTTTGATAACCATCTAAGCTCCTCCAGAACGGTAATTTGCATTACCTCATAGTCAAAGTATCAGGTTGCGAGGTTCTCTGTGTTTATCATCAATGGTGAACTTTGTAACTAGATCTTATTAAGATATAACTGTCAGATGTTTGTCTATCATGTCATTCAACTAATGACATTACCTCATTGTCAATTGGCATAAATCCCCATGATCTTTAAACCCAGATCATCCTCATGACCAATGAACTAGTTCGCTAGAGAAAACTAGAGACACGGTTTGTTTACATACCACACGTGTATTAACGTTTTGTATTAACATAATTATAGCACAGTATGAAACGTATTATGAACATATAGGAGATATATCAAACAATACACTTTATTATTTTCCTATAGGGCATAACTCCTTCAGCCCATACCGAGTGCGCCACCATAAGGAGTCCTTCGACCCCATGGTATGAACTCGGTATGGGTAGGCTCTAGCCGTATTGCCCACACGTACCATGTACTCGGCCGCGATATCACCCTAGGAAGAGGTAACCCTAAAATCCCCAAAGCACACATTTCTCTTTCTTCTACCTCCAAACTCCAAACCACCTCCATTGGATCTTCATCTACTAGTTCTTTCTTTGATTCCTCGCACCCATTCGATCTAAGGTATGTTTCTCCTCCAATCCTCAACTTATTTGCATCAAAACTTTGCTCAATCTTTTACCATTATTAATCTAGACTTAGGTCTTGTTCTTGAGCTAATCTTGATCTTGAGCATGCTTAGTTTTGTTTTTAGAGGAGTTTATTTTGTAACAAGTGTAGATGATCGTTTATGCTATGTTTCTATTGGACTATTTTTTGATTAGCTTTATTATTTATTTTTATTTTAGATGAACACGAGGAGCCGTACACCTGTGATGACTGCGGAACAAGCCGCACCACCCGTTGGCAGGCTAACCCCTGAGTCACTTGGTATCGAGTTCACCGAGGAGTTTCAGCTGAACCGTTTCAACCGTCTCAAGCTCCGAGAAATCAAGTCCACCAAGTGGGCGTCTCCCTATATCCTGAACCAACTAGGAATTTGTGCTGATTTCGATTTACTTTGCAACAATGTTGGTTTGCATGACTTTGTATTTCAGGATGTCACCATGTACCACCGCTTAACGCTTGAGTTTCTCAGCAGGTTGACACATTCGGTGTGCTCACACTATTGCCTCGAGGAGCAAATGCCTGGAGTTGATTGTATCAACTTCCATCTTATGAATTGTGAGTACTCCTTGACACTCGACCAATGGGTTCACCACTTTGGGTTTGGCAACAATGCCACCGACATAGGCTCCACCACCTTTGTTTTGAACCCATCACCCTTGTATTACTTTAATAGAATGATAATTCAAGGAAACACACCCAAGGGAAACCAAATTGATCACCCTGATGTTCGTTATTTGTTTTATATTATTGCTAACACCCTGTAGGCTTGTGGTGAGTTTACTAGAGTCAATGAGGAGGACATGATGATCCTCACTAAAGCTGCTATTCCTAATTGTAAATTAATGCCATAATTAGGCACCCTTCTTTTGTTTTATCTTAAGCATTAAGCTATACAGTCTCATGGTTCCATATGCGGAGGAGGAGTTGTAACCATGCTTGCATGTGTGCTTCTCATCAACCTAGGTAATATTCAACCGTTGGCAGGAGACCGTTGTCTTAGTTTTCTACTTTGAGAGCTTGTGGTATGACTTCTAGAACTAATGGTAGATATTTCCTTGATATACCTGGAGCGGATCACTTGATCCCATATCATTGTCTAATGGTCTATTCTCTATCGAGGATGGACGTTTGCGTTATGACCCGCAGGTTGAGGCAGTTCTACCTAACAAGAAGTACCTGTGGATGAAGAAGGAGAACATGAAGAAGTAGAACAAGAATGACCCGAACAAGATGTGTAGCCACCAAACTTCTATCCACCTATTATAATATCTATGCTCTCGAAGGAAACATCCAAAACATGAACAACCTCTCCATCAACCTTAGAGATGCTACTGTCAACCTCACCACCCAGTTCAACAATTGGAGCAGCTAATGGAACATGGGAGATTATCCACTACCACAATGAGTAACAAAAGGGCTTGCAAAAGCCTGAACTTGGGGATGTGTCCCCTGGCAATTTTATTTGTGTAATAAGGAGGTTCTACTCGTGCTCCTTATGAGATTTCAAACACTCGTGTTGGTTTGTTCCTACACTTTGCTTTTCTTTCTCTTTTGTTTTTCATTTGCTTTTATTTTCTTAGTTCCTTGCTTGGTAGAAAGTTCTTTTCTATTCTCTAATCCCCATCCTCAAAAATACAGAAAGAATTTTCCATTTTTCCTTCTTCACGAAAGTGGATTTGCTTTTTTGCTCTTTGCTTTAATTTTATTATGGGAGTGATATTTACTTGAGTTTTGAAGCAACACATACCTATAAGGAAGAGGATTATGAAATCTCTCATGAGAGGTATGTCCTATGTCTCCCACTTTTGAAGTTTGAATTGTTTATCTTAATTGGTTGATTTGCTAAGATGCTATGCTGGTGGGAGTAATTTGAAATAGTTAGAGTAAAGCTTTTTATTTGTATGCGTGATTAATTGTGGAATATTTTTATGTAGTTCTTTTAGCTAACCGAGTCTTGCCATGGAAATAATATTGCCAAACAAGTACAACAAGAAAAGACTCAAATTTATGACTTGTTTTATGAATGATTGTCTTGAGAGTTTACCTTTGAAGATACTTAACCCCATAGATGTTTTGATAGACTTGATGGCTCTCTTGAAAGGAGTTATTTGATTGAAATAAAGTCTAGTGGTAATTGTGATACATGCCAAAGATAACCTTATGGATCAAACGGTGATACTGTTTAAAAAGTTCTATGTTTTTTACGCGCACCTTTTGATGCCAACAACTTTGCTGGCCTACGAACGATCAATGGTACAACCCCTGATTTCGGCTATGAGTTGACGACATAGGTGGCACTTGTCACCGTATTGGGCAAAAGTATTGGTACTCTCAAAGGTTGTGCAAACCATTGTTTAAAAGAATCACTCAACGATCCTTGTTGAGAATTATCCTTGAAAGAAGGAAGACAAAATATGAAGATCCACATAAAAAGTCCTTGGCATGGTCTCATTATTACTTTATGATTTTTCTTGAAAGACAATGATTGGAATAGAAGTGTTTTGATAGTCTTGATTTACTAATGTGGGTGTCAATAAGACACTTCACTATTATGCGACTTAGGACATGAACTCTCTTACTCAATTTTGATATTATAAAACATCCTAGTGTTCCTTGGCAAGCTGAGAGTTAACTAGAGGAATTGGATTTATTGTTACACTCTTAGTTGTTTATACTTATATTAAACTCTACTTTGATTGTTTTGAGTTATCAAAGCTTGTATAGTGTTCTTGGCATCTCTCTAACTTTGATGATCCTTTCAAATGGAAGAAGTGTTGGACGCATATGACTATCGACCGTAAGTGAATTCATATTCTCGCTGTTTCAAGTTTGAATGCTGAACTCCTTATAGTTTTGTTGTTTTTTGCTCGAGGCGATCAAGGTTTGAGCTTTGGGGAGGTTGATGGCTCCAAAATAGCCATCTTTTCCACATTTAAACATTGTTTTTAGTCAAGAAATTGACAAGAATCTCTCTAGCATTGCCACTAGTGACTAATTATTGCAAAGATATGCAAACCATTGCTTTGAATTGTGTTGTGCAGGAAATCATGCTTTTAATGCGAAATAAGGAGCCACAAGTGAAGATTTTGAGGAAGTCTACATGGCCAAGTAATCCTGGAGAAATAACCAGGCGTCAGACGCCATAAGAACCACTAGTATGGGTAGGGCCTGCCTGTTCCTTGTGTCGGTGGCTTCGTCTCTTCAAACCCTACAACTTTCATAAAGGCTCCTATATATTTTGAGGGCCCAGCCGTCATGCAGAGGGTCGCCATTCTCAGATTGTATCACAACACCACTAAAGGAGGTCCACACCATAGTTCATCCCCTCCATCTTCCATCCTCTCCATTAGCCATAACCATTAGTTTGTACTTGAGATCTCCTTGTGATTCAATGACCATTGTAAGAATATTTGATTTCAATCTAAGTATTTTGCACAATGTTTTCTATCCTTGATCTTATTGTTATAAGTGAGTAGTCCTCATGGGCTGCGGGTTGAGGTGAAACCTCATAGGAATTATGTGCATCTAATCTATGGGAGCATTGTGTCTTGTTTGAATAAGAGATTTTTATCTTTTGTTTCTTTGTCTCTTGCCTCAATATTTAGACTTGTAGGTACCCAAGACCCCCGAGATTAATAAAGTCTTGAGGTAAGATACTTTAGTAGAGGCGGTCTCGTAGGAAACCCAGTGACATAAAGGGTTGTATGGTCTTTGCTTAGCGACCCACTTGGGAATAACAACAACATCTCTCCTTAAGGCTTTGATCTGTGTTTTTCACTTAATAACTATTTGTAGCTCGGTGCTTCGTGGTGCAACCGGTTGGATCAAAAGCCTATTGCTATGCATGTGACTCACAGGGGCTTTAGTATATTAGGATGTGCTGCCCACAAAGATTATCTCTACTAAAACATTGCACATTATTGTGCCTACTTTTATCTTTTATCCCATATGATGTGCAACTACAGGTGAATCTTCAACCATGTCCTATTTCCATCCCTTGAAACAACCCACGATATAAAGTAAACTACATTGGTCCGGTAAACAAAGGAAAAACAAAAAACAAAGTCTTGTAGACACGTCCTTTGTAATTCCTTTTAGCATTATTCCCAAGGTTCGATTAAACCTAGGTCTACTAGGGAAAAGACTATTATACTACATCCATGAATCCGGATCGAAGGTATCAAGACGTGAGTATGACCAGGGTTAACACTGCTGCGGAGGACGGTGTGGTCCGTCATGGCGGAGAGGTGAGTGCGTCCAATGTCAGCACCTCCATGGAGGATGAGGATGATACATCCGACGTGGTGGAGAGGTCAGCACCTTCGTGAAGATGGGGCTAGGTTAGGGTTGGTGGGGTGGGGTATTTTTTCGGATAAGGATGAGAGCGACTTGTGTGGGGCGAAGGGGAAAGAACTATGATTCTTAACTTCTGCAACCTTTGCCTTATCTATTTTTTGGCAAGTGAAATATGTCGCATATTCTCCAACATTTTGTTTGTTAACATTAGCATTGATTAGCAAACCACCAAAATATGGATAACAGTAATTTGCATATATATATATTGGGATATCAGTACACATGTACTTGTGCACGAGTCGGGGAATTGCACTCTCCAAAATGAAGAAGCCCCTAGAAGAACACTATAGATTACTTGATCTTTTACAAGATTAATTACTACAAACTAATACTAGCAATATAATTATCTTTAACTCTAATTACATATATTAGCAAGCCTCTCCAACCTATCTATAATGGCTTGCACCCTGCTGGCTAATCTAGAGCACTTCTCCCTTAGCACTAACACACGATCATCGCCTGCTTCTACACTTCCCAGATTCCAAGTGCCATGTGTTCGTCATACACGGCCTACCTCTTTTTTTCGTATTCTTCGATCTAGCCCCACTAGATCTCGCACAACGATTGTTGGAGGCATCTTGGGTGCTCTGGATCAATCCATTACACCCAACGGCATAAAGCTGCATCGGTATGACATCATGAGAGGAACTTGCGGTCAGTGTCCTCTATAAAGTTCTTATCATAGGCCACATATCACCATGCAATTACGTGGTAAGTGCATTGGAGATAGATGAACGTATCATGTATCATGTTCCAATGCGGGTCATGGATATCCTGTAGTACTCTAGGAATGCCAAACTTGAAACATAAGCACAATGCGGGTCATGGATATCCACTAGTACTCTAGGAATGCCAAACTTGAAAGATAAGCAACAATGCGTAGTTGTGAGGTCAAGAAATCATAAAATTTTAGGGATAACCAGTAGCAAAAAAAAAACAAATGTAAAATTCAATGGCAATGAAATTGAAAAATAGCAACTTCACGTACTAGCATCACGCTTGTCTAGAGAATGATAACGCTACGCCTCACTCCGACATTGCTGCCACCACATGCTGAAGCTTCCTAGAGAGAGAAATATAGAGGTTGCAGAAATGGCAAAGTGGGAGAGAAATTACGGTCGTGAGGGAGGAGGGTTCCTTTACTTATACTATTTAGATGGAGATGACTCAACTTTAGTGGGGCTCATCATTTAGTAAGACAAACTTGACTAGTCTCACACGCAAGACCCACAATCAACATCACTTATTTTCCGTGGTGAAATTACTACTGCCCCGATTCGTGTTACCAAGGCGTATTGGAACACCGGTACCGGTGGATAGCTAGTGCGGCACATTTTAATGTCGTAAATATATTTGTCATGGCATATAAATTGACCGCCGCTCTTGTTGTCGCCGCGAATATAGTATATGACGTGTAACCAACTTTTGCTGGTTCTTTTCGCTTGTGCCGCCCCAAAAATATGCTGGGTATGGGGTATTTTTTTAGTGTATACTAGCAAAATAAGTTTCTCTCACTTGGAGCAATGATTTCCAAAAGGGAGAATCATTGAATCTAGGCACAAGAGAGGTGATAGTTTTGTTTCTAAGATATCTAGCTTTGACAATTCTTTGTCATAAACCATCTTGTTTCTCCAATTTCCACCACCATTTCACTAGGAGACTTATATTTTGTTTTCTCAAAACATTAATATCCAAACCATCTTTGCTCTTGGATCTACAAACTTTGTCCCATCTCACCATATAATAATTTTTCCTATCTTTTCTTTTCTAGCAAAAAATCTCTTCAGATATTTATTCACATTCTTAATGAAGGTTTTCCTAAGAAGAAACACTGACATAGTAATATAAGATGGTAGCAAGGGAAGCATCAATTAAGATTTTTTCCACCAGAGAACATAGAATTACCCACCCAAGCATCAATTTTTAAGGGATCGAGTGCATCTATGGGATGCCACTGGAAACTTCACAGGTTGAGCAACCACTGCAGGGGGAGCTTTCGCCAGACATGGTAGCACCTACTGCAAGGTGGAATGGGAGGGGAGCAAGATTCTAGAAGAAGAAGAAGATTGTGTACAAGATGGGACTTGATCGTGATTTGTGGATAATGGTCATGGCCTAGCTAGCTGAAAGGCTATGGACTGCATGTCATTTAGGAATTTAGGCAACTCCAATAGTGCCCCCATTTAGGACACCCAAAGTGTACGATCTAGTCTGTTTGCGGTGGTCCAAGAACATGCCGGAGGCCCATGTCTGCTCAGATGAGACCATTTCACCTAACAACGTCCCCTATATGTCCATAGACACAAAATTTTCCTTTTTGCCATCTTTGCACATACATAGATAGCGAGAATAAAATTTAGGATTCATAGTTTATAAAAAGTAACAAAATAGTCGCTCATGCATAGCTCAAGCATAGTTTATTATAATCATTAGAATCCAAATAGAAATAAATGAAAGGCCTAGTGGATTCCAAAATTATTACACATATGTTTAACCAAATATTTTTGGAGTTAGTTGTGAGTTGCACGGTCTCGTATTTCATGAAGGTCTATAAGAAAATCTGCAAAGTCATTTGGTGGATTGGGCTGAGGCGCAACCAGTTCACCCTAAAATTCTTATCCTTGTCCATATATGATGTCATCTCGCTCCTCCTCAACGATCATGGTGTGCATGATCACACAAGCACACCTTCTCCCTGCTCTATGTCCTAGCAGGGTGTCGAACAATGGTCCAACGATATTGGAGCATACCAAATGCCCGCTCCACATCCTTCCTAGAGGCCTCTTGATATTTAGCAAACCTACTCCCGGCCTCATCTATAGCCAAAAGTATCCATAATAATCCCTCACTCCTTGAATAAGGCACATGAAAATTTTCCTCAACAACCGAAGGCGTTGTCAAAAAAGAGGCGCCTTGTACAACAGATTTGTGCGATGAAAGTAGTCCCGCTAGAGTTGCTGATGGCCAGCCTCTTGGTTGTGGTTTAACGCTAAGCTTCGTACCGGCACCGAGCCCCTGAACTGTGGCCTTTTGTTCTCCTCGTGACCATGGACAAGAAGAGCCATGACCATTGCTTGTTGGCTCAAAATATGTAGAGCTCGTTGGGAACTCCAAGAGGAAGGTATGATGAGCACAGCAGCAAGTTTCCCTCAGTTATGAAACCAAGGTTATCGAACTAGTAGGAGTAAGGAAACAACTCCAAGGTGTTGCTAACAACTTGGAATCCCGCACAACACAACCACATAACTTTGCCCCAACTTACAATGAGGTTGTCAATCTCACTGGTTTTGCTGAAAACAAAGGATTAAACGTATAGTGTGGAAGATAGTAATTGCTTGCAGAAAGTAAACAATAAACGGTAAACAGTACATGGTATATCAATGGTAAAGGAATGGATTGGGGTCCATAGTTCACTAGAGGTGTCTCGCCTTAAGATAAATAGCATGTTGGGTGAACAAATTACATCGGGGCAATTGAGAGATTGAGAAAGCATAACAATGCATATACTAGACATCTTGACTCCTACGAGATTTGATTGGGCATTACAACATAATACATAGACCGTAATACAACTACATCTATGACTAATAATCCACCTTCAGGTTATCGTCCGAACCCCTTCCAGTATTAAGTTGCAACCAACAGATAATTGCATTAAGGAAAGTGTGTAAAGTAAACAATACAATACAAAGGAGGAGAACCAACCATCTAGGTACTGTATAGACCCATAGTCCAAGGGTGAACTACTCACGCATCCCTCCGGAGGCTGGCATGGTGATGAAGAAGGCCTCCGTGATGATCTCTCCCCTCCGGCAGGGTGCCGGGAAGAGCTTCGGATCCCCTCGGTCTAGGGATGGAGATGGCGACGGCTACATACTCTTTCGTGTATTTTTGATTGGGTCCTTAGGGTTTTAGTCCTGAAGGGCTTTCATAGGCGAAGGGGCAAGGTCGGTGGAGGCCTGAGGGATCCACACCACCTGTTGGCGCGCCCCCTGGCCGCGCCGCCACAGGGTGTGGCCACCTCGTGGCCCCCTTGGCTGCCCTTCGGACTCCGTGTTGCTTCCAGTAAAATATTGACTTTGGCTATTGTCCCGTCCAATTCCGAGAATATTTCTTTACTAGCTTTTCTGAAACCAAAAACTGCAGAAAACAGGCAACTAGCACTATGGCATCTTGTTAATAGGTTAGTTCCCGAAAATGTATAAAAATACCTCAAAGTGTGAACAAAACATAAGAAAGTTGATATAAAACAAGCATGGAGCATCAAAAATTATAGATACGTTTATGACGTATCAAGCATCCCCAAGTTTAACTTCTGCTCGTCCTTGAGTAGGTAAGTGATAAAAAGAATAATTTTTGAGGTGACATGCACTATCACAATCTTGATCAAGATATTTGTAAAGCATTGATAGCTGGGATCAAAGTACTCTAAACATAAGCATGAAAGATAGAGTTCTAACAATAAGACATAGCAACTATGTTGTAACATGAAAAGGTACAAAAAAAGATCATGAATAACAATACATTGAAAGACGTTTGTTTGTTTCACATATAGAAAACATAATAAGAGTGGTATTCAGCTTGTCCCTCATGGTATAGCAAAACATAAATGCATAGGACACCTTGAAAGTTCATAAGGGTTACTAGATACAAATAATTTAAGAACAAGCAATATCAAAATTATGAATCAGTCAACAAGTTTTGGGACAATGCACATTAAATTAAGAATGACCACTATGATCTCTCAATAGGTGCATAAAGATAGAAGATGGATACTCAACATAAAAGTAAAAAAGAAAGGCCCTTCACAAAGGGAAGCAGGGATTCAAGTTTCATAAAGAGCTTCCAAAAATTATGGTACTTATTAGCTTTCAACTCTCATTACCCCTATCATAAGCATCTTGAGGTGATTAAGGTTAAAGTGGCACATATATGAAGATATGCTTGACAAGTTATAAGATAAAAATCTCATGCCCCTTGCTTACGAGTACCGAACCTCATGCTACTCAACTTTAGTCACAAGTAAGTTCTTGTCATTGTAAGTACATGTGTATCATAGAGAAACGCCAACGGGGTACCCCTTTCCCCATGGCACAGGAGCTATCCCATATCAAAATGACAAGGCAATAGACAATGAGCATCTCAGCGATATTTTTATTTGCTATTTGCATAGGTTTTTATTGAGGATGCTTCACAGAATGCTCACTATGGTTATGCTGCAAGTTTCCACCATGATTAGGCATGGCTTAGGCTAGCTGCCCAGGCGTTTCTCTAACACACATACAAACTCCATGAGCTTACAAGCTCCCCTTTTATTTCACACCGCCGGGATCCATAAACAAAAGAACATGATATCAACTGAATAATAAGTGCAATGTTGAAAGCGTTCCCCATGGTAACATGGTTCTGCTAATTCACAACTTATAAAGTGCAAGCATATAAGCAACATAGATGGACACAATGGTTCAAGTTTATTAAGTTCAAGAAAATAAAGTGTGCCATCAAGTTCGTGAGAGCTTTAATCACCAATTTTCACATAACAAGTTTAATTTGGAAGGTGGATAAAAACATGAATATACTTGGAATGGTGTAACACACCATGCATAGGAATTTATAGTGGACTCTTTGGAATAACTTGGTTTTCTTGGAGGTTGGATACATGAGTGGAACTCATACTTGGTACAGGTGGAGGCTAGCAAAATACTAGGAGCGACCAACTAAGAGAGCAATAATGGCCACAATCATGCAAAGCGACAAAACATTATTAATTAAAGCATAAAGTGATATTACAAGTAAAAAACTAAATGATCATAGAGGATAAGTTGACTGGTTCATAGTCTTAACATGGTGTAAGCATGTGCCAAGTCAACCCAAATAAAGCATCAAAGGAGAATACCACAATATTATGCTTTTGTATGCTAAAACAACGCATGATTCTTTCAAGGCACATTAAGCAATCTCAGTTGTTTGGACTAAGTCATGCTATAACAATAATCACTAAGCATAAGGTCAAATCAATATCAAAAATGACATGGTAAAGTCTAGGTGATAGTCAAAACAAGCTCCTTTTGTACCACTAATAAGCATGAAACTTCCTACTCTTTTCTAATTACCAATCAACTTATTTGAAACCACATATGAATGCGGGGGTCCAACTAATTTATTTAAGAAAACCAAACAAAATAAAACTAAATACAAAAACAAAGACGCTCCAAGAACAACACAATTGTGCATGAAACAATAAAAATAAAGTGTTTTGGAAGAAAACCTGAGATTTTTATTGATGAAGAAAGGGGATGCCTTGGGCATCCCCAAGCTTTGACGCTTGTACTTCTTGAATATTTCTTGGGGCGACACGGGTGGCATCCCCAAGCTTGAGCTTTTGTCCATACTTCATCTCATCACATTATTCTTCCCTACACTTGAAAATTTCCTTCATAGAAAACTTCACACAATCTTCATTAGCAACATTAGTGTATTCAAAATAATAAGTCTTTGGGTTTAATTTCAACACAAGTAAAAATTCCATTAAAACACAAGCTACTGTAGCAATTCCTTCTAAAAGCTCAAGTGATCAAAGAGAACTCAAAGAGAAAGAGATTAAGAAACAAATGCAAATAATGGCAGAAATCTGTCAAAATAGACCAGCATGTAAAAAACGATTTTTTCGAAGACCTTCTGTTGCTCAAATCGAAAAGTACTAAAATAACTAAATTTATATAACAACCTGGAGCATAAGCACAGAAAATTACAGCTCAATACTACGTACATGGATTTTTCACGATTTTTATAGTGAAGCACAAAAATCTATTTTGGGACAGCAACTTTCTCAAGTCTTACTTCTCTCTCATTAGAGGTTATTCTTGGCAGAAAAACCACACAAAAAAGATAAGGAGAGGTTATTACTGAAGCAATAACTTCCAAGACTCAACAAAAGAAAAACTAACTGAATTTTTTTGGGTTATCTCCCAATAGTGCTTTTCTTTAACGCCTTTCAGCTAGGCATAGGAAGCAAGATTCAAGTATTTTCAAATGAAGAAGCATTAAGAGAAAATTTTGTTTTAATAGGAGAGGCAAAAGTTATCTTCTCTCTCTTCTTAGGGAAGTGTTCTATACCTTTATTGAGTGGGAATTGATATTTAATGGTGTCTTCCTTCATATCAATAATGGCACCAATAGTTCTAAGAAAAGGTCTTCCTGAAATAATAGGACAAGAAGCAATGCATTCAACATCCAAAACATAGAAATCAACGGGGACATAGGTATTGTTAACCATAATAAGAACATCATTGATACTCCCCATGAGTTTCTTTTTAGCATTATCATCAAGTTGGACATCTAAATAACAATCTTCTAATGGTGGCAAATTAAGCATTTCATAAATCTTTCTAGGCATAATAGAGACACTAGTACCAAGATCACATAAAGATTTGAGATCAAAATCATTCACTTTCATATTAATGATGGGTTCCCAACCATCTTCTAATTTCCTAGGAATAAAAGCTTTATGTTTCAATTTTTCTTCTTTAATTTTTATGAGAGCATCTGTAATGTGTTTTGTAAAGGCCATATTCATAGCACTAGCATTAGGACTTCTAGCAAGCTTTTGTAGGAACATAATTACTTCAGAAATATTGCAACAATCAAGATCAAAATCAAAATTACCATACAAGTTAGTAGAGCTATTGTTTCCCATATTTCGCAGAATTTCAACATTTTTATTGGAAAAGGTTCCATTGGTTTTAGGAATTGTTGCAAAAGTAATGGGGACTTCATGTGGTTTGCTAGCATCAACGTTGGTGGTAGTAATAGTACAAGTACTACTATTTCTAGCAATTTCATCTTCTCTTTCCCACTTAGCATGCAATTCAGCTAACAGTCTAACATTTTCATCAATTCTAACTTGTATGATATCGGTAGCAGCAAAGGGGTTTTCCATAGTTTAAGGTTTAGCAACCATTTTATTAATCAAAGAAGATTGTGCTTCAGACAAAGATGATATTTTTTTTTCAACATTCGAAAGTTTTTCCTCAACAGATTTATTGAAAGCAGTTTGTTTACTAATAAAATCCTTAAGCATGACTTCAAGTTCAGAGGGTACACTTCTATTGTTGTTGTAGGAATTTCCATAAGCATTATCATTATTGGGAGGATATGGCCTATATTACTACCAAAATTATTCCTATAGGCATTGTTGCTAAAATTATTATTTCTGATGAAGTTCACATCAACTTGCTCTTCTTGAGAAACCAAAGAGGCTAAGGGAACATGATTTGGATCAATATGAGCTTTTCCATTAACAAGCATAGACATAATAACATCAATTTTATCACTCAAGGAGGAGGTTTCTTCAACATAATTTACCTTCTTACCTTTTGGAGCTCTCTCAGTGTGCCATTCAGAATAGTTAACCATCATATTATCAAGGAGCTTTGTTGCAGCACCCAAAGTAATGGTCATAAAGGTGCCTCCAGCAGCAGAATCCAATAGATTTCTTGAAGAATAGTTCAGTCCTGCATAAAAAGTTTGGATAATCATCCAAGCAGCCAGTCCATGAGTGGGGCAATTCTTTACCAAAGATTTCATTCTTTCCCAAGCTTGAGCAACATGTTCATTATAAAATTGTTTAAATTTCATTATTTCACTTCTCATAGATATAATCTTAGCAGGAGGATAATATTTTCCAATGACAACATGTTTGCATTTAATCCAAGAATCAATACTATTTCTAGGTAGGGATAGCAATCATTCTTTAGCTTTTCCTCTCAAAGAGAAAGGAAACAATTTAAGCTTAATAATATCTCCATCTATATCCCTATGTTTTTGCATCTCATAAAGTTCAACAAAGTTATTAAGGTGAGCACCAGCAGCATCAGTACCAGTACTAGAGAATTGTTCTTCCATAACAATATTGAGCAAAGCAGGTTTAATTTCAAAGAAAGCAGCTTCAGGAATGGGTGGAGCAATGGATGTGCACACGAAATCATGTTTGTGCTAGTGAAGTCACACAACTTAGTGTTTTCAAGAGTAGTCATTTTTTGTAAGATTAAAGCAAGCCAATAGAAATAGAAACTAAAATAGGAACTAATTTTTTTGTGTTTTTTATAAAAGAAGCAAACCAATACAACTATTTTTTGTGTTTTAAAAAAATAAACAAGCTAAATGAAGCAAAATAAACTAAGCAAAACCAAAACAAAGTAAAGAGATTGGTTGTGAGAGACTCCCCTTGAAAGAATCTTCTTTCTCCCTGAAAAGTGATTGACGAGGAGGAAGGGATTGAAGCTGTCCTTAACTCCCCGACAACGGCACCAGAAAAAAGCTGCTTGTTGGCTCAAAATATGTAGAGCTTGTTGGGAGCCCCAAGAGGACGGTATGATGAGTACAATAGCAAGCTTCCTCAGTTATGAAACCAAGGTTATCGAACTAGTAGGAGTAAGGAAACAACTCCAAGGTGTTGCTAGCAACTTGGAATCCTGCACAACACAACTACAGAACTTTGCCCCAAGTTACAATGAGGTTGTCAATCTCACTGGTTTTGCTGAAAACAAAGGATTAAACGTATAGTGTGGAAGATAGTAATTGCTTGCAGAAAGTAAACAGTAAACGGTAAATAGGAGATGGTATATCAATGGTAAAGGAATGGACTGGGGTCCATAGTTCACTAGAGATGTTTCTCCTTAACATAAATAGTATGTTGGATGAACAAATTACAGTAGGGCAATTGACAGATTGAGAAAGCATAACAATACATATACTAGACATCTTGACTCCTACGAGATTTGATTGGGCATTACAACATAATACATAGACCGTAATCCAACTGCATCTATAACTAATAATCTACCTTTAGGTTATCGTCCGAACCCCTTCCAGTATTAAGTTGCAAGCAACAGATAATTGCATTAAGCAAAGTGTGTAAAGTAAACAATACAATTGCCCCATGGACAAAGGATTGTTGTTTTCTCCCTAGTAGCAATAGCACATCTACAACCTTAGACATTTCTGTCACTTTCCCAGATTACTAGAGGCATGAACCCACTATCGAGCATAAATACTCCCTCTTGGAGTTGCAAGCATCTACTTGGCCAAGATAGATACTAACAACGGAGAGCATGCAAGATCACAAATAACATAGACATGATAGAATCAATAATCAATCTGACATAGTATCTCAATATCCATCGGATCCCTACAAACACAACATATAGGATTACAAATAGATGATCTTGATCATGAACGGAGCTCACAAGATCTAAACATGATAGCACAAAGGAGGAGAACCAACCATCTAGCTACTGTATGGACCCATAGTCCAAGGTGAACTACTCATGCATCACTCTGAAGGCTGGCATGGTGATGAAGAAGGCCTCCGAGATGATCTCTCCCCTCCGGCAGGGTGCCGTGAAGAGCTTCGGATCCCCCTATCTAGGGATGGAGATGGCGGCGGCTACAGACCATTTCATGGATTTTTGATCGGGTCCTTAGGATTTTCATCCCGGGGGGCTTTTATAGGCGAAGGGGCAAGGTTAGTGGAGGCCTGAGGGGCCCACACCACCTGGTGGCGTGCCCCCTGGCCGCGCCGCCACAGGGTATGGCCACCTCATGGCCCTCCTTTGGCTGCCCTTCGGACTCCGTGTTGCTTCGGGTAAAATATTGACTTTGGCTTTTGTCCCGTCCAATTTCAGGAATATTTCTTTACTAGCTTTTCTGAAACCAAAAACAGCAGAAAACATGCAACTGGCATTGTGGCATCTTGTTAATAGGTTAGTTCCGAAAAATGTATAAAAATACCTCAAAGTATGAACAAAACATAAAAAAGTTGATATAAAACAAGCATGGAGCATCAATAATTATAGATACGTTTATGACGTATCAACCATACAGAGCTCGGTGTCATCATCGGAGTCGTGCGACGATGTATTGATGACATAGTTGAAGAAGAACTCGTCTGAACTGTCCATAATATGAGGGCACGATAAATGGTCGAACATGTTGCCGGTGGCGAGGACCATAGGCGTGCATGAGGTGGTGGCGGCCGGGACGAGGCAATGGTGGTCATGAAAACGGCGAGTGGCCCAATCGCGTATAGCTACTGAACTGCCCAAACTGGTGGTGGAATCGGCCATGGCAGGCTAGGCGGTGGCACGAAGGTGGAATGGGCCAGATGTGTTCAGGTGGGATTAGGAAGCTATTGTGACTGGTGTGTGGTTGGCTGGCCGCCGCGAGTCAAACAAAAGGAAGCGCGACCCAGGTGTGCAGTTTGTCCGTGCCACCACAAAGCCAACCCAAATTTGGGCTAAGAATTCGATAATATAAACCGATACGCGGGGCATAGTTGGGCCTTGCCTCCTGTCCGGTCAGAGATTATTCAAATGGTCATGATCTATTTGTAGCGCGTTCGAGTTGTCCTTATGTCTGTTCGGGATTGTCACCTTGCACCTTACCTTTATTCAACATAATCCCAGAAAATGGAACAAAGCATTTTACCTCCCCTCACACTTTTCCACGAATCCTAAAGTAGGACAGATCCGAGGACCAGAAGTGTGCATGTACCCGCCGTGTACATGTAGGGGGTGTTTGGTAGCCTGCAATGGATTTGGGGATCACCGGCGCATGTCCATAGCCAGCAGAGCTACGCACATACAAGCGATAAGCCACCTTTCACATTTCGTTTGGTAGCCTGCATGGAGATTTTTTGCATGAGGACAGATACGGAACTCAGCTGTTTGGTTGCCTGCACTTGTTTCACTATCACATTGACACACACTAAAATAGTCATTAGCAGTGATCTCGTTCTTCTTGCTGAAGGACTATGAGGGTGATGGAGGGCGATGGGCACCTGCACTGACTGGCGCAATAGCCGGCGATGGTGATGGATGGTGACGACTTGTTCCTAAACCTCATTTTCACCCACAACTTGAAGCTCATGCATGTGCAAGTTGAGGTGTGCCGTGCCTTTGTGTTGAACCTTCTTACACGGTTTGGTGTTGCTTATCGACTAGCTACAGGACTGGGATCGACTTGGATCACCATGGCATCTCTCAAGGAAAACTTGCAGTTGGGAGAACCACTCCTCGAGGTTAGTTTCTCTACTATCTCTTCTACGTTCAAGTCTAGGACTAGCCTAGCTGTTTACAAAAATTGGAATATAATGTTTCAACAATATGTTACAAACATATCAGTATAATTTGGAGAGACGTTCGTCTGATGCCCAACGTAACATATATTGCATTGCATATGGCTGTCATATCAGTTCTTGGACAATAAAATGTTGGAAACAACTGGATCGATCTCTTGTCCTTTTGCCGTTACAGACTAGCGCATCATGACCTGCATATTGCTGTGCTGAGATCTGCAAAATACTGTCTGTTACATGCGTGATGCAATACTGTTTTTTGTTAGTATATATTGTCACTGAAAAAGGAAGGCATGCTTCGCAACATCAGTAAACAGCAAAAGCATTGGCACCAATTTCTGCATGCTCTTCACATTCTGATTCTAGGCTACTTATTATCATGTACGGAGATACTTCTATTAGATGATGTTTGCCCAAAAATTGTTGTCCTATACTACTAAAGATAATTTGCTGTCTTGTTACAGGATTCAGTAGTAGTACACGGAGGGGACCAAATTGTTGACATTAAAGGAACTCCAACTCCTGTCGTGAAGAACCGCACCGGCAGTTGGAAAGCATGCAAGTTTATCTTAGGTAAGTGGAGACTATCAAGTTTTCATATTTCAGTTCACGTGTCCAAATTTTGTGCTCATACTGCACAGACAGATGATGATCCTTCCACTATATTAGTATTATTAGTAAGAGAATCGTCTTGGGATTTGCTTTGGACATACTACATCTGTGTTCTGACTTACATTGCAGTGACTGAATGCTTCGAGGAGCTAGCGTACTACGGGATCCAGTTCAACCTGGTGACTTTCCTCAGGACGACATTGCAGGAGAGCAATGTCTCGGCAGCGAGAAACTACACGAACTGGCAGGGCACCTGCTACATCGCTCCCCTCGTCGGAGCTATCGTGGCGGACTCCTATCTGGGAAGATACCTCACCACAAAATGGAACAAAGCATTTTACCTCCCCTCACACTTTTCCACGAATCCTAAAGTAGGACAGATCCGAGGACCAGAAGTGTGCATGTACCCGCCGTGTACATGTAGGGGGTGTTTGGTAGCCTGCAATGGATTTGGGGATCACCGGCGCATGTCCATAGCCAGCAGAGCTACGCACATACAAGCGATAAGCCACCTTTCACATTTCGTTTGGTAGCCTGCATGGAGATTTTTTGCATGAGGACAGATACGGAACTCAGCTGTTTGGTTGCCTGCACTTGTTTCACTATCACATTGACACACACTAAAATAGTCATTAGCAGTGATCTCGTTCTTCTTGCTGAAGGACTATGAGGGTGATGGAGGGCGATGGGCACCTGCACTGACTGGCGCAATAGCCGGCGATGGTGATGGATGGTGACGACTTGTTCCTAAACCTCATTTTCACCCACAACTTGAAGCTCATGCATGTGCAAGTTGAGAAGCTACAAAGGGATCCCTATACCTGCATCAAAATGCAAAACTTGCAATACGAAAATTATGGGGAATAGCAAGATCAAGCTACCCCTGAAAGGAAATTTCGAACCGTTGAGTGTGTGCGATGAATCTAACAAAATTCACGCACAAAAACTCCAACTTTTATCATGAATCTAAGAAGATGCAGGTCACCAATCTCGAAGCTGATGGTCAGGATGGAACCCCATCATCGATACACATCTTTTTCATGTAGAGCATGATTTGAGTCAGGGAATATTTGTGTTGATTGAAAGAGGATACTAAGAGCGTTTGAGTGAGGAGAGAGAACGAGCTCATCTTCCTCATGTACACCTACGGAGAACACCTACCATCTACACAGAGATCTATATACCTGCATCAAAATACAAAACTTGCAACACAAAAATTGTGGGGAATAACATGATCAAACTACTCCTTATAGGAAATTTCGGACGGTTGCTTCTGTGCGACAAATCCGAAGAAACAAGCCCAAAAAAGCTCCAACTTTGATCATAAATCTGAGAAGATATAGTTTACCAACCTCGAAGCCCACGGTCAGAATGGAACCCATCGTCGATGTGCATCTTTTTCATGTAGAGATCGACTCGATTTGAATCTTGTATGTGCTAATCACAAGTTGTGAAGATTAAGCCTGTTTAGAGAAGAGAGAGAAAGGGGAGGGGGAGACAGTGTTGCACGCGTTCCTGCACTCGTGCGCTCGCCCGAGTCAGGCGCACCGAAAACGGCTGATTCGACCGTTGTCCCTAGGCCTGGTTTCGGCCTGCTTTAAGACTCGCGTGGGCCACAACGTGGTGGTAATCGAGCCGTTTTCGTCGCTCGCCAGCCTGCCCCGAGCGTATGCAGCCTACCAAACGCGCCCGTACATTTTCGTTTGGGACAGATCTGCAAATGTGGTTTGCAAAAAATATTTGGTAAAGACATATTCAAATTAGCCCTGATTGAGATTCCGCACATTAAAATAATTGACTAAGGAAAGCAAAGGTTATATTCCTTTTGGTTAAATCTTGGGAAGGTCCTGAATTCAGAATATCATTTGATAATATTTCAACCAATGTGGAGTAGTAGTGTTTCATATCATATCTCCGTCCCTTTAAATGACACATTTTAAAAACCATGCAATCCCAAACACCCTGGCACAGAAGCATTTAATTTCTGTAATTACTCCGGCGGCGTGCTCTCCTCACCTCCCGCATATTCCTTTTCCCTCCCGTAGCTGCCGGTGTGAAGCTTTAAAGAGGGAATCAATCAATGTCACCTTTAGAGATGATGCAATTAAATGGCAACCCTTTTCATTTTGAGCATACTCTAGTACTACTAGTGAACTCTACAGTACTAGTATTATTTTACTTATTTTGTACTGTAGAAATTCGACCCTGGGCATTGTTAGATCTATAAATTGGGGTGTGCCGTGCCTTTGTGTTGAACCTTCTTACACGGTTTGGTGTTGCTTATCGACTAGCTACAGGACTGGGATCGACTTGGATCACCATGGCATCTCTCAAGGAAAACTTGCAGTTGGGAGAACCACTCCTCGAGGTTAGTTTCTCTACTATCTCTTCTACGTTCAAGTCTAGGACTAGCCTAGCTGTTTACAAAAATTGGAATATAATGTTTCAACAATATGTTACAAACATATCAGTATAATTTGGAGAGACGTTCGTCTGATGCCCAACGTAACATATATTGCATTGCATATGGCTGTCATATCAGTTCTTGGACAATAAAATGTTGGAAACAACTGGATCGATCTCTTGTCCTTTTGCCGTTACAGACTAGCGCATCATGACCTGCATATTGCTGTGCTGAGATCTGCAAAATACTGTCTGTTACATGCGTGATGCAATACTGTTTTTTGTTAGTATATATTGTCACTGAAAAAGGAAGGCATGCTTCGCAACATCAGTAAACAGCAAAAGCATTGGCACCAATTTCTGCATGCTCTTCACATTCTGATTCTAGGCTACTTATTATCATGTACGGAGATACTTCTATTAGATGATGTTTGCCCAAAAATTGTTGTCCTATACTACTAAAGATAATTTGCTGTCTTGTTACAGGATTCAGTAGTAGTACACGGAGGGGACCAAATTGTTGACATTAAAGGAACTCCAACTCCTGTCGTGAAGAACCGCACCGGCAGTTGGAAAGCATGCAAGTTTATCTTAGGTAAGTGGAGACTATCAAGTTTTCATATTTCAGTTCACGTGTCCAAATTTTGTGCTCATACTGCACAGACAGATGATGATCCTTCCACTATATTAGTATTATTAGTAAGAGAATCGTCTTGGGATTTGCTTTGGACATACTACATCTGTGTTCTGACTTACATTGCAGTGACTGAATGCTTCGAGGAGCTAGCGTACTACGGGATCCAGTTCAACCTGGTGACTTTCCTCAGGACGACATTGCAGGAGAGCAATGTCTCGGCAGCGAGAAACTACACGAACTGGCAGGGCACCTGCTACATCGCTCCCCTCGTCGGAGCTATCGTGGCGGACTCCTATCTGGGAAGATACCTCACCACACTGGCCTTCTTCGCAGTCTACCTAATGGTAAGCACACGCAAACTAATCCCTTCGATGCCATGCATGCTGTTAATTAACTAGCCAGGATCGTCCTATTCTACGTTTTGTGCTTTTTGCAACACAAGGGAATGGCGGCAATGTCGATTTCAGCATCGTTCCCGGCGGCGGCATGCACCGGGCTAGACTGCCTGCAGGACGGCTCACCGTCTTCATCCTCCCAGTCTGTCGTCTTCTTCCTTGGCCTGTACATGATGGCCATCGGAGCCGGCGGCATCAAGCCCTGCGTGTCCTCCTTCGGCGCCGACCAGTTCGACGACGGCGTGCCAGCGGAGAGGCTGAAGAAGAACTCCTTCTTCAACTGGTTCTTCTTCTCCATCTACATCGGCAGCTTCGTCTCCGGCACCGTCGTCGTGTGGGTGCAGGACCACTGCGGGTGGGTCATAGGCCTCTGGATCCCGACCCTATTCATCGCCTTGGCTATCGGAAGCTTCTTGCTGGGCTCAACTTCGTACAGGGTGCAGAAGCCTCTAGGAAGTCCACTCGAAAGGGTTTCACAGGTTGTCGTGGTGGCGTTCCTGAAACGGAATGTAGGTTTGCCGCGTGATGTTTCTCTTCTCTACGAATTACCGGAGGATAAATCAATAGCGGACGACGGTGCCAAGAAATTGCAGCACACACCAGTGCTCAGGTAACTAGCTAGTTATATGAACTGTACTAATGGACAGAGGGCTGGATTTTTGTATGTGACTGATTGCAAGTTTTTTCTTGTGAAGTTTCCTGGACAAGGCTGCAGTGATTTCTTCGACGGATGAGCTTACTTCTGAACCATGGAGGCTCTGCACTGTCACGCAAGTCGAGGAGCTCAAGATCGTGATCGGCATGCTCCCGATCTGGGCCACAGGGATCGTGTACTTCTCCGTCCTCGCGCAGTTCTCCTCGACGTTCCTAGAGCAGGGGAGGATGATGGACACGGTGGTCGGGGCGTTCGCCATCCCTCCGGCGTCGCTGGCCTCCTTCGACGCCGTCAGCGTCATCCTCTTCGTGCCCGTCTACGACAGGGTGCTCATCCCGGTGGCCAGGAGGTTCACCGGCAACGAGCGCGGGTTCTCGGAGCTGCAAAGGTTCGGGATCGGACTGTTCCTCTCCGTCCTGGTCATGGGGGGCGCCGCGGTGGTCGAGACGCGACGGCTAGCGCTCGACCGGATGGCGGCGCCGCCGATGTGCATCCTGTGGCAGGTGCCGCAGTACCTCCTCGTCGGCGCCAGCGTCGTGTTCGCGTGCGTCGGGCAGTCGGAGTTCTTCTACAACGAGGCGCCGGAGTCGATGCGGAGCCTCTGCTCCGCGCTGGGCCTCCTCACGGTGTCGCTCGGGAGCTACCTCAGCTCGCTCGTGGTGACCGTCGTGTCCAGCGTCACCACGAGGGGCGGCGAGCCCGGGTGGATACCTGATAACCTCAACGACGGCCACCTCGACCGCTTCTTCTGGCTCATCGCCGCGCTCAGCTCGCTGAATCTGGTGGTTTTCGTCTGCTGTGCCAAGAGATACAAGTGCAAGAATGTTTTGTAGCCTTAGAAATTGCCTTCTAGATTTGTATTTCATGTTTTGAGATAGTTTGTACGTTCATAGATGTGAAATGATTCATTTTTTCACTCCTAAGTTTAGTTTTACAAGTATACATTTGTATTGTATCCATGTGTCTTCTTTTTTTGTTGACAATCAATACAAAAGGCAATAATAGTTGTATTGATTCTAGATTGATATTGTCGTATTGCGTATTGCGTGATTACATTGTGAGCCCTTAGGTTGTTTATATAGTACTCCTACTAGACTTCTCTTTGCGGCATCCGGACGCGGCCACAGGCAGAACGGTTAATGATATGATAGCGCTACATGTTATCGTAAGAGAAAGGACCCTAAGAAGCAGAACATGGTAATAAACACGTCGATTAAAGAATAGTCGATGATCAAATCATTTGAAACTGTCAACTATAACGTTTTACAACATGTCGACGAAGCAAAAATAAATAAATTCTTATGTTTTCGTGTGACAATAACGTCTAGGACGTCGAGGTAAGACGTGCACGTGCATCACACACGACGTGCGTCCGAGAAAACGCTTATACGGAACGATATAAGAGACGGTATCACACACGATCTGATAGCCATGACCCGACCTACGAAGCATACATGACGTGTGTCCGAGAAAACGCTCGTACAACGATATAAGACACAATCTAGGACACATTCGATACCCACGCCCCGACGAAACAACCTTTGTAGCTCAAATCGAACGTAAAACCGGAAATCTGATCGTCGGTAATACAACGAAAAGTCAAAGCGCTTTAGGAAGAAGTAAACGTACGAAACACGTCTAGCAAGAAAATACATTAACCGACGCTTTTTTTTATTTGATTATTTAATCCGGCTACATAGGCAAGAGGTAGAAAACAAAAGTTGTCCTTGACGCACATACGTAAAAGGGAGCTATTCTTTGATTCAATCCGATCGGAAACATAGAAAACGAAACAAAACGTTTTCTCACATACGCATATACACGTAAAATAGCGACAATTTATTTATTCAATCCGATTAAAAAACATAAGTATAAATATTACAGAGACAATAATCTGATTATCAAGTCAAACATTATAACAATATTTTTTCTTAGTCTCGCACGTGGTGATTTTTTTAATTACATACCAAAGTATTACGATATTTCCAACAGCTAAACACATCGATTACAAATAAAACCGACATAGAAACACCTTTTTTTAATCTGACGCAAACAAACACATTATAGATTCCTTGTCTCGTATTACAAACCTAACTATTACACAGTCATAACTTTTCCAGTAAACTAAACGAGTAAAAAGTCCTATCGGACATTTTACACCTACTCCTAGCTATCACTACTCCTACTCCAACCTACGAGAAAAGTCGGAAGAAGCTAGTTCATCGTCCATGACAGCATGCGTGAAGACCTGTCCGTGGAAGCATTAGGGCACGCAGATGGCATGTTGATCCTCCCGAAGCGCCGGTTGTTGTCCTGTAGCAGTGACGATAATAGACGACTTAGCAGGTAGGTTACCCGGCACGGAAGAAGAGCCAAGGAGAGAGACGCGTAGATGATCACGGTGTGCTTCTTGAGGCGACGACGCTCGTCCTCTCCATCTTTGCTGCCTACCTGCGTCGCCGGAATTAGAGCACCTGTGATCACAGACGAAGAAACGAAGTAAGAATTTAAAAACGGATTGAGCATGATGCGGAAGCAGAAAAAAGTGACGGAAGAGAGCCTTACCAGCGTACGCGATGAAGGAAGAAGCGTACGATACCGAGACTACCACGGAGCCGGTCTGATTGCAGGGTCGTGCGTCCTATACATCGAAGTGGTTCTGGGCACGCATCATGTTCGCCCTCATCAGCGATGCCAGAAGTGGAATGCCGAAGGAATGCCCGAGCTAAAGAAAACAGAGCGGAAGTGGCAGTGGAGGTGGGAGAGAAGAAAGGGTACGTAATGCATTAAGGAGAAAGGAGTTGTCGCTCGGTGCTTTATAGCCAATGCGTGAGCACGAAAATAAGGGATGCTAAAAGCTCGTCTCTCCACCGCGATAACTCGTGGATGCCTCTAGTCTAGGAAACCAGCTGGGATCTCGCCCGCAAGAACCCGTGTCCGTCAAAAGTTTACGTGGTCACGACAGCTTTGGACGGGACCCAACGTATGACCTTGCCGTAGGAACCCGCGGGCACCTATACCCTACGACGCCAGCTCTGCTATCGTCAGATCCATCGTATGATATCTCCGCGAGAAAACATGTACGCATATGGTCTACACTGCCAGCTCGTCTCTCTGCTGCGAGAACGAGCATCCGCCCATGCCTTCTGATGCCAGCTTGCCTCTCCGCCACGCCATGTATGCTCGTATAGGTTCCTACTACCCGGTGGATGCGGAGCCGTGTCGTGTCGGGAACGCTCTCACCACACGCATTCGAGCCCGCGGACGATGACAATGGGCCCATGTCGCACGTGTGGCCCACCTTCCAACGACACGGGGTACGCCGCCATGCGGTATATCCGTCCGTGGTATGGAATCTTTCGCCCTGACCCGTAGCAGGCCCCACCTCACGGGATAGCAGGGCTCCTTGTCGACGTCTCCGTGTGTCCTCCTCGGCCTCCATCCCACAACCGAAAAGAATCGGAACGACGTGGATAGTAGTTTGAGCCGAAACAATCTAGCGCTATTATTTACCCCTGATTAGAAGACTTGGGGACTAATAAGCGTAGTTGAGGTAGAAGCCTAAACTATAAAATATAGCAATCTGTGATCTACTCTAATCCATAATCGTGGTGTACTCTAACAACCCCCGTCCCCCCCCCGTACAGTCGGATCGGTTGTGAAGAGAACATCAGGAGCGTCGTGTATGATCCTACTGGAGCATAAGCCAAAGACATCGACTAGAGGGGGATGATATACCTTCATGCCGATGTCAACGTAGCTGAGAGTGAGGGTGTCGTGGTCGATGGTTTTGTTGGAGTGTTGGTGATGTAGTCGCCATTGATGAAGTCCTTGAGATTGATGTAGTTGTGGTCGGTGTCATCGTTGAGCCTAGGGGAAGTCGCCAGAGTAATAAAATAGTAAAAGGTGGTTGTAGTGGTAGTTAACTCATGGTAGACGTAGTTGGAGTTGTGGTAGTAGAGGTACGCTACATGTCATGCCGAGCTTGCCAAATTAGGAAGCACCCCGGGGACGAAGGCATGCGTCTGTGTTGCCAATATTGGATGTGCGAAGATAGGGACCATCATGAACCATACGAGCCAGAGTCGGAGGGAGTAGCAGAAAAGACCTTCGTGTATGATCGGTTGCGCGCCATATGCGCCAGAGTCGACGAAGTGGTTGACCAAAAGCGGTGCAAATAAAAATTAGACTGCAACTCTAGTGGTGAGGTCATAGTGGACGAAGACGGAAAGGTGTTTGTCGATGGAGATTGAACTGTAGCTATAGTAGATGTCGGGGAACAAACCCGTTTTATTCATCCACATGCATGAGCTCTTTCTCGTTTGTTGAAGGAGAGGTTGTAGATGTCGGGGATCAAACTTGTGTTATTCATCTACTTGCAGGAGCGTGGCGACGTAGAAACCGTTGGCGTTGATGAAGACCTTGATTGGTGGTGGTGGCGACGATGTAGTTTGTGCAACGAAGTTGTTGGTGTAGAACTTGATGTAGATGGTTGTTGGTGACCTCGAGCGATGCTGATGCGGCCTTTTGTTGACGGCTAGGGGCATACTCGAGCACATTTGTCTCGGTTGATGTTGGCGAAGATGAGCCGGTGTGGTGACGACTGGCGGATGAAGAAGCCAGCGACGATACAGGGAGGCGTCCCTTGGGGGGCCAGGCATAGCCTCCTTGGCATGATCGTTGGCAAAGATTTGCCTGAGATGAGACTATGCCGAGGTTGGAGTATAGACGGGTGATGATGACATACGGTGGTGGACGACGCAATCCGATCTATGATAAGAAGAAGCGCCGATCAAGTGGTCGCTGAGAAAATTTTGATGAAATCTATTAGATCTAATGTACGAGTTGTGTGGCCCCCAACAGAGATTGATCTCTACGGGGGTGGCACGGCGGAAATGGTGGGCTAAACCCTAGGCTGAGAGACGAGTGGCTCTAATACCATGAAGGCAATAATATTTGTATTGATTCTAGATTGATATTGCGTATTGCGTAATTACATTATGAGTTCTTAGGCTATTTATATAGTACGAGAAGACTTGTATACTAAGAAGTCTAGTAGAGATAGAATCCTAAACTACAAAATATAGCAATCCGTGATCTACTCTGATACCTAATTGTAGTGTACTCTAACAAACCACGGTATTGTAATAGTGAAAGATATCGAAACCTTCACACTATTTTTTCTTCAACGAAATAATCTTGTATTGTTTGAAGACATGCATAGAAATATGACATAGAGACCAAACAGTGGATTGTGAATATCAACTAGGAGTTCTTCATTAATTTTTGCCTTTGATCTAGAATGCAAAAAATTACACGAAGACACATACTCAGCGCAATCATCAAAATAATTAACCAACATCATCATTTTAGGGGAAAGTAACTGAATAGCATATCGATGTTGTTAATGACATGAGAGTACGAACCACCATTATCGAGGATGTGGTAGCCAAGAGAAACATGAGAGCCAATTTTGCTAGGACTATCCTCCTCACGGCAAGCATACTAGAAAATCCAAATGATCTAGGGATGCGACATTTGAAGGGTCGTGCCTATAGAATTTTATCTTCCAGAACTAATGTTCAAATCGGGAAGGAACACTCATCGTTGGAAGGAGACCCAAAGAGAACTTACTGTAAATATTTTGTTCGTCATTGAAATGGTGGGAAAAACAAGATTACAACCCAAACCCCAACATAATCTAATGCAAAATTACTTTTGTAGAAAGTTCTAATCATACATTGAGTTCCTACCCCTCCCGATGCCTGCAAGGCCGGGAAGAGGGGGAGAGCTGGCTAAGGGTTGCTTGAGGGAGAGAACACGTATCCATGAGTCAAACTTTCATTTGTTTTCCCTGTTTGTTTTTATAATCTTGAAAACCAAAGAAGTCTAAGGCTCAGTTTGGCAGCTCAGTTTTAGTTAAACCAAAGTAAGAGATAATGCAGGTTTTGTAAAATTTTGTAGAAAGAATAAGTCTACACATCTTTCTTTAAAAGTGTAAAAACACCTTAGTTTTTGGAATAGTGTGATTCCAAAAAGACGGTATTTTTAGTGTAGCCAAATACTTTAAAGTACTCCCTCCAACCCATATTAGTTGACTTAGATTCACCTAGAGTCAACTAATATAGGTCGGAGGGAGTATTTGAAACCGATGAAGGTTTTCTAAAACCGTGTTTTCAAGAATACGTTGTACCCAAACAAAGTCTAAGAGCATCCTAGCGGTGCTCCAAAGGTCATTGGTCTGCCAGACCAAAAAGCACGTCCAGCTTGTTTCAAAATTCCAAACCGTTTGGTGCGGTCCAATAACGTGTCCGGCGCTTTTAGGACGCCTTCGTCTCACAGGAAGTGTTGCGGCCATGCCAGACACAAGATGCAACCATCGTGGGTAGGGTTGCAGAAGCGGGTACCGCATTAGCCCACAAAACAGCATGCATAAATTGTACTACAGCTCGCTATCCTGTTTCTACTTAATTTGTACTAATCGGAACGTGAGTCCGCCCCGCATAGCCTGTCGCCTGCAACCCTAGTCGTGGGCCAACTGTGCCATAGACCGAACGACACGATCTAAAATAAATGACTCATCGGTTCCCCATGAGGGTGTAGCGTCTACTCCCGTAATCTCTACGCTGGCGTAAATGCGAGCCACCAGCCTCTTCGTCTGCTCCAGCGATAAATGGAGCCCTGACACTTCTCCTATCTTACACAAGCATATCCTCATCCTCGCCTTCTCCACCACTGATGCGCTTGTCCTCCTCGTCGCCTTATCCATCACTAATTTTGTGTCTTGCCTCACCACCTAGCCTCAACATTGGCCTAGATCACCATGGCCGTGCACGAGCGTTTATCATCGCCGGATCTAACGCCTCCCACTTCGGACGACAAGGAGCCGGAGGCGTTCGACGCATTGGATGTTGACGACGAGGAGGAGTTGCCCGAGAAGGTGTCGGTCGATCCAGTGCAGCGAGCCCTCCTCGAATCCTTCGAGACTGCTCAGGAGAAGAGGAACGAGGCCCGCACCCTCAAGGATATCAACGTGGCCTTGAAGGCTTGCACCATGGAAATCTCCGAAGAGAGGGCGAGGGACAAAGGAGTGCGGCCACCTGCTCATGGAGACCGAGCGCTAAGCCATTATGCGCATAAGCGCGCGGAACAAGGCAGATGCATCTGTTTGTGAGGCTGTCCACCTTGCCTTCCCGCCAGGTGCGCGAAGAAGCAGAGGCGGCGAGGGTGAACCGACGGTGCTCAGACCAGCGGCGACGGAGCACCGACGGATGGTCAAAGCACGAGCTACGAAGCAAGCCTAGAGGAAGGCCGAGTGGGAGGCGAAGAAGTGGGGCGCAAAGGACGACGAGGCTGGTCCATCTCCCTAGGACAATGACGGTGCTTAGATTTAGGTTTAGGTCCAAATTTAGTTAAATTTCGTTCAGTTTAAATAAAATTTAGATTTCAGGTTAAAAGTCAATATACTATTGTGAACGCGACTGGGAGTGACATCCCAAACCGGATCTGACACTATTGCGCGACATGATTTGGTGGTGGGGTTTGGAGATGAAGAATAAAAAGAACTCCCCCCCCCCCCCCCCCCCCCGTTACTCCCTCCGTTTCAATGAATAAGACGCCATTGTTTTTCATGTTTTTTCTTTGATAAAGATTTACTCAAAATATATAAAAATTATTGGTATAAAACTAGCATCATTAGAAACTAGAAGTTTGTTTTAATATGAATCTAATGATACTAATTATATAAAAATATAATTAAGATATTATTGCTAAAAAAATAGGTCAAAGTTTGTTTTATAATACGCCTTATTCTTTAGGCTACTCATAGTGGGAGTAACTTAGCTAGTAATATGCATACTCATGCAATGCCACATAAGCAAATTGGTGACATGGCATGATAATTAATGAAGAAAGAGAGGGAGGTACTCCTTCTGTCCTGATTTAAAGGGCCTACACATATACCCAGGTCATTTATTTGACCAATAAAATATAGATTATTTAATATAAATGTTATATCATTAGAAAATTTAGATATTGTACTTTGTAATGATATAATTTTTGTATTAAATAATTAATATTTTATTGGTCAAATTAATAACCTAAGTATACGTGTAGCCTTTAAAATGGGACAGAGGGAGTAGTAACTTAGCTTACCATAACATCACACATACCCAGATCATATGTGTCTACAACCTAATTAAGTAGTCTTTGTATCACACCACACACATGTTACTACCTAATACTATGGACTAGTAACATGTGCAAGTTACTAGTCTAAGTTACTTACCTCTATGATCAGCCTTAGAGTATCTCCACTCAGGGTCTTCAAAGCCCCTCAAAAGGCCTACGAGGGCCGCCGATGCCAAAAAAGGCGCCCAGCCGCGACCCTCATTTCAGAATTTCCGCCGGCACGGCCTAATTATTTAGCCGGCGGCCCCAGACGAAACCCAATGTACAGGGAGGCAAGCGGGGGCGCCATCGTGTCGAGAAAATGTTACGGGCCAGCCTTGTCGGTGACAAACGGCCAGAAATCCTGTCATATACCCTTTCGACCCCCGACCCCCTGGCGGCCGCCGCGACCATCCCTACCTCGCCGTCGGGAACCCGCCTCCGATAGCACTTCCCACCGCCAAATAAACCCACGCCGCCTCTTTCTCCACCGTCCTTGCGTCCAACCACCGGTCGGCGAACCTCTGCTCCCACCCGACTTTCTCCCCGCACACAAGGTGTTCGACCATTTGCCAAGGCGATGGACTCGGACGACGAGGAGGTCATGGCCGCTCTGATGGATGAGGAGGTCGCTGCGATCAATGCAACGGCGGCCGGGGACGACAAGCACCTGTCTATCCTCCTCGCCCTTATGTCCATGATCATCGAGGAGGACAAGCCGGTCCACGACGACTCGGCGCCTGGACGCCGCAAGAGCAAGCCGAGGCAGAGAATGGAAGTGTACTGCATGTTGTATGCAGACTACTTCGCCGATGATCCAGTGCACGGCGATGTCACATTCCACCGCCGTTTCAGGATGAGCAGGAAGCTCTTCCTCAAGATCGTCGAGAAGATGAGGGAGTTCGATGACTACTTCAAGCTGAAGAGGGACGTCGTCGGTATGTTTGGCTTCTCCACTATCCAGAAATGCACAGTTGCCCTTCAGATGCTAGCATATGGAATGCCTGGAGACACACAGGACGACTACATGCGCATGACCGAGTCCACGACCATTGATTGCATGTATAGGTTTTGCAGGGCAATTGTGGCCTGTTTGGCGACACATATCTGCGCACACCCAATGAAGGCGACACTGCTCGTCTGCTGGCACAGAATGCAGACAGAGGATTCCCTGGGATGCTTGGAAGCATCGACTGTATGCACTGGGCATGGAAGAATTGTTCGTTTGCAAACCAGGGCATGTACAAGGGCCACAAAGGAGCATGCAGTGTGGTTCTTGAGGCAATGGCTGATAAAGATCTCTGGATTTGGCATGCTTTCTTCGGGATGGCAGGATCTCACAATGACATCAACGTGCTCCAGTGCTCGGGTATGTTTGCCAAGTTTGTTTCAGGCAATTCTCCTGCTGTGGCTTATGAGATCAATGGCCACCAATATGACAAGGGTTACTATCTGACTGATGGCATCTATCCAAAGTGGTCAACATTTGTCAAGACCATTTCAAATGCAGTGCCTGAAGGGAAGAAAGCTTGGTTTGCTCAGTGCCAGGAGGCTTGCAGGAAAGATGTGGAGAGGGCATTTGGTGTGCTGCAAGATCGATTTGCCATTGTTCGGTATCCTGCGCTTACATGGTCCAAGGATCAGACGTGGAAGGTCATGACTGCTTGTAATCTTGCACAACATGATAATCGAGAGTGAGTGGGAGAACCCAGTGTTCGACACTCAACCATGCTATCGCCAGGGTCCTCTTGCAGATGTTGATCATCAGGTGCCTACTGACTTTGCCTCTTTCCTGGCCAAGTGTCAAGAACTTTGAGAGTCCAACACTCATCACCAGCTGCAAAATGATTTAATCGAGCATTTGTGAAACATAAAAGCAGCTCTCTAGTTTATTGGCCATTGTGATTCAAACTTGTTTAATTTGGGTGGTGTGTTAAATATAATTTATGTGTACTATGTTGAATTGAATAATTGTGTTAAATTTGTATTGAATTTGTGTTCTAATTTGATTGATTGCTTGTGTTAAAATAATTTAGAAAATTAAAAAAATGACTGGTTTAGGATACACGGCCAGTCTTCATTTCTGATTTCGCGTCTAAAAAATAAAAGACCACACCAGAGCCGTACGGGATCGGAGATGCTCTACTTCCATTGCATTTCAGAAGAAGAAAATAGTTCCATTGCATTCTTACCGCTCCATGGCCGCCGTCGAGGTCTGCGTCCTCGCCCCCGCCACCGAGCGCCAAAACTCTCGCCTCACCACTATGCGCCGCCGCGGTCGTCCTCGGCACCCACACCGCCACGCGTGCAAGCTCAAGGAGGCGCCCACCGCGCAGTCTATTCCTTCGATGATTTTGATCCCACAATGTCCCCATGGATCTAGCGAATGCGGTGCCGAGGTGATGGATCTCACTAACTTCTCCGATTCCGATACAGCCACCCCGAGGTCTCCGGCGCCGGAGTAGGCGATAACGCGTTGCTCACCTGCACTGACCTTCGCCGCGGCCACCACCTGCCGCTGAGTCCGCACGCCCCTTCTGTGATGATAAATAAATAAGAGAAGAGTGATGGGACCTGAGTGCAAAAAAGCTCTGCCCAGGTATTCAGCGCTAAGGACTCAGTGGTCAAACCCAGCCCAATACAGTACTGCCGTCTTCCAGTTCCTTGGTTAGCTCTCGCTGGTTCGGTCTCCGCGACGGAGGACCTCCATGGACGCAGCAGAAGAGAGGGGATTACTGGTCCATGAGGATGGGGATCATCAGCCGCTCCTTCTTCCATCCCTGGTCAATTTTACTGTTTTTTTTTTCTTCTTCATTTCTGAATTTCCATTGGTCAGACTACAGTTCATCCTAGTTAGTTCTGGCGTGTAGTGTAGAGTTCAAATTTCCTACAGTTCATCCTAGTAATTTGATAAATCCTTCATTCTATTGGATACAAAGTCCAAACTGAAACTGGAGACAGCAAGATGAGAGTCTCCCGAGTCCTTGCTTCGGTGATGTTGAAATTTCGATTGACGCACACCAGTTTTTCTAATTGTGCAGTAGTAATCTATTGGCCTCATTTGGAATTAAGGATTATGAAGGAAATTTTGTACATAATCACTTCTGTTTTTTCATAGTTAGGAAAATTAAGGGAAGTGCCCTTTTTTCAGCATGTCCTTAGGTGGTTAAGGCGTAAGACTGAGCCTGAGTGCTGCTATTTCTTAGCAGGATGCGAGTATTTACACAGGTGATGGGTCACTTGACATCAAAGGGCGTCCTGCTACAAGGCGCACCACAGGCGATTGGCGAGCATGCTTCTTCATCCTAGGTAACATATAGCGTTGTTCGTACACGGTTTGGCCCTTTGTTCCAGTCCGGCTAGCACTGACCATAGTTGTATGCTTGCGCAAGTTCTCAATAAATATTAAATTGAACGCCAGATTGCTTCTCTGTGCTGATTTTACGCGGTTTGGTAAAACCCATGTCGAGCGGTGCATATCGCATCAAAGTTTGGCAAAGTGTTTACTGAAGAAACTCCTTGTTTTCTCATAACAGATAATTATTGTAGTAGTGAGCTGTTTTCCCTAGTAAGCACATCCCCAAATGCATTTTGACTACGGATTAAACATTTAACCCATTGGGTGCTGCCTGTTAGTAATAATAGGATGCCAGTTTCTTCAAATTTACAGTTACAAGAATCCCATCTTTTATTTGGAGGTATATGAAATGAAAAAATTGTAACTAGCCTAAAGAGTAAATAGGAAATATGGTGCAAAATAATTTGGCGACTCTGTGCATATTTTGTATATGAGGTTTGGCAAGCTCTAGTAATGCTAATCTACTGACAGGGAATGAGTGTTGTGAGCGTCTGGCCTACTATGGAATTGCAAAAAATCTGGTCACTTATCTTAAAATAAAGCTTCATCAAGGCAATCTTGAAGCTGCAAGAAATGTCACCACTTGGCAAGGGACATGCTATCTGACTCCCCTTATTGGAGCCATCTTAGCAGATTCTTATTGGGGAAAGTACTGGACTATTGCTGTTTTCTCATCAATTTATTTTACTGTAAGTACAAGATAAAGTCAACCAGATTTTTTTCTATCTAAGTTGTTCCATAAAGCTTCATCCTGGCATAGAAAACAATGTTGCACATTCTACTTGGTAACTTGTGAGTACTTGAAGATAATAATCCGAAAGGTCTTTCCTTTTAAGTTAATATGCTGAACATGTTGATCTTGTTATATAAAGTTTGATTATGATGAACCAGCGATGTGTGCATCTTAATGTATTTACCAACCATTTTAATCTTTTATTTCTTCTTACTGAAGGGTCTGGCCGTTTTAACGCTTTCAGCATCACTTCCAGCACTTCAACCACCGTCATGCTTAGGATCTGTTTGTCCAGAAGCAAGCTTGCTACAGAATGGCTCATTTTTCCTAGGTCTATATATGATTGCCCTAGGGACTGGAGGTATTAAACCATGTGTGTCATCCTTTGGAGCTGACCAATTTGATGACACTGATCCAACAGAGAGAGTTAAGCAGGGTTCCTTCTTCAATTGGTTCTATTTCTCCATAAACATTGGTTCATTCATATCAGGCACTGTTATTGTTTGGATACAAGATAACTCAGGTTGGGGAATAGGGTTTGCGATTCCTACTGTATTTATGGCATTGGCTATTGCAAGCTTCTTTGCAGCCTCAAATAGGTATAGATTTCAGAAACCAGGTGGGAGCCCACTTACAAGAGTATGCCAGGTCGTAGTTGCAGCATTCCGTAAGTGGCATGTCAAAGTGCCACATGATGCTTCTCTACTATATGAAGTTGATGGTCAACATTCAGCAATACAGGGAAGCCGGAAGTTGGAACACACAAGCGAACTTGAGTAATTATCTTCCTTATAAGCTACATTATTGTCTTACTTTTAGTATGATATGTGGATGTATTTGTGCAAAGAATAAAGTTATTTGCAGGACTTGTGAAGACATTGAATTGTAAAACAACCTTCATTATGGTTTGCACTTGATATTGGCGGAAGATAAATACCTTTCTACAACCGAAGTAGAACGGACAGACCAAGGACACCATGCTATATGCATAGCAGTAATTCACATGGGTACTGGGAACACAGTTATGGCTACTGGTATCGATAGTGATCTATCTCATCTGATATCTGCAGATTAAATATATCTCAACACATGTTGATGAGTCTTTCTCAGACTTTTGAGTTGCAAGTGTAAATGTGTAAATGTGTAAATGTAATATAACTATAATTTCAGGATAGGGCTGGACTGCCACCTTTTGTATGACACTCACATTTTTTCCAGTATTTGTTCTGTAGCTAGCTTTCCTCTCAACTCCTTTGTCATATGACTATTACAACATTTAATCTAGGTTCCTTTTCTACAGATTCCTTGACAAGGCTGCCATCATATCACCTGGTGATGCCAAGAGTGACCTTTTGACAAATACATGGAGGCTGTGCACAATCACCCAGGTGGAAGAACTAAAGATCCTAGTAAGAATGTTCCCGGTTTTTGCAACTACAATCGTATTCAATGCGGTGTACGCTCAGAACTCTTCCATGTTCATAGAGCAGGGAATGGTTCTTGACAAGCGGGTTGGGTCTTTCAATGTTCCTCCTGCGTCCCTCTCGACTTTTGATGTAATCAGTGTCATTATATGGGTCCCACTATATGACCGTGTTGTCATACCTGTAGCTAGAAAGTTCACTGGAAGGGAAAAGGGTTTCTCTGAGCTACAGCGGATTGGCATTGGACTAGTCCTGTCCATTACTGCGATGATATCTGCAGCTCTTGTTGAGATGAAGCGCCTAGAGATTGCCATGTCTGAAGGTCTTACCCATGAAAAGGTTGCAGTTCCGATGAGCATTCTTTGGCAGATACCACAATATTTCTTTGTTGGCGCTGCCGAGGTTTTCACTAATATTGGTCAACTTGAGTTCTTCTACGATCAGGCCCCAGATGCCATGAGGAGTTTATGTGCTGCATTTGCGCTCGTTACGGTCTCAGCGGGGAGCTATTTAAGCTCAATCATATTGACCTTGGTGTCATATGTTACAACTCAAGGGGGAGACCCTGGATGGATCCCAGATAACTTGAATGAAGGCCATCTTGACCGTTTTTTTGGTTGATTGCCGGGATCAGCTTTGTCAATTTGCTGGTTTACATTGTCTGCGCAGTGAGATACAGGTATAAGAATGTGTGATGGTTATATAGCTACCGTGGGATCAGTTCCTGTAATTTCATGGAAGCAGTGCATCGTATAGACTAAACTGTAAGACATATCACGATGCCTTTGAGGAAAAAAAAAAGGGCCTTCAGTTGGGTTTTCTTTGCTATTCTTCTGGTGATAAATTTTAGAAAAATTCTTTGATAATTTGGTGATTGGGTTTTGTATGAAATGGATACCACCAGAATTATACAAAGCGTAATTTTTACATGCGTAGTTCAAAAAAAAAATCCTGTTCAAAAGCTAGCCAAATAGCACTATTCTACTGAATACTATGTGTTGCATGTGCAGGTAAGAACTAACACTACAGATGAGAAATTGAGAAGCCCCACAACCAAATCCAACATTATAAAGTAGAATTTGTGTCGTTGTTGCTGTTTTATCATTTCTTGCAAACCAGCATCTGTAAATAATGCTCATATTTACAAGATATTATGTTAAGGGAGGAAAGCAAATGTGCAAGGCATAGCAGCTAATGGCAGCCTGAGAAGGACAATCTCTTGAAGCTTGATGTTTCAATCACCTCACGTGAACATCTGCTGCACAACTGCACATCAAAATTTAGCCATGAAAGCAAACAAAATGGATTAGTTAAGCAACGAAGCAGGGGAGCTCTGCACCCACTAATGTGATAATAAGTAAATAAGAGAAGAGTTATAGGACCTGCCTGCAAAAAGACCAAATTAAGTCAGGAGGACTCGGCGGTCAAACCCAGCCTACCCAGTTTCTTGGTTGCTCTTTGCAGATTCGATCTCCGCGACGGAGATCCTCCATGGACGCAGCAGAAGAGAGAATATTAAGTGTCCGGGAGGAAGTGGATCATCTGCCGCTCCTTCTTCCTTCCCTGGTAAATCTTACTGTTTCCCTTTTCACTTTTCTGGATTTCCATTGCACAGACTGTGTTTCGTCCTAGTTAGTTCTAGCCTGTAGAGCTTAAACTTTTCTGCTATGTAGCTAGGGATCCTCTTCTGTTTTATTACTGAAAGAGAGGATTAAGTTGATGAATCCTTCATCCTCTTGGCCTCTGGGTTCAACACATTCTCAAAAAAAGAAATTGGAAACAGCAAGATGATGAATGGAAGCTATCTCCTGAGTTCTTGCTTCAGTGATGTTGAAATTTTGATTCACGTATTGGAAATCTATCTGGGAATTCTGGGAACCTCTCAAACGCAAGATTTTGTTGCTGGGTTGGCCGTCGCTGATAGCTGCTGGACTTCTGAACGTCGCCTGCGCCATGGCCTGTCTGATCTTGACAGTTTGTGTGCCGTGTCATCAGGAGAGCGAGTCAGTTTTCCATCTCCTAACTCAACGATGTGCTCTCAGGCACGGCTGCCAGATGTATAGGAAAATAGGCTAGCGAGTTCTAGTTTCTTCTAATACAAAGACACACTTTCGAGGAAAATTTTGACTCAGGTGCAACACTTTTCTCTAATGCGTAGTACAACCTCTGAGCCAATTTAATTGGTGCAGGTTTTGACAGCTAAACCTAAGAAAATTAAATCGGAAAGCAGGGAGTAGTAATCTTTAGGACTCACATGGAGTTCAGGATTCTAATAGGAATTTTGTAGAGTACCAAATTACTAAATAATCCCTTTTATGTGCCCATGTTAGGAAAATTAATTGATACAACTTGGTATCTTATTCAGCGTGTCCTTAGGTTTCTAAGACCGAGTCTAAGTGATTGTTATTTCTTAGCAGGATGCAAGTATTTACACTGGTGATGGGTCAGTTGATATCAAAGGGCGTCCTGCAACAAGGCATACCACGGGCAATTGGCGAGCATGCTTCTTCATCCTAGGTAACATATAGGGTGTTCATACACAGTTTGGGCAGTTTGATCCAAACTAGCTAGCAGTGACCATAATTCTATTTTATCACAAGTTCTCAAGAAAAAATAGATTGAATCCCAACTTGATCCACTGTTTGGCAGAGTGACATGAGTGTTTACTGAAGAAACTCCTTTTTTTCTCTTAACAAATAATTGTACTAGTGATCTATTGTCCCTAGTACGCACATCCTTTAATGCATTTTTACGAACGATTAAACATTTGTGTATTGGTTACTACCTCTTACTGTTAGTGATAATCCTCTTCAAAAAAACTGTTAGTGATAATAGTATGACATCTTCTTGAAATCCAAATTACAGTTATGTGACCCTTTATTTACAGCTATATGGTATTAAGAAAAATAGCTAGCCAAAATATGATCGGTCATTTTGGACACTTGTGTATATTTTGTGTATTTCAGCAATGAGGTTTGGCAAGTTCTAATGATGCTAGTCTGGTGACAGGGACTGAGTGTTGTGAGCGTCTGGCCTACTATGGAATTGCGAACAACCTAGTCACTTATCTAATAGTAAAGCTTCATCAAGGCAATCTTGAAGCTGCAAGAAATGTTACCACTTGGAAGGGGACATGCTATCTGACTCCCCTCATTGGAGCCATCTTGGCAGATTCTTATTGGGGAAAGTATTGGACTATTGCTATTTTCTCATCAGTTTATTTCATTGTAAGTACAAGATGTAGTAACCCATATACCTCATTTTTTTCCATATGCTCCATTCTGGCATAAAAAACAATGTTGCACGTTGTACTTGGCAATATCTGTGTACTTAAAATTACAATGTGGGTCTTGTTAGATTCCCTTTAGTTTTAATGAACCAAAAGTTCGTGCATCTCAATATCTTGAATCATCCATTTTAATCTGTGTGTCATATTTTTTACTGAAGGGCCTGGCTATTTTAACGCTTTCAGCATCACTTCCAGCACTTCAACCACCTTCATGTTTAGGATCTGTTTGTCCAGAAGCAAGCTTACTTCAGAATGGCTCATTTTTCCTAGGTCTCTATATGATTGCCCTAGGGACTGGAGGCATTAAACCTTGTGTATCCTCCTTTGGAGCTGATCAATTTGATGACAGTGATCCAACAGAGAGAGTAAAGCAGGGTTCCTTCTTCAACTGGTTCTATTTCTGTATAAACACCGGTGCATTAATATCGAGCACTGTTATTGTTTGGATACAAGATAACTCAGGTTGGGGAATTGGATTTGCCATTCCTACGGTATTTATGGCATTGGCTATTGCAAGCTTCTTTTCAGCCTCTAATATGTATAGATTTCAGAAACCTGGTGGGAGTCCACTTACAAGAGTGTGCCAGGTCATTGTCGCCGCAATCCGTAAGTGGCATGTAGAAGTGCCACATGATGCTTCTCTTCTATGTGAAGTTGATGGTGAAAATTCAGCAATAGAGGGAAGCCGGAAGCTGGAGCACACAAGTGGACTTGAGTAATTATCTTCCTGCATCTTTTCCTTGATTTTAGTTTCATATGTCAACGTATTTATAGAACAACAAGAGTTATGTGCAGTACTAATGTAGAAACTTATGTGTGACACAACCTTTAGTAAGGTTTCAGTCTGAGCTTCGTGGAAAATGAATACTTAAGTGCAACAAAAGGAATATGGATAGGGGGCAGACATGTCAATATGTACGGCAATAGTTCATAGTGCGTACTAGGTACACAATATCATAGGAGCATAATAAGTTTTACTTTCTTTAGAAGATGAAATCTTTTTTACCCTTGGCCTCTGCATCATAGTTCATATATCCATATAACCATAGTTATTTCTCTGCATCATTGATGCATATACCCATAGTTATATTTTATAATGGGTTCTACTACTGTGGCGATGATCAATCTGATAAAAAATTAAGGATAATGATTGACTTGCGTTTTGGATGTGATGCTCACCTTTCTCACAGCGTATTATTTCTTCTTAATTCTTTGTTGTATGACTTACAATATTTCATCTATCTCCCTTTTGTATAGGTTCCTTGACAAGGCTGCCACCATCTCAGCTGCTGATGCCAAGAGTGACCCTTTTGCAAACCCATATAAGCTATGCACCGTCACCCAGGTGGAAGAATTGAAGATCCTAGCAAGAATGTTCCCAGTTTGGGCGACTACTATCATATTCAGTGCGGTGTTTGCTCAGAATTCCATCTTCGTAGAGCAGGGAATGGTTCTTGACAAACGGGTTGGATCTTTCAATGTTCCTCCCGCGTCCCTCTTAAGTTTCGATGTAATCAGTGTCATGATCTGGATTCCATTTTATGACCGTGTTCTCATACCCATAGCTAGAAAATTCACTGGAAGGGAAAAAGGTTTCTCTGATCTACAGAGGATGGGCATTGGATTGGTCATGTCCATTATGACAACGGCATGTGCAGCTCTTGTTGAGTTGAACCGCTTAGAGATTGCCAGGTCTGAAGGTCTTATCCATGAGAATGTCCCTGTTCCCATGAGCATTCTTTGGCAAATACCACAATATTTTTTTGCTGGTGCTGCCGAGGTTTTCACTGCTATAGGCCAACTTGAGTTCTTCTATGACCAGGCGCCAGATGCCATGAGGAGTTTATGTGCTGCATTTGCACTCATTACCGTCGCAGCAGGAAGCTACTTAAGCTCAATCTTATTGACATTGGTGTCATACCTTACAACTCAAGGAGGAGATCCTGGATGGATCCCAGATAACTTGAATGAAGGCCATCTTGACCGGTTCTTTTGGTTGATTTCAGGGATCAGCTTTGTGAATTTTCTGGTTTACACTGGTTGCGCAATGAGATATAAATATAAGAATGTTTGATGGTTATAGTCACAGTCAAGTCAGTTTTGTAATTTGAGATTTTTCTACTCATGGAAGCAATGCATTGTATTGACTAGACTGGAAGTCCACAAGAAAATGACTTTCAATTGGGTTTCTTGTGCAATTATTCTGGTGATTTATGTAGATGAAAGTTTGAATTTTTGGTGGTTAGGTTTCTGTTATGAAATTGGTCCATTCACAAACTTTATCCCATGTCACTGATTAATCCCATCAATTTGTCTTCCTGGAAAGAGTTCATGAGGGTGAAAAATGAATATTTTAGCAGAGGGGCTTTCAAGATTGTAAGGGAACTGACTCACGCTTTTGGAACGATACATGGTCTGCTCTATGAGCATATCTTTCACTGTACAATATGGTCGTGACATCATGGCCTAGAGCTTAACAGGATTGATGCATCTTCTTTTTCCGAAGCTTGTCTCCATAAAATCTACTGCTTAAGTGTGCTTGGTCCGGAGCAATATTCGGATGAGTGACCTCATAGAAAGTTTTCCGGATGTGTACGAGCGAAGACAAAGTGTGTTAGAAAGATTTGTGCTGGTTCGTGGATCTAGTCTAAAAATTCTAGAGATAGTGGTGGGGTGTTACAGAAGTAAAAAGTGTGCTTTAAAGATTTATGCTGCCCTCTTTTTTTTCGTGAAAACGGAAAAAGCTTTGTGTTTTGATTCATTGATAGAAAAGGAGTTCGATTTACAAGCATAAGAATAGACCGAAGCACCCATATAAACACAACCAACACTTAAAATAAGACGACGACTCTTCTTGCTGCCCTCTCTTTTGTTCCTATGAATATCACTTCCAGTATTATCTTTAAACCTTTGATGTCCGGGAAGGGAACTGATGAATTCTTGTGGAAGCCACATGCGTTCGGTATGTCTACGGTTACATTATTTGTACACGATGAGTGATGATATTAGTTTTGCCGAGAAATTCCCGTGGAAATTTAGAGGGGGATGGGATAAGGCCAAACGATGGGTGGAATGGTAGCAAGATGTGTTGCTGTAGACAGACAATTCAACATTTCTTCGTTTGGTGCCCCATATCTTGCCTCGTATGGCTCATTGTTTATGTGGCTTTTAATACACCCAATCAACCTTTTATTTTAAGGGAGTGACTATTAGACAGCTAGCTGTTTCTCAATTGAGAAACAGACATATTTTCTATCCAACAGAGAGTTGCCAGCTGCATGACTCAACAATCAAACTTATTGAGAAAAAACTGTCTGTTTTCATTCGTGTCAAACATACACATTTTCGGCCTCAGTCCAAACTTTGAGTTTCGTCGGCCCATTGCTTGAATTTGCATGGCTCTTTTTTGAGTCCAAAACTGAGTAACAAAACAGTCTGACAAAACTGAAAAACGAGAACAAAAGGCGCGCCAAGATAATTCAACAAGCAACATGACAAGCAGGTAGTTAGGCATTGACTAAAAAAGCATCAGAATTATTATCATCATCACTCAATTAGCACTAACTGTTGCGGCAAAAACATTGCCTCACTACCGGTGCGCTAACTTTTTTACATGAAGCTCGACTTTATAACCGAGACTGTTTCACTTCATTTACTCATGAAACATAACAATAGCTGAATCATATGCTCTTTACATGCAAATAAAGAAGCAGTAGAGATAAAGAGAAGGCTCAATTACGAGTACTTGAAGTCTTGCAGAAAACAAAAAGTGAATCTTGAACAACGATGAATGATCGTACAATTATAGTGGTCTGTCTGGTGGTCAACAATGAACAGAGATGATAAGATACAACTATGCATGCGTTAGACATATACCTACATCATATCACCACTTCCATCGTTTATCAAGTAAAGAGACACCACAACAAGGAGAAGGGGTTCACTCACTAAAATCACAAACCCCCATGAAGTAACCACATAGAAATTAATACTGAACACTACCATATCCAAACAAAAAATCATGACACCACAAACCCCTCACACGTAGTTTGAGTATTCATAGAAAAGGAAATTGAAGAAAAATTCTCCCGGAAACTTCCCCTGCCAGAAGTGGGGCTTGACAAATCAAGAAAAAAATGAAGGAGGTAATGCCGATAAATGTTAGCTATTGGACCACCTCATGGTGAGGTGATCGACATAGAAACAAATGGGGAGAAAATCCCCTCTGATCACCACATGCTTGTCTGCACATTCGATTCAGCTTGCGGATGAACGAAAAGCTAGTCCCAACTGACAAACTACCAACAGATCACTCAGCAAAATCGTTCTCAGGGAAAAATTATGTGCTAACAGATAAAAGGGAACATGAACATGAGTAGCAGCATACCAGTCCCTCTACTAGTGAAGATAGCTTCCAAACCCCGCAGACAATCGTTCTCTCAGGGCACACCATATGGGGGATACCTGTTGGCCGCCATGATCATCCCCTCTATCTCCTACCTCTCTGCCCAAACCACATGGCCCTACAGCAGCTCAACACTACCCCTAGGCCCGAGGAAGACAAAACGACATGTGATACAGAAAGCCAAATGGGCAGGTGATAAAAACAAGAACCGATATAAAACTGAAGGCCAATAAACCCAGAAAAGTAGAGCAAAAATACACTGAAATGCGCGCTGGTCACAAAGAATCAAACTGACAACCTCAAAAACGGGTTGTTGCTTGTCAAAAATTCTAAATCTCAAGGATATAAGCAACACCAGACAAACAAATGGAGATTTAAAAATAGTAGGAGATCTTAGAAAATGGCACATATGAAGGAGTTGGACCAGAAAATAACAATTAACAAAGTCGGTTCTGTGACCACAAAATAACAGCTGCTTGTTGGTGGAAAAAAGAAAAGATGGAAAAAGAACAAGAGCAAGTGTCACTTACCTGGTCTAGCTGACATGGTCTAGTGACGAGGGTACAAACCAAAAGAACAAGATCAAGTGTCACTCACCACCAAACTATGCTGCTATGAAGAGCAGTATATATACCTGGAATAAAGAACCGAAGAATTCAAGCCAAAACAATGCAAAGAATATTTAGAAAATATTTAGCCAAGAGAGAGAGACTCATTGAATAAGAAAAAAGAGACTTACAAGAGAACAATGGGTGACAAGGATGGTAATGTACAGATGATGAGTGACAAGGAAATTAAGACGGAATATTGAAGCAGGATACACTGGGGAGTGATGGACTAACAAAACTCAAACATAAGAAACTAGAGTTGAGGTTCTTTAGAAGACCCTGAAGAGTGAAAATTGGAAAATGAAGAATAAAAACTGATAAACAAAGTGTACTAAATAAAATGAAGACTAAAGACTGAATTGAAGAAATGAGAATATAAAGGAATTCATAAATAAATAAATGACAAAGATACTAAATGAAACCTAAGAGTACAAACTAATGAAAAATTTAGGTCCTGAAAAAATCAGAGTTACTAAACAATGAAATAACTAATAAACTCATGAATATCGAAGAATGAACATTGATTGAAGAAAAGGATAAACATATCTAATGAAAGAATGAAAAGCCGACGGATGCGGGACTGCATATCTCAGAAAGTTAATACTGAAAGACTGGAGAGAAGCGACTAAACAGAGAGTGAAGAAAACTGAAAAAGGCAGAGAGACTGAAGAAAATGATGATCAGATCTAATGAAAGAATGGAAAGCTAAGGAATTCATGATTGGAAAAATGAAATACTTAATATTGAAAGACTGAATAAAAGGGATTAAAAAGAGAGTGACTGAAAACTTACAAAAAAGGCGGAGACTGGAGAAAATTATGATCAGATAGAATGAAAGAATGAAAAGTTAAAGAATTAGTGACCGAAAAAATTAAATACTTAAGACTAGATAACTTAAGAAATGGGAGTAAACAAAGAGTGGCTGAAAACAAAACAAAAAACATAGGGCATAGACTGAAGAAAGAAGAAACCATGACTAAAGAAACTGATAAATAGATCTAGTGAAAGAATGAATAGCTGAGAGGTTAATGACTGAAAAGATAATGGAAAACAAGAATGAACATGAGAGAAATGAATTACACGAAAGATCTCATTGTCTCTAGGAAACATTTGATGGAATAACTAAAATGTCACTGCCCATGCTATTGACATTTAATCTTTTGTTCATGAGCAGATACAAAATGGGGGGAGGGAGAGAGACATGATACATTATAAAATGGTCGGATACAGATAATTATTAGGAAGAATGAGAGACAAACCTCAATCTAGATTCCTTGGGGAAATTTGTTTCATACATCTTCAAACGATTTAACCAACTTATTATAGGAAGAAGGGTAATACTGAAACGAAAACAAATGGGCACAAAATGTACAGAACTAAGCTACAAGGCTTGGAAAAATAAGAGAGGTTGTGTGCAAATGGTATTGTAGTGTAACCGCGCAGAAACACAACAAACACATACAACCATTAAAATAAGTTGTAACAATAGTGTGTGGATTATGGAGGATAAATGGTTTCGCTCTTGTTAAATCATATTAACACATGGAAGGAGAGCCAAAAAGACCATGCAAATGAGCAAACCACACACACCATAGCAACAAAATAAACAAGGCATTAAACTTAAAGGTTGAACGTTAACTAAGAGCAGCACAAAACCGAGGATCCATAAAAATAAAATATGAACAATTAGTGTACCGTAAGTATAATGCAATTATATTCATCCATGAGATTGGTCTAGTGGATGTTCACCACTGCAACAAAATCGAGGCAGTACTAGCTTTGAAATGGGTACAACCACACATCTCTCTAGACTCTAGCTGTTGATATCCTAAACACTCAAGACAAGTAAACCACAAGCAGCATTCAATAGTCATTAATCACCTCATCAGCTTGCTCACATGAAAAAACGCACTTGTAATCGAAAAACACGGGCAGGGATCTCCGTTGCCTTCTCAACAGCCTAAAATGAAGCTGACCGGACAAAAAAGAACATGTTCATAACAAGAACAGACGTAAAAATATGCATAAGAATCATACTTTGTCACTTGATGAGATGATATGTTCAACGCTCCCAATATAGGACAACGCATAATCAGAGTCATGACCTGATTGGCGACAAACTCTTAATTGCCATATAGGCAAGAAATCACCAAAACTTTTGCTTTTTTAATCCCTTTGAAGATAGGAGAAATTAATAGGGAGATAAGCACCTAATATGCACAAAAAGTAATGATAAAGAATCATCTATCAAAACAATTTTCAGACCCAAGACAGACTGAATAGTACCATGAGTCACTAAAAATAACACACACGGATGAAACATATTCATTGACAAAATATTCACACCAAGAAAAAAAAAATGAAAACTACACCCTAAGAACTCGAGGGAAGAAAAAGCAAAATAAATTAGGCAAAAATTCATGCCTATGAGGATCATAAGTGTGTGAATAAGTGTGTGAAGATACAACACTGTTAGCAGCCTACAACATATAGAACCCCCTCAGAAAATATGCGATTGTGCCCAATACAATCACTCCCAGATCCAACTAGAGCTTTACACAAATCAAAATTAGAACAGAACACATGGTGAACAGAGAACAAAACCTACACTCTGCTAAATCATCGTCCAACTCGACCTGACCGAACAGCACATCGTGAACAGCATGATGTGAAAAAGGTCAAAATCAATTGTTGGCCCAGCCATCCTTGTCGCCGTGTACTTCCGGGTTCCGGCGAACGACGTAGATCCGGCAAGACGCCCACATAACAAGCAAGCTAGCAGCTTAATCGATTTGAAAGAAACATCTAGCACAACTCACGCACGCGAAATAGAATATGATGGCCACAGGCCTGATCGAGCATGTTGTATTGTATTGATTTGCTTACAAGGGACAGGTACATGGGTATGATAAACGGAACACACATGAACATGACGCTGTGCCGAATCGATAGAGAATAGTATTCATAAAAATCAGAACAGCAAAGGAGAGAAATCTCCAACCATCACGCTCTGCGCCGCAATCCCGCCACCTAACTCAAACCATACCGCCGCCGGAAACGGACCATCCCGCTGCTCCCGCGCTAGCCATGGCAACCACATAAGAACAAACACTCTCTCGCTGGCTAACAAATGAGAGAGAAATAGAGAAGGACCTATCTCCATGGCGGCGACCATGGCTGCCGTCCCCGAGAGCCACCGCTCTATCGTGGCACGCCGGTCAGGGATCCCCACAGTCCGCAGATCTCGCCGCCATGCCTTCACCCAACTGAGCTCCTCTTGTCTATTCTCTTCCCACCTCGAGAAAAATGAAGAGGAAATGAAACGAGGAGACACACACGGTTCTCACTCGCGGGAAAAAAATTACAATGTGAAGCGACGTGGCCTAGAAAAAAAAGCGCAAACAACTCAGCAGCCACACGTCAAGATTCGTGAACAGAGAAGAGAACGAACGGGTAGAAAAGTGACTGTTTTTCAATTACAAAACAGCTAGCTATTTAATAGGAAAAGTGTATTTTAATTTGTTTGGCGATTGATCGAACAAGATAAAGGAGTAAACTTAAAGTTCAGATCCGACGGGACCGTGCGCTTTTATCTTGAGCTATGTTGAAGAATTGTCATGACGGTGTGATTTTTAACAAAAACAAAATGTACATGGTGCTTATTGCAGTGTGTGGAGACGCTACATTATCATTAAGTGCAATCCCTTGAAGATGGTAGCTCTGATTTTGTTCGGCAAATATGGCTGACGGTGATTTATGTTTCACGAGTTGCGAGCTCTAGTTATGTTGGATGGCGTCTTTGAATTCCGCGCGCGCTCCAGCGCCGGCGGGTGGCGCCGGTGGCCAGTAGCTGGCCCGCCCTACCGTCGACGTCGCCCCCACCTCTCACTGGTCCCCTCCCTCGGCCCCCCGCCTCCTTCACCCCATGGCTTCGTGGCCATGCCGTGACCGCGCCCCTCCGCTCCAGGGCGAGCCTCGGCGATCTCCGCGTTCCTGGGCTGCCGCCAAACCCCCGCACTGGTGGTCGTCCTCCCCCGCAGGGAGGCTCGGAGGCTCGTACTCCTCAACGACAGGGATGTGGTGATCGACGCCCGTCCCCTCACGCGCGGCGAGTTCATCCGCGTGAGGGGCGTTGTCGTCTTCTCCGCCCACCGTGTCCATATCGGCCGCCAAGTGAGCCCTAACCCCGCTGCCTCTGTTCACAGGTCGCCACCGCCCAAGACGCAACGTTTGTCATCGGTGCCACGGAAACTGGACCCTCCATTGTTTTCATCGGAGGAAGTGGCGGCCCTGGGCAACCTACGGGGGTGCAGGCGGGCTGGCGTCGAGGAGGAAGCTGAGGAGGGGGAGTGGAGGCCACTGCGCCGCTAGAACCTTCTTCCCCTACTCCGGCGAGTTGGGCCCTGACCGTGCCGGAATGGGGAGTCAGCGACTCCGCGCTGCCTCTCCGCCCTTCGTCGGCCGTTGCTGGGGGAGTACTTCTCCTTGGCGCAGCCTGGTCGGGCGAAGGGGAGGCGGCCGAGCCCGCCCTTGGCGGCCAGGGGTCCTGCGTTTCTGGTGCTCGCCGTCCGTCGCTGGCGGCGCTCCAGGGGAAGGGTGGAAACAGCGCTTGCCTAGCGGGCCGACCTGCGCATGGCTGGTGGACTTCTGACGAGCCTCGGCATGTTAGAGGCCCGTAGGCTGAAGCTGGGACGTGCCCTTGAGAATATCATTTTGCGGCCCGAAAGTTGAGGTGTCCAGGCAAAGCGGTACCCAAGTTGCTTGTAATCAGCCGCGTTGTTCACAGTTGGCGTGTCAAATACTTAAAGGGTCTTTTTCGTAACGAATTTAACTTTATGTTTCAATACCAAATATCAGGCTAACACCCGTCAAGATGGGCCCCCATGTCAGTTTTCGTCGTTATGTCGCTGCCGTCGTGGCTGCCATGTAGGCTTGCAGCATTGGCGCATGCATCCTTTACACGTCTTCTTCTTTCCCGGAGCGACAATCTGTGGTCGCGGCCATGGCGCAGAGCTGGGACGTGGATGAACCTGCTTGGCTCCGCTCTCCTCCCCATTCCGAATCAGAGCTCGCCCTCACCATGGCCGCACCCATGGCACGACGCGGGGACGAGAATTCATTACTGGGTGAGATCTGTCACCATGCCGACCATGCTCGGTCCTGTTGTCCTCCTCCAGAATCCGAGCTTGTCATCACCGTGGTCGCACACGCACCATCCATGACACCTTCCTCTCCGAACCCCAAAGCCAAATCCACTCAGTTCGGCACAACGCCAACAAGGTGAAAATGCATCCAATTTTCTTCTTGTGATTGTAGAAGAACATGTATGTACCGTGTCTGTATCATACTCTAACAATGTACACCTATGTTGTTTACTAGATTTTCATTTGAAATTAGTAGCTCTGTGATGACGAAACATAGAGAACCTAAATGGAATGATGATGAAGACCATGTTCTGTACTTTGCATTGCATCAACAAGGGCTCACTGACGAAGCATGTTACCAAGAGAGTGGAGTTTATCAGCCATTGCCAAAAATATGGGAACAAATCAATGCAAATACGCGCAGAGAAGCTAGATCCATGTCATCAATCATCAATAGGTGGCACATTCTAGTGATGCGTTCAAATGTGTACACCATGTATCATTTACTTGAAGTGGTTGTTATCCTGAGCAAAATGCCTAGTATGCACATTACCTTTGTCTGTTCTATGCTGCAATTCTGCTATTATGGGCGTGGAAAAAAGCTGGGTTTCACTGAATATTACACAGTTAGGCCTAACTTAGTCTTACACAAATAAGCAAAGCTTAGTCTTAGACAAATAAGCGTAACTGAGTCTTGACCAAAGAATCATTTACTTCGTAGAACTAGGGGGGAACTAAAGATAAAGATAAAGACAAATGGTTCATCGGATCTGCCAGTATGAGCACTAGGTCCCTAGAGCTAGTGGTATCGTCGGAACGAACCAGAATATTGCGTTTGGCCGTCTCTCATTCTCTATCAAATCGTATGACCCCACTAATGAGCCAATTGTAGGCCCCCTCCCCCCGACGTGGATTCAGCTCTAGGTCGGATCTGGAGTGTCAACATGATAGGCGCGTGAGTGTACAGCAAACACATAGTCTGCTATCAACACTGGAAGTGTTGGCACCGTAGCAACAACACCAGCATGTTCTTCTTAGACTCCAGCAGCAGCCTCAGCAAGTATTTCATTAGCTTCACCAGTAGCAGCATTAGCAAGTATTTCGTCAGCTTCACCAGCAGCAGCCTCAACAGGTATTTCGTCAGCTTCACCAAAAACAGCATTAGCAAGTATTTCGTCAGCTTCACCAGCAGCAGCATCACCAAGTATTTCTTTAGCTTCACCAGGAGCAGCAGCATCTAGTTCTTTGTCAGCTCCACCACCACCACCACCAGCATCACGAGCCGGGGCTGCCCGAGCAATTATAGGTTCAATAGCTCTAGGGGCTTTGACAAAGAAAGGGTAGTTGATCCTAAGAAACACAGATTGTCCCTTCAGATTGTTGCTCTGCTCCATACTTGCTCTATTGGGTCTTTGGATGGACATGCGGACCTCCAAAAAATGTGACACCGCAGCGATGGGTATGAAGAAAGTTGTGTCCCCATATATTCTATTGTATCACCAATGCTGTTTAGTGCTCATCTGATATGAATCCACATGAGTTCAACATCATGTTTTGTGTTGCCTCCGAGAGGTGCTAGGAACCAGCGCCATAATCCAAGTTTAGCATCTGCTACTGCATCTTCGATCACCGGAGCTGGAATGACGCACGGGGCTGCATGTGTGATGGCTCTGAAATATAGCCATCTACGTCCACATTTAAACTGGATATTACTCATATTCTTGATGAAATATCTCTCTAAACCCTACCACTAATGCTAATATCCAGAGGGGTATGCAATCCTTTCTTTTATATTTTTCCTGCGTAGATAATGTCGTTTAAAGGAGGGTATCACTACATTAAAGTCAAAGATACGAGATTTCCAACAACCATAAGAAACCAGGAGCCGTACAACGAAGGCAGACGCTTTAACGATCAACTATACGACCGGAGCAAAAATTCCGGTCATATAGTTGGCGCCACCACCGTTAGGTCAAACAGAACAACTTTCGTGAAAGGACCCCTATATAAAGAAGCCTAGGGTAACGAGAAAACAAGCCAGACCTCGCCAAAAAGTCTCTACCACAGATCACTAGCCACCTCCAGATCTCCAAACCCTTCTCCATGTCCATAGCCATATTCCACCACTTGTAATAGTAGATCTCTTCTCCGATTGGCGACATTGTAAGACTATTGTTATCAATCTTATGATTTTCATTATAATGTTTGTGATTGTTGATCTCATCTCTATGTGTGAGTAATTCTCCTTGGGCCATGGGCTTCGGCCTAGCCATGTAGCAATTGTGCATGTTATTTATCATGGATGGGATCATGTATTAGTTTGTATGACATGGTGATTATTGTATCCTCGCTTGCCTCAATCCAAGAACTTGTCAGGTACCCAAGACCCCGAGGGTTGATCCAGGTATAGGCAGTATGAGTAATGACTGATCTGCAAGTTGGGAACTCAAGTGCCAGAAGGGGTAGTACGGCTGTATGTGAGAGATTTTCTTGGGATTAACGGTGGTGACATCACTATGCATATCATTAGTTCTCTTTCTTCTGTGGATGATACTAGTAGGTTATTGCTATAAGAAGTTGCGGAGGCAATAGCAATTATGGATGCACTGCCCACATATAATTTATCTTGCTCTAACAAGTACATGCATACTTTATTTCTATCTTTTATTCCCATCAGATGTTTTGCATAGCTATAGGTGAAACCGAACGCCCTAGGCCCTCTCACTCCATCATCAACAACAACAAAAAGATGCAAGATATTGGTCCGGTAAAAACATAAAAGGAATTTTAAAACTCCTGAAGGTCCGTTAAAGTAACTTCACTACGTGTTCGCTTCCCGAGGATACGATAACCTAGGTCTACTAGGGAAAAAGAAGCTATACTACATTCATAATCCGGATCGAAGGTATCAACCATCTTTCTGGCGTCGTTGTCGGGGAAGCAATAGCTACCCTAGTGAGGTTATTAGGAACCTTGCTAGTTTTAATTCTTGTTTTTAATTTTGTTAGTTTGCTTTCAGTCTTTATTTGATAAACAAAAAAAATTAGTTAGCCTTTAAATTCTTGTTTTTACTATTATAGTTCTTTTTTTAAGAAAACCCCAAAACATAGGAAATATGGCTGAAAAGAAGCTTGGGGAGTTTGCTACTCCCAACAATGATTATTTGTGAACTCATATTACTCAGCCAGCAATCGCTGCTGAGACTATGAAATTAAGCACCATTTCTTAAGTTTGGTTCAACAGAATCAATTCGGAGGCTCTGTTGTTGAAGACGCAGGTATGCACTTGAATACTTTCACTGAAATATGTGATATGATGCGTATTAAATACGTTGACCCTGATGCGGTCAAATTGCATTTATTTCCTTTCTCTCTAAGAGGGAGAGAAAAAGAATGGTTACTACCTTTGCCTAGAAATACTATGCAACTCAGATCTAATATTACTGGCTTATTTAGACCGGAAGAGCATCAGCCACTAGCGCTTGCACGGGAGAGGATGAAAGAATGCTTAATAAACTATCCTAGTCATGGGATGGAAGATTGGTTAATCCTCTATTTATTTTATAATGCTCTTAATCATGTGTCTAAGTCTATGCTTGATACTATAGCTGGAGAAACATTTATAGGTAAACATATTATCGAAGCAAAGTAGCTGCTAGACAATATGCAAGACAACCATGCCCAATGGCAGGTGGAAAGATCAAACATGAAGAAGGTGAATTCCATCTCACCACAAGAAAACAAAGAACTCAATGCTAAGTTGGATGAGCTCATACTAGCCGTAAAAGGTAAGGAAACCCAGGTAAGAGCCACCCCTGAAACAAATATTGAAGAAATAAACTTCGTAGCTCGTAATGATTATAACCCTACTTGGAAGAAGAGTTACAATCCTAACTTTCAGAAACATTATGCTAGTCCTGCAGGTAACTCTAGTAATAATATGGGAACTAGTAATGGTAGTCTCCAAGGAACACTTAAGTCTTTCATAGACTCACAAAATGAACAAAACAATATCCTTGTTAAAATAACGGAGAACCATGATGACATGCTTGGTAAATTATCTAACCAAGCTGTTAGTTTGAGAAATGATTTGCAAGCCCTCCAAGAAAGAACGAGGATCATTGAGGCACAACTAGGTAAGATAACCGAGAGTCAAACTCTCATTCTAGCTAAATTTGCAGGTAAAGCTGAGCCCAATCCTGTTGAAGAACTCAAAATAATGAGGATCCAAAGGGAGGAGTCTGAAGGACTTGACTATAGTAATGCCCCTTCACCAAGTTACACCATTGAATATCTCGTAAAAAGGATCAACGTCAAGATTCCGGTAAGTGAAGGTAGTGAGGAAGCTATGTACCAACAATTTGTCAATCAAGTAGCGATAAAGGTACATGAGCTTGAGGAAGAATACAAGCAAATTGCTGAAAAATTACATGTTAAACTAGATGACATATTTGAGCCTACTATTAAGATTTAAAATTGGAACCAATGATATAGCTGCACTTTGTGATATAGGTGCAAGCGTCTCAACAATTCCAAAAAGACTTTTTAATAAGTTAAATCTTAGATCCTTTGAAATTACTGAATTAAAATTGCATCTAGCAGATTCTACCTACAAAGAAGCTGTAGGTATTAAGGAGAACACTTTAGTATACATTAAAGGCTATCCTGCTCTCATTGATTTTGTTATTGTTGACATGCCTACTGCTCCTATTATATTAGGACGTCCTTTCTTAAGAACTATTAAGGCTTCTATTAATCTGCATGAAGGGAACGTGAAGCTGCAATTGCCTTCGCGGGATCCTTTTGTTATTCATTTCCCCAGGAAGAAGAAAGCCAAACATGATGAAAAGGAGGCCATCACTTTGAAGGCTTTACTTTGTAGTGGGTGTTCCACTTATCTGGCCCAAGTGAGTATCATCAAGGTCAAGCTATTAACCATAAAAGAGCACTTTATGGGAGGCAACCCATGTTAAATTAAGGTTTGAGTAAAGTTTTTAAGTTTTAGTTTAAAGTTTATGTTCAATAAAGAGTGCTAGAAAACTCCATTTGAGGAGAAGAGTTTGGTAGTACTTGAAATTCTGCTTTGTTTATGCTATTGTTGGTCGACAATATTTACTATCAATTTTCGGTCAAAAACAAGGTATATCTCTAAGTTACAGGAAAAGAAATACTTTTCAAAGAAATAGAATTTTTTTGATGCACATAGAGAGTTTAATAACCAACTATACAGCGGGAATAAAAATTCCGGCTGTATAGATATCTTTTCCATCGACAATTTTCTTTTCATATGCGCAGAGAGTTTAACGACCAACTATATGACGGGAATAAAAATTCTGGCTATGTAGTTCCGGTCGTATAGATATCTTTGCCATCGATTTTTTTCTATAATATGTACTGAGAGTTTAACGACCAACTATACGGCGAGAATAAAAATTCTGGCGGTATAGCTCCGTTCGTATAGATATCAGTGCCTCCGTACAATTTCTTTTCTAATATACTGAGAGTTTAACGCTCTACTATACGGCGGAAATAAAAATTCTGGCCGTATAGTTCCGGTCGTATAGATATCGATGCCTTTGTATATTTTCTTTCGCAGGGACAGACAATTTAACGACCAACTATATGGTGGGAATATTTTGTTCCGGCCATATAGTTGAGCCCGTATAGCTGCGCCGCCAGAAAGAAACCCTAAAATTTTGACAAAAGGCCAACTATACGGTCGGAACACATTGTTTCGACCGTATAGTTCCGCATGTATAGTTGCGTCAGACCACAAAATCGCACGGGAAGGTACTTCCAACTCCAAAACTTCAATCCTTTTTCTTTCTTCTACCTCCAAACTCTCTCAAAACCTTAAGAGATCTTCATCTCTACTCAATTTAGTTTGATTTCCTCGCACACAAGTGATCTACGGTATGTTTCTCCTCTAATCCTCCAATTACTTTTTGCAAATTCATCTTCGATCTATTGTCATTATCAATCTAGGGTGAGACCTACTATGAACCAATTTCCATGATTTTCTTGCCTAGATTACTATTTTGAGGAGAATTTTTTAGTGTGCTATAATGAGGGATACGATGCACTTACTATTGTTGGATCAAAAAAAGTTTTATTTTTGCCTTTCTTCAATGTTTTAAATGATGAACCAAGGAGCTAAACTCATGCGCGTGCCACCGGTAGCGCTTCTCGGGATGTCGCTCAGGAATGCATAGGGATACGGTTCAGGGATGAGGCCCATCGTGATCATTTCAATAGGATCAAGAACCGCGAAGTGAAGGCCACCAAGTGGGCTTGCCCCCATTATATTGAACCAACTCGGTATTTCTGATGACTTCAATTTACTTTGCAATAGAGCTGGCCTGCAAAACTTTGTGTGCAATTATGTACCTACTTATCGCTGTTTAACCATTGAATTTCTAAGTTTGTTGCAAAGCACCGTCAAACAATGGCAAGGATAGGACACTATTTCTTTCCGTCTGATGAACAACAACTACACCTTAACATTAGATGAATGGTGCGCATGTTTTAATTTTCCAAAAATGATACTCATGCCTTACGTGCATCCTTTACTGGCTTAGAACCTACCCCTGAACAATACTATATTGGAATGAGTTTCACTAGTAGAGTGAACAAGGGGAAGAATATTGAACATCCTGTAATTCACTATTTGTTCTATGTTATTGCTAACACCTTGAAGGCACGTAATGAGTTCACGAGACTCAGTGAGGTGGACATCCTAGTCCTCGTAAAGGCTGCTTACATCAACTGCGGCTTGTCACTCAACTTGGGCGCTATCCTTGTGCGCTACTTGGAGCACCAAGCCTCCCAAAGCCAAGGACCAATCACAGGTGGAGGCGTCATCACCATGCTTGCCACTGCCCTAGGCCTAAACCTACGTGAGTTGCAACCCATACTAGGTGAGACACGTGTTGGTTTATCCACTTTGAGAGCATGTGGAATGCTCACTAGGAGTGGTGGTGTTTATTATCTGCATATTGCTGGAGCTGGGCGTCTCTACCCCGCTCCTATGCCTAATGGTCTTTTCTCTATCGAGGAAGGACATTTGCTATATGATTCGCAGGTTGAGCAACACCAACCCGAGGAAGAGATTCCGAAAGAGGATGAGGACCAAGAGGAGGAGCAAGAAGTTCCTTATCAAGAAGAGAAGCCACAAACCCGGTTCGCCACATACCAAGATTTCCAAGGACTTGGAGGGACTATGGAGAGGATGCATAGCCTCTCTTTCCAAGTAACCTCTCAACTCAATTCACGAACTGGAGTAACGACTTTTTCCCGCCACCGCAATGATGTGAAGGGCTTGCAAAAGCCTAAGCTTGGGGAAGTTTCCTCATGTATCTTTACTTGGCGTTCATTTGCTTTTATTTATTTTCGAGGTTGTGTTTTTATTTGAGTTTATAAGAACTCATGTTGGTTTCCCCAACACATTATTTTTAGTTCTTTCTATTTGCTTTTAAAATTTTCCAGCCGAGCTTTGCTGCCAATTTTCTATTCTTTAAAGTCCCTCTCTTAAAAACCACAAAACGATTTCTCCATTTTCCTTATTTTCCCTCTTTCTTTTCTTTCTGCCTCGAGGTCTTCATATATTTGCAGGAGAGTGATCGACTTCAAGTTTCCAAGAAATAAATAAAAAAGGGAAGACAGAAGTGGAACCAAACATGAGAGGTATGCCTTATGACTCCCCACTTTTGAAGTCTGAGAAACCCATGCTAGTTAGTAGTAAATGATGAGATATTATATTGGTGGAGTGAGTCTTTGTATTATAGTAAGATTTTTGTTTGCATGGGTATTTAATTGGATATGTTTTGTTCCAGCTCTCGTAATTAACCAAGTCTTGCCTAAAAATTGCTAAACAATTGTAATAAGAAAAAGTCTCACAATTGAAGGCTTAGGTGTTGTAGTGCTTAGTCTTGAAGGATTATTTATAGAGACACTCAATACCACTGCAAATATTGATTGACTTAATAGCTCTCTTTGAAAGGATTTGTTCGATTGAATTAATGTTTAGCGGTTTTTGTGAGCATGCCAAAGTTTGACTTTCTAATCATAAGATATAGCTTTATGCGTGTCAAACTTCATGGGATTCCAACAACTCTGGTGGCCTACGAACGATCTTCATGGAGGAAACTCCTAGATTTTGGCTATGAGTTAATTAAACACTTGTAGCAGCAATGCTATAGTGGGTAAGGTTCTTGGCACTCCCGGGTAGCTGTAATCATGATGGAATCACTCCTCTGGCTGTTATGAGAAATCACTGTGCAAAATGAACAAAACCTTAGTGATGCCACGAGTGTCCATCACAGCGTGATAAACTATTTTTTTGGCATACTCTCAATTACTTAAAAACTGAAATTCTTGAAGGACAATGAATAGAAAAGTAGTGCTTGAAAAGTCTTGATTTATTGATGTGGGAGAATTGAGATACTCTAGTGTATATGCTTTTCATGACAAATCTCACACTCTTAGCTTACATGATTATATTTTATCATTCAAAGGCAAGCCTATGAGTTGATTACTTGACATGGAATAAAGTTTACTCATTTGAATCATCCATGTTGACAATAATTTTGCTGCACTATAAGGATGCATGAAACCCGTATTATATGCTTGCCATTACTCTATCTATGCTGGAGTTTTTCAGATTTATGAAGTGGGGGAAACATGAGACTACTAATCATGAGTAAGATCACCATCTCGTTATTTTAGTTTAAATGCTGAGTTCCTTTTTGATTTTGGTTTTCTTGCTGGGGGATGATCAAGTTTAAGCTTGGGGAGGTTGATGTCTCTGAAATATAGCCATCTAGGTCTACATTTAAATTGGATATTACTCATATTCTTGATGAAATATCTCTCTAAACCTTGCCACTAATGCTAATATTTAGAGGGGTATGCAATCCTTTCTTTTATTTTTCCTACGCAGATAATGTCATTGAGGGAATCACTACATTAAAGTCAAAGAAACGAGATTTCCAACAACTAGAAGAAACCAGGAGCCATACAACGGAGGCAAACGCTTTAACGACCAACTATACGACCGAAGCAAAAATTCTGGCCGTATAGCTCCGGTCGTATAGTTGGCGCCGCCACCGTTAGGTCAAACAGAAGAACTTTCATGAAGGGACCCCTATATAAATAAGCCTCGGGCAACGAGAAAACAGGCCAGAGCTCGCCAAAAAGTCTCTGCCACAGATCACCAGTCGCCTCCAGATCTCCAAACCCTTCTCCATCTCCATAGCCATATTCCACCATTTGTAATAGTAGATCTCTTCTCCGATTGGCGACACTATAAGACTATTGTTATCATTCTTATGATTTTCATTACAATGTTTGTGATTGTTGATCTCATCTCTATGTGTGAGTAATTCTCCTTAGGCTAAGGGCTTCGGCCTAGCCATGTAGCAATTGTGCATGTTATTTATCATGGATAGGATCGTGTATTAGTTTGTATGACATGATGATTATTGTATCCTCTCTTGCCTCAATCCAAGGACTTGTCAGGTACCCCAAGACCCTGAGGGTTGATCCAGGTATAGGGAGTATGAGTAATGACTGATCTGCATGTTGGGAACCCCAGTGACAGAAGGGGTAGTATGGCTGTATGTGAGGGATTTGCTTGGGATTAACAGTGGCATCACTATGCATATCATTAGTTCCCTTTCTTCTATAGATGAGACTAGTAGGTTATTTCTATAAGCGGTTGTAGAGGCAATATCAATTATGGATGCACTGTCCACATATAATTTATCTTGCTCTAACAAGTACATGCATACTTTATTTCTATCTTTTATTCGCATCAGATGTTTTGCGCAGCTACAGGTAAAACCGAATGCCCTAGGACCTCTCTCTCCATCATCGACAACAACAAAAAGACGCAGGCTATTGGTCCGGTAAAAACATAAAAGGAATTCTAAAACTCCCAAAGGTCCGTTAAAGTAACTCCACTATGCATTCGCTTCCCGAGGATTCGATAACCTAGGTCTACTAGGGAAAAATAAGCTATACTACATCCATAATCCGGATCGAAGGTATCAATGTGTACCTGCATCTTACTTACAATCAGTAAGCAGAATTTTGAATGGGATTTTACATGCTATATGACACCATGACTCACCCCAGATGAATGACTCCCAAACACGCACGTCGCCATTAGGTTCAGTGACCGCATAAATGTGTTACAGTTTGTTAGAATAGTAGCTAGAGGTGAAGACGGCGTCGGCATACTACTCCGGCCACAGGAAGTCATGACACAAGATTGTCCATTCCTTGTCTTCTGGGCATCTAATGAATGTGATTGCCTTGTCCAACACCGCTAAGAGGTTGTACTCCCAGGTCTTCCACACCTCCCGAGGTCTATATGGGAGTTGTACCTTCAGGAGCTCAAGTTCTGCCATGTTGAACCTGTAAGCATATTCAGAAGTGGGCAGTGGCCACCCGTTGTTAAATGCAGTAATTTCGACACCCTCCAAAGATGGCAATGTAAATCTCAATGATCTGTAGACGTTTTTGAGAGTCCAAGTACTGCCATCCTAGGATAAAAGGACCAGACACTCGCTGTTTCCACCCACCCAGTTCTGGTCATCTCCCATTTCCATCTCTTTTTCTTCCTTGATATTCACCACTACTGATTCTGACAACTTATCCAACAGCATCATTTTTGCATGAATATTCTGCATAGTTTGTTATCAGTTGGTAGAATCACCTAGCATGGATTCCATTGCAAATACAATTTGACAACTAGACCTTCAGATTAAAGTAATATGTATGAGTGTCTCCTCAGATATCTCCTAAATTATGCCCGTGTCACTACAAAAATACCCAAAATATCGAGTAGGAGCAAAGCTCCCCCCGAACAAACTCCTGACAATTATCATAAACAGCTAGGGGCATAATATCCTTAAATCGTCTAATATGTTTATTTTTTTTAGAAAACAGAATATCACCTAGTAGACATTCCATTGCAAATCAAAATTTACAACTCATCTATCACCTAAATTAAGACTGTGTCACTACAAAAATACCAGAATATCAAGTACGAGCAGAGATTCCGCTGTATAGAATAGTCTTAAATGCTTCAATTTGTTCAAACTGCGTGTGCACACAACACGTTCGACAAAAGGAACATAGGATTCCGATGAAAGTTCATCACATATGAATCAACAATATGACTGAACCAATAAGCAAGATACTAGAACTTACGTGGCCATCGCGGTCGTTTGGCCTTTTGCTGGTATCGGGGTAAAGAAGGCCTGGCGTGCCGAACGGTTGTCTGTCCATGTCCCACATCATGAAGCGGTAGCAAGGGATGCAGTGAGCGAGGCGACCAACAGAGATGATGTCCGACCCCTTGGCGATCCTATGCACATTCGTGGCGCTGAGGTTCGGCCATCCCCAATCCTCGTGGTGGTGGTCGCCATGGCCAGCCGCGTCATCATCGCCTGCCTTTCACTTCAGCCTGTTGCTACCCCAAGCTCTACCCATAGCGGAAAATGGAGTCTAGAATTCGGCAGATTAATGGAGGCGTTGTGATAAGGAGGTGGATGGATTCTAGAGGGGATGGAATCAGGGAGGGGGCAGTTGTTCAAGTAGGGAGTGACCCAGTGAGGAACCGCCACCCCTGGTTCTCATCCACGTGGAAGAAAAGGAAGGGGGCGTAATTATTGAGGGCATGCACCGGAACCGTCTAGTGGAAGGTCCCACTTGTCAGTGAGTGAAGGTCGGCATGCGCAAACGTGACTACATTTGACTTGGATCGTGCATGGAAAACCTCGATTCCACTGCATGCAAGTGTCGCATAACCAATTTCAGGCAACGCTAGCGTCGACGTGTAAAACCGCCATTTTTCTCCAACTCTACCCTACTACGAACGGTTGTGCACCATTCCAGATATTAGTAAGGGCGGTTCTAATCTTGCAGTAAGTAATTTCACTTCTCCGTCTCCTTTCCTCCTCCATGGCCTCATCGTATTTCTCCTCCATGGCCTCATCCATTTCCTCTGCCACGGCATCACCCATTTCCTCCGTGTCCTTTCCCTCTTGCATGTAGTCATGGACTTGTCGGATGCCCGAACAACAGCGGGCAAGCGATTGCGTACTTCGACATAGAAGTACATGGTGGGAAGAAGATCAATGTCGTCTACACCACCGACCCTTGGACGGTGATGAACACTCTGAATAATTACGAGAGTTGGTTGCGGTTCAAAGAAAGTAGGTTCGTCGGTATTGACCTTGAGTACAACCACGATCAACATAGGATCACCATGGTGCAACTCTCCATGAAGGGGCACATCCTCGTATACCGGCCTTTTTGCGAGAAGGAGGCTGATGGGAACATGTAGACTTTGTTGTCTTTTTGTTCCTGGACCGTTTGTTTGCAAAAGTTCTTGCTATATTATTTGTCTAAATTCATTTTCATGCAGGTGGGGTGAAAGGATTAGGTCACTCTTTCACGACTTTCTCGTGAACCACTAGATAACATTTACTAGTGTTGACATCACGAATGACACTAGACTGCTTGAAAACCCGACTGTCAACATTAAAATCCCAAAGGAGTGTAGAGTGGACATCTAGAAAATTTACTGGTTCCTAGGGATGAGGGGCTGCAGGACTGGGACGGTCGATCTTGTCGCCGAACTCATCGACCCGTGGTACGCTGACATGAAGGGCAAATTGCCGAAATGTTTGTGGAGGCGTTTAGGGCACAATTACTAGGAGTATAAGCCACTTTCTGAACCTAATCTGAAGCACGCTGCAATTGACGGGTATGTTAGCCACGAGCTATACCGCCAGATCGTAACGTTTCGTTCCAGGCATCGCATAACTGAACCACCATCAAGGCAAGTTATTTGCCCCAGATGCCGGAGTGTAGAGGAATCTACAAACCGGGGCAAGCGACCGAAGGTATCCTAGGATCGGTCGCCTTCTCCACAAATCATTCCAACAGGCTAGGATGTAGACTTTTAGTGCATGATTATTGTGTTTGCATGGGGCTTATTATGTTTATGAAAACATGTTATTTCAGAAGTACTATGTGTGATGGCTATGTGTGAGCAATTTCGAACTGTTGTGTATTACCTTTGTCGAACTATAATTTGGGTTTGTTTATGACTATATCCTTCGCTATAATAGAAATTGTGCCCTTTTGTGGACAACGACATCTGATCTTGTGGATCCCACCTTATGCATGGCAGTTCTGGATTCTGCCGCATGCAAAGGGCACAGACAGAATTTGTAAGTATGAATGTTGAGCATAGAAAAGGGAGAAATGTAATTCATATAGGTTAACTATCTAATAGCACAGGGATCATACGAGCTCAGTTATTACACACAGAATGCTTAGAAAATACATGCGAGATGAAATAGAGGAGAGATAAAACTAGGAACAGAATGTGAAACTAGTAGTGGTAAACAACACACCCACCCATCCACCAGATCCTATTGAGCATCTCGTAGCAGACATACGCGTCCCTGGCTGCATACTTGATCGCATCGTAATTCAGGTGCCTCTAGTCCCATCGCTCGTGCAGGTGCTTCGGGAACTCGACCTTCATGTCGGTGTACTCGCGGTTGATGATGTCGGCAGTGAGTCTAGCCATGCCGGCTTTCCCCGTATCATCATCCAGGTACCTCCACAAACATTGGAGATCGACGTGATTGACGACATGAACGAGGAGATTCTGCTCTAGCATCGGAGTGTCGTTCTTGATGTTGATGCTGGCGAACTAGATCTCCCTCCTATGCAGGAACTCGCGAAGCTCCGGGCATACACATTGGCCCTGCATACGTGGTATAGGAGGCAGTGGTTGCGCATGGACTGCTGCAAAAGCGCCACCCTCTTCCTATATCCGGTATACTCGAGGTCAAGGCCGACGATCTTGTACCTGTCCATCGGCTCCTTTAGCCACCGCTTGTACATTGTGATGACCTTGGCCACCTCTGCTGACGCATTTGTGTGGACTACTTTCAGCTCGGTGGTGCTATGGGCGGTGACGGTGTACTCGTTGGTGAAGTCGCTCCCGTCGTCGAACACGTTGTACTCTGCGTTCATGGCAGCAGCTAATGCGGTGGTGGTGGCCTAGCATCGGTAGCGGTGGCTAGGACTGGGCGTGGCAGTGGAGAGATATGTTGCGGTGATATGGCGCGGTGGAGGCGGTGCCTGCGGCGGCGCCGATGGTTCTTGCGGTGGCTGCGGCAACGATAACGGAAGGTGTTGGGGATTTTTGCATAGTGATGTGCTGTGAAGACGGAAGGCGATGTGTAAAAGGGGGTGTGCGCGTGTCATAAATTGCGTTTACCAATATTCCGGTCGTATCCAAGCGGAAGCAAGTTTGACCGTGTTCCAATCCTAGCGATTAAATTTGGCTACCGTGCCCGGTAGGCGATGGGACGGGTGTGCGACATGGCTTAGGCGTGGCAGAGACCGGTCATTGAGACCACCATCCCGTTGTCGATCTACAGCGGGTGTGCGGTGCTGACACGACGTAACGTGACATGACAAAAGGAAATGTACATCTATTTGTGATTATTATTCCTAGCAAATTTAAGGAAAGTGTAAGCATAGACGGGGACCTAGCATCCCTACTCCTCGGGCTTGCCGCCTAGCCGCCCAGGCCTGCCGATTGTGCAAAACTTGCAATTTCCTTTCTTTAATTTGGTGATTTTGTCCAGAATTTGCCAAATTGAAGCTCGTTTGCCCAAGCTTCTAGAAGTTTCTAGGTATGCCACTAGTGTAAGCATGCACGATCAAGAAACTTTGCAACACACGTGTCGGTGGATAAGCATGAGGTTTCAACACACTGCATAGTTTAAGGGTCTAGAAATAGTAAGAGAATTAAACATTATTAGTGGTCGGGCCAGCACAGTGACGGGTTGGTTGGCTAGAAGTTGTTGATTCCTAAGTAAGGGGACACCAAACCGGTCTTGACATACTCCCTTAGGAATTTGCCATAAGCAGTGTGCTTAGCCTTGGTCGCCGACTTGTTTTTACTAGCCGGGCTTTTACCGATTCCAACCGCATGCGGAATCAAGTTGTTAATCCTCGTGTTGACTCCTTTCTTATAGAAAGGGCACCTGAGCTCCCCAAGTCGAGTACGGAAAGGGATTCTCCCGCTCTTGAGATTCTTCATGACAACGTGGCTCTTGTTGTCCCTGTTCTCCTTGTTAGAGTCCACCTCACTTGAATATACTTGTAATGTATGAAATGCAAACAGAAATGAGCAAAATAATAAATATATATTCCTCCTACCATTCCAAGTTACTTTCAATACAATAACATATTTATACAGGTTCAACAGTTCATTACGGCTGTCTCCCCAGCGCGCTCCTAAATTAATATTGTTTGTGTTCTTGATAACTTATAAATAAATAAATAGTGTTGATTTATTCAGAATAGACTAGATCTCTCCATGTACCAGTTTGTACGGTGCATCTAATCATTAGGACGAGATTTTTTTATGAAACCAGGACTAGATTAAGCTCAAGCAGAAAATATGAAACATGTAGAAATAGATGTACCTCCAAGTACAGGAGCAGAGCGTGTTCGTCGAACTCCACACCCTCATCGGGGCCTCCAAAGTCGTCAGCACCGGCGAGCACATAGTCCCCCAAGGGGTTGAACTGCACATCCTCCTCGCCCTGTGCTGCATGATGCTCCTCCAGATTTGCCGTAGGAAGCACTACCCCGGCGGCGATGCCCGCACACTCACCCCCACACACTGGTTTCATGGAGAAGGTTCGTGGCTATACGTTGAGGATTGTGGGATTTTGCTAGATAGGGAAGAGAGAGGAGTAGATGAGTGCGAATGGAGGACCCGATAGACTGGGTTTTTAATGCAGGGACGTTTAGGCCTCCTCGAGGGCCCCGGTAGGCAGCTCTTCTGGCTGTGGCTGCCGCGTGGAAGGTTCGGGCGGTGGGGGCATGTCGCAAGTGAGAGTGCAGATGCACTGCTTAGTAAAAATGGTATAGCCCATGTGCCGTGGATGACCAGTTGTCATGTAGTGGACTTGTAGCCTTTGCAGACTAGTTAAACGTGACATGACCACTCGCGGAATTATTTAATATATGGCCCTGTGTACCTTCTGGTAGAAGTGTCACTGCGAGACCCTAAAAACCCAACGGATAAAACAGGGGGGCAGATGGCAAGCGGACTTCCGTGTGGTCTCACGATGTAGTGTCAAGGGCACGACATCATGCAGCGATCCGCGTTGGATCAGAGAGGATCAACGGTAGGCGCAAACGATCCACGTGAGGGCTGTGTCAACCAATCAGCACGTTTTTGATTTTCAATGAGTTTGTAACTATGAGAGAGGGCAAAACTGAGTACTACCTTGGTCCGCAAATAAGTGTACTTCTAGCCTTGTCCTAAGTCAAATTTAGTTAATTTTGACTAACTTTTAGGGAAATGTGACAATATTTATGACACTAAATTTGTACCATTTGATATATTTTAAATATTAGTTTCATAATATGACAATTTGATGTAATATATGTTGTTATATTTATGAAAATAACACACATCCAAGTTGTTTAATGGAAAGAACACACATTCAAGTTGTCTAATATTAGTTTATGAAAATAACACACATCCAAGTTGTTTAATGAAAATAACACACGTGCAATAACATCTAGTGGATCCATGTTGTTTACGAAATGAACACTCATGGAGTGACTCTACTGGTTTATGAGAAGAACACACATCCAATTGGTTTAATGAAAAGAACACACATGCAATGACATCTAGTGGATCCAAGTGGTTTATGAAATGAATACACATGCAGTGGCATCTAGTGGTTTATGAAAATAACACACATCCAAGTTGTTTAATGAAATGAACACACATGCAAGTGGCATCTGGTGGATCCATGTTGTTTATCAAAAGAGCACTCATGTAGTGGATCCATGTGGATTATGAAAAGAACAAACATCCAATTGGTTTATTTAATGAAAAGAACACACATGCAATGACATCTAGTGGATCCAAGTTGTTTAATGAAAATACACACATGCAATAACATCTAGTGTATCCATGTGGTTTATGAAATGAACACTCATGGAGTGACTCTACTGGTTTATCAAAAGAACACACATCCAATTGGTTTAATGAAATGAACACACATGCAATGACATCTAGTGGATCCAACTAGTTTAATGAAATGAACACACATGCAATGACATCTAGTGGATCCATGTGGTTCATGAAATGAACACTCATGGAGTGTATCTACTAGTTTATGAAAAGAACACATATCCAAGTGGTTTATGAAAAGAACACTCATGGAGTGTATGTACTAGTTTATGAAAAGAACACATATCCAAGTGGTTTATGAAAAGAACACACATGTAATGACATCTAGTGTATCCGTGTTGTTTAATGAAAATAACACACATGCAAGTGGCATCTAGTGGATCCATGTGGTTTATGAAAAGAACACTCATGTAGGGGATCCATGTGGATTATGAAAAGAACACACATCCAATTGGTTTAATGAAAAGAACACACATGCAATGACATCTAGTGGATCCAAGTGGTTTATGAAATGAACACACATGCAGTGACATCTAGTGGTTTTTGAAAATAACACACATCCAAGTTCTTTAATGAAAAGAGCACACATGCAAGTGGCATCTTGTGGATCCATGTGGTTTATGAAAAGAACACTCATGTAGTGGATCCATTTGTATTATGAAATGAACACACATCCAATTGGTTTAATGAAAAGAACACACATGCAATGACATCTGGTGGATCCAAGTGGTTTAATGAAATGAGCACACAAGCAATGACATCTAGTGGATCCATGTGGTTTATGAAATGAACACTGATTGTTGGCCCAAAATATATCGGGCTCATTGGGGAACCCCAAGAGGAAGGTATGATGAACATAGCAGCAAGTTTTCCCTCAGTTATGAAACCAAGGTTATCGAACCAGTAGGAGCAAGGAAACACCTCCAAGGTGTTGTTGCCAACTTGGAATCCTGCACAACACAACCACATAACTTTGCCCCCAACTTACAGTGAGGTTGTCAATCTCACCAGTTTTGCTGAAAACAAAGGATTAAACGTATTGTGTGGAAGAAAGTAATACCTTGCAAAAAGTAAACAGAAAACAGTAAACAATTGTAGGTTGATGGTAAAAGAGAGGACCGGGGTCCATAGTTCACTAGTGGTAGTTCTCCTTAAGATAGATGCCATGTTGGGTGAACAAATTACAGCGGGGCAATTGACAAACATCGAGGAAGCATACATGTATATACTAATCATATTGACTCCTATGAGATTTGATTGGGCATTACACCATTATACATAGATCGTAATCCAACTGCATCTATGACTAATAATCCAACTTCAGGTTATCAATCCAAACCCCCTCTAGTATTAAGTTGCAAGCAACAGATAATTGCATTACGCATTGCGTGTAAAGTAAACAATACGATTGTTCTATGAACAAAGGATTGATGTTTTCTCCCTAGTAGCAACAGTACATCTAGTACCTTAGAGATTTCTGTCACTTCCCCAGATTACTAAAGGCATGAACCCACTATCGAGCATAAATACTCCCTCTTGGAGTCGCTAGCATCTACTCGGCCAAGATATCTACTAACAATAGAGAGCATGCAAGATCACAAATAACAAAGACATGATAGAATCAATAATCAATCTAAAAATATCATCTCAATATCCATCGGATCCCCGCAAACACAACATGTAGATTACAAATAGATGATCTTGATCATGAACAGAGCTCACAAGATCTAAACATGGTAGCACAAAGGAGAAGAACCAACCATCTAGCTACTATATGGACCCGTAGTTCAAGGATGAACTAATCACGCATCACACCGGAGGATTGCATGGTGCTGAAGAAGGCCTCCAGGGTGAATTCTCCCCTCTTGCAGGGTGCCGGGAAGAGCTTCAGATCCCTCCCGATCTAGGGATGGAGATGATGGTGGCTACAGACTCTTTCATGGAATTTTGATCGGGTCCTTAGGGTTTCTGTATCGGAGGCATATTATAGGCGAAAGGGGAGGCCGGGGGGTGCCCGAGGTGGCTGCACCACCTTCTGGCGTGGGCCAGGCCTGGCCGCGCGGCCAGGTGGTGTGGCCGGCCCCTGGCCCCTCTCCGTCTCGTATTCTGGCTCCGTGTCCCCCTCGGTGAAATATTGACTTTGGCTTTTGTCCCGTCCAATTCCGAGAATATTCATTTTCTGACTTTCCTGGAAACAAAAACAGCAGAAAACAAGCAACTAGCACTATGGCATCTTGTTAATAGGTTAGTCCAAGAAAGTGTATAAAAAGTACTCCAAAGTGTGGACAAAACATAAGAAAGAAGATAAAAACCAAGCATGGAACATAAAAAATTATAGATACGTTTGCAACGTATCAAACACTCATTGAGTGTATCTACTAGTTTATGAAAAGAACACATGTCCATTGGTTTAATGAATAGAACACACATGCAATGACATCTAGTGGATCCAAGTGGTTTAATGAAAATAACACACATGCAAGTGGCATCTAGTAGATCCATGTGGTTTATGAAAAGAACACTCATGTAGTGGATCCATGTGGATTATGAAAATAACACACATCCAATTGGTTTAATTAAAAGAACACACATGCAATGACATCAAGTGGATCCAAGTGGTTTAATGAAATGAACACACAAGCAATGACATCTAGTGGATCCATGTGGTTTATGAAATGAACACTCATGGAGTGTATCGACTGGTTTATGAAAAGAACACATATCCAAGTGGTTTATGAAAAGAACACACATGCAATGACATCTAGTGTATCGGTGTTGTTTAATGAAAATAACACACATGCAAGTGGCATCTGGTGGATCCATGTGGTTTATGAAAAGAACACTCATGTAGGGGATCCATGTGGATTATGAAAAGAAGACACATCTAATTGGTTTAATGAAAAGAACACACATGCAGTGACATCTAGTGGATCCAAGTGGTTTATGAAATGAACACACATGCAATGACATCTAGTGGTTTATGAAAATAACACCCATCCAAGTTGTTTAATGAAAAGAACATACATGCAAGTGGCATCTAGTGGATCGATGTGGTTTTTGAAAAGAACACTCATGTAGTGGATCCATGTGGATTATGAAAAGACCACACATCCAATTGGTTTAATGAAAAGAAAACACATGCAATGACATCCAGTGGATCCTAGTGGTTTAATGAAATGAACACACATGCAACGACATCTAGTGGATCCATGTGGTTTATGAAATGAACACTCATGGAGTGTATCTACCGGTTTATGAAAAGAACACATATCCAATTGGTTTAATCAAAAGAACACACATGCAATGACATCTAGTGGATCCAAGTGGTTTAATGAAAAGAACACACATGCAATGACATCTAGTGGATCCATGTGGTTTATGAAATGAACACTCATGGAGTGACATCTAGTGGATCCAATTGGTTTATTAAATGAACACACATGCATTGACATCTAGTGGTTTATGAAAATAACACACATCCAAGTTGTTTAATGAAAAGAACACACATGCAAGTGGCATCTGGTGGATCCTTGTGGTTTATGAAAAGAACACTCGTGTAGTGGATCCATGTGGATTATGAAAAGAACACACATCCAATTGGTTTAATGAAAAGAACACACATGCAATGCGATATAGTGGATCCAAGTGGTTTAATAAAAAGAACACACATGCAATGACATCTTGTGGACAAAGTGGTTTATGAAATGAACACACATGTAATGCCATCTAGTGTATCCATGTGGTTTATGAGAAGAACACACATGCAGTGACATCTAGTGGTTTATGAAAATAACACACATACAAGTTGTTTAATGAAAAGATCACACATGCAATGATATCTAGTGGATCCATGTGGTTTATGAAATGAACACTCATGGAGTGACTCTACTGGTTTATGAAAAGAACACACATCCAATTGGTTTAATGAAAAGATCACACATGCAATGACATCTAGTGGATCCAACTAGTTGAATGAAATGAACACAGGTGCAATGGCATTTAGTGGATCCATGTGGTTTATGAAATGAACACTCATGGAGTGTATCTATTGGTTTATGAAAAGAACACATATCTAAGTGGTTTATGAAAAGAACACTCATGGAGTGTATCTACTGGTTTATGAAAAGAACACATATGCAAGTGGTTTATGAAAAGAACACACATGTAATGACATCTAGTGTATCCGTGTTGTTTAATGAAAAGAACACACATGTAAGTGGCATCTAGTGGATCTATGTGGTTTATGAAAAGAACACTCATGTAGGGGATCCATGTGGATTATGAAAAAACACACACATCCAATTGGTTAATGAAAAGAACACACATGTAGTGACATCTAGTGGATCCAAGTGGTTTATGAAATGAACACACATGTAGTGATATCTAGTGGTTTATGAAAATAACACACATCCAAGTAGTTTAATGAAAATAACACACATCCAAGTAGTTTAATGAAAATAACACACATGCAAGTGGCATCTAGTGGATCCATGTGGTTTATGAAAAGAACACTCATGTAGTGGATCCATGTGGATTATTAGAATAACACACATCCAACTGGTTTAATGAAAATAACACACATGCAATGACATCTAGTGGATCCAAGTGGTTTAATGGAATGAACACACAAGCAATGACATCTAGTGGATCCATGTGGTTTATGAAATGAACACTCATGGAGTGTATCTACTGGTTTATGAAAAGAACACATATCCAATTGGTTTAATGAAAAGAACACACATGCAATGACATCTAGTGGATCCAAGTGGTTTAATGAAAAGAACACACATGCAATGACATCTAGTGGATCCAAGTGGTTTAATGAAAAGAACACACATGCAATGACATCTTGTGGACAAAGTGGTTTATGAAATGAACACACATGCAATGACATCTAGTGGATTCATGTGGTTTATGAAAAGAACACACATGAAGAGACATCTAGTGGTTTATGGAAGTAACACACATCCAAGTTGTTTAATGAAAAGAACACGCATGCAATGACATCTAGTGGATCCTTGTGGTTTATGAAATGAACACTCATGGAGTGTATCTACTGGTTTATGAAAAGAACACATATCCAAGTGGTTTATGAATAGAACACTCATGTAGTGTATCTACTGGTTTCTGAAAAGAACACATATCCAAGTGGTTTATGAAAACAACACACATGCAATGACATCTAGTGTATCAGTGTTTTTATGAAAAGAGCACACATGCAAGTGGCATCTAGTGGATCCATGTGGCTTATCAAAAGAACACTCATGTAGTGGATCCATGTGGATTATGAAAAGAACACACATCCAATTGGTTTAGAAAAGAACATATATGCAATGACATCTAGTGGATCCATGTGGTTTACGAAATGAACACTCATGGAGTAACATCTAGTGGATCCAAATGGTTTATGAAATGAACACACATGCAATGACATCTAGTGGTTTATGAAAATAACACACATCCAAGTTGTTTAATGAAAAGAACACACATGCAAGTGACATCTAGTGGATCCATGTGGTTTATGAAAAGAACACTCATGGAGTTACTCTATTGGTTTATGAAAAAAAAACACATCCAAGTGGTTTATGAAATGAACACACATGCAATGACATCTATTGGGTCCAAGTGGTTTAATGAAAAGAACACACATGTAGTGACATCTAGTGGTTTTGAAAAGAACACACATGTAGTGACATCTAGTGGTTTTGAAAATAACACACATCCAAGTTGTATAATAAAAAGAACACACATGCAAGTGGAATCTAGTGGATCCATGTGGTTTATGAAAAGAACACTCATGGATTTACTCTACTGGTTTATGAAAAGAACACACATCCAAGTGGTTTATGAAATGAACACACATGCAATGACATTTAGTGGATCCAAGTGGTTTATGAAATGAGCACACATGCAAGTTGTTTATGGAAAGAACACACATGCAAGTGGCATCTAGTGGATCCATGTGGTTTATGAAATGAACACTCATGGTGGCCGTTAGATCGCGTCTAATGGTGGCCGTTAGATTGTGTCTAATGGTGGCCATTAGATCGCATCTTCTAAAAGGCCCGCCCCCGTGAAGAACTAGTTGTCTGATCCGATTGTTGTAGACTATTCGATTGGGGCACGTGGATGAATAAGATGGTTCTTCGTAAGAGTGATCTGTGAGTAGGCTATTCTACGACATGATTGGCCGCGCTTACATTTTCACTTGTATTAGTATTATTTCCACTCCCCTATAGCCTACTAGTAATAACATAGAGCTCGTGAGTGAGCACGTCTACTCAATAACCCCCTCCCACACCACATGTCACCATGCCCGAACGATGCCACCAGATTTCGTGCGCCGTGCCTGGATGACAACCACTGATTCTCGGGTTGCTACCTTCATGCTAAGAAATCATTTTACAAGCTTTTGAATTTATCTTACATATTCCTGCTATTCACCGATCTAACTGTTGATCTTTTATTCGATTTCTCAACAAACTTCAGATGTGGGAGCTGTTGCAGCCCAAGAATCTGGAGATCTTCACGCGTGACTTCGTAGTGACGTTCCCGATCATGTGCTCCCACCTAGGATGCTTTCGTCGTTACTCGTACCACGAGCTCCTGCTCCACGAGCTCGCGTGCTCCTACACGGAGCCGGGCTGCAACTACACCGGCCCGCCGGCAGAGCTCGTCGTCCACCTTGCAGAGGAGCACTTGATCGAAGTGATTAGGATCTCGTATGGCCACGCGCAACTTCTCCAAGAGCAGGTGTCATTCACTAACTTGGCATGCCTCCGGCTAATTTTCCAGGGGGATGACAGCTTTGTTTTCGTCCTGACCATCACTGCCGGCATTCAGGGAACTAGAGCTAGACCCACCTTCGTGTGTGCGGTATGAAGGGAATATGCCTGAGAGGCAATAATAAAGTGGTTATTATCTTATTCCATGTTTATGATAAATGTTTATTTTGCATGCTATAATTGTATTAATTGGAAACGTTAATACATGTGTGTTTAATAAACAAAATACAAAGTTCCTAGTAATGCCTCTCATATAAACTAGCTCGTTGATTAACAAGATGATCAAGGTTTCCTGATCATGGACATTGGATGTTATTAATAATGAGGTCACAACATTGGTGGAATGATCTGATGAACATTCATCCGAAGTATAGCATTACGATCAAAGTCATTATGTTTATATTTCTATAACATCATATGAAGTAATCTTAGTCCTCAGACCATGAGATCATGTTAATTTCTAACACCAGAAGAGTATCTTGATAACATCAAACGTCACACCGTAACAAGGTGACTATAAAGGTGGGTTCAGTACTACGAAGTTGTTTTGTTGAGGCTCATGGATCAAGAGTGGAATTTCTCAATCCCGATGACGGATAGATATACTCTGGGCCCTCTCGGTGATATCACATTAAGATAGCTTGCAAGCAAGTGATGTGATCACTAGAATGTTATATCACGGGAACGAGAAAAGAGTACATGTCGGTAACGAGATAAAACTAGGTATTTGGATATCGATGATCGAATCTCGGACATGTATTATATCATGAGACAAAGGGATTTAGTTACTAGCGTTAAAGGTTCTCACGATCATAGAAGTCATAGTTGAATGTGTAGGAGTCAGTATGGATCTCCAGGTCCCGCTTCTGATTATTGATCTGAGAGGGGTCTCGATCATGTCTGCATTATTCGCGAACCGTAGGGTGACACAGTTAAGGGATACCGACACCATTTGGAGCAAATATGTTTCAAATAAAGATTGAAGAAAGCGCTGGAATTATTTCAATAGACACCGAAACTGTTTCGGGTGAAATTGCTGAAATTGGTTCTGCATGTAATATTGAAATGTTGCAGGGGTTTTATGTCAATGTTTGTTAATTAAAGTAATTAAAAAAATTCTGAATAAAATTAAATAAAAGAGTTTTATTAAATAAGAGAGCATTAAATTTGGAGACATTTAATGCATTTAAAGTGGGGACTTTAAAAGAGAATGTGAAGGGGCAAATTTATGTGGAGGGAGTTACCACCACATGAATGAGGATGTGAGGGGTCACCCCTTGGGCGCCGGCCATGGGGAGGGGCACCCCCTCCTCCTATAAAAGGCCCCCCTCACACCCTTCTTCCTCACACCTCCTCGTGAAGGATCTCTCTCCCCCTCTAGTTATTCCACATGGTCTCGAATTAGCGAGATACATGTTCTCGGTGGCTTTATCTGGAAAGGAGTTGCTGCTTCCGCTGCTTTGCTGGAGCGAGGGACGGAGGTTGTCGGGGTACCGGACGTGTGTGCGATCACGGATGCACCACTACTTTGCGGTGTTGGACTCGGTGGTGCTGGACTTGCTGGAGCTGGATCTGATGGACGTGCTAGAGCCGGACCTACTGGACTTCGTCACGATCTTGAGATCGGCAAGTGTACGACTACATCATCCACGAGTTCCAACTCATTAACAAAGCTTTGTTGTCTTCGAGGGTAAGTTCTCTATGGATGTATATCCACCCGTTGCTTGTATCTAGTAGATAGATCTTGGCGTATAGTTCCCATCGTAGGAATTTTTTGTTTTCTATGCTGCGAACCCCAACAGTGGTATCAGAGCCTGACCTATGCGTAGGTTCTTTGCATGGGTAGTACACATATGTTTATATGTGGGCGATGATGATTATGTCATTGCATCTTCTATGTATTTTGGATATTGGTGGCATAGTGGGATGAAGCGGCCCGGACCAACCTTACATGTCATCACACATGAGACCGGTTCCACGACTGACATGCAACTAGTTTTGCATAAGTGGCTGGCGGGTGTCTATCTCTCCTACTATAGTCAATATCTGATTTACAACGAGTTGCTAATAACTTAGTTATCATCGTTGTGGTTCCATGTTTGTAGGTAAGACCGGTTCTACCTTCGAAAGCCCTAAGCCACGTAAAACTTGCAATGGATAAATTAGAGGCGTCTAGTTTAGATTGTTGCTGGGCTAGTGTCATGATATGGTAATGTTGTAAGTAGATGTATGATAGATACCCTTACAACACACCTAACGTGTAAGTTTCATAGACCTTGGCCTTACACACAAAGGAATGATAGCGATCATACCACGATGCATATGATGGTGATCAAATGCATGGACCATATCATCCCACTTTACACATTAGATGTTTGAATATTATATTGCTAGTCTAGCGTTTTAGTAGCATTATAAGATGATCTCTCATTTAAATATCAAGATAAAATGTGTTCTTCCTTAAGTATGCACCGTTCTATGGATCGTGTTTCGAGACATCACGTGATGATCAGGTGTACTCGACTCTACGCTTTCATACACCGGGTGTAAGACAGTTTTACACGCGCGAATACTAAGGTTCTTACTTGGCGAGCCTAGCATGTACAGACATGGCCTCGGAACACAGACCGAAAGGTTAAGCATGAGTCATATAGTTGATGTGATGCCCATATTGATGCTCGCCTTTGAAGCTACACCGACTCACGTGATGATCGGACTTGGTGTAGTGGATTTGGTTCATGTAATCACCAAAAAGGCACGAGGGATGTCGTTTTTTAGTGGGAGTTCATTTCTAATTTGGATTAGTCGAACTCAATTTGTCATAAACTAAATCGAAGTGAATTTGCATAATTTGTTGTAGTCATTGGCGTATGTTCACTACCTTATTCTTAGTTTTAATTGAGATAATAGAACTATAGAATTCTGGATATTTACTTTACGAACTGGTATCGTATTGTTTTGAATGTCAATTTAAAGTTTAGGAGTCATATTGCAAACTTTCAGCAAACTCTATTTACTCCATGAAGTTTAATAAGTAGTATTAAATCAATAGTAAGAATTCCAATGTTAGTATCAACAGTATCATGTTTGCCTCCATGATTTTTTTTATTCAAAAGTTGTTTTAATATCAAGATTATCTAGGAGCTGAATTTTTATTTCAGAATCCATCATGTGTGGAAGATATTGTGATATATGAAACAATGTTTTTGGTTGCATTATGATAGAGTACAATTTAGCAAAATATATGTTCTCATCTTATGAGAATTTGTGAAGGATGGAGATGCTAGGCATCCGGATCTCCCAAAAAGGTTTTTGGGAACTAACATTATACTCGTGATTCTTCCTTACAGGATATGGTAGCTTGATCATGAAAGTTGTCATGATAAGGATGAATAGAAAATGTAACTAAAATGTTTACTACACTAATAGATTACTAAATAATGGATTTTTGAAAGAATGCCAAACATCTGATGATGGTGATCCACTTCAAAGTGCAAGTCCAAAGGTATTAGTGTTTGACTATATACGCTTTGTACTATGTGTCATGTGGATGACACCACTATTGATGTTGATAGATTCTTTTAAAAGGAAAAGGAATTGCTGAAAGAGAATCTATAAAATATTTGGTAGAAAAGAAAAGGTTGGAGATGTCCAACTTAGGTATATAGAAGATATACATGTCATGGTTGTGTTCCTTTCTTGTTAATCAATGTGGTTCTTAGGTATTGGATACCGGTATTGGACACCGAATTGGTTGGTATGAAGTGTCATACAGGACAACGCAATTCATGAACTGCAATGGCCTAAGTAACTAGCAAGAGAATAAGTGATGATGTTCATCGAAAACAAATAAAGTGTTATTGTGTTTTTCGTTGTTGTCAAACCTAGCCTTCAAGATTTGTTTTAATAATTGTTATTTTGTTTCGGTATTATGAGAAAAATGGTTGTTCAAATAATTACCATATTCCATAAAGGATGGATGAAATTTTACAAGTCTAGTGGGAGAAATCACATCCATAAACACTATTGCTAAAATGTCGCAAGACAAATGATTGAAAAATCACTTATGAAGTGACATCGCTGTTTAAATTATATTGCAAAGAAAACATGAAGAAACTTCATGTTGATGGATTTTTGGAGTCTTTGATTTTGACCAACTGACACTTGTGAGACTTTCCTTGAGATAATTGAAACTCCGTCCATAGGCCAAAGAGGAACGGGTGACTAACTTATCGGATATTATACATATTGATGTATATAGTCCATTATATGTAGCGATATGCGATGGATCTTTTTGCTTCATATGCTTTCTCCAGAAATTTGAGTGAATATATCTATATATTTACTTAATAAGGAAGAAGTATGAAACATTTGAAATTTGTTCAAATACTTTCAAGATGAAGTGAAAAATCATTGTAACAAGAAAATAAAAGAGTTTATGATTTGATCATGAAGGAAGATATTTGAGTTACAGGTTTAGCAAAACACCTAAGATTTGAGGAATTGTTCCATGATTTGTGTTTCCTGATAAACCATAGGAGTATGTCATATTCGAGAAATGAACTCAAACCATGTTTGACATGGTAAGATCAAAGGTGTCATTTATAAAACTGCCATTATGTTTTAAGGATTGAAGCTTTAGAGACTACCGCTTTTACACTGAAAAGAGCACCATCTGATCCGTTGAAATGACACCATGTAAGTTATGGTTTGGGATAAAACCCAGATTGTCTTTTCTTAAATTTTGGTATGCATAGGTAAAATGTTTACAACCAAAGTCGGATAAGCACGTCTTTGTAGGTTATCCCAAAAAAATTGTTGGGAATTTCTCCATAACACCGAGGACAAAAGAGTTTGTTACTTGGAACGTCAAGTTTCTTGAGAAGGAATTATTCGTGAAAAGTTAAGTGGGAGGACAATAGAACTTTGGTAAGGTTGTTAAGCCTTAGCTATATGTGCTAAGTAGCGCAACACCGGAAAGTGTCCCGGTGGCGGCCACAATGCTCATGGCTCCCGTGATTACAAAGGGTGTGATCTCGGAGCTTAGAGTTCCTATTGAACCGTGTGGGTTGGTAAGAATCAAATAGTGTGATTTGATAAGAAAGTCGTTATTGTTTTGACAATGATGAACCAACTACATGCAAAGTAGCGATGATGGGCCCTGACTCCATAAAATGACTAGAAGTCATAGAATCCGTGATAGTATCCATACACGAGAAATCAAGTTTCTGAACTTGGAAGACCCTCCGGAAAGGCGTGAAGCCTATCGGTCGTGTTTGGATCTATAAAGAAATAGACATGGATGTTTTAACATCTATGAAATAGTCGACATGTTGGAAACAAGTTTATGGCAATGTTCAAGGAGTTGACTATGACAAGATTTGATCTTTCATAGCGATATTTAGTCTTGACGGATTAATGTAGCAACCACTACATATAATTTGGTATATGGTAGTTGAATAAACAAAACAAGGTTCTTCTAATAGAACGCTTACCTAGGACGTGTACATGACATGGTCCGAAGGGTTTTGTTAATTCAAAGGGGGCTAAAAGGGCATGCAAACTTCAATAGTTGAAGTACGCATAGCGGAGTTGGAATCTTCACCATGATGAAACTGTTAAAAGAGTTTAAATTCATCGGAGATGATGAAGATGCTTGCATTTGCAAGAAATTAAGTGGGAGCGCTGAGACATATTTCTAATACATTATGTAGAGGACATATTGTTGATTGGAAATGATGTATCTTGTATTGACACAAGTTAAGAATTTCATTAAAATAAGATTTCGATGAAAGACTTGGGCAAAACCAGAATATTTGGCATCAATATCTATATGGATAGATTGAGGCGCTAATATGGTTGTGCCAGACATACATATATGAGATATCGAAAGGGTTCAATATGGAAACAACAAGAAAGGTTCTTGCTGCATAGAAAGGATTGTATCAAGATTCAAGTGTTTCAACACTTGGTGAGTAAAATCACATGAAGATTTTGATCGATTATACCGTGATATGTATATATCCAGAATGTCCTATGCTCTAAATGTTATGAGCACATACCAGAATGATTCATAAGATGATCATTGGACGATAGTAAAGATATGCTTATGAGCTTTGGAAGAACTAAGAATATATCATGTATAAGTGACAAATAGTTGCAGATAGTTCATTGTAAAGAGTTACATTGGTACTAATTTGTCACAAGATACAAATTAAAATTTATCTCAATTTAGACTATGGGTGGCACAATGTAATGGAAAGGATGTTCCATGATGGATTTGGATGAGTTCCAAAGTTAAGACATTGTGACGGATACTACAACAAAATGGCTAAGTATATGACATGGTAAGTTCCAAAGAGCTAGGGGTAGCCACACCACCTGGTGGCGCGGGCCAGGCCAGGCCGCGCCAGGGGGTGGTGTGGGCCCCCCAGGCACCCCCTCGGTCTCCCTCTTCGCCTATAAGAATCCTTCTGACCTAAAAACTTCGGGGGGTTCGACGTTTTTCTAGAAGGAGTTACGCTCCGCCGCCACCACCAGATTACACGAAACAGCACCAGAAACTCCGTTCTGGCACCCTGCTGGGATGGGGAATTGGAGGAGATCATCGCCATCATCATCACCATCGCTTCTCCATCGACCATCCATGTTTCCCCCATCTATGTGTGAGTAATCCCCCTCTGTAGGCTATGGGGATGGTAGGGATTGGATGAGATCGTTCATGTAATGGCATCAGATTGTTAGGGCATGGTGCCTAGTATCTTTTATTAGTGCTTTATGACTTTGTTGCGACCTGTTATGCTTAATGCTTGTCACTAGGGCCCGAGTGCCATGATTTCAGATTTGAACATGTTCTTGATTCATTATGATAGTATTGTTTACGGTCTTATCTGCAAGTTGTATACACACGTTGTTGTCCGGAACCAATGGCCCCGAAGTGATAGAAATTGGGATAACCGGAGGGAATGGCTTTGATGTGAGGATCACATGTGTTCACGGAGTGTTAATGCTTTGCTCCGGTGCTCTATTAAAAGGAGCACCTTAATTGCCAGTAGTTCCCTTGAGGCCCCGCTGCAAACGGGCTGGTAGGACAAAAGATGTTGTGCAAGTTCTCATTGCGAGCACGTATGACTATATATGGAACACATGCCTAGGATTATCTAGTACTTGGATGCTTTATCTTATCTATCTGTCATTGCCCTTTGTTCTGATTGCTATGTGAATTGTCTTGTCCATGCGACACCCATCCGTCCATCCCTATGCTTACCGCACTCGAATCCTACTGTTTACTGCTATTGTTACTGATGTCTTTACTTTACTACTGCTGCTACTCTGTTGTTCCTACTACAAAATTGTTGCTACTGATAAACTGCTGTGAGCAAGATTGTTTCCAGGTGCAGCTGAATTGACAACTAAGTTGTTAAGGCTTATAAATATTCTTTGGCTCCCCTTGTGTCGAATCAATAAATTGGGTTTCACTTCCCTCGAAAATACTGCGATACACCCCCTATACCTGTGGGTCATCAAGACTATTTCTGGCGCCATTGCCGGGGAGCATAGCTTTATTTATTAAGTTCACTTGGATTCTCTATTGTTCGCTGCTATCCATCCATCATGGGTAAGTCTCGTGATAGCAAGTTTCCTATTTTACCATCCACTACAAGAAGAGGTACGGTTCTGAACACCTCTGCTGCTCTTGATTCACCATATGTTATAAGTAAGCTCGTTACACCACCACATACACATCCTACACACACTGCTACTATTGCTGAATCTGAAACTTCTGATGCTTATGATGCTGCTTCTACTGTGCTTGATAAGAGTGGTTCATTAGGTCCTTTCCTAGATGCTACGATTGCTAGAACTATAGCTGGAAATACTAAAACTCCTAATGAAGACACTACCACACCTGTTAGTTCACCAGAGTCTAGTGAAAGTTATGATATTGAAGATGGTTATGTTGAGATGACCGATGAATTTATTAAAGAATGTAAAAACACCCATGATAGGAGCGCTGCTAAGAGTCTCCTTGAGAGGCGTACTATTAGACCCAAACTGTCTCCTATTGCTAAGTTTGTTGCTTCTCCCATAAACATTATCGATGAAGATTATGATTTCTCTCTCGATCTATCTTACGTAGCTATTGTCGAGAAAGAACCTTTTTGTGGGACTAAGAATGAAAGTGCGGTAGCACATATGAATGAACTTTCTACCATGAGTGGCTTGTTTTCTGATGATATTAAGATGCGTACTTATTTTGTTGCCAAGGTCTTCCCCTTTTCACTGAAAGGAGAAGCTAAAACTTGGTTTAGTAATTTAACTCCTGGATCTATTGATAGCCCTGAGTGCTTGATTAGTACTTTCCTGCAGAAATATTTTCCTCCTAGTGCTAAACATGCTATTTTGCAGGAACTTTTTGATTTTAAACAGGGAGAAAAAGAGGTATTGCCCGAATCTTGGGCAAGGTTTCGTTCTTTGATTCATGCACAAGCTGGAAGTCCATTACCTAAGAATGAGCTTCTTGATATATTTTATAATGGACTAACCGAGGAATCTAGGACATACCTAGATAGTTGTGCTGATTGTGTTTTCAGGAATAGGACTCCTAAGGAAGCTGAGAAATTAATGGCTAAAATAAGTAAGAATTATGAAGATTGGACTCCTCCTAAACAGGCTATACCTGAAGTAATTGTACTTGAACCTACTATTCCGGTGCCTATTTCAACATCAAAGAAGATGGGAGTTATTGAATTAAATGATGAAGGGATGAAGGAAGCTAAGAAATGTCTTAAGGAGAAGGGAATTAAAGCTGCAGATGTCAAGAATTTACCTCCTATAGAAGAATTATGTAAGCCTATCCCCTACTCATCCACTATTGAGGTACACTCTCTCCAACACTTTGATGAAGGTGATCTCCCTTACTCTAAAACTCGTGATCAATGCTTAGAAGAATTTGATATCTTTATTGTTAAGCAAGATAATTTTAATAAAAGGGTGCAAAATAATCTAATGGAAAACACTAGAGCTATTGTTGAGTTGAAAGATATTGTGGAAAGAACCTCTAATGATGTTAAAATGATTGTTAAACACTTTCAAATGGTTCAAACTCAAATAGATCAACTCGTTAAAGTGCAAAACGACTTGTAATGCTGCTAAAGAAAAACATGCTTATGAAATTAGAACTAGAAGTGGGGCTGCTACCCAGGATCCTCTATATCCTGAGGGGCATCCCAAAAGAATTGAGCAGAATTCTCAACAAGCTAAAAATAGTGGCTCTACTTGTAAGAAAAGGAAAAAGAAACATAAAACTGTTGTAGAACCCTCTGAGCCTGCTATAGATCCTAATAGTATATATATCTCTGATGCTGAAACTGAAAGTGGTAGTGAAGAAAACGAAGTTCGTAATAAAGAAAAAGTTGAAGAAGAACCTGAAAACCACACTAAGAATACTAAATACACCAAAGAAGATTTTATTGCTAAGAAACATGGTAGTGAAAGAGAGCCTTGCATCCAAAAACCTATGCCTTTCCCTGATAAGAAACACAAGTCAAAGGAAGATGAACACTATAATAAGTTTTGTGAGTGGATGAAACCTCTATTCCTGCAAATTCCTTTGACTGATGCTATTAAATTGCCTCCTTACTCAAAGTATATGATGGGTATTGTCTCGAATAAAAGGAAGATCCCTAATGAAGAAATTTCTACCTTGCTTGCTAATTATTCCTTTAATGGTAAGGTTCCAAAGAAACTTGGAGACCCAGGGATCCCAACTATCCCTTGCTCTATTAAGAATAGTTATGTTAGAACTGCTTTGTGTGATTTGGGAGCTGAAGTTAGTGTTATGCCTTTCTCTCTCTATAAAAGGCTTCAACTAGAAAAATTAATACCAACTGATATATCTTCGCAAATGGCTGATAAATCCACCACTATTCCTGTGGGTATATGTGAGGATGTACCTGTTCAAGTGGCTCATAATTGCTTGATATTAACTGATATTGTTGTGCTTGAAATGCCTAAAGATGATAATATGTCTATTATTCTTGGGAGACCTTTTCTTAATACTGCAGGAGTTGTTATTAATTGTAATCAAGGAAAGGTGACATTTAATGTTAATGGCAAGGAACATACTGTCTATTTCCCCAAGAAGATTGAAAGGACTTATGGTTTGAATTCAATTGAACATGTTGAGGGCATTCAAGTTGGATAAATATATTGTCCCATACCAAGAGAAAAAATTGAAACTATTATGATTGGGACCATTGCTACCAAGGTTGAGGTAACATAATCATTAATGGAATACAAAGTTTTGTCTCATATGGAATTGTTTTGGTAGCAAGACTTGATCAACCTTGTTAACAAAAGGATTTCATTGAACAGAACAATGTTTTCACTATGATTATCTTCGTTTACTTCTAGTACTATCCATTTTAGTTTTTTGCTTTCGTTTAGCTTTCTTTTTGTTGTTAGTTGCTTGCTTGTTAGAGTGTCTTAGAGATCCTGTAATTCTAGCCTTGTTTTGTCATTGCATCATTTCCAAAAAAAATCTGTCTGTCAGAAAATAATTATTCTATTCCTGAAAAATGCCCAAAAATAAAGTGTCTCGAAAAATTCCAGAAAATTCATATTAAATTTTTGCGTGCAAAAAGGGGCAGAGGAGTACCTGGGAGGTACCAGGGGGACCCAACAGGCAGGCACACCACCTGGTGGCGCGGCCTGCCCTAGGTGGCGCCATGCCCTGGTGTGGGCCACCCATGGCCCCCCACTAACTCTCTCACCTGCCACTTTCTTCTCTCCCCCGAGTAAGCTCCAGTTCATTGCTTAAAATCGCGTTCTTGTTGTGCTTGCTCTTGTTTTTTCGATCTCCTTGCTCAGCCCATCTTTCTTGCTGAAATTTGGAGCATTTGTTCCCTAGTATGTGACTCCTCCCCTTGTCCAAGTAGAGTTGTGTTTAGTGGATTATTTATTGAGTATTTTGCTGCTGTAGGTGACTGGTTATGAGAGCTTGTAAGCTTGTTTGATGCTTAGAAATATAGGTTTGATGCATGTTTAGGCCTCTTATAAGTCCCTATGAGTAGAATCCTTCATTATATTTACTTTGCAATCACTTGTTTAATATGTGTTTAAATTTCAGAATACCAAGCATGAACAACCATACCTTTGGAGAGATATTTGAGACTGATGCACCTAGGGGGTCGAGGCCCTCAAGATCGGCCTCTTAATTTAGGCCGTCGTACAACAAAGATCTCATTGCAACTAGTATTGGTAATGAAAGGGATGATGGGGATGCTCACCCATCCACTTTTCCTTGTTTTACTTTCTTACAAGCTGCAGGTATTCTTGATGATTTCTTGCTACTGATTGAGAGGGTTGGTTTGACCTCATATATGCAAGATCAAAGTGAGCAATACGCTATGCTCACCAAATCCTTTATTGAGAGCTTCACGTTTACTAACACATCCTATCAGTCGACTGTCTCTTTCAAATTTATAATCTGCCCTTCACCATGCCTTTAGAAAGATTTTGCAGTATTATAGGTGTACCCATGACAGGGACCATGAAGAAAATTCAAGGGCGACCCGCTGATTTGCTGGAGCTTTACCGAGGAGGGACCAATGATGCTGATCGCGTGGCACAGCACAGAAAGATAAGAAACATTCAACTCCCCGCTCTCAGATACTTTGCATATTATCTTGCTACTAGCATACTGGGTAGGGAGAACACCAGTAATATCTCCAACTATCATTTAGCATTCCTTGCTGCTGCGCTTAACAATGATACTCGGTACAACCTTGGCTCGCTTATGGCTCGGCGCCTAGCTGCTAGGGGGCCTATCTATGGGGGCATCATTGCCTCGCGTATAGTCAATGCATTAGGTCTTTTAGTGGATCCCAATGATACTATACTGGCACCACAGAGGCTTGACCTTATTGATATGAAAACTCATCACTTTGTCACTGCTACTTCTGATTTGAACAGTCTAGTATATAGGATGCTTTTCACTGATGGGGATAAAAGGGAGATCCTTTTGCCACAGCCTTCTTTGTTTAGTGTTCACAGGAGACCGTGGTCGCGCTCCAAGGAGGAGTGGACGAGCAGCTTCACTTGATGGGTTTCCACGAGCAGCACCAGGAGGATGTGCCCTCCTATGATTACTCCACACATTACGGAGGGACGTACTCGAGCTTGCACCAGGACGAGGGGACCTCTTCGTCGTACCACGGTGACACTTCATCCTGGCCAGCTTGGGATTGATACCCACTTAGGTCAAAAGCCTAAGCTTGGGGGGAGGTACACCGGCATCTCACTTGTCTCCATATCATGTTGCGTCGGTACTTTGTATATTCATGTTTCGTTCCCTTTTTAGTTTTCTTTCTTTCTTTGCTTTTGCTTTCTAAAACACAAAAAAGACCAGAAATATTTCTGTTGTTTCTCTTTGGTTTGCTTCTTCCTTTTTGCCTTGGTTTGTTTTTCCCTCTTTTGCTTTGTTTGAACTATTCCAAAAACCCAAAAATATTTTGCTTCGCTTGTTTTCCATTTTTGGTTCTTATTTCAAAAATCAAAAACAACAAAAATATTTGTCGTTCTTTTTTTGGTTTTGTGAGTTTGCTACAGGGTTCAGCAGCCCTCAGCGGATATTTGTTTCATATTATTATTCAAGCCACACAAGTGAAGAGCAATAATGAGGATTAATGACAACTTGAGGTGTGGTAAGAGGCTGGTAACGAACTCTATTTTTGTTTTCATTTTTGTACATATACTCATCACTGTGGGCATGCTTAGTCCGTTCGTGTAAGGTGTATGTTATCTTTGGATGCTTAGTATTTCTTGCTTTCTTATGTTTAGTTCCATCTTGCTAATAGTTTGTAGCATGTCTTATGAATGTTTGCCTGCATTATTCTATTCATAACTTGGTATGACACCGTGGTATCCTCCTCTGAATGTCTCATTTGAATTGACTTGGCACATGCTCACGCATGCACATGACTGTAATAATCAGTTGAGCCTTGATGAATTATTTTGCCTTGAGGATCTTGAATCACTTTCATGCCATGATTAGTCCTGTTTTATTGCAAGCATGATTATGAAAGCTATTGCTCTCTCGTTTGTCGCTCCCTTACTATTGCTAGCCTTCACTCACACTGAGTATGTTTTACTCAAGTTTCCAACTCCCTAAACCAAATATTTCCAAAGTGTCCACCTACCTACCCATTAGCAATATTTGCTACTTCCGTGCATATTCAATATGCCTTGTGTTCTTCTGAATAAAATGTTTGCTTGTTATGAGAAAGTTAGTTAGTAAAGCTCTCACAAACTTGATGGCACACTTTATTTTCTTGCACTTAATAAACCTGAACCATTGCGTCCTTCTTTGTTGCGTATATGCTTGCGCTTTATAAGTTGAAGTTAGCAGAACCTTGTATCATGGGGAACGCTTTCAACATTTCATTGGTACTTAGCACCTCGTTGATATCATGTTCTTTTTCTTATGGATCCCGACGGTGTGAAATAAAAGTGGAACTTGTAAGATCATGGAGTTTGTATATATGTTAGAGAAACGCCTGGGCCGCTAGCCTAAGCCATGCCTAATCATGGTTCAAACTTGCAGCATAACCATAATGAGCATTCTATGAAGCATCCTCAATAAAAATCTATGCACATAGTAAATAAAAAGATCGCTGAGATGCTCATTGTCTGCTTGTCTTGTCATTTTGATTATGGGATAGCTCCTGTGTTATGTGCAAGGGGTACCCCGTTGGCGGTTCTCTATGATACGTATATACTTACAATGACAAGAGCTTACTTGTGACTGAAGTTGAGTAGCATGAGGATCGGTCTTCGTAAGTAAGGGGCATGAGACTTTGATTTATAACTTGTCAAGCATATCCTCTTAGTTCTGTCACTTTAACCTTAACCATTTAAAGATGCTTATGATAGGGGCAATGAGATCTCAAAGCTAACGAGTACCATACTTTCAGCATTTGGAAGCCTTTCAAACTTTTCAAAACCTTTTTGTTTTCTTTGTTGAGTCTCCACTTATTCTATGAGCACCTCCTTGAGAGCATAGTTGTCATTCTTTGTGCTTGTCCCATTACTTGATTATTTGTGTTATGACTTTAATGCTTGTATCCTTGATATCTTTACTTCTAGTCATCACTTGAACTTTAGAGGTGCCTTGATATTCATAATCAAAGGCAAGCGAGATACCATTCTATCATACCTTTTTATGAGCATTGTAATGTTGCTTATGTTTATACTTCATGCTACTTATTATTTTTGAGTTGGAATCTCTTCATAGCTTGCAATGCCTATTAAGTAAACTTAGTTGCATACTCTTTATTATGAAATTGTCTAAGTAGTTGATCACATTGCTGAGAATATTTACATCATATGAAGCAAATATGTTCGTGAAAGTTCTTTTATCGCACTCAGTTTTCAACTGAATTGCTTGAGGACAAGCAATAAGCTAAGCTTAGGGGAGTTGATATGTCCAAAACGTATCTACTTTCCCGAACACTTTTGCTACTGTTTCTCCTCTAAACTTGTGTGATTTGGATGCAACTAACGCGGACTGACGCTGTTTTCAGTAGAATTGCCTTGGTGTCTACTTTTTGTGCAGAAAATCAACTATTAGGAAAAATCCCGGAAAATATGCCAAAAATCCTATTTCACCCGAAGACTCCAGGAGCAAGAATACGAGACGGAGAAGAGTCAGGGGGTGGCCACACCACCTAGTGGCGCGGGCCAGGCCAGGCCGTGCCAGGGGGTGGTGTGGGCCCCCCAGGCACCTCCTCGGTCTCCCTCTTCGCCTATAAGAAGCCTTTTGACCTAAAAACTTCGGGGGGTTCGTCGTTTTTCCAGAAGGAGTTCCGCTCCACCGCCACCACCAGATTCCATGAAACAGCACCAGAAACTCTGTTATGGCACCCTACCGGGACGGGGAATCGGAGGAGATCATCGCCATCATCATCACCATCGCTTCTCCATCGACCATCCATGTTTCCCCCATCTATGAGTAAGTAATCCCCCGATGTAGGCTATGGGGATGGTAGGGATTGGATGAGATCGTTCATGTAACGGCATCAGATTGTTAGGGCATGGTGCCTAGTATCTTTTATTAGTGCTTTATGACTTTGTTGCGACTTGTTATGCTTAATGCTTGTCACTAGGGCCTGAGTGCCATGATTTCAGATCTGAACATGTTATTGATTCATTATGATAGTATTGTTTATGGTCTTATCTGCAAGTTGTATATACACGTTCTTGTCCGGAACCAATGGCCCCGAAGTGACAGAAATCGGGATAACCGGAGGGAATGGCTTTGATGTGAGGATCACATGTGTTCACGGAGTGTTAATGCTTTGCTCCAGTGCTCTATTAAAAGGAGCACCTGAATTTCCAGTAGTTCCCTTGAGGCCCCGCTGCAAACGGGCTAGCAGGACAAAAGTTGGTGTGCAAGTTCTCATTGCGAGCACGTATGACTATATATGGAACACGTGCCTAGGATTATCTAGTTTTTGGATGCTTTATCTTATTTATCTACAATTGCCCTATGTTCTGATTGCTATGTGAATTGTCTTGTCCATGCAACGCCCGTCCGTCCATCCCTATGCCTACCACACTCGAATCCTACTGTTTACTGCTATTGTTACTTTTGTCTTTACTTTACTACTGCTGCTACTCTGCTGTTCCTACTACAAAACGGTTGCTATTGATAAACTGCCGTGAGCAAGATTGTTTCTAGGTGCAGTTGAATTGACAACTCAGTTGCTTAGGCATATAAATATTCTTTGGCTCCCCTTGTGTCGAATCAATAAATTGGGTTTCACTTCCCTCGAAAATACTGCGATACACCTCCTATACTTGTGGGTCATCAGGAGTTACCACCACATGAATGAGGAGGTGAGGGGTCACCCCTTGGGCGCCGGCCATGGGGAGGGGCACCCCCCTCCTCCTATAAAAGGCCCCCCTCACACCCCTTCTTCCTCACACATCCTCGTGAAGGATCTCTCTCCCCCTCTAGCTATTCCCCATGGTTTCGGATTAGCGAGATACATGTTCCCGGTGGCTTTATCTACAAAGGAGTTGCTGCTTCCGCTGCTTTGCTGGAGCGAGGGACGGAGGTTGTCGGGGTACTGGACGTGTGTGCGATCACGGATGCACCACTACTTTGCGGTGCTGGACTTGGTAGTGTTGTACTTGCTAGAGCTAGATCTGATGGACGTGCTGGAGCCGGACCTGTTGGACTTCGTCATGATCTTGAGATCGGCAAGTGTACGACTACATCATCCACGAGTTCCAACTCGTTAACAAAGCTTTGTTGTCTTCGAGGGTAAGTTCTCTATGGATGTATATCCACATGTTGCTTGTATCTAGTAGATAGATCTTGGCGTATAGTTCCCATCGTAGGAAATTTTTTGTTTTCTATGTTGCGAACCCCAACACGATATGTGACATGGGTATACCCTATAGGTACTCGAGCTTGTTATATACGGTCTAAATACGTAAAGGCCTGTGGTGTCGCCTAGGCCCAACTGAAGGACTCGAGTAACCTACGGACTCTTGATTGACTTGAAGAACAAAAAGAAGCTAAAGATAGAAAGTTTGAAGAGGAAAACCCTAACTTGTAACCGACTCGACCTGCTACCCGAGACCTAGCCTATCTATATAAGGGCTAGGAGGGGGCGGCGAGGAGGACACACACGCAACCCTAGTTTCCACAACCCTCGCCAGATTGCATCTGCGCACCATTGTAACCTTCGGTTCCTTCGATAATTCCACGAGCAGACAAGCAGGAGTAGGGACCTCTACGAGGCCTGAACCTGGGTAAATCTTTGTCCCCTGTGTGCTTGTTTGCTAGCCGATAGATGTCTCCAGCGCTCCCTCCTTCTCCAAAACCCAAGTCCATAACAATGGGCATTGATGAGTTAAACCCTCGTCAATTGGCGTTGTCTATGGGAATTGGGAGTGCTGATGTTGTGGCTTCTTTGGCCCCATCAACCACGATCTACAACTCTGCAACAGCAGAGATCCGCCAGCTCTTCGGTGCGTTCGACTTCACCCTCCACACAACGGCCACTCGCCCGGCCTTCGAGTCCATAGGCGACGGAATCAGCCTGGCGATAGGGAGCTTCCGCTTCCAACTCGGCCAGATGGGCATGCTTCGCATGCCTGATCAGCCGACAGCACCATCGATTGCCCCAGCATCATGGTTCCCTCCATCAATCGGCACCCTCAGTGAGGTCAACACCCCGAAAGTAGTCAAGAACACAGTCAGCGACAACAGTCGTGACTCCGATCTGAGCGATTTGGCCACTGAAGATGGAACCTACGGTTCCAGATCTGAGAGTTGTGGAAGCAGCAGCTTCCCCAATCACTTCATGTGCGCCGTCATCAACACAGGCGACACCTCTGCCAATCGCGACAACGGTGGCAATCTTGGTAACGTCACCGACCCGCCCAACGCCGGCAACGGTGGCAATGGTGGCAACGGCGGTAACGGTGGCAATCGCACCCCCGTCGACAATGGAGGAGCAGTCGACCCTCCAACCATACTCAACGAGCAAACCGGCGAACGCATCGTGATCAAGCTCAACGAGCAAGAATGGGCTCGCTACCGCGAGGCCCTACGAGGCGCTCCTCTACCCTTCGGATCCCCGCAAGAACTGCTGATGGGCTATCACTGGCTCCTGAAGAAAGAATTCAAGCGCCAAATGCAAACAATCGCGCAACTCGAAGCACGTAAAAAGGCAGCAGATGAATCGAGCCTTCGTCGTGCCGGGCTCTCCTCCTACGAAGGATCCTCCTCAAGGGGCAACGAGTACCTCGCCAAGAAGAGGCAATCTCAAATGGCCCATCTCACCGAGCAAGAATGCATAGAAGCCGCAAAAGTCCTCGACTTCGGTTCTATGACAGTCGACGCATGGGGCAACGTGGTCCCCAAGACGTCGCAGGCTGCGATGACAGTGGCCACCATGTACCTCCTTAACAACCAACCGCCAGCTGGAGATCCCCGAACCGCCATGAACCGATCTATGATCGCGGGCTTGGGATTAATCGAGGCCGCCCTCGACAAGGAGCCAACACCAGAGCCGAAGAAGGGCAAGGCGCTAGCAAAGCGCTACTCCTCGCCCTCGTCCAGCGACGACAGTCATGACCTATCTTGACGCCGCCGCTCGCGGCGACATGACCGTGACTATGATGCGCGTTATGACCTCACACAGCGCAAGGTCGACAAATCAAGGGCACGACGTGCTCGGTCGACTGACACGGAAGAACAAGACGTGGAGCTCTGCAGCGCCAGATGCTTCAGCAGATCCATCAGGCAAAAGCGAATGCCTAAAGGGTTTAAACTCCTGTCGGGGAACCCGAAGATTGACGGCCTACAGGACCTAAAGATCTGGCTGGAAGACCACATCTCCTCCGCCAGGCTCCACGGAGGCAGTCAAAGCACGGCCATGCAATGCTTGCAGCTACACCTGCAAGGCGCCGCCCGAGCATGGCTCAACAACCTCCCACGTGGATCTATTCGCAGTTGGGATGAGCTAGTTTACAGCTTCGTGCGCAATTTTAAGGGCACATACAAGCGGCCCGCATCAATCGAAGAGCTGAGATATTGCCAGCAAAGATCTAGCGAATCGCTGCGCTCCTACATCCAAAGGTGGTCCATCATCAAGAACTCCACGGAGAACATCTCGGAGGATCGCGCGATTGACGCATTCAACGGCGGCGGCCGCCGCCTAGAACTCAGGGAGGAGCTAGGCCGCTCAGAGCCCCAGACCATCGACCACCTGATGGAGATCGCGAATCGGTGCACCGATGGAGAAGATTCGGTGAAGAATCGCGTTCACTCCAACAAGGAGGCGCAACTCGAGCGCAGACGCGATCGGCGAGGCAAGCGCCGCATGCGCATCTACGATGACCGCGACGACGTCAACATGGTCGCGGCTGGCTACGCCGATAGACGTGACGATAACCGTAATAGCGAATACCATAGCGATGGATACCGTGACTCCGAGAAAACCACGCAAATGTGGCAACGCCGCATTCGCGATGAGGCACCCGCGAACTCCATTGAGGACAAACTGTCCGGGCCATGCACGGTACACTTCTACATCGACAAGCATGATGGCAAGAAGAAGTCCAGCCACCTCCTCAAGGATTGTCGTGAGTTCCTCAAGCTACATGAGGGATTGGTTCGGATGAACTGCAATGCAGTCGAAAGAGGCTACGGAGCCGCTCCAGGCGCCGTGGCACATGGCGCACCGCCACCACCACCTGGGCCACCCCCGAATGCAGCTGCGCCGGACCAGCACCACGAAGGTGAACCGTACCCACGGGCCATGGGCACCATGATGATCCAAAAGGGACGCCCCTCCAATAGGGTACAGAAGGCCATCACTCGCCAAGTCAACTTGGCCACACACTCGCCACCATCTACCACTGAGTACCTCAGTGGAAGCGAGTCATGCATCACCTTCGACAAACACGACCATCCACCTTAGGTACCCCGTCCAGGCCACTGCCCCCTCGTACTCGAGGCGCAAATTGGGGGCTTCGACATGAGCCGTGTCTTCATGGATGGCGAAAGCGGCATCAACCTTATATTCGCGAGTACCTTGCGAGCAATGAGGATCCCTCTAACTTGCCTGGAGGCCTCGGACATAACGTTCCACGGCATCGTCCCAGGGAAAGGCATATACCCCCTGGGCAAAATCAACCTCGACGTCATCTTCGGCATGCCGAAGAACTTCCGGCGCGAGCGCATCGACTTTGAGGTCATCGATTGGCCCTCACAGTACCATTGCATCCTCGGGCGCGTCGCGTTCGCCAGGTTCATGGCAGTACCCCACTACGCCTACCTGCAGATGAAAATGCCAGGTCCCAATGGTGTCATCACGATCAACGGGAGCTTCGAGAGATCTGACAGTTGTGACAGGGAATTCAACAGAATTTCCCAGTCCTTCGGCATGCAGGAGGAACTCACGAGACTAAAGGAGTTGACAGACAACAGTCTGCCCCCCCTGATCCGGCCAAGTTCACCTGATCTCTCCTTCGATTCATCGGTGCACACAAAGAAAGTGTAGGTGCACCCATCGGATCCCGCCAAGATGGATCTCATCGCCAGCAACTTGAGTCCCGCATAGGAACTCGCGCTCGTCGAATTCCTCCGTGAGCACTGGGTAATTTTCGCCTGGTGTCCTGCGGACATGCCAGGAGTACCCAGGGAATTCGCCGAGCACGCACTCAATGTCAACCCCGATGCAAGGCTAGTTAAGCAAACAATTCGGCGACTGTCTGAGCCACGAGCGCAGGCAGTTGGAATGGAGATCAACAGACTCCTCGAAGCCAAGTTCATACGCGAGATCAAGGAAAGCACTTGGCTCGCCAACACGATGCTGGTACCAAAAAAGAACACGGATATCCTGCGGATGTGCGTGGACTTCACCTATCTAAACAAGCACTGCCCAAAGGATCACTTGCCGTTGCCGCGCATCGACCAGATCATCAACTCCACTGCAGGATGCGAGCGCCTCTGCTTCCTCGACGCCTACTCAGGCTATAATCAGATTCGAATGAAGGAGGAAGATCAAGAGAAAACAGTGTTTACAACGCCCGTTGGTGTGTTCTGCTACAACACAATGCCCTTCAGGCTAAAGAACGCGGGAGCCACCTACCAGCGGTGCATGCAGGCTTGCCTCAAAGAACAACTGGGTCGCAACATTCAAGTCTATGTCGACGACATAGTAATCAAGACCAAGAAGGAAGCCTCCCTAATCGACGACTTGCGCGAAACCTTCGCCAACCTCGACCGCTATCGGATCAAGCTTAATCCGGACAAATGCGCCTTCGGCGTACCATCTGGGCAGCTACTCGGGTATCTCATTTCCGCGAGGGGAATCGAGGCCAACCCGAAGAAAATAAAAGCCATACTGGCCATGGAGAAGCCGAAAAACATAAGGGGCGTCCAGCAGCTGGCTGGGCGAATCGCGGCCCTCAGTCGATTCATCAGTCGGATGGGAGCAAAAGCACTGCCATTCTACCAGCTCCTCCGCAAAGCTGAAAAATTCGAGTGGACCAACGAAGCGCAAGAAGCATTCCAAGACCTCAAGTGCCTTCTATCCACTTTGCTAGTGCTGGTGAGCCCACGAGAAAGGGAACCACTGTTGCTCTATATCTCCACCACCAACCAGGTGGTCAGCACAGTGCTCGTCGTCGAGCGAGCTGAGGAAAACAAAGTCCACGGTGTACAACGCCCAATATACTACCTCAGCGAGGTCCTCACGCCAACAAAACAACGGTACCCGCACTACCAAAATCTGGCGTACGACGTCTTCATGACCGCACGGCGACTGCGCCATTACTTCCAGGAGCACCCAATCGTGGTGGTCAACGACGCCCCGTTGGGACATATCCTCAACAACCCCGACGCCACGAGACGAGTCGCGCTTTGGGGAATAGAACTGTCTTCACGAGACATCACATACGAAAAGCGCGACACCATCAAGTCGCAAGTTCTCCCTGACTTCCTCGTGCACTGGATGGAGAACCAGCTCCCGGACAATCCAGACATGTCCTACCTCTGGACAATGCACTTTGACGGGTCCAAGCGAAAGGACGGAGCAGGCACAGGTGTCATACTGACATCACCTCAAGGGGACAAGTTGAAGTATATCCTGCGAATGCAGTTCACAGCCTCCAACAACGAGGATGAATACGAGACCTTGTTGCACGGGATGAGGATGGCAAAAGCATGCGGCGCCAAGAGGCTCATCATATACGGCGACTCCAAGTTGGTCGTCAACCAAACGATGCATGAGTGCGACACACTGCATGACAACATGATCGCGTACCGCGACCTTTACGACACACTCGAAGGAGACTTCGACGGTTGCGAGCTGCGGCACGTAGGTCGCGAAAGCAACGAAGAGGCGGACGCACTCGCCAACATAGGCTCTACCTGCGCCCCCATACCACCTGGGGTATTTCTCGAGCGCATCTGCGAATGCTCCATCAAGCCAAAGGCCGTAGAGAAGAAAACAAGCGCAGCAATGGACTCGGGGGCTATGCTACCTAATGAGTTAATGGCACTCGATGACTTGGGGTTGGACACAGGACTCGAGGGTCCAATGAGCGTTATGATGATTGAGCAATCATGGACGCAGCCGTACATCACGTACCTCCTCAGCAAAAGGCTCCCAGACGACCCGACTGATGCACGGCATATCGCGCGGCGATCCAAGGCATTCGCTGTTATCAACGGCGAACTGTATAAATGCAGCATCACAGGAGTACTCCAACGATGCGTCTCCATGGCCGATGGAAGAGCTGTCCTCCTCGACATCCATGAAGGGACCTGGGGGCACCACGCCGGCAGTCTCGTTGCCAAAGCTCTACGAGCTGGATTCTACTGGCCTATGGCCATGCGCGATGCCAAGGACATCGTCCAAAAATGTAATGCTTGCCAGCGATTCGTGGACAAGCCGCACGCACAGAGCTACGGCCAATCCCATTGGCCTGGCCCTTCGTGCAATGGGGACTCGACATGGTTGGCAAACTTCCAAGGTCCTCACGAGGAGGCTACGTCTACCTCTTGGTCGCAGTCGACAAATTCACCAAATGGATTGAGGCCACGCCAGTGACCAACCAATCAGGCCACAGCGCAGTCAAATTCTTCGAATCCATCGTCTACCACTTCGTAGTACCGCACAACATCATCACCGACAACGGGACAAACTTCACATCCAAGGAGTTCCAAGAATTCTGCGAGAGCCTGGGGATCAACATCAGCTACGCCTCGGTAGCGCACCCACAAACCAACGGTCAGGTGGAAAAAGCAAACGGACTCGTCTGCAGCGGCATCAAGAAGCGACTCCTCCGACCACTCGAACAAGCTGCGGGTTGTTGGCCGGACGAACTGCAATCCGTACTCTGGAGCCTACACACAACTCCAAACAGTGCCACGGGCTACACACCATTCTTTATGGTGCACGGAGCCGAGGCAGTGCTACCCGCCGAGGTACGGTACAACGCACAGCGTGTGGTCGCTTACAGCAAACAAGAGTCATCCCTCACACTCGAAGACTCTGTCGACCTCCTTGACGAGGCAAGGGAAATCGCCGCAGAAAGATCAACGATCTACCAGCAGAACCTGCGCTACTATCACAGTAGGAGGCTACGCCCTAGATCCTTCGCCGAAGGAGACCTGGTCCTGCGACTGAAGCAGCAGGGGCATCCCAAGCTCGAGTCCCCCTGGGAAGGACCATACGTGATTACAGAAGTAATCCCAGGTGGCGCCAATCGCCTTCAAGATTTAGAGACAGGAGTCGCATACTCCAACCCCTGGAACGTCGCACAGCTGCGACACTTCTACCCTTAGTCGCTTTTACTTTTTACATCGCAAATAAGGCTACTCAGCCAAGGCTACTTAGCCACACACTGTACCTCGCACTGTCCTTCGAATAAATAAAGCTAAGTGCCCCAAAACTCTGTGTTCTCCTTTACTTTTCCAACTTATCTACTCAGGGGTTGCGCCACCCTATATACATCTGTTCTACGAACCAAAAACGTGATATCCTGAGTAGCTGGTACATCAATCGAAACCCTTAACACAACCCAGCTGCAACGCACCTGACAGGTTGACAAGGGTCTGAGATAAAAACATGACCATGATAACGAAAGAGACTCGCATAGTGCAACGCACTACATGCTAACAAAGCTCTTTATACATATTTAACAATAAAATTATGTACAACATTTATATGAACTTTACAACACGAGTACACTTATGTGCAACGTACAAACTAAGCTACTACTGCAGCAAAAGAACGTTGGTTTGTTCCTCAAAGAAGTCGACGATCTCTTCTGCTGGGCGATCCACCGCCTGGTAGTGTGGCACCGTATCCCAGGCAGAACATGCTGGTGGTGCAGGCGGCCTAGACGTAATTGCCGCAACATCTATGTCAGGTCAGTGCGTCGCACCAACGATAGAGCGGCCTTGGCACCAGCCACCAACTATTGCCTCACGCACTCGCGAACCGCGGACAAGTCTTGAAACTTGGCAAGGAGGGCCAGCAGGCTTGATGGAGTAACATCCAGCGGAAGCATCGTCCGATAAATGTTCTTCAAACACGACTGTGACTTCTTCAGAAAGTGCAGCACTCGCGATGTGCGATCCTGCAGGGTCGCCAGCGCAATCGCACAATCATGATCTACCCAGAAGTATCCACTCTCTTCAAGTTGCTCCTAGGTGAGATCATGCATACGAATGGCAATTCTATCCTTCTCATCCCGCGGATGACGTGCGCTGACAACTACACGAAGTAGCGAACAACAGCATAAGTACAGCATCATGAGTGACTACAAGGAAAAGATAAGAGCAAGCAAACTAACACTTGAATTGGTCGCCCAGCTGCGTCACCTCGCCAAGCAGATACTACTCTCGGGCGGCGGCTTTCTCCGCCTTCGACTTCCATACATCCGCGTTACCGCGGAGCATGGGCAACTCACACTCCAGCTGCTTCACGCGGTCACGTAGTCACGAGAGCAGGGATAGTTCATCCACCCTGGAGCGCGGCGGTGCCAAAGTATCATCAAGAGGCGGCGAGTCCTGAGTTTCCCTCAAAGGATCACTCGATGAACCCTACCACAAGTCAAGATAGAAACAAATAAGATGACTAAATCAATACAAAGGCAAAAGGTTCAAATGCATTCAAGACTAGCAAAAGTATCAACAGATACATTCGCCAGCAGGCACGTTCTTAACAAAGGACATAAACTAGTCAACTATTACAAAGACTACTAAGGAGCGACTGGCTTCTTCGACTTCAACGGCTTCGGGGGCTTCATCGAGTCCGTGGCAGTGTCAGATGCCACTGACTTTCCGCCAGCCCCTAATGCCGAAGCTTTCGCCGCCTTCTTGGCGCGTTGCATCTCCTCAGAATACTTCGCGACAGTATTTATCAGATGATGCCCATATTTGCCACAGGCAGTCGTGAAAGGAGCAAAGACTACATGCTGGCCGTCCGCGTTAATAGGCATCGCCTTCGACACCGCGGCAGGATCGATGTCGACTCCGTGGGCCTGCACCATGGCAAGTGACATGGACGCGCCGGCTGCGCGGAGTGAGTTCTTGAAGCTAGAAGGCACACCTCCGGTGAGTGACTCCACCAGCTCGTCTATATTCTCGACTAGCTCCGCCTTGGGCATCAACTCCTCCCGAAGACGACTAAGTACACCTTTGGCCTTGGAGAGCGTATCCTGCACAGCGGTGCTGCGGTCTTCGACCGCAGATAGTGCACCCGCCAGAGCGTCATCGCGACGAAGGGCCTGTGGGTCGAAGCTCAAATCGTCGGCATCTATGCATAAATGCACACATGGACAAAACATCAGCGCCACCAACAAAAACATTCGAAGCAGAGAAGGATAATGGTATCAACAAGCAAAGTACCTGAGAGGGCCTTGGCAATTGAGAACAATTGTTCCTCGAACAACTTCTCCCTGGCTGCAAAGGAAGCACGCAGATCCTCTTCACGCCTTTGCGCCTCGTCACGCGCCGCGATTGCTTTGTCGCGACCCTTCACAGCCGCGGCGAGTGTCTTCTCCAAGGTGGCGGCGTCATGCAAGAGGGCATTATGTTCAGCTACACGACAAATAAAAAGCTGACTGTCAGTCGACTATATCAAAGGGGAAGAAAAAGAAGAAGAAGCAGTGTAGAACGCTCACTCTCAACCACGCGATGACGCTTCTCCAGCATCGCATGCTGGCGGCCCATCGCAAGAACTTGCTCTGCCAAATGAGCGGCTTCCTTCACAAGGAGCTATCGCACAATAAAGGGATCAGCAGAAGCAATAGAGAACATCGACTGCAACATTACAAGAAGAAAAATTTACACTTACATGATCCTCCAATGACTCCGAAGATGTCTGCTGTAGCGTCATCTGGGCAACCATTCAATGTTCCCCTGCATGAGGAGAACTGGGAGAGTTGTGCCTGGAGTGGGCCGCCAATGGAGGGGAAGGAGCGCGCTCGACCTCTTTCTTGGCCCTTGAGGTTGTGACTCCTGATTCTTTTAAAAATTGGATGTCACCAGAAGACGACGACGCCTCTTGACTGCAAGACAAAGCCCAAATTAAGAAAGGGCAAACCTAGAGACAAGCCAACATGGGTAAAACAGAGAAGAACAAGTAAACTAGAAAACTTACCAGTCAAACTTGTCAAAGTAAAAAGTGGCCTCTCCCGACTCCGACGAGGACTCCTTGGGCAATCGCATCTTCTTGCGAGAAGATGGTGCCACGGCGCTCACAGGAATAGCACGTATCGCCGACTCCGCACCAACACCTATACCTTCCGGAGTCAAAGGAGACGATGCATCGGAATCCTTGTTGCGCGAACGCTTGCGAGTATCCGGACTACCGGACTCGAGGGCTTCCTCCTCCACATCAGAGGGGTCGGTCGACTCTGACTCGTCCTCTTCCAAGGCTTCGCGAGGAATAATCCCCTCAGGGAGAGGGGGCATACAAGGTGACACCGACCAATCCTGCATGCAGTCAACATATTTAGCAAAAAGCAAGTAAACAATAGAGAAGCAATCGACAAATTTAGCTACTGCATAGCACAACTATACCTCAGGAGGAGGGTTAGCAGCATCAAATGGAGGAACAACTGGCTCACTGGGGAGCACATCCTTGACGGTATACTTGGTGACCAGTCGAACCCTCTTGTCCACCTCACTCGCGGACATGCCATCAGCAGACACGCGAGTGGCATCATCAGCGCCAGCCCACTGAAACATGGGGTGGACTCTGGCCTGCAGGGGCTGGACGCGACGGCGCAGCCAAGTGCGAATGAGAGTGCAGCCTCCCTCCTCTTTTCCTATGCGACTCTCGAGGTCACAGACGCGCCTGTACAGCACATCTGTCTCCGCGGACTCGCCGGACATGACTACATTCTTCCATGAGCGCATCCTCTTGCACGGCATCGCGGGATCAAAGGGCGCGAGTCCGAAGTGCTCACCGTTAGCCTTCTCATCACGGATGTAGAACCATTTGTCCCTCCACCCTTGGACGGATGCTGTGAGCTTGATGTCGAAGTAGGTGGCGGATGGGTCGACGTGGATTCCGCAACCACCTACATCATAGACTAAAGAGCCAGATGCAGATTGGTGCTTCAATTTGAAGAGGCGCTTGAAGAGGCCGAAGTGTGGCTCGATTCCGAGCCAGCACTCGCAGAGGGTGATGAAGCAAGAGATATGGAGGATAGAGTTCGGGGACAGCTGATGGAGCTGAAGCCCGTAGAAACAAAGGATGCCCCTAAAAAAGGGGTGAAGGGGCAAGGAGAGACCGCGAATGATGAATGCTAAAAACATCACTCGAAAACCAGTGGGAGGATCAGGAATTGTCTCACCGCCAGGGACGCGCGCGTCGGCGACTACGGTGGATAGTACTCCGTCTTGGCGAAGAATACGGAGATCAGATGATTTGATGATGGAGGGGCGCCACGCACCATTCGTGACGCGGGTGTCTGCGGCCTTCTTCTTCCCGCCGTCGGTGGTGCTGGTGCCCACAATGGCGGAGCCACCTTTCTTCTTCGCCGTAGCAGCGGTGGTCGCGGAGTCAGCCGCAGCGCCTCCCTTCTTCTTCCCCATTGCGCGACAACGATGCGAGCGAAGGAAGTAGCTCGGAAACGAGCAGAGCTGGTCCAGCGTCGTGGAAGAAACGAGCGCAGAGAAAACAGAGGAGCAGCGGCAATGGCGATGGAAGCAAAGGATGAATGAGAGTAGATGAGAAAATTACCATCGCAGCGCCACTACTTAACCCCTGGAAGATCCAATCCAACGGCTCAGAAAAACCCTACTAGACACGTGGCAAACATCGTGCTGGACACGTGGAGGAGTGGAAGTGTGAACCGTACCTCCACTACTCCCATTACGCGTGGAAATCGAGGAGGTGCAGTTAAAATAAAGATTACGCACGCCTAGTCAAATCAAAGTCAGAAAGTGGGACCCATTGCTCACGTCCCGTCAAACTCGCTCACGCGGGCAACTGAGGTCATGAAATCATCAGCACTGACGTCATCAAAGCTACGCAGCAGAAGACTTCGACTACTTTAGTCCTTGCTCGAGTCTTCGACTCCACCAAGCACTCGGGGGCTACTCTCATAGCGAGCGCTGGTCGCGCACCCTATGATTTTTCTTTTTCAGGAACATGGATTATCAAGCCAAACGCAACCACTCGAAACATAATTCGACTTTGGACATGGGTTACTCCCATAGGGAGCGCCGGAAACAAATTCGACTGAAACAAGCGAACAGAAGACGACAACAGTCGCGAAAGTTCTTTAGTCCCTGCATGAGTCTTCGACTCAACCAGGCACTCGGGGGCTACTCCCATAGGGAGCGCTGGTCGCGCCCCCTATGATTATTTATACAAAAATTGTGTGTTGATAACATCCACACTCGAAGCTCATGGTGACACCGCCTCATAATTTTTCCCTACAAAGAGACTGCGTCTCCTGGGTCACCCGAATCGTCTCCGTGATGATAAAATTCGGATGCCGCGCTTACAGCATGAAGGTAAGACCTGAATAAGGCCTGGCAACGCGTTAGCTGTGCACTACCAGAAATGTATCCGTGCCTACAGGTACGATGAACATGCCTTGATGGACCCGTCGAGTCCTCACACCCATATAACTGGAATTCGACTCCTGTAAGACCTCCGCGGCTTGAGTCGAATTACACCAACACTTTTCTGGATTCGAGTCTGGGGACTCGAGTTCGAGTAGATTGCGTTGTTTCACCCTAAGGTGGTTAACTGATACCGATACTTTGGTTATATCAGGCACGTACATCAACAATCCCTATCACACAAATAAAGCAGTCGAAATATACTCATTCATGCACTCGAAAGACTTCAAAAGTCCCCAGTCGAATCTGCGATTCCACTGGACACTCGGGGGCTACGGACATGGGTATACCCTACAGGTACTCCAGCTTGGTATATACGGTCTAAATACGTAAAGGTCCACGGTGTCGCCCAGGCCCAACTGAAGGACTCGAGTAACCTACGGACTCTTGATTGACTTGAAGAACAAGAAGAAGCTAAAGATAGAAAGTTTGAATGGGAAAACCCTAACTTGTAACCGACTCGACCTGCTACCCGAGACCTAGCCTATCTATATAAGGGCTAGGAGGGGGCGGCAAGGAGGACACACACGCAACCCTAGTTTCCACAACCCTCGCCAGATTGCATCTGCGCACCATTGTAACCTTCGGTTCCTTCGATAATTCCACGAACAGACAAGCAGGAGTAGGGACCTCTACGAGGCCTGAACCTGGGTAAATCTTTGTCCCCTGTGTGCTTGTTTGCTAGCCCATAGATGTCTCCAGCGCTCCCTCCTTCTCCAAAACCCAAGTCCATAACAATGGGCATTGATGAGTTAAACCCTCGTCAGTATGCGTCAGGTCGGTCTCGAGCGTCTGGCCCCTATACATGGTGCGCATGTGGGCGAACGCCCAGCCGCCGTCGTCCGATAGCATGCTTGTGATAGACGAGGCGCCGAGCTGCCCGATGCTGCAGGAGGTGGAGTATGTGGACCTAAGGTCAATCCTATGTGTGCCATCTCAGTATCTTGTTGGTGCTGGACCGAATAGGCAGATGCATTTCTACATTTGTGTCGAGAAGACCGACAGGGAAATGTAGTACTTATGTTGTTGTTACTGTTAGACTTAAGCGATGCTTCTCAAGTGCGTAGAGCATACGTGTTGTGCGAATATACCCCAATTGTAGTTTTTTAGTACTCCTTAATAATTCGACGAGTTATTGGTCCCATCAGCTTGTTGTTGTCATGTTGCAAAGTACGCTTGCTCTAGACAAACTGGCAATACCACGTGCTCCCGCATGTCAGTGTCACGTGTTCTGTGGGCCCACCTACCAGTGTCACGTCCCCCTTACTTCACTTCCTTCCCCTCAAAGCCACTGTCCCCACTTCTCTTCCATCCTGCCACTACCTTCTGATGGTTGTAATCTGATTTCGTTGGATTGTTTACATGTAATCTATGTGGATCATTGATCATATTTGCATCATGTTTTATATTATTATTTTGCGCTGTTGATATAGGATCTTGGTATTTTACGGCATTCGCGTGCACATTTTATGTCTATTTTCACCAGGATCAGGACAGATGATGGATACAATGGACACAATTCTTGGAGCAGTTGTATTGGGGAGAAAAGGAGTCAAAACAACATAAATCGCTTATTTGGAAAATATCAGTAACACCAGAAGAAAATCCGAAGTGATCAAAGCATACAGACGGTTTAATGACAAACTATACGGTGGGAATACTTTTTCCGGCCATATAGTTTCTGCTGTATAGTTGGCACCACCACCGCCTCCTCAAATAGTTTCACCTCGTGCAACTGGATTAGGGAGACGACATACGGAACAACCAGAAATCGCTGAAACGTCACCTCGGCAAGGCATCTAGAGGGGGAACTCATCCATCGGGGATCCATCTTCGCCCTGCGCAGATCCAGGAGGCTAAGGCATCGATCTTCATCGTCAACCGCTACATCACCACCATCTCCATTCATCCCATCTACATCTTGTCTAGATCTTGTTGTAATTCCCGTACTCATTGTGGATTTATACAAGTACTATTGATCTATGATAGATTCCATTGTTATTTCCATGATGTTGATTGCCTCCATGTCTGAGTAGATCATTAGTTCTTGGGAAGATGGAGAAACCCTAGTATGAGATTGAAATAAGATAAAGTTTATTATGATGTTCATCGCTGTGACCATGTGTTAGATTATCTTCATCTTGATGTTGAGAGAAGTCGACCTCTCAATATTTGCCTCTCGTGGGGACTTGATGGAGGGAACTACTTGATGGTAGACAGAGGTGTGTTAGCACTTACAGTGACTATAAAGCTATTGGCACCCCTTACATATCAACTTGGGAATCGAGAAAACTCACGGAACACTATCCATGCCATGGGATACGTCCTACGGGATTACGACCCTTAATAGCACAGTAATTCGATTGATGTCGATTGCTGTCGATTGATGTCTGTTGTGGTTATGAGGATGATGTGAGTAGTGGTTGCTACCTATTTGTCCAAATACGGAGTTCGACCACACATACACAGTTGAGAATGTTCATGATAATAATCTTTACCTTAGCTCTTTATAATGCTAGTGGTGTATCCGCTACTTCTTGAGAATGCTTTTTCCCAATTGTAGTTCCAAATCTCTTTACATACATGATACTTACTTTCTGTGTTTAGTTATTTTACTTTACTTATTGTTCTCTTATACCAAAAACCCAAAAACACCTTTTTTACACAATACTCGCATTTTATCTTGTTACTTAGAACTTTATTTAGCATTTCTTTTATAGTATTTAATTCAAGAGTTATTAGACTTTAGACTCATGCTCCCTGTGGGATCGATATCTTTGTTTCAAAACTAGCTACAAACGATCTATGCACTTGCAGTCATCAATCATGCAACGTGCAAATGGCACAGACATAGTTTCTAAAGTGGAAGCACTTACACGCTGCTACTGCACATATTTCTCGATATAGCTCGCCAAACCCATTACAATAATTGTACGCGCACTAAACAAAACCGACATTGCAACCAGCCTAAACAACATCTAAACCCACATCACATCACTGTCATCGGAGTCCACCTCAATTGGTGACACTGTCGTGCCCTTCCCAGCGACATCCACTCCCGCCCGTGCCTTGCCCTTCGCCAATTAGGCAACAATGGCGTTCTGCATTGCTTCATCCCCGTCGTCCTCCACATCGGGATCGACAATGACAAACAGGACATGGTTGGCATGGACTGAGCCCCGTCGCACCTAGTTGCTCCTGCTCGAGCTCGACGCCGCATTAGTCCTTCTACAGGTAGGAGGGACCGAGCTCAGAGACGTAGCGTCGTCGCTCCGCTCAAGAAACCATGGCCATTTGATACTGCGACGGTAGGATCTTTGGGTGGATTCGCCGCGGCGAGCCCGACCGGGAGCGGTGGAGCGGATGGATCTGCCAGCGCGAGCCATGACAAGTTCCAAGGGAGTAAGAGTTGGGTCAGGCGTGTCTAGTTCCAGAGCAAGGCCTCTTAGTGATATGTACGCGGGCAAGGTGCCAAAAAATTCCGTCCAATGCATGCGAGAGGGCCTTTGAACCACGAAGGCACGAGGTTTGGTTGACAAGTCCACACGCTAGGTCCCCCACCTATCAGCCGAATGTGGACGGTAGGATTCTGCCCGAGTTATTAAGTGGGGATAAATCATGCTACACCGCGCCACTACTCTGACATCCAAATGCTCCTCTTTCCTCTGCTCATGGCTCGCAGCTCATGCAGTTCATCTTGGGCGAAATCAGGGTTGGCTCAACACCATCAGGCAAGTGCCCCATCAGGTATCGGAGGACACCCTATGATTACTACCCCAAGATGTTGTGTTTGTGCGGTGAGAAGATGCCAAGATGGATTTCGTGGATCGACGAAAATACTGCAGGAAATTTTAGCAACTGCAGCATTAGAGTGGTGAGTTCCTACTATAGGTACAATAGTAACCCGGATCTAGAAAGCATAATGTAATTCTTTTTTTGTTTCGTTCGATCTACTTCGTAGGAAGGGAGGGGAACTGGCTATGACAAGTTTGTGTGGATCGAAAAGCCACTGATAGGTTTTCACAAAGAGCTTGTTCAGGATCTGCATGATGCTATGTGGGACAAGAAAGAGGAGATTTGTGCATTGGAGTGAGAGATCAAGGAGCTTTGCTAGGTGTAGGGGAGGCAAGAGCAGGGAGGTGGTGAGATAGACGGGCTCAAGATAAAGCCAGATAGTGGAAACAATTTCCTCATTATCTAGTCATTATCTGTTGCCTTTGTAGTTTATGTTGCCATGTCGTTGTCTAGCAGCTGAAATAAGTTGCTGCTTCGTGGAGTGTAGCGGCCAGCTTAGAACTTGTTTTTCACCTCAGAACCTTATCATAAGTGTAATGCCAATAGCAGGGATTTATTAAGCGTCTATAAATAATTCATGTCTATGCCACTAACATCCATCGATTTTGGAGACCCCTTAACCTCTCAGCTATAGTGGTCCCGGTTGTGCAATTGTTCAGATAGTAGTGGCACAGTCACAATTTCATATTGAACTAGTGGCCTCGGCCATATCCAATCCTCAAGTCACGATACATTTTACTCCGAGTACGGGAGGAAGATTGTTTCGCCCGACAAGTTCCATGCACATAGCTCTAGAGTTTAACTGAACTAGATATCTAGGTTCAAGTTCAATACATTATTAGGCTTCTACACTACTAGCCTTCTTCCTCTGCCTGGGTGCCAACTTTCTTCCTCTTGCCTTCACGTCCACTGGCTTCTTCATTTCCTGTCTTCTTCCTCTTCGTGGGTGCCAATTTTCTTACCTTCACGTACCCTGCATCTCCAGGTCGAGGGAAGTCAGGCCAATCAGCACCAGAATTGTGTCTAGCATCATCACTCCACTCGTTTTGGTTTTCTTCCCATAGAAAAATCACTGAGTTGGTTGTCTTGTTTCTTACCTTACGCTTCCTGTAAAAAATAGTATAGGGATTACTACCTAATATCTACAGACTATAAATTTTTTTTTTAATGTACCATGTCATACCTAGGTTTGTGAGCATTAAGCCCGCTGCTCTATGGCCTATAAGATGGCAGGTCTTGCATCTGTTTTTGCCCTTCTTGTTAGCATAGAAAGCCAAACCCTTCTTCTCGAGAAAAATTCTTAAACCTATTCACCTGAGGTCTTACTCTGCCCATTTTTGTCACTAGCTGGCAAAGCTCAAAACTCAGTTGGACTTGAGGCCACTGAGATGGGTCTGTACATGGCTCGACGGATCCAGCGTACGCAGCTCTGAACTTTTCCATAGAGTAGTAGTCGGACAAATACTGATCCAAATGTGGTAGATTTCTTTTCTTCACCAAGAAGGCCAAGGCGTGGTCACAAGGTTTCCCAGTATGTTACCACTCTAAGCAGGTGCATTCTCATAGTTGGATGTTCACAACATCCCTTTTGCCACTCTTGGACATATCGACCACCTCACATCTGTTGCTGGTTAACGGGAGAACCCTAAGATGAGAAAGTCCTCGGCTTCTCTTGTGCAGTTTGTTGTACAACAGGAGGTAGCATATGTCCTCTAAGTCTCCTACCGATCTCTCTCCTTATATTTAATAGCTTCATGATCATACCACGTATGATGTCCATCGAGATATGAACATGATGCACTTTTATGTCCTTCACCCAGTTATTCAGGCATTATGCAAGGTTGATGTTTATGTAATCAACTTTGATGTCAGCGTTGAATTGACTCCTCTTCCATGGCTACGAATGATGGACGGCTAAGTACTGTGGAAGTTCAGGGGCTTCCGCAAAAATCTTGCTCATGAAATATTCGCTGCTACTAGGTTTGTAAGCTCTAGTAGCAGGAAACATGCAACGGAATACGTTGCCTGCGTAGTGTGAGTACAAGTTGAGCATCATATGGGCATGGCATTCTCTACCTTCAGCTCACGGGAATACCTCCTTCACTGCATTCATCAGCCCTTTGCATGCATCCATGGATATAGACAATGGATCCATGTGGCCTATTGGTCTCCTGAGCTGCCTCATAAACCAGACTTAGTTTTCCTCTATTTCTGTTTCAAATAGCCCGAATGCCACTAGGAACATCCAGTTGTGACCATCAAGTGTTGTGGCGATCATACGATCAAGTATAGCATTAAGATCAAGTCATTATGTTTATATTGCTATAACATCATACGAAGTAGTCTTAGTCCTTAGACCATGAGATCATGTTAATTGCTAACACCGGAAGTGTATCTTGATAACATCAAACGTCACACCGTAACATGGTGACTATAAAGGTAGGTTCAGTGCTATGAAGGTGTTATGTTGAGGCTCATGGATCAAGAGTGGAATTTTTCAATCCCGATGACGGATATATATACTCTGGGCCCTCTCGGTGATATCACATTAAGATAGCTTGCAAGCAAGTGATGTGATCACTAGAATGTTATATCATGGGAATGAGAAAAGAGTGCATGTCGGTAACGAGATCAAACTAGGTATTTGGATACCGATGATCGAATATCGTACATGTATTATATCATGAGACAAAGGGATTAAATTACTAGCGTTAAAGGTTCTCACCATCACAGAAGTCATCGTTGAATGTGCAGGAGTCAGTATGGATCTCCAGGTCCCGCTTCTAATTATTGATCTGAGAGGAGTCTCAATCATGTCTGCATTATTCGCGAACCGTAGGGTGACACACTTAAGGGTTGTCGGACACCATTTAGGAGCACATATGTTTCAGACAAAAGGTTTGCAAAGCACAGGAAATGTTTCAATAGAAACAGGAATTGTTTCGATAGAAATCGGAATTGTTTCGGGTGAAATTGCAGAAAGTGGTTCTGCATGTGATATTGAAATGTTGCAAGGGGTTTTATGTAAATGTTTGTTAATTAAAGTAATTAACAAAATTCTGAATAAAATAAATAAAAGAGTTTTATTAATTGAGAGTGGCATTAAATTTGGTGGAAATTTAATGCATGTGAGTGGAACTTTGGGTGGAGCTTGAATTGATGTGAGTGGAGCTTCCACCACATGAATGAGGAAGTGGAGGGGGCTCCCTCCTTGGCCGCCGGCCATGGTAGGAGAAGAGACCCCTCTCCTATAAAAGGCCCCCCTCTCCTCCCTCACAAAGCACACCTCCTCATGAAGGATCTCTCTCCCCCTCTAGATATTCCCCCATGGTCTCGGATTAGCGAGATACATGTTCCCAGTGGCCTTACGTCTGGAAGGAGTTGCTACTTCCGCTGATTTGTTGGAGCGAGGAGGTGGAGGTTGTCCGGTGGCTTGAACATGTGTGCGAGGACGAATGCGGTGCTGATTTGCGGCGTTCGGACTTCCACATGATCTTGAGATCAGCAAGCGTACGACTACATCAACCACGAGTTCCTACTCGTTAACAAAACTCGTTGTCTTCGAGGGTAAGTTCTCCATGGATGTATATCCACCCATTGCTCTGTATCTAGTAGATAGATCTTGGCGTATAGTTCTCATTGTAGGAATTTTTTTGTTTTCTATGCTGCGGACCCAACAGTGGTATCAGAGCCTAATCTATGCATAGGTGCTTTGCACGGGTAGTACACATACGTTTATATGTGGGTGCTGATGATCATGTTATTGCATCTTCTATGTATTTTGGATATTGGTGGCATAGTGGGATGAAGCGGCCCGGACCAACCTTACATGTCATCGTACATGAGACCGGTTCCACGACTGACATGCAACTAGTTTTGCATAAGTGGCTGGCGGGTGTCTGTCTCTCCTACTATAGTCAATATCTGATTTACAACGAGTTGCTAATAACTTGGTTATCCTCGTTGTGGTTCATGTTTGTAGGTAAGACCGGTTCTATCTCCGAAAGCCCTAAGCCACGTAAAACTTGCAATTGATAAATTAGAGGCGTCTAGTTTAGATCGTTGCTGGGCTAGTGTCTTGATATGGTATTATTGTAAGTAGATGTATGATAGATACTCTTACAACACACTTAACATGTAAGTTCCATAGACCTTGGCCTTACACACAAAGGAATGATAGAGATCATACTACAATGCAAATGATAGAGATCAAATGCATGAACCATATCATCTCACTTTACACATTAGATGTTAGCATCTTATATTGCTAGTTTGGTGCTTTTGGTAGCATTATAAGATGATCCCTCATTTAGATATCAAGATAAAAATGTGTTCTTCCTTAAGTATGCACCGTTTTGTGGATCGTGTTTTGAGGCATCACGTGATGATCGGGTGTTCTCAACTCTATGCTTTCATACCACAGGTGTAAGACAGTTTTACACACGTGAATACTAAGGTTCTTACTTGGCGAGCCTAGCATGTACAGACATGGCCTCGAAACACGGACCGAAAGGTTAAGCATGAGTCATATAATTGATATGATGCCCATATAGATGCTCGCCTTTGAAGCTACACCGACTCACGTCATGATCGGACTTGGTGTAGTGGATTTGGTTCATGTAATCACCAAAAAGCACGAGGGATGTCGTTTTTGAGTGAGATTTCATTAGTAATTTGGATTAGTTGAACTCAATCTATCATAAACTTAGTCTAAATATACTTTAGAAATTATGTTGTAGATGGCACCACGTGCTTTTAATTTCAATGTATTCATGGAGAAAGAGAAGCTTGTTGCGAATGGTAGCAACTTCACCAACTGGGCTATGAATTTGAGGACTCTCCTCACTGCTGCACAAAAGCAATATGTGCTAGAGGCGCCGCTAGGCCCCCCACCTGCTCCTGATGCCCGTGACGAGGAAAAGAATGTCTATATAACTCGTCAGGAGGACCACAACTTAGTTCATTGCGGCATACTGTATGGGCTAGAGCCAGAACTTCGAAAGCGTTTCGAAAATGGCAATGCCTTTAATACCATGGGAGAATTGAAAATGATTTTAGATACCCATACTGCCGTAGAGAGTTATAATGCTTCTGAAAAGTTCTTTAGTTGCATGATGGAGGAGAATAGCTCCGTTAGTGAGCATGTACTCAAAATGTTTGGGTACGCCAATAAGCTTGTGTCCTTGGGAATAACGATTCCCATTTATTTAGGCATACATCGTGTTCTCCAATATCTGCCACCTAGCTACAAAAGCTTCGTGATGAACTATAATATGCAGGGCATGAAGAAGTCTCTTCCCGAGCTTCTATCAATGCTTAAGACTGCAGAAGTGGAGATTAGGAAAGAACATCAAGTATTGATGATCAATAAGACCACCGGTTTCAAGAAGGACAAGAAAGGCAAGCAGAAGGGAGAGAAGGGCGGCAAATCTGTTGCTACACCTGAAAAGAAACCCCGAGCTGGCCCTAAGTCTGATACCGAGTGCTACTATTGCAAGGGGACTGGCCATTGGAAGCACAACTGCCCCAAGTATTTGCCGGAAAGGAAGGCCGGCAAGGCAAACAAAGGTATATGTGATATACATGTTATTGATGTGTACTTGACTAGTACTCGCAGTAGCACCTGGGTATTTGATACGGGATCGGTTGCTAATATATGTAACTCAGTTCAGGGGCTACGGAACAAGCGATAGCTAGCAAGGGATGAGGTCATGATGCGGGTCGGCAATGGATCAACAGTTGATGAGATCACCGTCAGAACGCTGCCTCTCCATATGCCGTCGGGATTAGTTATAAATCTGAATAATTGTTATTTGGTGCCTGCACTGAGCATGAACATTGTATCCGGATCGTGTTTGATGCAAAGTGGTTATTCGTTTAAATCTGAAAACAATGGTTGTTCGATTTATATGAATGATATCTTTTATGGTCATGCACCTATGTTGAATGGTTTATTTCTGTTGGATCTCGATAGTAGTATTACGCATATTCATAATGTTGATGCTAAAAGGATTAAACTTTATAATGATATATCTGCATATATGTGGCACTGCCGTCTAGGTCATACTAGCGTTAAACGCATGAAGAAACTCCATTCTGATGGACTTTTGGAATGACTTGATTATGAATCATTTGATACATGTGAGCCATGCCTTATGGGCAAGATGACTAGAACGCCGTTTTCCGGTTCAATGGAACGGGCGACAGATTTATTGGAAATCATACATACTAATGTGTGTGGACCAATGAGTGTGTCGGCGCGAGGTGGATATCGTTATTTTGTTACTTTCACGGATGATTTGAGTAAATGTGTGTATATCTATTTAATGAAACATAAGTCTGAAACCTTTGAAAAGTTCAAGGAATTTCAGAATGAAGTGGAAAATCATCGTAACAAAAAGATCAAATTTCTGCGGTCCGACCGTGGAGGAGAGTATCTTAGTTACGAGTTTAGCACACATATGAAAGACTGTGGAATAGTTTCACAACTCACGCCTTCCGGAACACCACAACGTAATGGTGTGTCGGAACGTCGTAATCGTACTTTATTGGATATGGTTCGATCTATGATGTCTCTGACTGACTTGCCACTGTCATTTTGGGGTTATGCACTTGAAACCGCTGCATTCACTTTAAATATGGCACCATCTAAATCCGTTGAAAAGAAACCGTATGAATTATGGTTTGGAAACAAACCTAAGCTGTCGTTTTTTAAAGTTTGGGGATGCGATGATTATGTGAAGAAACTTCAACCGGATAAACTCGAACCCAAAGCGGAAAAATGCGTCTTCATAGGATACCCTAAGGAAACGATTGGGTATACCTTCTATCACAGATCCGAGGGCAAGGTCTTTGTTGCCAAGAATGGATCCTTTCTTGGGAAGGAGTTTCTCGCGAAAGGTGTGAGTAGTCGGAAGGTAGAACTCGAAGAGGTTATTGAACCTTCTCTTCATGAATTGGCGAGTGGCGCAACACCGGAAGTTGTTTCGGAGTTGACTTCATCTGATGAAGAGAGAGCTAATGATAATGATCATGAAACTCCGAAAGAGGATACTGCCGAACCTCGCAGGTCAAGCCAGACACGTGCAACTCCTGAACTGTACGGCAATCCTGTTATGAATTTCATGATTGATGAAATAGATGACCCTACGACATATGAAGAAGCGATGATGAGCCCTGGTTCCAACAAATGGCTAGAAGCCATGAAATCCGAGATGGAATCCATGTACGAAAACCAGGTTTGGACCTTGGTGGACTTACCTCACGATCGAAAGGCCATTGAGAATAAAAGGATCTTCAAAAGAAAAACTGATGTTGATGGTATTGTGACCATCTATAAGGCTCGACTTGTCGCAAAGGGGTTTCGACAAATTCAAGGAGTTGACTACGATGAGACATTCTCTCCCGTAGCGATGCTAAAGTCGGTTAGGATTATGTTAGCAATTGTTGCATATTTCGATTATGAAATATGGCAGATGGATGTCAAAACTGCGTCCCTCAATGGTAATATTGAAAAAGAGTTGTATATGATACAATCTAAGGGTTTTGTCGATCCTAAGGATGCTGATAAGGTATGCAAACTTCAGCGATCCATTTATGGACTGAAGCAAGCATCCTGGAGTTGGAATCTCCGCTTTGATGAGGTGATCAAAGAGTTTGGATTTGTCCAAACTTATGGAGAGGCTTATATTTACAAGAAAGTGAGTGGGAGCAATGTGGCATTTCTAATATTATATTTGGATGACATATTATTGATTGGAAATGATATAGATCTTTTAAACAATGTTAAAAGTTATCTAAACAGCAAATTTTCGATGAAAGACCTTGGTGAAGCTTCATATATATTAGGCATTAAAATCAATAGAGATAGATCAAGACGCCTAATTGGGCTATCGCAGAGTACATACCTTGATAAGATATTAAAGAAGTTTAATATGGATAGAAGTAAGAAGGGGTTCTTACCTATGTTGCAAGGCAAGACATTGAGTAAGACTCAAAGTCCGGCTACGGTAGAAGAAAGAGAGATAATGGATAAGATCCCCTATGCCTCAGCCATAGGCTCTATAATGTACGCCATGCTATGTACAAGACTGGATATGGCACATGCTATTAGTTTGACTAGCAGGTACCAATCTGATATAGGTTTGGAACACTGGATAGCGGTCAAGAATATCCTTAAGTACTTGAGAAGAACTAATGATATGTTTCTTATATACGGAGGTGAAGAAGAGCTGGTCGCTAAGTGTTATGTCGATGCTAGCTTTGACACCGATCCGAATGACTCTAAGTCTCAATCCGAATACATATTTCTCTTGAACGGAGCAACACTTAGTTGGAGGAGTTCCAAACAACCTATGGTGGTTGGATCAACGACGGAGGCGGAATATGTTGCTGCTTCAGAAGCAGCGCAGGAAGCGGTTTGGATGAAGGAGTTCATAACGGAACTAGGTGTGGTTCCTAGTGCATTGGACCCAATGGTGATCTATTGTGACAACAATGGAGCCATAGACAACGCCAAGGAACCAAGGTCTCACAAGAATTCCAAGCATATTAAGCGTCGGTTTCACTCCATCCGCGAGCATGTCAAGGATGGAGACATAAAGATTTGTAAAGTGCACATGGACCTGAATGTAGCAGATCCATTAACTAAAGTTCTCCCTAGGGAAAAACATGATCAACACCAGAACTCCATGGGTGTTAGATTTATCACTATGTAAACTAGATTATTGTCTCTAGTGCAAGTGGGAGACTGAAGGAAATATGCCCTGAGAGGCAATAATAAAGTTGTTATTACGTATTCCTTGTATATGATAGATGTTTATTTTGCATGCTAGAATTTTATTGATAGGAAACGTCAATACATGTGTGTTTAATAAACAAAAAGGGTTCCTAGTTATGCCTCTCTTATAGACTAGCTTGTTGATTATCAAGGTGATCAAGGTTTCCTGATCATGGACATTGGATGTTGTTAATAACAAGGTCACAGCATTTGTGAAATGATGTGATGAACATTCATCCAAAGTATAGCATTACGATCAAGTCATTATGTTTATATTGTTATAACATCATACAAAGTAGTCTTAGTCCTTAGACCATGAGATCATGTTAATTGCTAACACCGGAAGAGTATCTTGATAACATCAAACGTCACACTGTAACAGGGTGACTATAAACGTGGGTTCAGTGCTATGAAGGTGTTATGTTGAGGCTCATGGATCAAGAGTGGAATTTTTCAATCCTGATGACGGATAGATATACTCTGGGCCCTCTCGGTGATATCACATTAAGATAGCTTGCAAGAAAGTGATGTGATCACTAGAATGTTATATCACGGGAACGAGAAAAGAGTGCATGTCGGTAACGAGATCAAACTAGGTATTTGGATACCGATGATCGAATCTCGGACATGTATTATATCATGAGACAAAGGGATTAAATTACTAGCGTTAAAGGTTCTCACGATCACACAAGTCATTGTTGAATGTGCAGGAGTCAGTATGGATCTCCAGGTCCCGCTTCTGATTATTGATCTGAGAGGAGTCTCAATCATGTCTGCATTATTCACGAACCATAGGGTGACACACTTAAGGGTTGCCGGACACCATTTAGGAGCACATATGTTTCAGACAAAAGGTTTGCAAAGCGCAAGAAATGTTTCGATAGAAACAGGAATTGTTTCGATAGAAACCGGAATTGTTTCGGGTGAAATTGCAGAAAGTGGTTCTTCATGTGATATTGAAATGTTGCAAGGGGTTTTATGTGAATGTTTGTTAATTAAAGTAATTAACAAAATTCTGAATAAAATAAATAAAAGAGTTTTATTAATTGAGAGTGGCATTAAATTTGGTGGAAATTTAATGCATGTGAGTGGAACTTTGGGTGGAGCTTGAATTGATGTGAGTGGAGCTTCCACCACATGAATGAGAAAGTGGAGGGGGCTCCCTCCTTGGCCGCCGGCCATGGTAGGAGAGGAGACCCCTCTCCTATAAAAGGCCCCCCTCTCCTCCCTCACAAAGCACACCTCCTCGTGAAGGATCTCTCTCCCCCTCTAGATATTCCCCCATGGTCTCGGATTAGCGAGATACATGTTCCGAGTGGCCTTGTGTCTGGAAGGAGTTGTTGCTTCTGCTGATTCGCTGGAGCGAGGAGGTAGAGGTTGTCCGATGGCTTGAACGTGTGTGCGAGGACGGATGCGCTGCTGATTTGCGGCGCTCGGACTTCCACACGATCTTGAGATCGGCAAACATACGACTACATCAACCACGAGTTCCTACTCATTAACAAAACTCATTGTCTTCAAGGGTAAGTTCTCCATGGATGTATGTCCACCCGTTGCTCTGTATCTAGTAGATACATCTTGGCGTATAGTTCTCAGCATAGGAATTTTTTGTTTTCTATGCTGCGGACCCAACAATTTCCCCAATACCCTAATTGCCTTTGACGCAGGTAAGGCTATTGTTGTGATCCTCCATGGACAATGTACCTTAACCCGTCCATTCCTCCATGTTAACCTGCAAATGTCCTCATACCTCTAGGCAGTGTTCTTCTGATGATGAACGTCAAACTCCCCCTTGAAACAAAAATGCCGGAACGACATCCTGAACTCATGCATGCTCCTAAACTGGGTGCCGACCAAAATTATAGGATACTTGTGTTCATGTTTCATTTCTTCTAGTTCAACACCCAAATCATCGACTGGAATGCCAGCCTCATCATTAAGTTCCTCGTCTATTTCATCATCACCATATTCTTGATCCTCTACAGTGCACTCTTCTTCATTTGCTTCAGAACCCTTGCCATCGTCTCTAATTCCTAGTACTGCACACATCATATTGACTCCCATGGGTGGGGCTGCACCATCATCTCCATTCGGATGGACCAGAACATTGCCCCAATCTACCTCACCGGCAACTCTATTTTCTCCCAGACACTCTGTTGGTTCTGGTTCAACCACATGGGGTGGTCTTACATTTGCACGCATCCCAAGTTCTTGAGTAGACAAACATCAGTCAGAATCTATTTCATCTTGACTGTACAGAACCCTCTTGCTCTTCTTGTGTACATCCTCCTTTCTAATGTAATCTTTCCTGATGGTATCAGTAGGGCTTGACATCTCCGTCCCGTTCCCCATCGAACTAGGCTTTTTGCTGCTGCTCTTGGGTGTGATCTCCTTCCTGCTTCCCCTCACGGGTGTTGGCTCCAGGGTGCTAGCATTATTGACTGACCTTTGTAGCGTGTTCTTCTTCGAACTAGCCCTTGTGTTGCTACTGTTGGGCGTGTTCTCCTTCGTGCTGGCATTATTGCCTGACCTCAGCGGTGTGTTCCGCTCCAAATTAGCATTTTTTTTCTATTACCACTTTGTGTGGTAGCCTCCGTGCTGACCATCTCCGCCTTTTTGCTACCACTCCTGGGAGTGTTCACCACTCTGCTCGCCCTCTTAGCATTTTTGCTGCTACCGTTCGGTGTGGCATTTTGACTAGATCCCAGGGGTGTACTCTGCAGCGTGGTTGATACCTTCGATCCGGATTATGGATGTAGTATAGCTTATTTTTCCCTAGTAGACCTAGCTTATCAAATCCTCGGGAAGCGAATGCGTAGTGAAGTTACTTTAACGGACCTTCAGGAGTATTAGAATTCCTTTTGTGTTTTTACCAGACCAATAGCTTGTGTCTTTTTGTTGTTTTCGATGATGGAGAGAGAGGGCCTAGGGCGTTCGGTTTCACCTGTAGCTGTGCAAAATATCTGATGGAAATAAAGGATAGAAATAAAGTATGCGTGTACTTGTTAGAGAAAGATAAATTATATGTGGGCAGTGCATCCATAATTTCTATTGCCTCCGCAACCTATTATAGCAATAACCTACTAGTCTCATCCATAAAAGAAAGAGAACTAATGATATGCATAGTGATGTCACCGTTAATCCCAAGCAAATCCCTCACATACAACCATATTACCCCTTCTGTCACTGGGGTTCCCAACCCCGGGGCGCAGAAGAAGAATAAGAAACCCAAGAAGAAGAAGAACATGGCTTCTGCCACGTTGTCGACTGCTTTGGGCCTCTGAGGGTTGGTGTCAGGGATGCCCGATGGTGTGGTACCGCCTCTTGCCCCCCGGTATGGTCGGGAGTGCCTCGAGTACTATGGCCATGGGGTCAATGGGGTATTTTACTACATGAATCTGGGGGCATGTAGATGACAGTCCCGGAGACCCTGGCGATGGTGACAGTTCTGGAGCAGGACATGTCACTACAGGTCGACCTGATAGAGCAGCTGATCCACCAGGAGCTTTGTGAGGTCCTCCCGGGCCACAAGTGGCCAGTGTGGCAGGTCTCGGACACCGAGTTCGCAGTGTCATTCCCCTTTGTGGCGACGATGTGCATGTGTTCCATCAGAGCCTCCTTCTCCCTAATGAACCACCGGCTGAAGGATCTGATTAGGCCCTCCTCCGCTGACTAGGGGGCTACTACTACATTGTCTAAGGTCTGGATCCGCTTGCTCAGGGTTCCTTCGGTGGCAAGGCGGGAGGGGATTGTCGCCCTCATCTCTCAGACCGTGGGAAAGTTCCTGAAGGTCGACTCTTGCTCCCTCTCAGGCCAGAGGGAGATCCGGCTGCGCATCCTCTGCCCGGACCCAGTCATCTTCCCCATGATGATTCCATGCTTCTTCTTTGGCCGCACTAGTAGGGACCTGCTATTGGAGCTGGATGACTCTTCTGCACCTTCGGGGGTTGTCTCTCCCTACCCCTTCCTGCCCTAGGCTGACGATGCTGGCACGGGGCGAGGGGCGTCTGAGGAGGACTCTTCGGGTGATGAGTCTACTGAGGCGGACAAGTCCCTGGGCAGGGAGGCGCCCCCTCCTCCCCAGCAGGCACCTCAGGGCTCGGGGGAGGTACGTCCCACCTTCTCGTGGGCTTCAACACTGCAGCAGTGGGACCCTTCTTCTCGGACAGGCGACCCCTCTCCCGGACTGCGCCTACCAAGCTAGTGCCGGTGGCCGTCCCGCGTTGTCCCTGTCCCATTCTGCAGGAGCCGCTCGACTTCGACATCGCGTAGTATGGTACAACCTCATCAAGTCTTAGTTGATCTTGGGTGCGATTCGAGCTAGAGGAGGGTGCCATGCTCCCCCTGCACCAGCTGGCGCCCTCTTCCGAGGATACCTCGGGGAGCATAGGTATGGTCATATTCCCTCAATCCTTCCCTCGCTTGTTCAGGGTTGTGTGCTACTCCATCGCCCTCGACATGCCAGACCTCAATGCCAGGGGTTCAGTCACGGTCGTCTCCACCGCTACCATGGCTAGCCCCAGGGGCACCACCCTCGGGGCCCACGCCAGCCTCCTCTGCCACCGTCACAACGAGCGCCTCGCGAGTGCTAGAGCCTGAGGGACTAGCCCGGAACCCACGGTGGCCGAGGGGGCGTCCTAGTGGGTCGCAGCTTGTGACGAGTGATCAGGTACTCCTCCCCCTCCTCCTTCTAGTTCTGGTTTGAGTTTGGATTCAGGTTCCAGGTTCTCTATGCTTGAGGAGGTTTCGCTGGAGCACCTGAGTGCGGTCGCGCTAGACAGCGGCATCATCTTCCGTGGCAAGAAGGGCCCCTGGGTTGAGAAGATCGCTGCCATCAAGGCTTGAGAGGTGTACGAGAAGTAGATCACCGCAGCCCGTGCACATGATGCACGAGAGCGAGAACGGGCCCTTATGCTGGCATGACCTGGGTTAGATGACCCCAGGTCTACCAGGGCTCCACCCCTCAAGCCTGATAGTAGTGGGCCTCCTATGAGGACTCCCCTACTAGGGAGACCTCGAGGGAGACCTCCAAAGGCCCTCTCTCGCCCCCCTCCGTCAGGCAGTGCCTGCTCCTCCCTAGTGAGGGGGCACGCTCGAGTGATCATTCTTATGAACATCCTTCGAGCAATCTGGGTGTTCATTTGGAACATCCGAGGCTTTGGCCAGGATGTTCGACGTTGTCAGATCTAGGTATTTATGCCAAGAAGATGTGGATATTGTGGGCCTTCAGGAGACGATCGGGTAGGATTTCTCAATGGTGGAGCTAGAGGGCCTATCTCGGCACAAGTTTGCCTAGACCTGGCACCCGGCTAATGGCCATTTGGCTAGCATCCTTCTTGGCATCAAGGAGGATACCTTCGAGGTTGAGGATATAGACCTCGGGGAATTCTTTGTGAGCATGGCGCTCACCCATAAACAATCACGCCTCAAATGGAATGTGATTATTGTTTATGGCTCCATGGACCATAGGAGGTCCCAGGAGTTCTTGCTCGAGCTCAAAGCTAAGGTGGAGCGTACGGAGACCTCAGTCATTGTGGCAGGGGACTTCAATCTTATCCGCTCCACCGAAGACAAGAGATCAGCGAACATGGACCTCCATAGGATTCACATGTTCAACGAATGCATTGCTAACCTCGCCCTCAGAGAGATCACTCGAGTCGGAGCTAGATATACATGGACCAACAAGCAGCTAGACCCGATTTGTAGTGTCCTCGATAGAGTCTTTGTCTCGGAGGAATGGGAGGTGGCCTTCCCCCGTGCTTGCTCCACGTGGTCATCAGGGTCAGCTCCAATCATACCCCCTCCTCCTGTCCTCGGACGGAGGGTCACCACCAAGACTGAACCGCTTCCATTTTGAGAACTTTTGGTTCACGGAGGAGGTTCGGGCTAGGTGGATGGAGGTCACGGCCTCTCCCTCCCGCACATATTGTGTTGTTGATGTATGGCACCATTTCACCCAATCGTCATAGCAACTTATGTGGGGCTAGGGGCAAACCTAGGAGCCGCGATTAGAGGGCAGAAGGACGCCATTTTGTAGGAGATCCAGGCCCTAGACCATGAGGCGGACCTAGTGGGGCTGTCGGCTAATGCCTGGTCCCATAGGTACTCCCTAGAGACCTCCATTATGGAGATCTATAAGGGAGAGGAGGCATTCTGGAGACAGAGGAGTCGTCAGAACTAGACTATCTAGGGGGAATCGAACACGACCTACTTCCATGCCATTGCAAATGGCAGGCGCAGAAAGTGCGCGATCCCTTGCCTCTAGACGAAGACTCTCTTATGGAGGACTAGAGAGAGATCTTGTCCCATATTTATGCTTCTACCAGGACCTTTTCTCGGCAGCCCCGAGGTTGGGGTTGGTGCTAAGTGTGGACTTCTGGTCTGAAGGTGCCAAGGTGACCGCGGAGGAGAACCTGGAGCTAACCCTCCCATTTCTTCATACTGAGGTTGCCGAGGCAATCAAAGTGATGTAGACCAACTCGGCACCTGGGCCGGATGGGCTGCTGGTGATTTTCTTCCAAACCTTCTGGGATCAACTCCGCCCCATGATTATGCCAATGTTTGAGGAGTTCTACTCTAGGACTCTTGTCATGTCTCGGCTTAACTTTGGTATGATTACCCTGAGCCCCAAGCTAGTGGGGACCACGGATATCCGCCAATTTCGACCGATCATGGTGATCAACATCATCTAGCAGATTTTTGCCAAGGTTTGTGACATTCGTATCGCCCCTTTCATGGAACGTATGACCCACCCTCTACATTTTGCCTTCCTGATGGGACGCCTAATTCATGATGGAGTACTTGCACTACATGAAATCATTTATGCGGTGAAGGTACGCCATAACAAAGGGGTATTCCTCAAGTTGGACTTTCAGAAGGCTTACGATAAACTGGACTAGGCGTTCCTTAGACAAGTCCTCGAGCGTCGGAGCCTTGATGACAGGGTGATCTCTTGGATTATGCAGTTTGTCATCAGTGGTAGCACTGCGGTAAACGCCAATGGGGAAGTGGGTCCATATTTTTGACCTCTAACGGAGTTACACAAGGGGACCGGATCTCTCCCCTTCTCTTTAACTCTGTGGTGGATGCCATGGTAGAGATCTTGGACAAAGCTAAGAGCGCTGGCCACATCTCGGGTGTGGTAGGGCATCTGATCCCCTGAGGTGGGATCACCCACCTCCAGTATGCAGATGATACTATGATCATGGTGCAGGGGCTAGACCTTGACATCATTAACCTCAAGTTCCTGCTCCTGTGCTTTGAATCCATGTTGGGCCTCAAGATCAACTTTGACAAGAGTGAGGTAATGATCCTAGGCTTCCCCGAGGAGGATAGGCAACGCTTCGTAGACAGCCTGAGCTGTCGCTTAGCGGAATTCCCTATTACCTACCTGGGAATGCCCATGCGTGACTCCTGGGTGTTAATCAGTGATCTTGCCCCCATGGCCACAAAGGTTCGAACCAAAGCCAAACTATGGTTGGCGCACCTCACATCCAAGGGTAGCAAGACTATCCTGATCAACTCGTGCATGTCTAGCCTCACCATGTATCAGATGGGCCTTTATCTTCTCTCTGAGGGAACCCATGTAGACTTTGCGAAAGAGCTATCTAAGTTCTTTTGGGTGGCTAGACATGGCACCAGAAGTATCACATGGTGAAGTGGATATATATCTCCACTCCCAAGATTATTGGGGGTTTAGGAGTCCTTGACTCGCGTCACTTAAATGTGGCCCTGCTGCTGAAGTGGGTTTGGTGGATCCTCCAAGATGATGGAGGTCTTTGGCTACAACTCATCAAGGTAAAGTACCTCCGGGGTCTGATACCTTGTAAACGTATCTATAATTTTTTATGTTCCATGCTTGTTTTATATCTACTTTCTTATGTTTTGTCCACACTTTGGAGTATTTTTACAAATTTTCTGGAACTAACGTATTAACAAGATGCCACAGTGCCAGTTGCCTTCTTTCTAGTGTTTTTGGTTTCAGAAAAGCTAGTAAGGAAATATTCTCAGAATTGGACCGGACAAAAGCCAAAGTCAATATTTTACCTGAAGCAACACGGAGTCCGGAGGGGAGACGAAGAGGGGAACCAGGGCGGCCACACCCTAGGGTGGCGCGGCCAGCCCTAGGTGCACCGCCACCTGGTGTGGGCCCCCTGGTGCTCCACCGACCTTGCCCCTTCGCCTATAAGTCTCCCAAGACAAAAACCCTAAGGACCCGATCAATATTCCACGAAAGAGTCTGTAGCCACCACCATCTCCATCCCTAGATCGAGAGGGATCTGAAGCTCTTCCCGGCACCCTGCCGGAGGGGAGATATCACCCTGGAGGCCTTCTTCATCACCATGACTGCCTCTGGTGTGATGCGTGAGTAGTTCATCCCTGGACTACGGGTCCATGTAGTAGCTAGATGGTTGGTTCTCCTCCTTTGTGCTACCATGTTTAAATCTTGTGAGCTTCGTTCATGATCAAGATCATCTATTTGTAATCTTACATGTTGTGTTTGTGGGGATCCGATGGATATTGAGATGCTATTTCAGATTGATTATTGATTCTATCATGTCTATGTTATATGTGATCTTGCATGCTTTCCGTTGTTAGTAGCTATCTTGGCCGAGTACATGCTAGCAACTCCAAGAGCGAGTATTTATGCTCGATAGTGGGTTCATGCCTCTAGGAATCTGGGAAATGATAGAAATATCTAAGGTACTAGATGTGATGTTGCTACTAGGGAGAAAACAACAATCCTTTGTTCATGGAGCAATCGTATCATTTACTTTACACACAATGCTTAATGCAATTATCTGTTGCTTGCAACTTAATACTAGAGGGGGTTCGAATGATAACCTGAAGGTGGATTATTAGTCATAGATGTAGTTGGATTATGGTCTATGTATAATGTTGTAATGCCCAATCAAATCTCGTAGGAGTCAAGATGATTAGTATATACATGTATGCTTTCTCGGTGTCTGTCAATTGCCCCACTGTAATTTGTTCACCCAACATGTCATCTATCTTAAGGAGAATCACCTCTAGTGAACTATGCACCTCGGTCCATTCTTTTACCATCAATATACAAGCTATTTACTGTTTACTTTCTGCAAGCAATTACTATCTTCCACACAATACGTTTAATCCTTTGTTTTTGGCAAAACCGGTGAGATTGACAACCTCACTGTAAGTTGGGGGATAAGTTCTGTGGTTGTGTTGTGCAGGATTCCAAGTTGGAAACAACACTTTGGAGGTGTTTCCTTGCTCCTACTGGTTCGATAACCTTGGTTTCATAACTGAGGGAAAACTTATGGCTGTGCTCATCATACCTTCCTCTTGGGGTTCCCCAACGAGCTCTATACATTTTGAGCCATCAAGCACTTTTTTTGACGCCGTTGCCGAGGAGTCAAGTACATCTTCACAAGGGGAGTCCCTCATAACCAATCTCTTTACTTTGTTATTTGTTTTGCTTAGTTTATTTCTGCTTTGTTTGCTTGTTTCTTTAAAACACACAAAAATTAGTTGTACTAGTTTGTTTCTTTATATCAAAAACACACACAAAATCAGTCCTTTTTTGTAGTTGTCACCCCGTTCTTTGCTCACCATGTTGATCCCTAAGTTCACTCTAAACCACCTTTCAATAGGTAGTGGCTCTATAATTGGGAAAGATAACGTTGAAGAATTCTTTAATCATGTTAGCAAGCATGAGAACATTGAGGATAGATCCCTAACAAAACTTGCTCCAAATTATGAAATTTCTGCAGCTTCTTTAGGTCACATGTTGGAAGCTAGGTTTGTTAACCTTAACCCCATAATTCAAGTAATGTTTCTTAAACTTAAAGATATCAAGGACACTAAAAAGAGAGATTTTATTCTGGAAACTTTTCTTAAAGAATTCTTTGATGTTGTTAAGGAAGCTAGAAAAGTCTTTGATCGTTTTAATATGATAGGCTCATGTGTAGATGTTATTGGTACATGAGAAAATATGGACAAAACCAAACCTAAAAATGCAAAGGAAATTAAAATACCGATACCTTTTAAACTTCTAGGAATTCATGAAGCCTTAGAGAAGAATTTTGATTGGATTGTTCCCGAAAACCCGTTTGATGAAAATATTGAACCCAAGAGTAGTGAGAAAGGATCCTCTAGTACTTATTTGGATGAGATACCTTGCCTTGTTGAAGATATTTATGGTATTGATCTTAATGCTTCTTCATTTGAGAATACTTGATTCTTGCTTCTTATGCCTAGCTCAAAGGCGTTAAAGAAAAGCACTTATTGGGAGATAACCCAAATTACTTTAGGAATCTTTTTTTGAGTCTTGGAAGTTATTGTTTCAGTAATAACCTATCCTTATCATTTTTGTGTGGTTTTTGTGCCAAGAGTAACCTCTAATGAGAGAGAAGTAAGATTTGGGAAAGTTGCTGTCCCAAAACAGATTTTTGTGCTTCTCTATAAAAATTCGTGAAAAATATCTGTACGTCGGTTTGAGCTGTAATTTTTTTGCTTCTGCCCCAGGTTATTATCTAACTTTTTTTAGTTCACATCTTTTCGATTTGAGCAATAGAAGGTCTTCGAAAAAAATGGTTTTTACCTGCTGGTCTGTTTTGAGAGATTTCTGCCGTTGTTTACATTTGCCTCTTAAATCTCTTTCTCTTTGAGTTCTTGCAAAATTCTTGAACTTTTAAAAGGAAGTGCTATAGTAGCTTGTGTTTTAATGAAAGTTTTACTTGTGTTGAAACTGAACCAAAAGACTTATTATCTTGAGTACACTAATGTTGCTAATGAAGATTGTGTGAAGTTTTGTATGAAGGAAATTTTAAAGTGTAGGGAAGAATAATATGATAAGATGAAGATGGACAAAAGCTCAAGCTTGGGGATGCCACCCGTTTCACCCCAAGAAATATTCAAGAAGTACAAGCATCAAAGCTTGGGGATGCCCAAGGCATCCCCTTCTTCATCAATAAAAATCTCAGGTTTCTTCCAAACACTTCATTTTTATTGTTTCATGCACAATTGTGTTGTTCTTGGAGCATCTTCGTTTTTGTTTTTAGTTTCCATTTGCTTGGTTTGTTTAAATAAGTTGGTTGGACCCCTGCATTCATACATAGTTTCCAATAGGTTGATTTGGATTGGAAAAGAGTAGGAAAGTGCATGCTTATAAGTGGTATAAAAGGAGTTTGTTTTTGAATGTGACTTGGACTTTATCATGCCATGCTTGATATTGTTTGCCTTTATGCTTAGTGATTATTGCTGTAGAATGACTTGTTACAAACAATTGAGATTGCTTAATATGCCTTGAAAGAATCATGCGTTCTTTAAGCATATAAAAGCATAATATTGTGGTATTCTCCTTTGATGCTTTATTTGGGTTGACTTGGCGCATGCTCACGCCATGTTAAGACTATACCAAGTCACCATAGCCTCTATGATCATTTAGTTTTCGTCTTGTAATATCATTTTATGCTTTAATTAATAATGTTTTGTCGCTTTGCATGATTATGGCCATTATTGCTCTCTTAGTTGGTCGCTCCCAGTCTTTTGCTAGCCTCCACACCAAGTATGAGTTCAACTCATGCATCTAACTCCAAATAAAACCAAGTTATTCCAAAGATTCCACCATACCTACCGATTAACATTTGCTATTCCAAGTATATTCATGTTTTTATCTACCTTCTGAATTAAACTTGTTATGTGAAAATTAGTGATTAAACCTCTCACGAACTTGATGGCACACTTTACTTTTCTTGCACTTAATAAACTTGAACCATTGTGACCATCTATGTTGAGTATATGCTTGCGTTTTGTAAGTTATGAATTAGCAGAACCATGTTATCATGGGGAACTCTTTCAATACTGCACTTTATTTAGTTGATATCATGTTCTTTTGCTTATGGATCCCGACGGTGTGAAATGAAAGGGGAGCTTGTAAGGCTCATGGAGTTCGTATATGTGTTAGAGAAACGCCTAGGCGGCTGGTCTAAGCCATGCCTAATCATGGTGGAAACCTGCAGCGTAACCATAGTGAGAAATCTATGAATCATCCTATATAAAAAAACCTATGCAAATAGGAAAGAAAAAAGAGAAAAAAAAGAAAGAAAAAAAAGAGGCCTATGCAAATAGGAAATAAAAGGATTGCTGAGATGCTCATTGTCTGCTTGCCTTGTCATTTTGATATGGGGATTCTTCCATATCATCGGGCAAGGGGTACCCCGTTGGCGGTTCTCCATGATACACATGTACTTACAATGACAAGAACTTACCTGTGACTAAACTTGAGTAGCATGAGGAACAGTACTCGTAAGTAAGGGGCATGAGATTTTCAGCTTATAACTTGTCAAGCATATCCTCATATTTGTTCACTTTAACCTTAACCACCTAAAAGATGCTTATGATAGGGGCAATGAGAGTTGAAAGCTAATAAGTACCATAATTTTTGGAAGCTCTTTATGAGACTTGAATCCCGGCTTCCTTCTATGAAGGGCCTTTCTTTTACCTTTTATGTTGAATCTCAATCTTCTATCTTTATGCACCTATTGAGAGAGCATAGTGGCCATTCTTAGTTTAATGTGCATTGTCCCAAGACTTGTTGATTGATTCATAACTTTGATATTGCTTGTTCTTAAACTATTTGTATCTAGTCACCCTTATGAACTTTGAAGGTGTCCTATGCATTTATGTTTTGCTACACTATGAGGGACAAGCTGAATACCATTCTCATTATGTTTTCTATATGTGAAACAAACAAACATCTTTCAAAGCATTGTTATTCATGAATCTTTTGTTTGTACCTTTTCATGTTATAACATGGTTGCTATGTCTTATTGTTAGAACTATATCTTTCATGCTATGTTAAAGTACTATGATCCAGCTATCAATGTTTTAAAAATACCTTGATCAAGATTATGATGGTGCATGTCACCTCAAAAAAATCTTTTTTATCACTTTCCTACTCGAGGACGAGCAGGAGTTAATCTTGGGGATGTTGATACGTTGTAAACGTATCTATAATTTTTCATGTTCCATGCTTGTTTTATATCTACTTTGTTATGTTTTGTTCACACTTTGGAGTATTTTTACACATTTTCTAGAACTAACTTATTAACAAGATGTCACAGTGCCAGTTGCATGTTTTTGTTGTTTTTGGTTTCAGAAAAGCTAGTAAGGAAATATTCTCGGAATTGGACTGGACAAAATCCAAAGTCAATATTTTACCCGAAGCAACACGGGGTCCGGAGGGGAGACGAAGAGGGGAACCAGGGCGGCCAGCCCTAGGCACGCTGCCACCTGGTGTGGGCCCCCTGGTGCTCCACAGACCTTGCCCCTTCGCCTATAAAAGTCTCCCGGGACAAAAACCCTAAGGACCCGATCAAAATTCTACGAAAGAGTCTGTAGCCGCCGCCATATCCATCCCTAGATCGGGAGGGATCTGAAGCTCTTCCCGGCACCCTGCCGGAGGGGAGATATCACCCTAGAGGCCTTCTTCATCACCATGACTGCCTTCGGTGTGATGCGTGAGTAGTTCATCCCTGGACTACGGGTCCATGTAGTAGCTAGATGGTTGGTTCTCCTCCTTTGTGCTACCATGTTTAGATCTTGTGAGCTCCGTTCATGATCAAGATCATCTATTTGTAATCTTACATGTTGTGTTTGCGGGGATCCGATGGATATTGAGATGCTATTTCAGATTGATTATTGATTCTATCATGTCTATGTTATATGTGATCTTGCATGCTTTCCGTTGTTAGTAGCTATCTTGGCCGAGTACATGCTAGCAACTCCAAGAGGGGGTATTTATGCTCGATAGTGGGTTCATACCTCTAGGAATCTAGGGAAGTGACAGAAATCTCTAAGGTACTAGATGTGTTGTTGCTACTAGGGAGAAAACAGTAATCCTTTGTTCATGGAGCAATCATATTGTTTACTTTACACACAATGCTTAATGCAATTATTTGTTGCTTGCAACTTAATACTGGAGGGGGTTCAGATGATAACCTGAAGGTGGATTATTAGCCATAGATGTAGTTGGATTACGGTCTATGTATAATGTTGTAATGCCCAATCAAATCTCGTAGGAGTCAAGATGATTAGTATATACATGTATGCTTTTTCGATGTCTGTCAATTGCCCCGCTGTAATTTATTCACCCAACATGTCATCTATCTTAAGGAGAATCACCTCTAGTGAACTATGGACCCCAGTCCATTCTTTTACCATCAATCTACAAGCTATTTACTATTTACTGTTTACTTTCTGCAAGCAATTACTATCTTCCACACAATACGTTTAATCCTTTGTTTTCAGCAAAACCGGTGAGATTGACAACCTCACTATAAGTTGGGGGCAAAGTTATGCGGTTGTGTTGTGGAGGATTCCAAGTTGGAAACAACACCTTGGAGGTGTTTCCTTGCTCCTACTGGTTCGATAACCTTGGTTTCATAACTGAGGGAAAACTTGTTGTTGTGCTCATCATACCTTTCTCTTGGGGTTTCCCAACAAGCTCTATACATTTTGAGCCATCTGGGTCTCCTCTGTTGGCGTGTGAACGCCGGGAGGGTTCCTAGTTTTAGAGGGTCATCCAAGATATTAAGCACTTCAACCGCCGAGGCTCTCTCTTTGTGGTGGGAAATGGTCGGGAAGTCCTATTTTAGCTCGACCCCTGGTTACAGGGTTTTCCCCTCTGCCTGGAATTCCTAGCACTATTCGCCATCTGCGCAGCTCCCATGATGTTAGTGTCCGAGGTAGCTTGATAAGGCCACTAGAACATCTCATTCCGGAGGACCTTTAACGATGTTGAGGCTGCTGACTTCCTGAGGCTGCGGGGTTCCTTGCCCTTATCCCTCTTAGAGGAGAGGGATAAGGTGACATGGGGCCAGTCTCCCTCGAGAGCCTTCTCAGTTAGTTCGGCTTATAGGACCCTCTTCCAGGGTCCTGAATTACCTTGGACGACGCACCTTTGGCAGGCTCCCCTTCCCTTGAGCTTGCGTATCTTCGTGTGGCAACTTCTACGGGATCGTCTCTCTTCGGGGGTAGAGGTGTTGAGACGCAATGGTCCGGGCAATAGGTTGTGTCCGCTATGTGGAATTCCGGAGACGTGCGTCCACATTATGTTCACATGCCCTGCTGCTGATGCATGAAAAATGCATCCATGAACTTTGTCATTATTGCTTCAAAATCATTATTATTTTGCAGCATTATTATATTTATTGGGACTAACCTACTAATAGCTACAAAATTTTACAAGTTCTTGTTTACACTTTGTTGTGTAGGAAATACACAAATATGTAAGAAAACTACGCATTATGGAGAAATCTGGAAATTCCTGGAATTTGTCCCTGCAGAACTCTTTTCGAAGATTTCCAGTAACTACTCCCAAGATTACGTCTAATAGAAAAATTATAGAAAGTAAAGGTGTGGGAAATTTTATGCGCAACAATTTAGACATAAAATTCGCCCCAATCGGAGTCCGGATGCACTCTATAGCCATATTACTGTGGAGGACACAAGCAGTTTCGGGACTACGAAAATATGTGACGTGGTTGACTCAAACTCCTTCCATCTTTGACGATTTCAGTCCAACCACTACTTAATGGACTCATTAAGGACATAGGATACTCCTAAGAAGGTTCTAGAGATTCTCAAGAGCCCTTTGATCCAAGGGGCATCCATCCTATGGCCAAGATTGCATCTCCACCAATATATATTGAGAGGAAACCTTTCTTTTGGAGGCATCCATCCATAGCCATGAAATTCCTCCTCCTTGGCAGCCCCCAAAGAGGGGTAGGAGGTCCTCAAGATCATCACCATATCCAAGGAAGAAGAAGGGTCAAGGGGCCGCTGCCCCTAAGGGCAGCCGCCACCCATAGGAGGGTGTCGACGCCTCCATGCCGCCGGCGCCGCCTCCTCTCACCGCGTGTGTAGCATCCCAGTTGGCTAATAATTGTAATGCTACTTGGTCTAGTAATATAATGGCTACTTCCTATATATAATTGTTGCATCATAATTATATCATGCTCATGTCATCATGCCACCTTGCATTTGAGCATCATATAAAACCCTGTTTCTTTGGTTCTTCTCTCATATGCATTATTAATTGTATTTGCCTCTTGATATTGTATTTGGTTATTGATATATTGCTTAATGCCCAAATTGAGTTGGGGGCATATCTTTTATTCAACTCCCTCACTTTTCTTTTCACCACCTTATAATTCCACCATTCCATTTACCATGAGCTTGTATTTCTTTTCTTTTGAATTTATTCTTAGCTCATGTGAATGGGGTGGACCTAAGTCTAACATTTCTTTTGCTTGGCCTTTTCTCCACTTCTTGTGAATGCATAAGAATAATGCCATATCATTACTTTTGTTCTCACAAAATAAATCATGGCATTTATTATTTTGCATGGGCCATGCAACCTTCATCACCACCTTTTATCCCATTGGTATTTCCTTTGTTTTATTGGATCTTTTCTTTGTGGGTCATCTCCATCCCTTCCACCATCACCATATTCTCATCAACATCATTTTTATTTTATTTTCTCCATGCATGATTCAAATGAGGCCTCTTCCCATAATTCTTTTCTTTCTCTTTTCTTGGTTTCGCCTTCACCTCATCTTAACCTAATCAAAGCCTCACTTTACCCTCTTGGTTGATCTCATAAACACATTTTAAAACCTAAACACCTAATAAAAATCTAACCTATCTTCCTCTCTCTAATTTTCCTCTAACCCTAATTCTACACTAAACCCTAACCCTTAACCTCACCTCTCTCTCTCTATCTCTCTCTCTACCATGATACCCCACCTGGCCACCCTCTCTCCCTGGCCACACCCCATCTACCCCTCTTCTAACCCTAGCCCTAGCTACACCCTAGCTAGCCCGAGCCCCCTCTCCTCTCTCTCTCTACCTGCCGTGCCAGCCCCATCCAGCAGATACTCCCCACCGTCCCCACCTGTCAGCCCACCTGCCCTGCCCTGGCTGCCCAGGTCGAGCCCCAGCTCGACCACGTGATCAGGGAGAAAGAGGAAAGGGCCGAAGCCACTTTACCCCAAGCCGCTCCCACACGGCAACCCTCCTCCCTCTCCCTCACTTTTCCCTCCTCACACACGTCTCCTGGCTCGCCCAGATCCACCCCAGGGCCCTGCCCTCGCCTCCCCTTCTTCTTCTCCGTCGCCACCGTCTCACGCCGACCGCCGCCAGTACCACGTCGTTTCCCTCGTTCCAGCCGGCCAGCACGACGTGGAGGTGGTCAAGGAGGACGAGGAGGCTCCCCTACTTCGCCTCGTACGCGCCGACGAGGACAAGGAGCGCCAGCACCGCCGGAACCAGCACCGCCCGACGCAAACCCTAACCGCCAGGACGCCAGCAACCCTGATGATCCGCCACGCCTCTCCCCGATCTGACACCACCGACCACCCCGCGGTGAGCCCCTCTATCGCCCAGACATGCTTCGCCTCACCGGGAAGCCCTAGCCGCGTCAGTCGTTTCGACGAGCGCCCTCAGTGCGCCGCCGTTCGCTGTCGTCTGCACGCTCTCGCGCCGCGTAGCGCCTCAACTGGTCGCGTAGCTACTCCCTAACAACTACCCCGCCCTACCGCACTGGTACCGCTTCTCTGCGCGCGCGCCCCGCGTCGCGGGATCGAGTCCTCGTCTCGCCGCCCTGTCGCCGCGCTGCGTTTTCCGTCAGATCATTCAGAGGAGAAAGAAGAACAGTGCCGCCGTGCACTTTGCCAAAAAAACCCAGCCTTTTTGTTTTCTCAACCCGCGGTCCAGCCTACCCCACCTGCCAGCCGCCGTGCCTTTTTGCAAAAAGGCACCCGTCCTTTCTTCACCCCTAACCCGCGGTCCAGCTTTCCCCACTTCCCCTGCAGTTCCAACCGTTGTCACGTGGGCCCGTGGCCATCGGACCCACTTGTCAACCTCAGAGGCTAGGTAGAGCCGCGGTAGAAAAGAGTTTTCGCGCGCGTGTGCCCCGCCAGCCGCTGGCCCACCCGTCAGTGACTAGGGCTGGGTCTGTCTGAGTACGAAATGGTTTTCTGCTTTGCTGTTTAATTTAAACCTTTTCAAAATTGATTTAAATTCAAATTCAAATCAGATTTAAATAACTTTTAATTTACAAATCCAAATAATACAAATAATATATGTTTTTGAATCAGAAAAATGTGAGGAATTCAAATATGGCCTTCAAAATATTGTTTGAACACTTTAAAATTTCGAGATGATTAAAATTACAATAAAATGCCCTTTTTCTTAATCAATTAATAACTTTAATTCTACAACTTCAAATTTGACAAATAATATGTCTAAATCGATCAGCGCGACGAGCCCGTTCTATCTATGCAGTCCTTGTTCTGAATTGAAGCATGCATCATGTCATTATTAAAAACCTGAACTGTTTATGACAACAAAATTGGACCAAATAAATAATAAAATGCTTTATTTCTTGTATCCACACCTCACCTTTGCCATGCTACTTTAATGCCATGTAAATTGTGCATCATTCATCATGGCATGCTTGTTTTCTTGTCGCATTTTAATTCATATGCTTGTGCACTTTATTTATGTTGGCCCTTGTTTGTTTGGTTCTTCTTCGAATAGACGCCCAGCAGGAGAATTACCAGGAATCACAGGAGTACTACCCAGATCCATCTCTCGCTTCAACTGAGCTGCCAGGCAAGCACTACCACATGCTTGCATACATACAGTACCTATTGCCTCTATCTTATTCTTGCATCATTGAGTCGCGATTGCATTAAATTGAATCCCAATTACTGCATAGCCTTTACTTTTAAACCCCACCAAAGCTTGTTCCTCCATCCCCTGAGCCACTACTACAGGAGTTGTTTGAGCCATGCGAGTCGTAGAAAAGCATGTATAGGGTATGTGAGTGTCTGATGAATCATGAGGTACCTAAACAACTTAACCTGAGTAGTAATGGGATAACTAATGAAAGAGGCACCGGTGAGCAATATCTGCTATTTGGTTTTTCATGCTCACTTGTGTCCCGTAGGACCCTGAGTACTTGATTCCTGTTCCTTGACTATTTGCACTATCCACATCTAGGAGGCCTTATGGACCCCCCTGAGCCAGAGCTTGATTCATACTTATTTCTTGGGGCCACAAAGTAGTTTGGGGCTTTATTACTATCCTGTACTTATGCCATGTTACTGCTTTATTAAGATTGTGCGTGGAGCACCTATACTGTTTTGGATCGTGGAATGTTTTCACGGTATCGACAAGCCCAGTCACATTTTTGGGTTCCCCGTCGTTTACAGCCATTGACACAAACCTTGGGTCCATCTCAGAGCCGGCCAACTTCGTTGCGGGTAGGTTAATGGGGTGGCCCCCTGAAATATTTCTGAATCCTGTGATTGCTTTGTCGTGAATGCCTCGTTGGGTTTTGATTTGGTTTTTCCGAGGTTGATCGAGTGTGTGTTGCTATTCGTGCACCCCTGCAGGGTAAATCTTTCTGAAAGCCGTGTCGGCGGTTATGGATGACTTGGAGCACAGTTTCTTGATCATAGACAAGAATAACTAAAGTACCACTTTTAATTTGACTAAGTACTTGACTAGTAAATAGTGCAACGCTCATGGAATGGTTAATAAATATGCCAACGGATGATGGGGTTGTTCGTCCGCTTCCTCGTTGGTAAGCGAGGAGGAGGATGGATATGTTAATTATACTGTTATAACTGTTGTTCTTAATTCACGGACATCCGTCTATCATTGGTTAGGCGGATGGTTAGCGAGTATCTGTAGAATTGTTAGGTATTATCTTCTGCTGCAATTGCGTCATCCCAGGTTGTGTCCCCTTTAGCGGCATAAATACTTGCTGAGTACCCCTAGGGTCTCACACGATAAATTGTTTGATTCAGATGAACAGGTGTACCCGCAAGATGGATACTGGGTGGAAGAGACAGATGATGTTGTCAACGATCATTCGGTGTAGAGATTCCGGGAACGGGGATCCGTGAGATCTGTGGGCGGGATGTGTTTATTTATGGGGCATCTTATGCCGATTTGCTTCTTATCCGTACTCGGATCTTGTTTTCCGCTTCCGCCTAATACTCTGATGTTTGTTGTATGAGGAGTTATCCTAAATTATTATCTCTATCTAGGATATTTGAATCTTGCCGTATGGCGTTGCAATATTTCTATTTCTTTTTAGATGGAATGGCTCTGAGGACTGTTGTATGTGGCTTGCATACATACTCATTTGTGTATGTAGTTGATCCCTTCGCCTGCCGATTACGCCGCTCGTTCTTGTCCTGATGTCTGAAAGTGGTTAGGACGGCCGAAAGGTCTACCGTGAGTGGCCCTGGGCCCCACCGTACCATTTTAACCACTTTCGTTCATCCAGGCATGTAACTAAGAGTGTAATTCACCGAGGTAGTTACAGCATGGCAGCCTCTCCCCCTTGGGAGGCTCATCTCCATCACCATCTACTACAAGATCCCGTCATCCCCCATTGTAATCTCTTGCAAACATGATGTATGATACAATATTTTATTTTTCCATGATCTATTGTATGACCATGTTGATGTGTGAGTAGTGAATTGTTATGGCAATGGTGATCTAGTTTGTTTTTGTTGCATACAAGTATATGTTATCTTCTATGATGATCTTGATGCACTAACATTTGAGTACACACATATTTTGGGGGATGCACAAGGTTGTCACTATTGCATGTTCATAGGATGAGGGATAGACAGAGTTTGACAAAAGCCGAATCCCAAGTCTTAGAAATATATATAGTATTAAGTCATGGTTAATCAACGGGGGTATTATCATGGGGACCTTAGATCTAAATGCGGTGGTTGGACTTTAAATGTCTTAATATTCCCTTGTTTGTTCTTAATTGGCCTTGGGATCAATCACTAGTGGTGTATTTGCTCGTATCTATGGCTACACCTAGTTATGGATCCTCCTAGAAGAAACAATAAAAAGACTGTATATGCTTCACTAATTGTGGCAACCAAATGAATGAAATAGCAATTTGCATAAACATTTGCTCCCATAGATTATCCACATCCACCCCACTAGCTCCACTTCATTTGCATTATTTTACTTATAGTATTTATTTCAACTACTTTGTTGTTTTCTAATTAATACCAAAAACAACCACACACACACACATTTTAGATCCTAGCTTTTCATAGAAGGCCATATAAGTGGGTTATAGGGCTTTAGAGAATAGATAGTTTACCTTCAATTCCTCATGGGTTTGACACTCGAATACTTATCGAATTGTACTACGGTGATCCCCTGCACTTGGGGGTTATGAAAATACTTTTCTAGCGCTGTTGCCGGGGAGCGTAGCGCTAGACTTCTATTCTTGTTTGCATTGCTAGTTTATTTTTAGTACCTTGCATATAAAATTAAAACCCAAAAAAATATAATGTAAAATTCTCACAATGATGTGTATGATATGCTAGTCAAATATGTTGAAAGCTTGAATATTCCCTTGGGCACTAACATTTTGAATGCAAGAAATCATGATGAAAGTGTTAGGGAAGAAGATGACAAAAGTCTAAGCTTGGTGATGCCCATGCATCCGAAAGAAAAGGAGATATAAGAGAAAGAAGAAAAAGTGGAGGAATAATGGAGTAGCTACCCATCTCCTACTCACAACAAGGGTAACACCCAAATTCCCATGAACAACTCTTCTTATAATGATGATGATCTTTCATTGCCGAGTAGTCATCTACGTGGAACAATTATGTCTAATATATGGGAGGATGAAAGTGATATAATTGAGTTAGATGATCCATTATGCTCATTATATGACTTATCTTTATATGGTGAATCTATTCAAAACTATGAGATTAAGTTTGCTTTTGATGCTTGCAATAATTATGAAAGAGGAAGAGATAAAAATCATCTTTATGTTCCCATTCTATTTATGCAAACTACTGATCATTATGTTCATTGGATACCACAACCTTGCTTCTATTTATTCATATATAAAATGCCAATGCATAGGAAGAAAGCTAGACTCAAATGTTAATGTCTATGTGCTTTGTTGTATGCTCCATATGCTTTCAAATACTATTCTATTTGAGCACACCTTGATATCCATGTAATATTTAAAATAACTTTAGCTACTTTTATTTAACAATTAGTTTAAGATTTTAACTAAATATAAAATTTGGGAGAGCAAATGAGAAGGATTAGCAATGGAGAAGTTGGGGTCGACCTTGAGCATGTGTTGTTCATGCCAATGAAACCATTACAAACCCTATATCATTAAAACTTTTCCCACTTAAAAACAAACTATTTTTTTTTATAACATATTAGCTTCTTGAATAAAATGGTTTCCCAATAATTACTAAAATTTTTATCATGGTAGAAACTATTATATCATTTGTTTGGAGAACTAACCATTTTGTAGGTATTGAAGTAACATGAAGATGAAAATATTTCTTTGTTTGAGATGAGTGACATGATATGATGAGAAAGAAGTAGTGGACAAGAACTAGCAAGACCACAAGCTTGGGGATGCCTACGCATCCCCCTCTTTTTTCAAGTATTTCAAGTAATATCATTCTAAACTCATGTTTTAGTTTTACCTTCATGTTTTTGTTTGTATGTTTGTGGAAAGCATGTTTGAATTACCTTTTTGTTTTGATCTTATTTTTCATATTCTTTATAAAAACAAAATAGCAAAGATATTTTATGTTTATTTGATTCTTTTTGCTTCTTCTTGCCTTTTGTTTTTAAAACTTTAAAACATTTTATGATTCTTCATTGGCTTCTTATTTGCTTCTTGTTTTTTCTTAAAACAAAAACAACAAAAAGATTTTATGTTTTTTAATTTGGTTCTTATTTGGTTTTTGTTTTTATAAAACCTAAACAACAAAAAATATTTTATACTTTTCCATTTTTTGTTTGCTTCTTGCTTTTCATCTTTGATAAAACAAAAATAACAAAAATATTTTGTTTCTTGTTTGTTTGATTCTTTCTTGGTTCTTTTTGCTTCTTTTAGGTTTTTGGTTTTTGGACATTTGTTCTCTGTTAAAATAAAGGTTTTATCTTTTTTAATAATATTTACAAAAATAAAGTACCAAGTTTTACCCATTTTGGATGTTAAAAGTTGAAACATATATTTGGAGTTGAAAATTTCTACACGTTGTTGTTTACCAAATGATTTTTATGATTTTTTCTGTAACTCCGATTGAGCTAAATTTTCTACTTAAGTTACAAATTTGCATCCTATATACTCAAAAAAAATGTCTAAAATTCCTGACATGTTTAAGAGGGCGAAATAAATTCATTCTGTAGCTGCTGTTTTTCTGGACAGAATCTGTCTTTTGTTGCAAGAGTGGTCTTTTTGAGTTTTGATTTGATTCTTTTTTAGTCTTTTGATATTTTATGGATATTGGACACTCACGTAAATCTCAGGACATTTAAAACCAAATTTTATTTAGGGCTTTTATCATAGCTAGCATTATATCTTTGTACCACTATTGTCACCCCATAGAAAAAATAGGAGAAAGTTTTGTGTTGAAGTTTTTGATAGAGAATGGAGAAGACCATAATCTTGGAGATGCCCAAACCACCCCACTGGACCTATCAAATTCTTGGTTTGCAAACCTCTAAACTTTATTTTTAAGCAACATAGAATGATCGTAAAAACTTAGAGCATCTTTGTCTAGTTTTACATGTTGCCTTGAGAATAAATGAAACCAACATGATAGATGTTTTTCATGATTAGTAAATATCTAATGAAATAATCTATTCCATGATTAAATTCCTTGATGAGAATGAGTTGTGTGCTATCAAAAGAAAAGGGAATGAAAGCAAAAGGCTGAATTCAAAGTCATGCTTAGTGTTGCTAGCTCAAATACTTTAATGAATGATAATTTGATAGTGCCTTATTTAGTGATACATTTTGCTCTTATACATTGAATTTTAATACTAAGGAGCATTGTGTGATGATAAATGTTGGGCACTATGGATCCAATGGCATACTTGTAGATCTTTTTGCTAGCCCAAAAATTTCTCTACAAGCAAAGCTTGTTTATCCAAATATCCTTAAAACCAATTTACACAGCATACGCCATACATACCTATATAGCACCAATGCTATTCCAAGTATATTTTTCATGTTCCTTGTTTTATTTAGCTTCCAAATAATATTGCTCTTATGGTTATGGTTGTCATAGAGAAGTTCATTGTGGGGTGACCACGAACTTGAAAGCACAACCACCAAAGGTGGTAATGATTTATGAAATATAAAATAGTTTTGTAAGATAAAAAGTGGAAGGAATGATAATAAGGGGACATGAGATACTCTTGTTCTACTTAGTAATCAACAAGTAAACTGAGGGTCATGCGTATTTCAATACATATGCTCTAGGAAAAAGTGTTGGAAAGGTAGGCACCAGAGGATTTGGCTAGCCGTGGAAAGTGAAAAGCAAAGGGCGTTTTAGAGCATATGACATGATTGAAAGACCATGAATAAGGTTAGGACGGAGCATCAAAACCGAGAACCGATGTGCCAAACCGAATAAACTTGCACCGAACCAACGGCGAGTCTAGGAATTATTTGCAGGGGAGGCTGAAAGTTGACGACGACTAACCAAACGACTACTTCCGCAGAAATTAAGGCAATATATAAGACATGAAATTATTTAAGACAAAATACCACGAAAAAAGCATACAACAAAAAGGACAAAGTGAACTCTCTAATAAAACTAGTAAACAGACATGTACCTCTAAGAAATCACATCATACTCGCGCGGTAGATGTCCTCTACGATCCCTCAATTTCTGAAACTGTATAATGATCTGATCATCATGAATACTTCTGAATATCTCTTTCTCACAGTAGCACACCATTAAATCATTTAGCCATTCATCAGACACCTTATTGCGCAAATCTGTTTTAATAATCTTCATTGCTGAAAATATGCGTTCAACTGATGCAGTTGCCACAGGAAGAATGAGAACCAACTCAATGAGACGATACACCAATGGGAAATATGTGTGTTTTGTTGTTTGAACCATCAGCTGAGCAAGTGTGGACAGATTTTGACATCCATTAAATTCTTCACTTCTCCTAATGTTCATAAGAAATCTTGGGAGGTCAATTCTTAGCAACAATCTGTCTGATTCTGTGAAGTCCTCAGCATAAATTTCAGCAAGCCGAATAAGTTTCTCAACATTAAACTTTGAGAAGTTGTTTGCTGGACTAAGACAGGCCATACAATCAAGTAACTCGGTGGAAACTTCATTGGATCGATGATTCATTTCAGCGAGAGTTGCATCAATGGCAACATTGAATATGCTAACCTTGTAATAGTGGAGTCGAGTGGTCGTGTTCTTGGTGGTGCGAACAGTTTGACCCAAAGCTCCAACATGATCATCCATATTTGGCACTTCAATCTCATGTGTCTCACAAAAGCTCTTGGCTTGGCTGAATAAAGAATCCAACCCATTGTCCCTCATCCCTTGCAAACTTTCTTTCACATCCAAGACCAAACGCATGGCTTCAACAATATTTTGATTCTTCCTTTGCAAAGCTAGTGAGAGCTGATTTGTGGTGTTTAACATGTTTATTAAGAGCAACATGATGAACACAAATTCAAAGCATTGCATCTTAATAAGCAAACCAAAAGCCCCACCTTGACATGTGTGTTCCCGAGCATCAATCACTATAATTCCTAGAACACCCACCACAGCCTTCCACATTGTGAATATGTGAAGCAAGGTTCTCAAGTGTGAGCCCCACCGAGTGTCTCCTGGTCTTGTTATGCTAGACTCTTGATGCATCCCGGTTCCAGCTGAAATCATCCCATTCTCCAACAACTCTAACAATTCATCCTGGTGTTTTGCAAGTAATGCATCTTTTCTCTTGCAAGATGAACCAACTTGAGTCACTATCAAGGGAATAATGTTGAAAAAATTAGCAATAGCAGGACTACATTGAGCAACAGTGACAACCACCAACTGCAGCTGATGAGCAAAGCAATAAACATAGAATGCATATGGAGCTTCATCTCTAACCAATTTTTGCAAACCATTGAATTCCCCTCTCATATTAGAAGCCTCATCATAGCCCTGTCCACGTAGCCTACAAATTGGCAAATCATGATAATCCAACACCGCAAGGAAAGCTTCTTTAATTCCAGCAGATGTACAATCTGTGATGTGCTTAATCATAAGAAATCTCTCTTGTAGCAACCCATGATCATCTACAAATCTACATGCATCAAGAAATTAACCAGATTAGTAAACAACAAGTAAACAATATTAGTACAGTTATATAAAACAAGACAAAACATGGTATGAATCACCTCACAATCACTGCCATTTGCTCCTTTATTGAGCAATCTCTAGCCTCATCAATAAGAATTGAGAACTTCTTATCTCCAATGGAATCCTTAACAACCTTGGTCACCTCCATTGCGCAACTTGCAGCAAGGTCCTTTTGGATGTCCGAACAAATCATTTGTGCATTTCCTTGCCCCTTATCAAATGCCTCCTTCACATCATCCTTTTTGTTCTTGTACCAGTCCAATAAATCCAAGAAATTGCCCTTGTTGATGGAAGTGGAGGATTCATCATGCCCACGAAAAGCCTCCCCTTGTGCTATGAGATACCTTGCACAATCTAATGATGCAGTTAGACGGATTTTATATAATATCTCAGACTCCTTGCTATACACACGAAATTTGGTAGCCACACTTGCTCGTTGATTGTTGAAATCATCACAATCATCCCTAGCAATGTTGTGGCGACTAGATAGACCACCAACATGCTTTTTAAAATTATCCAGACCTGTTTTCCAACGAGTGTAACCATCTTTTGTAAACACATCATTTCCCAATCTGCAGGCATGTGATGGTTTCTTGAAAAGATAGCAATAGAAGCAAAAAAGCAGCCTCCTTTTCCACACTATATTCCAACCAATCATACTTATCCAACCAGTGTGCCTGAAATGATCTCCAAATAGTGCCATCTTGTGTCTTCTTAAATTTATGCCCTACAGCCTTATTTCGCCCATTCAACAAATAAGCTCTTCTCACATCACTTCTAATTTCGAGGGCATAATCTTCTATTGGTATTCTAAGTCCTGGATCATGAATAATTTGACTTGGATGAAATTCTTGAATAAGCTGACTTGGTTGGGTTGTGCTCTCATCAAATATGGTGGCATTGCTCTCATCAATTTGGGGACCAGGTTCAGGTTGAGGTTCAGGTTCAGGTTGAGGTTCTTCATGTTCAACTTCAGCTTCAATTTCAGGTGCATCTTCAATTTTAGGTTCAGATTGAGTGCTACCAACAGAACTAGGTGTATAATAGCTAAGGATGCTCACATGCTTTCTCTTCATTTTTACAAATCTGGAAATATATTACACATAGATAAATTAACCGGAACTAGTACATAATTACAAATTTGCAATAGATACGAGGATTGGAGGACAAATACCACCGATTGCCGAAGACAAATACCACTTCTGATGCCGGAGGCGGCCAGGCGGGAGCTCCTCTCTCCGGACTCCGGAGGCCGGCGCGCTCCTTTGCCCCGGCCCGCGCGCTCCTTAGCCCAAATTTCTCGCCGGAGGCAGCTTCTTCGGGGGCAGCAGCGCTGACGGCGCAGGTCGAGGCGCTGGTCGAGGCGCAGCCGCGCAGGCAACAGCGCTTCTTCGGGGGCAGGCGGGCAGCAGCACGGACGGCGCAGGTCGAGGCGCTAGGGATAGGGAGGCCGGAGGCTGAACGCCGGAGCCGGACGCCGCTAGCGCTAGGGTTTGGTGGCCGGCTGGCCGCCTCTGTTTCTCTCTTTCTGTTGCTTCTTGCGTGAGTCTCGAGGTGGAAGATTTGGCTGCATTACGTGCTTGTGCTGTGCGCGTGTGTGAGTTTGGCTGGAGCTAGAAACTAAGCTAATGAGCCTCGCCTCCTAGCACAGGATTATTAGTAGTAATTTATTTTTTTACAATTTTGAAGGGCAGGCTTCAGCCTGTTTAAGCCTGCTTGCTGGCCTCGCCTTTGCACCGAACCCAAAATGACCGAAACTGCAGTCATCGGTGCTAATCTCGGTTAAGACATATGGGAAACCGAATAAACTTGGGTAATTTCGGTAGTGACCCGTGGTCCACCGAATTGACCGAAGACCCGAAGATATAGCTTCTCCAGACTACACCCACAGGTGAGGCGCCCCCCTGCTTGCCTCCCGAAAATCACAAATCCCCTCCCTAGAATGACGGTGACGAGCAATCTTTGCCTTCTCAAGAGCGCAAGTCTCTCGTCGCGTGCTTTTCTACCTTCTCCAGCCACCTGATCTCTTACCTCCCCAAATCCTTATATGATCCGCGATACGCTGGAGGGCCGGTGCATCAATTTGTTGATCAATTCGATTCATTTCCTAGCAGCAGCTAGTAGGCGAGTCCGCGATGGCACGGTTCCCGTCCGGCCAAATCCTGGATCAGAAGAACAACCACACTGAACACTGCTACTACTGCTAGCCTGAGGCTGCAACGTAAGTAATTGATCTATTCAGTGCCGATTTCCATGTGATTGGATCTGTTCTTTGTCCTAGTTTGAATTTGCACTATTCAATCTTGTTTGCCATGTACTTCGATCTGTCCTTGTGGCCTTGTGCAAATTGGTGTTGACAGTCATGTCGATTTTAATTTAGATGTCGTCCGAGGCAGAGGAGAGCATGGGGACACATGCTGCTGGGACTGCATCCCACTCCCAGGCTGTTTTGCAAGTGACAGTAGAAGGGACGGCCAGTTGTGGCGATGTGCCGCAAGCAGTGGGAGTAGAGCAGGAGGAAGACGCAGGGAAGCCACCAATGTCGCTGGCCTAATGTTTCTTTTCAGATCCTGTTGGCGTACTGCTTGTTAGCCTAGAGAAACGGCCCATCTTCCGCCTAGTCTCAGCGCGTCCGCCCATTTCGGTCTGTTCGGCCCTGTCGTGGACCGACCCAATCTCTCGGTGGACCGAGCGCTCGGTTAGGTAATATTCTAATGATCAATCGGTGCTTGATTTGTCAGAACCAAAATAAAAATAGAAAGTGTATTTGGGAGTGACTATTGAGCAGCTAGCTGTTTTGCAATTGACAAACAGACACATTTTTGTAGCCAATGAAAGTGTGCCAGCTGTAATCAGTTTCAGTTGAATAAAAAAATGTCTGTTTTCGGTTGGACCAAACAGCCACATTTTTCAGCGAACTTCTCTCAGCCCAGCATCGTGCTGCAACGGCTCTTTCCTTGTCCAAGGTTGAGTTTTTTGTTACTTTCATTTGCTAATGCCACGTTGTGTAGGCCCACTACAGAAGAAAACCAAACAAAAGGTCCGACCATATCAACCTTCTTCTCTAGCAAGAAAGGACAACAGGAGCTCCATCACCCACTGCCGTTGAGTCCTTAAAACTCCCGATGGACATGTCCCAAAAAGGAAGGGGAAAGAGAAACCAGAGAATTAGCTTTGGGAAATGGAAGCATAAGAGAAAGAGAAGGACAGACATTGACAACCTACTTGCAATTGGAGATTCACTGCAGTCAAGGCCAACCTCCCGAAACTTCTTGCTATTCTGATAAATGAACTGCATACTGTGAGATCCAAGAGCTATTGAGAGATAGGAACAAATTTGTATACATAGAGGGCTCTAGTACTAGGTTATACTTGAGTTTCGTTCCTATCAATTCACTCCAAGAAAAAGGATCACTGCACCAAATAACACAAAGTAAATCTAGCTTACAACAATGAGCACGGAAGAAAATAACAAGTTCTGCTCCTAAAATTTATCCCCAAGACAATCCAAGGTGTCCATGTAGTATGTAGCATGAAGTTGGTCAGATAAAGGCCAAAATAGATGAAGAAAAATATACTTATTTGACAAAATAATGTACCTTGATGGCTGCAAAATGCAAGTGTTTATGATCTCATCCAAAGAATCCACAACACAAAAAATAAAATGAAATTTGGCAGCACTGATCACTAATAGAAAAGACGGAGGGAATATATAGCTAAATGAAATCAAATAGTTCACGACCCATGAAAAAGGAAATAGGTTTTACAACAGACACGAACAATAACATACAGCTTAGTAAAAAGTAGGTCGAATTCCTACGAGTAAATTGAGATCTTATTTGAATGACTATCATGGAAAATGACGGCACCAAAAACAAAGCAATCAACCGGGAAAATACAATTGGTCCCTCCTCCTTTTCCCAGGCTTGGAACCGGCTCTCCAGGAAATGCATAGGCGGAGTTCCCCAGAAGACCCCATCCAGTCAAATGACCGACGGGGAAAAATGAAGAAAAAGTCAAGAAACTAACGAAACAACTCAATGAAAGTCAATACCGAAGATCAGAAAAATTGAACAGCTGAGACTTAATAAAGGAATACCGAATAAGGATAAGATTGAGGTGATAGATGTAATAAGATTGAGAAAGAAAGCACAATCCAAGGAAAGGGAACAAAGAAAAACGAAAGAAAAATAAGTTTGAGATAAAGAAGAAGAATAAGAATGAGATGACTGATGTACTAAGATGGACTGACAAATTAAGATGGACTGACAAAGCGCAAAAAGGAGTGAATTAAGATAAACTGAAAACAACTCAGTTTGAAATGTTGAGATACTTAACACTGAAGAATGAATGAGTAGAGAAGCCGAAAAGCTGAGAAGATGATTGGAAAGCGGAGAAAAAAACAGATAGCCGCTCTCGCGACCGCGTTGCCCCCGGGGTCGACCGGGCCATGCCACTGCCGCCTCTCCTCAAGCGCCCCCTCCTTCCCCACCTCTCCACGTCGTCGCCTGCGTGCAGCTCCGGGAAAGGCCCGTACAGCGCTGGTGGCAGCGGCTCTTCGTGATTCCCCTCCTGGTAGAGCTCTGCATAGGGTGGGCGACTCCAGGTGGTGTCCTCAGGTGGCGACGGTTCTGGCTCAGCGACGAGCCTACACGACGTAGTTCTGGGCAGTGTGTTAGCATGGTGGTGCAGCCATTGGCGGCGGAGCTCTGTAGCGGCGCGGGTAGGCGGCAGTAGCGCCCGCTTGGCCCAGATCTGGGCCCCTTTGGGTCCCATCTAGGCCAGGGCGGGCCGTCGGCTTTCCTGGCAGTGGCTTGGCTTCCTCGAGGTGGAGGTGGAGCGCCAGCAGTCATGGGGGCGGCGGTGCTGCAGTCGGCTTGCTGCAATGGGGCAGTGGGGGCTTTACGGGCTTGATCTAGGCCTGGCCGGGCCCGTTGGGGCCTGGTGTGCCCCTACCGCCTTGTCCGGTCAGCTACCGTGATAGCGAGGGACGCAGTTCCCTCCCGCTCGATTGCGGTTCCAATGTTCGTGACTAGTGTTGCGTCTTCCTATTCTGCCTCTAGGCCTCGTGACGGTATCCGCAGGAAGACGACGAGGATGGTGTCAAGACCGTGGTGGCGCAAGATGGTGGGCGGCGAAGTTGGTTGGAGAATTAGTAAGTACAGAAGTTGAAAAACTTAGAAAATCAAGGAAAGGCAACTTTGTAAACTGAACTGAAGTTTGAAAAATGACCAAAATGAAGGACTTAAGGAATAAGGACCAAAATCCATATATAATAATAAATAAAGACTAAATGCAAAGAGGACAATCAAAACTAATGATCTGGATCCTCCTCCTTTACCTAGGCTTGGAACCTGCTATCCAAATTTAAAACTTCTTGGATAGGCGGAGTTACCAACAAAAAACTCTTCCGCGCAAACATAAAGTAATGAAAAAATACTAAAAATGAGAGAAAGGAGCGAAAAAAATGGGCAAACAGAGAAGTGAGGAAAATGAAAAAATGATACAAAAAAGAGGGAACTATTGAGCGGGCAGAGAATATTCAGAGGCCAAAGAAGAGAGGATAAAATATATAAGAAATAACGAGATAAGAAAAGATAAGAAACTAAATAATTGAGAAGAAGAGATGAAGAAAAGCTGAGAAATAGAGAGAAAAGAGATGGAAAAATGAACAACAGAATGAAGACCGAAGAACAAAAATAGGATAGAAACACCTGAGAACAATTAAGAATGAATTACTGAAAAAATGAATAATGAGTTACTAAAAATAGAGGAAATAAGTTGCTAAGACAACTAAGGATTAAATGATTGAACGACTGAGAAATGAAGGATAAAAGACAGAGAGACTAGCTTGTTAATTACTGAATAAAGAGTAAACATAGGGAATAAGTTGTCAAAGACCGAAGAAAGACTGACTAAGATACTAAAGAATAAGAAAATGATATAAAGAATAAATGAAGACGGAATATATAATTATTGCATAAAGAGTAAACAATATAGGACTGAACAAAATAAGATAATGAGTAAATAATGAAGAATTAGTGAAGAAAAAGACGAAAGAATGAAGAGAAATAATTGAAAATAAGAAATAATGAGATAAGAAACTAAAGAATTGAAAACAATATAAAATGAGAAAATGAAAGAAAGAAATCAAAAGCTGAATAATGAAGAAAAGCTGAGAAATATGAAAAATCAAGGAAAGGAAACTTTGTAAAATGAACTTTGAAAAATGGCCAAAATGAAGGACTTAAGGAATAAGGACCAAAATTCATACATAATAATAAATAAAGACTAAATGTAAAGGGGAAAATGAAAACTAATCAAATGAAAACTCTGAAAGAAAGAGATAACTGAAGAAATATAAAGAGAAAATAAGAAATATAATGACCATAATTGAAGAAAGATTATAATTGTTACAGACTACACTAGCTTCAAACCAGTGATTGCACTTTTTTACGAATTTGTGATTGCACATTTTAGATTGTCAAATTAAAACTTCATGAAGAAAAACAATCAGCAAGAGGTGATCACTCTTAAGAGTTTTATCCTAAAATGAATGCTTTTCATGAATAACACATTTATACAAGAACAAGATTTGGAGAAAATTTACCCATTGGAATTATGTGATCACATCACCAAATCAAAAAATTAGGAACACCAAAATTCGTTCATTAATCTGTATGCAACAAAAACCATCACAGACTATATGCCATGACTCTCAAACAAAGTTTACTTAATGTTTGATGCAGATGGATTAGCATAGTTAATGCCTAGGCAAGCTTCAAACTGAAGATTACAGTTTATTTTATAAAAATAAAACAACAAAGATCTAATGTTTGTGAACGGTGGGGGAGCTAGCTCTTAAATAGAGCTTGTGCAGAGTACATGGTCATCTGACCGGATGGCATTTGCCCATGGATATTCTAGCTTGATCCTCTCATTCATTCTAATTCTATTGTTTCTATGGATTTTGCTAGACATAGCCGGGGCTAGCCAGGCCTTGGCTCGGGCACTGTTCATGAGGATGATAACCAAGCATCGTAGAACAGACATATGAAGAGGCATTTTTTTCCTATATCAAACTTGCAAGGATTTTCAGAAGTTTCCATCGTTCTACCATGATACCAAATCAAATATCCAGAAAATAAACCACATGTGCATGGGGATAGTATTATACATGGGACTAAAAATCAAGAACAACTAAAGAAATCAACAGAGAACACAAGCCTACATCCAGGGTCAAGATGATATTGAGCTAAATGAACACTAAAATACAGAGAACTGTCACACTCAAAATTTAAATTTAAAATCTACCCAATCAAACTTGAGACTGTACCATCCTAAACTGAAAATTAACTACTAAAGCCTATGATAATCAACTAAGCTTCCGCACAAAAAACTGAAGCTCACATCGACAGGCATCCAGGAGACTGACATGATTGAGGATGAATTCCCTAACTCCAAAATCTGAGAACTCTGGCTACACATGAGCGGACGCAAAGGCGCAACCATCTGAAACGCACGAGCTACACCACATCAAAAATTAGGCCAGTTCATTCTCAGATCTCATGCCCAACGAAACGCTACAGTGACACCAACACACATACGGGCTGAACAATAAAAGTTGAAAAATAAAACGAAGTCACAGAAACAAGTTAGGCCAGGTGAGAAGGTCAGAGCAATACCAATCTCTCCGCCGGTGGTGCCTTCAATGCCGGCGAACCATCGAGCTCTTCACTGCTACACAAGGACGAACGTGAGCCGCGGATCTCTCCTCGCCGCTAGCGCCAGATGCGGGGTCAGCGGTCTTTCCGTCGTATTTCTCCCTAGCTCGTGGAGCACCCTCCCCTCCAGCACCGGCTGAGCTGGTTGTGGTGTCACCGTGGCGCTCTCCGCCATGACTTCCGCCTCTCTCTCCCGAGGAAAAAAAAGGCAAAGAACGATGCGTTGACTGAGCTGCGCGAGACAGAAAAGTAACAAGATAGAGACCGCACCAAGATTCGAAAAAGAAATCGGACGGTGCAAAAAGTGACTGTTTTTCAATTACAAAACAGCTAGCTGTTTAATAGAAAAAGTGTAAAAATATGACCGAAGAACCGTACCGATCAGTTTGGGGGAACCGAACGCCCACTCCTAAATAAGGTTTATACTGGTTGCTAGGAGGACAAGACCGCTAACTGATGCCATATAAAAAATGGTGAAAGTGTTTGACAAAAATTGAACTCCATGTCTATCTTGTTATGTCTTCTTTGAACTGGAAAGATACTAATGATAGGGGTAAATAGAACCAAACACTAATGATGAACTATTGATCAATCATAAACTTAATGAAATAGAGTTTGGAAACTAAATAGGCCTTTGCACATGTTTAATCCATGCTTACTTTCGGTACGAGATATAAAAATATTCTAAGGGAAGACATAAAACTAAGAAGTGAGTCTTCCAGGTCAAGGGCATAAAACTAAAAAGTAGCCCAAAGTAGAAAGGCATAAAAGACCCATACCAACGATAGGAAAGATTCTTCCAACAATCCTATAGGTTCATCTAAGTATTCTTAAAGATTTGTTTTATCTCTCATTTTTTAACACAAGTGTACTTATTATTGAGCATGTTTGTAGAGTGCGAAAGATATCACTTTATAGCCACTTGCTTGTTGTTATTCCTTAAAGATTAAACCTAGTAAACTTTATATGGCAATGAAAAAGAAGCGAAGCAACAAACTCCAAAGTCCATGCTAATTGTATTACCTTTAAGGACGAGCATAGGTTAGACTTGGGGATGTTTGATGCATGTAAAATGCATCCATGAACTTTGTCGTTTATTGCTTCAAAATTATTATTATTTTGCCAGATTATTATATTTATTATGACTAACCTACTAATAGTTTCAAAAATGCACAAGTTCTTGTTTTAAACTTTATTGTGTAGTAAATACGCAAATATGGAATAAAACCACGCATTATGGAGAAATCTAAAAATTCCTAGAATCTGTCCCTACAGAACTCTTTTGGAAGATTGCCAGAAACGACCCTGAACATGACGTCTAATGGAACAAATGTAGAAAACAAAGTTGTGGGAAATTTTATGCGCAACAATTTAGATATACAATTCACCTCAATCGGAGTCCGGATGTATTTTTTATAGACATATTACTGCGAGGACAGAAGCAGTTTTGGGACTCCAAAAATATGTGACGTGATTGACTCAAACTCCTTTCATCTTTGATGATTTCGGCCTAACCACGACTTAATGGACTCATTAAGGACAGAGAGGACTCATAGAAAGGTTTTAGAGATTCCCAAGAACCCTTGGATTCAAGGGGCATCCATCCTATGGCCAATATTGCATCTCCGCCACTATATTAAGGGAAACCCTATTTTTGGAGGCATCCACCCATAGCCATGAAAATCCAACCCCCAAGGAGGGGGAGAAGCTCCTCCACACCATCACCATGTCCAAGGAAGAAGAAGGCAAGGAGCCTCCATGCCCTAGGGCCGGCGCCGCCCTAGGGAGTCGCCGGGCGCCGCCTCTCCTCCACGCCAGGGTGCCGCCTCTCCACCATGCCATGGCCTCCTCTACCCCATGGGGAGGCTCATCATCATCACCATCCTCCTGCCGCCGGCGCCGCCTCCTCTCACCGTGTGGCCGCCTCTCCCCCTTGGAAGGCTCATCTCCATCACCATCTACTGCAAGATCCCATCATCCCCCACTGTAATCTCTTGGCAAACATGATGTATAATGCAATATATTATTTTCTCATGATCTGTTGTATGACTATGTTGATATTTGAGTAGTGAATTGTTATGGCAATTGTGATCTAGTTTGTTTTGGTTGCATACACGTATATGTTATCTTTTATGATGATCTTGATGCTCTAACATATGAGCGCACACATATGTTGGCCGATGCACAAGGTTGTCAACGTTGTATGTTGATAGGATGAAGGATAGATGGAGTTTGATAGAAGCCGAATCCCAAGTCTTAGAAATATATATAGTATTAATTCATGGTTAATCAACGGGGGTATTATCATGGGGACCTTAGATCTAAATGCGGTGGTTGGACTTTATATATCTTAATATCCCCTTGTTTGTTCTTAATTGGTCTTGGGATCAATCACTAGTGGTGTATTTGCTCGTATCTGTGGCTACACCTAGTTATGGATCCTCCTAGAAGAAACAATAAAAAGACTATATATATGTTTCACTAATTGTGACAATCAAATGAATGAAATAACAATTTTCCTAAACATTTGCTCCCATAGATTATCCACATTCACTTCGCTAGCTCCACTTCATTTGCATTATTTTACTTATACCATTTATTTCAACTACTTTATTGTTTTCTAGTTAATACCAAAAATAGCCACACACACACACACACAATTTAGATCCTAGCTTTGCAGAGAAGGCCATATAAGTGGGTTATAGGGTTTTAGAGAATAGATAGTTTACCTTCAGCTCCTCGTGGGTTTGACACTCAAATACTTATCAAATTGTACTACGGTGATCCCCTGTACTTGGGGGTTATCAGCTGCTCAATTTCTGTGAAACTTTATCCGAGAGTGGCCTACTTGGAAGGCCCGCGACCTCGACGAATTCCTGGAGACGGAAGCGAACCGTACCGGAAGAAGGCGCCACCTCTTCTGGTTGGTGTTCGCGGCCATTACATGGACACTATGGAATATTCGGAATAAGATGGTGATAGAGAGGATCTTTCCTCGCCGGGCATCTGACTTTGTGTTTTCTTTGCTTGCCTACCTACAGCAGTGGTTCCCCCTGTCTAGACAGCGGGACCGTGAGAGCGTGGACGGCATCTTGCAGGCTCTCAGGGTGTCGGCGCAGCGCTTCATGGCTCCTGCTAGTGCCTCCACGACTTCTTAGAGCGAGCACCCTTCCAGCTCCTCTTTTTCTTTTTTGTTGCCTTGGGCGTGATGTGTTGTGGTCCCAGCGGATTATATTTTTCTTTTCTTTTGAGGTCTAGGCGCCGGTGACTTGATTGTACTCTGGATGGTTTGTGGCTTTATTTATAAAGCGGAGCGTGATGCATGTTTCGAGGAGCTCTAGTTCTGTTGTGCTTGGTTAGCAAATGCAATTTTGATGATTTTTATTATCTTTTATTCCCTCCTATGCATAATAAGCGTCGTTGATTCAGTACAAAAAATGGTTACACTTATTATATATTGGAAGATTGCTTTTTTAACTTTTTGTACAACAAGACTTTGCATTAAAGGTGGTTGTGTGCTTTAACCGATGCAGAGGTCCAAGATATCCCCCTCTTGGAAAAACTGAAACCGGTACCACACCTTTTTTTCTACATGGTACCACACCAGAATTGCACATGTAGTACTAATCAATAATCATCAACAGGACATGAGACGGCGAGCGTTAACCACTCGCAGAAGCAAGCTTGCACACATATACACAACGTTAACCACATTGGGTGCACCAGATACCTACATGCATGCTGATAATACCATTACAAGCATCATAAAACCCTGATTGGTGCATTTAGCTGTTCGTTCACAGCGATAAGGAGCCAAGTTTGACCGTCTACAGTGGGTCATGAGCAAATGTCCTTCTTGGAGTGCTGTGCCTTTTTATTGTTGGTACAGTATTGCCGGTGCATTTGTCCCTGAAATAGAATTGTGGTACTATATGATCATGATGGAGAAAATGAACATTATGACACTGTTCGAACAATATAGTCTCGAATTTTTTTCTCTTCCTTTTTGCGGATGTGACTAAAACTAACATGTGATCTTTAAAAAAAACTAGCACAGAACCCGTGCGTTGCCACGGCGCACAACGCACAGCACCGCATTAAATCAAATGGACACCATTTTACGCGTCTATAAATATGTAAGCAATTGAATTCGAATGGCAAGGAGTCTTTAATTTACATGTGTTTTGTACAATGCAATAGTAATTATTCCAAAAGATTAACTTTATACTGCTATAGCAATAATCACATTACGATTTAAGCCGTGTAATAGTAAAAATCATGTGATATCAACCTAATGATGTTAAAATCATAGTAAACCAGAACAAACACACCAAAAAAATTGTGACCAGTATAAGTATATATATATATATATATATATATATATATATATATATATATATATAAGAGAAGCACGGCTTATTCGCTTAGAGCATCGATAGCTTTAATTCTTATGGTGACTATAAAGTTGGTCCCACTTCGTTGGCTATAACAAATATAAACGTCCACAATGCACGGGCTCTTTTTGTCAATTTTTCTCCAAGATCTATCCCTTTTGTTCGTCCGCACAAGAGATCCCAAAAAATCCCAAATTTCTCCCATTCTCCCACTGGTCGACTAACCCAACTGATTCTTCCATGGACAACTACACAAGCAGGGCGTGCATCTTAGAGCTGAGATACACATGCTCATGATCTTACATGTATCATCAGTATTTACATACCGAGGTAATTAAACATCCTCATTATGTCATATGCTACGAAAATCTATCATGTACTCACAACGGTCATGATAATTTCTCAAAACTAAAGACCGCAAAATTTGTTTCTGAAGTGCAATCCGGCAAATCATGGTACACTTAGTTGAACTTGTATCCTAGGTTGATGTATGCAACAATGTCATGACATCCTCCTCCAATAGCAACCCCCGATATATGAGCAAATGATTGGCATCAACTACTCCCTCCGTTTAGAAATATAAGACATTTTAGTTTTGCGAAATGAATGTATCTAGACACTCTTTAGTGTACAGGTTCAATCTAAACCTTTGCGAATCTATACACTAAAAGATATCTAGATATATTCAATTCACAAAGCTAAAACGTTATATTTCTAAACAGAGGGAGTACAAAATAAAATCATGCCTGCCATCAGACCAAGAAGCGTACCAGACATCACTACTCACAAGCCACAAGCGGCATGTTGTTGTGTACCATGGTCAAGCCGAGTAGTCCTGCAATCTTGGAGACTGCATGCTGGAGTTCTAAATTGCTTGTGTAGATGGATAATTTTTCTCTGAATATCAAGACAACGATCCAGCTGAGCCACGCCGTGTTCGTGGCAGTATCCAGCTACGGATGTATCGCGGCGCCCTAGGCTGCTCTCACCTTCCTTGGACAATCCCATCATCAGGCGCAGCCACATCGGCGAGCGACTGCTGACACACGGACGCGGTAGGATGAACCAACGGCAACTCTCTGGCCACCCGCGCGCGGCCACCCGGTGCTGCCACACGTCCGAACGACAAGGGCGGCGCGCATACGCTCCATAGCACGGTGCTCGTCCTGGACGGGGGTGAATGTTGCCGGCGGAGCGGAGTGACTAAATAATTGATTTTGACTTCCTGCACCGGAACTTCATTGGACTCGTGGCACAGGTGGAGTTTTGGGTCAAGGAAATATCCGGTCTTTGCATCAAGCGAATAAATTCTAGTTAAATTTTGGCTGTAATGACTTACGGGTGGCATAGGTAGTTAAATATCATCAAACTGGTAGGATCAAAACCGTCTAAAAAAAGCAGAACCCGTAAGAAACACTTCGTATTTTATTATAGACTAGCAAAAATACCCGTGCGTTGCAACGGAGAAAATCTGACAACGATAATAGTTTTGACATATTTTTTTTTTGAGCAATTGGCAGGAGCTCTGCCTTTTCATATAGAAGAAATAGAATTGGCCAGTTTGAAAGGGAAACTGGCCGAAACCCGATACAAGGTATGTTGAGGACATACCCAAACCCACACGGCCAGTTTATAAGGAAAAACTGGCGAAAACCAAACAGCCCAAAGCTACCTCACCGGCCCTCGGGACCGCGCTCCACACGAGCCGACGACCCTCTTGCCCAAGCAAGAAGGGGCGACACTCAGGAAGATCCAGAGCCGCCGCTCCGGCATCCGCACCGGTCCCGGGACCGCGCACACTAGCTAGAACCGATCCAATCCAAACGCAGCACACCGGCCCCGAGGCCGCGTCCCACTCGAGCCGACGCCCCTTTCGCCCTAACGGCAAGTGCCAACACTCGGAGCCGCTGCTCCAACATCCACGCCAACCCCAAGGCCGCGCACACTCCTAGCCGACGACGAAAAGCAGAGTTTAATAGGCCAACAACAAGAGGTGAAGTACCGGGCTTCCAAAGGCGACACTCCCAAGGGAGAAGCGACGATGACGCCGCCGTCGCCCGTTCCGACTAAGGCCGAAACTTGGGCTTTCACCCGGAGAGCCTGAGGCACGAAGACGAGGGGGTGAAGGGGCTCCTCAACGGTGCCTCCATGGAGTGGAGGTGCATCCAAAGGCGCAATCACCGCCGGCATCGACCAAAGTCGGTGCAAGGCTTTCACCCGGAGCTCACCGAACCCGTAGACGTCGCAACCTGTCCGCCAAACTCACCGCTGTCAAGCAAGCCCTGCTAGCCGCCGTCGCCCACCACCCGGAACCGACATCAACCTGCCCCGCCACCCACGTGGCCAGGGCAGGGAAGCAACATCAACATCCCGGAGCCGCCGCCCCGTCAACCCCGCGCGGAGCAGCTCCTTAGAGCACGATGACCGCCCGTGCCTCGCCGGAGCCGAGGGACGCCGCCCCGGCGTCCGCGACGCGACCTCCCTGTGAGCAGTCCGTGGGCCACCCCACCGGACCTGCAGCACCTCCACCACCCCCTACCAGCAGACCCCGCGTCCAAACAAGGGCAGCCATGGCCGGACCTGGCCAAACCAAACCAGACCCGCCGCCTCTCATGCCCTAGCGCCCTCCCGACGACCTCCGCCGCGAGAATGACACGGGGAAGGTCACCGCCGGCCGGGGCACCGCCCATGCCTTCGCACGCCGGCGAGCCACCGCGCCACGCGGCCACCACGCCCTCGCCTCTAGCCTGGGCAGCCGCCCCATGCCCAAGCTTCCTCGCTGCCCTTGAAAAAGGAGCACGACCTCGCCCATGGCAGCCCGCCGCAGACGCCAACGTACCACCGCTGCCACCAGCCTGCCCCCGGGGCCGCCGCCCCGGCGTTCCTGCGCCAGCAAGACGTCATCGCCGCTCCGGACGCCTCCTGAACCCAGCGACCCGCCTAAGCCCATCGTGGGCCCAGATCGAGCCCTCAGCGCCGCGCAGTCGCCGCCGCCTGCAGCCCTCGCCAGCACGACGTCGGCGAGCCGCGACCGCCAGCCGCACCTCGCTCCGAGCCCGCCGGCTCGGCATCCGCGCTCCCGGCCACCGCCGCCCCCACGGGCCGGCCAACCACCACTGGAGAAAAACACCCCCTGCAACCTTTGGTGGCTGGGGAGGGCCGCCACCGCCGCGGAGTAGGCCGGCGACGGCAGCGGCCGGAGGGGCCGGAGGTGAGGGCGCCCTCGACGGCGGGATTTGGGCCCCTGGCGCCGCCGGGGGGGCGACGCGAGGGGGTTCAGGTTATAATTTTAACATATCAACCAAACATTAAACCCACAAATCTAGAAAACTGTTTGCCATGATGCACATGCCCGGGGTTGTGGTTTAAAACACATGGCGAGCGGCTGCGCACTGAACTCTAATCCTTTCTCAGGATTTTTGGATTTTTTTGGTCGTGGTGAGCGACCGCGCACTGAACTCTAATCCTTTCTCAAGTTATTTCTCAGGATTTTTTCTTTCAACCTAGTGAACCAACAATTTTTGTTAAGCTGACAATGTTTCTCTCAAATTCATTTTTACAAATTCAATTTTATTTGAATTAAAAATTATTTATAATTCATTTGTTTGCGTTAACTAAAAACTCAGGCTTGTCGGCGGACCCAGCTTTCCTATAGCCTGGGCAGTTGACGGGCTTCTGGCTACAGATTATGTTGATGCTATTTGATTAAAGTTTAGCTTATTAAACCTTCAAATTTATTGTTTGCCTAGGCAATATTCTTAGGTGCGCCACTGCTTGTCAATACCGTCACTATCTGTTATGTGGGTGCTAATCAATAGAAACTCTGGTTCGGAATTAACATATCACATCCACCAATAAAGAAAATGAAGTTCAAATCTGGAAAACCATATTCGTCGTGATAAATCAGGGAAACGAATTAGCACACAAATCAAGGATGACCACATAATTCATTCTTTCGTACAATTTTTGCAACTGTTCACGAAATCAAGAGGAATTAGTACCGAAAATCCTAAAGAAGACATTACACAAAAATACTAAGACTTGTTTCAATAGAATCATTCGGAAATGCATAAGCAAATAAGATCCGAAGGAAGCACGTGCTCCATACCTCATGGATACAGCCAGGATTCTGAATCCCTGCACATGCATGAATCAACAGATCAAACTCCATTAACATTCGACAAGAAAATCCAGATCGTGGATAAAGTTGGGAGAGCCGAGAGCAAATCCAAATCGGAGCAGTAAATAAAACAAGATGAGATCCAATTCCCGGCTATCGGCGGCCGAGTACGTGAGGAAAAATCGTCTACCTATAATCCCCTTGGCTATTGCCTCATGTCCGCTTTCTCCCACCAAGCAGCCGTAGGTCGTGGCCTCCTTTCCCCTGCCGCGGTCGTTGAGGAGCACGGCCAGCGTGCCATTAGGGGGCAGACCGAGCAAGCTGAGAGAGAACGTGAGCGAGGCAACTTCGTTGGATTTGATGGACAGTACATCTTGTTAGCACTGCAGGAGTTGAATGGATAGCCAAGACAAGCGTCGCTGGTCACACGCACGGATCCGCTGCCCTGACACAGGGAATTTTCCTCCATCCCAGGCCGCGAGCTCGATTGTTTTCACCGATGTGCTCCACGTTCAGGTCGGTGTTTTATTTAAAACAAACCAGACCATGCGGTTTAACTCGGCGGTGGCAAGAGGTATTATATTCCAGAAACAGCAGGGATAAAACCATCCAAAAAAAAGCAAAACCCGTAAGAAACACTTCGTACTTTATTATTATTAGGTATATGTATTAAGTATTAGGTATTAGGTATAGGTATAGGTATATGTATTAGGTATTAGGTATAGATATATAGATATAGATATAGATATAGATATAGATATAGATTGGTTTTTTTTTGAGGTAGATATAGATTGGTTTTGACTATGAGCATCATAGGCTGTGCCGGCGCCCCGAGATATTGAGCTGCCTTCTCATCAAATTCTCAAAAGAACGTCCTGTACGACAGTCCGGCCTTCTTTGTCCAACTATAAATCCAAGAGGAATCGTGGCTGTAACTGCTAGGTCTGCAATCCAATCACCCGGTACATCTCTTGGTGAGATGCTTCTTTCTCGCACCTATCGGACTGTGCACCACAACAGGAGACAACAACGTTGTATTCATGTTGGAGACGACGAAAGATGGGAAGAGACAAAAAATAGGGGTTTTCTAGGGCCCGTTTGTAACAAAGGAAAATCGTAGTAGGAATTTTGGAAGATAGAAAAAATTTCTTTGGTGCCGTTTGGAACATAGGAATAGGAAAAAAATTAGATTCCTTTAAAATTCATGTTGGAGACATCGGAAGATAAGGATTCGGGTCCATAACCTCGAGGTCCAGTGCACCAGATCTTGTAGCACTTAGCAACGAGATAAAAATAGGGTTTTTCTATGCCCTATTTTTCTCCCCAAAAATCTATTAATAATCATCAACATTACAAAAATGATTAAAAATAATAAAAATTATAAATAGATCTATGGAACATCTAGCGACGACTACAAACACTAGCGCAAGCCAAAGACGCGCCGTCGTCCTCGTACTTTCATCATAGAACCGGACAAAGCATGTCATAGTAGACCTTGTTATAGTAGACATACGAGAAGTCGTCGTGCTAAATCCCAAAGGACCACCGCATCAGAGGAGCAACCATCACCAATGATGACATCCGTAGATCGAAAGAGCCTGACCTAAAATCATATCAACGAACATGGAAAACCGACTAGATCCCAGTATATCCGCTGGACACAAAACTCCAAGCGCCCTCCACCCGTGCTAGACGCACCACCGGGGTAAGGATAGGGTGGGAAGAACCTTATTCTAACTTCAGGATATAGTCATCGCCTTGCCATTCCAAAAAAGACACAATAATGGTCTAAACAAAGAACGAAACAAACCCCCCCTCCCCGGTCGGCGAGGGGTTGTGGTCCACCACACCTCTAAGACCCTAAGGTCACCGGAGACGGAGCGTACCGATGTCACCGACGCTGGGAACATAACCCTAGATGGGCTTTTCAGCCGCCGCCTCAATCGCCCAATGAACCTGTAAGTCACGAACATTTCTATGCCATGTTTGGGGAAAAAGGAAAACGGTAGGAATTTTGGAGAATAGTTCCTCTATAGGAAAAACAATCCTTGGGTGCCATTTGGAACACAAGAATAGGAATCCTATATTTCTTTGAAATTCATATGGAATGCCAATTTTGTAGAAATTTGAGTAAAACTAACATTGGGTCTCACCCTAGGTTTTCAACTTTTTGTGTATACAATTACTACATTTTTAATTCATGTGGTTTGATTCCTATAGGAATTTAGGATATATGGCATCTCAATTCTTGCATTTTCTATGCTTATGAGCTCCTGCATTCCAAACGAGGCCTAAGGGGAAGAGAGAGAAAAAGGTGAGGAACGGAAAAAATTCCAAATTCCAACGTCCATAGACCACAGGGACTATGCAAGGCCAAATATACACGGACTTATATCTTACTGATTAATGAGCTAAAATCATATCTTCAAGAAAAATGGCAGCTTTCCCCCAAAAGTTGGCGGAAGAAATTTCTCCCAAAAGTTGGCGGGAGAAATTTCGTCAGCGCACGCGGAAGGATGGCGGTATATATCACCACCCGGCTCACCACGTAATGCGTCGCCACCATTTTCCCCATTCTTCGAGCTCTCAAGCCGGCGAAATTCTTCATCAGCCAGCAGGTAAGCGGTAGTACCAGCGGTGATGGTTGTAGATTGGTTGGTGCAGGCATTCTTCTCTAAGATCTTCAGCGGCGACGTGCTCCGCTCCTCCGATGCCAGTGAGTTTCCTCAAATCCCAGGTGTATTAGCTTTGATCTATTTAGCACCTCCTAGATTTGATTGTAGTTTGCGGTAGATCTATGTTAGTATGCCCAATAAACTGCTCGGTGTAGCTATAGATCGGTGTTTTTTTGGACTTATTACATGTCTAGATAGATAATTTTGTCTACGTCATGTAAGTTTGTGTTCATGTGTAGTTTAGGTCCTGATATGTGTGACCGTGAGATCTGTAGGACATGACCCCTGATGAGTTCAGCCAGACCCTCATGGATTCTCAGGAGACCTTTGTCGCTGAGACCTAATCCCAGCTTCCGTCTTTGAGGCTCACCTATCCTCAGCGCAAGGAGATCTTGTATATGCCTTCGATGACCAGGTACATGGTGGAGCAGATTGTAGAGCAAGCTGCCAAGATCGTGGCCAAGAAGAAGGCCCTCAAGGCTGGAAAAGCCCACAGCACATGCCAGTGCAAGGGGGCGAAGGGCACCATGAAGTGGGAATCGTTCCTCTCGGTGTTCGTGCTCAACCAGATGTGTGAGATCATCAAGAGCGGTGTTAGGACGGAGAAGGGGTTCAAGGAGGTGCACCTAAACAATGTTGCCTGTAAGGTGTTTGAGTTTTCTGGCATCAAGGTGTCCTCACAGCAGGTGTACAACCACCTGCGTAAATGGAGGACTAGGTGGATCCATGTGTCCAAGCTCAGAGACCTTAGCGGAGCTAGCTGGGATGAGGAGACCTGCACAATCATCTTGGATGATGCCCACTATAGGGGACACATCTCGGTACAAACTAACTTCAGTTATTGCAGTAACCTTCCACACAATTCCCTTTTGTAACCTCACTAACTACCACTAACCTCCCTGCAATTTCCTGTCTCAGGATCACCCCAAGGATGCCGGGTATCTGAACAAGCCGGTCGCCAACTATCGGTAGATGGAGGCCATCTTCTCGTTCGTCCTTGCCATTAGCAGGTTTGCCATGGGCTCCAGTGAGCCTCTTGGCGAACCAAGCCCTGAATACATGCAGACCGAGGAGTCCGAGACAGTGGTAATTGATGAAGAGGACGAGACCGATGCCGCCGTTGGTTCTCCTGCTCCAAGCGTTGGTCTTGGCGCCAGCACAAATGCCTATGTTCTTGTTGGCTTCGATCCGTCCAAGAAGAGGAAGAGGTCGTTGCTGGGAGAGGAGGACGTCGTCGCCATCACATGCATGACTGATGCCATGAAAGCAGTGGCGACCGCCATCACCACTACTTCCCCTCCTGATGTGCACCTAGGTCTCTACGACGCCATCATGGCCGCCAGAGGCTACAACCCTGAGGCTCTGATGGTGGCGCTCAGCCACCTCTTCGACAACAGGGCTATGGGCAACGACTTTGTTCAGATGGCGGAGGACTACAGGGATCTCTGACTCAGGACCTACCTGGCCAAGCACTACTACGTGTAGTGTTTTCTCTCTGATCATGGAGATGGTGGCGGCTAGTGCATGCATGATGAAGAAGAAGTTGTTGGTTGTATATTTTGAAGTAGCTAGGGACTTGATGAGAACTTATGTCTGTTTATTGTGAGGTAGTATATACTAAGTTCTCACATGATGGAGAACTTATGCGGTGGTAGGATTACACCCCTTTTGATGTGGTGGTAGGATGACACCATAGAAGTTGGTGGCGATAGGTAGGATCACACTAGCTTGTAGATGAACAACTGATACTTTTGCCCATATGATCATGCATGCTTAAATTGCTTATGTTGATTATCTTGTGTTTGTGAATTTGATTTGCCTGCTATAGTTGTGATCCTTATATGTTGCATATGTGATATTCTTATAGAAATACAACTGGTACGTGGTGTACTACAGCAACAAGCCGGGAATCTAGAAGACATGAGAGGAGTGCAACCAACAAGTGATGGGTTACCAGCACAACCTCCCTAAGGGGTTTAAGACTCTAGAACAGACACAACAAGCATACTCTGAGCAAAGCGTCCACAGCCATTACAAGATATGAACATCAATTTCACTCCTCATCCTACAGCTCATCAAGTTTATCCACATGGACGTGTTCCACCTATACATGGTGAAAGTATGATCAAAGACTTCATCATCATCGGCCTGATCATGTGGATTGTGTATTACTACCTCCGTACCAAGGCTTAAGGCATATAATTTTTTTTAAAGTCAAAAAGCCAAACTATGTAAATTTGACCAAGTTTTTAGAAAAATATATTAATATTTACAATATGAAATATATACCCTTGCATACATAATGAAATATATTTCCACGTGGTATTTGTATAATATCATAGTTCTTGATAAATTTTTTAAAAAAAATTGGTCAAACTTCTTGTAGCTTGACTTTAAAAAAAATTATATGCCTTAAGCCTTGGAACGGAGGGAGTACCAGTTGTTCTGATTCATGTGATCGATCATGTGTAAGATCATAAACTCTGATGAGTAGTTTAAACTCTGATGAGTAGTTGGTAAGCTCACCATTTGCCATGCGAGGTAACCACATCGGACCGGACGCGAGCTTTTAAACATACACCTTTGCATCAACCGAGTCTAATCTAGGAAAACAAACAAAATGGCCATATAGACGGGCAACCAAATAAATTGTCAAAGTTGACCCAAGCCAATCTCGTCACATGCAGTATCCGATGGGCCAAGTACCAAAAAAGAGAAATATTGACCGACCAACCAAACACGCCCTAACTGTACTAGTTGTGTTACTTGAAGGAGATCTGACCACAGGCACCGGCACAGAGCTTTCTCGTGGGACCTGACTGCAGGAAAAACACACGTTAAGTAGTCACCAACCGAACACCAAACCAATGCAATTGTGTCCCCTACCCAGTTCCGCTATTTGCTGTTGCTGATAGACCCTCCATCACCATGGACGCAGCAGAAGAGAGGGGATTACTGGTTCAAGAGGCTGGGGATCAAGAGCTGCAGCTGCTCCTTCCTTCTCTGGTATGTTTTTTCTTAAATTTGTCTCTCACTCCTCCTTTCCTGAAACCATAGTTCTAGGCTTCTAGCTTGTAGAGTTCAATTATTTTTCCTATGAAATGAAGCTGGCCATTCTCTTCTTTTTTCCTGTAAGAGATGGTGTGTCCGGTTCCATTGCTCTGTTAGGCCATAGTTGAGCTAGCCCAGCTTTCCTAGCTCTGGTTTGCTACCGTTACTCTTGGTTGTTTGGCTAATTGCTGTTGCCGGCCAAGTACAAGCTGTTGCGACGTACTTTCAGCCTTGAAAGATCCTAAATCAAACACCGAAATTGCTAACAAGATATCCATAGCAGCCAAAATACAGAGATTCGCTAGTCTTGGCTCCACTATAAAACCCCTGGATTCCTTAAAGATGACAGTAGCAAAATCACGCCTTTGCTCCTGATAGAGACCCCAATAGCAGAGCAGCATTACAAAATTAGCATCAAATAAGTGTGACAATGAACATGTCATTTGAAAAAAAAAACGAGCTCGCAATGAAAAAGCATACTTCTGGTATAGGCACCGCGTTGCCCAAAAACTGAGCCATGTAGGCAGATTTGGCCAAATAAACCCCAGTGGAGGTGCAAATGCTACGAATCGAATCTCCTGAGTTCGGGCTTCAGCTATTTGTCCACGGTAGGAAAATCACGGTAGGGGTGCTGTTATTTCTTAGCAGGATACAGATGCTTACACAGGCGATGGATCTGTCGACATCAAAGGGCGCCCTGCAACAAGGCGCGCGACAGGCAACTGGAGAGCATGCTTCTTCATACTAGGTAACATACATGTATCCCACAAAATTTTCGCAAAATTTTACTGAAGAAACTTCTTATTTCCTCATAACAGATAATTATTGTAGACTGTAGTAGTGAGCTATTTATGTAAGCATATGAACGATTAAACGTTTAGTGCTGCCTGGTACTCCATAATACTAGGCCAGATTCTCAAAATTTTAACTCACAATTATTACAATTATTAGATTATTTGATTACATGGATACCAAAGATTGTTGGTCATATGCTAGAAAGTTTGGGGTCTGTTTTGCATGTTTTTGTATAATCAACAATGAGGTTTGGCAAGTTTTCAATGATGCTAGTCTGGTGACAGGGAACGAGTGCTGTGAGCGTCTGGCCTACTATGGAATTGCGAAAAACCTAGTCACTTATCTGAAAGTAAAGCTTCATCAAGGCAACCTTGAAGCTGCAAGAAATGTTACCACTTGGCAAGGGACATGCTATCTGACTCCCCTCATTGGAGCCCTTTTAGCAGATTCTTACTGGGGAAAGTACTGGACTATTGCTGTTTTCTCATCAATTTATTTCATTGTAAGTAAAGACAAAGCCACCCCAACTTTACTCTATCTCCTTTGTCACATAAAGCTCCACGATGGCAGGGAAAGCAATATGCACATTCTACTTGGTATTTCTGAGCACTTGAATAGTTGAATCCAAAAATAGTATGCTTTTCATTACTGCATATAATGAACATGGGGGGTCTTGTTATATTCAGTTTGGTTTTATTGGATCACAGATTTGTGCATCTCAATATTTTGAATCACCCATAAGTATTACTTCCTCCTTTCAGAAATAATTGTCGCAGAATTGTCTAGATAAGCATGTTCTAGACGCGTTTTAGTGTATAGATACATGTGTATCTAGACAAATTTGCGACACTTATTTCCGAACGGAGGGAGTACTAATGAAGAATAAGAGTGGACCACTGTTCTTGGAAAATAAATTAATCATGTATAAACCTTTTGCTGAAGGGTATGGCAGTTTTAACGCTTTCAGCATCACTTCCAGCACTTCAACCACCTACATGTTCAGGGTCTGTTTGTCCAGAACCAAGCTTACTTCAGAATGGAGCATTTTTCCTGGGTCTCTATATGATTGCCATAGGGGCTGGAGGCATAAAACCTTGTGTGTCACCCTTTGGAGCTGATCAATTTGATATCAGTGATCCAACAGAGAGAGTAAAGCAGGGTTCCTACTTCAATTGGTGTTATTTCTGTATAATTATTGGTTCATTCACATCAGGCACTCTTATTGTTTGGATACAAGATAACTTGGGTTGGGGAATTGGATTTGCAATCCCTACTGTATTTATGCCATTGGCTATAGCAAGCTTCTTTGCTGCCTCAAATATGTACAGATTTCAGAAACCTGGTGGGAGCCCGCTTACCAGAGTGTGCCAGGTCATTGTCGCAGCATTCCGTAAGTGGCGTGTTGAAGTGCCACATGATACTTCTCTTCTTTATGAAATTGATGGTCAATATTCAGCAATAGTGGGAAGCCGGAAGCTGGAGCAGACGAGCGAACTTGGGTAATTACCTTTTGTCCCTGCATCTTGACATGCTTTTAGTATCATCTGTAGATATATTATAAAACAATAGAAGTTTGCAGTAATGAAGACAATGAAGCATGAAACAACCTTTTGTAAGATTTTAAATTTGAGGTTGGTGGAAAAAATAGCTAAATGGCGAAAAGGAATATGTGTAGGGATATGTATAGCCTATTCTGGATAAGGCAGTCATGCTCGGTTTTTTAGCAGATCATGGTGCATACTGGGTTGTGGGTACACAATACGATGGGCATAATGAGTGCTACTCGTGTCGATAGTGGTCAGTCTTATATAAGATCAGGATAAGGCTGTACTATCACTTTTTGGGCGTGATATAGGTAGCTTGCCTCACAACTCCTATTATTGTTGTATCACTATTACAACATTTCATCTCTCTCTTCGGTATAGATTCCTGGACAAGGCTGCCATCATCTCATCTGCTGATGCCAAGACAGTCCTTTTTACGAACCCGTGGAGAGTATGCACAGTCACCCAGGTAGAAGAACTTAAGATCCTCGTAAGAATGTTCCCGGTTTGGGCGACTACTATCATATTCAGTGTGGTGTATGCTCAGAACTCTTCCATGTTCATAGAGCAGGGTATGGTTCTTGACAAGAAGGTTGGATCTTTCAATATTCCTCCTGCATCCCTCTCAACTTTTGACGTAATCAGTGTCATGATATGGACTCCACTTTATGACCGACTTATCATTCCTATAGTTAGGAAATTCACTGGAAGGGAGAAGGGTTTCTCTGAGCTACAGCGAATCGGCATTGGATTATTCATGTCCATTGTAGCAATGGCATCTGCAGCTTTGGTTGAATTGAAGCGATTAGAGATTGCCAGGTCTGAAGGTCTTATTCATGAGAAGGTTGCTGTTCCAATGAGCATTCTTTGGCAAATACCACAGTATTTCTTTCTTGGTGCTGCCGAGGTTTTCACCGCCATTGGTCAACTTGAGTTCTTCTACGCTCAGGCCCCCGATGCCATGAGGAGTTTATGTACTACATTTGCACTCCTTACGATTTCAGTGGGAAGCTATTTAAGCTCAGTCATATTAACCTTGGTATCGTATGTTACAACTCAAGGGGAAAATCCTGGATGGATCCCAGATAACCTGAATGAAGGCCATCTCGATCGGTTCTTTTGGTTGATTGAAGGGATCAGCTTTGTAAATTTTCTGGTATATCTTGGTTGTGCAATGAGATACAGATACAAAAATGTGTGATGGTTATAATTACTGTCAGTCAGTGTATTGCTTGTAATTTCATACTTCATATGCAGCTGCCCTTCCTCGAGAAAGACTTGAAGTTGGTTTTTTTTGCAATTCCTCCGGTGATTTACTTTATAAGAAAAAACTGGTGATTACAATTTTTATCAAATGGGTATCACCAGTGTTAATATCTATTTGCTACTTTTTCATTTTACAAACATCCAGATATTCCTTCAAAAGTGATCCATTAGTCCCTTTTGTACTGAAAACTATGGGTAGCATGTGCAGGTAAGAGCAAAACTTGCAGATGGGAAATTGAGAAGCTCCATGACCAAATCCAACTTGCTAAGGAATTTCCCATAGTTTCATTTTTTTATCATTAGCAACGGCACGTGCACATAATTTAATCTCTTATCAGAGCAGATACATTGCACAAGACTGCACGGTATAGTACTACAAAATTTTGGAGGCCATGACATGGAAAAATGGATAATAATTCTCATTACAGAAGTAAAAAGTATCCATATATGCAGTGGACATTACCAGTAGTCTTTGCAAGAACAACTCCCGTTCTTGAAGTGATGGAACCTATTTGAGTCCCTGACAATGATCTCCCTCTGAGCAATCTGCGATATGAGCTTAATAGCACTATGACAGTCCCCACAGATCCGCAGATTCTTATAAACCTTGATAGCAGCACCCTTCGGAGAAGCAATGATCCCAAATGCAACAGCAAGGCGCTCACTGTGGTAACCAATGTCATGCTCCTTCTGCTCGTCCTCAACGTCATGGAGAACAAATCCAGTGTCCGCCACATAGCCTTCTTCCCTCATTTTAGCATACAGCTTCTTCAGAAGTGCATAGATTTCTTCAGCTCGAGGATGTGACTTGTCACCGACCAGAAATACATGCACTCTTCTCCCAACTTCAATCCAACTTGAAGCCGGCATTTTTGTTATGCCCTTTGACTCCATGATCCTTCTTACACCCTCAACTTCATCGAACAGACCGACTGATGCATAGATATTAGCTAGAGTTACATAGGTCGCTGGATTTTCAGGTTCAATTTCGAACAATGCTTCTGCCGCTCGCCTTGCCAGGTGAATGTTCTTGTGAATCCGGCAGCCACCAAGCAAGGATGCCCATAGGAACTTGTTGGGCTTGATGGTCATCTTGTTGATCATCTCTTCAGCTCGTTCAAACTGACCTGACCGGCTGAGGAGATCGATCACGCAAGCATAATGATCAGCAGTGTGCGCAATGCCATACTCATCCTTTATCAAATGGAAGACCTCCAGGCCTTTGTCGACCAGACCAGCATGAGCACATGCAGACAGAACACCAACAAACATGACATGATCAGGCCTAATTCCAGACATCAAGAACATGTCGAAGTAGCGCAATGCCTCCTCTGGCTGACCATTCTGTGCATAGCCGGAGATGATCGCCGTCCATGACACCAGGTCTGTCTTCGTCAGCCCCTCGAATACACGCACCACACTCTCCATGTCCCCACACTTGGAGTACATGTGCAGGAGCGCGCTCTCTGCGAACAAGTCCCCGATGCTGCTCTTCGACATCCGAGCATGCACCTGCCTCCCGAGGCTCTCTAGGGCGAGCTCTGCACAAGCCCGCAGAACACCCGCGTAGGTGAACCCGTTGGGCCGAACACCTCCAGTCCTCAGCATGTCGAGAAACAGCCTGAATCCTTCCCCGCCGCGCCTAGCGTCGAAGTACCTCTCCACCATCGCGGTCCAAGAGACGACGTCATGAACCGGCATCCCGTCGAACACTCTCCTCGCATCATCCACTCGCCCACACTTGGCGTACATGTCCGCGAGCGCGCTCCACATGACCGCATCGCCCGCACCGATCCCTCTCCTAGCCACGTGACAGTGCAGCTCCCTGCCCGCGCGGATGCACCGGGCAGCCGTGGCCGCGGCGAGCGCGCTGGACGCAGTGAACTCGTTGTCCGCTCCAGCGTTCCCCTGCTCCTCCTGCTGCATCCTACGGTAGAGCGCGAGCGCATCGAGGGGCTGGCCTTTCCGGGAGTAGGCGGAGACGATGGCTGACCATGAGAAGTGGTCCCTCTGGGGCATTCGGTCGAACAGCGCGCGCGCGGAAGGGAGGTGGCGCGGCGAGCGCGAGAGCGCGGCAATGAGAGTGTTGTAGGAGCATCGGTCGGGGTTTGGAATGGCCGAGAAGAGGGAGAGTGCGTCGGGGAGGGAGGCTGGGTGGGAGGAGAGGAGGTGGAGGAGGCGGTTGGAGAGGAGCGTGGAAGGCGGGAGAGAGGCGGCGGCGGCGGCGAGCGCGCGCGCGGCTTGTAGGTGGGAGGCGTCGGCGCGGAGGAGCGGGAGGAGGCGGTCGATAGCCTCGTGGAGCTGGGACGCGGTGGTGACGGAGAAGGTCGGGCACTTCGCCGTCTTCATGGAAGTCGTGGAGCTGGGATGCTGTAGTGGCAATGGCATACATGGCCGCGGCTAGACGGTGAGACTTGACTGTGCTGTCTAGCTCTCTCTCCCTAGACGACCTCAGCCGAAACCATAGCTTAGAAATGGTTCGGCCTTCAACTTTTGGTAGTCAGATGTATGACATCTTACAGTTTATACAGATTTGGCATTTACCACGTGCATAATGTTCTGTATACATCTGTACAAGCTAAACCTGCTTCCTTGCTTTGCATTTGTTGCATCATATCGGGCATTTGTAACACGAAAACATGCGAAAGTTGACTGACATAGCTTTGGTGTAACATAAGCAACAGTAGTTGAGCAGATAGCTTGTCCAATAAAACAAATGCAACATTTATCTCTGATTAAAATGTGATGACAACATCCTCTGCATGACTGCATCATATACAACAAGTGACTCGGATGAATGTCGTTTTTTTACATTGAGCTCGAACACTGATGAAAGAAGCGTGTTCAGGTGTTGCAGACTGCAGGTAACGAACAAGTAATAGACCTAAGACAGAGAGTGTGTACAGAGGCAGACAAGGCTGCTGTTGCCTAAGCTCCGTAGTCAACACCTCGGCAGCAGCTCATATAGCCGGATCTTCCAGCGCGGCGGTGGAGAAGTTATTGATTCGGGGATATGCTGCCTTCTCGTTCAGCTGGTTTTGAGTCCAAATCAACATCTTCAACAGGCTGGGGAGCTTTGGATCTGGTATATGTGACAAACATTAAGATCGAGGACCTTAACCAAAGACAAACGCTATAGCACATGCTGCAATGCTAGTATATTCGAAAGTCCCACGCAGAAGACAATTTTTTAATGCCATATATATTCAAGAAGTAGCCATATTCAATTATTTGACTCATGCTTGCCAGTATTCGCTGCTGTTATCAGCAGTCACACATGATCAGCTCAAGTGCTACCTGTTTTGAGCAGGGTCGTATGTATACTTATGTAACTTCCTCATAAAATTCAGTCTTAGATTTGCTAGGTGTAAAATGAGAATAAATACACCACATTCTATGCATTGATCTAGATTAGATATATACTCGTCAGTTTCAGATTCTTGTACTCCCTCCGATCCAAATTAGTTGACTTGGATTTGTCTAGATTCGGATGTATCTAGTACTAAAACATGGCTAGATACATCTGAATCTAGACAAATTCGAGTCAATTAATTTGGATCAAAGGGAGTACCAAAAGATGGATACTCTAATATAAGATACTCCCTCCGTTCACTAGACCTTCTAGCTTCTTTTGGAAATGCATGTATCTAGACGTGTTTTATTGTTTAGGTTCATCCATTTTAGTCTAAATCTTTTACTAAAATATCTAGGTCTTACGTTAGTGAACGAGAGTATTTGATATCAGGTCAGTCAGTACATATGTCAAGTGCATGCAGGTCCACCTCAGTGACACTCAATCAGAAAATAGATAAAGAAATACTCCTAAGTAATATGCATCACAACACATGCATCCTCATGCTACTGACCTTTCTCGTGACTTTGGCTTGTAAGAATGGCAGCATTAACTTCACTTGCTGTCTTTAAGCGCTGAGAAACGTCCAACAGTTCGCCATACGGACAGTTTTTTACATCTTCAAACACCAAAAGTGCTACAGTTTTCTCTATTTCCTCGAGGAAGGCTTGCTGCAAAATTGCAATATTTCACAAATGATAAGTAACGTCACAGCATGGACAGTGGTATTACCAAGAAATATAGCTAAAAGGAGTTGCTTTGTGATCAATATTAGGTTTAAACCCTGCGTCCTAAGTGACGGAACAGAGACGATTTCTGTAGAACTCACATTTTCTTCACCTCTTGGAGCAAGTTCTTCTTGAGCAAACTCCAAAGCTTCATTTATTTTCCCCACACGAATCAACTCTATCAGCTTTTGTTGCTGTAGATGGAAGTATAATTGGGGATTTGTATCCAGAATCTGCATGTATTCAAGTCAGGATAATCACAATATAAAACAAGGCTGCAAGATATACACATGGGTGCGGCCACACCCTGTTGTGAAAAATGCACAACAAAAATTACCACACGAACTTCCCTCAGAAGTATAAACACAATAGCAATGGTGGAGAAAAAAAAAGAGCAAAAGTTATTTTCTGACAATCACCAAATATTTGATTTCTCATACACACATATCTTGTTAGTAGTTGCATGTAAAAAAGGAGCAAACATCTAACGAGAAAACTAACATGATTCCAAGAGAAACCTCATCACTCTGACACACCACTATTGGGTTAACAGTTTGCTCTACTGTGCTACTGCTGCGGAGCATTTGTGAAAAGGTGTGGACATAATGGTGATCCATTAATCAATGACATATCATATACACTGCTAATCTAATAGCTATTGTCCTATTCCAAGTACCAGGTTACAGATCCAACTATGAAATGGTATACAGTTTTAGGTTTAGTGTTATATGAGAAAATTGTGTAATCTGTCAGTTGCTAGCGCCACTCTTTTTTGCACAATCAGTTGTATCCAAATAAAGACAACTAATATGAAGACCAGAAAGTTTCTAGTTCAGAATTTACTAGATTCAAAATGCATGGTAATATTCCCAGATTGTTCTCACTACACGTTAAATAAACCAGACAAAAATTTCACAATACAAGCTAAAGGACACTAAGTGAACAACCATCTTAGTGAGTGATTCCTGAAAAAATGGACAGGTATTACTAAGTGTCTTGGTTGAATGATGAAAATTTGCAATGCTTCTGCTGTTCTGCACAGCGGAAAAAATAAAAAACTGGAACTAATTTCAACAGTAAGAAAAGCACTGTAGGGTTAAATACATCCATCCTATGTATTACCATCTGGCAGCTTTCTATATATATTAACTAACAAAATAGCATGAATAAATCCAATTTGCCCGGAGAAGTTCTCGCCTCTAGGTGGTGCAACAGTGGGCAGAAATGGTTGTGAGAACCCACCCACCCAGATTCAAAGACTCTTACTTTTTGACAAGTCGAAGACTCATACATAATAATAAGTTAGCCAGGGGGAAGGGGGGCACATATTTTGCCCTGTTCTCTTATGGAACTCAATTTGCCTGATTCAAAGGTTGAATTGGCAGGTTACACCATTACTGGGACCTGGCAAAACGTACTCTCCAAAAGCATAAAACATATAAATCAACACATACAAAGATGGCAAATAGGATTGGCTGGAAAACATGGGCCATGGTATTCAGATCCTATTTCCAAAACTAGTTCAAGCTCTGGACAACCATAAACAAACCACACATATTTCCACATTGCAAAAAACAAGTGCCCTCTGACTGATATACCTCACGAAGCACTACAAGCAGTTGGGGATAACCAGACTACCATAAGGTCCTCATGCAGCATAATACCCAAAACTGCAGGGTCATCGTCCTCCTCTATGCTAACTTCCCTGACAGTCCAATTTCGAAATCCGAACTGAAATTGCGAGAACAGAAGACAGGAGCGAACCGTTGGGTTAAGATCATTGATCTTCTCGATAGCTTCCTGAACATTCCCTGACTGGACCGCTTTTTTCACCTCCATCCGATCTGTGATGGTCGCCAGGTCAATGTCCGCTGCAACCAAAACAGTAGGATTCACACTTCAGTGTCCATAAAACTCAAGTATTACAAGAGAGTATGGGGCTCGATTCGCGTATATAGTACGTTGGGTGCCGGACTCGACGCGGAACTTGTCGGCGGCGTCGACGAAGCCCTCGGTGACGAGAAAATTCATGACAAGTCGGTTCATGTCCTCCTTGCGGATCTTGACGTCGCGGAGTTTCCGCTCCCACTCGTCGCGCGTCACCACCTTCTTGGAAGAAGCCATGGAGGAGGGGGAGTCGATGGAGTCCAGGTCGCGCAGGACGATGCGGGAGAGGAACATCAGATGCGGGGCTGAAGGCGGGGACGGGGTGTTATCCGCGCCGATCACGCCTTCGCCATCCGCAGCGGCCACGACGGGGAGGTTGAGGAGCTAGGGTTTCGCGGCGGAGAGGCTGGTGGATTGGACAGAGTTGGGGAGCAGAAGAGTAGTCGAGGTCGGGGAGGAGAGAGTAGGAGAGGGAGTACTCGCGATTGCAACTGCCTTCCTTCTTTCACTCTTCCTCTAATTGGTTCATTATTTTTTGGTTTTATATTTTTTAGTGAAAATTTGCTACAGACGCGTTTGCTAAAACATATCGCACAATTGTATCTTTGTTGGATATGTTCGAGATATGCCCAAGAGGCAATAATAAAAATGGTTATTATTATATCTTTGTATTTATGATGAATATTTACATCCCATGCTATAATTGTATTATTAGGAAACACTAATACATATGTGTTTTGTAAACATAAAAAGGTCCCTAGTAAGCCTCTTGTTAAACTAGCTTGTTGATTGATTGATGATCATGGTTTCCTGATCATGGACATTAGATGTGATTAATAACAAGGTTATATCATTAGGAGAATGATGTGATGGACACACACCCATAGTAAGCATAGCATAAAGATCAAGTCATTAAGTTCGTATTGATATAAGCTTTTAAAAGCATAGTAACCTAATCCTTCGACCATGAGGTTGTGTTAATCACCATCACCGGATGGGTACTTTGATGACATCAAACGTCGCTTCGTAACTGGGTGGTTATAAAGGTGTCATTGGGTATTCTGAAAGTATGTGTTGAAGCGGATGGACCAAGATTGGGATTTGTCCATCCATATGATGGATAGATATGCTCTGGGCCCCCTCGGTGGAATGTTATCTAGTTAGCTTGCAAGCATGTGACTGGGTCACAAGGGATGACATATCACAGAACGAGTAAAGAGTGCTTGTCAGTAACGAGGTAGAACTAGGTATGGAGATACTGATGATCGAACCTCGGATAAGTAGAGTATCGTGAGACAAAGGGAATTGGTTTCGTATGTTAATGGTTCAATCGATCACGAAGTCATCGTTGAGTATGTGGGAGCCGTTATGGATCTCCAGATCCCACTGATGGTTATTGATCGGAGAGGTGTCTCCGTCATGTCTACATATTCACGAACCGTAGGGTGACACACTTAAGGTTCGAAGTTGTTTTAAATAGACATGGAATGTACGTTGGAGACCGAATGTTGTTCGGAGTCTCGGATTGGATTCGGGACATCACGAGGAGCTCCGGAATTGTCCGGGGAGTAAGATTCATATAATGGGGATCTTTTTCTGAGTTAGAAAATGTTCCGGAGTGTTTATATGGGGATTCTAGAAGGTTTCGGAATGTTCCGGAAGGTTCTAGAAGATATTTTGGAGTTTATTTGAAAACCAAGATAAGATAAGATAAGATAAGATAAGGGAGATTTAAAGAGGAGACTTGGGGGGGAGGACTCCCCCCCCCCCACCTCCTTGGTGCGCCGGCCCTAAGGGGTGGGCCTAGGGGTGGGAACCCTAGGCCACACCCCTCCCTCTATATATAGAGGGGTGGAGGCGCCACCCCCCTTCGCTCCTCCACTCTTGCCCCAAGCCGCCTCCCTCCTCCTCCTTCCTTCTGCTCAGGCTTAGGCGAAGCCCTGCAGAATTCTCCACTCCACCACCACCACCACGCCGTCGTGCTGCTGGGATTCCGTGGAGAGATCTACTACCTCCGCTGCTCGCTAGAACGAGGAGAGGAAGGTCTGCTTCGACTCCGCACGTGTGACCGACTGCGGAAGCGCTGCCGGCGCCGGAAGGATCGTCCACACGATCTTGAGATCGGCAAGTGATCGACTACATCAACCACGAGATCCAATCTCGTTAACGCTTTCGGGTCTACGAGGGTTAGTACAGATCTATCTCGTTGCACATGTCTAATAGATTAGATATTGGCTTTTATCTAGATTAGATCTGGGTTTTGTTCGTTCTTGCGGTAGAAATTTTTTGTTTTCCATGCTACGAACCCTTCAGTGGTATCAGAGCCGTGTCTATGCGTAGATCTGTTGCACGAGTAGAACACAATGGTGTTGTGGGCGTTGGTGCTCGTGCCGTCTTTTGCTTTGTGTACTTTGCATCTTGCGGCATGGTGGGATGAAGCGGCTCGGGCTAACCTTACATGTCATCACACATGAGACTTGCTCCACGCTTGACGTGTAACTTGCTTTGCACAAGTGGCTTTGCGGGTGTCTGTCTCTCCCACCATAGTATAGATCCAATTTACACTTTGCAAATTTTGATAGCACTTGTATCAACGTTGTGGTTCAGTTTCGTAGGTAAGATCCGTTCTTATTCGAAAGCCCCAAACCACGTAAAACATGCAAAGAAAATTAGAGGCGTCTAACTTGTTTTTGCAGGGGGTTTGTGATGTGATATGGCCATCATGTGATTGTGATTATATTTGATGTATGCAATGATCCTTATTGTAATATGGCAACCGGCAGGAGCCTAATGGTTGTCTTTAATTCTGTTAAGACCTGCGTGTCTATTCATCTTGTAATAGCTTTATTCCAAGTAGTTGTAATAGTTACTAGTGATGATGGACAACCATGAAGCGGCGCCACTGACCTTGACGCAATGCTGGTGATGATGGAGATCATGTCCTTGCTTTAGAGATGGAGATCAAAGGCGCAAGAAGAAAGGGCCATATCATATCACACTAATTATGAATTGCCTGTGATGTTAATCCTTTATGCATCTTGTATTGCTTAGATCGCGACGGTAGCATTATAAGATGATCCCTCTCACTAAATATCAAGTAATAAAGTGTTCACCCTTAGTTGGCACCGTTGCTAAGACTCGTCGTTTCGAAGCATCTCGTGATGATCGGATGTGATAGATTCTACGTGTGCATACAACGGGTGCAAGCCAGATTTGCACATGCGAAAACTAAGGTTATCTTGACGAGCCTAGCATGTACAGACATGGTCTCGGAACACGGAATACCGAAAGGTAGAGCATGAGTCATATAAATGATATGATGAACATGAAGATTGTTCGCCGATGAAACTACATCTTCTCTCGTGAAGATCGGACTTGGTGTAGTGGACTTGGTTCGTGTAATCACTAAGACAATGTGAGGGATGTTGTTTTGAGTGGGAGTTCACCTAGTTAATTTAAGAATTAAATTTGAACTTAATTTATCATAAACTTAGTCTAAACTACTTCAAATTTGTTGTAGATTATGGCGACCCCCTCCATCAATTTTAATGCGTTCCTAGAGAAAGAAAAGCTTAAGAACAATGGAAGCAATTTCACGGACTAGTTCCGTGGACTGAAGATCGTCCTTAGGGCTGGTCAGTTGACCTATGTGCTCGAAGTACCGCTAGGTGACCCACCTGTAGATGATGCCACCGATGACGTAAAGAACGTTTACGCCACTCGGAAAAATCATTACTCCACAGTTTAGTGTGCCATCCTGTACGGTTTAGAAGCGGAGCTCCAAAAGCGTTTTGAGCACCACGACCCGTTCGAGATCATTAAGGAGCTTAGGCTAATTTTTGAGACTCGCGCGGCCATGGAGAGCTATGAGGCCTCCGAAAAGTTGTTTAACTGTAAGATGGAAGAGGGAAGCTCCGTTAGCGAGCACGTGCTCACCATGTCTGGGTACGCAAACAAACTCCAAGAGTTGGGGATTTCGATTCCTAATGAGTTGGGGATTCACCGTCTCCTCCAATCACTGTCACCAAGTTACAAGAACTTTGTGATGAACTACAATATGCACTGCATGAACAAGACGTTGCCTGAACTCTCGTCCATGCTGAAAACTGCTGAAGTGGAGATCAAGAAGGAGCACCAAGTGTTGATGGTCAATAAGACCACCAATTTCAGCCTAAGAACAAGGGCAACTTCAAGAAGGACGGCAAGAAAGCTGCCGCACCTGCTAAGAAGCCCAAGGCTAGTCCTAAGCCTGAAACTGAGTGCTTCTACTGCAAGGGTGCTGGTCACTGGAAGCGTAACTGCCCCAAGTACCTGGCGGATCTGAAGAACGGCAACATCAAGAAGAAAGGTATATTTGATATATGTGTTATTGATGTGTATCTTACTAGTAATCGTAGTAGCTCCTGGGTATTTGATACTGGTTCGGTTGCTCATATTTGTAACTCGAAACAGGAGCTGCGGAATAAACGAAGACTGGCAAGAGACGAGGTGACGATGAGCGTTGGAAATGGCTCCAAGGTTGATGTGATCGCCGTCGGCATGCTCCCTCTACATCTACCTTCAGGATTAGTTTTAAATTTGAATAATTGTTATTTGGTGCCTGCGTTAAGCATGAACATTATATCTGGATCTTGTTTATTGCGAGACGGTTACTCTTTTAAGTCTGAGAATAAAGGTTGTTCGATTTATATGAGTAATATCTTTTATGGTAATGCACCTGAGATGAATGGTTTATTCTTGTTGAATCTCGATAGTAGTGATACACATGTTCACAACATAGATGCTAAACGAATAAAATTGAATGATAATTCTACATACATGTGGCACTGTCGTCTTGGTCACATTGGAGTGAAGCGTATGAAGAAACTCCATTCTGATGGACTTCTTGAATCACTTGATTTTGAATCACTTGAAAGATGCAAAGCATGTCTAATGGGAAAAATGACTAAGACTCCATTCTCTGGTACAATGGAGCGAGCTACAGACTTATTGGAAATAATACATACAGATGTGTGCGGTCCAATGAGTGTAGCATCGCGTGGTGGATATCGTTATGTTCTCACTTTCACGGATGACTTAAGTAGATATGGGTATGTCTACTTTATGAAACATAAGTCCGAAACTTTTGAGAAGTTTAAGGAATTTCAAAGTGAAGTGGAAAATCATCGTAACAAGAAGATTAAGTTTCTGTGTTCTGACCGCGGAGGTGAATATCTGAGTTATGAGTTTGGCATGCATTTAAAGAAATGTGGAATACTTTCGCAGTTGACACCGCCGGGAACACCACAGCGTAATGGTGTGTCCGAACGTCAGAATCGAACTCTCTTAGATATGGTCCGATCTATGATATCTCTTACAGATTTACCGCTATCGTTTTGGGGCTATGCATTAGAGACAGCCGCATTCACTTTAAATAGGGCACCATCTAAATCCGTTGAAACGACACCGTACGAATTGTGGTTTGGTAAGAAACCTAAATTGTCGTTCCTTAAAGTTTGGGGTTGCGAAGCATATGTAAAGAAGTTACAACCTGAAAAGCTTGAACCCAAAGCGGAGGGAGTACAAAGTATTCTTCCACATTACACACGTGGCCATTAACTTTAAGGTTGCAAGGTGGCGCTTCTCAAGCAGCAAGCCTTGCAAATAGAGAGATCTTTGCATCGGGTCTGAGCTATGCATTGCAAAATAATAATGTCAAATCCATAGGTCCTCAGACACAATAGAGTATGATCGTTGGATCACGCCAATGTTTGTGTCATGTCGTGAGGCAATTCTTCTATTTCCATTACATGCAACCACTACTACCTAGCATCCGTAAGAACCCTCTAGCAGAACCATTTGTTAGCATACCCAACGATGGTAGTGTACACTCCAAGGGCAGTGACATGGACGATGGAGGAGAGACCGAACATTCAAACATAAGAAGCCAACAGAAGGAAAGGAGGACGACGCGGCCCATGAAGCCCAACTGCAAGTATGTCGGGCCGACGTGGGTCTAGTGAAGCTACTACATACACGACACAGGGTGATGGTGATCGCTATCCAGTGGGATCACGGCGAGCGACTATCTGTAAATCATCTCCTTTCTATCTAGTTCCCATCTCCTTATCTGGATTGAACCCCAATTGTACTCAAATTCCTGTGGTAATTGAGTGGAATCCTAGAGATACCTTACACCATCAATCTATATAGATGAGAACATAGTATACGGTGGACCAAATAAACTAAATTGGTGTTCTAGGTTGATATATATTTTTATATAAACTTGGTTAAACTTAAAGAAGTTTGATTTAGAACAAAACTAGAACATTAATTTATTGCAATGGGGAGAGTATTTAGATAGTGATGTGCATCAGAGCATCTCTATCAGATCCAGCATAAATGTAGCACAAAAACGGTTTGTCGAGTTTGCCGAGCTCAGGCCACTGACTATGGCGGCCGGAATCGACAAAGAATCAGTGATTTATGCTCGAAAATTAACAATAGATACGGGAAGTCAAATATCCTCTTCGAGAATCGAAGATTGACGCAGGAATCAAGCTTCCTTGCCACGGAATCGAGCTTAGGAATCGTTTTGATGCACATTTTGTAACCAAAACCGCAAAAAACGGTTACATTGTGATTTCACTAGATTTGCCAGTTCTGCTATAGATGCTCTCGTACACGCATGCTGGGTGGACACTGGACATGTCATGTGCACCAACTAGCTGGTGTGTATCTACTGTATAGATTGTTCTTCCAGTTCCAAGACGTAAAAGCATCTCTAACCCAAAGCAAAAAAAATTAGAGGAAAAAATTTGCTCCTTTAATGGTTGAAGTATCACCTAACCAATATCTAAGAGGCTTTAAAGAAGCAAATATAAGATTTTGGCCCTTAAAAATTTCCACCCGTCTCCTATATTTGCTTGGCCACGTGGCCGATGAGAAAAAAAATCCCCCCACACCACCGCTCACTCTCCCGCCGCCATTTTTCTTCCCACCGTCCCTCCTTCCACCTAAACTCACTAGAGATGGCCGGATCCCGTCGTCGCCTATCGGCATTTCGGGGCCACGGCGCGTCTCGTGGCCATAGATCGGGGTCTCCCGACATCCCACCACCAGCGGCACCGCATGGCTAGTACCATGGCGTGCGGCAGCGGCAATGTGGAACCTAGGTGTCCGAGATCACCGACCGAAACACCGCAACGCCACTGACTCGACACCTACAAGTCGGCGCGGCAGGCGGCGTGGGCGCACGACGTCGCCAACATCTGCCTCCACGGCACCGACTGCGGGCTGCTGAACTTCCTTATTGGCAATGAGGTGTCGGAACTCTTCTCCCCTCCCAGTCGCGGCCACGCCGTGCGCATCGCTCGGGAGAACCGGGGCGACTCCAGGCCGAGGCTGATACATTGCAAATGTATCTATAATTTTTGATGTTCCATGCTTGGTTTTATCTACTTTCTTGTGTTTTGTCCACATTTTGGAGTACTTTTCATATGATTTCTTGGACTAACCTATTAACAAGAGCCACAGTGTCAGCTGCCTGTTTTCTGTTGTTTTTGGTTCCAGGAAATTCAGAAAATGAATATTCTCGGAATTGGACGGGACAAAAGCCAAAGTCACTATTTTACCGGGGGACACCTAGAGCCAGAATACGAGACGGAGAAGGGCTAGAGGGCGGCCACACCACCTGGCCGCGCGGCCAGGCCTGACCCGCGCCAGGGGGTGGTGTGGCCAGCCTAGGCACCCCCTCGGCCTCTCCTTCCGCCTATATATTGCCTCTGATACGGAAACCCTAAGGAACCCAATCAAAAATCCACGAAAGAGTCTGTAGCCGTCGTCATCTCCATCCCTAGATTGGGAGGGATCTGAAGCTCTTCCGGCACCCTGCCGGAGAGGGCATTCATACTGGAGGCCTTCTTCATCACCATGCAAGCCTTCGGTGTGATGCGTGAGTAGTTCATCCTTGGACTACTGATCCATGTAGTAGCTAGATGGCTGGTTCTCCTGCTTTGTGCTTTCATGTTTAGATCTTGTGAGCTCCGTTCATGATCAAGGTCATCTATTTGTAATTCTGCATGTTGTGTTTGCGGGGATCCGATAGATATTGAGATGCTATTTCAGATTGATTATTGATTCTATCATGTCTTTGTTATTTGAGATCTTGCATGCTTTCCGTTGTTAGTAGCTATCTTGGCCAAGTAGATGCTAGCAACTCCAAGAGTTAGTATTTATGCTCGATAGTGGGTTCATGCCTCTGGTAATCTGGGGAAGTGACAGAAATCTCTAAGATACTAGATGTGTTGTTGCTACTAGGGAGAAAACAACAATCCTTTGTTCATAGAACACTCGTATTGTTTACTTTACACGCAATTCGTAAAGTAATAATCTGTTGCTTGCAACTTAATACTAGAGAGGGTTCGAATGATAACCTGAAGGTGGATTATTAGTCATATATGCAATTGGATGGCGGTCTATGTATAATGTTATAATGCCCAATCAAGTCTCAAAGGAGTCAAGATGATTAGTATATGCATGTATTGCTTTCTCGATGTTTGTCAATTGCCCCGCTGTAATTTGTTCACCCAGCATGTTATCTATCTAAGGAGAGCCACCTGTAGTGAACTATGGATCCCGGTCCTTTTCTTTTACATACAATCTATAAACTATTTACTATTTTGTGTTTACTTTCTGCAAACTATTACTTCCTTCCATTCGATACGTTTAATCCTTTGTTTTCAGCAAAAGATGGTGAGATTGACAACCTCATCGCAAGTTGGGGACAAAGTTCTGTGGTTGTGTTGTGCAGGTCTCCATGTTGCTACTAGCACCGGTAGTGCGCCCTGCCAAGGCTCAGCTAGCAACACCTTTGGGGTGTTTCCTTGCTCCTACTGGTTCGATTAAACCTTTGTTTCATAACTGAGGGAAACTTGTTGTTGTGCTCATCATACCTTCCTCTTGGGGTTCCCCAACGAGCTTGTTAATACACGAGCCATCAAGCACTTTTATGGCGCCGTTGCCGGGGAGTCAAGGACATCTTCACAAGGGGAGTCCGTCATAACCAATCTCTTTACTTTGTTATTTTTGTTTTGCTTTGTTTGCTTGTTTCTTTATCAAAAACACACAAAATAGTTTTACTAGTTTGCTTTCTTATTTGAAAACAAAAAAATGACTACCCTTGAAAACACTAAGTTATGTGACTTCACTAGCACCAACAACGATGATTTTATGAGCACACCTATTGCTCCACCTGTGCCTGAAGATACTTTCTTTGAGATAAAACCTGCTTTACTCAATCTTGTTATGAGAGAACAATTTTCTGGTATTGGTAATGAAGATGCTGCTGCCCATCTAAATAACTTTGTTGAACTTTGTGAGATGCAAAAGCATAGGAATGTAGATGGTGATATTATTAAGCTTAAATTCTTTCCTTTCTCTTTGAGAGGAAAAGCTAAAGAATGGTTGAATTCCTTAACTAGGAATAGTATTGATTCTTGGACTAAGTGCAAAGATGCTTTCATTAGAAAATACTATCCTCCTGCTAAGATTATATCTATGAGAAGTGAAATAATGAAGTTTAAACAATCTGATAATGAGCATGTTGCTCAAGCTTGGGAAAGAATGAAATCTTTGGTAAAGAATTGTCCCACTCATGGACTGACTGCTTGTATGATCATCCAAACTTTTTATGTAGGATTGAACTATTCTTCAAGGAACCTATTGGATTATGCTGCTGGAGGTACCTTTATGACCATTACTTTAGGTGCTGCAACAAAGCTTCTGGATAATATGATGGTTAACTATTCTGAATGGCATACTGAAAGAGCTCCACAAGGTAAGAAGGTAAATTCTGTTTAGGAAACCTCCTCCTTAAGTGATAAGATTGATGTTATTATGTCTATGCTTGTTAATGGGAAATCCCATATTGATCCAAATAATGTTCCCTTAGCCTCTTTGGTTGCTCAAGAAGAGCAAGTTGACGTGAACTTTATAAGAAATAACAATTTTAGCAACAATGCCTACAGTAATAATTTTGGTAACAACAATTATAAGCCATATCCTCCCAACAATGGTAATGCTTATGGAAATTCTTACAAATATAATAGGAGTGCTCCCTTTGAACTTGAAGTTATGCTTAAGGACTTTATTAGTAAACAAACTTCTTTCAATAAAACTATTGAGGAAAAACTCTCTAATGTTGAAAGAAATATAGCATCACTGGCTGAAGCTCAATCTTCTTTGAATAAAATGGCTGCTAAACCTGAAATTATTGATAATCCCTTTGCAGCTACCAATTCCATACAAGTAAGAATTGATGAAAATGTTAGACTATTAGCTGAATTACATGCTAAGTGGGAAAGAGAAGATGAAATTGCTAGAAACATTAGTGTTTCTACTATCACTACCACTAGTGTTAAGGCTAGTAATAGTTCTACTACTTTAGATGATAATTATGATTTTGATCTTGATGGTTGCAACATCTCTGAAGTTATTAAGTTCCTACAAAAGCTTGCTAAAAGTCCTAATGCTAGTGCTATGAACATGGCCTTTACAAAACACATTACTGATGCTCTCATAAAGATTAAAGAAGAAAAGATGAAACATAAAGATTCTATTCCTGTAAAACAAGAAGATGGTTGGGAACCCATCATTAATATGAAAGTGAATGATTTTGATTTCAAAGCTTTATGTGATCTTGATAGTAGTGTTTCTATTATGCCTAGAAGGATTTATGATATGCTTGATTTCCCACCACTTGAAGATTGTTATTTGAATGTCCCACTTGATGATAATGCTAAAAAGAAACTCATGGGGAGTATTAATGATGTTATTATTATGGTTAACAATGCCTATGTCCCCGTTGATTTCTATGTTTTGGATGTTGAATGCAATGGTTCTTGTCCTGTTACTTTAGGAAGACCTTTTCTTAGAACTGTTGGTGCCATTATTGATACGAAGGAAGACACCATTAAATATCAACTCCCACTCAAGAAAGGTATAGAACACTTCCCTAAGAAGAGAGAGAAGATTTCTTTTGCCTCTCATATGAAAACAAAATTTGCTCTTAATGCTTCTTCATTTGAGAACACTTGATCCTCTTTCTTGCTTCTTATGCCTAACTTAAAGGCGTTAAAGAAAAGTACTTATTGGGAGATAACCCAAAAGTTTTAGATGAGTCTTCGAAGTTATTAATTCAGTAATAACCGCTCCTTATCCTTTTTATTTGCTTTTTGTGCCAAGAGTAACCTCTAATGAGAGAGAAGTAATGATTAGGAAAATTGCTGTCCCGAAACAGATTTCTATGCTTCACCGTAAAAATTCGTGTAAAATCCCTATACGTCCTTTTGAGGCGTCCATTTTTTTGCTTTTTCCCCAGGTTGTTATATAACTGTTGTTAGTTCAACACTTTTTTATTTGACCAACAGAAGGTCTTCAAAAAAATTCGTCTTTACCTGCTGGTCTGTTTTGACAGATTTCTGCCATTTTCTGCATTTGCTTCTTGTTGGTTCCTTTTAGATTTCTTTTGGGGAATTGAGCTTTTTGAGGGAAGTGCTACAGTAGCTAGTGTTTTAATGGAAGTTTTATTGGTGTTGGAACTGAACCTAAATACCTATTATCTTGAGTGCACTAATGTTGCTAATAAAGATTGTGTGAAGTTTTGTATGAAAGAAAAATTTCAGGTGTATGAAAGGAATGGGTAATGAGATGAAGGATGGACTAAAGCTCAAGCTTGGGGATGCCACGCGTGTCACCCCAATAAATATCCAAGAAGTACAAGCCTCAAAGCTTGGGGATGCCCAAGGCATCCCCCTCTTCATCAATAAAAATCCCAGGTTTCTTCCAAACGCTTCGCTTTTATTGTTTCATGCACAGTTGTGTTGTTCTTGGAGCGTCTTCTTTTTCATTTTGGTTTTGGTTTTTTGTTTGCTTTGTTTGCTTAGTTTGCTGAATAAATTGGTTGTACCCCCTCTTTCATACATTGGTTTTCAAATAGTTTGGTTTGGTTTAGAAAAGAGTAGAAAAGTTCATGCTTAAGTGGTAAAGAGAGCTTTTTTTGACTCTGGCCTATGTTTTGTCATGCCATGCTTGATATTGTTTTGGCTTTATGCTTAGTATTCTTTGCTGTAGCATGAGTTATTATAAACAACTGAGATTGCTTAATGTGTCTGGGATGAATCATGCGTGGTTTTAGCATATTAAAGCATAGTATAGTGGTATTCTCCTTTGATGCTTTATTTGGGTTGACTTGGCGCATGCTCACACCATGTTATGACTATCTCAAGTCACCGTAAGCCTTTATGATCCTTTAGTTTTCAACTTATAGTATCACTTTATTCTTTGATCAATGATGTTTTGTCGCTCTGCATGATTATGGCCATTATTATTCTCTTAGTTTGTCACTCCCAGTATTTTGCTAGCCTCCGCAACCAAGTATGAGTTCCACTCATGCATCCAACTCCTTAAACCAAGTTATTCCAAAGAGTCCACCATACCTACCTATTAGCTTATGCTATTCCAAGTATATTTATGTTTTTGTTTACCTTCCAAATTAAACTTGTTATGAGAAAACTAGTGATTAAAGCTCTCACGAACTTGATGGCACACTTTACTTTTCATGCCCTTAATAAACTTGAACCATTGTGTCGTCTATGTTGTATATGCTTGCACTTATTTGTTGGGGATTAGCAGAACCATGTTGTCATGGGGAACGCTTTCAACATTGCGCTGGTACTTTGTACCTAGTTGATATCATGCTCTTTTATCTATGGATGCCGTCGGTGTGAAATGAAAGGGGAGATTGTAAGTCCATGGAGTTATGTATATGTGTTAGAGAAACGCCTGGGCCACTGGTCTAATCCATGCTGACATGGTGAAAACCTGCAGCGTAACCATAATGAGCTGTCTATGAAGCATTCTTCTTATAAAAAAAGAGTTCTATATTGAGAAAAAAATAGATTATGAAAAGAGGAAAGAGAGAAAAAAGCACCATATTCCCATGGTAAATAAAAAGATTGCGGAGATGCTCGTTGTCTGCTTGCCTTGTCATTTTGATATAGGGATTCTTCCGTATCATCGGGCAAGGGGTACCCCATTGGCGGTTCTTTATGATACACATGTACTTACGATGACAAGAACTTACCGGTGACTAAACTTGATTAGCATGAGGAGCGGCCCTCGTATTCAAGGGACATGAGATTTCGAACTTATACTTCGTCAAGCATGTACACCATAGTTTCTTCACTTTAACCTTAATCCCCTTCAAGATGCTTATGATAGGGGCAATAAGAGCTGAAAGATATAAGTACCATAATTTTTGGAAGCTCTTTATGAAACTTGAATCTCTGCTTCCTTCTATGAAGACCTTTCTTCCACTTATATATTGAGTCTCCACCTTCTATCTTTATGCACCTACTTTGAGAGCATAGTGGCCATTCTTAGTTCTATGTGCATTGTCCCAAGACTTGTTGATTGATGCATACCTTGATATTGCCTGTTATAAACTATTTGTATCTAGTCACTCTTATAAACTTTGAAGGTGTCCTATGCATTTATATTTGCTACTCTATGAGGGACAAGCTGAATACTACTATGCTATGTTTTCTTTATGTGAAACAAACAAACGTCTTGTAAAGCATTGTTATTCATAAATCTTTTGTTTATGCCTTTTCATGTTGCATCATAGTTTCTTTGTCTTATTGTTAGAACTTTGTCTTTCATGTTATGATTAAAGTACTATGATCCTAGCTTCGAATGTTTTACAAATACTTTGATCAAGTTTATGATGGTGCATGTCACCTCAAAAATTATTCTTTCTTTTTATCACTTACCTACTCAAGGACAAGCAGGAGTTAAGCTTGGGGATGTTGATACATTGCAAATGTATCTATAATTTTTGATGTTCCATGCTTGGTTTTATCTACTTTCTTGTGTTTTGTCCACACTTTGGAGTACTTTTCATATGATTTCTTGGACTAACCTATTAACAAGAGCCACAGTGCCAGCTGCCTGTTTTCTGCTGTTTTTGGTTCCAGGAAAGTCAGAAAATGAATATTCTCGGAATTGGACGGGACAAAAGCCAAAGTCACTATTTTACCGGGGGACACCTGGAGCCAGAATACGAGACGGAGAAGGGCTAGAGGGCGGCCACACCACATGGCCATGCGGCCAGGCCTGGCCCGCGCCGGGGGGTGGTGTGCCCAGCCCAGGCACCCCCTCGGCCTCTCCTTCCGCCTATATATTGCCTCTGATACGGAAACCCTAAGGAACCCGATCAAAAATCCACGAAAGAGTCTGTAGCCGCCGTCAACTCCATCCCTAAATTGGGAGGGATCTGAAGCTCTTCCCAGCACCTCATCGCAAGTTGGGACAAAGTTTTGTGGTTGTGTTGTGTAGGTCTCCACGTTGCTACTAGCACTGGTAGTGCGCCCTGCCAAGGCTCAGCTAGCAACACCTTTGGGGTGTTTCCTTGCTCCTACTGGTTGGATTAAACCTTGGTTTTATAACTGAGGAAAACTTGCTGATGTTCATCATACCTTCCTCTTAGGGTTCTCCAACGAGCTTGTTAATACACGAGCCATCAGAGGCCGCTGGCGAGCGGTACATGGCCGAGCTCCATCGAAAAAATCCCGGTCATGTCGTTGCGGAGGCCGCGTGCTACGAGGAGTACGCCGCATGTCACGGCCTCGCCTCTTCCTCCTTGGCGGCAGGGCCTTCTTCCTCCTCGACGACAGCAAGGCATTCTTCCTGTGGGACGACGGCTGCGTGTTCCTCGGCGCCGGCACATGAAGTCATCGACCTTGCCGACAACGACACTGACTCCAACAACAGCTTCGACACGTGGCTTGATAGCCTCGGAGGTCGGTAGGTGAACACCAACGCCGGCCACCGATTCTCGGCGGCGTAGCTAGGGTTTTTGTGATGGCCACCGATGCCAACGACCATCCTACGGTTAGCATCTATGTATGAACTATGCAATGTGTTTGAATCCTAAGTATGAACTAAGTGTTTTAGTTTGATTTTGGTGTGTTTTCGGTTTATTGCAATGTGTTTGTTAAAATGCCTAGTAGAAGATTGAAATATAGGAGTGCAAATTTAGAGGATCAATTCCGGCAAAGTTTAGAGGAGCAAATTTTTTTCTCCTTGGTAAACAGTACGCCGAAAATCGGCTCTAACATTTAGAGGATCGGTAAGAGATCCTCTAATGCAGTCAGCCAGCACCAGCACCAGAGAGGTACACGTGTTCTTTTTATCTGAGGGAGAGGTACACATGGTTAGTCCCCCAGGGGTAATTTTAAATTTTCAACCGTGATGAGGCGCTAACTCGCGTACGTCCCGAGCCGACCCCCGGGCGATAAACAATGTAATCTGATCGGTAATCGATCCATTCATGTCAATCTTGCCGCGGCCCCATAATTCACTCACTAAGTCGCTAGTGCACGTCCCTGCCTAACACACGAACACCTGCAGTGCTCGCCTGCCGCACCTCCGTCACGCTCCACCGTGCGGCTGCTGCAGCTACTAATCCTACATGCATGCACCACATGCAGGTTGAATCGTCGCAACATGCATCGCCGAAACGTGCATTGCATCAAGGAGAGGTTGCGCTTAAATTAGGTAGGTGCTCCACTACGTACCACTTGGGTTTCGTCGGAACAGAAAAAACAGCAACACGATAGGAGGCGTGCCAGCGCCAAGTGCGGCTCCACTAGCTACACAAGTTCAGCATAGTATTACAGGAGTAGTACACGTTTAGTCAGCTGCTTAATTTTTTTTTCATAGAGACAAAACTAAAAAGACAGCAAAACGCAAGCTTTTGTGCAAATGACCACCGGCCAAGAAAGAAAACAATCTAAACCGAAAAAACCTTTGAGCTTGACGCCGACGCCCGTCACCTGCCTCTGGCACCACCATAGCAGTCACCAAATGAAAGAATGACGGATCACCTCCTCACCCGAGCTCGATGCGGCTCCATCGCTGACATGCAGCTTTGCGGACCTCCAAAGTGGCTCACCCAAGGTGAAACCATTGTCGTTGAACGAAGCAGACCGGGGGCAACACCCCGGATACGCCATCGAGTTCCAGATCTAGCACCCCCGCACGACTAAGACGTCGAAGGAGGAAGCCACACCTGCCATCCACGAACCACATACCCAGCACACGATCCACCATCTTCCAGATGCCGTCGATGCAGATCACAATCTGCATCTGCTCCTAGACTACCTCCCAGGTTCTGCGCCGGCGCTGGAGCAAACGCCGCCGCAGCGGCGGAGCCTGAGGACACAAATACACCGCGAGGATGGCGCCACCGCCACACCAGCCTTGCTTAGATAGACTGATCTCCAAATCCATCGGGGAAGGATAAGAAAATTTATTTAGCGCCGCCATCTTCATCCCCGGAGCCAAAACGATGAGCAGTCTAAAAACAAATCTATTTTAGACTAAAACTATCCACACGCGTGGATCCGACGACCCTCCTCACTACCGACGATCGGGGAGCCGCCGGAGGCCGGCGTCGGAAGGCGAGTGCCCTAGGGCAAAGGTCTCTTTTTTATTTCTCTCCCTGGCGGCGCGCGTGAGGGAAAAGACTGTTATGCCTTAGCGTGTTAGTCAGCTGCTTAATTAGCCATGCACACATGCAGTAAAAGTGCATATATAATCCGCATACGTAGATCTTCAGAATGTAAAATAGTATAATGTGGATAGACTATGCATGCTGACGACGACAGACCACCGAGCCGCCCATTTACTCGGAGACTAGTCAAAGGGGATATTCATAATTATACTGTCACAGTGAGTGCCACTGATCACTTTGTAAACCGTCTATATAAACACTGCAATAAGCAAGGAGAGATCAGACCAGCACGTAGAGTACGTACAAATATCGATCCAGAGATACAGTCACTCCCATCAGATCAGAGATATGGAGTCTCGCAGGGATCACCGTGCCAGCAGCCGCTTGCTGATCGGAGCCGTGGTGCTGCTGTGCCTGTGCGCCGTGGCGAGCGGCCAGCTGAGCTGCAACTTCTACAAAGCCAGCTGCCCCAACCTGGACAGCATCGTCCAGGCGCGCGTGTCCGCCGCGATGAAGGCGGAGGCCCGGATGGGCGCCTCCCTGCTCAGGCTCCACTTCCACGACTGCTTCGTCAACGTACGTACCAGAAACTGACCTTGTGGCATTTTTATTAGACTCCGAACAGCATGTCGGGTATGCTGAAACTGACTTCGCCACGCGTACATGTGCGTGCGTGCATGCAGGGCTGTGACGGTTCGATCCTACTGGACGGGCCCGACAGCGAGAAGCTGGCGCTACCGAACCTCAACTCGGTGAGGGGCTACGAAGTCATCGACGCCATCAAGGCCGACCTCGAGACGGCTTGCCCGGGGGTCGTCTCCTGCGCCGACGTCGTCGCCTACGCGGCCAAATACGGCGTACTCCTTGTACGTTTCTTTCCTCTCCTTAGCTCGCCACTAGAATTCAGCACTCAGCAGCCAGCACTAAGTTTAAGCATGTTGACATGTTCAGAGCGGGGGACCTGACTACGATGTCCGTCTGGGGAGAAAGGACGGGCCGGTGGCGAACCAGAGCGGAGCCAACAGCAACCTGCCGTCGCCGTTCAACTCCATCAGCGTAATCACACAGAAATTCAAGGACGTCGGTCTCAATACAAAGGACGTGGTGGTCCTGTCGGGCGCGCACACGATCGGGCGGTCCCGGTGCGTGCTGTTCCGCAGCCGGCTAGCCAACTTCTCGGCGACCGACTCCGTGGACCCGACGCTGGACTCGGCGCTGGCGTCCAGCCTGCAGCAGCTGTGCAGCGGCGGCGACGGCAACCAGACCGCGGACCTGGACGCCGGCTCCGCGGACGCCTTCGACAACCACTACTACAAGAACCTGCTCGCCAACAAGGGCCTCCTCTCCTCCGACCAGGGCCTCTTCTCCAGCCCCGACGGCGTCAACGCCACCAGGGCACTCGTGCAGGCCTACAGCGCCAACAGCCAGCGCTTCCTCTACGACTTCGGCGTCTCCATGGTCAGGATGGGCAACATACCCGCGCTCAACGCCTCCGCCGGACAGATCCGCACGAAATGCAGCGCCGTCAACTGATCATGCATGATGCGTCGCTGCTTTGATCTGCTCCCTGCTTCTGCATGCATGCACCCGGCCCCTTTTCTTGTTTGTGTCTTGGATGTGTGTGTACGCTCCTGTGAAATTGTCCTCTCGTGTTGTGCTCGCTGTTGAGTTTCGTTTGAGAAATTCCAAAAAACCACCACATTTCAGTGTGAAATACGCAAAACCATCGGTAATACATGAAATTGCAAAAATCCACCGGTTTTGCGGAGATTCGTTCCAATGTGCACTGATTCTCGTTTTTACCCAGCTTAACACCATTTCTGACATCGGGCCCCATTGTCAGGCTGATGTGTCACGCTGAATCGGTCAAACCGTCAAAGGAAGAGACATAACTTAAGGTAGGGTTTTTTTGTAAATTTTTCTATTTTATTTTTTCCTTTTCTTCTGTTCATCTTCGCCTATGGCCACTCTTCCCGTCCCCGGCCGTCGGCGCCGTCCTGGTGAAGCAGGGGAAGTCCAAGGAGGCCGCCGGGCTTGAAGAGGAACAAGACGTGCCCCTGTCCCCCCGTCTCCAGCAGCTCCATCTCCTGCTCGCCGGCGCCCCTGGCCACGGTCACGGCCTCCGAGTACACGCAGCCACGCCATCTGAGGAAGCCGCCTTCTGTCGTGCACACCATGACCCTGTCGCACGCTCGAGTCTCCAGCCCTGGCGCGTCGAGAGCCATGGGGTTCATCCGAGGGTCGTCTGCCCCGCACGTGCCGGGGTACGCGAACATCCACAACCCTGCCCCGTGGGCGCGTCCCGCAGAGTCGCGCGTCTCCTCGCCCACGGCCTCTGAGCCCCGGAACCAGGGGTGGATCACCAAGGGCGCGCGACGCCCGGCTGGATGGCGACGTGGTAATAGGCGTTGCCGCCGGTGTTGTCCCCGGCCACGAAGACGCGGCCCAGGTCGCCGCGCGCCGAGATCCAGGGGTCCGCCGCCAAGAGGACCCAGCGTAGGGCGGCGAGGCAGTCGTCGTAGGCGGAGGTGAGGTCGTTGAGGAGGCGACCGGAGTGGGAAGGGGCGGCGCACCGGCGGCCGGAGTGGGGAGGGGTGGCGCCGGAGTGGGGAGGGATGGGGAGGTCGGCCGGAGTGGGGAGGGATGTGGAGGACGGCCTGTAGGAAGCAGGTGGTGATGGGATTGGGAATAAGATCAAAGGAAAAAAGAAAAAAATTAATTACTGGCTAGTGGGTCCCACAAAAAGTTTACAAATAAACCCAAAGTAGATATGTTCGAGCTTTGCCTTGCCACGTTAGCACTGATAGTGGGCCCATCTGCCAGAAATTGTGTTAACCGGCCTCAATTTCACAATCAGTGCACATTGAAACGAATCTCCGCAAAACCGGTGGATTTTTGCACTGGTTTTGCGTATTTTACACTGAAATGTGGTGGTTTTTTGGAATTTTTCTTCTTTTCGTTTAGGATGCAAAGTTGCTCGTCCTCTGAATTTGCAGCTGCATCGTCGCAGTTGGTGGGATGGGACAATCTGAGTGGTACACTACCTATCAAGGCTCTCCAATATACTACTTATGTAGCACGCAGAATTAATAAAAGAATAATCTGTAGCTGCCGCTGCGATTTGATCAGTAGGTGTGTCGTTCAGTTCAAGTCTTGAACATCGCTGCATCTGCTCCCTGCTTCTGCATGCATGCACCCGCCCTTTTCATGTTCCTGTCGTTCTGTGCGCTGTTGAGTATAAGCTACTAGTACTAGCTAGTTAGGATGCAAAGTTGCTCGTCCTCTGAATTTGCAGCTGCCTCACAGTCTGTATGTGTACTTGTGTGTCAGTGCTTCTGAAGATGACAGTACTTATGTACACTGTAGGTTCAGGTGCAAACCAACTATACCCAGGGCCAGTGCAAATGTGCAATCGTCATAACAGGCACCGAACTAGCACAAACTTTTAAGACATTACTGGCGTGATTGGTAGACCCGGGCCAAATTTTGAGCTTCCTAGGCCAGACCCTCGAGAAACATGGCGATATAAAAACAACATTAGGGTCATGTTTGTGCATTTTGCTTGGTACCCGGCTATCGTTTGCAGTGCAGGTGTCATTTTGATTGGCTGGCTGCATCTAGTTGAGTACCTCACCAACAACCACATTAGAAATGAAATGAATACATGGATTCATTTCATTTATATTATGATTCCTAAAACACCCACATGTTTGGTTGACACCGGAATTTGCAAATGACGGGTCTGAGAAAGAAATTGGATTTACACATGGGGATATTTCGATGGATTTGCCAAATGAAATGATAGCTCAATTTCGTGCCAACCAAACAGCATAGGGATGAAATTGCAAAATGAATTCCAGGATTCCAAGCCCAAATGATGGATACCAAACGACCTCGGCTAAACACACTTATCTCCCGCCACCACAACTCGCAGCCATACGCGATAGCGCCGCGGAGACGGCTGGGAAGTAGAACATAGCCATCTAATGGTGCCGTTGTGGGAGCACTGTGCCCCGTAGCGTGCCGCCGCGGCGATCCGATTCATGGAGTGAGCGTCGGCGTAGATGCTCACGGTACAAACTCGAAGTCGACCTCGGCGCCGAGCCAAAACCGGTTGTTCTCAGCTTCCCGGTCGTCGGTTCAGTACTCACTCTTGTGGTTGCAATCTCTCACTCTCTTTGTGTATGAACAAGAACAAAGCAATGAACAAGGCCGCTTATGAACCAAACAATGAACCTGAACCTGAACTAAGCAATCTGCATACACGTACGTGAAATGGAGAATCGTCTATGATCACTGAATTGTTTGTGTATGGCATGGAACGGTACTTGGGCTCGTACCGGTTACGTGTTAATATATAGGTCCAGAGGACACGGGTGTACATGGTATTGGGGGATATCCGTACACAAGACATACGGTATACAAAAGACTAGGGGAAAATCCTATACATGGTATTGGGGGATATCCGGACACAGGACATACGGTATACAAAAGACAAGGGGAAAATCCTATACATCATCTAACACACCCCCTTAATCTGAACCTTTTGAAAGGTTGAGATTACGCTTAAACTCATCTAACTTCTTGACTGGTAGAGCTTTTGTGAAACCATCTGCAACCTGATCTTTGTTTGAAATAAACCTGATATCCAGCAAGTTATCCGCAACTCTTTCTCTCACAAAATGAAAGTCAATTTTAATGTGTTTAGTACGAGCGTGAAACACAGGATTTGCGGACAAGTATGTAGCACCCAGGTTGTCACACCAAAGACATGGCTTCTCCTTTAACTTCACTCCTAATTCACCAAGAAGAGCTTCAACCCATATCAATTCAGTTGTACCATTTGCCAAGGCTTTATATTCGGCCTCAGTACTAGATCTAGACATTGTGGCATGTTTTCTGGCACTCCAAGAGACCAAGTTTGGTCCAACAAATATAGCAAACCCACCAGTGGATCGCCTGTCATCAAGAGAGCCTGCCCAATCTGCATCTGAGAAGGCACTAAGGAGTGTAGAGTGAGACTTTGTAAATGTAATTCCAACATGCAGGGTATCTTTCACATATCTAAGAATGTGTTTTGCTGTTGTCCAATGTTCTGTAGTTGGGGCATGGAGGTGTAGGGGTTCGCGTATGAAAACAATAAAATTTTACCCTATGCCCCTGAACCCATGATGCTGCTGTTGGGGATATACTTTTTGGGTATCCTCACTATGCCTCACTGACCAGAGTGGCCCACTTCGGTTAGAGCTTTGCTTCACGGGCGGCCCAGTTAGGGAGAAGAGACGGAGTCCAGTCCAGCTACGGGAAGGCCCAGAAGACTTACCGACATAGGCATGTTATGTTACTTGTAGTTTAAGATGTATTCTGTAACCGACTCTTAGTCGTAGCCGGACAGGTCACTCCTGTAAAGCCTAAGCCGGATATCTATATAAGCCGTCCTAGGGTAAGCCGTTAGGGCACCCTATACAATAGTCTACAATCTCAACTCGCACAGGCGAAAACCCTTGTAACCCATATTCCGGCTCTGCCGTATTACTAGATTGCTAGCAGGAGTACGATTCGTCCAAAGCTGGCGGATTCGAACCTGGGTAAACTTGTGTGCTCACCGTCCCGGAATACCGTACGTCTCACACCCCTCTCTTCCACACGCCTCGAGGACCCCTCATGGTACTTGTCATCAATCCAATGACAGTTGGCGCCCACCGTGGGGTAAGTGAGCTTCAGATCTACGTTCCGAGCGGAATCTGCAAGAATCGGAATCAGCGAGACCATCGTTGTCGATCGCGTCCTCTACGCTAGCGACGTACTTCTCATCGTTCTCGACGAGACCTGGATTCCGGCTAGGGAGGCTGTGACTGCCTACACCATCATGTCTTTTGGTAAGATCAATGTGTACATCGGTTTTGCTGAACCTGCCTCACCCACCCCAGCGGTGATGATAGAGGCAGAAGAAATCTCTAGGTCCACTTTGTCTGCGGAGGCGGCAGAGTTCTAGATCTCAGAAAACCCTAATCCCACCCAACCTGCACTAGTTGCGGAGATAGTGGAGAAAGCTGAACCTGAAGCAGATCTTGCGGTGCAAGTCGTATCTGGAGTGGATCTCCCTACCAAGGCCGAATCCCGGATCAATCTACCCGCTGAGGTCGAAATCCAGGAGGAGCAAGACAACAACCTTGGTTCTGGCTCTGCTAACGCCGGGATAGACCAACCTTTCCTGAGGCATACATTGAGGCGCATGATGATGCAAGGCGCAAACATGGATGAGGTTCTCGAGACCATCAGGATTTTTGAGGAAGACCACGAGGAAAGCCGCAACTACCTCAGGACGCACGCATCGCACTTTGTCGGGTATGTTGGATCTGGATCCGGCTCTGTCGATGCTGGAGACAATGAAGACTCGGTGCTAGAGGCGATCGGGACAAACACCGACTTACCGGCATCTTCAGATGACTCGATGACATCGGCGGATTTCTGAAAGTTCTCTGCGGAATATGAAGAGGAGTTCAACTCCAAAGCTGCAGAAGAAGGAGAAGCCATGGATGAAGGATCCGGAGAAAACTCTCCCAAAGCATAGGATGACATGGATCTCGGAGATAATCCCGACGTCCAGATGTCCGAAAGTACCGCTCAGAGCATGACTCTGGCAAACGGACCCAAAGCCGTCTTTGCTACTGATACATTGCAAATGTATCTATAATTTTGATGTTCCATGCTTGGTTTTATCCACTTTCTTGTGTTTTGTTCCAACTTTGGAGTACTTTTATTATGATTTCTTGGACTAACCTATTAACAAGAGCCACAGTGCCAGCTGCCTGTTTTCTGCTGTTTTTGGTTCCAGGAAAGTCAGAAAATGAATATTCTCGGAATTGGACGGGACAAAAGCCAAAGTGCCTATTTTTCCCGAAGGGATCAAGTGCCAGAATACGAGACGGAGAAGGGCTGGGGGCCGGCCACACCACCTGGCCGCGCGGCCAGGCCTGGCCCGCGCCAGGGGGTGGTCTGGCCGACCCTAGCACCCCCTCGGCCTCTCCTTCCGCCTATAAGTTGGCCTCGGGACGAAAACCCTAAGTACCCAATCAAAAATCCACAAAAGAGTCTGTAGCCGCCATCATCTCTGTCCCTAGATCGGGGGGAATCTAAAGCTCTTCCCAGCACCCTGCCGGAGAGGGGAATTCACCCTGCATGCCTTCTTCATCACCATGCAAGCCTCCGGTGTGATGCATGAGTAGTTCATCCTTGGACTACGGATCCATGTAGTAGCTAGATGGCTGGTTTCTCGTCCTTTGTGCTTTCATGTTTAGATCTTGTGAGCTCCGTTCATGATCAAGATCATCTATTTGTAATTCATACATGTTGTGTTTGCGGGGATCCGATGGATATTGAGATGCTATTTCAGATTGATTATTGATTATATCATGTCTTTGTTATTTGAGATCTTGCATGCTTTCCGTTGTTAGTAGCTATCTTGGCCAAGTAGATGCTAGCAACTCCAAGAGTTAGTATTTATGCTCGATAGTGGGTTCATGCATCTGGTAATCTAGGGAAGTGACAGAAATCTCTAAGGTACTAGATGTGCTGTTGCTACTAGGGAGAAAACAACAATCCTTTGTTCATAGAATAATCGTATTGTTTACTTTATACGTAGTTCGTAAAGCAATAATCTCTTGCTTGCAACTTAATACTGGAGGGGGTTCGGATGATAACCTGGAGGTGGATTATTAGTCATAGATGCAGTTGGATGGTGGTCTATGTATTATGTTGTAATGCCCAATTAAGTCTCAGAGGAGTCAAGATGATTAGCATATGCATGTATTGCTTTCTCGGTGTTTGTCAATTGCCCCGCTGTAATTTGTTCACCCAGCATGTTATTTATCTAAGGAGAGCCACCTCTAGTGAAGTATGGATCTCGGTCCTTTTTCTTTATATAAAATCTATAAAAAAATTCTGCTTTGTGTTTACTTTATGCAAACTTTTACTTCTTTCCATTCGATACATTTAATCCTTTGTTTTCCGCAAAACACGGTGAGATTGACAACCTCATCGCAAGTTGGGGACAAAGTTTTGTGGTTGTGTTATGTAGGTCTCCATGTTGCTACTAGCACCAGTAGTGCGCCCTGCCAAAGCTCAAGTAGTAACACCTTTGGGGTGTTTCCTTGCTCCTACTGGTTCGATTAAACCTTGGTTTCATAACTGAGGGAAGACTTGCTACTGTATTCATCGTACCTTCCTCTTGGGGTTCCCAACGAGCTCTACGTCGAAAGTCGAGCGCATCAAGGTTTTTTCTGGCGCCGTTGCCAGGGAGTCAAGGACATCTTCACAAGGGGAGTCCCTCATAACCAATCTCTTTACTTTGTTATTTTTGTTTTGCTTTGTTTTCTTTTTTGCTTTGTTTGCTTGTTTTGTTCTTCAAAAATCCAAAAAAATAGTTTAACTTGTTTTGCTTTCTTATTTGAAAACCAAAAAAAAAGTCTCCTTTAGTTGTCACCTCTTCCTTAGCTCACCATTTTGATCCCCAAGTTCACCCTGAAAGACCATCCAATTGGTAGTGGTTCTATAATTGGGAAAGATAATATTGAAGAATTCTTTAATCATGTTAGCAAACATGAAGATACTGAGGATAGATCCCTTGTAGAACTTGCTCCAAATTATGAGATTGCTGCAGCTTCTTTAATTCACATGTTAGAAGCTAGGTTTGTTAACCTCAACCCCTTAATGCAAGTAATGTTTCTTAAGCTTAAAGAAATTGAGGATCCTGAAAAGAGGATTTTATTTTAGAAACTTTGTTTAAGGAGTTCTATGATGTTGCCAAAGAAGCTAGAAAAGTTTTTGAACGTTTCAATATGCTAGGCTCATGTGTAGATGTTGTTGGTACGTGAGAAAAGATGAACAAAACCGAACCTAATGGGGAGGAACCTAAGATACCAATACCCTTTAAACTAGTAGCAATACATGATGCCATAGAAAAGAATCTTGATTGGATTGTTCCTGCACCCTTTTGATGAGAATAGTGAACCTAAGAGCATTGAGAGAGGATCCTATGGAACTTATTTGGATGATATACCTTGCCTTGTTGAAAATATTTCTAGTATTGATCTTAATGCTTCTTCATTTGAGAACACTTGATTCTTTCTTTGCTTCTTATGCCTAACTTAAAGGCGTTAAAGAAAAGTACTTGTTGGGAGATAACCCAAGAGTTTTAGTTGAGTCTTGTAAGTTATTACCTCTATAATAACCTCTGCTTATCCTTTTTATTTGCTTTTTGTGCCAAGAGTAACCTCTAATGAGAGTGAAATAATGATTGGGAAAGGTGCTGTCCCGAAACAGATTTCTATGCTTCACCGTAAAAATTACTGAGAGAGTTCTGTACGTCGGATTGAGCTGTAATGTTTTGTACTTCTGCCCCAGGTTGTTATATAACTTTCGTTAGTTCAACACTTTTCGATTTGAGCAACATAAGGTCTTCTAAAAAATTCGTATTTACCTGCTGGTCTGTTTTGACAGATTTCTGCCATTTTTTGCATTTGCTTCTTGTTAGTTCCTTCTTGAGTTCCTTTGAGAAATTGAGCTTTTTGAGGGAATTTCTACAGTAGCTAGTGTTTTAATGGAATTTTATTTGGTGTTAGAACTGAACCTTGAGACTTATTTATCTTAAGTGCACTAATGTTGCTAATAAGATTGTGTGAAGTTTTGTATGAAGGAAAAAATTTCAGGTGTATGGAAGGAATGAGTAACGAGATGAAGGATGGACTAAAGCTCAAGCTTGGGGATGTCACGCTTGTCACCCCAAGAAATATCCAATAAGTACAAGCGTCAAAGCTTGGGGATGCCCAAGGCATCCCCTTCTTCATCAATAAAAAATCCAGGTTTCTTCCAAACGCTTCATTTTTATGGTTTCATGCACAGTTGTGTTTTTCTTGGAGCGTATTCTTTTTCGTTTTGGTTTTCGTCTGCTTAGTTTCCTGAATAAATTGGTTGGACTCCCTCTTTCATACTTTGGTTTGCAAATAGTTTGGTTTGGTTTGGAAAAGAGTAGGAAAGTTCATGCTTTTGTGGTAAAAAGAGCTCGTTTTTGACTGTGGCCTATGCTTTGTCATGCCATGCTTGATATTGTTTTGGCTTTATGCTTAGTATTCTTTGCTGTAGCATGACTTGTTATAAACAATTGAGATTTCTTAATGTGCCTTGGATGAATCATGCGTTGTTTTAGCATGATAAGCATAGTATAGTGGTATTCTCCTTTGATGCTTTATTTGGGTTGACTTGGCACATGCTCACACCATGTATGACTATCCCAAGTCACCATAGCCTTTATGATCCTTTAGTTTTCAACGTGTAGTATCACTTTATGCTTTGATCAATGATGTTTTGTCGCTCTGCATGATTATGGCCATTATTGCTCTCTTAGTTTGTCGCTCCCAGTCTTTTGCTAGCCTCCACAACAAAGTATGAGTTCCACTCATGCATCCAACTCCCTAAACCAAGTTATTCCAAAGAGTCCACCATACCTACCTACTAGCTTATGCTATTCCAAGTATATTCATGCTTTTGTTTACCTTCCACTTGTTATGAGAAAACCAGTGATTAAAGCTCTCACAAACTTGATGGCACACTTTACTTTATTTGCCCTTAATAAACTTGAACCATTGTGTCTTCTATGTTGTATATGCTTGCACTTATTTGTTGGGAATTAGCAGAACCATGCTTTCATGGGGAACGCTTTCAACATTGCACTTGGTACTTGTACCTAGTTGATATCATGATCTTTTGTATATGGATGTCATCGGTGTGAAATGAAAGGGGAGCTTGTAAGTCCATGGAGTTATGTATATGTGTTAGAGAAACGCCTGGGTCGCTGGTCTAATCCATGCTGACATGGTGGAAACCTGCAGCATAACCATAATTAGTTGTCTATGAAGCATTCTTCTTATAAAAAAAGAGTCCTATATTGAGAAAAAAAAGAGAAAAAGAGAAAAAAAGGAGATACTATGAAAAGAGGAAAGAGAGAAAAAAGCACCATATTCCCATGGTAAATAAGAAGAATGCTGAGATGCTCGTTGTCTGCTTGCCTTGTCATTTTGATATGGGGATTCTTTCGTATCATCGGGCAAGGGGTACCCCGTTGGCGGTTCTCAATGATACCCATGTACTTACGATGACAAGAACTTACCGGTGACTAAACTTGAGTAGCATGAGGAGCGGCCCTCGTATACAAGGGACATGAGATTTCTGACTTATACTTCGTCAAGCATGTACACCATAGTTTGTTCACTTTAACCTTAATCACTTCAAGATGCTTATGATAGGGGCAATGAGAGATGAAAGCTATAAGTACCATAATTTTTGAAAGCTCTTTATAAGACTTGAATCCCTACTTCCTTTTACAAGGGCCTTTTTTCCACCATTATATTGAGTCTCCACCTTCTATCTTTATGCACCTACTTTGAGAGCATAGTGGCCATTCTTAGTTCTATGTGCATTGTCCCAAGACTAGTTGATTGATGCATAACTTGATATTTCTTGTTTGAAACTATTGTATCTAGTCACTCTTATGAACTTTGAAGGTGTCCTATGCATTTATATTTGCTACTCTATTGAGGGACCAGCTGAATGCTATTATGCTATGTTATCTTTATGTGAAACAAAAAAACGTCTTGCAAAGCATTGTTATTCGTGAATCTTTTGTTTGTGCCTTTTCATGTTGCATCATAGTCTCTTTGCTTATTGCTAGAACTTTGTCTTTCATGTTATGATTGAAGTACTATGATCCCCGCTTTGAATGTTTTGCAAATACTTTGATCAAGTCTTTGATGGTGCATGTCACCTCAAAAATTCTTTCATTTTATCACTTACCTATGCGAGAACGAGCAGGAGTTAAGCTTGGGGATGTTGATACATTGCAAATGTATCTATAATTTTTGATGTTCCATGCTTGGTTTTATCCACTTTCTTGTGTTTTGTTCCAACTTTGGAGTACTTTTATTATGATTTCTTGGACTAACCTATTAACAAGAGTCACAGTGCCAGCTGCCTGTTTTCTGCTGTTTTTGGTTCCAGGAAAGTCAGAAAATGAATATTCTTGGAATTGGACAGGACAAAAGCCAAAGTGCCTATTTTTCCGGAAGGGATCAAGTGCCAGAATACGAGACGGAGAAGGGCTAGGGGCCGGCCACACCACCTGGCCGCGCGGCCAGGCCTAGCCCACGCCAGGGGGTGGTCTAGCCGACCCCAGCACCCCCTCGGCCTCTCCTTCCGCCAATAAGTTGCCCTCGGGACGAAAACCCTAAGTACCCGATCAAAAATCCACGAAAGAGTCTGTAGCCGCCGTCATCTCTGTCCCTAGATCGGGGGGGGGGGGGTCTGAAGCTCTTCCCGACACCCTGCCGGAGAGGGGAATTCACCTTGGAGGCCTTCTTCATCACCATGCAAGCCTCCGGTGTGATGTGTGAGTAGTTCATCCTTGGACTACGGATCCATGTAGTAGCTAGATGGCTTGTTTCTCCTCCTTTGTGCTTTCATGTTTAGATCTTGTGAGCTCCGTTCATTATCAAGATCATCTATTTGTAATTCATACATGTTGTGTTTGCGGGGATCCGATGGATATTGAGATGCTATTTCAGATTGATTATTGATTCTATCATGTCTTTGTTATTTGAGATCTTGCATGCTTTCCATTGTTAGTAGCTATCTTGGCCAAGTAGATGCTAGCAACTCCAAGAGTTAGTATTTATGCTCGATATTGGGTTCATGCCTCTGGTAATCTGGGGAAGTGACAGAAATCTCTAAGGTACTAGATGTGTTGTTGGTACTAGGGAGAAAACAACAATCCTTTGTTCATAGAACAATCGTATTGTTTACTTTATACGCAGTTCGTAAAGCAATAATCTGTTGCTTGCAACTTAACTGGAGGGGGTTCGGATGATAACCTGGAGGTGGATTATTAGTCATAGATGCAGTTGGATGGTGGTCTATGTATTATGTTGTAATGCCCAATCAAGTCTCAGAGGAGTCAAGATGATTAGTATATGCATGTATTGCTTTCTCGGTGTTTGTCAATTGCCCCACTATAATTTGTTCACCCAGCATGTTATCTATCTAAGGAGAGCCACCTCTAGTGAACTATGGATCCCGGTCCTTTTCTTTTACATACAATCTATAAACTGTTTACTATTTTGTGTTTACTTTTTGCAAACTATTACTTCCTTCCATTCGATACGTTTAATCCTTTGTTTCCAGCAAAACACGGTGAGATTGACAACCTCATCGCAAGTTGGGGACGAAGTTCTGTGGTTGTGTTGTGCAGGTCTCCATGTTGCTACTAGCACCGGTAGTGCGCCCTGCCAAGGCTCAGCTAGCAACACCTTTGGGGTGTTTCCCTTCTCCTACTGGTTCGATTAAACCTTGGTTTCATAACTAAGGGAAGACTTGCTGCTGTATTCATCATACCTTCCTCTTGGAGTTCCCGACGAGCTCTACGCCGAAAGTCGAGCGCATCAGCTACCGGTGCTGCCAAGAAGGCAAAGAGGAAGTGATTGCTGAGGAATATGAGGAACAATAGGATGGATCACTTATCCCAGAAGAGCCCAAAGAAGCTTCGGTGGATGGACACGTGGTCACTGCAGGTGCTGGTAAACTCATCGATGCTGCATTAACTACACCTATCCCTACAGCTGCAGAACTTACTGTTGAAGAGGTAGAGGAAAGGGCTCAGGCCCTAGAAGCGCGTCGCCAAGTACTCCTAGATGAAGCCAATAACATCGAGGAAGACAATAAGTGCATAGCTACCACGGAGAAGTATATCTCTCTACTGCATCAGAAGACCCGGAAACGGCACACATGTGACAATCAATTTCCGGAATTCCACAAGGTTGTCTTTGAGGGAGACCCATGGATGCCTCGACTCGACAGCAAGGGAGATATGGTGTACCCAACACTAGTACAAAACACTGCCACAGCTCGAGATATCCTGGCAAATAATCCAGGCCCAGAACAAGTCCGGTTGGGCATAAAGCTACTCACCAAGGGTCTAGAGCAACAGAAGGTCGCGAAATCTAGAAGTGGAAAACTGGTCTCTCAGTCTGACCAATGTCGCACGGATCCGGCCTAGAATGACGTAAGACCTCAACGGGTTCTGGAACAACATCACCATTTTGACCGTCGGGAAGACAACTAGATCAAAAGCCCCCCAAATGAATAGGAGAGGAAGTGAAGATCTCTTCGGTGAAGATGTAGATCAAGGCCCCCTCCTTAAATTCCCCAAAGGACAAGTGAAATGGATCGTATGGGCACCTAGAGAGGGGGGGGGGGTGAATAGGTGCTAATTCAAATTTTAATGCCTTTTCAATTTTAGGCTTGACACAAAAGGTAAATTCTCTAGATATGCAATTACTAAGAATTTCCCTATATGCAAACCTAACTACTAGCGAATAAAGGCGAGTAAGAGTGAGGAACGAGGAAACCGTAGTGGAGCACACGGAGACACATGATTTGTTTTACCGCAGTTCCTTCCTTGTTAAGGGAAGTACATTTGTGTTAAAGGGGTGGACGGTACTAAGACCACCATGCCACAATAGGCCTCACCTTGTTCTCTGATGGATCTCGCCACCAAAGGCCTAATCCACCTTTCCACTATTGGGACCCTTCGAGGCGGGAATCGATGCCTTTACACAACTAGTGGGGCACAACTCCACAACCGAATTGGAGGCTCCCTTAATGACAACACACTGCCACAAGAACAAATGTTATCAATATCGAAACACTAGATCTAGATATTAACAAGAATACTAGATCGAGAAATCTCCAAGTGAATGGAGTGGAGTTGAAGCACTTGATTTGTGATGTCGATGAATGAAGTCTCCTTCTTCAATTCCCCCAAATATCAACGCCTTCGGGTGGTTGAAGTGGGAGATCTTGAATGAGAGCTTTCGCAACAGTCTAGTGCCTTTTCGAATGAATCAAGAGATCTGACAGGAGGAATGATTGGCCTTTTATACCCCCTGTCCAAACAAAGCCGTTGGAGAAGTCTGGGGCCGGATTATCTGGCCTAAGTAAGGGCTAGATTATCCGGCCTGGGGAAAATTCCGCCCCAGACTCGAATTATCCGGGGAATAATCCGCCCCCGGACATAAGGTCGCGCCGAGCCATCCTTGGTAGCTTCTCCCGGGGGGCGGATTATCCGGCCCAAGAGAAAGGCCGGATTATCTAGCTGGGGGAAAACTCTGCCCTAGCCTCGGATTATCCGGGGGGAAAATCCGCCCTAGACAGAAGCTCACACGCGACCAACTCTGGCCAGGAGGGTCAGGACGGATTATCCGGTCCTTGATGGGGGAAGATTATCCGGGCCCCCAACAACATGTTCTCTTACCTGCAGCACTTAGCACACATGAGGTACTCCATGGTATTGTTATCTAACACACAAAACACTAGAGATCATGAAATGTTCTTTCAATCTCCCCCTTTTTTTTGTGTTATATGACAATACTAGGATTTGCAAGATAACTCTAATAACAACATCATTTAGCAAATGAAAAAGACTCCCCCTCAATGTGTGCATAATAAATTTTTGCATTTGAATACAAATGCATACAAGTAGGTACAAGTCTATTTCATTGGAATAGAATCGACACATAAATGATGGGCTAGCTCAGAAAAATATCATACCACCATGAGAGAGGCGTCCTCAATATAGTATAAGAATAGCCAATGTGATAACCATTATAAACGCGTTCCACTAGAGATGGATAACCAATATAGTCAATATGATAGATCAATAATCACGAGGAAATAATCCACGAGATAATTCCAGAGCCACACATTAACATAGTCTCATACAAAGCAAATCACAAATAAGAGTTCAACGCTAAATGGGCACAAGCGAGAAAAAGACTGAAACGATAAAGTGCAAATGCTTGCGCCCTGATACGTCCAAAACGTATCTACTTTCCCAAACACTTTTGCTATTGTTTCTCCTCTATACTTGTGTGATTTGGATGCAACTAATGCGAACTGACGCTGTTTTCAGCAGAATTGCCTTGGGGTCTACTTTTTGTGCAGAAAATCAACTATCAGGAAAAATCCCGGAAAATATGCCAAAAAAATCCTATTTCACCCGAAGACTCTAGGAGCCAGTATACGAGACAGAGAAGAGCTAGGGGGTGGCCACACCACCTGGTGGCGCGGGCCAGGCCAGGCCGCGCCAGGGGGTGGTGTGGGCCCCCCATGCACCCCCTCGGCCTCTCTCTTCGCCTATAAGGAGCCTTCTGACCTAAAAACTTCGGGGGGTTCGACGTTTTTCCAAAAGGAGTTCCACTCCGCCGCCACCACCAGATTCCACGAAATAGCACCAGAAACTTCGTTCTGGCACCCTGCCGGGACGGGGAATTGGAGGAGATCATCGCCATCATCATCACCATCGCTTCTCCATCGACCATCCATGTTTCCCCCATCTATGAGTGAGTAATCCCCCGCTGTAGGCTATGGGGATGGTAGGTATTGGATGAGATCATTCATGTAATGGCATCAGATTGTTAGGGCATGGTGCCTAGTATCTTTTATTAGTGCTTTATGACTTTGTTGCGACTTGTTGTGCTTAATGCTTGTCACTAGGGCCCGAGTGCCATGATTTCAGATCTGAACTTATTATTGATTCATCATGATAGTATTGTTCCTGGTCTAATCTACAAGTTGTATACACACGTTATTGTCCGGAATCTATGGCCCCGAAGTGACAGAAATCGGGATAACCGAAAGGGAAAGGCTTTGATGTGAGGATCACATGTGTTCACGGAGTGTTAATGCTTTGCTCCGGTGCTCTATTAAAAGGAGCACCTTAATTGCTAGTAGTTCCCTAGAGGCCCCGCTGCAAACGGGTTGGCAGGACAAAAGATGTTGTGAAAGTTCTCATTGCGAGCACGTATGACTATATATGGAACACATGCCTAGGATTGTCTAGTACTTGGGTGCTTTATCTTATTTATCTACAATTGCCCTATGTTCTGATTGCTATGTGAATTGTCTTGTCCATGCAACGCCCGTCCATCCATCCCTATGCCTACCGCACTCGAATCCCACTGTTTACTGCTTTTGTCACTACTGTCTTTGCTTTACTACTGCTGTTACTTTGCTATTCCTACTACACAACTGTTGCTACTGATAAACTGCTGTGAGCAAGATTGTTTCCAGGTGCAGCTGAACTGACAACTCAGTTGTTAAGGCTTATAAATATTCTTTGGCTCCCCTTGTGTCGAATCAATAAATTGGGTTTCACTTCCCTCGAAAATACAGCGATACACTCCCTATACTTGTGGGTCATCACGCCCGACCCATGCAAATCCACGAATACCTAATAGAACTACTTATCTTCCTTTGGCATCGAAACGCTAAAAAGAAAGAAGAGCGATGCTAGCGTCCAAAATGATCACTCGGAGTCCTCATCGTCTTCCTTGTCCCCGTCCTCGTCTCCATCATCATACTCCTCGGTGTCTTCCCCTTCCTCATCAGCAGTGGACTCCCTTGCCGGGGTAGGAAACAGGTGACGCTCAAGCTCTCCATAGTTGAGTCCAGACGAAGAATTCCACTGAGCATATGGGGTGGGAGCGGTAGGAGCAGGAGGAGCACCGGATGCCCCGGACACATGGTGGAGAATGAGCTGCTGAGTGTGGGCCATCTCGTGGCGCTACTTATACGCCGCATACTTCCCCTTGCGTGTGTCCACCCCCATGCACAAGATGTTCCGCTGGAACCAATTCTGCTGTTTCACCTCACGAGCAATAGGAGGCACATGGGGGCCTACGGGCACTGGCATGGGCATCCCTCATAAAGCCCTCAGAAGTAGAATATGGATGAGAGATCTTCCTCACCTTATTGTATATCTTCTTGGCCTTATGCACAACATCAATGTGAAACTCTCCAGTGGGAAGAAAGTGCTTGATCAACATCATAATATAAGGCACATACGGGATGGAGATCCTATTGAACGTTGCACCAGTCAACTCATGATAGATGAAGTCCATCACATCTAGCTTGTAATCAACAGATTCATCTTCACAGGAGGCAACCTCATGAGACAAGGCAAGGAACTGTACCAAGTGACCACGAATACTATCATTGTTTCCCCCACTTGGTGTGATAGAGTCACGGTAAATGCCCACCAAGCTAGCAAAAAGAGGTGAGAGACCAGCAAAAGAGCCCACAATACCATTGTCAACCGTGCAAGGAGAAAGAACATCTTTTTTGGGCTTGAGTTGAGTAATGATGCGATAGCCACTAGCACGGTCCCTGTTGCAGAAAGGATATCCAAGCACCTCAGCAAAGGTCTGAAAATCAGTTTGCATTGGAATGTCACGGGTCATCCACTTCATAGTGCGGTACTCATCGCCACAAATGACCAAAGTGGAGAAGAATTGCTTCACCACCTCGGAGTCATAGGAACACTGAAGGGTCATAAGATGGTGTAGCTCCATCCGCTCAGTCACCTCCATAGCATCAGCAAGTTGAGGCTTCTCCATAGCCTCAGCAATGATCATGGGATGCATAGGGCGAATCTTCATCAAATCATAGACATCTTCATAAATAGACTTTTGGTCAGCACACCAAAAGCGGGAGTCACTAAGTGAAAGGACACAGATGTTGCCTAGAGGGGGGTGAATAGGCGGTTTAAAATTTTTACGAGATGGGCTTAACAAAGGCGGAATAAAACTAGCGTTTACTTTTTCAAGCACAAAACCTATATATACTATGGTTCACCTATGTGCACCAACAACTTATGCTAAGTAAGACAAGGAACTATGTGATAACAAGATATAGACTTCAAGCATGAAGTCTATCACAAAGTAAGGTGCATAATTAAAAGCTCGGGTATAGAGATAACCGAGGCACGCGGAGACAATGATGTTTTACCAAGTTCCTCACAATGGAGTACGTCTCGTTTGGAGAGGGGGTGGTTTCAAACCACCAACGCCATAAAAGGCCTCCCTTGTTCTCCTATGAATCTCACCCCAACGGGATCGATCCACACTTCCACTATCGGTGCACTTGTCGGTGGCAATCCGGAACCTCTCACAAGATTGGGGCACTTCTCCACAACTCGATTGGAGGCACCCAACAAAAAAGCTTGGGGTAAAGCTCCACAACTTAATTGGAGGCCCCAAGTAATCCACAAATCTGCAATTACAAGTAAACCATCTAGGATTCCAAGAACCCAAGAGTAAAAGGCTTCTCACCTTTCACCCAATCGAATCCTCACAAGAACTCAAACCGATGCACCAAATGCAATGGCAAGAACACAAGAAGTGCTCAAGTCCTTCACTCTCAAATTCCACCAAAGCTACAAAAGCTTATGGGGGAATAAGAGAGGAAGAACAATGGAGGGAATCCACAAAAGACTCCAAGATCTAGATCCCAAGATGTTCCCCTCACTTAGAGGAGAGATTGATTGGTGGGGTTGTAGATCTAGATCTCCTTTTCCAAATCCCTCAAGAATATGCAACAATAAATGGAGGGATTGAGGGATAGCAAGCTCAAGAAGGTCAGCAATGGAGGGGAAAACTTGCAAGAAAGGTTAGGTAAACATTGGGGAAGAAGGGACCCTTATATAGGTCCTCCAAAATCTAACCGTTACAGCCCTGGAGCATGCGGGCCGGACATTCCGGCCTATTCACTCCGGACATTCCGGCCAAGTCAAAACTGACAGAAAGAACAATACGAAAACAACCATAACTTTTGCATCTGGACTGCGATTTTGATGATCTTGGGCTTGTTTTAAAGAGGACAACAAACTCTACAAGATCATGCAGGGAACCATCATAGTACAGCAACGCAGGATAGAACCAAATGACGAAAGGTTTGACCTCTATCAAAAATACGAACCGGTAAAACCTCCAACATCAAAAACACAATAGAGAATGGATATGAAATCTGTTTTCGATGAACTTGGGCTTTTCAGAAAGATTAACACAATCTATAAATCCTATCATGGATAAGAACCAAATAATGTAAGATTTTACCAATCTCTAAAAGACAAACCGGTAAAACCTCCAATATCGAATACGCAATAGAGAATGTATATGAAATCCGTTTTTGATGAACTAGAGCTTGTTATGAATATTATCACAAGCTCAAGAACCTCACATGGATAAGATCCAAATAACAACCAAGAAAGATGATGCCAAGTATGCAAAGGTTTGAGCTCTCATGAAGGATATGATTATGTTACTCACTCGAGAGCCCCTCTTGATAGTACAACTATCTATCCTATAAACCGGTCTCCCCAACTAACACCATGAGACCGGTAAGAAGGAAACCCTATCAATAACATACCTTTGCCTTGCGCATATTCCATTTGAGATTGATGATGACGATCTTCTCCACCTCAAGATGGAACACCTTTCTTGATTGTGCTAGCTTGGTGAAGACTTGCAAATTGCTCCCCATACTCCACTATGGTAGAGCTTCTCTTTTGGGCATACCATCTTCCCATATACATGATCACCATAGGATGGCAAGCTTCAAGCAAATGATCTCTTTGAGATGGCTCATATTAAACTTGCACATCATTTCTTCTTTATTCATTATGATGGTGTCTTGAAGGTACATAAGAGATATCACTCCAACTTTAGTCTTCAAGACACACTTGCTATAGGCTCAACTCTCACATGACCAATCTTTGGATCACTCCTTGAACACCTTGGTCATCACTTGATCTTATTCACTTTCTTATTCTCCCAACCTTGAAGCCAACATATGGTTCAAGCATTTCCTATGGAAAAATCCTACAAGTAAAACTCAATGCAAATAGAAGTCCATAAAGATTGTCCTTAATTACCAAAACCACACATGGGGGCACACATGCACTTTCAATCTCCCCCATTTTGGTAATTGATGACAATCCCTTTGAGAGGGTTTATATAAGGAATTAACTGAACCAAAATTTTGTGCTAACATCAAATACTACATAAGTATGTGATGTTAGTACAACCATAATATCGAGCAAACTCCCCCACAATCTATGCACGTGTGGATGAACTTGAATTTCATTGCATATATTGCCAACCATTATCGGTGGTGGAGTTTCCTCGATATATTCAACATGCAAAGCAACACGCTAAGATGCAAAGCACATGAGGCAAATGTTTAAGTACAAAACTCAAAACACAAAACCAAATTCCCTTAAACCCTCTAAAACTTCTCCCCCATTGGCATCGATTGCCGAAATGGGTGAAAAACTTTAGAAGGCCAATTTAGTGAGAGTTTCTCCATATGATGTGCATGTCTCATAATATGAGTGGTATCGAATGCACGTACCCAATGACGAATACCAAGAGGAAATCGAACTAAACTGAGGATCCAAAGATTGCAAATAAATAACATGGTGAAGAAGCATCAATGAATGAAGCCAACAATCAAAAGATCCGAAGAACCACTTCGCAAAAGGAAGATACCAAAAGAAAGATAGTTATTATGATAAGGTCGAAAATAGAGTGATTTAAATAATATGAGGAGACTCCCCAAGGTTTGTGCACAAATTATAATTTGCATTTGAATACAATATGCATAAACATGGCATCCTCATTCCCTATATATCATTTAAACCATGAGCACGAGCAAGATAGAAGATATTATGATGAGAGCAAATGGGTGTTTAGATGAAATCAGGAAGCTCCCCAAGGTTCGTGCACAACAAAGTGCACAATTATGGAATCCTAACTCCCCATAATCAACAAAACACCGAACAAGAACAAGAAAGAAAATGTGTGTTCGTAGGTAGATTAGGAAAGCTCCCCAAGGTTTATGCACCAAACATGATAATTGCTTTGAATGCAAAGTGCATAAACATGATATCCTTGCTCCCCCAGACTTACATAACAACTCAAAGGAATTAGAGATCAACTTTCTTAACACCAGTGAGTGCCAAAATATGCAAATGAAAATTTCAAGCACTCAAAGAAAAACTTTTGGAGCCACCAAAGAATAAAGAAGGAGCACAAGGTGGACTCCAAAGCAAAAAAGGATATCAACTAGAGATTTAGCCATAATCATGTGTATAAGTTTCTAGGTAGACAACAATCACCAAGATAAACATCCACAAAGAAACATGTACACACAAAATGGATACTCAAGAATGAACAAGATATCCAAACGAAAGTCATAGATAATGCCAATAAGATTTTTGCTAGAAAGCATGGCCCAAGGCTCAAATTTATCTTATTTAACATCAATGACCTCAAGACACCAACAAATACATCACAACTATCACAAGGGAACAATAGATAGTTGGAATGCATTGGGAAAGGCAACAAGTATTATAAAGAACAAATAAACCTTGCAAATTCATCCATATAGTACATGAGAGAAATTGAGGAAATTATTGGCAATAGAATTGCTAGATTGGGATATGTGGGATTGGTGAATCATAAACATGGTTGTTATATACTCCCCGAAATATGAATTCATCTCAACTTACTCATATAACAATAAGGACGATAGAATATATTTTTTGTAAGAACCACACAAAAAAATAACTAAAGGAAATCATGCGATGATGCAACCACAAAGGTTGGATGCTCGAAAAATATGCATGAGAGGGATACTTGTTACCGAGATACCATTGGTAGGATGAAGTAGATATGATTTTGTTCATCATCCTAGCTTCCTTCCAATTGTCATTCAGTCCCCACATCTTCTTATTATAGTGACAAGCATCCAATAAATCTCCAATGTACCTATAACACATTCAAGTACATAATGGTCCCAAAACTCATTGGGTCCAAGTTAGTTAGGTAAACTACAATACATAGGAGAGACTCCACATAAATGTGTGCATATTGATATGAAATTGAATTTCATGCACAACTTAGCCGATGGGATTTGTTCGAGTTTCCCTTATATATTGGATTAAAGAAAGCGAGCATACCATAATATAAACATGTAGTAAATATGCATGCACAAGGCTTTCAAGAACCAACAAGGAGATATAATTTTAACAAAAACACAAAGTAAACCAATACAGAACACACAAGAGTGTGACCCAACAAAATGTGTCCAGATTATATCAAGGAATCAAATCAACATATGATAGACCCCAAGTTCAACAAGTTAACAAGGTAAAAGGCAAAGAGAAAAAAGGATAAAAAATACAAATGCTTAACGATTTAACTAATTCAAATTATTAAATAGAAAGCATGGAATGAGAAAATCAACTCCAAAAAAATACCAATTGAAAGAAAATGGTTCCAACCGAAGAACCAACCTCTCAACATTTTTCAAGATGGCACAAAGTACCAAAAAAAGATTTATCTTCCAAAGGCATAAAACATGGTATGGATCAAAACATGTCATGAAGAAGCATAAAATGAGTGTTCTAAATAATATAGGAGAACTCCCCCATTATTAGTGCATTATTTAAGATATTGCATTTGAATACAAAATGCACACACATGGGATCATCCTCCCTATCTACATCATCTAGAGAACTAAATAATTTCAAGACAAATAAAGATTCATAAGAGTCGAGGAAGACATGGGAAACAAAGCACAACAAATTTCTTGGCAAGAGATAAGGAAAATAAAGCAAAAACCAATATGAAAATGATCAATAAGATCTACCACATATAATAGTACCGATTGTCCAAGGACAAGGGACTTGCAAATATTTCCCGGTGGTAGATAACAAATATATCCAAGATAATATTCACAAAGAGAAAGCAAATGTCAAAAGATAGGAATTAAAAACCACGCTAGGAAAGAGATCCTTGAGGGTTTCAAGTAGTTAACCAATCACGCACAACAATGATTAGAATAACTAGTGGCAATTTTTTGCCAACTTGGATATAAGAATTCATATATGATGAAACCCATACCAAGGAAATATCTTGCAAACAAGATCCAAAAGATAAGGGATAAACGCATTATACCGAAAAGGAACTTGTTTGAGCTCACGTGCCACATAGGAACTAGATAATTTCCAATATCAATTATATGTGACACAACGTCAACTATTCACATTTTCTCGGTTTGTAATATGCACAAAGTATATTACTCCCCCATAATGTGATAAAACATTTCTTTTCACAAGAGGCAAATAAAATACAACAAGAGAACGTTAATGGATATCATAGAATTTGAATTTCTCATGATCATGATATACCATGTAGAGACTAGATAATCTTGAAATATAAATTCTAAGTGGTATTACTCATGTACACACATTTAGGATTGTGAGGTGCCCCAAAGGACATCACACTCCCCCAAAATAGGATAGTACATTAATCTCCCATAAGAGCGAACTAAGATATAAACAAGATGCAATAGGCTCAAACACAAAAACACATACATGGTGTGCAAGCCAACATACACAAACTTGATTTCTCAAGTTAAGCAAGTAGGAAGCACAACATATACAAAACATATGCAAGGTATAAGACTAACACATGCACAAGGGACAAGTAACTTTCAATGTAAATGAGTTGAGAACATGTTACCGCAAGGAGGAGAAATGGATATATGATAGACATATGATAATCTAAATGACTTGGCTTGAGAGAATATAGTTGAAGTCCCCTTAATTGTTCATGATGTAGCTAAGTCTCCAATGCCCTCCAACACACACCTATTGATCAAGTTTTAGCTTGATGGTCCCCAAACAAGTTGGGTCCTAAGAGGTTAGTCACAATAGGCTTGGCAAACCAAATGGTTATTTTCTTGACACCACTTTGAGCACCAACATATTTGCCAAACACATTTCCACCCCCATCCTTCCTAAGAGAATAAAGACCATCAATCATGATTGGGTTGGATGAGGAGTTACCAATAGTGCAAGAAGAAGAGATGTGACCCTTCTCACGACATAAGTAGCAAGTTCTTCTCTTCCCATTCTTTTCACTTAATTTCTCCATAATGGGAGCATTAGCTTGAATCTTTTTGGGAAGTGGCCTTTCGCCAACTTGAGATAGGCCATGACCTTGAACTAGAGGCTGCTTCCCTTTTTGCTTCTCACCAAGAGGCTTCTTCTTCAAGGGGCAAGATCTAACATGGTGCCCTTCAATTTTGCACTTGAAGCAAACAATCTTGGACGAATTCTTGACTTGTTCTTGGACCTTCTTATTGTTGCTCTTGGACTTCTTATTGATAGTGGACTTGTTATTGACAGTGGATTTGGATCTAAGCCCACTCTTGTCATTGGGGGATTTTTGCACACTCAAGATCTATTGAGTGTGGCCTTCCCTTTATGACCCTTTTCCAAGCCATTCTTCAAAGAAGTGACTTGAGCCTTGAGCTCTTTGATTTCCTCTACATGGTTAGTGGCAACACATATACTAGAGGAAGTAGAAATTTCATTGCTAGAGCAACAAGGCAAAGAATGTAATTCAGCACAAGATTTAGCAATTGTTGGAAATATGCCCTAGAGACAAATAGTAATAAGGACTATTATCATATTTCATATAGTTTATGATTAAGTTTTATATCATGCTATAACTGTATTGAGTGGAAACATCAATACACGTGTGAGACATAAACAACCAGGGGTTCCCAGTGAAACTCTAGTCACTGGTTCATTGGTCAGGGGATGATCAAGTTTCCTAATCGTGTGGCATTTATGCCAGTTGGAAATGGAGTCATCTCATTCTGAGAATGAGAGGATGGACTAATACCCAACCTAAACATCGTGGCCCGATCATGTCACGAAGTTCAAGTTATGATGATTAGAAATGGATCCTCGTAGACTATTCCTTAGATCGTGAGGTTATATCAATCGCTGTCTCCCGAGAGTACTTAGATAGCATCAAGCGCCATCTGGTAATATGGTGGTTATAAAGGTGTGTTCAGGTACTCGGAAGAAACCGTAGAGGCAATATATGTCAAGAGTGGGATTTGTCCGTCCATGTGACGGAAAGATACTCGAGGGCCCACTCAGAGGAGTTATATCCAGTAGCTGCGCAGCGTGTGATTTGACCACAGGGATATCATTTGTCAAAACGAGTCAAGTAGCATTGTTCTGTAACGAGACTGAACACGACATGGTGATGTCATTGATCAGATCTCGGGCAATGCAAGTATCGAGAGAAAGGGAATAAGATAAAAATGTCCTGGTTCAAACAACGAAAGATCTTCGTGGAACACACAGGGGTCACATGGCCATCCAGGTCCCTCTGTTGATCATTGGTCCAGGAGTGTCCCGACTATGTCTGGAGTGTTCCCGAACCGTAGGGTATCACGCTTAAGGGTTTGATGATGCTTAGAGAGTGTTTATAGGATCATAAGAATCACCGATGAATAGTAGAGAGAAAACCGGAAGGGTTTCGGTAAGTCCGGAGGATGTCCGGAGTGGAGGTGGAAGGTGTTTGTAACATCCCAAATTTATTTTTTCTTTAAAAATCTTCATCATAGCATTCAAATCATCATGTCATCTACTGCTTTGCATTAGATTTGTCCTCCAAAAATTTGGTGAAATTTAGAGGCTTTTTGGAGCACTTATGCTAAATTCAAAGAAAACTAGAAATGAAATTCAAAAAGAAAAAGAAAAGGAGGGAAAGGATTTTCAAACCGCAGCAGCAGTTCTGGCCTTTTGGCCCAAACCGGCCCAGCTAGCCCACCCGGCCTCCCTCTCTCCCTCTCTGTTTTTCCGCACCCCCCTCAACTCACCCCCACTCACTTACCACTGGGCCACGCGCCACGTCAACACCACCTCAGCGTCTCCCACGCGAATGGCCGGCGCCCCCTCCACCTCCTCTGCCATTTCCATTGCCGAGTGATTGCGAGCGTTTCTATGAGTAATTCGCCACCGCTTCGGCCCCTTCTTAATCCTCTCCTTCTCCCCGGCCGATTCCCCCAGACACAGCCCCTGGAGAGCCCCCAGGCTCCCCAATTTCCACCTCACACCGCCGCCGACCGAAGCACCTCTGGTGAGAATTCCGGTGAGCCCCAGCCACGCCGTGCCCTCTTCTCTGCTCCGTAATGCTTGCGGTGACCTAGCGCATGTTTTAACCTCGGCCACGTGCCTTCTTTGCACCAGGTCGACGAAGCGATTCAACTCCAGCGAACCCCTCTGCCGTCACCGTCCATTGCTTTCTCCGGTGAGGTTAAGGATCCCGTCGCCCTGTTTTGGTCTTTGCTAGGTCATACAGATCCTTGCGCATCCCGCTGACCCCTTTGCTGTCTGGTCCGAGCCCCAGGTCGCCATCTCCGACACCGATCCGCGAGCTCCGCCGTCTGCGCAACTCCGGCGAGGGATCCAGGCCAAGCCAGGGCACCCCCACATCGCAGTGGCCTCCATCGAGACCGCCATGACCTCCTCGACCTCTGGTACGTGTCCACGGTCTCCCAGCCCTTGTAAAATCGCCGGAACCTCATCGGCCGATGCTCCGCCGCCGCGCGCAGCCGGTCAGCGCCGCCCATCTCCGGCCAGGTCGCTAGGGACCGTTAGATCTTGTGTCTGCGGCCAGGATTAGATCGTGGACGAACCGATACGGGCTAATCTGATCCGTCTGTCATCACTTAAGATCCAACGGCCCACAGCGGTCGATCCGACCGAACCGGTACGGGCCAATTAGATTACGCCACGTCGCCCAGGATTATCTGTTTAAATAGAAATTAGATAGATTTTGTATTAAACTTAGAAAATCCATAACTTTTGTTCCACAATTCAGAAAAATGCAAATTTGGTGTCTATGGATTCAGAAAAATAAAACCTTTATTATAGAAGCCTTGTTTCACACTTTTGTCTCTGAAAAATTGGATTTATAGGCAAAACCTTTTTAGGAGTACTTTGCTCATAAAAATTGTTCTATAAATTATTTTGGGGTATTTCTTATGCATTTAGATAGGTATTTTACCCTCTGTACTGTAGACTCTGTAAATTATAGAGTTGTGATCATATCATTGCATTTTGCATGCATTCATTTTTTTTGTAATGTTTTATTGATTGAATTATTGTTGTTGTATTGATCTTGTACAGATTGTGTGGATTGTGGAGTTTGTTGCTGTGAGGATTGTACCTATTACCCTAGCTACCAAGGCAAGTGATATTTCATCTCATGTCCTATTATTTTCACTATTGCACTAGTGTTATTTTGGTAGATCTTAGCGTGATAGGATTATTTACATGTTACTATGCTATGCTACCCTATAGACTATATCTTGGTAGTATCTCCTAGTTGAAAGACTTCGTATGCTAGAGTGCTTAGCCATGCTATTAGAATTCGTGGGTGGAATACACATATAAGATAGTATGGAAAGATATTATTTTGTTTGACTAAGAAAACAACTAATATTAATGAAACACCTTGGTGGAATGGGACTTGCTTGGATTATGTTGAGTGGTTACTCAGGGGCCATGTCTATGGTCAGTTGGTGTATCACACTTGTGGATGGCCACCCAGGAACAAAGAGATTGGAGACATTCTTGTCATGAAGCTTCTAGTGCAGCCACATGGCATATGGGATCTGCCTTGACCGACTAAGTTGCGAGAACTCAGCCAGACGGACAGAGGGTGGTAGTGATGATAGGATGGAACGCGTCCGTGGTGGTCTGAGGGATTGCTGCTGAAAAGTCTCGTCTCGATGCATGTCAAGTCTTGTGGGGAAAGTGCACCACCTCTCGAGAGGGTAAAACTAAGTACTTAGCCGTGTCCCCGGTTATGGACAACTTATGAGCCTCAAGACAGTGAAGCAGTTCAATAATCTCCTCATCCAAATTTCTCTAAGTTAAAACTTGTGGGTGAACATGGGTAGAGGTTCAGTGATGTTTATCATTGGTACCCTAGTGTTTGAATGGGAAAACTTACTCTTCAAAAACTATAAGTAAAACTAGCTTTTAGCAAAGCCAGCCATAACCTCACTTAACCATATATTCATGTAGTTGTTGGATTATACTAAGTATATATGGTATCACTTGCCAATACAATTCCAAATGTATTGACCCTTGTGGCTGTAACTTATTATGTTGCAGGATACTCTGATGATGAGTAGGGTTGCGGGTCTACACTCGACATGCTTGCCTGTGGCACATGAAGACTAAAAGACTCTATTATTATTATCCTATGTAATGTGAACTTTAAGTGTCTTAGGCTTGGGCTAAGTGAGTTGTAAGAACCATTATATTCTTGGATATGTGATTTAATAATGACCTTTGTTTCTGTGTACTTCATCTTAAACTGTGGGTGCTAGCATTTTCGATCCAGGACTAGCACTGCAATCACAGGGATCTTACCTTATTATGGTGAGATCTTACAGATGGTATCAGAGCACTGTGTTGCCTGTAGGTTTGTGACCCTAGAATGGATTAGACTAAGGAAAACCCTTAGGAAAAATAACTCTATATTCCAACCTTACACTTGTCTTTTCATCTCGTAATGCTTTCCCCTAATCATCCTTCTCATCTATTTTTGTAGATGTCCACCATCAATGAATCTGTCAAGAAGGGACCACTGATGACTATGACCCTGGAGTGTGAGACAGAATTTCCCAATGCACTCAAGAACCTCATGCTCGGCTTGGGAATGAATGGTGAAGCCGTGTACAAGGGATTTCCTGTGATAGATGAAGGACAAGAGTATTGGTGGGTGCAACTCCATTTGTACAAGAACAAGGAAGATGATCCCAAGAGTACGGGATTCTGCATGTTCACCAACTCTGAAATGCATACGTCATTCTTTGACTCTGCAAGGAATGCTGCATGGAAAGCTATTGAGGAACTTGGGGAGAGACTCAAGTATAGAATGCTCAATACTCAGGAGGATCTCAAGGAGGAGAAGCATCTTGTCGAAGACTCAAAGGCCACTGTGAAACGCCTAAGTAAGGATATCATAGGCCTAGCTTTGGAGCTATGTGACCAAGACAAGCAGATTGCTGCCAAGGATGCCCAGATTGCCACCTTGGTTAAGAAGGAATGAGATATTAGTTGGACCACCACCTTGGCGTTTTATCACGTTAATATTTTGATCATACCAAGCTATGTGGTATGGCAAAAATAAGTTATGTCTAGAACCTTGAGTGCTTGAGTTGAATAATGTATTGCTACTTGGAATGTTCAGTTGGTTGATTTTTATTTTTGTGACTTGTGTTTACTTTCTCTATTGTGTGTTACTAATTTTCTCCATACTATGCAAAAGATGCCGAATTTTGTGTTGGTTCCGCAACATAGAAAACAAAAAAATTCCTACGATGAGAACTATACGCCAAGATCTATCTACTAGATACAGAGCAACTGGTGTACATACATCCATGGAGAACTTACCCTCGAAGACAACGAGTTTTGTGAACGAGTAGGAACTCGTGGTTGATGTAGTCGTACGCTTGCCGATCTCAAGATCGTGTGGAAGTCCGAGCGCCACAAATCAGCAGCGCATCCGTCCTCGCACACACGTTCAAGCCACCGGACAACCTCCACCTCCTCGCTCCAGCGAACCAGCGGAAGCAGCAACTCCTTCCAGACGCAAGGCCACCGGGAACATGTATCTCGCTAATCCGAGACCATGGGGGAATATCTAGAGGGGGAGAGAGATCCTTCACGAGAAGGTGTGAGGATGAAGGAGGGAATGGGTGACCTTTTATAGGAGGAGGGGGGGTGCCCCCTCTCTCCATGGCCGGCGCATGGGGGGGGTGACCCCTCACCTCCCCCATTCATGTGGTGGTAACCCCTCCACATTAAAATGCCCCTTAACATTCTCTTTTAAAGTCTCCACTTTAAATGCATTAAATTTCTCCAAATTTAATGCTCTCTCATTTAATAAAACTCTTTTATTTATTTTATTCAGAATTTTGTTAATTAATTTAATTAACAAAAATTCACATAAAACCCCTTGCAACATTTCAATATTACATACAGAACCACTTTCTGCAATTTCACCCGAAACAATTCCGGTTTCTATCGAAACAATTCCTGTTTCTATCGAAACATTTCCTGTGCTTTGCAGACCTTTTGTCTGGAACATATGTGCTCCTAAATGGTGTCCGGCAACCCTTAAGTGTTTCACCCTACAGTTCACGAATAATGCAGACATGATTGAGACTCCTCTCAGATCAATAATCAGAAGCGGGACCTGGAGATCCATACTGACTCCTGCACATTCAACGATGACTTCTATGATCGTGAGAACCTTTAACGTCAGCAATTTAATCCCTTTGTCTCATGATATAATACATGTCCGAGATTCGATCATCGGTATCCAAATACCTAGTTTGATCTCGTTACCGACATGCACTCTTTTCTTGTTCCCGTGATATAACATTCTAGTGATCACATCAGTTGCTTGCAAGCTATCTTAATGTGATATCACCGAGTGGGCCCAGAGTATATCTATCCGTCATCTGGATTGACAAATTCCACTCTTGATCCATGAGCCTCAACATAACACATTCGTAGTACTGAAATCCATCTTTATAGTCACCCTGTTACGGTGTGACGTTTGATGTTATCAAGATACTCTTCCGGTGTTAGCAATTAACATGATCTCATGGTCTAAGGACTAAGACTACTTTGTATGATGTTATAGCAATATAAACATAATGACTTGATCGTAATGCTATACTTCGGATGAATGTTCATCACATCATTTCACAAATGCTGTGACCTTGTTATTAACAACATCCAATGTCCATGATGAGGAAACTTTGATCATCTTGTTAATCAACAAGCTAGTCTATAAGAGAGGCATAACTAGGAACCCTTTTTGTTTATTAAACACACATGTATTGATGTTTCCTATCAATAAAATTATAGCATGCAAAATAAACATCTATCATATACAAGGAATATATAATAACAACTTTATTATTGCCTCTCAGGGCATATTTCCTTCAGTCTCCCACTTGCACTAGAGACAATAATCTAGTTCACATAGTGATAAATCTAACACGCATGGAGTTCTGGTGTTGATCATGTTTTTCCCTAGGTAGTACTTTAGTCAACGGATCTACTACATTTAGGTCTGTGTGCACTTTACAAATCTTTATACCTCCATCCTTGACATGCTCGCGGATGGAGTGAAACCGGTGCTTAATATGCTTGGAATTCTTGTGAGACCTTGGTTCCTTGGCGTTGGCTATGGCTCAATTGTTCTCACAATAGATCACCATCGGGTCCAACGCACTGCGAACCACACCCAGTTCTGTAATGAACTCTTTCATCCAAACTGCTTCCTGCGCCGCTTCTGAAGCAGCAACATATTCCGCCTCCGTTGTTGATCTAGCCACCACAGGTTGTTTGGAACTCCTCCAACTAACTGCTGCTCCGTTCAAGAGAAATACATATCCGGATTGAGACTTAGAGTCATCCAGATCAGTGTCAAAGCTAGCATCGACATAACACTTAGCGACTAGCTCTTCTTCACCTCCGTATATAAGAAACATATCCTTAGTTCTTCTCACGTACTTGAGGATGTTCTTTACCGCTATCCAGTGTTCCGAACCTGGATCAGATTGGTACCTACTAGTCAAACTAATAGCATGTGCCACATCCGGTCCTGTACATAGCATGGCATACATTATAGAGCCTATGGCCGAGGCATAGGGGATCTTATCCATCATCTCTCTTTCTTCCGCTGTAGCCGGACTTTGAGTCTTACTCAATGTCTTGCCTTGCAACATAGGTAAGAACCCCTTCTTACTTTCGTCCATATTAAACTTCTTTAATATCTTATCAAGGTATGTACTCTGCGATAGCCCAATTAGGCGTCTTGATCTATCTCTATAGATTTTAATGCCTAATATATATGAAGCTTCACCAAGGTCCTTCATCGAAAATTTGCTGTTTAGATAACTTTTAACACTGTTTAAAAGATCTATATCATTTCCAATCAATAATATGTCATCCACATATAATATCAGAAATGCCACATTGCTCCCACTCACTTTCTTGTAAATACAAGCCTCTCCATAAGTTTGGACAAATCCAAACTCTTTGATCACCTCATCAAAGCGGAGATTCCAACTCCGGGATGCTTGCTTCAGTCCATAGATGGATCACTGAAGTTTGCACACCTTATCAGCATCCTTAGGATCGACAAAACCCTTTGGTTGTATCATATACAACTCTTCTTCAATATTACCATTGAGGAACACAGTTTTGACATCCATCTGCCATATTTCATAATCGAAATATGCAACAATTGCTAACATAATCCTAACCGACTTAAGCATCGCTACGGGAGAGAATGTCTCATCGTAGTCAACTCCTTGAATTTTTCGAAAACCCTTTGCGACAAGTCGAGCCTTATAGATGGTTACATTACCATCAGCATCAGTTTTTCTTTTGAAAATCCATTTATTCTCAACGGCCTTTCGATCGTGAGGTAAGTCCACCAAGGTCCAAACCTGGTTTTCGTACATGGATTCCATCTCGGATTTCATGGCTTCTAGCCATTTGTTGGAATCAGGGCTCATCATCGCTTCTTCATACGTCACAGGGTCATCTATTTCATCAATCATGAAATTCATAACAGGATTTCCGTACAGTTCAGGAGCTGCACGTGTCCTGCTTGACCTGCGAGGTTCGGTAGTGTCCTCTTTCGGAGTTTCATGATCAATATCATTAGCTCTCTCTTCATTAGGTGAAGTCAACTCCGAAACAACTTCTGGTGCTGCGCTACTAGCCATTTCATGAAGAGAAGGTTCAATAACCTCTTCGAGTTCTACCTTCCGACTACTCACACCTTTCGCGAGAAACTCCTTCTCAAGAAATGATCCATTCTTGGCAACAAAGACCTTGCCCTCGGATCTGTGATAGAAGGTATACCCAATCGTTTCCTTAGGGTATCCTATGAAGACGCATTTTTCCGCTTTGGGTTCGAGTTTATCTGGTTGAAGTTTCTTCACATAAACATCATATCCCCAAACTTTTAGAAATGTCAGCTTAGGTTTGTTTCCAAACCATAATTCATACGGTGTCTTTTCAACGGATTTAGATGGTGCCCTATTTAAAGTGAATGTAGCGGTTTCTAGTGCATAACCCCAAAATGACAGTGGCAAGTCAGTCAGAGACATCATAGATCGAACCATATCCAATAAAGTATGATTACGACGTTCTGACACACCATTACGTTGTGGTGTTCTGGCAGGCGTGAGTTGTGAAACTATTCCACAATCTTTCATGTGTGTGCTAAACTCGTAACTTAGATACTCTCCTCCACGGTCAGACCGTAAAAATTTGATCTTTCTATTACGATGATTTTCCACTTCATTCTGAAATTCCTTGAACTTTTCAAAGGTTTCAGACTTATGTTTCATCAAATAGATATACCCGTATCTACTCAAATCATCCGTGAAAGTAACAAAATAACGATCTCCACCTCGCGCCGACACACTCATTGGTCCACACACATCAGTATGTATGATTTCCAATAAATCTGTCGCCCGTTCCATTGAACCGGAAAACGGCGTTCTAGTCATCTTGCCCATAAGGCATGGCTCACATGTATCAAATGATTCAAAATCAAGTGATTCCAAAAGTCCATCAGAATGGAGTTTCTTCATGCGTTTAACGCCAATATGACCTAGACGGCAGTGCCACATATATGTAGATATATCATTATCAAGTTTAATCCTTTTAGCATCAACATTATGAATATGCGTAATACTACTATCGAGATCCAATAGAAATAAACCATTCAACACAAGTGCATGACCATAAAAGATATTATTCATATAAATCGAACAACCATTGTTTTCAGACTTAAACGAATAACCACTTTGCATCAAACATGATCCGGATACAATGTTCATGCTCAGTGCAGGCACCAAATAACAATTATTCAGGTTTATAACTAATCCCGACGGCATATGGAGAGGCAGCGTTCCGACGGCGATCACATCAACTCTTGATCCATTGTCGACCCGCATCATGACCTCATCCCTTGCTAGTTGTTGCTTGTTCCGCAGCCCCTGAACCAAGTTACATATATTAGCAACCGATCCCGTATCAAATAGCCAGGTGCTACTGCGAGTACTAGTCAAGTACACATCAATAACATGTATATCACATATACCTTTGTTTGCCTTGCCGGCCTTCTTGTCCGCCAAATACTTGGGGCAGTTGCGCTTCCAATGGCTAGTCCCCTTGCAATAGTAGCACTCGGTGTCAGACTTAGGGCCAGCTCGGGGTTTCTTTTCAGGCGCGGCAACAGATTTGCCGCCCTTCTTTCCCTTCTGCTTGACTTTCTTGTCCTCCTTGAAACCGGTGGTCTTATTGATCATCAACACTTGATGTTCTTTCCTAATCTCCACTTCTGCAGTCTTAAGCATTGACAGAAGCTCGGGAAGAGACTTCTTCATGCCCTGCATATTATAGTTCATCACGAAGCTCTTGTAGCTAGGTGGCAGAGATTGGAGAACACGATGTATGCCTAAGTCAATGGGAATCGTTATTCCCAAGGACACAAGCTTATCGGCGTACCCAGACATTTTGAGTACATGCTCACTAACGGAGCTGTTCTCCTCCATCATGCAGCTAAAGAACTTTCCAGAAGCATTATAACTCTCTACGGCAGCATGGGTATCGAAAATCATTTTCAATTCTCCCATGGTATCAAAGGCATTGCCATTTTCGAAACGCTTTCGAAGTTCTGGCTCTAGCCCATACAGTATGCCGCAATGAACTAAGTTGTGGTCCTCCTGACGAGTTACATAGACGTTCTTTTCCTCGTCAGGGGCATCAGGAGCTGGTGGGGGGCCTAGCGGCGCCTCTAGCACATATTGCTTTTGTGCAGCAGTGAGGAGAATCCTCAAATTCATAGCCCAGTTGTTGAAGTTGCTACCATTCGCAGCAAGCTTCTCTTTCTCCATGAACATATTGAAATTAAAAGCAGGTGGTGCCATCTACAACAGAATTTGTAAAATATATTTAGACTAAGTTTATGATAGATTGAGTTCAACTAATCCAAATTACTAATGAACTCCCACTCAAAAACGACATCCCTCATGTCCTTTTGGTGATTACATGAACCAAATCCACTACACCAAGTCCGATCATCACGTGAGTCGGTGTAGCTTCAAAGGCAAGCATCTATATGGGCATCATATATACTATATGACTCATGCTTAACCTTTCGGTCCATGTTCAGAGGCAATGTCTGTACATGCTAGGCTCGTCAAGTAAGAACCTTAGTATTCGCGTGTGTAAAACTTTCTTACACCCGTTGTATGAAAGCGTAGAGTCGAGAACACCCGATCATCATGTGATGCCTCAAAACACGATCCACAAAACGGTGCATACTTAAGGAAGAACACATTTTATCTTGATATCTAAATGAGGGATCATCTTATAATGCTACCAAAAGCGCCAAACTAGAAATATAAGATGCTAATATCTAATGTGTGAAGTGAGGTGATATGGTCCATGCATTTGATCTCTATCATTTGCATCGTGGTATGATCTCTATCATTCCTTTGTGTGTAAGACCAAGGTCTATGGAACTTAGACGTTGAGTGAGTTGTAAGAGTATCTATCATACATCTACTTACAACAATACCATATCAAGACACTAGCCCAGCAACGATCGAAACTAGACGCCTCTAATTTATCAATTGCAATTTTTACGTGGCTTAGGGATTTCGGAGATAGAACCGGTCTTACCTACGAACATGAACCACAACGAGGATAACCAAGTTATTAGCAACTCGTTGTAAATCAAATATTGACTATAGTAGGAGAGACAGACACCCGCCAGCCACTTATGCAAAACAAGTTGCATGTCAGTCGTGGAACCGGTCTCATGTACGATGACATGTAAGGTTGGTCCGGGCCGCTTCATCCCACTATGCCACCAATATCCAAAGTACATAGAATATGCAATAACATGATCATCATCGCCCACATATAAACATATGTGTACTACCCGTGCAAAGCACCTACGCATAGATCAGGCTCTGATACCACTGTTGGTTCCGCAGCATAGAAAACAAGAAATTTCCTACGATGAGAACTATACGCCAAGATCTATCTACTAGATACAGAGCAACGGGTGGACATACATCCATGGAGAACTTACCCTCGAAGACAACGAGTTTTGTTAACAAGTAGGAACTCGTGGTTGATGTAGTCGTACGCTTGCCGATCTCAAGATCGTGTGGAAGTCCGAGCGCCGCAAATCACCAGCGCATCCGTCCTCGCACACACGTTCAAGCCACCGAACAACCTCCACCTCCTCGCTCCAGTGAATCAGCAGAAGTAGCAACTCCTTCTAGACGCAAGGCCACCGGGAACATGTATCTCGCTAATCCGAGACCATGGGGGAATATCTAGAGGGGGAGAGACATCCTTCACGAGGAGGTGTGAGGATGAAGGAGGGAATGGGTGGCCTTTTATAGGAGGAGGGGGTGCCCCCTCTCTCCATGGCCGGTGCATGGGGGGGGGGGGGTGACCCCTCACCTCCCCCATTCATGTGGTGGTAACCCCTCCACATTAAAATGCCCCTTAACATTCTCTTTTAAAGTCTCCACTTTAAATGCATTAAATTTCTCCAAATTTAATGCTCTCTCATTTAATAAAACTCTTTTATTTATTTTATTCAGAATTTTGTTAATTACTTTAATTAACAAACATTCACATAAAACCCCTTGCAACATTTCAATATTACATGCAGAACCACTTTCTGCAATTTCACCCGAAACAATTCCGGTTTCTATCGAAACAAATCCTGTTTCTATCGAAACATTTCCTGCGCTTTGCAAACCTTTTGTCTGGAACATATGTGCTCCTAAATGGTGTCCGGCAACCCTTAAGTGTGTCACCCTACGGTTCGCGAATAATGCAGACATGATTGAGACTCCTCTCAGATCAATAATCAGAAGCGGGACCTGGAGATCCATACTGACTCCTGCACATTCAACGATGACTTCTGTGATCGTGAGAACCTTTAACGTCAGCAATTTAATCCCTTTGTCTCATGATATAATACATGTCCGAGATTCGATCATCGGTATCCAAATACCTAGTATGATCTCGTTACCGACATACACTCTTTTCTCGTTCCCGTGATTTAACATTCTAGTGATCACATCACTTGCTTGCAAGCTATCTTAATGTGATATCACCGAGAGGGCCCAGAGTATATCTATCCGTCATCTGGATTGACAAATTCCACTCTTGATCCATGAGCCTCAACATAACACCTTCGTAGTACTGAACCCATCTTTATAGTCACCCTGTTACGGTGTGACGTTTGATGTTATCAAGATACTCTTCCGGTGTTAGCAATTAACATGATCTCATGGTCTAAGGACTAAGACTACTTTGTATGATGTTATAGCAATATAAACATAATGACTTGATCGTAATGCTATACTTCGGATGAATGTTCATCACATCATTTCACAAATGCTGTGACCTTGTTATTAACAATATCCAATGTCCATGATCAGGAAACTTTGATCATCTTGTTAATCAACAAGCTAGTCTATAAGAGAGGCATAACTAGGAACCCTTTTTGTTTATTAAACACACATGTATTGATGTTTCCTATCAATACAATTATAGCATGCAAAATAAACATCTATCATATACAAGGAATATATAATAACAACTTTATTATTGCCTCTCAGGGCATATTTCCTTCATTTTGTCTACAACACGGCTGAGGATTTCAAGGGGACTCGCTTTGGGACTCGTATGTTGGAACTAGTCCAAGTGCTCACTCTTCCAATCCCTACCATTTAGGGACTTCAGCTGAGGAAGTTTCAGAGGAAGGACTTATGGGGATTCAGAGTTACCTAGCCAGGACGTGAGACAGAGCCCCAAACTGGGGAGATTGCCTTCAAGATACTCCATGATGACATGGAAAGGGGCCTCGACGTCGCTATGCAGGAGCCGTTGGGACGCCTATGTGGACGTCACTCTTCTGAGATCAGGAGCCACTACTTCCATTTCTTTGGGAGGCGCGACGAGGATGGAGAGCCTATTGTGTTGGACGAGGCCACTAAGGAGTCTATCAAGCCCGTGCGTCACTACCTCCAGGACTTAGAGAGCCTTATCAGACACCTTGATACTGATAGGACTAATGTGATGCTTAGTAACGATGAACTACGAGTCCAACTTAAGGAGAAGGACAAGGCCTTCCTGGAACAGGAAAATCGAATCAAGGAAATGGAGAAGAAGTTCGAAGACCAAGAGAAGAAATTCAAGAGCCAAGAGAAGAGAGTTCAGGAGAAGAACAAGAAGATTAGAGACTTGGAGACCGAGTTAGAGCTTGAGGACATTGAGCTGGAAGCAGATCACGAGGTGATAGAGAGGCTACGCACACAGAAGAGAGAATTATGGACAAAGATCGATGTTTTGACTACAAGCCTAGAGGAATACAAGGCAGGATTCGCAGCAGCAGGACTTGCATTAGTGGAGGAGGAAGTTGACATGGAGAAGTAGTGATACTATTCCATCTACCTATCGTTTTATTATTATTGAGTTGCATAGGTCATACCGACTTGTGGGTGACTATGCTAGTATGTTTATTTTCGCAAACTCTGTCATTGCTATGATGTTGAACTTGCATGTACTTGTTTGTCTGATTGTTGTTTTTATTTGGGTTATCCATCATTACTTACCCTTATTAAACCCACAGATGCCTCCCCGACGCAACAACGAGGATAACAATGACAATGGCAATGGAATGCATCGGATGATGGCTGCACATACACAATTGATGCAAATTATGACTCAATTCATGGGAAACCAGAATCATAACAACAATAATAACAATAACAATAACCAGAACAATCCACCACCTCTGGATATGCTGACCAGATTTCTAAGGCTGAGACCTGCTAAGTTCTCGGGTACCACTGACCCCATGGTAGCAAATGATTGGCTACGTTCCGTGAATAAGGATCTAGTCACGGTTGGATGCACGGATGCAGAAAAAGTCAGATTTGCAGCACACTTATTGGAAGGTCATGCAACTACTTGGTGGGACTATTTCCAAGTTACTCACCCTATTGAGGAAGTGACTTGGGCAATGTTTGAAGATGGGTTTCGCACCACTCACATCTCTTCTGGAATAATGGGGTTGAAGAAAAAGGAGTTTCATAACCTCAAGCAACGCCATCGCAGTATTTCTGAATACATCGAAGAGTTCAATAATTTGTCACGTTATGCACCCGACGATGTTGACACTGATGCAAAGAGAAAGGAGAAGTTCCTAGATGGGACTGAATGATGAAATTTCTTTGCAACTATCTGTTGCATATGTTCCAACTTATCAATCCTTGTGTGATAAAGCTACCATCCTGGAAAACAAGATGAAACAAGTGGAGGGTAGAAAGAGGAAGCACCATTTTGATAAGTTTGGACCAGGATCTCCTCACAAGCGCTCTCATGGTGAAGGAAGTGGGGGTTCAAGATTCCACAAGAATGGGAATCATAATAACCATCGTAACAATAACCACAACCATGATGGAAACAATCTTCGTGGACATAACAAAAGTGGGTTCAGGAACAACCACAATGGTCATGGCCATGGAAACCAAAATGGTCAGAATCGTCAAAGTCAGCCAGCAAAGAAAGACATCAGTCAGGTGGAATGTTTCAAGTGCAAGAAGACAGGGCACTATGCTAATGAATGCCCAGAGAAGAAGGCTGATGGGGCTAAGCCAAACCCATTCCAAAAGGGTCATGTGAATCACATTAATGTGGAGGAAATTCAAGAAGGATCTGATGCCGTGATCGGTAAGTTCAAGATTAATTCCTTTCCTGCACTTATCCTTTTCGATACTGGCGCATCGCATTCATTCATTTCAAGAGAATTTGTAATCAAAAACGAACTCTCCACAGAAACCATTGGATGTCCCATTAAAGTAAGCTCCCCGGGTGGATAAACGATAGTAAATTTTGAGTGCCGATAGATAATCCTAGAAATTGGAAAGAACAAGTTTCCGGTTAATTTAATAATCCTAGAATCCCAAGGATTAGATGTAATATTAGGGATGGACTGGTTGACCCGTTATGAAGGGGTGATTGATTGTGCCAAGCGAACTGTTATGCTCACCACCCCAGAAAATAAAAGGATCAGGTTCAAGTCTAACTTTGAACCCAAGGGGAGCAAGGTTAATTCTCTTAAGGCGGTTAGCCTAGACAGTGCACCAATAGTGAAGGAATACCCAGATGTGTTCCCCGAAGAATTACCTGGCATGCCACCAGATAGGGATGTGGAGTTTCTAATAGACCTACTGCCAGGAACGGGGCCTATAGCAAATAGGCCTTATAAAATGTCGGTGGACGAGTTAAAAGAACTCAAGAAACAGCTGGGAGAATAGTTGAAAAAGGGATTTATCCAACCAAGTTCGTCGTCTTGGGGAGCACCAGTCTTGTTTGTTGAGAAGAAGGACCGAAGTCAAAGGCTATGCATAGATTATCGTTCACTTAATGAAGTAACCATAAAGAATAAATATCCCCTGCCTAGAATAAATGATCTCTTCGATCAACTAGAGGGAGCCTATGTGTTCTCAAAAATTGATCTTCGATCAGGATACTTCCAACTAAAGATTAGAGAACATGACATACCCAAGACTGCATTCACCACTAGATATGAGTTGTATGAATATATAGTGATGCCGTTTGGATTGACTAATGCACCAACCTATTTCATGAACATGATGAATAAGGTATTCATGGAATTCCTTGACAAGTTCGTAGTGGTATTCATCGATGATATATTGGTATATTCCAAGAGCAACAAAGAACATGAAGAACATCTATGCCTGATTCTAGAGAAACTCAGGGAACATAAACTTTATGCCAAGTTCAGCAAATGTGAATTCTGGCTGAATGAAGTGGGTTTTCTTGGGCACATAGTATCTGGAAATGGTATAACTGTTGATCCAGCAAAAGTGGCAGCCGTGACAGAATGGGAACCTCCTAAATCGGTTAAAGAAATCTGTAGTTTCCTTGGCCTAGCAGGGTACTACCGGAGGTTCATTGAAAATTTCTCTAAGATAGCAAAACCCATGACTGATCTGCTAAAGAAGGAGAAGAAGTTTAATTGGACAGAAGCTTGTGAAACCAGCTTTCAGGAATTGAAAAAGAGACTAGTGTCAGCACCAGTGTTATGTCTGCCAAACCTTGAGAAAGACTTTCAAGTATATTGTGATGCATCTCACCAAGGATTAGGAGGTGTACTGATGCAGGAAGGTAGAGTTGTAGCTTATGCATCAAGGCAACTCAAAAATCATGAAGTGAACTATCCTACTCATGATCTAGAGTTGGCATCTGTTGTACATGCCCTAAAAACATGGAGGCATTACCTCATGGGAAAACGTTGTGAAATGTTCACTGATCACAAGAGTCTGAAATACATTTTTACACAGAAAGAACTCAACATGAGACAAAGAAGATGGCTAGAACTTATCAAAGATTACGACTTAAGTTTGCAATACCACCCTAGAAAGGCAAACATCGTAGCCAATGCATTAAGCCGCAAGGTTTATGTAAATGGCCTCAATAAAGGAGAATTGCTAGAGGAGTTATGTGCCCAATTTAGAGAGCTGAGACTTGAGATAGTGCCTGAAGGGTACCTTGCATCCTTGGAAGTGCAACCCACACTAATGGACAGAATCCAAGAAGCCCAAAAGTTGGACAAAGAAATAGAAGAAATCAAAAGTAAGGTTAGTGATGGCAAAGCAAAAGGATTTCATGTAGATGAACAAGGAATCTTATGGTACGAAAAACGTATTTGTGTTCCGCAGGATCTTGAACTTAGGAAGTTGATCTTACAAGAAGCGCACAACTCGCCATATTCAATTCATCCTGGCAACACCAAGATGTATATGGATGTTAAGGAGAGGTTTTGGTGGAATAATTTAAAGGACATAGCAGAGCACATTACCCTGTGCGACGTGTGCAGCCGTGTAAAGGCAGAACATCAGAAACCGGTGGGATTATTACAACCACTGCCAATACCTGATTGGAAATGGGATAAAATTGGTATGGACTTTCTTACCGGACTTCCCATGACAAAATCTGGATATGATTCTATATGGGTTATCGTTCACCGCTTGACAAAAGTGGCCCATTTCATACCAGTAAGGACCACTTATACAAGTGCAAAGTTAGCCAAGATATACATGAATAGAATTGTATGTTTGCATGGGGTACCTAAAAGTACTGTGTCTGACAGAGGGACTCAATTCACTTCGCACTTTTGGCGACAACTTCACGAGTCGCTAGGAACTCGGTTAGAATTCAGCACTGCATTTCATCCGCAAACTGATGGGTAGACAGAAAGGACCAATCAAATATTAGAAGATGTGCTAAGAGCTTGTGCGTTAGATTATGGATCCAGTCTGGATGAAAGTCTACCATATGCAGAGTTTTCTTACAATAACAGCTATCAATCAAGCATAGAAATGGCTCCGTTTGAATTTCTTTATGGAAGGAAGTGTACTACACCATTGGTGTGGAATGGAGTAGGAGAAAGAAATTTGTTCGGGCCAGACCTAATCAAAGAGGCTGAAGAGACAGTCAAGATGGTAAAAGATAGGCTAAATGTAGCCCAATCTCAGCAAAAGAGCTATGGCGATCCAAAACATAGAGAGGTTACCTATGAGGTTGGTGATAGAGCTTACTCAGGGTATCACCGCTTCGTGGTGTGAAGAGATTTGGAATCAAAGGAAAATTAGCACCACGCTATGTAGGACCTTTCAAGATTTTAAGCCGCAAAGGAGATGTGGCATATGAGATAGAATTACCAGAATCTCTGTCAGCAGTTCATAATGTACTCCATATCACTCAGCTGAAAAAGTGTCACCCAGAGATGGAAGAAACTTCGCTGAGAGACACTATACCATTAGAGGAAGTTCAGCTAGAGATTGATCTCACTTATGAAGAGAAACCTATTAAGATTCTGGAGACAACAGAAAGAATTACCCGTACCAAGACAATCAAATTCCGCAAAGTGCAGTGGAACCATCACACTGAATTAGAAGCAACCTGGGAGCGAGAGGATGAACTTCGGAGAGATCACCCTCACCTATTTGCTAGCCAACCCGAATCTCAAGGGAGAAATTCATCTTAAGGGGGTTAGATTTGTAACATCCCAAATTTTTTTCTTTAAAAATCTTCATCATAGCATTCAAATCATCATGGCATCTACTACTTTGCATTAGATTTGTCCTCCAAAAATTTGGTGAAATTTAGAGGCTTTTTGGAGCCCTTATGCTAAATTCAAAGAAAACTAGAAAAGAAATTCAAAAAGAAAAAGAAAAGGAGGGAAAGGATTTTCAAACCGCAGCAGCAGTTTTGGCCTTTTGGCCCAAACCGGCCCAGCTAGCTCACCCAGCCTCCCTCTCTGTTTTTCTGCACCCCCCCTCAACTCACCCCCACTCACTTACCACTGGGCCCCGCGCCACGTCAACACCACCTCAGCGTCTCCCACGCGAACGGTCGGCACCCCCTCCACCTCCTCTGCCGTTTCCATTGCCGAGTGATTGCGAGCGTTTCTGTGAGTATTTTGCCACCGCTTCGGCCCCTTCTTAATCCCCTCCTTCTCCTCGGCCGATTCCCCCAGACACAGCCCCTGGATAGCCCCCAGGCTCCCCAATTTCCACCTCACACCGCCGCCGACCAAAGCACCTCCGGCGAGAATTCTGGTGAGCCCGGGCCACGCCGTGCCCTTCTCTCTGCTCCGTAATGCTTGCGGTGACCTAGCACATGTTTTAACCTTGGCCACGTGCCTTCTTTTGCACCAGGTCGACGACGTGATTCAACTCCGGCGAACCCCTCTGCCGCCGCCGTCCATTGCTTTCTCCGGTGAGGTTAAGGTTCCCGCCGCCCCCTTTTGGTCTTTGCTAGGTCGTACAGATCCTTGTGCATCCCGCTGAGCCCTTTGCTGTCTGGTCCGAGCCCCAGGTCGTCGTCTCCGACACCGAGCCGCGAGCTCCGCCGTCTGCGCAACTTCGGCGAGGGATCCAGGCTAAGCCAGGGCACCCCCCACACCGCAGTGGCCTCCATCGAGACCACCACAACCTCCTCGACCTCTGGTATGTGTCCACGGTCTCCCAGCCCTTGTAGAATCGTCGGAACCTCATCGGCCGACGCTCCGCCGCCGCGCGCAGCCGGTCAGCGCCGCCCATCTCCGGCCAGGTCGCTAGGGACCGTTAGATCTTGTGTCTGCGGCAAGGATTAGATCGTGGACGAACCGATACGGGCTAATCTGATCCGTCTGTCATCACTTAAGATCCAACGGCCCACAGCGGTCGATCCGACCGAACCGGTACGGGCCAATTAGATTGCGCCACGTCACCCAGGATTATCTGTTTAAATAGAAATTAGACAAATTTTGTATTAAACTTAGAAAATCCATAACTTTTGTTCCACAATTCAGAAAAATGCAAATTTGGTGTCTATGGATTCAGAAAAATAAGACCTTTATTATAGAAGCCTTGTTTAACACTTTCGCCTCTGAAAAGTTGGATTGATATGCAGAACCTTTTTAGGAGTACTTTGCTCATAAAATTGGTCTATAAACTGTTTTGGGGTATTTCTTATGCATTTAGATGAGGTATTTTACCCTCTGTACTGTAGACTCTGTAAATTATAGAGTTGTGATCATATCATTGCATTTTGCATGCATTCATTTTTTGTAATGTTTTATTGATTGAATTATTGTTGTTGTATTGATCTTGTATAGATTGTGTGGATTGTGGAGTTTGTTGCTGTAAGGACTGTACCTATTCCCCTAGCTACCAAGGCAAGTGATATTTCATCTCATGTCCTATTATTTTCACTATTGCACTAGTGTTATTTTGGTAGATCTTAGCATGATAGGATTATTTACATGTTACTATGCTATGCTACCCTATAGACTATATCTTGGTAGTATCTCCTAGTTGAAAGACTTCGTATGCTAGAGTGCTTAGCCATGCTATTAGAATTCATGGGTGGAATACACATATAAGATAGTATGAAAAGATATTATTTTGTTTGACTAAGAAAACAACTAATATTAATGAAACACCTGGGTGGAATGGGACTTGCTTGGATTATGTTGAGTGGTTACTCAGGGGCCATGTCTATGGTCAGCTGGTGTATCACACTTGTGGATGGCCACCCAGGAACAAAGAGATTGGAGACATTCTTGTCATGAAGCTTCTAGTGCAGCCACATGGCATATGGGCTCTGCCTTGACCGACTAAGTTGCGAGAACTCAGCCAGATGGACAAAGGGTGGTAGTGATGATAGGATGGAACGCGTCTGTGGTGGTCTGAGGGATTGCTTCTGAAAAGTCTCGTCTCGATGCATGTCGAGTCTTGTGGGGAAAGTGCACCACCTCTCGAGAGGGTAAAACTAAGTACTTAGCCGTGTCCCCGGTTATGGACAACTTCTGTGCCTCAAGAGAGTGAAGCAGTTCAATAATCTCCTCATCCAAATTTCTCTAAGTTAAAACTTGTGGGTGAACATGGGTAGAGGTTCAGTGATGTTTATCATTGGTACCCTATTGTTTGAATGAGAAAACTTACTCTTCAAAAACTATAAGTAAAACTAGCTTTTAGCAAAGCCAGCCATAACCCCACTTAACCATATATTCATGTAGTTGTTGGATTATACTAAGTATATATGGTATCACTTGCCAATACAATTCCAAATGTATTGACCCTTGTAGCTGTAACTTATTATGTTGCAGGATACTCTGATGATGAGTAGGGTTGCGGGTCTACACTCGACATGCTTGCCTGTGGCACATGAAGACTAAAAGACTCTATTATTATGCTATGTAATGTGAACTTTAAGTGTCTTAGCCTTGGGCTAAGTGAGTTGTAAGAACCATTATATTCTTGGATATGCGATGTAATAATGACCTTTGTTTCTGTGTACTTCATCTTAAACTGTGGGTGCTAGCATTTTCGATCCAGGGACTAGCACTGCAATCATAGGGATCTTACCTTAGTATGGTGATATCTTACAGTGTTCCATAGCCACGAAGGTTGAATAATATGTGAATGAATGTTAAATATTGATTTAATCATTTATTCACAATTATTTAATAAAGAGAAAATCCATTTAACAAGTCAAAATCTTAATGGGCCAATTCCGAAGGGAAGAGGGCCCATTAGGGAAAAGGCAAGAGGGAGAAGGGCCAAGAGGGGAGGTCGGCGCCCTAGTGACCCAGCCCCACCCCCCGCCCGCATGGGGTCCATGGGGTGGCTGGCGGTACCACCCCGTCCCCCCTCCTTAGTCCCACCCCGGGACTTTGAGGGAGGTAGTACCTCCCCTCCCCTATATATAGTGGGGGTATTTGGCCAGATAAAAACACACAATATTCAATAAAGGTCTTCTCACTTTTGGGAAGACTGATACATTGCAAATGTATCTATAATTTTTGATGTTCCATGCTTAGTTTTATCCACTTTCTTGTGTTTTGTTCCAACTTTGGAGTACTTTTATATGATTTCTTGGACTAGCCTATTAACAAGAGCCACAGTGCTAGCTGCCTGTTTTCTGCTATTTTTGGTTCCAAGAAAGTCAGAAAATGAATATTCTCGAAATTGGACGGGGCAAAAGCCAAAGTGCCTATTTTTCTGGAAGGGATCAAGTGCGAGAATACGAGACGGAGAGGGGCCAGGGGACGACCACACCACCTGGCCACGCGACCAGGCTTGACCCTCACCAGGGGGTGGTCTGGCCGACCCCAGCACCCCCTCAGCCTCTCCTTCCGCCTATAAGTTGCCCTCGGGACGAAAACCCTAGGTACCCAATCAAAAATCCACGAAAGAGTCTGTAGCCGCCGTCGTCTCTGTCCCTAGATCGGGGGGATCTGAAGCTCTTCCCGGCACCCTGCCGAAGAGGGGAATTCACCTTGGAGGCCTTCTTCATCACCATGCAAGCCTCCGGTGTGATGCGTGAGTAGTTTAGCCTTGGACTACGGATCCATGTAGTAGCTAGATGGCTGGTTTCTCCTCCTTTGTGCTTTCATGTTTAGATCTTGTGAGCTCCGTTCATGATCAAGATCATCTATTTGTAATCCATACATGTTGTGTTTGCGGGGATCTGATGGATATTGAGATGCTATTTCAGATTGATTATTGATTCTATCATGTCTTTGTTATTTGAGATATTGCATGCTTTCCGTTGTTAGTAGCTATCTTGGCCAAGTAGATGCTAGTGGAGGGAAACGGGTAGGCTACACTAGCGTAAAATCAAAAATTTCTACCGCGTCAACCAGGAATACTATGGTCATAGATCACGGGATTACCGCTAGACGCGCAGGTGCGGAACTCGATGAAGCATGTTGCGGCAGTGTAGATGTTCTACGTCTCCTCCTCGTCCTCGTCCCACGAGCAGCTCCCCTTTGCGCGGCTCGTCCAAGTGCTACAGATGCAGCACCTCTGAGGTATCCACACGTCCGGAGTGGAAGCCGTCACACGCCAGACTGCTAGGTCTGCGCGTGCAACACAGGCGGAAAAGGAGTGGCGGCTGGGTGGAATCCTCTCTCCTTTTCAGCTCGCCTCACTCCCTTTCAGCTCGCCTCACTCCCTCTTATATAGGCATCCCTGGTGGGCTTCTACATTAGCAGCCCATTAGCAGCCTAAGCCTGATCTAATTCGGATCCAATCCTCATTAGGCTTCCAGCCCCTAAAGTGTGTGACCCTATAGGTTCATACACGTATAGACATGACGCGAGTACACTTACTCCGTCAATAGTTGGTAGCGGCCTCTAGCAAGACGTGCCAACTCCTAAACGCATATAAAGATCATTCGGACGAACCATCACAAGGTTGAGTACATGTCTTTCCCTTTGCCTCACGATATTTGGTCTAGCTCTAAGCTGACCTCTCTTTCTCGATACTGTGATTCAGAATCCCTTTACTAGGTTAACTCTTAACCATATGTAGCACGGCCATGCATTTCTGGATCCGATCACTCGAGGGGCCCAGAGATATCTCTCTCAAGTAGAGAGGGGCAAATCCCATCTTGATTGACCGATGCCTTGCAGCATGTATCAGGACAAACCCGAAAGCTACCTTTATAACTACCCAGTTACGGAGTAGTGTTTGATAGCCCCAAAGTAGGTCGATCCACATCTCAAGTACATGCGACAATCTCAGGTCTAAGGACAAAACGTACACGATGTGTAGAGAGAGCTGCAAGTATTATTGCTAGTCTCATGTTGGGTCAGTCCAACCCCATGTTCATAACATGTGTCCACATCATTGGTTTGACATCTCTATGTCAATGACTTGCGAAACATAGTCATTAACCAATCGATGTGCTAGTCTAATATTCACGTGTGTCCTCGCATGAACTCCGACTAGGGACAATTATTAGATAACCATACAAGTAAAGAGTTTCACAAACAATTCACATAATTGCCAATCAATACAAGTTGCCTGGTATATGGATATTCAAGGAACATTATAATAACTCATGGATACACATGAAATACAATCATCTCTATGATTGCCTCTAGGGCATATTTCCTTCAGCCAGCAACTCCAAGAGTTAGTATTTATGCTCGATAGTGAGTTCATGCCTCTGGTAATCTGGGGAAGTGACAGAAATCTCTAAGTTACTAGATGTGCTGTTGCTACTAGGGAGAAAATAACGATCCTTTGTTCATAGAACAATTGTATTGTTTACTTTACACGCAGTTCGTAAAGCAATAATCTGTTGCTTGCAACTTAATACTGGAGGGGGTTCGGATGATAACCTGAAGGTGGATTATTAGTCATAGATGAAGTTGGATGGCGGTCTATGTATTATGTTGTAATGCCCAATCAAGTCTCCAAGGAGTCAAGATGATTAGTATATGCATGTATTGCTTTCTTGGTGTTTGTCAATTGCCCCACTGTAATTTGTTCACCCAACATGTTATCTATCTAAGGAGAGCCACCTCTAGTGAACTATGGATCCCAGTCCTTTTTCTTTACATACAATCTACAACTGTTTACTGCTTTGTGTTTACTTTCTGCAAACTTTTACTTCTTTCCATTCGATACGTTTAATCCTTTGTTTTCCGCAAAACACGGTGAGATTGACAACCTCATCGCAAGTTGGGGACAAAGTTCTGTGGTTGTGTTGTACAGGTCTCCGTGTTGCTACTAGCACCGATAGTGCGCCCTGCCAAAGCTCAGCTAGTAACACCTTTGGGATGTTTCCTTGCTCCTACTGGTTCGATTAAACGTTGGTTTCATAACTGAGGGAAAACTTACTGTTGTGCTCATCGTACCTTCCTCTTGGGGTTCCCAACAAGCTCTACGTCGAAAGTCGAGCGCATCAAGATTTTTCTGGCGCCGTTGTCGGGGAGTCAAGGACATCTTCACAAGGGGAGTCCCTCATAACCAATCTCTTTACTTTGTTTTTTTGTTTTGCTTAGTTTCTTTTTTGCTTTGTTTGCTTGTTTTGTTATTCAAAAAACACAAAAAAATTAGTTTTACTTGTTTGGCTTTCTTATTTGAAAACCCAAAAAAAATTAGTTCCTATCCTAAGTTGCCATTATCTCTAGCCTTGCTCCAATCACTATGTCACCCGAGGAAATGATTTGCACTTTCAAACAAGGAATTGAGGAAATTTTTAAGGAAGCTTGGTCTAGAATCTCTGATCTTCATGAAAAAACTAAGCCTAAAATGACTCAAGGCTTGTTCCTTAGCAGTTTTTACCTTGGGATTGCTCTTTGCTATAGATATGCTTTAGATGCTATTGCGGGAGGAGATTTCCTCCAATGTAATGAGGATGATGCTATTAATGCTATAAAGAAATTGATCCTTACTTACAACATGCCTAACCAAACTGATACTTCTTTCGCAAAAATATTTGCTAGGTTGGATACTCTTGAAGCTAGCACTACTAGATTAGAAGGGTGCTATAATACGCTTAGGGAGCAGCATGATTATGTTCCAATAAACTCTGAACCATCAAAGTGGTTCCCTACAGTAAAGATTGAGATAAACACTGAAACTTTTCAAGCCCGCTGCGATATCATGTCTGAATTTTGTCTTATGCCCAAAGCTATTTATGAATCTCTGAATCTTTGGGGGCTCATTGAGGGATGATATGAAATATATCTTACTAATAATACTACCATATTACCTCTTGGAATAGCTGAAGGAGTGTTTACAAAGATCCTTGGAAAAATGATTTCTATTGATTATCTTGTTATTGAATGTGCAGGAAAAGGACAAATTACACTTGGAAGGTCCCTATTAGAACTCCTTGGAGCAATAATAGATGTGGGAAAGGGGACCATGCACCTTTCTTCTCCACCAAACAATCATATTTTCCCCAAGGTTAAGAATAAAAATAAGAGAGGTAAGGGTAAGAAAGTTGGCCTTAATGCTTCTTCATTTGAGAACACTTGATTCTTTTTTTGGTTCTTATGCCTAACTTAAAGGCGTTAAAGAAAAGTACTTGTTGGGAGATAACCCAAGAGTTTTAGTTGAGTCTTGGAAGTTTTTACCTCTGTAATAACCTCTCCTTATCCTATTTATTTGCTTTTTGTGCCAAGAGTAACCTCTAATGAGAGTGAAGTAATGATTGGGAAAGTTGCTGTCCCGAAACAGATTTCTGTGCTTCACCGTAAAAATTCCTGAGAGAGCTCTATACATCGGATTGAGCTGTAATTATTTATGATTATTCCCCAGGTTGTTATCTAACTTTAGTTAGTTCAGCACTTTTTTATTTGAGTAACAGAAGGTCTTCTAAAAAATTCGTCTTTACCTGCTGGTCTGTTTTGACAGATTTCTGCCATTTTCTGCATTTGCTTCTTGTTAGTTCCTTCTTGAGTTCCTTTGGGGAATTGAGCTTTTTGAGAGAAGTGCTACAGTAGCTAGTGTTCTAATGGAAGTTTATTTGGTGTTAGAACTTAACCTTGAGACTTATTTATCTTAAGTGCACTAATGTTGCTAATGAGATTGTGTGAAGTTTTGTATGAAGGAGAAATTTTAGGTGTATGGAAGGAATGAGTAATGAGATGAAAGGATGGACTAAAGCTCAAGCTTGGGGATTCCACGCGTGTCACCCAAAGAAATATCCAAGAAGTACAAGCGTCAAAGCTTGGGGATGCCCAAGGCATCCCCTTCTTCATCAATAAAAATCTCAGGTTTCTTCCAAACGCTTCATTTTTATTGTTGCATGCACAGTTGTGTTTTTCTTGGAGCGTCTTCTTTTTCGTATTCGTTTTCGTTTTTAGTTTGCTTCGTTTGCTTAGTTTTCTGAATAAGTTGGTTGGACCCCCTCTTTCATACATTGGTTTGCAAATAGTTTGGTTTGGTTTGGAAAAGAGTAGGAAAGTTCATGCTTATGTGGTAAAAAGAGCTCGTTTTTGACTGTGGCCTATGCTTTGTCATGCCATGCTTGATATTTTTTTGGCTTTATGCTTAGTATTATTTTCTGTAGCATGACTTGTTATAAACAATTGAGATTTCTTAATGTGCCTTGGATGAATCATGTGTTGTTTTAGCATATTAAAGCATAGTATAGTGGTATTCTCCTTTGATGCTTTATTTGGGTTGACTTGGCACATGCTCACACCATGTTATGACTATCTCAAGTCACCATAGCCTTTATGATCCTTTAGTTTTCAACTTGTAGTATCACTTTATGCTTTGATCAATGATGTTTTGTCGCTCTGCATGATTATGGCCATTATTGCTCTCTTAGTTTGTCGCTCCCAGTCTTTTGCTAGCCTCCACAACAAAGTATGAGTTCCACTCATGCATCCAACTCCCTAAACCAAGTTTTTCCAAAGAGTCCACCATACATACCTACTAGCTTATGCTATTCCAAGTATATTCATGCTTTTGTTTACCTTTCACTTGTTATGAGAAAACTAGTGATTAAAGCTCTCACAAACTTGATGGCACACTTTACTTTATTTCCTCTAATAAACTTGAACCATTGGGTTCTTCTTTGTTGCGTATATGCTTGCGCTTTAGTAGAAATTAGCAGAACCATGTTTCATGGGGAACGCTTTCAACATTGCACCTGTACTTTGTACCTCGTTGATATTATGTTCTTTTGCTTACGGATCCCGGTGGTGTGAAATAAAAGTGGAACTTGTAAGATCATGGAGTTTGTATGTGTGTTAGAGAAACGCCTGGGCCGATAGCCTAAGCCATGCCTAATCATGGTGGAAAATTGCAGCATCACCATAATGAGCACTCTATGAAGCATCCTCAATAAAAACCTATGCAAATAGCAAATAAAAAGATCGCTGAGATGCTCATTGTCTGCTTGCCTTATCATTTTGATTATGGGAAAGCTCCCGTATCATGTGCAAGGGGTACCCCATTGGCGGTTCTTAATGATACACATATACTTACAATGACAAGAGCTTACTCGTGACTGAAGTTGAGTAGCATGAGGATCGGTCTTCGTAAGTAAGGGGCATGAGATTTCGGTTTATAACTTGTCAAGCATATCCTCTTAGTTGTGTCACTTTAACCTTAATCACCTTCAAGATGCTTATGATAGGGGCAATGAGAGCTGAAAACTATAAGTACCATAATTTTTGGAAGCTCTTTAAGAGACTTGAATCCCTACTTCCTTTTACAAAAGGCTTTTCTTCCACCATTATATTGAGTCTCCACCTTCTATCTTTATGCACCTACTTTGAGAGCATAGTGGCCATTCTTAGTTCTATGTGCATTGTCCCAAGACTAATTGATTGATGCATAACTTGTTATTGCTTGTTTGAAACTATTGTATCTAGTCACTCTTATGAACTTTGAAGGTGTCCTATGCATTTATATTTGCTACTCTATTGAGGGACAAGCTGAATAATTTTATGCTATGTTTTCTTTATGCGAATCAAACAAACGTCTTGCAAAGCATTGTTATTCTTGAATCTTTTGTTTGTGTCTTTTCATGTTGTGTCATAGTTTCTTTGCTTATTGCTAGAACTTTGTCTTTCATGTTATGATTGAAGTACTATGATCCCAGCTTTGAGTGTTTTGCAAATACTTTGATCAAGTCTTTGATGGTGCATGTCACCTCAAAAATTCTTTCTTTTTATCACTTACCTACTCGAGGACGAGCAGGAGTTAAGCTTGGGGATGTTGATACATTGCAAATGTATCTATAATTTTTGATGTTCCATGCTTAGTTGTATCCACTTTCTTGTGTTTTGTTCCAACTTTGGAGTACTTTTATTATGATTTCTTGGACTAACCTATTAACAAGAGCCACAGCGCCAGCTGCCTGTTTTCTGCTGTTTTTGGTTCCAGGAAAGTCAGAAAATGAATATTCTCAGAATTGGACGGGACAAAAGCCAAAGTGCCTATTTTTCCAGAAGGGATCAAGTGCCAGAATACGAGACGGAGAGGGGCCAGGGGCCGGCCACACCACCTGGCCGCGCGGCCAGGCTTGGCTCGCACCAAGGGGTGGTCTGGCCGACCCCAGCACCCCCTCGGCCTCTCCTTCCGCCGATAAGTTGCCCTCGGGACGAAAACCCTAGGTACCCGATCAAAAATCCACGAAAGAGTCTGTAGCCGCCGTCGTCTCTGTCCCTAGATCAGGGGGGATCTGAAGCTCTTCCCGGCACCCTGCCGGAGAGGGGAATTCACCCTGGAGGCCTTCTTCATCACCATGCAAGCCTCCGGTGTGATGCGTGAGTAGTTCATCCTTGGACTACGGATCCATGTAGTAGCTAGATGGCTGGTTTCTCCTCCTTTGTGCTTTCGTGTTTAGATCTTGTGAGCTCTGTTCATGATCAAGATCATCTATTTGTAATCCATACATGTTGTGTTTGCGGGGATCTGATGGATATTGAGATGCTATTTCAGATTGATTATTGATTCTATCATGTCTTTGTTATTTGAGATCTTGGATGCTTTCTGTTGTTAGTAGCTATCTTGGCCAAGTAGATGCTAGCAACTCCAAGAGTTAGTATTTATGCTCGATAGTGGGTTCATACCTCTGGTAATCTGGGGAAGTGACAGAAATCTCTAAGGTACTAGATGTGTTGTTGCTACTAGGGATAAAACAACGATCCTTTGTTCATAGAACAATTGCATTGTTTACTTTACACGCAGTTCGTAAAGCAATAATCTGTTGCTTGCAACTTAATACTGGAGGGGGTTCGGATGATAACCTGAAGGTGGATTATTAGTCATAGATGCAGTTGGATGGCGGTCTATGTATTATGTTGTAATGCCCAATCAAGTCTCAAAGGAGTCAAGATGATTAGTATATGCATGTATTTCTTTCTCGGTGTTTGTCAATTGCCCCGCTATAATTTGTTCACCTATCATGTTATCTATCTAAGGAGAGCTACCTCTAGTGAACCATGGATCCCGGTCCTTTTTCTTTACATACAATCTACAACTGTTTACTGCTTTGTGTTTACTTTCTGCAAACTTTTACTTCTTTCCATTCGATATGTTTAATCCTTTGTTTTCCGCAAAACACAGTGAGATTGACAACCTCATCGCAAGTTGGGGGCAAAGTTCTGTGGTTGTGTTGTGCAGGTCTCCACGTTGCTACTAGCACCGGTAGTGCGCCCTGCCAAAGCTCAGCTAGTAACACCTTTGGGGTGTTTCCTTGCTCCTACTGATTCGATTAAATCTTGGTTTCATAACTGAGGGAAAACTTACTGCTGTGCTCATCGTACCTTCCTCTTGGGGTTCCCAACAAGCTCTACGTCGAAAGTCGAGCGCATCAAAGACCTCCAATTGATATTCTCTCTCTCTCTCTCTCTCTCTCTCTCTCTCTCTCGTGACCATGGTCCCAAGTTCGGACCGCGCGAACGAGAGACATCTTCACCGTGGAGCACCGTCGCGCTACGGGATTCGGATCCAGGAGCTCTACTTCCACAACTGCTGCTGGATCGGGAAAGCGGGAGTCATCGTCAGGCCCCAGACGTGTGTAACTCCCCGCAAGGTGTCACACTTGAGGCACTCAAGTCGTTGAGCCACAAGAGCGCAAGGACTTCATCACGACCTTGAGGTCGGCTTCGGCTCGTCTACATCAACCACGCTCTCCTGAGTGTTGACAACGCTTTTCCTTCTTCAAGGGTAAGTTCGCGAAAAGCCCCTCCCATTACTGTATTACTAATAGATAGGTCCTGGCAGCATCAGGGGTTCAGGGGCGTAGGGTAAATTTTTTATTGTTTTCATACGCGGAACCCCTACAGTGGTATCAGAGCTAGATCTATGTGTAGTAATGCTAGTACGGGTAGAACACACGAGATGTAGCGTGTGGGCGTTGATCTTTTAGTTGTTACCCTCCCACGTGTACTTGTATATACCACAGTAATGCTTGATGAAGCGGCCCCCAACCGACTTTACGCGTTCATTCGTGAGACTGGTCCACGCTTGACATATGACTTGTACCATATAAAGTGGCTTAGGGGGTGTCTATCTGTCTCGCATTAGTTGGTATACCATTTGCAATGGAGGGCCCCGAAAGGGGTGTAGTAGAGACAACTACTTGATCAGCGTTGTGCTGAAAGTTCGTAGCTAAGAATGGTTCTTGTGCGAAAGCCCATTCAGCCACGTAAAACATGCAAAGATAAAAGTAGAGGCGTCTAACATTGTTTTGCAGGGGGTATTGCTTTGTGATATGGTTGTGGCAAAGGTAAAATGATTACCTTATGTTACATAGTAGTAGATAGTCACGGAGGTGACGGACTACCACGCCGGAAATACACCGGTACCTTGGTGTCTACGACGCCGGAACCCTGGCGCCAGAATCCGGTGACGACGAATGGAGATCACGACGTGAAGGACCATATCACATCGCATTTACATTCAATGTTATTGTTTGTATATCTTATTGTGTGCTAGTATTAGATACTCCATGGTAGCCTAATAAGATGGTCCCTGTTAGAATTACCAACGATTGTGTTCTCCCTTAGTGTGCACCACCAAGAAAGTTCTTCGGTATGAGGCGATCCATGGTACAAGCATGGGTGTCAGACATATGTATGTTCGCATATAGTGGGTGTAAGCCATGTTGCACAGCGAATACACTAAGGTTGAGTTGGCGAGCCTAGCATGTGCAGACATGGCCTCGGAACGCGGATGGTCGAAAGATCGAGCATGAGTCGCATGAATGATGTGACCGACGTTTAGCGTCCACCCTTGAACCCACATTGATGGTCGTGACGATTGGGGGAGATGTGGCTGATAGGGGTCATGTTATCACTAGGAACCCTTCATGGGATAGGTGTTTCTGAGTGGAGTTATTATTAACTCATTTAATTATAAACTTAGTCTAAATTCCTTTTTGCAATTATAAATGTAGAAATGGTTCTCCCCGAGATTACCTTCCCTATTGACAATTGGTTAAAAGGAGAAAAGCTCAAGTTAGATGGATCCAAATTTTCTGCATGGTTCATGCGCCTTTATGATCTCCTTGGTGAGAACAAAGAGGCTGACTACATGATCTATGAGATGTACTTGGAGCCACCCTATACTCATGAGGCCCAGAAGCAGCGGGATCTCCGCTGCCGTCGTCGTGTGATGGCCACATTCATATCAGTAACGATGCGCCTCGGGATGGAAGATGGGCTGTGGCCGATTGTGGGAAGTCTTAATCCCCAAACGGTTATGGCACATCCAAGATCGCATTCCGTGGAACAAGTGCGCATATGTGATTATGAGCTGATGGGGGACTTCCTCTCCATAAAGATGGAGGAGGGCTCCTCACTGGACGATCACTTGTTGAGCATATATGATGCATACATGAGTCTGGCATACTTCATGGACAACTGGTTCGCAAGCTCTTTTGCAATAGGAGTTGTGCTGTGGTCGCTGCCACCAAGCTTCCAAGCACAAGTCAGGATTTGCATTATGAGAGGCGACGCGGAAACACAGGATTTCCATGAGTTCGTATCACATTTCAGAGATGTCGTGGTTGAACCCGATGTCGCTTAGGTCATCAATGAAAAAGGTATATATTTGATATACAATTTTATAAATGTTATAACCTTGCAAACACATTTGTAGTGTTAAGTATATTTGATACTTGTTATGTTTTGCTGAAAACAGGTCCTTCTGCATGAGAGGTGCTTGCTGGAGAGGAGGTGACGTTGCATGTTGATGGTGAGCATGATGATGATGGCCAACGATGCTCTCCCTCAACATTTATCACTTAGTTTATGTTTAGGATGATTATTTTAATCGATATATCGTGAACCTCTTTAGTGTGTCTCACACTTTGTCAGACGGTTATTCATATAGTTTGTAACAAACAAGTTATTCTACTTTTATGAATGATTTCTACTTGTGTTCATATCTTGTCTGATTATATGTGAATTATCCTTGTTTGTTGAAACTAATTGATAATGCATGAACATTTGTAAAATATTGAAATGCCTTGAAAAATACCCAACTTAAATGATATATTCGTTAATGAATGAAACCATTGTTTAAATTCAAAGTTATATGATAATATGTGAAAGTCATTTGATTTCTTATCACATATAAATCATGCATAAGTTCACATTCAGTGATATTTCTCGATTATGAAGCAAATGGAAAATAGTGAAAAACACGATGAGGATTCAAATCCCTGCATCAGAGTGTTGAGAAGCGCAACGGACAACGTTCTTGAACAATTCTCTTCACAAAAGGAAAGAATCAATGATAATGATCATTGTGTTTTCCCCACTGGTGTTTTCACTACATAAAGTAGGATTCTAAATGTATCCCATAACTTGTGTGGAGAAATTTGTGAATCATTTGTCATGATTACCAGAATATGATAGACCTACGAACTACTAAGAAAATAATGGTAAACTAGAATTATGAGAAATCCAAAAAAGCAAAATTCCCTTGAGATTAGAAAGCAATTCGTTGCTGAATCTCACAAGTAAAAGGGGTTACTTGAATTTTCCCAAATGATTGCAAAGCCATAGTGGAAAAGGGGTGAATGACAAAAGCACAATTTGTCAAGTATTGGACGAATTCAAATGAATTTGATTCATGTGTGCTTAATGTCTAGTGGATTTAAAACTAGTAAAGTACTGGTGTCTCATAGTAAATATCTCACTTTGATATTTGATCAAAGGATTTGAAGTTGTTGAAAATAGTGAGTAAATATGCAATTTGCATGAAATTGAGTGGGAGCTATGAAAGTCTTCCTAAAACAATATGTGAATGACATATTTTTGAGTGGGAGCAATATAAGTCTCAATTTCAAATATGTAGGAACATATTTTGAGTGGGAGCTTATAGAGTGATTCTTAAGTGTGTTAAGAATAAAAGCGCAAGTACCAACAAATAATGATTTATAAGGAGTCGAAGTTGATAATAGGTGTATTATGATATTATGTAGTATTCCTTATGGGATTCTGAAAAAGGGTTTTAGAATAGAAGTTAATTAAGGAATTGGTCCTTAATAACTCAAATTAGGAATAGTGTTAAGTTCAACATCAATGTTTGAAAGAAAGAAAAGGATGATCATCATCCACTATGTTGAGACATATGTTCTATCTTAGAAAACCATGATGATCACTTAACATAATATATGTTCTAATAAGAAACGTTTGAAAAGTGATTAAGTCTGAATCACGGAACGTTGAGCTAAGTTTGTTGATGCACTCGACTTTCAACGTAGAGCTCGTTGGGAACCCCAAGAGGAAGGAATGATGAGCACAATAGTAAGTTTTCCCTCAGTTATGAAACCAAGGTTTAATCGAACCAGTAGGAGCAAGGAAACGCCCCAAAGGTGTTGCTAGCTGAGCTTTGGCAGGGCGCACTACCGGTGCTAGTAGCAACATGGAGACCTGCACAACACGACCACATAACTTTATCCCCAACTTGCGATGAGGTTGTTAATCTCACCGTGTTTTGCGGAAAACAAAGGATTAAACGTATCGAATGGAAAGAAGTGAAAGTTTGCAGAAAGTAAACACAAAGCAGTAAACAGTTGTAGATTGTATGTAAAGAAAAAGGACCGGGATCCATAGTTCACTAGAGGTGGCTCTCCTTAGATAGATAACATGTTGGGTGAACAAATTACAGCAGGGCAATTGACAAACACCGAGAAAGCAATACATGCATATACTAATCATCTTGACTCCTCTGAGACTTGATTGGGCATTTCAACATAATACATAGACCGCCATCCAACTGCATCTATGACTAATAATCCACCTTCAGGTTATCATCCGAACCACCTCCAGTATTAAGTTGTAAGCAACAGATTATTGCTTTACGAACTGCGTGTAAAGTAAACAGTACGATTGTTCTATGAACAAAGGATTGTTGTTTTCTCCCTAGTAGCAACAACACATCTAGTACCTTAGATATTTCTGTCACTTCCCCAGATTACCAGAGGCATGAACCCACTATCGAGCATAAATACTAACTCTTGGAGTTGCTAGCATCTACTTGGCCAAGATAGCTACTAACAACGGAAAGCATGCAAGACCTCAAATAACAAAGACATGATAGAATCAATAATCAATCTGAAATAGCATCTCAATATCCATCGGATCCCCGCAAACACAACATGTATGGATTACAAATAGATGATCTTGATCATGAACGGAGCTCACAAGATCTAAACATGAAAGCACAAAGGAGGAGAAACCAGCCATCTAGCTACTGCATGGATCCGTAGTCCAAGGATGAACTACTCACGCATCACACCGGAGGCTTGCATGGTGATGAAGAAGGCCTCCAGGGTGAATTCCCCTCTCCGGCAGGGTGCCCGGAAGAGCTTCAGATCCCTCCCGATCTAGGGATGGAGATGACGGCGGCTAGAGACTCTTTCATGGATTTTTGATCGGGTACTTAGGGTTTACGTCCCGAGGGCATCTTATAATCGGAAGGGGAGGCCGAGGGGGTGCCAGGGGCCACCACACCACCCCCTGGCGTGGCCCAAGCCTGGCCGCGTGGCCAGGTGGTGTGGTCGGCCTCTGGCCCTTCTCCGTCTCGTATTCTGGCACTTGATCACTTCCAGAAAAATAGGCACTTTGGCTTTTGTCCCGTCCAATTCCGAGAATATTCATTTTCTAACTTTCCTGGAACCAAAAACAGCAGAAAACAGGCAGCTGGTACTGTGGCTCTTGTTAATAGGTTAGTCCAAGAAGTCATATGAAAAGTACTCCAAAGTTGGAACAAAACACAAGAAAGTGGATAAAACCAAGCATGGAACATCAAAAATTATAGAAACATTTGTAATGTATCAACATCCCCAAGCTTAACTCCTGCTCGTCCTCGAATAGGTAAGTGATAAAAAGAAAGAATAATTTTTGAGGTGACATGCACCATCAAAGACTTGATCAAGGTATTAACATTCAAAGCTAGGATCATAGTACTTCAATCACAACATGAAGACAAAGTTCTAGCAATAAGCAAAGAAACTATGATGCAACATGAAAAGGCACAAACAAAAGATTCATGAATAACAATGCTTTGCAAGGTATTTGTTTGTTTCACATAAAGAAAACATAGCATAGTAGTATTAAGCTTGTCCCTCAATAGAGTAGCAAATGTAAATGCATAGGACACCTTCAAAGTTCATAAGAGTTACTAGATACAATATTTTCAAACAAGCAATAACAAGTTATGCATCAATCAACTAGTCTTGGGACAATGCACATAGAACTAGGAATGGCCACTATGCTCTCAAAGTAAGTGCATAAAGATAGAAGGTGGAGACTCAACATAATGGTGGAAGAAAAGCCTTTTGTAAAACGAAGTAGGGATTTGAGTCTCATAAAGAGATTCCAAAAATTATGGTACTTATAGATTTTAGCTCTCATTGCCCCTATCATAAGCATCTTGAAGTGATTAAGGTTAAAGTGAACAAACTATGGTGTACATGCTTGACGAAGTATAAGTCAGAAATCTCATGTCCCTTGTATATGAGGGCTGCTCCTCATGCTACTCAAGTTTAGTCACCGGTAAGTTCTTGTCATCGTAAGTACATGTGTATCATTGAGAACCGCCAACGGGGTACCCCTTGCCCAATGATACGGAAGAATCCCCATATCAAAATGACAAGGCAAGCAGACAACGAGCATCTCAGCATTCTTCTTATTTACCATGGGAATATGGTGCTTTTTTCTCTCTTTCCTCTTTTCATAGTATTTTTTCTCTTTTTTTCTCAATATAGGACTCTTTTTTTATAAGAAGAATGCTTCATAGACAGCTCATTATGGTTACGCTGCAGGTTTCCACCATGTCAGCATGGATTAGACCAGCGGCCCAGGCGTTTCTCTAACACATATACATAACTCCATGGACTTACAAGCTCCCCTTTCATTTCACACCGACGACATCCATATACAAAAGAGCATGATATCAACTAGGTACAAGTACCAAGTGCAATGTTAAAAGCGTTCCCCATGAAAGCATGGTTCTACTAATTCCCGACAAATAAGTGCAAGCATATACAACATAGAAGACACAATGGTTCAAGTTTATTAAGGGCAAGTAAATTAAAGTGTGCCATCAAGTTCGTGAGAGCTTTAATCACTAGTTTTCTCATAACAAGTGGAAGGTAAACAAAAGCATGAATATACTTGGAATAGCATAAGCTAGTAGGTAGGTGTGGTGGACTCTTTGGAATAACTTGGTTTAGGGAGTTGGATGCATGAGTGGAACTCATACTTTGTTGTGGAGGCTAGCAAAAGACTGGGAGTGACAAACTAAGAGAGCAATAATGGCCATAATCATGCAGAGCGACAAAACATCATTGATCAAAGAATAAAGTGATACTACAAGTTGAAAACTAAAGGATCATAAAGGCTATGGTGACTTGAGATAGTCATGACATGGTGTGAGCATGCGCCAAGTCAACCCAAATAAAGCATCAAAGGAGAATACCACTATACTATGCTTTAATATGCTAAAACAACGCATGATTCATCCATGGCACATTAGGCAATATCAATTGTTTATAATAAGTCATGGTACAGCAAAGAATACTAAGCATAAAGCCAAAACAATATCAAGCATGGCATGACAAAGCATAGGCCACAGTAAAAAACAAGCTCTTTTTACCACATAAGTATGAACTTTCCTACTCTTTTCCAAACCAAACCAAACTATTTGCAAACCAAAGTATGAAAGAGGGGGTCCAACCAATTTATTCAGAAAACTAAGCAAACTAAAAACCAAAACGAAAACAAAAAGGAAGACGCTCCAAGAAAAACACAACTGTGCATGAAACAATAAAAATGAAGCGTTTTGAAGAAACCTGGGATTTTTATTGATGAAGAAGGGGATGCCTTGGGCATACCCAAGCTTTGATGCTTGTACTTCTTGGATGTTTCTTGGGGTGACACGTATGGCATCCCCAAGCTTGAGCTTTAGCCCATCATTCATCTCATTACTCATTCCTTCCATACACCTGAAATTTTTCCTTCATACAAAACTTCACACAATCTTATTAGCAACATTAGTGCACTTAAGATAAATAAGTCTTAAGGTTCAGTTATAACACCAAATAAACTTCCATTAGAACACTAGCTACTGTAGCACTTTCCTCAAAAAGATCAATTTCCCAAAAGAACTCAAGAAGGAACCAACAAGAAGCAAATGCAGAAAATGGCAGAAATCTGTCAAAACAGACCAGCAGGTAAAGACGAATTTTTTCGAAGACCTTCTGTTGCTCAAATCAAAAAGTGTTGAACTAACGAAAGTTAGATAACAACCTGGGGAAGAAGCACAAACAATTACAGCTCAATCCGACATACAAAGATCTCTCACGAATTTTTACGGTGAAGCACAGAAATCTGTTTCGGGACAGCAACTTTCCCAATCATTACTTCACTCTCATTAGAGTTTACTCTTGGCACAAAAAGCAAATAAAAAGGATAAGGAGAGGCTATTATAGAGGTAATAACTTCCAAGACTCATCTAAAACTCTTGGGTTTATCTCCCAACAAGTACTTTTCTTTAACGCCTTTAAGTTAGGCATAAGAAGCAAATAAAGAATCAAGTGTTCTCAAATGAAGAAGCATTAAGACCAACTTTCTTGCCCTTACCTCTCTTACTTTTATTCTTAACCTTGGGGAAAATATGATTGTTTGGTAGAGAAGAAAGGTGCATGGTCCCCTTTCCCACATCTATTATTGCTCCAAGGAGTTCTAATAGGGACCTTCCAAGTGTAATTTGTCCTTTTCCTGCAGATTCAATAAGAAGATAATCAATAGAAATCGTTTTCCCAAGGATATTTGTAAACACTCCTTCAGGTATTCCAAGAGGTAATATGGTAGTATTATTAGTAAGAGATAGTTCTTTTCCTCCTTCAATGAGCCCCCAAGTATTCCGAGATTTATAAATATCTTTGGGCATAAGGCAAAATTCAGACATGATATCACAGCGAGCTTGAAAAGTTTCAGTGTTCATCTCAATCTTTACTGTAGGGAACCACTTTGATGGTTCAGAGTTTTTTCGAACATAATCGTGATGCTCCCTAAGCGTATTATAGCAACTTTCTACTCTAGTAATGCTACCCTCAAGAGTGTCCAACCTAGCAAATATTTTTGCGAAAGAAGTATCAGTTTGGCTAGGCAAGTTGTAAGTGAGGATCAATTTATTTATAGCATTAATAGCATCATCCTAATTACAATGGAGGAAATCTCCTCCCACAACAGCATCCAAAGCATATCTATAGAAAAGAGCAATTCCAAGGTAAAAACTACTAAGGAACAAGCTTTGAGTCATTTTAGGCTCAGTTTTTTCATGTAGATCAGAGATTCTAGACCAAGCATCCTTAAAAATTTCCTCAATTGCTTGTTTAAAAGTGAAAATCATATCCTCGGGTGACATAGTGATTGGAGCAAGGCTAGACATAGTGACAACTTAGGATAGGAAATAAATTTCTTTGTGTTTTTCAAATAAGAAAGCAAACTTGTAAAACTATTTTTTGTGTGTTTTTTAATAACAAAACAAGCAAACAAAGCAAAAAAACTAAGCAAAACAAAAACAACAAAGTAAAGAGATTGGTTATGAGGGACTCCCCTTGTGAAGATGTCCTTGACTCCCCGGCAACGGCGGCAGAAAAGATCTTGATGCACTCGACTTTCAACGTAGAGCTTGTTGGGAACCCCAAGAGGAAGGTATGATGAGCACATCAGTAAGTTTTCCCTCAGTTATGAAACCAACGTTTAATCGAACCAGTAGGAGCAAGGAAACACCCGAAAGGTGTTGCTAGCTGAGCTTTGGCAGGGCGCACTACCGGTGCTAGTAGCAACATGGAGACCTGCACAACACAACCACAGAACTTTCTCCCCAACTTGCGATGACGTTGTCAATCTCACCGTGTTTTGCAGAAAACAAAGGATTAAACGTATCGAATGGAAAGAAGTAAAAGTTTGCAGAAAGTAAGCACAAAGCAGTAAACAGTTGTAGATTGTATGTAAAGAAAAAGGACCGGGATCCATAGTTCACTAGAGGTGGCTCTCTTTAGATAGATAACATGCTGGGTGAACAAATTACAGCAGGGCAATTGACAAACACCGAGAAAGCAATACATGCATATACTAATCATCTTGACTCCTTTGAGACTTGATTGGGCATTACAACATAATACATAGACCGCCATCCAATTGCATCTATGACTAATAATCCACCTTCAGGTTATCATCCGAACCTCCTCCAGTATTAAGTTGCAAGCAACAGATTATTGCTTTACGAACTACGTGTAAAGTAAACAATACGATTGTTCTATGAACGAAGGATTGTTGTTTTATCCCTAGTAACAACAGCACATCTAGTACCTTAGAGATTTCTGTCACTTCCCCAGATTACCAGAGGCATGAACCCACTATCGAGCATAAATACTAACTCTTGGAGTTGCTAGCATCTACTTGGCCAAGATAGCTACTAACAACAGAAAGCATGCAAGATCTCAAATAACAAAGACATGATAGAATCAATAATCAATCTGAAATAGCATCTCAATATCCATCGAATCCCCGCAAACACAACATGTATGGATTACAAATAGATGATCTTGATCATGAATGGAGCTCACAAGATCTAAACATGAAAGCACAAAGGAGGAGAAACCAGCCATCTAGCTACTACATGTATCCGTAGTCCAAGGATGAACTACTCACGCATCACACCAGAGGCTTGCATGGTGATGAAGAAGGCCTCCAGGGTGAATTCCCCTCTCCGGCAGGGTGCTGGGAAGAGTTTCAGATCCCTCCCAATCTAGGGATGGAGATGACGGCGGTTACAGACTCTTTCGTGGATTTTTGATCGGGTACTTAGGGTTTACGTCCCAAGGGCATCTTATAGTCGGAAGGGGGCTGAGGGGGTGCCAGGGGCCACCACACCACCCCCTGGTGCGGGCCAAGCCTGGCCGCGCGGCCAGGTGGTGTGGCCGGCCTCTAGCCCTTCTCCGTCTCATATTCTGGCACTTGATCACTTCTGGAAAAATAGGCACTTTGGCTTTTGTCCCGTCCAATTCCGAGAATATTCATTTTCTGACTTTCCTAGAACCAAAAACAGCAGAAAACAGGCAGCTGGCACTGTGGCTCTTGTTAATAGGTTAGTCCAAGAAATCATATGAAAAGTACTCCAAAGTTGGAACAAAACACAAGAAAGTGGATAAAACCAAGCATGGAACATCAAAAATTATAGATACATTTGCAATGTATCATTTTTCGGAAGTGTCTAATAGAGAACTGCAGACATATTTTCCAGATCCATAAGGGATAACATATCTTAAAACATAAAGAGTTATGTTATAAGGGAATATGTTGGAAACTCCTGTAAATACCGATTAAAGTTAAGTAGGAAGCGAGGTGAACAAAAACATCGAAAGTTGCACAGAGTGCACTGATGTTTCGATGAATACATTTATAATAATAGATAAGGGTACCATCTAAAGTTTTATATAATGTTCTGGCAGGGCTAGTTCGCTTTTAACGTAGAATGATGTGTCCCAGGGCACAATGCCCATGAGAAAGCCCTCGAGGTTGATCTAAAGTCACTGTAGGCTCCTGGAATCAGGCCTCGTTCTGCTGCCACAGCGACGATGCATACACACAAATGTTATCATGTGATGATAAAGTATAAATGTCAATCAAGGTGACATTAGTAAGTTACAAAGGATTTGGGACTATAAAGTACAGACCCAAGACTCAACATCTTCCATGAGCAAGCATGTTTAGGGTACCGGTAATATGGTGCTAATGATTAAGAACAAATGCAGCTAGTTTATTTGTACTCTAGTGCAAGTGGGAGACTGTTTGAAATATGCCCTAGAGACAAATAATAATAAGTACTATTATCATATTTCATATAGTTTATGATTAAGTTTTATATCATGCTATAACTATATTGAGTAGAAACATCAATACACGTGTGATATATAAACAACCAGGGGTTCCCAGTGAAACTCTAGTCACTGGTTCATTGGTCAACAGATGATCAAGTTTCCTGATCATGTGGCATTTATGCTAGTTGGAAATGGAGTCATCTCATTCTGAGAATGAGAGGATGAACCAATACCCAACCTAAACATCGTGACCCGATCATGTCACAAAGTTCAAGTTACAATGATTAGAAATGGATCCTCGTAGACTATTCCTTAGACCATGAGGCTATATCAATCACTGTCTCCCGAGAGTGCTCAGATAGCATCAAGCACCATCTGGTAATACGGTGGTTATAAAGGTGAGTTCAAGTACTCGGAGGAAACCGTAGAGGCAATATATGTCAAGAGCGGGATTTTTCTGTCCATGTGACGGAAAGATACCCGAGGGCCCACTCGGAGGAGTTATATCCAGTAGCTGCGCAACGTGTGATTTGATCATAGGGATATCACTTGTCGGAACGAGTCAAGTAGCATTGTTCTGTAACGAGATTGAACATGACATGGTGATGTCATTGATCAGATCTCGGGCAATGCAAGTATCGAGAGACAAAGGGAATAAGACACGACTGTCCCGGTTCAAACGACAAAATATCTTCGTGGAACGCACAGGGGTCACATGGCCATCCAGGTCCCTCTGTTGATCATTGGTCTGGTACTATCCCAACCATGCCTGGAGTGTTCCCGAACCGTAGGGTATCATGCTTAAGGGTTTGATGATGCTTAGAGAGTGTTTATAGGATCGGAAGAATCATCGAAGAATAGTAGAGAGAAAACCGGAAGGGTTTCGGTAAGTCCGGAGGATGTCCGGAGTGGAGGTGGAAGGTGTTCCATAGCCACGAAGGTTGAATAATATGTGAATGAATGTTAAATATTGATTTAATCATTTATTCATAATTATTTAATAAAGAGAAAATCAATTTAAAAGGTCAAAAGCTTAATGGGCCAATTCCGGAGGGAAGAGGGGCCATTAGGGAAAAGGCAAGAGGGAGAAGGGCCAAGAGGGGATGTCGGCGCCCTAGTGGCCCCCCCACCGCGCTGGGCCCATGGGGTGGCCGGCGGTGCCACCCCTCCCCCTCTCCTCTCCTTTAGTCCCACCCCGGGACTTTGAGGGAGGTAGTACCTCCCCTCCCCAGATAAAAACACACAATATTCAATAAAGGTATTCTCACTTTTGGGAAGACCTCCAATTGATATTCTCTCTCTCTCTCTCTCTCTCGTGACCGTGGTCCCAAGTTCAGACTGTGCGAATGAGAGACATCTTCACCGTGGAGCGCCGTCGCGCTGCGGGATTCAGATCCAGGAGCTCTACTTCCGCAATGGATGCTGGATCGGGGAAGCGGGAGTCATCGTCAGGCACCGGACATGTGTAATTCCCCGCGAGGTGTCACACTTGAGGCACTCAAGTTGTTGAGCCACAGGAGCGTAAGGACTTCATCACGACCTTGAGGTCGGCTTCGGCTCGTCTACATCAACCACACTCTCCTGAGCGTTGACAACGCTTTTTGGTATTCAAGGGTAAGTTCGCAAAAGCCCCTCCCGTTACTATATTACTAATAGATAGGTCCTAGCAGCATCATGGGTTCAGGGGCGTAGGGTAAAATTTTATTGTTTTCATACGCGGAACCCCTATAGCAATAATGTGAGTGGACGAATTACAAGGACTATCACATGGCAATATAGCATTATTCATAGAGATTGTGCTAGTGACCACATGAGGCTCAGAAGATGTTACCTTTGTACAGCTAGCCTTATGAGCTAACTTTAGACTAGCATGGGATGCTGAAGATCCTCATGAGAGCTTGATAGCTTACCATGACTTTCTTCCAAGATCCCATACTTGCTAGTTAGCAAAGCAAGTTGATTTTTTAGCTCAACATTCTCCTTCAAAATAGATGCTTCATAAGAAATAGAGTTAGTGGCACAAGCATCATAATTAATTGCAAGAGGTGAGGGCATCTTCGAAAGCTCTTTTGAGTAAGAGGCTTTAAGTTGCTCATGTGACTCGGTTAGTTTGATGAGCTCACCCTTGATGACCCTAGAGCCATTTTTGAGGTGCTCAAAATCCTCAAGGAGTTCAGCATAAGCAACTTGAAGCTCATCATTTTTACTTTTGAGACCACTAGCCACCTTAGGACCTCTATCATAAGATTCCTTCACTCTAGACAACTCTAGAGCAAAAGTCTCCTCAAGAGATTCCTTAGTGGTTTGTTCCTCTTCAAGAGCTTCATTTAGATGTGCAATTTGATTAGCATACTCATGCTCAAGGCTACTCATTTTATCAATGGTGTTCTCATGCTCCTCAATTTGTGCTTCTAACCTATCAATATGTTCTTTGCTCTTAATAGCAAAGTCCAAGATTTCAACGAAGTTAAAGCAAGCAATATTATTATTAACAAGAGCATGATAAACCATCTCACCCTTTTTATATAAATCATCAACATCCAACTCTTCTACCTCATTATCCTCATCCTCATCATCACAAGAGGTATTGGGTTTCAAAGTAGGAGTTACCTTTGAATCCCTAGACATAAGGCATAGGTGGGTACCATGAGATGATTATCATGGTGATGATGATGAATTATTTGAAGCTTCATTCAAGATCTTGTCTTGGCCAATAGGATCTTCGTTTTCTGTGCATGGTTAGCAACACAAGTACTAGAGGAAATAGAAGCATTTTTTGTCATGGTAACAAGGCAATGAGAGCATATCATCATGAGATCTATTGGGGCAATTTATACATGATATGCAAGGACTATCAACACTATGAACCATTGCAATGAGATAGAGAAGAATGATCAATAAGAGTAAGCTCACTATCATCATTGCAAAGTTCACCACCACTCACCATAGCATTACCTTGTGTCTTACCACACTTTGGTGAAGTGGAATAAAAGGAGAACTCATCTCGAATGTAAGTGGAAGCAATACAATCATCCTCAATAATGTTGGACACATCATATTTATCTTGAATTTTTGTCCATAACTCATGAGCGCTCCAAAAAGGTATTATTGAAGAAGTAACTACATAGCTCAAAGCATTAACAAGCACATTAGAAGCTCGAGCATCGAGATATAAGTTTTTCTCATCCTCATAAGATAGATTTCGGAAATCCATTGGAGGAGAAAAGGCTATATCTATAATACGCTCCAAATTTGGGTCCATGTCCCAAAAATGAATAAGCATACGAGTTTTCCATATATCATAATTTGTGCCATCGAATATGAATATTTAATTATGCACTAATCCCCTAGCCGACATCTTTAATCCCAAGGCGGTGAAGCCTAAAATGAGAGACCGGGCTTTGATACCAATTGAAAGGACACATATGTCGCCTAGAGGGGGGTGAATAGGCGGTTTAAAACTTTTACGAGGTGGGCTTAACAAAGGCGGAATAAAACTAGTGTTTACTTTGTCAAACACAAAACCTATATATATTATGGTTCACCTATGTGCACCAACAACTTATGCTAAGCAAAACAAGCAACTATGTGATAGCAAGATATAGACTTCAAGCACGAAGGCTATCACAAAGTAAGGTGCATAAGTAAAAGCTCAGGTATAGAGATAACTGAGGCACGCGGAGACGACAATGTTTTACCGAGTTCCTCCCAATGGAGTATGTCTCGTTTGGAGAGGGGGTGGTTTCAAACCACCAACGCCACAAAAGGCCTCCCTTGTTCTCCTATGAATCTCACCCCAACGGGATCGATCCACACTTCCACTATCGGTGCACTTGTCGGTGGCAATCCGGAACCTCTCACAAGATTGGGGCACTTCTCCACAACTCGATTGGAGGCTCCCAACAAACAAGCTTGGGGGAAAGCTCCACAACTTAATTGGAGGCCCCAAGTAATCCACAAACCTGCAATTACAAGTAAACCGTCTATGGTTCCAAGAACCCAAGAGTAAAAGGCTTCTCACCTTTCACCCAATCGACTCCTCACGAGAAGTCAAACCGATGCACCAAATGCAATGGCAAGAACACAAGAAGTGCTCAAGTCCTTCACTCCCAAATTCCACCAAAGCTACAAAAGCTTATGGGGGAATAAGAGAGGAAGAACAATGGAGGAAATACACAAAAGACTCCAAGATCTAGATTCCAAGATGTTCTCCTCACTTAGAGGAGAGATTGATTGGTGGGGTTGTAGATCTAGATCTCCTCTTTCAAATCCCTCAAGAATATGCAAGAATCAATGGAGGGATTGAGGGATAGCAAGCTCAAGAAGGTCAGCAATGGAGGGGAAAACTTGCAAGAAAGGTTAGGTAAACATTTGGGAAGAAGGGACCCTTATATAGGTCCTCCAAAATCCAACCGTTGCAGCCCTGGAGCATGCGGGCCGGACATTCCGGCCTATTCACTCTGGACATTCCGACCAAGGCAAAACTGATAGAAACAACAATACGAAAACAACCATAACGTTTGCATCCAGACTCCGATTTTGATGATCTTGGGCTTGTTTTAAATAGGACAACAAACTCTACAAGATCCTGAAGGAAACCATCATAGTACAGAAACGCAGGATAGAACAAAATGACGAAAGGTTTGACATCTCTCAAAAAGACGAACCGGTAAAACCTCCAACATCGAAAACGCAATAGAGAATGCATATGAAATCCGTTGTCGATGAACTTGGGCTTGTCATGAAGATTAACACAATCTCTAAATCCTCTCATGAATAAGAACCAAATAATGTAAGGTTTTACCAATCTTTAAAAGACAAACCGGTAAAACCTCCAATATTGAAAACACAATAGAGAATGCATATGAAATCCGTTTTCGATGAACTAGAGCTTGTTATGAATATTACCACAAGCTCAAGAACCTCACATGGATAAGATCCAATAAAAAACAAGAAAGATGATGCCAAGTATGCAAAGGTTTGAGCTCTCACGAAGGATATGATCAAGTTACTCACTCAAGATCCTCTCTTGATAGTACGGCTATCTATCCTATAAACCGGTCTCCCCAACTAACACCATGAGACTGGTAAGAAGGAAACCCTATCAAGAACATACCTTTGCCTTGCGCATATTCTACTTGAGCTTGATGATGACGATCTTCTCCACCTCAAGATGGAACACCTTTCTTGATTGCGCTAGCTTGGTGAAGACTTGGAAATTGCTCCCCATACTGCACTATGGTAGAGCTTCTCTTTTGGGCATACCATCTTACCATATCCATGATCACCATAGGATGGCAAGCTTCAAGCAAATGATCTCTTCGAGATGTCTCATCTTGAACTTGCACATCATTTCTTGTTTCTTCATTATGTTGGTGTCTTGAAGGTACATAAGAGATATCACTCCAACTTTAGTCTTCAAGACACACTTGCTATAGGCTCAACTCTCACATGACCAATCTTTGGATCACTCCTTGAACACCTTGGTCATCACTTGAACTTCTTTACTTTCTTCATCTCCCAACCTTGAAGCCAACATATGGTTCTAGCATTGCCTATGGAGAAATCCTACAAGTAAAACTCAATGCAAACATAAGTCCAGAAAGATTGTCATTAATTACCAAAACCACACATGGGGGCACACATGCACTTTCACCAAGATTAGTATCTTACTCAGATTTCGCAAACAGATCACGATGGCGAATGGAAGAGTAAGTGAGAGCATCCATTTTCCTATAGTTGACCTTTGGTGCCTTTTCCTTTTTCTTGGACACACCATTCCTACTCTTTTCTCTCTTTGCCTGTTCATCCATACAATCAGCCTCTTTGTTCCTCCTTCTCAGTTCAACCTTGTCCACGAGACCACCTTCACCTTCATCCCGGAAGTAGAGGCCACGGGGACAGCGCTTGTAGGTTTTGGGAGCACTAGAGCCACCTGTGAAACAAATAAGATGGATAGCATGGGGATAAGCACACACACAAGTCCCAGATAGAAAGTAGAAATAGTAGACAAACAATCCACAGCCCACACATACATCATGCAAAAATCTACAGAAAGCTGACGCAGAGATGAATCCGTCAGGCCGGATAATCTGGCCTGGCCAGGGGCGGATAATTTGGCCCTTGCAAAAAAATCAGATTCTGCCTAGATTGAGTGCAACAACATAGATCGGGTAGAGGAATTGCTAGACTACGATTTCTGCGTGAAATAACAACCACAAGGAGACTCCTAGTCCATGTTCCACCAACAAGTAACACAACAACACAAAATATGGGAGAGAGGGAGTTACCCTCACTCATTGAAGGAAGAACACGGAGGAGAATGTACCCGGAGGCGTGGGGAAGAAGATCCGGGGGAGGACCAGAGAATCCAGTGACCTGAAGGGCTCCGGGGAGGGTTGGGGAAGCAGGCGGCGGCTTGGGAGAGAGAGAGGGGTCGGGGGAGAAGAACTGCTCTATGTGAGCCCTTCCCCCAACACCTAGCCCTTATAAGACAGAATCCGCCAAGGCCGGATTATCCGGCCTCCACTTGTGGCGGATAATCCTGCATGTTTTCTAAATTTCTGTTATACATAGATTCAGGCCCGCACATCCCCAAACAAAACCCCCACAAGATAAACAATGGACTTGTGTGCAAGAAGAGATGGCTTAGAGATAGAGAGAGGCTCGGGATTAGACAACCAAACTGAGATGGTACCTAACCTTTCCATAAGATTGCAAGAATCAAATCAACTAAAAGCCAAAATTGAGTGTGATTTCCATAAGAACAAGAGATAAGTAATAACAAGCAAAAAGATCCTCATAGAACCAACTCTTCTCATGGAAGAGGGCGGTGCCCGAGGCCACCTTGTTGGAGTGCATGGTATGACACCATGAAGATATATCTTGGGTTCATGACCAATACTCATCAAATAAGCTCACATATCACAAAATGATATTAAGAGAAATGATTTTACTTGCTTTCGGCATTATGGGGGAGGGTTAGCCCAATTAATTAGGGACACACTCGTCCTATATCCATGCCCACACCTAAACCAAATAAGGAGGATATATAAGAGTGACTGCATGGGTAATCAAGACAAACTTCTTGAATGAACGATATTTAGCTCATTCCTCAAGTAACAAAACCTTGCTTCATCAAGTGGCTTCATGAAAATATCAGCAAGTTGATTATTCGTGCTCACAAAAGATAGATCAATATCACCTTGAGCTACATGGTCCTGAATAAAATGATTCCGAATCTCAATATGCTTTGTCCTTGTGTGCTGCACCGGATTGTACGCAATTTTGATTGCACTTTCATTATCACATAAAAGAGGAACTTTGTCACAATTGACACCGTATTCCTTTAAAGTTTGCCTCATCCATAATAATTGAGTACATGCACTAGCAGCAGCTACATATTCAACCTCGATGGTGGAGAGAGATATACAATTTTGCTTTTTAGAAGACCAACATACCAAAGACCTTCCCAAGAATTGACAAGCTCTGGAAGTTGATTTCCTTTCATCCTTATCACCAGCCCAATCTAAATCAGTGTAGCCACATAGAGAGAAATTGGAGCCTTTGGGATACCATAGACCAAAATTAGGGGAATGAACCAAATATCGGAAGATTCTCTTGACCACCACTAAGTGGCTTTCTTTAGGAGATGCTTGATACCTTTCACATACCCCTACACTAAACACAATATCGAGTCTAGATGCGCAAAGTTAAAGGAGAGAGCCGACCATGGACCGGTATACCTTTTGGTCCACATCTTTACCATTGGGATTGAGTTCAAGATGGCATTTAGTTTCCATCGGTGGGGCGACGCCATTAAGATCCGTCATCTTGAATATCTTGAGCATGTCTTGTATGTATTTTGCTTGATTTATGAAAGTTACTTCTCTAAGTTTTTTGATCTCAAATCTGAGAAAGAACCGTAATTCCCCCATCATAGACATCTCAAACCTGGCAGTCATAAGCTTTGAAAATTCATCATTAAAAGCTTTATTAGTAGAGCCAAAGATAATGTCGTCTACATATAGTTGGCATACGAAGAGCTCCCCCTTAACCTTCTTAGTAAAAAGAGTGGGATCGATTTGCCCAACTTCGAAGCCATGATCTAGCAAAAGCTCTTTAAGGTGCTCATACCACGCACGTGGGGCTTGTTTAAGGCCATAAAGTGCCTTATTGAGTTTGTAGACATGGTTCGGAAAGTTGGAATCCTCAAATCCTGGGGGTTGCTTTACATATACCAACTCATGTAGAGGACCATTAACAAAAGCACTCTTAACGTCCATTTGTTGTAATTTAAAATTATTATGAGCAGCATAAGCAAGAAGGATAGATGGACTCAAGACGAGCCACTGGAGCATAAGTCTTGCCGAAGTCGATGCCTTCAACTTGGGAATATCCTTGTGCCACTAGTCTTGCCTTGTTCCTCACAATAATTCCATTCTCATCTTGCTTATTCTTGAAAATCCACTTTGTGCCGATAACATTGTGGCAATCCTTGGGCATCTCTACTAATTTACAGACCTTGTTGCGCTCAAAGTTATTTAACTCTTCATGCATAGTAGCAACCCAATCCGGATATTCAGGGGCTTCAAACACTTTCTTGGGTTCCACCATGGATATGTGAGCTTGGTGCTCACCAAAGCTTGCTAGCTCCCTTCTTGTGGACATCCTTCGCCTGAGATCACCTACAACTTTGTCAGGAGTGTGACCCCTTAATTCAAGATTCCTATCTGCAAGAGCTTTGCAACGAAGTTCAATCAACTTGTTGTTTCTTGGAGGAATATCTTCATCATTTGAGTATTTGTTGGAATTACTAGCTTGGCCTTGATCTCTAGCTTGATCAGCAGGAATTGGAGATGATGAATCTTGCCCTTGAAGTTGATCAACAACTATAACATGAGGCTACTACTGTTCAGAAGTTTCAGGGCCGGATAATCCAGTTGAGGGAGTGGCCGGATAATCCGGCCTGGGAGAACTTGGTCCATCTTCACTGTCTTGTAGGTTTCTGGCCTGAACTAGAGAGGGGCCGGATAGTCCAGGGTCAGCCAGAAATTCCGGCCTAGGAGTTGCAGCAGTTTGTTCAACAATGTTTTTAGTTCTGCCAGTCAATGTAGGTTGGCCGGATAATTTGATGTCCACCAGATAATTCGGCCTAGATCTTTCTGGAGCAGTTGATGAACGATATAGCAGTTTGAGGTGTTGGTGTAGAGGTTTGTCCAACAGTTGGAGCATGTTGAGCTTGTGTTGATGAGGGCTCTACTTGAGTAGAGAATTGTCCTTCCCGATCTGCCACAAGGGGTTCCTCAATGGGGCAGAAAAATCCCACGCCCATTCTTCTTATGGCATCTTGGGGTATTTCAACATCTGCATCACAAACATCAACTTGTCCCGCACGAGAGCCATCATTTTCCTCGAACACCACACTACAAGAATCTACAACAGCTCCGGAGAGCTTATTGTAGACTCCATAAGTGTGGGATTCGGCACCATAACCAACAAAAATACCTTCTAAAGCCTTAGACTCGAATTTAGATGGACGAACTCCTTTGATAAGAAATAAACACTTACAACCAAATACCCAGAAGTAGGAGATATTTTGCTTGTTGTCGGTAAGTATTTCATAAGGTGTTTTGTCCAAGATTTTGCGGAGGTAGAGCCGGTTGGATGAGTGGCATGCGATAGAAATTGCTTCAACCCAGAAGTTATATGGTGACTTGAATTCAGCCAACATAGATCTTGCCATATCCATTAAGGTCCGGTTCTTCCTCTCGGCTACACCATTTTGTTGAGGGATGTACGTAGCGGAATATTGGTGTCTTATCATCTCTTCACTTAGAAATTCATTCAGAGTGTAGTTCTTGAATTCGGAGCTGTTATCGCTTCTAATTGCAAAAATAGGGACATTGTGTTGACGTTGAACCTTGTTGGCAAAATCGATGAACGTTTGTTGAGTCTCGCTCTTTAACTTGAAGAAATAGACCCATGTATATCTTGAATAATCATCAACAATTACGAGGCAATATTTCTTCCAACTAAGGCTTGCATGAGATGGAGGACCAAAGAGGTCCACATGAAGGAGCTCCAAAATCCTCTTTGATGAAATAATAGTCTTCCGTCGATGGGGAGAGTCATGCATTTTCCCTTCAACACAAGCCCCGCAAACACGATCTTTGGCAAAGTAAACATTTTCTTTTAGTCCAAGAATGTGGCCACCCTTGTGAAGACTTTGCAAAGTTCTCATATTGATGTGGGCTAGTTGGCGATGCCATAGCCAGCCCGCGTCGGCCTTTCTGAAAAGACACATCGGGCCTGTAGTGGGTTTCCTTGAAAAGTCCACCATATACAGGTCATTTTAGACATATCCAACGAAAGTGACCTTTAGAGACTTGCTCCATAAGAGTACCACCAAATCACCATCAATAAAAATAGCGAAGCCAACCAAGGGCATGAACAGAAAGTAAATTGTAACCGAGGATCTCAACAAGCATGACGTCCATGAGAGAGATATCGTGAGCAACCACAACCTTGCCAAGACCCAATAGCTCAGATTTTGACTTGTAACCATAGGAGACGGTTATGTAATCATGATTTGGCCTCATCTCCGAGATGATCTCCTTGCTTCCGGTCATATGACTAGTGCACTTGCTATCGAGCACCCATTTGGACCCACCGGAAGCATAGCCCTGCAAGAAAGTTACTTCTTGGTTTTAGGTACCCATTTTTCAATGAGTCCTCTCATGTTAGTGACAAGGGTCTGGGGAACCCAAATAGACCAAGAAATGTAACTATTAAATGGACCAACATAGCTAGCATAGACATTACCATAGTAATGACAAAACAATTCATAATTAGGATTGTTAGCTCCTGCAAAACCAACATAGTTAGTCTTGTCATTAGTTGTGGTGCTTGTCTTTGTTTGAGCAGTCTTGCTCCTCTTCTTCTTATTCTTCTTCTTCTTCTTCTTCTTCTTCTTCTTCTTGTTTGTCTTGGGAACATAGCCAACACCCTCTTTTCCATTGTTTGTCCTTTGCTTGCTAAGAATCTCATGTAGGACTTCCTTACCTTTGGGTTGAGATCCCTTGACAAGTTCTTCTTTCAATCTTGCATTTTCTTCAATAATATCTTCATGTCCACACGATGGTGTGGAGGTGCTAGGCATATCATACTTGTGCAATTGAGTTTGGAGATGATCACGAGACTCATTTAGAGTAGATAGATCACTCTTCAATGCCTTCTAGGCAATATCAAGTTTCTCTAACTTCTGTGAGAGTCTAGCATGAGCAGCCCCAAAGTCAATCTTTTCTTTATTTAGTTTCTTTACCTTAGAAAGAGCATTGTCACGTTCCGTTATGAGCTGGGCAACAACCTCTTCATGGGACTCCTCAATTGACTCAAGTTTCTCTTCTAAAGAGACTCGAGTTTCCTCTTCTTCCTCTAGAGCGTTCTTCAAAGAGGCTATCTCTAAGGCATCTTCTCTTTCAATTCTCCCCTTCTCTTCGAGAAGTTCTTCAGAGTGAGCAAGTTGACTCATAAGAGCATAAAAGTGAAGTTTGTGCTCACCTTGCGAGTTAGTAAAAAAATTGTCCAAAGCAATAACTTCTTATTTTATCTTAAGACTTGTATGATCATCCACATCAACATTCATAGTAGTCTTAGGAAATGAGGGAATAGAAGATGATACCTCGGACCCTCTTGCCATAAGTCAAGTGACATTGTTGTTGATGACATTTTTGTTTGGAGAGTCGAAGAGAGATGTGGGGCTAGATGTGGTGGCTATAGCAGCCACCTCCCGAGAGATATCTTCATCCTCTTCATCTTCACTTGCGGAGGAATATTCCTCTTGTACCACCAAGACAATCTTAGGTTACTTCTTGTAAGGACCATTTTTCTTGATAAATGGTTTCTTTTGAGGTGCCTTAGACTTTTCTTTGAGGATGAGTCTGCCCCCATTGTCTTCTCTATTTTATTAAGGACACTCAGCCATGAAGTGCAACCGGTCTCCACAATTGTAACAAGTTCTCAGTTTTGGGCCATTCTCGTTTTGCCCACTTGACCCATTCTTGCGCTCAAGTTCAGATTTGGCCTTAGCTGGGTCCTTCCAAAAGTTTCTTGCGTAGAAGGCCATGTACTCCCTTCAGAAGTTCGAAGATGGAAGCATGGTTAGATTTGGCATCAATATACACTAAGCTTGAAGCATGGCATGCTCGAACATTTATCTTGACAAAGCAAAATGGAAGGAGATTCAAGACTATGACAGATTAGTTAGGAGGTTAGTCGTAGAGCCAGCCCTTGAGTCCACTTCCCATTGTCATAGAAAACCAGATGATGTAATAGGAAAGTCTACCGCTGAGTCAGAGTACTCAAGGAGTAGCAAGGAGAAGTAAGGAAGTAGACGCCGAAGTCAAAGCTAGACCAGCATCTTCTCCTATTGAAATTCCTTGAAGAGACCATGAGCATGCTTGACCTCCTCGGGATAGCCCATGGACACAACATCGTACCCTCTATCATCCTCATCTTGTTCAACAACATTGGCCTTTAGAGCAACATTAACTCCCTTTTGCATCCCAATTGCTCGAGCACGAGCATCTTCAGCATTCTTAGCAGCAACTTTGAAGGCCACCATTTCTTGCATGAATTCATTGGAAGTCATTTGGTGCTAGTTGTGTCTACCTTGCAAACTCTTCAAGTCTGTTGGCTCAAATGGCATGAGGGCACTCACATATTTCCTTTTGATCCAAGCATCATCAATGTGAGTGGCTCCATGCTTTCTAAATGTTGTTGCAATGCTCTTGAGCCTTCTATACATGTCTTCATGTTCCTCACCATCCAACATGTAAAATCCTTTAGCTTCATTGCTAAGAGCATCATACCTATTTATTCTCATGCTTTCATTTTCGATGAACAAGTTGGTGAGAGCATCCCACGCTTCTTTGGCGATGTTAAAGTGCTCAATGTGTGGCATGCCCTTGGGACCCACTCCAAGCTGAATCATGTGAAGAGCTGTTGCATTTAGTTGACTGTCCACAACTTCTCTTCTAGTCAAGTTGGTGGGGTTTCCAATATGAAGGCAATCTTCAATGATCCTCCAAAGCTCAATCGACGAACTGCACACATGAGATTTCATTAAGAATTGCCATTGATTAAATGAAGATGCAGTAAGCTTGGTTGGATCACCCCTATTGTTTATATGAGGATGAGGGATAGGTGGGTCGGGAGAATATAAGTGAGAGACCTCACTATAATCCTCCTTACCACTTCCCTTCTTGGAAGCGGAGCCATTATTTTTTTCACCCACCACCTCATCTTCCTTAGAGTCGGCATGAGCCTTATCCTTAGATAGAGGAGTGGTGGCCTCAGAGGAAGATGGAAGTGGGACTGTAGATGAGGTGAGACGAGCAATCATTTGCTGCATCTCTTCCATTTTGGTCTCAAAGGATTTCAACAAGGTTGTTTCCAACGTCTTGAGGTCATCATTTGTGACTTATCCACAACCTCACTTCCATTTTCCTTAGTACCCATACTTCTCTTAGGCGGTTAAGCCTGAATAAAGAGCCGAGGCTCTGATACCAATTGAAATGGATCGTATGGGCACCTAGAGGGGGGGGGTGAATAGGTGCTAATTCAAATTTTAATGCTTTTTCAATTATAGGCTTGACACAATAGGTAAATTCTCTAGATATGCAATTACTAAGAATTTCCCTATATGCAAACCTAACTACTAGCGAGTAAAGGCGAGTAAGAGTGAGGAACGAGGAAACCGTAGTGGAGCACGCGGAGACACATGATTTGTTTTACCACAGTTCCTTCCTTGTTAAGGGAAGTACATCTGTGTTGTAGGGGTGGGCGGTACTAAGGCCACCATGCCACAATAGGCCTCACCCTGTTCTCCGATGGATCTCGCCACCAAAGGCCTGATCCACCTTTCCACTATTGGGACACTTTGAGGTGGGAACCGATGCCTTTACACAACTAGCGGGGCACAACTCCACAACCGAATTGGAGGCTCCCATAATGACAACATGCTGCCACAAGAAAAAATGTTATCAATATCAAAACACTAGATCTAGATATTAACAAGAATACTAGATCGAGAAATCTCCAAGTGAATGGAGTGGAGTTGAAGTGCTTGATTCGTGATGTTGATGAATGAAGTCTCCTCCTTCAATTCCCCCAAAGATCGAAGCTTTCGGGTGGTTGAAGTGGGAGATCTTGAATGGGAGCTTTTGCAATAGTCTAGTGCTTTTTCGAATGAATCAAGAGATCTCACAGGAGGGATGATTGGGCATTTTATATGCCCTATCCAAAAAGAACCGTTGGAGAAGTCTAGGGTCGGATTATCCAGCCTAAGTAAGGGCCGGATTATCCGGCCTGGGGAAAATTCCGCCCCAGACTCAGATTATCCGGGGAATAATCCGCCCTCGAACAGAAGGTCGCGTCGAGCCATCCTTGGCAGCTTCTCTCGAGGGCGGATTATCCGGCCCAAGAGAAAGGCCGGATTATCCGGTCGGGGGAAAACTCTACCCCAGCCTCGGATTATCCGGGGGGAAAATCCGCCCCCAGACAGAAGCTCACACGCGACCAACTCTGGCCAAGAGGGTCAGGCCGGATTATCCGGCCCTTGATGGGGGCGGATTATCCGGCCCCCCAACAACATGTTCTCTTACCTGTAGCACTTAGCACACATAAGGTACTCCATGGTATTGTTATCTAACACACAAAACACTAGAGATCATGAAATGTTCTTTCGACAAGGCCTTCGGATGGATGAAAGTGAAGATCTTGTTTCAAATCAATTTCTGTAGAGAAGATCTTGTTTGTTAGATCTAGCAACCCCAACATCAAGATGTTGAGGGGTATTTTTATCCCCTCCTCGATATGGATCCATTGGGGAAAACTAGGGCCTGATAATCCGGCCTAAGCAGGGGCCGGATAATCCGGCCGGGGATAGAAATCCGGCTTGGGCTAAATAATCCGAGCCAATACTCCGTCCCTACTTTTGAGAGCCATGTCGATTGGCCCTTTGAGAAAATCCCTAGGGGTGGATAATCTGGCCCCTAGGAGGGGTGGATTATCCGGCCAGTGCAAAAGCTCCGGCCCTGTTCGGATTATCCGAGGGGGTATTTCCCCCCTCTCTGAGCGTCGTGCCACTTGGCTCTTTGCAAAAATCCCTGGGGGTAGATAATCCACCCCCTGGAAGGGACAGATTATCTGGCCAGGGTAAACTCTTCGGCCCTGGTTGGATTATCATGGGGAAAACTCCGACCCCCCTCTATGAGCATCGCGCCTTGGCTCCTTTGTCGATCGAGGCAGGGGCGGATAATCTGGCCCTAGCTAGGGGCTGATAATCCGCCCCTAGAACTTCTTTTCTGCTGTATTTGACTTGTAGTTATTTTTGGGGAGAATAATCTACAGCACTCACAACACAATTAAATAGTCCTTGGTATTGTTATTTAACACTCAAAACTATAGGGATCATGAATGTTCTTTCAGAAGCAACCCCATATTACTGTTGGGAATCTACCATCAAAGCAATCCCCATATGATGTCTCGAATTATGTTTCTTATGCATCATTGGGTTTCCACTATAAGTCATTTTAGTTGTACTCGATTCCATTCTATCTATACCACATGATTGGCCGGAGGAAAACAATATGTGAGTGGAGATCTGTTATGATAAGGAGATGGCAACACTTGATAAGAATAACACTTGGGTCCTCGCTACTCTTCCCCTATTAAAAAGGTTGTTGGTTGTAAGTGGGTATTTACCGTGAAACAAAACAGAAGGAAGGGTCAAGAGATACAAAGCTATATTAGTGGCAAAGAGAGTTATAGCCAACTTATGGGGTGGATTATGATGAAACTTTTGCACTGGTGGAAAAGATGAACACTATTCAAACACATATAACTTTGTTTCAAATGGATGCAAAAAATGCCTTTCTATATTTACAGGAAGAAGTTTATATGGAAATCCCCCTGGGTTTGGTACACAAGAGATAGAGGGTGGAGTGTGTAGGATCAAACAATTTGTATGTGGTTTGAAACAGTCACCTAGAGCATGGTTTGGACGATCTAGGAAGGAGATGTATTATATTTTCTGGGTTATTGACAAAGTAATGTAGATCACACCCTTTTCTTTAACACCAGAGTGGCAAGATTGTTATCCATATTGTGTATGTCGCTGACATTGTGATCATAGGTAATGATGATGGGATAGAATGCCTAAAGAAGATGTTGGATAAGTCATTTGAAATCAAGGATCTAGGATTTCTTCATTATTTCCTAGGAAATTGAGGTTGTATATGATCACAAGGTATTTAACTATTGCAAAATAAATCTATACTTGATTTAATCGCTAAAAATGGCATGCTAAATTATAGACAAGTGGAAACTCCAATTGACTAGAACCACCGTATTCTAGTAAAATTGGGTGATCCAGTGGGACAAGCATCAGTACCAGAGTCTAGTCGATTGCTTAATTTACTTGTCACATACAAGGCCACTCATTGCTTATGTTGTTAGCATTGTAAGTAGATATATGCATAATCCCAAATCTGGTCATTTAGATGTGGTTCATAGTATCTTGAGGTATCATAAAAGTTGTCTAGGGAAAGGTATCCTATTATCAAATCATGGACATCTAAGCATAGAGGGATATACTTATGAAGACTGGGCAGGGTGCTTAGACAATATATGATCAACATCTAGATATTGTGCATTTATGGGTGTTAACTATGGTAGCTGGACAAGTAAAAAAATAGAGTGTGGTTGCTAGATCTAGAAGCTGAATTTTGTCTGGTTTTGATTCTTGATCGAGATTTGTAGGTGTAAGGGCCTGTGATCATGAACCGATGGGCTAACAACCTCAAGGCACGCAAGATTTATATAGGTTCAGGCCCCGGATGATGGTCCAGTAACTACCCTACTTCCCATGTCAGCTATTTTATATATGGAGCATGTGAGGTGCTGAAATATTACAATGGGCTATAGTGGACGACGGATAGAGAGGATAGCCAATGGATAGTGTCTCTCCCAGATAGCTAGGTACACATGGTAGGGTATAACTGAAGGGGTGCTCTAAGAGCTTACCTACTGAACCTATCAACTACTGGGTACCTTCTAGGCAGCCTGCTGAGCTAGCCAGTAACTATGGTGGACGATTGTTAGGGAGTCTAGCCAGTGTATGGTGCTCTTAGAGCCAAACTACTACTTGCAAGTGTTCTTATCTAGGGTGGTGGATGTGGATGGAACGCTTCAAAGCTTGGTGATGAGTGAATTCTCGAATGCTTGGCCCTCTCCTCTTCCTAAAGAGCTCCTTATATAGCCTTGGCCATGGACATCGAGGGATAGCCATGGAGTTACCACCATTTGTGGATGGGACATGGAGGCCTGCACGGTACAGTCTACTCTGGCCGTACCAGTGGTTTTTAAGAGCACTGTGAGCTACACAACTCAAAAAGTTTGATTAGAAGATCCGTGTGCCTTTGCACATCTAATCAAAGGACAAAATAACAACAAATATACTACATAAAACTCAGCAGTACTTCTTAGGCCATATGTTAGTAATATAAAATACAGATGATTACCTTATTTATTCTCCTCTCTCCAAAAGTCTTCTTGAACACTCTTTATGAAAAATAAAAATAAAACAAAACAAAACAAAACTAACACAAAGGTAAAAACTTTATTTCACATATGTTTCCTCCCATGAAGCGCTTCTAGTTAAGGTCAATTAGCTTGACCATGATGACAATCACTTAGATTTAAGAAGTGGAATACCCACTCCAAAGTAGTTGGCTTTTAAAGTAATCACACCATCATCGTCATTAGGCTTGACCTTCTTTTTTCTAGGGAAGTGGACTATAAAAGGATCTCTAGATGGTAGCCCTATTCTCACATTCCCCTCATGTAAATTAATCAACGCCTTAATAGTTCTTAGGAATGGCCTACCTAGAATTATAGGTGCTATGGGATCTTCAGGCATGTCCATAATAACAAGATCAATAAGAGCGGTACTACCTTTAATTTCAACAACTATATTTTGTTTAATCCAACAGCTTGTTTATAAGTTGAATCAGTTAGATGGAGTCTCAATTCAGTAGTAACAAATGGCCCCAAGTTTAATTTGTTGAATAAGCTTTTGGAAATTGTTGAGACGCTCGCACCAAGATCACAAAGTGCGGATATCTCATTGACTCCCAACTTAATTTTAATAGTGGGCTCAAATATATCATCTAGCTTAGTTGGAAGCTTATTAGCTAGTCTTTTATACCCTATCTCTAAACCGCAAACTTTTGATGCTACTTGTTGTATAAATTGTTGGTACATAGCATCATTACCTTGTTCTATACCTGCATTCTTCACAATGATCATTTTTAATATTAAATATAAATTATTTAAATAAAAAACATCGGACCATGTTTTTATTTTATTTAAATAATTTATATTTAATATCAATTCATAATTAAATATTAAATATACATTATTTAATTCCTCCTTATTCAAAACTACTTTTGAACAATATCTGAACACTTTAGTATCTTCTGGAACACTTCCGGTTATCTCTCTTCCTATTTCTCTATCGGTATTGAATCAACCCACAATGTATTTACCCTTAAGCATGACACCCATCTTGTTCAGGAATATTCAGACATGATTGAGACATCTCTCTGATCAATGATCAACAATGGTATCTAGAAACACATGATGGCCCCTATATATTCCACGATTTTGGTTGCTTGCTTGAACCTTCTAAAAGTCAAGTCTTATTCCTTTTGCATAATGGTACCTGATTTTTCCAACACCTGATCTCATGTATCCATGTACAGTTCGATCTTGTTACCGACAAATACATTTACTCTTTTCCATGATATTACATCCTCGTGACCTTGTCACATGCTTGCAAGCTCATTGATGCAATCTCATTGAGTGGGCCTAGAGTATGTATCTGTCACTCGGATAGGAAAATCCTGATCTCGAAACATACGCCTCAACTATTCGTCTGGAATACCCATGCACATCTTTATAGCCACCCAGTTACGATCATGGCGGTTGATTCGATCAAAGCAGCTGCAAGAGATAGTTATTAAACATGTTATCACGATCCAAGGATTAAGTCACTATGCTTTGCTAGATATCACAACATTGAACATTATGACTGGATCACATTGCAATTCTAAGGTTGGGTGTGTCCATCACTTCATTAAGTAACCTTGTTGTCAGTTGACCTTTTAGTCAAATCATGATCAGGAAACATCGATCATCATATGCCCAACGAACTAGTACTAGAGGATACTAGGGACATGTTTGTTTATATATCACACATGTATTAATGTTTCTGCTTAATACAGTTATAGCATGATACAAAACTATTATGAACATTAGAGATATATTAATAAAACAACTTTATTTAGTGGTCTCTAGGGCATATCTCCTTCAGAGTTCATATTTGAAATTATTTTCTTGATTCCTACAAGTCTTAGTTCATCACATAACTTTATCCATGTGATAGTCAGTAGTATATTAAAATGATGGAAATGCCAGCATTTTATTACATTGCAAGAAGATTCAATTACAATGCCATAAGCTTAACAGTGAAAAGGAACACACAAACAAAGGCCTTTTATTCTATTGGAAATTGCACCAACATTGTCTTACACAGATAACGTATTCCATTAGAAAAGGGACGTCATTGTTACATCAATTACATAAACACTAAAATAACAGTGAGTCCAAACACTATAATGATAGTGACTAGCAGAAAACTAATTCCTTTTTATCCCTAGAACTCCTCTCTGCCAATTGCATCTTCTTCCTCACTTTTCTCTCAGCTTTGAGCTTCACTAACTCATTTCCGAGCTCTGCAATTTGTTGGTTCACACAAATGTTCTCTTCTCCAATATCTACAACCATCCTCTACTGCTCCTTCTTCTGCATATCCTTCCTCTGCCGCTCATTGCTCTGCCGCTCCTTGTTCTATTCCACATTCCTCTGAAAATTAAGAAAATTCAGTTAACAGACACTTGCTCTGCACTTCCTATATGCATAATGAACAAGAGGAGGGCGGATGCTTACCATGAAGGATGACATATCGTAAAAGCATAATGGGTTATGTTGTAAGAAGATTGGAAACTCATATATCGATAATACCGACTAAAGTCAAGTAGGAAGCGAGGTGAACAAAAACATTGAAAGTTGCACAGGGTGCACTAGTGTTTCAATAATTACATTTATAATAACAGATAAGGGTACCATCTAAAGTGATGTATACTGTTATGGTGGGACTAGTTCCTCTTTAACGCAAAATGATGTGTCCCAGGGCACAGTGCCCATGAGAAAGCCCATGAGGTTTATCTAAAGTCACTGTAGGCTCCTAGAAACTGGCCTTATTCTGCTGCCATAACTACGATACATACACAAAGATGTTATCATGTGATGATAAAGTATTAATGTAAATCAAGGTAACACTAGTAAGTTGCAAAGGATTTGGGACTGTAATTTTCAGTCCCAAGACTCAACCTCTTCCATGAGCAAGCATGTTCAAGGTACCGAGATACATGGTGCCAATGATTAAGAACAAATGCAGCTAGTTTATTTGTACTCTAGTGCAAGTGGGAGACTGTTGGAAATATGCCCTAGAGACAATAGTAATAAGGATTATTATCATATTTCATAAAGTTTATCATTAAGTTTTATATCATGCTATAACTATATTGAAAGGAAACATCAATACACATGTGATATATAAGCAACTAGGGGTTCCCGGTGATACTCTAGTCACTAGTTCATTGGTCAACAGATGATCAAGGTTTCCTAATCATGTGGCAGTTATGCTAGTTGGAAATGGAGGCACCTGATTGTGAGAATGAGATGATGAACTAATACCCAACCTAAACATCGTGACCCGATCATGTCATGAAATTCAAGTTACAATGATTGGAATCGACCTAGTGGATTATTTCTTAGACCATGATGCTATATCAATCACTATCTCTCGAGGGTACTTTGATAGCATCAAACCTCACACGGTTAAACGGTGATCATAAAGGCATGTTGAGGTATTCGGAGGAATAGTAGAGGCATTATACGTCAAGAGCAGGATTTGTCCATCCTCGTGATAGAAAGATACTCGAGGGCCCACTCAGAGAAGTTATATCCAATAGTTTTGTAACGTGTGATTTGATCACAAGGATATCACTTGTCGGAACAAGTCAAGTAGCATTTGTCAGTAACGAGATTGATCCTGACATGGTGATGTCATTGATCAGATCTCGGGCAATGCAAGTATTGAGAGATAAAAGGAATATGACACGACATTCATGGTTCAAACAACGAAAGATTTCATGGAATGCACATGGGTCACATGGCCATCCAGGTCCCTTTCTTGATCATTGGTCTAGGAGGGTCCCGACCATGTCTGGAGTGTTCCTGAACCGTGGGGTATCATGCTTAAGGGCTTGGTGATGCTTAGAGAGTGTTTATAGGATCGGTAGAATCACCAAAAAAAGAGAAGAGAGAAAACCGGAAGGGTTTCGGTAAGTCAGGAGGATGTCCGGAGTGGAGGTGGAAGGTGTTCCATAACCATGGAGATTTAATAATATGTGAATGAATGTTAAATATTCATTTAATCATTTATTCATAATTATTTAATAAAGAGAAAATCAATTAAAGGGTTAAAATACCTTATTGGACCAAAAACCAGAGGGAGAAGGACCCATGAGGGAAAGGAGCAAAGGGAGGAGAGAGAGGGGGTGGCTGGCTGGTCCCTAGGCACCCCGCGTGAGGCCCACATGGTCCTTGGCCGGTGGCTACCCCTCCCCCTCTCATCCCTCCTTCGTTTAGTCCCACATGGCTAAGCTAGTTGGCTTGGGGTGGGGTTTCCCCTATATATAGTGGGGTATTTTGACCAAATAACACAACATAATATTCAATAAAGGTTTCCACACTTTTGGGGAGACCTCCAATTGATACTCTCTCTCTCTCTCTCTCGTGACCGTGGTCCCAAGTACAGACTGCACGAACGAGAGACATCTTCACCGCGGAGCACTGTTGCGCTGTGGGATTCAGATCTAGGAGCTCTACTTCTGCAACTACTACTGGATCGGGGAAGCGGGAGTCATCGCCAGGCACCAGATGCATGTAACTCCCTGCGAGGTGCATCATTTGAGGCACTAGAAGTCGTTGGAGCCACAAGAGCGCAAGGACTCCATCACGACCTTGAGGTCAGCTTCGGCTCATCTACATCAACCACGCTCTCCCGAGCATTGACAACATTTTTCGGTCTTCAAGGGTAAGTTCGCGAAAGTCCCCTCCCGTTACTGCATTACTAATATATAGGTCCTAGCAACAAAGGGGTTTAGGGGCGTAGGGTAAAAAATTATTGTTTTCATACGCGAACCCCTATAGTGGTATCAGAGCTAGATCTATGCGTAGTATTCCTAGTACGGGTAGAACACACGAGATGTAGCGTGTGGGTGTTGATCTTTTAGTTGTTACCCTCCCACGTGTACTTGTGTATACCGCAACAATGCTTGATGAAGCGGCCCCCAACCGACTTTACGTGTTCATTCGCGAGACTGGTCCACGCTTGACATACGGCTTGTACCATATAAAGTGGCTTTGGGGGGTGTTTATCTCTCTCGCATTAGTTGGTATGCCATTTACAATGGAGGGCCCCAAAAGGGGTGTAGTATAGTCAACTACTAGATCAATGTTGTGGTGAAAGTTCGTAGGTAAGAACGGTTGTTGTGCAAAAGCCCATTCAGCCACGTAAAACATGCAAAGATAAAGTAGAGGCGTCTAACTTTGTTTTGCAGGGGGGCGTTGTGATGTGATATGGTTGTGGCAAAGGTAGAGTAATTATGTTATGTTTCTAAGTAGTAGTAGACGGTCATGGAGGTGACGGACTACGACGCCGGAAGGCACCGGTACCCTGGTGTCTATGGTCCGGAACCCTTGATACATTGCAAATGTATCCATAATTTTTGATGTTCCATGCTTGGTTTTATCTACTTTCTTATGTTTTGTCCACACTTTGGAGTACTTTTCATATGATTTCTTGGACTAACCTATTAACAAGAGCCATAGTGCCAATTGCCTGTTTTCTGCTGTTTTTGGTTTGAGGAAGTCAGAAAATGAATATTCTCGGAATTGGACGGGACAAAAGCCAAAGTCAATATTTCACCGGGGGGAACATGGAGCCAGAAGATGAGACGGAGAGGGGCCCGGGGCCAGCCACACCATAGGGTGGCGCGAGTCCCCCTTGGCTGCACCACCAGGTGGTGTGGGCCCCTCTGGCCTCCACCGACCTTGCCCCTTCGCCTATATATTCCTCCCGATGAAAAAACCCTAAGAAATCAAGCCTCCAGCCACGAAAAGTTCCGCAGCACCGCCGCCACCGAAGAGGAGATTCGGGGGACAGAAAGTCTCTATGCCGGCAACCTGCCGGGACGGGGAAGTGCCCCCGGAGCCATCTCCATCGATCTCCACCACCATCTCCATCGCCGTTGTTGATTCTCATGATGAGGAGGGAGTAGTTCTTCCTCGAGGCTAAGGGTTCTACCGGTAGCTATGTGTTCATCTCTCTCTCTCTATGCATGATCATATTGTGATCATGAGCTTTGTAATCAAGTAGATCAACCTTGCTACTCAAGTGCTTTAATAGATCTCTGCTCTCCCCATGTGTGTGAAAGTGACAGCGTGCGCACCATGGCAGCACTTAGGCTAGAGATTACAAATACTTGTTATGAGTTATATTTGGAGTTGGATGTCTTTATGAAATTGTGGTGTTTGTTGGAACCATCTAGAGCTCAAGGTGACAGTATGGGGTTATCTAGATGGGAAAGGCTTACTTTGAGGTGTGCTGTTATAGCCCTACCATCGATTAGAGTGTCCAGCCGGAGAGTAGTTAAGAGTAGTATCATAAAGAGAAGATATTTATATGAGAGTGTTCACTAGTGAAAGTATGATCCATAGGCCTTGTTTCTAAGCACTGAAACACCGTTTGTTATTAGATCTGTTACATGTTTGCTTGCTTCCATCTTTATTTTAGTTTGCATTTAGTCTTTTCCATGCCATCAAGCTATTTTCTATCACCGTTATCACTTATAATTATCCATACCACTTGTATTTCACTATTTATTCGCCGAACTAGTGCACCTATACACCTGACAAGTGTATTGGGTGTGTTGGGGACACAAGAGACTTCTTGTATCTTGATTGCAGGGTTGCTTGAGAGGGTATATCTTTAACCACTTCCTCCCTGAGTTCGATAAACCTTGGGTGATCCACTTTCTACTGTTCTACAAACCTCTGCACTTGGAGGCCCAACAACTGTCTACAAGAATAGAAGCGCGTAGACATCAACCCTGGCGCCAGAATCCGGAGGCGCAGGATGAAGATCACGACGAGAAGGACTATATCGCATCACTCTTATATTCCATGTTTATTGTTTGTATATCTTATTGTGAGCTAGTATTAGATACTCGACGGTTGCCTAATAAGATGATCCTAATAAAATACCAATGAAAATGTTTTCCCTTAGTGTGCACCACCAAGAAAGTTCTTTAGTATGAGGCAACGACGTGATGATTCGGTGTCAGACATATCTACATTCACATACAGTGGGTGTAATCTATGTTGCACAGCGAATACACTAAGGTTGAGTTGGCGATCCTAGCATGTGTAGACGTGGCCTCGGAACACAGCGATCAAAAGATCAAACACGAGTCACATGAATGATGTGATCGACCAGTAAAGTCCATCCTAACACCCACATTGATGGCCATGACGATCGAGGGAGATGTGGGGGGAAAGAGATCGTGTAATCAGTAGAACTCTTCTGAGGATAGGTGCATTTTAGTGGAGTTATTATTTAACTCATTTAATTATAAACTTAGTCTAAATTCCTTTTGCAATTATAAATGTAGAAAATGGTTCTCCTCGATGTTACCTTCCCTATTGACGATTGGTTAGAAGGAGAAAAGCTCAAGTTAGATGGATCCAACTTTTCTTTATGGGTTGCGCGTCTCCATGTTCTCCTTGCAAGAATGACGTGGTCGAATACATACTCTACGAGATATATTTGGAGCTGCCCTATTTCGATGAGACCCCAGAGTAGCGGGATCACCGCTGCTGTTGTTGTGTGATGTCTCTCTTCATATCAGTGACGATGCGGTTCAGAATGGTTGATGAGTTGTGGACGATTGTGGGTAGCATTAACCCTCGAACGGTTATGGCATAGCTTAGATCACATTTCATGGAACAAGTGCACATATGGGAGCATGAGCTGATGGGAGATTTCCTCTCCATTAATATGGAGGAGAACTCTTCGCTTGACGATCACTTGGAGCATATGAATGATGCGTACATGAGGCCTGCATACTTCCTGGATAGCTGGTTGACAAGCTCTTTTGTGAATGGCGTTGTGCTTTGGTCGCTACTACCAAACACATGCCAGGATTAGCATCATGAGAGGCGATGCGAAAACACAGGATTTCCACAGGTTCATATCATATCTCAGGAATGTGAAGGTTGAACCCACTGCGGGTGAGGTCATCGATGACAAAGGTATATATTTGATATTCAAGTTTAGAAATGTTATAATCTTGCAAACACATATTGCAGTGTTAAGTATATCTGATACTTGTTCTATTTTGCTGAAAACAGGTCCTTCTGCATGAGAGTTCCTTGCTAGAGAGGAGGTGATGTTGCATGTTGATGGCGAGCATGATGATGATGGCCAACGACACTCTCCCTCGACATTTATCACTTAGTTTATGGTTTTAGTATGATTATTGTAATCGATAGATTATGAACTTCTTTAGTGTGTCTCACACTTCGTGAGATGGTTAAATAGTTGTTCTACTTTTATGAATGATTTATATTTGTGTTCATATCTTGTTCGATTATGTGTGAATTGTCCTGGTTATGAAACTAATTGATAATATATGAACATTTGTAAAATATTGAAAATTACCCAACTTAATGATATATTTATTACTGAATGAAACCATTGTTTAAATTCAAAGTTATATTAGGGATATTAAAACTGAGACAAAATCGAGCAATTTCACGACCTGACAATTTTCGGTCATCGGATCATGCTGTCAGGAGGTTTATGGCCGTTAGATAGTATCTTCATTTCCGAAGTGGGTTGATTGTCCCTGAGGGAAGCTTCTCTCGACGTCAAATCCGCTAACTATGGTTAATTACCCGCAATCGCCACGCGAGTCAAGCCACCTCGAAACGTTTTTCTCCCTTATCCCCAAAACCTCCCACATCTCCCATGTCATCTGGCGACCGGGGCTACCGCCGCCACCACCCCTGACCACCATTCTCTTCCACTACGGTTCAATTCCCTGCTTCATTCCCGTCCTTCCCTCTGGTCTAGATCCCCTAGAATCCTCTCCCTTACGACCCCGTGCTCGATTACCGTCGTTGATTGACCCGGCGCTGCATGCACAACCGTCACCGCCATTTTGTCCCAAAAAATCCCGCCTCCCGCCTGCCAGGAGGTCATGCCTGTAGCAGTAGCTCGTCACCGACAATGCAATGAACCTTGAACGGGAGCTCGCTGCAGATCACGCCTGCCTCTACCAGGACCTTATCCCACATGCCCGCAAGATCCAATCCTTGAACAGGAGGTTGTCGCTGGAACGTTGGCTTTCTCCATGTCAATATGTGATTTCTTTTGGTTTTTCTATTGTATATGCACTCCATGTCTGTCCGTCGAATTAATTTTCTAATCTTGAATTCTACAAGTTTGATACGATAAAGGATTGATTGTTGTCTGTTCATCTTTCTTAAGCTGAATGTCTAAATTCCCTGCAACATAATCGATAATTTCTATAGTAAAGGGATTCTTCGGTGTGAAGTGTTTTTGCCCTCCTGTTCTGTATTTGTGCTTAAGAAAAGCTACTCCATAACCTGAAGTCAACATGTGAACGATGCACTCATTTTATCCATCAACTGTATAATGCACAAAGAAAGAGTCAGCCGCATGTCAATTGTCAATCTTCCTACATAGGTCATAGCGAGCTGAAAAAATGGTTGTACTTGCATCGAGATTACTACTAGATCAGTACGCAAAAAGGAAAATAAAAAATAAAAAAGGATACTCTAGACATTTTACAAGACCCTCTCACTAATCTGGATCTGAAGCTAATTTCTCTCCCAAACACATTTTTACTACTTTAGAGAAAGTTAATTGGAGTGGAGTTTAGAGATGGAGTGAAGTGGAGCGGAGTGGAGTGATACATTGCAAATGTATCTATAATTTCTGATGTTCCATGCTTGGTTTTATCTACTTTCTTGTGTTTTGTCCACAGTTTGGAGTACTTTTCATATGATTTCTTGGACTAACCTATTAACAAGTGCCACAGTGCCAGTTGCCTGTTTTCTGCTGTTTTTGGTTCCAAGAAAGTTAGAAAATCAATATTCTCGGAATTAGACCAAACAAAAGCCAAAGTTGATATTTCACCGAGGGGAACACGGAGCCAGAAGACGAGATGGAGTGGGACCAGGGGCCAGCCACACCATAGGGTGGCACGGGTCCCCCTGGCCACGCCACCAGGTGGTGTGGGCCCCTCCGGCCTCCACCGACCTTGACCTTTCGCCTATATATTCCTCCCGATGCGAAAACCCTAAATAATCAAGCCTCCAGCCACGAAAAGTTCCGCAGCGCCGCCGCCACCGAAGGGGAGATTCGGGGGATAGAAAGTCTCTGTTCTGGCACCCTACCGGGATGGGGAAATTCCCCCAGAGCCATCTCCATCGATCTCCACCACCATCTCCATCACCATTGCTGATTCCCATGATGAGGAGGGAGTAGTTCTCTCTCGAGGCTAAGGGTTCTACCGGTAGCTATGTGTTCATCTCTCTCTCTCTCTATGCATGATCATATTGTGATCATGAGCTTTGTAATCTATAGATCTATTCTGATACTCAAGTGCTTTAATGAATCTCTGCTCTCCTCATGTGTGTGAAAGTGACAGCGTGCACACCATGGTGGCACTTAGGCTAGAGATTGCAAATACTTGTTATGAGTTATATTTGGAGTTGGATGTCTTTATGAAATTGTGGTGTTTGTTGGACTCATCTAGTACTCAAGGTGATAGTGTGGGGTTTTCTAGATGGGAAAGATGAACTTTGAGGTGTGCTGTTAGAGCCCTACCATCGATTAGAGTGTCCAATCGGAGAGTAGTTCAGCGTAGTATCATAAAGAGGAATATATTTATATGAGAGTGTTCACTAGTGAAAGTATGATCCCTAGGCCATGTTTCTTAGCACTGAAACACCGTTTGCTATTAGATCTGTTACATGTTTCCTTGTTTCCAACTTTATTTCAGTTTGCCTTTAGTCTCTTCCACGCCATCAATCTATTTCCTAGCACCGTTAGCACTTATAATTATCCATACCACTTGTATTTCACTATCTCTTCGCCGAACTAGTGCACCTATACACCGGACAAGTGTATTGGGTGTGTTGGGGACACAAGAGACTTCTTGTATGTTGATTGCAGGGTTGCTTGAGAGCGAACACCTTTGACCACTTCCTCCCTGAGTTCGATAAACCTTGGGTAATCCACTTAAGGGAAAACTTGATGCTGTTCTACAAACCTCTGCACTTGGAGGCCCAACAACTATCTACAAGAATAGAAGTGCGTAGACATCAAGCTATTTTCTGGCGCCGTTGCCGGGGAGTCAAGGACATCTTCACAAGGGGAGTCCCTCATAACCAATCTCTTTAATTTGTTGTTTTTGTTTTGCTTAGTTTCTTTTTGTTTTGTTTGCTTGTTTTGTTCTTCAAAAACACAAAAAAATTAGTTTTGCAAGTTTGCTTTCTTATTTGAAAACCCAAAAAAAATGTATACTCTTGAAAACACTAAGTTGTGTGACTTCACTAGCACCAACAACAATGTTATGAGCACTCCCATTGCTCCACCTGTGGCTGCAAATACTTTCTTTGAGATAAAACCTGCTTTGCTCAATCTTGTTATGAGAGAGCAATTTTCTGGTATTGGTAATGAAGATGCTGCTTCCCATCTAAATAACTTTGTTGAACTTTGTGAGATGCAAAAGCATAGGGATATAGATGGTGATATTATTAAACTGGAATTATTTCCTTTCTCTTTGAGAGGAAAAGCTAAAGAGTGGTTGAATTCCTTAACTAGGAATAGTATTGATTCTTGGACTAAGTGCAAAGATGCTTTTATTGGAAAATACTATCCTCCTGCTAAGATTATATCCATGAGAAGTGAAATAATGAAGTTTAAACAACTTGATAATGAGCATGTTGCTCAAGCTTGGGAAAGAATGAAATCTTTGGTTAAGAATTGAACCACTCATGGACTGACTGCTTGGATGATCATCCAAACTTTTTATGCAGGATTGAACTATTCTTCAAGGAACCTATTGGATTCAGCTGCTGGAGGTACCTTTATGACCATCACTTTGGGTGCCGCAACAAAACTATTGGACAATATGCTGGTTAATTATTCTGAATGGCATACTGAGAGAGCTCCACAAGGTAAGAAGGTAAATTATGTTGAGGAAACCACCTCCTTGAGTGATAAGATTGATATTATTATGTCTATGCTTGTTAATGGGAAAGCCCATATTGATCCAAATAATGTTCATTTAGCCTCTTTCGTTGCTCAAGAAGAGCAAGTTGATGTGAACTTCATTAGAAATAACAATTTTGGCAACAATGCTTATGGTAATAATGCTTATAGGAATAATTTAGGTAACAACAATTATAAGCCATATCCTCCCAACAATGGTAATGCTTATGGAAATTCTTACAACAGTAATAAGAGTGCTCCCTCTGAACTTGAAGTTATGCTTAAAGAGTTTATTAGTAAATAAACTGCTTTCAATAAAACTATTGAGGAAAAACTCTAATGCTAAAAGAAATATAGCATCTTTGGCTGAAGCTCAATTTACTTTGAATAAAATGGCTGCTAAACCTGAAACTAATGAGAATCCCTTTGCAGCCACTAATGCCATACAAGTAAGAATTGATGAAAATGGTAGACTATTAGATGAATTACATGCTAAGTGGGAAAGAGAAGATGAAATTGCTAGAAACATTAGTGTTTCTACTATCACTACCACTAGTGTTGAGGCTACTAATAGTTCTACTACTTTAGATGATAAAGTTTATTTTGATCTTGATGGTTGCAACATCTCTGAAGTTATTAAGTTCCTACAAAAGCTTGCTAAAAGTCCTAATTCTAGTGCTATGAACATGGCTTTTACAAAACACATTACTGATGCTCTCATAAAGATTAAAGAAGAAAAGATGAAACATAAAGCTTATATTCCTATAAAACAAGAAGATGGTTGTGAACCCATCATTAATATGAAAGTGAATGACTTTGATTTCAAAGCTTTGTGTGATCTTGATAGTAGTGTTTTTATTATACATAGAAGGATTTATGATATGCTTGATTTGCCTCCTCTTGAAGATTGTTATTTGAATGTCCCACTTGATGATAATGCTAAAAAGAAACTCATGGGGAGTCTTAATGATGTTCTTATTATGGTTAACGATTCCTATGTCCCGTTGATTTCTATGTTTTGGATGTTGAATACAATGCTTCTTGTCCTATTACTTTGGGAAGACCTTTTCTTAGAACTGTTGGTGCCATCATTGATGTGAAAGAAGGCACCATTAAATATCAACTCCCACTTAAGAAAGGTATAGAACACTTCCCCAAAAAGAGAGAAAAGATTTATTTTGCTTCTCCTATGAAAACAAAATTTGGTCTTAATGCTTCTTCATTTCAGAACACTTGATTCTTTCTTTGGTTCTTATACCTAACTTAAAGGCGTTAAAGAAAAGTACTTGTTGGGAGATAATCCAAGAGTTTTAGTTCAGTCTTGGAAGTTATTACCTCTGTAATAACCTGTCTTTATCCTTTTTATTTGCTTTTTGTGCCAAGAGTAACCTGTAATGAGAGTGAAGTAATGATTGGGAAAGTTGCTGTCCCGAAACAGATTTCTGTGCTTCACCGTAAAAATTCCTGAGAGATCTCTGTACATCGGATTGAGCTGTAATTTTTTGTGATTCTGCCCCAGGTTGTTATGTAACTTTCGTTAGTTCAACACGTTTTGATTTGAGCAACATAAGGTCTTCGAAAAAATCCGTATTTACCTGCTGGTCTGTTTTGACAGATTTCTGCCATTTTCTGCATTTGCTTCTTGTTAGTTCCTTCTTGAGTTCCTTTGGGGAATTGAGCTTTTTGAGGGAAGTGCTACAGTAGCTAGTGTTCTAATGGAAGTTTATTTGGTGTTAGAACTGAACCTTGAGACTTATTTATCTTAAAATGCACTAATGTTGCTAAGGAGATTGTGTGAAGTTTTGTATGAAGGAAAAATTTCAGGTGTATGGAAGGAATGAGTAATGAGATGAAGGATGGACTAAACCTCAAGCTTGGGGATGCCACGCGTGTCACCCCAAGAAATATCCAAGAAGTACAAACGTCAAAGCTTGGGGATGCCCAAGGCATCCCCTTCTTCATCAATAAAAATTCTAGGTTTCTTCCAAACGCTTCATTTTTATTGTTTCATGCCCAATTGTGTTTTTCTTGGAGCGTCTTATTTTTTGTTTTCATTTTGGTTTTTAGTTTGCTTGGTTTTCTTAGTTTTCTGAATAATTTGGTTGGACCCCCTCTTTTACACATTGGTTTGCAAATAGTTTGGTTTGGTTTTGGAAAAGAGTAGGAAAGTTCATGCTTATATGGTAAAAAGAGCTTGTTTTTGACTGTGGCCTATGCTTTGTCATGCCATGCTTGATATTGTTTTGGCCTTATGCTTAGTATTCTTTGCTGTAGCATGACTTGTTATAAACAATTGAGATTTCTTAATGTGCCTTGGATGAATCATGCGCTGTTTTAGCATATTAAAGCATAGTATAGTGGTATTCTCCTTTGATGCTTTATTTGGGTTGACTTGGCACATGCTCACACCATGTTATGACTATCTCAAGTCACCATAGCCTTTATGATCCTTTAGTTTTCAACTTGTAGTATCACTTTATGCTTTGATCAATGATGTTTTGTCGCTCTGCATGATTATGGCCATTATTGCTCTCTTAGTTTGTCGCTCCCAGTCTTTTGCAAGCCTCCACAACAAAGTATGAGTTCCACTCATGCATCCAACTCCCTAAACCAAGTTATTCCAAAGAGTCCACCATACCTACCTACTAGCTTATGCTATTCCAAGTATATTCATGCTTTTGTTTACCTTCCACTTGTTATGAGAAAACTAGTGATTAAAGCTCTCACGAACTTGATGGCACACTTTACTTTATTGCCTCTAATATACTTGAACCATTGGGTCCTTCTTTGTTGCGTATATGCTTGCGCTTTATAAGTTGAAATTAGCAGAACCATGTTTCATGGGGAACGCTTTCAACATTGCACTTGTACTTTGTACCCCGTTGATATCATGTTCTTTTGCTTACGGATCCCGGCGGTGTGAAATAAAAGTGGAACTTGTAAGATCATGGAGTTTGTATGTGTGTTAGAGAAACGCCTGGGCCGCTAGCCTAAGCCATGCCTAATCATGGTGGAAACTTGCAGCATCACCATAATGAGCACTCTATGAAGCATCCTCAATAAAAACCTGTGCAAATAGCAAATAAAAAGATCGCTGAGATGCGCATTGTCTGCTTGCCTTGTCATTTTGATTATGGGAAAGCTCGCGTATCATGTGCAAGGGGTACCCCGTTGGCGGTTCTTAATGATACACATATACTTACAATGACAAGAGCTTACTCGTGACTGAAGTTAAGTAGCATGAGGATCGGTCTTCATAAGTAAGGGGCATGAGATTTCGGTTTATAACTTGTCAAGCATATCCTCTTAGTTGTGTCACTTTAACCTTAATCACCTTCAAGATGCTTATGATAGGGGCAATTAGAGCTGAAAACTATAAGTACCATAATTTTTGGAAGCTCTTTATGAGACTTGAATCCCTACTTCCTTTTACAAAAGGCATTTCTTCCACCATTATATTGAGTCTCCACCTTCTAACTTTATGCATCTACTTTGAGAGCATAGTGGCCATTCTTAGTTCTATGTGCATTGTCCCAAGACTAGTTGATTGATGCATAACTTGTTATTGCTTGTTTGAAACTATTCTATCTAGTCACTCTTATGAACTTTGAAGGTGTCCTATGCACTTATATTTGCTACTCTATTGAGGGACAAGCTGGATACTTTTATGCTATGTTTTCTTTATGTGAAACAAACAAACGTCTTGCAAAGCATTGTTATTCATGAATCTTTTATTTGTGCCTTTTCATGTTGCATCTTAGTTTCTTTGCTTATTGCTAGAACTTTGTCTTTCATGTTATGATTGAAGTACTATGATCCAGCTTTGAATGTTTTGCAAATATTTTGATCAAGTCTTTGATGGTGCATGTCACCTCAAAAATTCTTTCTTTTTATCACTTACCTACTCGAGACGAGCAGGAGTTAAGCTTGGGGATGTTGATACATTGCAAATGTATCTACAATTTTTGATGTTCCATGCTTAGGTTTATCCACTTTCTTGTGTTTTGTTCCAACTTTGGAGTACTTTTATTATGATTTATTGGACTAACCTATTAACAAGAGCCACAGTGCCAGCTGCCTGTTTTCTACTGTTTTTGGTTCCGGGAAAGTCAGAAAATGAATATTCTCGGAATTGGACGGGACAAAAGCCAAAGTGCCTATTTTTTCGGAAGGGGTCAAGTGCTAGAATACGAGACGGAGAGGGGCCAGGGGCCGGCCACACCACCTGGCCGCGCGGCCAGGCTTGGCCCGCGCTAGGGGGTGGTCTAGCCGACCCCAGCACCCCCTCGGCCTCTCCTTCCTCCTATAAGTTACCTTCAGGACGAAAACCCTAGGTACCCAATCAAAAATCCACGAAAGAGTCTGTAGCCACAGTCGTCTCTGTCCTTAGATCGGGGGGATCTGAAGCTCTTCCCGGCACCCTGCCGGAGAGGGGAATTCACCCTGGAGGCATTCTTCATCACCATGCAAGCCTCCGGTGTGATGCGTGAGTAGTTCATCCTTGGACTACGGATCCATGTAGTAGCTAGATGGCTGGTCTCTCCTCCTTTGTGCTTTCATGTTTAGATCTTGTGAGCTCCGTTCATGATCAAGATCATCTATTTGTAATTCATACATGTTGTGTTTGCGGGGATCCGATGGATATTGAGATGCTATTTCAGATTGATTATTGATTCTATCATGTCTTTGTTATTTGTGATCTTGCATGCTTTCCGTTGTTAGTATCTATCTTGGCCAAGCAGATGCTAGCAACTCCAAGAGTTAGTATTTATGCTCGATAGTGGGTTGATGCCTCTAGTAATCTGGGGAAGTGACAGAAATCTCTAAGGTACTAAATGTGCTGTTGCTACTAGGGAGAAAACAACAATCCTTTGTTCATAGAACAATTGTATTGTTTACTTTACACGCAGTTCATAAAGCAATAATCTGTTGCTTGCAACTTAATACTGGAGGGGGTTCGGATGATAACCTGAAGGTGGATTATTAGTCATAGATGCAGTTGGATGGCGGTCTTTGTGTTATGTTGTAATGCCCAATCAAGTCTCAAAGGAGTCAAGATGATTAGTATATGCATGTATTGCTTTCTCGGTGTTTGTCAATTGCCCCGCTGTAATTTGTGCACCCAGCATGTTATCTATCTAAGGAGAGCCACCTCTAGTGAACTATGGATCCCGATCCTTGTCTTTGACATACAATCTTTAAATTGTTTACTGCTTTGTGTTTACTTTCTGCAAACTTTTACTTCTTTACATTCGATACGTTTAATCCTTTGTTTTCTGCAAAACATGGTGAGATTGACAACCTCATCGCAAGTTGGGGACAAAGTTCTGTGGTTGTGTTGTGCAGGTCTCCACGTTGCTACTAGCACCGGTAGTGTGCCCTGCCAAAGCTCAGCTAGTAACACCTTTGGGGTGTTTCCTTGCTCCTACTGGTTCGTTTGGTTTCATAACTGAGGGAAACTTGCTGCTGTGATCATCATACCTTCCTCTTGGGGTTCCCAACGAGCTCTACATCAACACCGCCATCAAGCATTTTTCTGGGCGCCGTGCATTGAGCCATCATGGAGCCCTCCCAAACACACCTGAGCAAGAAGAAGATTGGAATAAAAGCTCTTTTACTTGAACAGCTGATCTCGTGGAGTCAATAGAAGTTATTTCTTCTATAATTATTATTTTCTACAATATAGATAATTAGCTTCTTGATTTACTATAGTACAATTTTCTGATGACACCGTACATGACATGTTTTTTACTGAGCAGAGCTTTAGGACAACTAGATTACATATGAAATGCTCTACCAGGTATTCACGCAAAAAAAAGGTTGGCATGAAACACATCACTTGAACTTTAAATTTGTTATGGGTCAGTAAACATTCAGGTCTATTCATCGAGTTCTAGACTCATACCTTTGATTGTTAGAGGCCTGAATATACAATAGAGGTAAGTGACTAGAAATTTCTTATTATTTATTGTGTGCATCAATCAATAACTAGATAAAAGTATTAATAGACATCCCATGCACCAAAACCAATCTGGTCTTTCGCTAACAATTGCGGCTAAACACTTCTTAGAGTTTAAGCTGCTGTCGCTCAATGGATATAACTATTGTAGTTATTGCACTTCTTGTGTTGTATTGTTGGTTGGCTGTAACAGAGTTCTTGTTATCCATTACAAATTGCTTCAAGCCTAGCAAGGGAGTGTTTTTAAGCACTACACAAAAGTATCCAAGAGGTTATTCTCAATTGAATTGTTTGAGTAACTCTAGTGTCCTTAACTTGAAGAAAACTTGTGTCTTGAACCAATAAAAAATTAGGTTGTGGAATATGTTGCCGATTGCTGATGCTGATTGTGACCGTTGTTTTGTTGAATGGTTCACCGTTGGGGCACGAAACATGGTTGTGCAAACCTCTTTTATTGATGTTATAGTTAACTCACTTGGTCAATACTTGTGATTATCTGTTTAAAGCTTATTTACTCTCTTACGTATTTAAGTATTCATTAGGATCAGCGATGTTGGTGTTTATTCTTACAAAGGAACTAATCAGGATGTATGACAATTAGCTCGAGGAACTGAAAGAGGACTATGCTGAGGAAGTGTAGCATCCCAATTGTCTAACAATTGTAATGCTACTTGGTCTAGTAAGATAATGGCTACTTCCTATATACAATTGTTGCATCATAATTATATCATGCTCATGTCATCATACCACCTTGCATTTGAGCATCATATAAAACCCTGTTTCTTTGGTTCTTCTCTCATATGCATTATTAATTGTATTTGCCTCTTGATATTGTATTTGGTTATTGATATATTGTTTAATGCCCAAGTTGAGTTGGGGGCATATCTTTTATTCCACTCCATCACCTTTCCTTTCACCACCTTATAATTCCACCATTCCATTAACCCATGAGCTTGTTTTTCTTTTCTTTTGAATTTATTCTTAGCTCTTGTGAATGGGGTGGATCTAATCCTATAAATTATTTTGCTTGGCCTTTCTCCACTTCTTGTGAATGCATAAGAATAATGCCATATCATTATTATTGTTCTCACAAAATAAAGCATGGCATTTATTATTTTTGCATGGGCCATGCAAGAGTACCCCCACCTTTATCCCATTTGAGTCCTCTTGGTTTTATTGGGTCTTTTCTTTGAGGATCATCTCCTTCCATTCCACCATCCCCATATTCTCATCAATATCATTATTAATTTTAATCTCTTCATGCATGATCATATGAGGCTCATTCTACTTATCTCTTTTCTCTCTCTTTTTCTTGGTTTCTCCTCCACCTTAGCTTATGCTAGATCAAGCCCCACTTCCTCTTGGTATGGTCTCATAAACAAATTTTAAAACCTAAATACCTAATAAAATCTAACCTATCTTCCTCTCTCTATTTTTTCTTCTCCTAACCCTAGTTCTACTAAACCCTAACCCTAGCTCACCTCTCTCTTTTCTCTCCCTCTCTATACCATGATGATCACCTGGCCCTCTCTCTCTCCCTAGCCACCCCATCTACCCATCTAACCACCCCAAACCCTAGCTACACCCTAGCTCACCCGAGCCCCCCTCTCCTCTCTCTTTTCTCTGCACCGCCGTGCCAGCCCCACCCAGCTGCTCCACACGCCGTCCCCACCTGCAGCCTCTCTACCTGCCCTACCTTGGCTGCCCCAGGTCGAGCCCCAGCTCGACCACGTGAGGAGGAGAAGGAGGAAAGGGCCGAAGCCACTTTTACCTCTACCCCGTGCCCACACGCCACCTCCTCCCTCTTTCGCGCTTGTCCTCATCCACACGGCTCACCTGCCTCTCCCAGATCCAACCCCAAGCCCTACCTCTCCTCCCTTTCTTCTTCACCGTCGCCAGAACCTGCCGCCGGTCGCCGCAAGTACCGCGTTGTCCCCTCGTTCCAGCCGGCCAGCACGACGTGGAAGTGGTCAAGAAGAACGAGGAGGCTCCCCTGCTTCGCGTCGTATGCGCCGACGAGGACAAGGAGCACCAGCACCGCCGGAACCAGCGCCGCCAGCCTCATCGATGATCCGCCGCGCCTCTCCCTGATCTGACACCATCGACCACCCCGCGGTGAGCCCCTCTACCGCCCTGACATGCTCCGCCTCATCGGGAAGCCCTAGCCGCGTCAGTCGTATCGACGAACGCCCTCGGTGCGCCGTTGATCGCTGTGTCTGCATGTGCCCGCGCCGCCTAGAGCCTCACTTAGCCGCGCAGCTGCTCCCAGACAACAACCCCCTCCCTAGCCCAGCGGTAGCCGCTGCCGCCCGCGCACGCCAGGTTGCGAGTTCGATCCCCGTCTCGCTGCGCCGCGCGTTGTTTTCCGTCAGACCGAGGAGAAAGAAGAATAGTACGGGCCGTGGTCGAATTACAAATAGCTCCCTCTTTTTAACTCTCGCTCAACCCGCGGTCCATCATACCCCACCTGTCAGCCGCTGTGATCATCTTTCAGAAAACTCCCCAGACTGTTATTCCCTAAACCCGCGGTCCAGCCTACCCCCTCCTATCAGCCTCTGCGGGATCACCCACTGTCACGTGGGCCCTAGCTCGCTGGCCCCGCCTGTCACCCGCAGCAGCTAGCTAAGCCGCGGTAGCAAAAGTTTTCCGCGCGCGTGGCCCCTGTCAGCGGCTGGCCCACCCGTCAGTGACTTTGGCTAAGCCGAGCTGGGTGACAAAAGTTTGCCCTGTTGTCTGTTTTATTTAAACCTTTTTTCAAAATTGATTTAAATTCAAATTCAAATCAGATTTAAATAACGTTTCTTATATAAATCCAAATAATACAAATAATATATGTTTTGGAATCAGAAAAATGTGAGGAATTCAAATATGACATTCAAAATAATGTTTGAACACTTTAAAATTTCGAGATGATTAAAATTACAATAAAATGCCCTTTTCCGTAATTAATTAATATCTTTAATTTTATAACTCCAAATTTGACAAATAATATGTCTAAATCGATCAGCGCGACGAGCCCGTTCTATCTATGCAGTCCTTGTTCTGTTTTGAAGCATGCATCATGTCATTATTAAACATCTGAACTGCTTATGACAACAAAATGGGACCAAATAAATAATAAAATGCTTTATTTCTTGTATCCACACCTCACCTTTGCCATGCTACTTTAATGCCATGTAAATTGTGCATCATTCATCATGGCATGCTTGTTTGCTTGTCGCATTTTAATTCATATGTTTGTGCACTCTATTTATGTTGGCCCTTGTTTGTTTGGTTCTTCTTCGAATAGACGCCCAGCAGGAGAATTACCAGGAATCACAGGAGTACTACCCAGATCCATTTCTCGCTTCAACTGAGCTACCAGGCAAGCACTACCACATGCTTGCATACATATAGTACCTATTGCCTCTATCTTATTCTTGCATCATTGAGTCGCGTTGCATTAAATTGAATCCCAAGTACTGCATAGCCTTTACTTTTAAACCCCACCAAAGCTTGTTCCTCCATCCCATGAGCCATTACTACAGGAGTTGTTTGAGCCACGCGAGTCGTAGAAAAGCATGTGTAGGGTATGTGAGTGTCTGATGAATAACGAGGTACCTAAACAACTTAACCTGAGTAGTAATGGGATAACTAAAGAAAGAGGCACCGGTGAGCAATATCTGCTATTTGGTTTTTCATGCTCACTTGTGTCCCGTAGGACCCCGAGTGCTTGATTCCTGTTCCTTGTTTATTCACAGTATCCACATCCGGGAGGCCTTATGGACCCCCCTGAGCCAGAGCTTGATTCATACTTATTTCTTGGGGCCACAAAGTAGTTTGGGGCTTCATTACTATCCTGTACTTATGCCATGTTACTGCTTTATTAAGATTGTGCGTGGAGCACCTGTACTGTTTTGGGTCGTGGAATGTTTTCGCGGTATCGACAAGCCCAGTCACATTTTCGGGTTCCCCGTCGTTTACAGCCATTGACACAAACCTTGGGTCCGTCTCGGAGCCGGCCAACTTCGTTGCGGGTAGCTTAATGGGGTGGCCCCCTGAAATATTTCTGAATCCTGTGATTGCTTTGTCGTGAAGGCCTCGTTGTGTTTTGATTTGGTTTTTCCGAGGTTGATCGAGTGTGTGTTGCTATTCGTGCAACCCTGCAGGGTAAATCTTTCTGAAAGCCGTGTCTGCGGTTATGGATGACTTGGAGCACAGTTTCTCGATCATAGACAAGTATAACTAAAGTACCGCTTTTAATTTGACTAAGTACTTGACTAGCAAATAGTACAATACTCATGGAATGGTTAATAAAACTGCCAACGGATGATGGGGGTTGTTCGTCCGCTTCCTCGTTGGTAAGCGAGGAGGGGATGGACCTGCTAATTATACTGTTATAACTATTGTTCTTAATTCACGGACATCCGTCTATCAATGGTTAGGCGGATGGTTAGCGAGTATCTTTAGACTTGTTCGTTATTATCTTTTGCTGCAATTGCGTCACCCCAGGTTGTGTCCCCTTTAGCAGCATAAAGACTTGCTGAGTACCCCTAGGGTCTCACACGATAAATTGTTTGATTCAGATGAACAGGTGTACCCGCAAGATGGATACTGGGTGGAAGAGACAAATGGTGTTGGCAACGATCATTTGGTGTAGAGATTCTGGGAACGGGGATCCGTGAGATCTGTGGGCGGGATGTGTTTATTTATGGGGCATCTTATGCCGATTTGCTTCTTATCCGTACTCGGATCTTGTTTTCCGCTTCCGCCTGATACTCTGATGTTTGTTGTATGAGGAGCTATCCTAACTTATTATCTCTACCTAGGATATTTGAATCTTGCCGTATGGCGTTGCAATATTTCTATTTCTTTTAGATGGAATGGCTCTAAGGACTGTTGTATGTGGCTTGCATACATACTCATTTGTGTATGTAGTTGATCCCTTCGCCTGCCGATTACGCCGCTCGTTCTTGTCCTGATGTCTGAAAGTGGTTAGGACGGCCGAAAGGTCTACCGTGAGTGGCCCTAGGCCCCACCGTACTATTTTAACCACTTTCGTGCATCCAGGCATGTAACTAAGAGCGTAATTCACCGAGGTAGTTACAATTGGTATCAGAGCCATCCCGCCCTTCAGGGTCTCAGCCAAAATGGTCGATGTCAGTCTAGCAAATATTTTTGGTAGCTATGTATACTAGGGAAAAACAAACGTAAGAGTAGGACTGCTTCCACTTTTCTTCTTACCCACCCACCCACCCTTTTTGTGGTAAGGAAGTGTAACATTTTCAATCCTCTTCTAAAATTCAAACTAGGATTCACGTGTTCTGGGTTCCGTAGTACCATAGGTTGTGTGTGTGTGTGTGAATTCTTTGTCTATCTGTTGCATCCAAATGTTATCACTATCTGCCTTTTGGTTATCAACTGTTGGTACATTCCATACCGACAGGCCTTTGTAAATCGACGCGATCTATTATGATTTGTTGTATACCGATGCGATCTATCTTACTCTTTGTTATCCGACGTTATCTTGTTGGGGTGTTCTTTTTCGTAGTCACCAATCTTTAGGTTCATCTTAAGAAGGTATTGGGATATGTGTTTTACTGATTCATGTGCAAAGTAATGATTTGAGTGCGGGATGGAGTCGCGACCATACCACTACTGTTGTCATTTGCTCTTGTATATTGAACTAGTAGAGTTACTAATCTTGATTCGTGAAGTGGTTTTGCGCATATAGTGGTATTTTAATGCCGAAATTGCGGAAAAAATTTCTTTGTTAGTTTGTATACCACACTCCTTGTTCAGTCATGTGCGTTATGCTTAATATCTTCTAGTTGCCTTGAACTTTGTTGATATTTTAATATCATCTCAGTGAATTGCATCCTTTAATCTTGGTTAATTCCATTTTGGTACTATTTTGGATTATTATCATTCTCCATTATAGTACTAACTTGTGTTTTATATCAATCACAGGATGGCACCACCACGCCGTTCTGAGGAGGACATACCACCTGAACTTGGGACTGCTTTGGCAAGTATTGCAAATGCTTTGGGCACTATGCAGCAGAACCAACAGCGCTTCGAGGAAAGCGTGAGGAGGAATGAGTTTGTTCCGCTACCTCCACCTCCCAAGCGAGGAGACATCAAGAGTTTTCTCAAGTTCAACCCACGCCAATTTGAGGTGTCTGATCAGCCACTTGATGCGGATGATTGGCTTCGTGAAGTGTCAAGGTTGCTGATGACTGTGGATGTTCCCGAGCAAGAATGGGTCAAATGTGCCACTCACCTTCTAAAGGGAGATGCAGCTCTCTGGTGGGAAAATTACCTCAAGGCAGATCTTTCTGGTTTTCAGCCTACTTGGGAGCGGTTCACCGCTGCTTTCAAAGAGCAATATCTATCAGAAATTGTCATGGAAAGGATGAAAGAAGTGTTTCTCAACCTCAAGCAGGGCACTGACAATGTCAACACCTACATCAGGAACTTCATGAACCTTTCTCGTTATGGTGGCGATGAGATCTCTGATGACAAGAAAAAGCAAAAGAGGTTCCGGCAAGGCCTCAATGCTTCCATCAAATATGCTATCACTCATGCAAGGCCGGCATCTTTTCTGGAACTTCAACACACAGCTCTACAGGAAGAAGAAAGTAGGCAAGTGTTTGAGGAGTCAAAGAAACACGGCAGTGATACAACAAGCTCTTCTGCTATGGCAGCTCCTTCTAAGCGTCATGTCTGGGTTCCTAACACCCCACCGTCGCTCCCTGCTCCACCAAGACCATCAAGCTACGCACCAAGGCCACCAAACTCCTTCACTACGGCTCCCAGGGGCTACAACCACAGCTACCCTGGAGCGCCTGGCGGAGTCCCTGGCTACGTTGCTCCATGTCCACCCGGTGCTTGCTATACTTGTGGAAACACTAGGCATCAGCACTGGAATTGTCCTATGAACAACAAAGCTCTTCCACCACCACCTCCAAGACCTGCGGCAAGTGCTCCTATGATTCGTGCACCTCCACCTCGGGCTTTCAACATCAACACCAAGCCTGGGTCTACGGTTGCTCGTGCCAACTGTGTCAACGTTGCTCAAGCTGAGCATGTACCTGGAGTTGTCATGGGTATGCTTCCTATTAACTCAGTTCCTGCACGAGTTTTGTTTGATTCTGGTGCTTCACATTCTTTCGTTTCTCACAAATTTGCAAATGAGCATGAGCTTGTTATAGACCAGCTGGATAAAAAGTTAATGGTTCTTTCTCCCGGGGCAAGATTGTTATCTACCAAAATCAGCCATGGCAATCAAATTGAGATTGGTGGCTCTTCATTTCCGGCTTCCTTAATTGTTCTGGGAAATTCTGATATTGATGTGATCTCGGGCATGGATTGGTTAACAGCAAATGCAGCTGTGATTGATTGTGCTGAACGTTCGGTTTCTCTAAAAATTCCTGAAGGCCATATAGTCTATTCTCCAAGTCTGACTCCTGCAATTCCGCTTTATTCTTTGGCGGCTCTGAATGATGATGCTATGGAAGGTATTCAGAGTGTTCATGTAGTCTATGAGTTTCCAAATGTTTTTCCTGAAGAGTTGCCAGGTATGCCTCCGGATCGTGAGGTTGAGTTTGTCATTGAACTTGAACCTGGTACCGCTCCTATCTCCAAGCGGCCTTATAAAATGGGTCCTGCTGAGTTGGCTGAACTCAAACGTCAATTGGATGAACAAGAGAAGTTGGGTTTCATTCAGCACAGTACTTCTTCTTGGGGTAGTCCAACCATCTTTGTGAAGAAGCGAGACAAGACTGATAGACTTTGTGTTGACTATCGGGCACTCAATGCTAAAACAATCAAGAATAAATATCCCCTTCTGCGGATTAATGATCTCTTCGATCAGCTAGCTGGAGCTGTGGTATTCTCTAAGCTGGATTTGAGAAGTGGATATCATCAAATCAAGATTCGCAAGGAAGATGTTCCCAAAACAGCTTTCACCACCCGCTATGGCCTGTATGAGTACACGGTCATGTCTTTCGGTCTCACCAATGCACCTGCCACCTTCTCGAGGCTTATGAATTCGGTTTTCATGGAGTATCTTGATAAGTTCATTGTGGTCTATCTGGATGATATTCTAGTCTATTCTAAGTCAAAAGAAGAACATGAAGAACACCTTCGGTGTGTCCTAAACAAGCTTCGTGAGAACCGCCTGTATGCAAAGTTCTCCAAGTGTGAGTTTTGGCTGCCTCAAGTCACCTACCTTGGTCACGTCATCTCTGCCAAGGGCATTGCCGTCAACCCAGAAACTATTAAGACAATTATGGACTGGCTTCCACCCATAAATGTGAAAGAAGTCCGGAGTTTCCTTGGTTTGGCTAGTTACTGTCGTTGCTTCGTTCAAAACTTCTCAAAGATTGCGAAGCCTCTTACCGATCTCCTCAAGAAAGGCAAGAAATACCTTTGGACTCCTGCATGTCAAGCAAGCTTTGAAACACTCAAAGAGAAGCTCACTTCCACACCAGTCTTAGTTCCTCCAGATACATCAAAGCCGTTCCAGATTTTCTGTGATGCTTCATTGCAAGGATTGGGTGCGGTCCTTATGCAAGAAAAGCAAGTTGTTGCTTATGCCTCTCGACAGTTGAAGACGCATGAGATCAACTATCCTACACATGACCTCAAACTTGCAGCAGTTGTCTTTGCTTTGAAAGTATGGAGGCATTACTTGCTTGGCAACCGTTGTGAGATCTTTTCTGATCACAAGAGCCTGAAGTATATATTCACACAGCCTGATCTCAACCTTCGTCAGAGGAGGTGGATTGAAATAATAAATGATTTCGATTTGACCATCAACTACACTCCGGGCAAAGCCAATGTCATGGCCGATGCTCTCAGCCGAAAAGCTTATGTCAACAACCTCATGGTGGAAGAACAACAGCCTCTCTTGTGCGAGGAATTCCGCAAGATCAACCTTGAAATTGTGGATCAAGGGTATCTTCTGAACCTTCTAGCAAAACCTCTTTTGGAAGAAAAAGTTTGTTCCATTCAACTTGGTGATCCTTACACTAAAAAGATCATCTCCAACATCCAGCTTTCGAAGTATGAGTCTTTCCATGTAGATGACCAAGGCACTCTTTTCTTTGAACACCGGATGTTTGTTCCGAACTACCCGGGTTGAAGAGAGCAAGTTCTCAAGGAGGCGCATGATTCTGTTCTTTCTATCCACCCTGGCAGCACTAAGATGTACATGGACTTAAAAACACAATATTGGTGGCTGGTTTGAAACGATATTGTGCCAAGTATGTCTCGGAGTGTGATGTTTGTCGCAGAGTTAAAGCTGTCCATCAGAAACCTTCCGGTCTTTTACAGCCATTGAAGCCTCCGGAATGGAAATGGGAGAAAGTAGAGATGGACTTCATCACTGGTTTTCCAAGGTCGCAGAAGGGAAACAATGCAATCTTTGTTGTCATTGACAGGCTTTCCAAAGTATCTCACTTCTTTCTAGTCAAGGAAACAATTTCTGCAATTCAGTTGGCTGAGCTCTATATCAACAGAATTGTCTCTCTGTATGGAGTTCCTCTTGAGATCAGTTCAGACCGTGGAAGCATATTCACTTCCAAGTTCTGGTGAAGTTTCCAAAATGCTTTGGGAACAAAATTAAATTTCTGCACAGCTTACCACCCTCAGTCGCAAGGACAAGTTGAAAGGATCAATCAAATTCTGGAAGATATGCTCCGTGCTTGCGTTATCTCTTTCGGCATGAAGTGGGAAGAATGTCTTCCTTATGCTGAATTCTCTTACAACAACAGTTTCCAGAAAAGTCTAAAGATGGCACCATTTGAGGCTCTCTATGGTCGCAAATGCAGAACTCCGATTGGTTGGTCGGGCGCAGGTGAAAGAATATTGTTTGGCCCCGACATTGTAACTCAAGCGGAGGAGAAAGTTCACATCATTCTTGAAAATCTGAAGATCGCTCAAAGTCGCCAGAAGAGCAATTATGATAGAAAGCACACGGACATGGAGTATGTCCCTGGTGATCTCGTTTACCTTCGTGTCACTCCCATGAGAGGCACGCACCGCTTTGGTATCAAAGGAAAGCTGGCTCCTAGATACATCGGTCCTTTCAAAATTCGTGGAAGAAGAGGACAAGTTGCTTATGCTCTTGAGCTCCCTGAACAACTCAAAGTCCATGATGTTTTCCACATCTCTCAACTCAAGAAGTGCTTCAAGGATCCCGGCAGGACCGTGGACCATGAACTCATCAATCTCCAAGAAGATCTGTCTTATCAAGAACACCCCACAAAAATTCTTGAAGTCGCATAAAGAAGGACTCGCAACAAGTCCATCAAGTTCTGCAAGGTGCAGTGGTCGCACCATTCCATTGATGAAGCCACCTGGGAACGTGAAGATGAGCTCCGTGCCAAGTATCCTACTCTCTTTGAGTCTTCTTCTTCCTAGAATCTCGGGGCGAGATTCCTGTTTAGTGGGGGAGAGTTGTAGCATCCCAATTGTCTAACAATTGTAATGCTACTTGGTCTAGTAAGATAATGGCTACTTCCTATATACAATTGTTGCATCATAATTATATCATGCTCATGTCATCATGCCACCTTGCATTTGAGCATCATATAAAACCCTGTTTCTTTGGTTCTTCTCTCATATGCATTATTAATTGTATTTGCCTCTTGATATTGTATTTGGTTATTGATATATTGTTTAATTCCCAAGTTGAGTTGGGGGCATATCTTTTATTCCACTCCATCACCTTTCCTTTCACCACCTTATAATTCCACCATTCCATTAACCCATGAGCTTGTTTTTCTTTTCTTTTGAATTTATTCTTAGCTCTTGTGAATGGGGTGGATCTAATCCTATAAATTCTTTTGCTTGGCCTTTCTCCACTTCTTGTGAATGCATAAGAATAATGCCATATCATCATTATTGTTCTCACAAAATAAAGCATGGCATTTATTATTTTTGCATGGGCCATGCAAGAGTACCCCCACCTTTATCCCATTTGAGTCCTCTTGGTTTTATTGGGTCTTTTCTTTGAGGATCATCTCCTTCCATTCCACCATCCCCATATTCTCATCAATATCATTATTAATTTTAATCTCTTCATGCATGATCATATGAGGCTCATTCTACTTATCTCTTTTCTCTCTCTTTTTCTTGGTTTCTCCTCCACCTTAGCTTATGCTAGATCAAGCCCCACTTCCTCTTGGTATGGTCTCATAAACAAATTTTAAAACCTAAATACCTAATAAAATCTAACCTATCTTCCTCTCTCTATTTTTTTCTTCTCCTAACCCTAGTTCTACTAAACCCTAACCCTAGCTCACCTCTCTCTTTTCTCTCCCTCTCTATACCATGATGATCACCTGGCCCTCTCTCTCCCTAGCCACCCCATCTACCCATCTAACCACCCCAAACCCTAGCTACACCCTAGCTCACCCGAGCCCCCCTCTCCTCTCTCTTTTCTCTGCACCGCCGTGCCAGCCCCACCCAGCTGCTCCATACGCCGTCCCCACCTGCAGCCTCTCTACCTGCCCTACCTTGGCTGCCCCAGGTCGAGCCCCAGCTCGACCACGTGAGGAGGAGAAGGAGGAAAGGGCCGAAGCCACTTTTACCTCTACCCCGTGCCCACACGCCACCTCCTCCCTCTTTCGCGCTTGTCCTCATCCACACGGCTCACATGCCTCTCCCAGATCCAACCCCAAGCCCTACCTCTCCTCCCTTTCTTCTTCACCGTCGCCAGAACCTGCCGCCGGTCGCCGCAAGTACCGCGTCGTCCCCTCGTTCCAGCCGGCCAGCACGACGTGGAAGTGGTCAAGATGAACGAGGAGGCTCCCCTGCTTCGCGTCGTATGCGCCGACGAGGACAAGGAGCACCAGCACCGCCGGAACCAGCGCCGCCCAATGCAAACCCTAGATCTCCGTCCGCCAGCCTCATCGACGATCCGCCGCGCCTCTCCCCGATCTGACACCATCGACCACCCCGCGGTGAGCCCCTCTACCGCCCTGACATGCTCCGCCTCACCGGGAAGCCCTAGCCGCGTCAGTCGTATCGACGAACGCCCTCGGTGCGCCGTTGATCACTGTGTCTGCATGTGCCGGCGCCGCCTAGAGCCTCACTTAGCCGCACAGCTGCTCCCAGACAACAACCCCCTCCCTAGCCCAGCGGTAGCCGCTGCCGCCCGTGCACGCCAGGTCGCGAGTTCGATCCCCGTCTCACTGCGTCGCGCATTGTTTTCCGTCAGACCGAGGAGAAAGAAGAACAGTACGGGCCGTGGTCGAATTACAAATAGCTCCCTCTTTTTAACTCTCGCTCAACCCGCGGTCCATCATACCCCACCTGTCAGCCGCCGTGATCATCTTTCAGAAAACCCCCCAGACTGTTATTCCCTAAACCCGCAGTCCAGCCTACCCCCTCCTATCAGCCTCTGCGGGATCACCCACTGTCACGTGGGCCCTAGCTCGCTGGCCCCGCCTGTCACCCGCAGCAGCTAGCTAAGCCGCGGTAGCAAAAGTTTTCCGCGCGCGTGGCCCCTGTCAGCGGCTGGCCCACCCGTCAGTGACTTTGGCTAAGCCGAGCTGGGTGACAAAAGTTTGCCCTGTTGTCTGTTTTATTTAAACCATTTTTCAAAATTGATTTAAATTCAAATTCAAATCAGATTTAAATAACGTTTCTTATATAAATACAAATAATATATGTTTTGGAATCAGAAAAATGTGAGGAATTCAAATATGCCATTCAAAATAATGTTTGAACACTTTAAAATTTCGAGATGATTAAAATTACAATAAAATGCCCTTTTCCGTAAATAATTAATATCTTTAATTTTATAACTCCAAATTTGACAAATAATATGTCTAAATCGATCAGCGCGACGAGCCCGTTCTATCTATGAAGTCCTTGTTCTGTTTTGAAGCATGCATCATGTCATTATTAAACATCTGAACTGCTTATGACAACAAAATGGGACCAAATAAATAATAAAATGCTTTATTTCTTGTATCCACACCTCACCTTTGCCATGCTACTTTAATGCCATGTAAATTGTGCATCATTCATCATGGCATGCTTGTTTGCTTGTTGCATTTTAATTCATATGTTTGTGCACTCTATTTATGCTGGCCCTTGTTTGTTTGGTTCTTCTTCGAATAGACGCCCAGCAGGAGAATTACCAGGAATCACAGGAGTACTACCCAGATCCATCTCTCGCTTCAACTGAGCTGCCAGGCAAGCACTACCACATGCTTCCATACATATAATACCTATTGCCTCTATCTTATTCTTGCATCATTGAGTTGCATTGCATTAAATTGAATCCCAAGTACTGCATAGCCTTTACTTTTAAACCCCACCAAAGCTTGTTCCTCCATCCCATGAGCCATTACTACAGGAGTTGTTTGAGCCACGCGAGTCGTAGAAAAGCATGTGTAGGGTATGTGAGTGTCTGATGAATAACGAGGTACCTAAACAACTTAACCTGAGTAGTAATGGGATAACTAAAGAAAGAGGCACCGGTGAGCAATATCTGCTATTTGGTTTTTCATGCTCACTTGTGTCCCGTAGGACCCCGAGTGCTTCATTCCTGTTCCTTGTTTATTCGCAGTATCCACATCCAGGAGGCCTTATGGACCCCCCTGAGCCAGAGCTTGATTCATACTTATTTCTTGGGGCCACAAAGTAGTTTGGGGCTTTAGTACTATCCTGTACTTATGCCATGTTACTGCTTTATTAAGATTGTGCGTGGAGCACCTGTACTGTTTTGGGTCGTGGAATTTTTTCGCGGTATCGACAAGCCCAGTCACATTTTCGGGTTCCCCGTCGTTTACAGCCATTGACACAAACCTTTGGTCCGTCTCGGAGCCGGCCAACTTCGTTGCGGGTAGCTTAATGGGGTGGCCCCCTGAAATATTTCTGAATCCCGTGATTGCTTTGTCGTGAAGGCCTCGTTGGGTTTTGATTTGTTTTTTCCGAGGTTGATCGAGTGTGTGTTGCTATTCGTGCACCCCGGTAGGGTAAATCTTTCTGAAAGCCGTGTCCGCGGTTATGGACGACTTGGAGCACAGTTTCTCGATCATAGACAAGTATAACTAAAGTACCGCTTTTAATTTGACTAAGTACTTGACTAGTAAATAGTACAATACTCATGGAATGGTTAATAAAACTGCCAACAGATGATGGGGGTTGTTCGTCCGCTTCCTCGTTGGTAAGCGAGGAGGGGATGGACCTGTTAATTATACTGTTATAGTTGTTCTTCTTAATTCACGGACATCCGTCTATCATTGGTTAGGCGGATGGTTAGCGAGTATCTTTAGACTTGTTCGTTATTATCTTTTGCTGCAATTGCGTCACCCCAGGTTGTGTCCCCTTTAGCGGCATAAAGACTTGCTGAGTACCCCTAGGGTCTCACACGATAAATTGTTTGATTCAGATGAACAGGTGTACCCGCATGATGGATACTGGGTGGAAGAGACAGATGGTGTTGGCAATGATCATTCGGTGTAGAGATTCTAGAAACGGGGATCCGTGAGATCTGTGGGCGGGATGTGTTTATTTATGGGGCATCTTATGCCGATTTTCTTCTTATCCGTACTCGGATCTTGTTTTCCGCTTTCGCCTGATACTCCGATGTTTGTTGTATGAGGAGCTATCCGAACTTATTATCTCTACCTAGGATATTTGAATCTTGCCGTATGGCGTTGCAATATTTCTATTTCTTTTTGATGGAATGGCTCTGAGGACTGTTGTATGTGGCTTGCATACATACTCATTTGTGTATGTAGTTGATCCCTTCGCCTGTCGATTACGCCGCTCGTTCTTGTCCCGATGTCTGAAAGTGGTTAGGACGGCCGAAAGGTCTACGGTGAGTGGCCCTGGGCCCCACCGTACTATTTTAACCACTTTCGTTCATCCAGGCATGTAACTAAGAGCGTAATTCACCGAGGTAGTTACAGGAAGCCTATGTGACAGTGAGGACGGTGCTGACCGAACTGAATGAACATAGTGACAGTGGAAACATGGTTCCTTTCGTGATGATATGGAACCACAAGAAGGGAAGAAAGTGAAAATGAAGGAAATTGTCCAACAAATCATCGAGTTGTCTAGGGCTATCAAGATGGGGTTGAGCAACCCAACACTATGGCTCCTCTATGGCCGACCTTAACTAGAAGACCTATCTATATTTAATTATGTATTAAGTCACTAAGTGGAGTAGAATTTCCACCCTGTGCATTTTGTTGGAACTTTTGATTGCTTTATGCATTAAGTGAACTTGGCAGTAGTTGTTCGTTGTCATGGAAATTCAAGGTCTACCTTCATTGCCTCATATTCAACTATTTCATTACCATCTTCTATTACTAACAAGTATATTATGGAAACTCCTCTCTATTTCTAAAATATACGGGCGCGGCAACGCGCGCCATCATGATCTAGTTGATAATATGTGAAAGACATTTGTTTTCTTGTCACATACGAATCATGCCTAAGTTCGGCAAAAATAATTTAAACACCCCATATTGCAATAATACGAAGTGTTTGATGAATTGTTAAAAGAGAATACATATTCAATGTATTGTATTTCAACAAAATGGCGATTATCGTTATATGATTGTTTAAATTTTGTAAAGAGTTTACGGAAAGAAACATGAGTATTAAACTATTTGATATGATCAAAGTATTTCATCCTCCAAGGGTATTAAAGATAAAAGAGAATCTAATTACTATGATTTGATCAATAGTAATGAAATCGAAGTTATAAGATTGGCATAAAGAAAATTGTGAAATGCAATGCATTTGATACGTCAAAATGCAAAGCATCACAATGTGGTATTAGATATAAAAGGGGGTGAATAGATGGCAACAAATAAATTGTTGTAGTGTAAGTGTAAAGACCATTAGTTAGAAATAGTTGGCACTCAATTAGAATATATAGTGAACCATTTGAATTCGTGAGATCGGCACCATATCTTGTATGGATCATCGTGGAAGTTTTGGAATTATTCGATATAACCAAAACAAATAGCGAATACGTCCTTGTAGAGTATTCATTGGAAATTATGAATACGAATTCCATGGCTAGAACCAAGAGAAAGGCAAAACTAGTATTGCTGAAATTTTGGTGCTTTCTCAAGAAAGGTTGTGTTCTAGAATAAGGAGCATTTGGAATATAGTGAAAACACGATGAGGATTCAAAACCCTGCATCAGAGTACTGAGAAGCGCAACGGAAAGTGTTCCTAAACAATTCTCTTCACAAAGGAAAGAATCAATGATAATGATCATTGTGTTTTCCCCACTAGTGTTTTCACTACATGAAGTAGGATTCAAAATGTACCCCATATCACGTATGGAAACATTTGTGAATCATTTGTCATGATTACCAGAATATGACATACCTACGAACTACTAAGGACATAATGATAAACTAGAGTTATGAGTAATCCTAAAGATAAAATTAACTTAAGATTTGAAAGCAATTTATTGTTGAATCTTAACAAGTAATGAGTTACTTGAATTTTCCAAAATGACTAAAAGTCATGAAGGAAAAGGTGAATGAAAAAGGCACAATTTGTCATGAATAAGGTATTGGACAAATTCAAAAGAATTTGATTCAAGTGTGTTGAAAGTATAGTGGATTTAAAACTAGTAAGGTACTAGTATATCATAATAAATCTCTCAGTTTGATAATTTATCAAAGGATTTTGAAGCTGTTCAAAATAGTAAGTGGATATGCAATTTTCATGAAATTGAGTGGGAGCTATAAAAGTATTCCTAAAACAATATGTGAATGACATATTTTTGAGTGGGAGCAATATAAGTCTCGAACTCAAGTATGTTGGGAACATATTTTGAGTGGGAGATTAAAGAGTGATTCTTAAGTGTGTATACGACACATTAAGAATAAAAGCGCAAGTACCGATAAATAATGATTTATAGGGTTTATAAGTTGATAGTAAGTATATTACGATATTACGTAGTATTCCTAAAAGGGATTCTGTAAAGAGTTTCGGAATAGGAATTGATTAAGGACTCATCCTTGGTCAACTCAAATTAGGAATAGCATTACATTTAACATCGATGGTTGAAAGAAAGAAAAGGATGATCATCATCCACTATGTTGAATACATAGGTTCTATCTTGGAAAACCATGATGGCAACTTAACATAATATATGATCCAAGAAGGAATGTTTGAAAAGTGATTGAACACAAATGACGAATCATTGAGATAAGTTTGTCCACAGTGTCAAATTGAGAACTATAGACATGTTTCCAAATCCATGAAGGATGACATATCTTAAAAGCATAAAGGGTTATGTTGTAAGAAGATTGGAAACTCTTATATCGATAATACCGACTAATGTCAAGTAGGAAACGAGGTGAACAAAAACATCAAAAGTTGCATAGGGTGCACTAGTGTTTCGATAATTACATTTATAATAATAGATATTGGTACCATCTAAAGTGATCTATACTGTTATGGCGAGACTAGTTCGTCTTTAACGCAAAATGATGTGTCCCAGGGCACAGTGCCCATGATAAAGCCCATGAGGTTGATCTAAAGACATTGTAGGCTCCTGGAAACTGGCCTCATTCTGCTGCCATAACTACGATACATACACAAAGATGTTATCGTGTGATGATAAAGTATTAATGTCAATCAAGGTGACATTAGTAAGTTTCAAAGGATTTGGGACTGTAATGTACATGCCAAGACTCAACCTTTTCCATGAGCAAGCATGTTCAAGGTATCGGAATACACGGTGCCAATGATTAAGAACAAATGCAGCTAGTTTATTCGTACTCTAGTGCAAGTGGGAGACTGTTGGAAATATGCCCTAGAGACAAATAGTAATAAGGATTATTATCATATTTCATAAAGTTTATGATTAAGTTTTATATCATGCTATAACTGTATTGAAAGGAAACATCAATACACGTGTGATATATAAACAACCAGGGGTTCCCGGTGATACTCTAGTCACTAGTTCATTGGTCAACAGATGATCAAGGTTTCCTGATCATGTGGCATTTATGCCAGTTGGAAATGGCGTCACTTCATTGTGAGAATGATATGATGAACTAATACACCTAAACATCGTGACCCGATCATGTCATGAAGTTCAAGTTACAATGATTAGAATAGACCTAGTGGATTATTTCTTAGACCATGAGGCTATATCAATCACTATCTCCCGAGGGTACTTTGATAGCATCAAACGTCACACGGTTAAATGGTGATCATAAAGGTGTGTTCAGGTATTCGGAGGAATAGTCGAGGCATTATACGTTAAGAGCGGGATTTGTCCATCCTCGTGACAGAAAGATACTAGAGGGCCCACTTAGAGAAGTTATATCCAATAGTTGCGCAACGTGTGATTTGATCTCAGGGATATCACTTGTCGGTACGAGTCAAGTAGCATTTGTCGGTAACGCTATTGAACCCGACATGGTGATGTCATTGATCAGATCTCGGGCAATGCAAGTATCGAGAGACAAAAGGAATATGACACGACATTCATGGTTCAAACGACGAAAGATTTCGTGGAATGCACATGGGTCACATGGCCATCCAGGTCCCTCTGTTGATCATTGGTCCGGGAGGGTCCCGACCATGTCTGGAGTGTTCCTGAACCGTGGGGTATCACGCTTAAGGGCTTGGTGATGCTTAGAGAGTGTTTATAGGATCGGTAGAATCACCGAAGAAAGAGAAGAGAGAAATCGGAACGGTTTCGGTTAGTCAGGAGGATGTCCGGAGTGGAGGTGGAAGGTGTTCCATAGCCACAAAGATTGAATAATATGTGAATGAATGTTAAATCTGGATTTAATTATTTATTCATAATTATTTAATAAATATAAAATAAATAAAGGGTTAAAATACCTTATTGGGCCAAATTCGGAGGGAGAAGGGCCCATGAGGGAAAGGAGCAAAGGGAGGAGAGAGAGAGAGGGTGTTCGGCTGGTCCCTATGCACCCTGCGCGGGGCCCACATGGGCCTTGGCTGGTGGCTGCCCCTCCCTCCTCTCATCCCTCCTTCATTTAGTCCCACATGGCTAAACTAGTTGGCTTGGGGTGGGGTTTCCCCTACATATAGTGGGGTATTTTGACCAAATACCACAACATAATATTCAATAAAGGTTTCCTCACTTTTGGGGAGACCTCCAATTGATATTATCTCTCTCTCTCTCTCTCTCTCTCTCTCTCTTGACCGTGGTCCCAAGTCCGGACTGCGCGAACGAGAGGTATCTTCATTGTAGAGCACCGTCACGCTGCGGGATTCAGATCCAGGAGCTCTACTTCCACAACTGCTACTGGATCGGGGAAGCGGGAGTCATCGCCAGGCACCTGATCCATGTAACTCCTTGCGAGGTGCAACATTTGAGGCACTAGAAGTTGTTGGAGCCACATGAGCGCAATCACTTCATCACGACCTTGAGGTCAGCTTCAGCTCATCTACATCAACCACGCTCTCCCGAGCATTGACAACGCTTTTCGGTCTTCAAGGGTAAGTTGCGAAAAGCCCCTCCCGTTACTGCATTACTAATTGATAGGTCCAGACAACAAAGGGGTTCAGGGGCGTAGGGTAAAATTTTATTGTTTTGATACGCGAACCCCTATAGTTTATGTACCGTGGAGTGCAGTTGTGTAAGTTTGTGTATGAATTTGCTCCAACCGCACAAGTTTATGTACCTAGGGTGCTAATACCTCTTTCCTTTAACTTGGTTTTCAGGTCATTCGTCGGATTAAATGAAACTTGTGTTTTGCATCTCAACCGACATGTCCAGATGTAGGGTATGCTTCATATTATGGAAAGCATGATACATGTTGTGATGAAAACCTTTCCTGCTGAAGCTTCATTGCTTCACATGATACTGATCTTGTTCTAGGGACAAATGCCTCAGTAGCACTTTTTCCACTCTCCAAAATACCAGTTAGAATCTTGGTGTTGCCAATGGCATTTGATTGCATGATATATGCTTCGTTGGCTTTCATGAATCCTCGAAGTGAAAGGCTCGGAAGTTGGGAGATCACAGTTCAGTCAAAATTCCCGACGGTGTGTCTCAACATTCATTTTTGTAAATCATGATAGAGGGAAGTTATTATAGATCAGAGCTCAAACATAGTGGTTTCGCCTTGTCATGAAAATGCTTTCAGGAACGAGGACAAAGCATTTGCTAGATCATATAACTTAAGCACTTTCCCATTGTCTGATACCATGTGCTATGTTGTATATCCACAATTGAATTTATTACAAAATAAAATGAACTGTTGATGGTCAAGTGATGCCATTCAAGCCCTAAAATCTTCAGGATGCGCAGTATTACTTAAGCCCTAAAATCAGCTAATTCATAAAGATAGTTATTCTGCGTTTTACAAGACTGGTTAGTTTGAGGGACCTTGAATAGTCCGTTTATTCCACGAGTCTTTCCTTGTTTTCAATCTAAATCTATGGGGAGGGGAGGGCGGAGGTGCGAACCTCTCCAACCACTCCGCATGATTCTAGAGGCAAGGACTAAGTGGTTCCTCTGTGTGTGTCTTCCCAGTGCCTCTCTCCTCTTCCTCGGTCGGCCTCGCTGGTCGGACTAGAGATGGGGGAGGTTATTGAGGCCCTTTGTTTAGGTTTTTGTTTTGGCTCCTCGTCGTAGTTCTAGGTTTAGGGTTAGTGGTTTTTGCCTCTATGGCGTTTGGCAAGATGCCGTTGGGCCCGTCCCCTCCGTCGCTGTCACACGGCACCGGATGGTTGTCCTCTCTGTGTTCCGGCGAGCTCCTATGGCCGGAGAGCGCCGGCGAGGCCAATGAGGGCAGGAGCCTCTCAAATAAGTGTGAGATTTGCTTTTTAGGGATTTGGAGGCTGTTCGCGAGGCTTCTCCTCCTGGCTAGCCATGGTGGCAAGGGGTGGGAGAAGGATGGCGAGGTGCTTCCTAGATCTGCAATTGAGCATGGGAGTGATATGCTGAATCTCTCTGGCCTGATCCAGCGTTTGCCGGTGAAGATCTGCTTCGTCGTGGTGCTTCAAAGGAAGAAGCCAGATGCGGCGGCGGCAGTCACCACCGGGGGCTCCTCTCATAAGGTCAGTGGCCTCGGTGTGCTCTGTTCTCAGTTTCGTCTTCCCCGATCTTCTCTGGCCGACCGTGGTGGCAAAGAGGGGAGTTTTGGGGGTGATGCGCTGCAAGATCAGGATGTGTTGAGGCCAAGTGAAGCTGCGCGCGCAAGTTTTCCATCGCAATGGTCCTTTGGCAGCGTGTCAACGCCCGGATTTTTAATCCCAGATGCCTATTATGCCATACATCACAATCCCAGGATTACCATTTTTGCGAGAAATAACAGATTGGATATCACAGTACATCATCCATTACAAACCATATTAAGGTCTTACACGAATAAAGGATCTCATGATCCAGTCTTACTACAACAAGTAGCGGAATAATTAATAAGCGTAGCAGTGGGGTCCATCTTCAGTGTCACAGGCAATGCTGACGATGGGAGATAGTCCTAGTTGCCGTAGCCGTCCTGCTGTCCTTCCTCTTGGTAGTCCTCTTCATAGTCTGGCCATGGGAATATCCAGGGACAAAGCCTTGAGTACTCTTTAAGTACTCGAAAACTATCACTAACAAGTAAGGTAGTTCTAGTAGGAAGGCTAAACTCTAAGTTTGTTTGCAAAGTTAAGTTTGAAACCTAAGCTGAGTTCAGAAGTAAAGAAAGATAAAATAAAGTTCTAAAATCACTTAAGTTGGGGAAACTAGTTTCATAGTCACAACCCTGTTGTGGTCAAGTCAAGATTCATCATTCATTTCATAAGTCATTTTGAAAACATCCGACGACGGAACAGTATGGCCACTCCAACTGTCCATGACCGTGGACGCGGCTATTCAAATAGTTTGACACTCTATAGAGGTGGTACACTTTCACCACAAAATTCGATACATCCTTCAGGGATAACCCTGAATCAATCATACTTAGTATGCAGATAATCAAACATAACCTTTCAATTACACACCCTAGTACAAGCACCTCTCCTATGAGTTTGGCCTCCCAGCCATGGCCATCTGCCATCCTGGGCACTGCATAGGTGGACAACATTGATAGGTAGCCTCAGTTCAAACCTCTCCCGCGAGGGAACTCATACTAATGCATATAAACTTCCGACTAAGTCATACCCAATTCATGTATTGTGGTTGTACAGTAATTTTGGAATGGTATCGCATCCGAACCCAACCATCAGTTTTTATAAAGGGCTAAGGCTCATGCCTCAACATTTTCATCATCATAAATCATTTGTGTTTCTCAACACATGTCAAAACATCTCAATAGAGTGACTCATCATTCCATGGTTTTCATAAGCATTTTCACCAAGTATTCTCATTTAAAGTGATCAAGTTTTTGGTTTAGCTCTAAACACTAAGTTAAGAGTGTTCACTAAGGTAGGATACTAATATCAATCTCATGCCATAGAATGACAACTAAGTCTAACTAGATAGGCCAAGTTTTATACTCTTTATGTTATCTATAAACCAAGTAAAGAACTTTGGTAAAGTGAGAGAAAGTAAAGCTGGTAAGTAAAACTTGGGGTAGGTATAAGTCAAAATGTATAACCAAGCATGCCTATTGCATCTTGCTTGAGTTAACTTGCATCTAGTGATGGCTTGCCTTGGTTGGTGCAGTGGTTGAAATTCTCCTCGTCTTCTTCGGGGTAGAACTCCTCCTCTTCGTAGACTTGGTCGGTACTATCATCTATAAATACGCACGGGATACACAATCACCAAACAATGCTTAGCTAGTATATTTAGCACACTAAGGCACACACTTGATGATCTAGTATCATCACATTCATCACAAGGTTTTAATGAACTAGTTTCATTTATTTTATTTGAGAAAAGTAATTTCTACTCATTGAAATTAACTAAGATTTAATATTCTCCAATTAAAATATAGGATCATGTGGACACATGTCATCACCACATATTCCAATACATGGGAATGTGATTTAAATGTTTAATCATATTTCAATAAGTTTAAGTTTATTATTTAAATGATTTAAAATGACTAGAAATGCCTATATAGCATTATTATGGTACTAGTCCAAAGTCACGGCATGCAAAACTCAATATTATTACATATCCAGATAGGTATGGTCAAATGTGATTTTTGAGAGTTGGAATCAACTCAAAAGCTATTATGGTTGATTGTTGAAAAATATTTGAATGTGAAAAAGTCTCTATCTTGTTATTTTTTCTAGTAGAGATCTCTAACTCTAATTGATTTAAATCCAATGGGCTTGGATATATATTTTAATTATCTTTCCAACAAAACTGGAATCATTCAAATTGGATTTGTAAAACTCCCTAAATTGATTTTTAAACTAAAGGATATAATTGAGTTTAAGCTAAAATTGAAAAGGATTTATTTGAATCTACTGGGTTGCGCGAGAAAGAAATGGGTTGGCCCACTGCGCTCTGCGCAGCGCCTGGGCTGATTTAAGTGATGGCCCCACCTGTCAGTGGGACAGGGGATACCGAACATGTATCTGGGTATGGGGACCATAGGATTAGATCCTGGATCAACGGCTCACAGCCATCGTCCTCACCGGAACAGTACACGATGGGGAGGAACCCTAGCAAGGTCAGTGAGGGTCGTGGGAGGCTTACCAGACCTCCGGCGGGGGTCGGTGAGGCGGGAAACTGGACGTGTCGAGGACGGCGGTTCTCTTGGTACCGGCGGCGTCCCTGGAGATGGCTTGGACCAGTGGCGCCCTTCTCCTCCTTCCGCGGTGGCGTCCGACAAAATTGGGGCGCTACGGGCAGTGACTTGCTCTGGTGGGGCTCTGGGAGGTCTCTGAGGTGGAGTGGAGGGGATGGTGTGAAGAGTTGGTGCCGGGAGGCTCTCTATTTATAGCGGGGCGGGGGTGCATCACGGCGTGGGCGGAGCTCGACGGGGTCGACGGCACAGCGAGCTAAAGGCATGGTCCGAGGGCTAGGACGGTGGACGGTTCCCTGGCGATCATCATGGAGGTGCTCGTGTAGTGCAAAGTGGTCGGGAGCAATGAGCATCGCCGCGCGCACGCTGTCTCGATCGACGACGAATTTCGTGGTGCCCAGCGGCTACGGGGCACGGTCGAGGCAACGGGCATGTCCTTGGGCCTCCTGGGACGCTGGTGATCGTGTAGGCTGGCGGCGGGAGCGAGGCGAGGTCGGGTGGAGCGAGGACAGGCGTGAACGACGGGTGTGGGCGTCGGCATTGCAGACACCGCCCGGGCACGGTGTTTCCTGGCTTCTCCTCTCTCTGTCCTTGAGCTAGGGCTGGCCTGGAGGAGGAAGTGGAGCACGGGCGACGTGCTAGACATGGTAGGCGAGGCTGGCGGCGCTTGTGTCGTGCTGTCGATGGTAGGGGTGCTAAATAGGCTCGGCCATGGTGGCCATGACCATTTGGTCATGTGCACAGTGGGTGGCCGTGCTGGTACAGGGTAGGGCGTGTACTAGGAGCACTCTGGTTGCAAAATGGGAGACCAATTTGGCCAGAACCCTGCTCACAATAGTGTTTGTGGATTTTGCAAGATTTGTGCACATAAGGTGTTTGACAAAATGGCCGAAAGAATTCAACTTTAAAATTTTGGAATGAAATTTTTTGAGTGATCTTCACTGTTGCTTGTTAGTTTGTGGTTGCTGGGATTGTCAAATTGAATTCATTTGAGTGGTTTTTGAAAAAGTGAGATCTAGGTACATACACTTGATTCCATTTTCAAATGTCATTTAAAATTAGAGTTTGAATATTTTTGGAAAATCACAAAGTGGGCCTTGGTAGATCTTTACTTGTACAAGCAAGGGGTGCAAAGAGTTAGAATTGTTTCTATTTGAATTTGAGTCGAGGAACACCTAAAGTGACCTAGTGGATTAAAAGGGCCAAAATGACCATTTCCATTTATTAATTCTATTTGATTTCTTTTTCTTTGGATTTTGCTTGGGAATGATCTAGATGATGTGGAATTCACCCTAGAATCATTTTACAACCATTAGAACAAACAAGCATGGCAATTTCAAATAATTCCATATTAATGCAACACACATATGTATTCTTAATTATTTTAATGATAAAAAGTTTTTGTTAACCCTTAATTGGGTGATTAGGATCTTGATAGCCTTGATTAAAGATTTGAGATGTTACACAGCGGGGCTACCGGGCCGCTGCCCGTTCTAGTCGAATGGCGGCCTAGGGTTTTAACCTCCTCTAGAGGCCCTTCTCTGAAGCGTTGTGCCGGAGCTCGATGCCTCACCCTCGACAAGTGGTTCGTCCCCGGAGAGAGTGAGACGGCCGGCTGCTCTGCTTCTTCTCTGGCTGGAGAGTGTAACGAGCAAGAATCCTCCATGATCTCGTCGATTCCGTCGACTGGAGGTCGCCGGAGAATGGTGGCAGCGACGCCCAAGGAATTGATTGTGTTTTCATCTTTTTGTCCTCAGGTGTTTCCTGTAATTAGAAGGCCCTTATCTTTTATTTCTAGTGTTGCTAGGGTCTTTGTTGCTAAGGGCCTTATTGTAATATGTACCTGCCACGTGGTGTAATCTGCAGCTTTAGGGGTCTTTCTAGACCTATTTACCGTAAAAAAAAATCTATGGGGTGAAGACAGCAAATAGATCAGTTACAGACGCAGTGAAAAAGCACATCCCGAATATATTCCTCGCTCCGGCCCTTTTGACGGAGCATCTCGGTCCACTTCCTTGTACTCTCCTGCTGCTTGGCCGCCGCCTTCTTGTGGAAGAGAAGCTCATAGTCGTCGGCGGCGCCAAGTCCTGACAGGAACGCGTTGTACCCTGTCATGAGCTCCCTGAACCCCCACTTTCGCACCAGCTCAAGGAATCGGCCAAAGCTGTCGTCACGGGCGAGCCGGGGGATCCCCGTCCTCCACCTCCCTCCACTCCGCCAGCACCTTCAGATCGTACAAGTCGGGGAAGAAGGCGTTGCATAGGTGCAGGAATGCCTCGCGCTTGGGTGGGAGGGTGCCGCCGTTCAGGTGCCTGACAAGGTACGCCACGTCGGCGGCACCGTCCCGCGTGACCCAGACGCCCTCGGGCACCGCGGCGCGGCTGCAAGCCCGAAAAGCCTCGCACACGCGGGAGGGGTCTGCGTCGTCGTGCCCGTCGCCCAGATGGAACCGCCAGATGCGGCCGCCGAGGGCCAGCACGCCGTTGGGGTTGAGGAGCGCGAGACCGACGACCTGCCTGGATGGTGCGCGGTTTATGGCGGCGCGGACGGCCTCGTAGGCCCCGTCCAGGGTGCGGGCGGGGGCCAGGAGATCCAGGGAGGTGGCCACGGCGGCGATGGGAAAGCCGCAGGCGCAGGCGCGGAGGAGATACAGCTCTTCCTCCTCGTTGCTTGCCCGGACGTCCACCACCTGCACCTTGGATCCATCACGCGGCGCCGGCGACATCCCGGCAGAAATCGAATCTTTTTCCCACCCTCCCTCCCTTTGCGTCTCCTCCCTCGGAGCCTCCCTCGCTAATTATATTATCCGGTACTCCCGTCTCGAGCCGGACACGGATTTGCGGATTTGGGGCAATATTATTACTCACTAAATATTAATTTGCATCGGTATTTGGGATCGAGCAAGCACTGGCCTCGTCAGCCCTCTCAGTTCGCACCAATTGTTTTTGTTGTTGTTGAGAAAACCAAATTTTGACGTGGCTAGATTTTGGACCCGCTCTCCCTCCCGCGTCGCTCGGCGTCGGCGGCGACGAGGCTTCCTAGTCTCGCAGAGAAGCTAGATGCGGGCCAGGCGGGCTCACGTTTGGCTACCACCATCGGCTAGCATGGCCTGCGGGCGGCGTGAAGGTTGTCGTGTCCGTTTCGCTTAGCGTCCTCGGCTTGGTCACTGATATCTCTCGCCCGCTCTAAGGTGTTAGCTGTGCTTGTGGGTCCGGTCGATGGTCAGCGGCTGCGTCGGTGGTTCTCCTCAGACCGACAGTGGTCCGGAAGGTCCGGGTGAGCATGGTGGCGACGACGTTGCTGCTTGGCGGCGGGGATCTGTGGTGGCAGCAGACCACTGGCGGACGGAGGAGTAGGTGCTGGAGCTTGGGTCGGCGGCCACAGTGACACCCTTGCTACAGTGTGGCGGTGGGGCTTCACGAGTCCGTTTGGACTCGGCTAGGCCAGCGAGGGTCTGGTTTGCCCTTGTTGCTACATCCGGTCGGCTATCGCCCCCGGCGGTGGAGGTTGTTCCCTCCCGCGTGTTACTGAACCGCCGACCCCCGCCAAGGTCGCCTCTTCTCGGTCGGACCAGCCTCGTATCGTGGGTCACGGTGAGATGACGGTGGTGATGGCGAAATCGTGGGGGCGTTTGCTGGTGGGCGGTGAGCTGGGTGGAGCAATTCGAAGCGTTCGGGAGCGTGGTTTTTTGAGGGGTCGGGAGAAATCCTTCTCACTTGACACCGACGTGACGATGCCTGCGGGTGTCGCCATCCTTCCTGAAGGGCGTCGGGTGTATCTCTTCCCCACCTCCCGTCGCGTATCGGGGGAAACTCTAGGACTAGTCCGGGCAGCAACGTCGTTGTCATCGCTTTCCTTCTTGGAGGTGCTGCTTGATACACGACGCTTCAGAGCGCTAGGAGCGTGGTGGGAGTTCTTTGGAGGCGCACCGGTTTCGGGTCACCCTCGTTTTTGTCGAGCCACTGGTGTCGGCATTATTTTCTCTTCTTTTTCTTTTTCATTTTCTTTGTCTTTTTCTCAGTTGTTTCCTTTGGGTGTTGTGCTGTCTGGACCAGCAGCGGTCTCAATCGTGGTTGCTATATTAATATAGCTAGGCGCATGCCTGTTTCGAGGAAAACCAAATTTTCTTTTTCGGTACACCTTGGCAGTTGGAACAATTCAAGAACGGCAGAGAGCGATGGCCGTCCTAAGCCAGCATCGAGGCCCATATGTCAGCCCATTCTTCTTGAGGCCTAATCCTAAAACTAGTTCAGGCTGATGACTGCCGGAGGGCCTTTGTCGGGGAATCCTACTCTTTTTTTAACAGGATAAGGTCCCGAAGGACACATTAATATGCAAATTGCTTCAGCAGTGGGTGTACAGTCCAGCTTGTTAACAAAATACATCCTAAAAATATCCCAAAAAACACAATCGGGTCCTTGTGCATCGCCGACAATGAACAACCTCCCGACGCGGCAACCCTCGCACTCGCCGGGGACTAGGCCACTTGGGAGCACCAGTGGCTACACCGATGCTGGAATCCTCCACTAGAGGAAGAACAAAGTCGAGCAAGCACTACTGTCGAGCACGGCGAGCCAGTCTTCTGACCAAGAATAGAGACAACCAAACTTTAGCGTCTCTTGGGAATCTCCCTAAAAACCACATACTCTAGTAGCTTTCCGAGCAGTTGCCCAAGACTAGCGGCAGCAGGGCTGACCCATTTCTCTTCCTCGCCGCCACGGCTAGCTGAGAGAAAGGAGGTAGCACAGTGGTCACCAGCAGAGTAACTCTGGAGCTTATTAAGGTGGCTCGCCTTGAGAGCACGTTCCATTGTCTTCGTCCTTGGAATTTGGACAGAGGGCAATTTCAAAAATCTTGCAATACTATGCCTAAGCACCATATTAGAGTAAACCCGCCGTGTATCTCTAGATCCACCGGCAGCCCTCTCATTCTCCTCCTCCCCTCGCCTCCATGGTCGTCCATAAGAAGAAGGAGCAGCATAGCTACACCCCAGATCGAGAGGTAACACCTACCTTCAAGCTTGGCCACATTAACGAAGATCCCTGAGCTAGAGATCTCCACTACCAACTCCCACCAGTGGAGCAGAACAACGGTTGAAAGGAACAAGTAGGTCGGCTAGAGGGGGTGTATAGACGACTATCAATTTCTAGTTCCTTTTTTCAATTTTAGGCTCGATAAGAAATTAGAGTGTCTAGATGTTAAACTAGCCTATATGAGAGAGCACAATCAAGATACAAAACTGATGCATGTAAACTGCATACATGAACGTTGTAGTTTGTTGGTATGAATTCTCACATATTTGCTACATATATGATGTCATATCAATGTTTTACATTGATTTATGGGGATTAACCAATGATTCCTTTTATTTTGGTTATAACTCTGCAAGACAGGAAAACCCTGTTTTGTGTATTTTTACCTTTTAGGGACCTAAACGAAGTCAAATGGAGCTAAGATTTCAGGTGTGTTAATATTTCATTAAGAGAAGCACCTGGAGCACTTGGACCTCACCAGATGGACTAGGAGGCCCAAAAGAGACCAGGTGGTGCGCCCAGTAAAGTTGGACGCGCCACCTAGGCCCTTTTCCTCCTCGGTCGCCGATCCGCTTCGATATTTTTCCCACCACCCCTTTATGACCTAAAAACTAATATAAAAGAGTCCCTCAGGAGTTCCTAGAGGGAGGCACCACAGAAACACCGAAACATCAAAAACGGAGCTAGAACCGGCAAAATGGAGAGGAACACTCCACCGGAGCCGCCGCCGGAGGGATCTATACCTTCTCCAACGTCTCCACCATCATCACCATGATGAAGAGGGAGTAGTACACATCTATACTATGGTTTGTGGAAGTAACTTGATCTATTTCTCTCTTGTTCTTCATAGATCTAATATCATATGAGTTATCCAACATGATTATGGTCATACATGTAATTCCTATATGGTGGATATTTATTCTATGATTGATATATGAGATTGGAACCTATTATGTGTAAGATGTATTGATAGATGCACATCATGTACCATGTTCTTAAGTACTTGTTCTGATCCAACTTGTATGCAAGAGTATGTTTGGGGAGAAGTATGTATTAGATCACGTACATGGTGGTAGTGATAACAAATTCAAGATCTACTATGGTATTTACCTTTCTTTTGCTGCCTCACTAGGGATAAAGTGAATTCATGTGCTATAATTATCTTGTGACAGATAGATAATCTTGTTTGGTCAAGGTAGCATATTTGTGATTCAAACATCATGTCAAAATACCTAAGGCTATACTCTGTTGATTTATTATTCAAGATTGCTTGGATTTTTCCATTTCTTGAGGATATAAGAGAGATGTGTTGCATCATCTCTATGTTAGGAAATGATTCCCATATGAATACTTATCAAACACATGTAGAAGTTCCACCAATAATATATCTTTGATGAATTGTTTATGTCCATTATAACCCAAAAAGAGAGTAGACAAGTGAGCACATGAACCCTGGTCCGTTTTAAACCATTAGAAACACCTTTCCAATACCATTATCACACTTTACAGTTTATGCAATTTATTATTTCGAAAATACAAAAATACTTTCTTCACTTGTAAACACACACAAAACCCAAAAACAACTATCTTTTATTGCTTTTATCTTGCTTGCCTAGTTTTTACTTTATTATTTTATTTTATAATATTGTTATTTCATATTACTAATAAGAAACCTTGTGATTGCCAACCACACAGTGGAGTTGGGGACACAAGGCAAAAACTTTGCTTTGTAGGTTGCTTGAAGAGGAGAATAAGAATAACCTCTAAGCCAACTCGCCGAGAGTTTGATATAACCCATTGAGTCATCATTGTGGGGAAACTACGCTTGCCACAACACTTTGTACTTGGAGTCCAAACGAGTTGGTACACACGGAGTTGTTGCCATCAAGATCATTTTCTCACGCTGTTGCCGGGGAATTGCAAGAGGGACATCACAAATGTGTCTTCATCAAGTTGGAGTGAGCACATCTTTTGGCACCGTCAACACCAACTTTGTGCAAACACCTACGCTTGGGGAGGTTGCACCACTATGAGCTTTTCCTTCTCCTTTAGATTTTCAAAGTAATTTTCTTTTTCTTGTTTTTAGTCTTTTTAGTTTTTCTTTAAAACACAAAACACATAAAATTAGTATCAACTCTATTGGTAAATATGGGAGAAATAGGTACAAAACTTTGTGACTACACAAACACTCCTAATGACCAATTCATTGCTAGGCCTCACAACACTTGAAATAACAGTTGAAAGCTTTGAAGTAAGTCTTGGCCTATTGAACCTCATATGTATAGAATAATTTGGGTGAAGTGCTAGTGAAGATGCCTCCATGCACTTGCATGACTTCTATGCAATTTGTGATATTAAAAAATTTAAAAATGTGAAAAATAGTATTGCTAAACTTAAACTATTCCCATTTTCACTTAGGGGTAAAGATAAGAATAACTATTATCACTACCTACTGCTAGCATAAACTCTTGGGATGACCTCAAAGAAGCTATTATAAATGAATATTACCCACATGTTAAAATCTCTTGCAAAACTGAAATAGTATCTTATCATTTAGGCAAAATGACAATGAACATGTAGAAATAACTTGGGAAAAAATTTAAAACATGCTTAGAGCTTGTCCATCACATGGAGTAATTGAATGGACAATCCTACACTTTTTTTTACAATGGGTTAAACTATATGTCAAGACGCATGATAGACTCTGCTACATGGGGTGCTTTTATGAGTAAAACTATTCCTGAAGCTAAAGTCATCCTAGAAAACATGCTACATAACCATAATCAATGGCACACTGAAAGGTATCCAGACCCATCATCAAGAAAGATAAACTCTATTGAAGGAATGGATCCTTTGTACCTTAGTTTGAGGATAGAACTATGCTATGGTTTGGTATGGATTCTAAAAACAGAGTACCAGCAGGCCTGGTGCAATCCTTACTGACAGAAAAAGATTGCAGTCAGGTTGATAATAATCGAGTGCCATTACTTTGTCGGTCCGAACTAAGGAATCCGTTAGAAATGTTTTGAAATGGATATTGTTCTCTCTTTGATCAGGGATTGTTATATGAGAAAAGTGGGGTTTGAAAAAGGGAATGGAATGCTCAAACCGGAACTTCTACCCACCATTTTTTGAGGTCTTACTTATTTTCATTGGTTTCGGAATAGTAGAATAATTCGTAATAGTGGCCAAAATCTTGAGAAAATCTAAAGCGGATGAATTAGTCGTTGTTGTTCTTGTTTCTTTAGTCCCCTTAGTAGTCCCTATACCTGTCATGTTTTTTGGATTATTTACAAGCGGTATTCAAGCTCTTATTTTTGATATTTTTCCCCTAGCTTCCGAAAAAAGAGTCAAGAAACGCTAATGGCAACCCTTCGAGTCGATTTTCCTCTTCTTTGAGACAAGGATTCCTTGTGTAATTTCATCCATCTCTTAGTTTTTTTTGAATCTATAGATGCTATATTTGCATACATAAGCAAAATATAGATAATATTCCCCTACAAGAACTAGTTGGAAACACCAATGAAAATCTTGATGTCAAATACATAAGAATTTTTGGTAACAATGAATATGGGAACAACTACAATAACTCTTATGGTAGGCCACCATATGTTCCTAATAAATACACTAGTGGTAATAATAACTCTAATGATTTACTATTAGATCTTTTATATCAATACAAAAGGAAATAAATAAAAAATTCATAGCCAAGTTTAAAAGGCAAGATGCCTTAATTGAAAAAGTGGAACATTTAACACAAGAAGTTATAGATTTCAAAAACCTCATCCAAGTCCAAATGAACCATGATGAGACTATTAAATATGTGCAAGAAGTAATAGAAAAGTCTTGGGAAACCCTTAATATGATAGAAGAAAGAGAAAACGAAACACTTATGATCGCAAATGACAAACAAGTAGAGGAAGTTAAAATTCTAAGTGAAACCAAAGAACCTCTACTTGACCTTGATAAATGTAGCTTGTATGAACTTACCAATATCTTGCAAAAGTTTTCTAATGACCCATCCTTTAATGTTCATCAAGCAGGTTTTGGCTCCTATATAGCAAACTATGTCATCAAATAAAAGATAGAAAGATACAATAATGAAGCCATGATAACACCAAATCTTGGGGATGCTTGGCTCCCCAATATATTAATCACTATTGGCAAAGAGACCCATCATGATATTTTATATCTAGGATCTAGTATCTCTGTGTTATCAAAAGAACTATATGATCTACTAGAACTCAAAACCATGGAAAAAATGTTCAATAGATATTTTGCATACTAATGACTCAACTAAACATGCTTTAGGGAAATTAAATGATATAATGGTTGAGTTACATATGACTTTTGTGTTGCTGATTTTTTTTGTAATGGACATGGGGAGTAAAACCTCTATTCCTATAATTCTTGGAAGACCTTTTTTGAGAATTATAGATGCAATCATCTATTCGAAGAAAGGGAATGTGAAGTTTCAGTTCCCTCATAATAAATGCATGGAACACTTCCCAAGGAAGAAGGAGGTAGCACAAAGGTACAAGGTACCACATGATATCCACATCACTTGAAACAAGTAAGCCTAGCTATATGGTTATAAATAAAGAGATGTTTTCTAGTAAAAGAGTCTTTTTAGTGTCTTTGCTATAGGTTAGCAATAAAGTACCAAGTAGAAACTATTTTGGATGCTAGAAAGTTGTTAGAACACATGGAGTAGCAAATTCCTACATAACACTGTTTAGCAAAAAAATCCCTGATTTTTTCTGTAAATCGGATTGCTCTCATACACTAAAGTTGCAACTTTCCATCCTATATATGCACAAAAATTGGCCAAAGTTCCTGACATGTCTAGGTGGTCGAAATAAATTCAATTTTCTGCTACTAGAAATCTAGATAGATTTTGCCCACTAGTGTTTGAGCCATTCCTTTGGGTCCCAAAATGATTTGCCATGAGTCTTTTGATATGCTAGGAATGTGTAGGACACTATATGTTTCTACAATACTAAGGATTTTTTTGTTTTTGATATATATGGAATCTATTATCATAATATTGCATCACTAATGTCACTCCAAAGAAAAAGAAATGGGAGAAAGTTTTGTGTTGAAGTTTTTTGATATGGAATGGAAGAATACCACTCCAAGAGCTATCCAAGAATGGTGAAAACCATAAGCTTGGGGGTGACCAATGCACCCCACTGTCCTATAAAACTCTCGGTTTTCAAACCTCTAAACTTTGTCTTTTGAGCAACATAGAATAATCATAGAAAACTTGGAGCGTCTTTGCTTAGTGTTATGTTTAGTTTTGCTTGATATGATTGGAAATAAATAGGACCACCATGATAGATATTTTGCATGCTTAGGAAAGAGCTACTAAAATAAACTATCCCATGAATGAATAGAAAAAGGGGGAAAACCAAACTATGCATGTTATTTCTTTAGGTTGGATTGTGTTGGAAATATGCCCTAGAGACAAATAGTGATAAGGACTATTACCATATTTCATATAGTTTATGATTAAGTTTTATATCATGCTATAACTGTGTTGAGTGGAAACATCAATACACGTGTGATATACAAACAACCAGGGGTTCCCAGTGAAACTCTAGTCACTGGTTCATTGGTCAATAGATGATCAAGTTTCCTGATCATGTGGCATTTATGCCAGTTGGAAATGGAATCAACTCATTCTGAGAATGAGATGATGAACCAATACCCAACCTAAACATCGTGACCCGATCATGTCACGAAGTTCAAGTTACGATGATTAGAAATGGATCCTCGTAGACTATTCCTTAGACCGTGAGGCTATATCAATCATTGTCTCCCGAGAGCGCTTTGATAGCATCAAACGCCACTTGGTAATACAGTGGTTACAAAGGTGTGTTCAGGTACTCGGAGGAAACCGTAGAGGCAATATATGTCAAGAGCAGGATTTGTCCATCCACGTGACAGAAAGATACTCAAGGGCCCACTCGAAGAAGTTATATCCAGTAGCTGCGTAACATGTGATTTGATCACAGGGATACCACTTGTCGAAACGAGTCAAGTAGCATTGTTCGGTAACAAGATTGAACACGACATGGTGATGTCATTGATCAGATCTCAAGCAATGCAGGTATCGAGAGACAAAGGGAATAAGACACGACTGTCCCAGTTCAAACGACGAAAGATCTTTGTGGAAGGCACAAGGGTCACATGGCCATCTAGGTCCCTCTGTTGATCATTGGTCCGGAAGTGTCCCGACCATTTCTGGAGTGTTCCCGAACCGTAGGGTATCACACTTAAGGGTTTGATGATGATGCTTAGAGAGTGTTTATAGGATCAGAAGAATCGCCGAAGAATAGTAGAGAGAAAATAGGAAGGGTTTCGGTAAGTCCGGAGGATGTCCGGAGTGGAGGTCGAAGGTGTTCCATAGCCATGGTGATTGAATAATAGATGAATGAATGTTAAATATTGATTTAATCATTTATTCATAATTATTTAATAAAGAGAAAATCAATTTAAAAGGTCAAAGGCTTAATGGGCCAATTCTAGAGGGAAGAGGCCCCATTAGGGAAAAGGCAAGAGGGAGAAGGGCCAAGAAGGGAGGCTGGTGCCCTAGTGGGCCAGCCGCCCATGCGGGGCCCATGGGGTGGCCGGCGGCGCCACCCCCTCCCCCTCTCCTCTCCTTTAGTCCCACCCTGGGACTTTGAGGGAGGTAGTACCTCCCCTCCCCCTATATATAGTGGGGGTATTTGGCCAGATAAATACACACAATATTCAATAAAGGTCTTTTCATTTTTGGCAAGACCTCCAATTGATATTTTCTCTCTCTCTCTCTCTCTCTCTCTCTCTCTCGCGACCGTGCTCCCAAGTTTGGACTCCACGAATGAGAGACATCTTCACCGCAGAGCGCCGTCGTGCTACGGGATTTGGATCTAGTAGCTCTACTTCCGCAACTGCTACTGGATCGGGGAAGCGGGAGTCATCATCAGGCACCGGACGTGTGTAACTCCCCGCGAGGTGTCACACTTGAAGCGCTCAAGTCGTTGGAGACGCAGGAGCGCGAGGACTTCATCACGACCTTGAGGTCGACTTCGTCTCGTCTACATCAACCACGCTCTCTTGAGCGTTGACAACGCTTTTTGGTCTTCAAGGGTAAGTTCGCGAAAAGCCCCTCCTGTTATTATATTACTAATAGATAGGTCCTGGCAGCATCAGGGGTTCAGGGGCGTAGGGTAATTTTTTTATTGTTTTCATACGCGGAACCCCTACAGTGGTACCGGAGCTTGATCTATGCGTAGTAATGCTAGTACGGGTAGAACACACGAGATGTAGCGTGTGGGCATTGATATTTTAGTTGTTACCCTCCCACGTGTACTTGTGTATACCGCAGTAATGCTTGATGAAGCGGCCCCCAACCAACTCTTTACGCGTTTATTCGCGAGACTGGTCCACGCTTGACATACGGCTTGTACCGTATAAAGTGGCTTAGGGGGGTGTATGTCTCTCTCGCATTAGTTGGTATGCCATTTGCAACGGAGGGCCCTGAAAGGGGTGTAGTAGAGACAACTACTTGATCAGTGTTGTGCTGAAAGTTCGTAGGTAAGAACGGTTCTTGTGCGAAAGAGCATTCAGCCACGTAAAACATGCAAAGATAAAGTAGAGGCATCTAACTTTGTTTTGCAGGGGGCATTGCTTTGTGATATGGTTGTGGAAAAGGTAAAGTGATTACCTTATGTTACGTAGTAGTAGATAGTCACGGAGGTGATGGACTACCATGCCGGAAAGACACCGGTACCCTGGTGTCTACGGCGCCAGAGTTTCGGCGCCAGAATCCGGTGACGACGGATGGAGATCACGACGTGAAGGGCCATATCACATAGCATTTACATTCAATGTTATTGTTTGTATATCTTATTGTGTGCTAGTATTAGATACTCGACGGTAGCCTAATAAGATGATCCCTGTTAAAATTACCAACAGTTGTGTTCCCCCTCAGTGTGCACCACCAAGAAAGTTCTTCGGTATGAGGCAATCCACGGTACAGGCATGGGTGTCAGACATATCTACGTTCACATACAGTGGGTGTAAGCCATGTTGCACAGCGAATACACTAAGGTTGAGTTGGCGAGCCTAGCATGTGTAGACATGGCCTCGGAACACGGATGGTCAAAAAGATCAAGCACGAGTCGCATGAATGATCTGACCAACGTTTAGCGTCCACCCTTGAACCCACGTTGATGGCCGTGACGATTGGGGGAGATGTGGCTGATAAGGGTCGTGTTATCACTAGGAACCCTTATGGGGATAGGTGTTTCTGAGTGGAGTTATTATTAACTCATTTAATTATAAACTTAGTCTAAATTCCTTTTGCAATTGTAAATGTTGAAAAGTTCTCCCCGATGCCACATTTCCTGTTGACGATTGATTGGTTAGAAGGAGAGAACCTCATATTAGATGGATCAAACTTCTCTATATGGGTTGCGCGTCTCCACGTTCTCCTTAGCGAGAATGACGTGGTTGACTACATACTCGACATAATGGATTTGGATTAGCCCATTGACCTAGAGACTCCAGAGCAGCGGGAAGACCGCTATCAGCATCGGGAGATGGCCTCCTTCATTTGAGTTACAATGCGTTTCAGAATGGTGGACGAGCTGTGGCCTGTCATGGGTAATATCGACCCTCGTGCGACTATGGTACAGCTTAGGACACATTTCATGGAACAAGCACGCATATGGGAGCATGAGCTTGTTGGGTCTGCAACATAGAAAACAAAAATTTCCTACGATGAGAACTACACGCCAAGATCTATCTACTAGGTACAAAGCAACAGGTGGACATACATCCAATATTTCAATATAGCCCCTTGCAATATTTCAATATCACATGCAGAACCACTTTCTGCAATTTCACCCGAAACAATTTCCGGTTTCTATCGAAACAATTCCTGCGCTTTGCAATTCTTTCATCTGAAACATATGTGCTCCAAAATGGTGTCCGGTAACTCTTAAGTGTGTCACCCTATGGTTCGCGAATAATGTAGACATGATTGAGACTCCTCTTAGATCAATAGTCAGAAGTGGGACCTGGAGATCCATACTGACTCCTGCATATTCAATGATGACTTTTGTGATCATGAGAACATTTAACGCTTGTAACTAAATCCCTTTGTCTCGCAATATATTACATGTCTGAGATTCGATCATCGGCATCCAAATACCTAGTTTGATCTTGTTACCGACATGCACTCTTTTCTAGTTCCCGTGATATAACATTCTAGTGATCACATCACTTGCTTGCAAGCTATCTCAATGTGATATCACCGAGAGGGCCCAGAGTATCTCTATCTGTCATCGGGATTGACAAATTCCACTCTTGATCCATGAGCCTCAACATAACACCTTTGTAGTACTGAACCCATCTTTATAGTCACCCTGTTACGGTGTGACGTTTGATGTTATCAAGACACTCTTCAGGTGTTAGCAATTAACATGATCTCATGGTCTAAGGATAAAGATTACTTCGTATGATGTTATAGCAATATAAACATAATGACTTGATCGTAATGGTATACTTTGGATGAATGTTCATCACATCATTCCACCAATGGTGTGACCTTGTTATTAACAACATCCAATGTCCATGATCAGGAAACCTTGATCATCTTGTTAATCAACAAGCTAGTCTATAAGAGAGGCATAACTAGGAACCCTTTTTGTTTATTAAACACACATATATCGATGTTCTCGATCAATACAATTCTATCATGTAAAATAAACATCTATCATATATAAGGAATACATAATAACAACTTTATTATTGCCTCTAAGGGCATATTTCCTTCAGTCTCCCACTTGCACTAGAGACAATAATATAGTTCACATAGTGATAAATCTAACACCCATGGAGTTCTGGTGTTTATCATGTTTTGCCCTAGGGAGAGCTTTATTCAACGGATCTGCTACATTTAGGTCCGTGTGTACTTTACAAATCTTTATATCTCCATCCTTGACATGCTCGCGGATGGAGTGAAACCGGCGCTTAATATGCTTGGAATTCTTGTGAGACCTCGGTTCCATTGCGTTGGCTATGGCTCCATTGTTGTCACAATAGATCACCATCGGGTCCAACGCACTTGGAACCACACCTAGTTCCGTAATGAACTCTTTCATCCAAACCGCTTCCTGCGCCGCTTCTGAAGCAACAACATATTCCGCCTCCGTCGTTAATCCAGCCACCACAGGTTGTTTGGAACTCCTCCAACTAACTGCTGCTCCGTTCAAGAGAAATACGTATCCGGATTGGGACTTAGAGTCATCCGGATCGATGTCAAAGCTAGCATCGACATAACACTTAGCGACTAGCTCTTCTTCACCTCCGTATATAAGAAACATATCCCTAGTTCTTCTCAAGTACTTGAGGATGTTCTTGATCGCTATCCAGTGTTCCGAACCTAGATCAGATTGGTACCTACTAGTCAAACTAATAGCATGTGCCACATCCGGTCTTGTACATAGCATGCCATACATAATAGAGCCTATGTCCGAGGCATAGGGGATCTTATCCATCATCTCTCTTTCTTCCGCCGTAGCCGGACTTTGAGTCTTACTCAATGTCTTGCTTTGCAACATAGGTAAGAACCCCTTCTTACTTCCGTCCATATTAAACTTCTTTAATATCTTATCAAGGTATGTACTCTGCGATAGCCCAATTAGGCGCCTTGATCTATCTCTATAGATTTTAATGCCTAATATATATGACGCTTCACCAAGGTCTTTCATTGAAAATTTGCTGTTTAGATAACTTTTAACACTGCTTAAAAGATCTATATCATTTTCAATCAATAATATGTCATCCACACATAATATCAGAAATGCCACATTGCTCCCACTCACTTTCTTGTAAATACAAGCCTCTCCATAAGTTTGGACAAATCCAAACTCTTTGATCACCTCATCAAAGCGGAGATTCCAAATCCGGGATGCTTGATTCAGTCCATAGATGGATCGTTGAAGTTTGCATACCTTATTAGCATCCTTAGGATCGACAAAACCCTTAGGTTGTATCATATACAACTCTTCTTCAATATTACCATTGAGGAACGCAGTTTTGACATCCATCTGCCATATTTCATAATCGAAATATGCAGCAATTGCTAACATAATCCTAACCGACTTAAGAATCGCTACGGGAGAGAATGTCTCATCGCAGTCAACTCCTTGAATTTGTCGAAACCCCATTGCGACAAGTCGAGCCTTATAGATGGTCACATTACCATCAGCATCAGTTTTTCTTTTGAAAATCCATTTATTCTCAACGACCTTTCGATCGTGAGGTAAGTCCACCAAGGTCCAAACTTGGTTCTCGTACATGGATTCCATCTCGGATTTCATGGCTTCTAGCCATTTGTTGGAATCCGGGCTCATCATCGCTTCTTCATACGTCGCAGGGTCATCCATTTCATCAACCATGAAATTCACAACAGGATTGCCGTACAGTTCAGGATCTGCACGTGTCCTGCTTGACCTGGGAGGTTCAGTAGTGTCCTCTTTCGGAGTTTCATGATCAATATCATCAGCTCTCTCTTCATTAGGTGAAGTCAACTCCGAAACAACTTCCGATGCTGCGCTACTCACCATTTCATGAAGAGAAGGTTCAATAACCTCTTCGAGTTCTACCGTCTACCTACTCACACCTTTCGCGAGAAACTCCTTCTCAAGAAAGGATCCATTCTTGGCAACAAAAACCTTGCCCTCGGATCTATGATAGAAGGTATACCCAATCGTTTCCTTAGGGTATCCTATGAAGATGCATTTTTCCGCTTTGGGTTCGAGTTTATCCGGCTGAAGTTTCTTCACATAAACATCGCATCCCCAAACTTTAAGAAATTACAGCTTAGGTTTGTTTCCAAACTATAATTCATACGGTGTCGTTTCAACGAATTTAGATGGTGCCCGATTTAAAGTGAATGCAGTTGTTTCCAGTGCATAACCCCAAAATGACAGTGGCAAGTCAGTCAGAGACATCATAGATCGAACCATATCCAATAAAGTATGATTACGACGTTCCGACACACCATTACGTTGTGGTGTTCCGGCAGGCGTGATTTGTGAAACTATTCCACACTCTTTCATGTGTGTGCTAAACTCGTAACTTAGATACTCTCCTCCACGGTCAGACCGTAGAAATTTGATCTTTCTATTACGATGATTTTCCATTTCATTCTGAAATTCCTTGAACTTTTCAAAAGTTTCAGACTTGTGTTTCATCAAATAGATATACCCGTATCTACTCAAATCATCCGTGAAAGTAACAAAATAACGATATCCACCTCGCGCCGACACACTCATTGGTCCACACACATCAGTATGTATGATTTCCAATAAATCTGTCGCCCGTTCCATTGAACCGGAAAACGGCGTTCTAGTCATCTTGCCCATAAGGCATGGCTCACATGTATTAAATGATTCAAAATCAAGTGGTTCCAAAAGTCCATCAGAATGGAGTTTCTTCATGCGTTTAACACCAATATGACCTAGACGGCAGTGCCACATATATGCAGATATATCATCATCAAGTTTAATCTTTTTAGGATTAACATTATGAATGTGCGTAATATTAATATCAAGATCCATCAGAAATAAACCATTCAACATAGGTGCATGACCATAAAAGATATCATTCTTATAAATCGAACAACCATTGTTTTCAGATTTAAAGGAATGACCACTTTGCATCAAACACGATCCGGATACAATGTTCATGCTCAGTGCAGGTACCAAATAACAATTATTTAGGTTTATAACTAATCCCGATGGCATATGGAGAGGTAGCGTCCCAACGGCGATCACATCAAATTTCGATCCATTGCCGACCCGCATCCTGACCTCATCCCTTTCTAGTTGTCGCTTGTTCCGTAGCCTCTGAACCGAGTTACATATATTAGCAACCGATCCCGTATCAAATACCCAGGTGCTACTTCGAGCACTAGTCAAGTACACATCAATAACATGTATATCACATATACCTTTGTTTGCATTGTCGGACTTCTTGTCCGCCAAATACTTGGGGCAGTTGCGCTTCCAATGGCTAGTCCCCTTGCAGTAGTAGCACTCGGTATTTGACTTAGGGCCAGCTCGGGGTTTCTTTTCAGGCGCGGCAACAGATTTGCCACCCTTCTTTCCCTTGTGCTTGCCTTTCTTGTCTTTCTTGAAACCGGTGGTCCTATTGATAATCAACACTTGATGTTCTTTCCTAATCTCCACTTCTGCAGTCTTAAGTATTGACAGAAGCTCGGGAAGAGTCTTCTTCATGCCCTGCATATCATAGTTCATCACGAAGCTCTTGTAGCTAGGTGGCAGAGATTGGAGAACACGATGTATGTCTAAGTCAATGGGAATCGTTATTCCCAAGGACACAAGCTTATCGGTGTACCCAGCCATTTTGAGTGCGTGCTCACTAACGGAGCTGTTTTCCTCCATCATGCAGCTAAAGAACTTTTTAGTAGCATTATAACTCTCTACGGCAGCATGGGCATCGAAAATCATTTTCAATTCTCCCATGGTATCAAAGGCATTGCCATTTTCAAAACGCTTTCGAAGTTCTGGCTCTAGCCCATACAGTATGCCGCAATGAACTAAGTTGTGGTTCTCCTGACGAGTCACATAGAAATTCTTTTCCTCGTCACGGGCATCAGGAGCTGGTGGGTGGCCTAGCGGCGCATCTAGCACATATTGCTTTTGTGCAGCAGTGAGGAGAATCCTCAAATTCATAGCCTAGTTGGTGAAGTTGCTACCATTCGCAACAAGTTTCTATTTCTCCATGAACACATTGAAATTAAAAGCAGGTGGTGCCATCTACAACAGAATTTGTAAAGTTTATTTAGACTAAGTTTATGATAGAGTGAGTTCAACTAATCCAAATTACTAATGAACTCCCACTCAAAAATGACATCCCACGTGTCCTTTTGGTGATTACATGAACCAAATCGACTACACCAAGTCCGATCATCACGTGAGTTGATGTAGCTTCAAAGGCGAGCATCTATATGGGCATCATATCAACTATATCTCTCATGCTTAACCTTTCGGTCCGTGTTCCGAGGCCATGTCTGTACATGCTAGACTCACCAAGTAAGAACCTTAGTATTCGTGTGTGTAAAACTGTCTTACACCCGTGCCTATGAAAGCGTAGATTCGAGTACACCCGATCATCACGTGATGTCTCGAAACACGATCCACATAACGGTGCATACTTAAGGAAGAACACATTTTTATCTTGATATCTAAATGAGGGATCATCTTACAATGCTACAGAAAGCGCCAAACTAGCAGTATAAGATGCTAACATCTAATGTGTAAAGTGAGATGATATGGTCCATGCATTTGATCTCTATCACTTGCATCGTGATATGATCTCTATCATTCCTTTGTGTGTAAGGCCAAGGTCTATGGAACTTACACGTTGAGTGTGTTGTAAGAGTATCTATCATACATCTAATTACAACAATACCATATCAATACACTAGCACAGCAACGATCTAAACTAGACGCCTCTAATTTATCAATTGCAAGTTTTACGTGGATTAATGCTTTCAGAGATAGAACCGTTCTCACCTACGAACATGAACCACAACGAGGATGACTAAGTTATTAGCAACTCGTTGTAAATCAGATATTGACTATAGTAGGAGAGACAGACACCCGCCAGCCACTTATGCAAAACAAGTTGCATGTCAGTCATGGAACCGGTCACATGTACGATGACATGTAAGGTTGGTCCGGGCCGCTTCATCCCACTATGCCACCAATATCCAAAATACATAGAAGATGCAATAAGATGATCATCATCGCCCACATATAAACATATGTGTACTACCCGTGCAAAGCACCTAAGCATAGATCAGGCTCTGATACCACTGTTGGGTCCGCAGCATAGAAAACAAAAAAATTCCTACGATGAGAACTACACGCCAAGATCTATCTACTAGGTACAAAGCAACAGGTGGACATACATCCAACGAGAACTTACCCTCAAAGACAACGAGTTTTGTTAACGAGTGGGAACTCGTGGTTGATGTAGTCGTACACTTGTCGATCTCAAGATCGAGTGGAAGTCCGAGCGCCGCAACTCAGCAGTGCATCCGTACTCGCACACACGTTCAAGCCACCGGACAACCTCCACCTCCTCGCTCCAGCAATCCAGCGGAAGCAGCAACTCCTTCCAGACGAAATGCCACCGGGAACATGTTTCTCGCTAATCCGAGACCATGGGGGAATAATTCTAGAGGGGGAGAGAGATCCTTCACAAGGAGGTGTGAGGATGAAGGAGGGAGTGGGTGGCCTTTTATAGGAGGAGGGGGGTGCCCCTCCTCTCCATGGCCGGCACATGGGGGTGACCCCTCACCTCCCCCATTCATGTGGTGGTAACCCCTCCACATTAAAATGCCTCTTCACATTCCCTTTTAAAGTCTCCACTTTAAATGCATTAAAATTCTCCAAGTTTAATGCTCTCTCATTTAATAAAACTCTTTTATTAAATTTATTCAGAATTTTGTTAATTACTTTAATTAACAAACATTCACATATAGCCCCTTGCAATATTTCAATATCACATGCAGAACCACCTTCTGCAATTTCACCTGAAATAATTTCTTGTTTCTATCGAAACAATTCCTGCGCTTTGCAATTCTTTCGTCTGAAACATATGTGCTCCCAAATGGTGTCCGATAACTCTTAAGTGTGTCACCCTACGGTTCGCGAATAATGCAGACATGATTGAGACTCCTCTCAGATCAATAGTCAAAAGCGGGACCTGGAGATCCATACTGACTCGTGCATATTCAACGATGACTTCTGTGATCGTGAGAACCTTTAACGCTTGTAACTAAATACCTTTGTCTCGTGATACATTACATGTCCGAGATTCGATCATCGGCATCCAAATACCTAGTTTAATCTCGTTACCGACATGCACTCTTTTCTCGTTCCCGTGATATAACATTCTAGTGATCACATCACTTGCTTGCAAGCTATCTCAATGTGATATCACCGAGAGGGCCCAGAGTATATCTATCCATCATCGGGATTGACAAATTCCACTCTTGATCCATGATCCTCAACATAACACCTTCGTAGTACTGAGCTCATCTTTATAGTCACCCTGTTACGGTGTGACGTTTGATGTTATCAAGACACTCTTCAGGTGTTAGCAATTAACATGATCTCATGGTCTAAGGATAAAGATTACTTCGTATGATGTTATAGCAATATAAACATAATGACTTGATCGTAATGCTATACTTCGGATGAATGTTCATCACATCATTCCACCAATGGTGTACCTTGTTATTAACGACATCCAATGTCCATGATCAGGAAACCTTGATCATCTTGTTAATGAACAAGCTAGTCTATAAGAGAGGCATAACTAGGAACCCTTTTTGTTTATTAAACACACATGTATTGATGTTTCCGATCAATACATTCTAGCATGTAAAATAAACATCTATCATATATAAGGAATACATAATAACAACTTTATTATTGCCTCTCAGGGCATATTTCCTTCAGAGCTGATGGGAGACTTCCTATCCATCAAGATGGAGGAGAACTCATCACTTGACGACCACTTGGAGCACATGCATGATGCGTACCTGAGGCTTGCATACTTCCTGGATAGCTAGATGACGGGCTTGCAAACGATGTTGTGCTACGGTCGCTGCCACCAAGCTACCAAGCACAAGTCAGGACTTGCATTATGAGAGGTGACGCGAAATCGATGGAATTCCACAGGTTCATATCACATCCCAGGAATGTGATGGTTGAACCCGATGTTGCTGAGGTCATCAATGACAAAGGTATATATTTGATATACAATTTTATAAATTAATCTTGCAAACACATTTGAAGTGTTAAGTATATTTGATACTTGTTCTATTTTACTGAAAACAGGTCCTTCTGCATGAGAGTTGTTTGCTGGAGAGGAGGTGATGTTGCATGTTGATGGCGAGCATGATGATGATGGCCAACGACACTCTCCCACGACACTTATCACTTAGTTTATGTTTTAGGATGATTATTGTAATCAAAAGATTGTGAACCTCTTTAGTTTGTCTCACACTTTGTGAGACGGTTATTCATATGAGTTTGTAACAAACAGTTGTTCCACTTTTATGAATGATTTATATTCGCATTCATATCTTGTTTGATTATATATAAATTATCCTTATTGTTTGAAACTAATTGATAATGCATGAACATTTGTAAAATATTGAAATACCTTGAAAATTACCCAACTTAAATGATATATTCATTAATGAATGAAACCATTGTTTAAATTCGAAGTTATGTTGATAATATGTGAAAGTCATTCGATTTCTTATCACATATAAATCATGCCTAAGTTTGGCAAAATAACTTGAACACCGGGTATTACTTGAATACAAAGTGTTTAATGAATTGTTAAAAGTAAATACATATTCGATGTACTATGTTTTAACGAAAATGGCAATTATCATTATATGATTGTTTAAATGTGTAAAGAAGTTTACCAAAAAGAAACATGTGTATGAAACTATTTGATTTGATCAAAATGTTTCATCAACAAAGGGTATAAATATAAAAGAGAATCTAATTACTATGATTTGATCAATAGTAATGAAATTCAACTTTATAAGATTGGCATAAAGAAATTGTGAAATGCAAAGCGTTTTGAAATGTCAAAATGCAAAGCATCACAATGTGATATTAGATATCAAAATGGGTGAATAGATGGCACCAAATAAATCGTTGTAGTGTAGATGTAGAGACCATTAGTTAGAAATAGTTAGCACTCAATTAGAAAATATAGTGAACCATTTGAATTCATGAAAGCGGCTCCATATCTAGTATGGATAATCGTAAAAGTTTTGGGGTTATTCGATATAACCAAAACAAGAACGAATAAGTCCTTGTAGAGTATCCATTGGAAACTTTGAATATGAAATCCATAGCTGAGACCAAAAGGGAAGCAAAACTAGTATTGCTTGGATTTTGGTACATTTTTTAGAAAGTTCGCATTCGGTGATATTACTCAATTATGAAGCAATTGGAAGATAGTGAAAAACACGATGAGGATTCAAATCCCTGGATCAGAGTGTCGAGAAGCGCAACGGACAACGTTCCTGACCGATTCTCTTCACAAAAGAAAGAATCAATGATAATGATCATTGTGTTTTCCCCACTAGTGTTTTCACTACATGAAGTAGGATTCAAAATGTAACCTATATCTTGTATGGAGATATTTGTAAATCATTTGTCATTATTCTTGGAATATGGCATACCTACGAACTACTAAGGAAATAATGGTAAATTAGAATTATGAGAAACCCCAAAGCAAAATTCCCTTGAGATTAGAAAGCAATTCGTTGTTGTATCTCACAAGTAAAAGGGGTTACTTAGAATTTTCCCAAATGGCTGCAAAGCCATAGTGGAAAAAGGGGGTGAATGACAAAAGCGCAATTTGTCAAATATTGGACGAATTCAAATGAATTTGATTCATGTGTGCTTAATGTCTAGTGGATTTAAAACTAGTAAAAGTACTAGTGTCTCATAGTAAATCTCTCACTTTGATATTTGATCAAAGGATTTGAAGTTGTTCAAAAAAGTGAGTAGATATGCAATTTGCATGAAATTGAGTGGGAGCTATGAAAGTCTTCCTGACGAGGGTTTAACTCATCAATGCCCATTGTTATGGACTTGGGTTTTCGAGAAGGAGGGAGCGCTGGAGACATCTATCGGCTAGCAAACAAGCACACAGGAGACTCAAAGATTTACCCAGGTTCAGGCCTCGTAGAGGTCCCTACTCCTACTTGTCTGCTCGTGGAATTATCGAATGAATCGAAGATTACAATGGTGCGCAGATGCAATCTGGCAAGGTTTGTGGAAACTAGGGTTGCGTGTGTCCTTCTCGCTGCCCCCTCCTAGCCTTTATATAGATAGGCTAGGTCTCGGGTAGCAGGTCGAGTCGGTTACAAGTTAGGGTTTTCCCCTTTGAACCTTCTATCTTTAGCTTCTTCTTGTTCTTCAAACAATCGAGAGTCCGTAGGCTACTCGAGTCCTCTCTTGGGCCTTGGCGACACTGTGGCTTCCACTGTATTCAGGCCGTATATACCAAACTCGAGTACTTGTAGGGTATACCCATGTCAGTAGCCCCCGAGTGTCCAGTGGAATCGCAGATTCGACTAGGGACTTTATGAAGCCTTTCGAGTGCATGAATGAGTATATTTTTGACTGCTTTGTTAGTGTCAAAGGGATTGTTGATGTGCGTGCCTGATTTAACCGATGTATCGGTATCAGTTAACTACATTAGGGTAAAACAACACAATCTACTCGAACATGTGTCCCCGGACTCGAATCCGGAAAAGTGTTGGTGTAATTTGACTCAAGCCGTGGAGGTCTTACATGAGTCGAATTCCAGTTATATGGGTGTGAGCACTCGACGCGTCCGTCGAGGCATGATCATCGTACATGTAGGCACGGATATATTTCTGGTAGTGCACAGCAAATGCGTTGCCAGGCCTTATTCAGGTCTTATCTTCACGCTGCAAGCGTGGCATCCGAATTTTATCATTGTGGAGACGATTCGGGTGACCCAGGAGGCGCAGTCTCTTTATAGGGAAAATTATGAGCCGGTGTCGCCATAAACTTCGAGTGTGGATGTTATCAACACACAATACTTTGTACACATAATCATAAGGTGCTCGACCAGCGCTCCCTATGGGAGTAGCCCCCGAATACCTGGTTGAGTCGAAGACTCAGGCAGGGACTAAAGAACTTTCACGACTGCCGTCATCTTTTGTTTGCTTGTTTCAGTTGAATTTGTTTCCGGCGCTCCCTATGGGAGTAACCCATGTCCATAGTCGAACCGTGTTTCGAGTGGTTGGGTTTGCCTTGATTGTCCATGTCCCTGCAAAAGAAGAAGAAAAATCGTAGCGTGCGCGACCAGCGCTCCCTATGGGAGTAGCCCCCGAGTGCTTGGTGGAGTCGAAGACTCGAGCAAGGACTAAAGTAGTAGAAGTCGTCTGCTGCGTAGTTTTGATGACGTCAGTGCTGACGATTTCATGACTTCAGATGCCCGCGTGAGCGAGTTTGACGGGACGTGACGAGCAGTGGGTCCCACTCCCTGGCTTTGATTTGACTGGGTGTGCGTAATCTTTATTTCAACTGTGCCTCCTCGATTTCTACGTGTAATGGGAGCAGTGGGGGGACGGTTCGCGTTTCCGCTCCTCCACATGTCTAGCACGATGATTACCACGCGTCCAGTAGGGTTTTTCTGAGTCGTTGGATTTCATCTTCTAGGGGTTAAGTAGTGACGCTGCGACGGTAATTTCTCATCTGCTCTCATTCATCCTTTGCCTCCATCGACATTGCCGCTGCTCCTCTATTTTCTCTGTGCTCTTTTTCTTCCGCGGCGCTGGACCAGCTCCGCACGTTTCCCAGCTACTTCCTTCGGTCGCATCGCCGCCGTGCAATGGGGAAGAAGAAAGGAGGTGCTCCGGCCGATTCAGCAGCAACCGCTGCTGCGACGAAGAAGAAGGGTGGCTCCGCCGCTACGGGCACCAGCACCACCGCCGGCGGGAAGAAGAAGGGCACGGGCACCTGTGTCACAAATGGCGTGTGGCGTCCCTCCATCATCTAATCTTCGTCTTCTTCGCCAAGACGGAGTGCTGTCCGCCGCAGTCGCCGACGCGCGCGTCCCCGGTGGTGAGATAATCCCTTCTCCTCCCGCTGGTTTTCGAGTGATGTTCTTGGCGTTCATCATTCGCAGCCTCTCGTTGCCCCTGCATCCTCTCTTTAGGGGCCTCCTTTTCTTTTACGGGCTTCAGCTTCATCAGCTGTCCCCGAACTCTATCCTCCATATCTCTTGCTTCATCACCCTCTGCGAGTGCTGGCTCGGAATCGAGCCGCACTTCGGCCTCTTCAAGCGCCTCTTCAAGTTGAAGTGCCAATCTGTGTCTGGCTCCTTAGTCTATGATGTAGGTGGTTGCGGAATTCACGTCGACCCATCCGCCACCTATTTCGACATCAAGCTCACAGCGTCCGTCCAAGGGTGGAGGGACAAGTGGTTCTACGTCCGCGATGAGAAGGCTGACAGGGAGCAATTCGGACTCGCACCTTTCAATCCCGCGACGCCGTGCAAGAGGAGGTGCTCCTGGAAGAATGTAGTCATGCCTGGCGAGTCCAAGGAGACAGATGTGCTGTACGAGCGCGTCTGTGACCTCGAGAGTCGCATAGGCAGAGAGGAGGGAGGCTGCACCCTCATTCGCACGTGGCTGTGTCGTCGCGTCTAGCCCCTGCAGGCCAGAGTTCACCCCATGTTTCAATGGACTGGCACTGACGATGTCACTCGCGTGTCTGCCGATGGCATGTCCGCGAGTGAGGTGGACAAAAGGGTTTGACTGGTCACCAAGTACACCATCAAGGATGTGCTCCCCAGTGAGCCAGTTGTTCCTCCGTTTGATGCTGCTAACCCTCCTCCTGAGGTATAGTTGTGCTACGCAGTAGCTTAGTTTGTCGATTGCTTCTCTGATGTTTCTTATCTTTGTGCTAATTTTGTTGTCTGTATGCAGGATTGGGCGGTGTCACCCTGTATGCCTCCTCTTCCTGAGGGGATTATTCCTTGCAAAGCCTTGGAAGAGGACGAGTCGGAGTCGACCGTCCCATCTGATGTGGAGGAGGAAGCCCTCGAGTCCGGTAGTCCGGATACTTGCAAGCGTGCGCGCAACGAGCATTCTAATGCGTCATCTCCTTCGACCCCGGAAGGTGCAGGTGTTGGTGTGGAGTCGCCGATCCCTGCCATTCCTTTGAGCGCTGTGGCACCATCCTCTCGCAAGAAGATGCGACTGCCCAAGGAGTGCTCGTCAGAGTCGGGGGAGCCCACTTTTGACTTTGACAAGTTTGATTGGTAAGTTTTCTAGTTTGTTTGCTCTTCTCTGATTTTCCCTTTTTGGTTCGTCTCTGGATTTGCCTTTTCTTGATGTTGATTTTGTCTTGTAGTCAAGAGGCGTCGTCATCTTCTGGCGACGTCCAATTTTTGAAAGAATCAGGAGTCGCGACCTCAAGGGCCAAGAAAGAGGTAGAGCGTGCTCCTTCCCCTCCATTGGCGGCCCACTCCGGGCACAACTCCTCCAGCTCTCCTCATGAAGGGGAGCATCGAATGGTTGCACGGATGACTGCACACCAAACAACTTTGGAGTCATTGGAGGATCATGTAAGTGTAGGATTTCTTCTTTTGATGTTGCAGTCGATGGCTTCCGCTGATGCTTTGTTGTGCGATAGCTCCTTGTGAAGGAAGCTGCTCACTTGGCGGAGAAAGTGCTTGCGATGGGCCACCAGCATGCAATGCTGGAGACGCGTCATCGCGTGGTTGAAAGTAAGTGTTCTTCACTTCTCTCTTTTCTGCGCTGTGTAGTCGACTGATAGTCCATCCCTTTTTGTCTTTGTAGCTGAGCATAATGCCCTTTTACGCGACGCCGCTGTGGCACCCCGCTAAAACCACTACTAGAAAATCGCCGTGTTTTGTGCATTGCATCATCATGACTGCATGCTCATGTCATCATGCCACATTGCATTTGAGCATCGTCATTATCATGCATTTGTTTGTCTAAAACTATTTTCTAAAAGCCTAGTTTTGTTTTCTAAACATCCCCTTCTTTACTTTAAATAAAAACTCCGGTCTTTTCCGGATAGTTTTATTTGTCTAAAATTATTTACAAAGGCCTATTTTAAAATAAAAATAAAAGCTTAAGTTGTTTTTTTTAAGCCGCCAGCCAGGCCCAAAGCCCAGCCGGCCACCTCCTTCCTAGTCTAAACCCTAACCACCCGCCTACCCCATCCCTCCCTCTCTCCACCACCAGCCGCCACCCCTCCATCCCACGCACACACACACGACACACGCGCGCGTGCAGCTAGCAGACCACCCAGCGTGCACAACCCACCCCGCGCGAGGCAGCCCGACCCGTCTGTTCTCCCAGCCCCACCCTCGTAGAAAACCGCGTCCACCCCGCGTCGCCACATGCCATCGCGCCCGGCCCCACCTTCCCTCGTCGCGAGCGACGCGGCACCCCACCCCACCCGCATGACCCCTTCCTACCCTGCTACAGACAACCAACCGCGTCCACCCCGCTCGCCCCTGCCACGTTTCCCCTGGCCCCACCCCGCGTACGCCAGCGCCCACCTACCGCGACCCCGCTCCCTCTGCTCGATCCCCACCAACCCTCCTCGCGCTCTCCTCCTTACCAACCACCTCCGCCGTGGGCGCCCCTCCCCTCGGTCCCTTTCTAGAGCACGACCCCGCATCCCATGAGCTGCCGCCGTCGTGGCCCTTCTCCTCCGCTCGAGCCCCGCCTCCCCATCGAGCCGCGCCGCCGCCCGTCGGCCTTCCTCGACCCCGGCCTCCTCTCAGAGCTCCTTGCCCCGCCGCCTGTGCCCGCCTCGCCAGATCCCGGCAGACCCATGCCACCGCCGGCCAGTGTGCCGCTCAAGCCCCGCTCCAACGACCGTCGCTGCAACCGCGTTTCTCTCCTCTCGACCTCGCCGCCCCCGGCCCCACCACCAAGGACACCGCCGGCCTCCTCCCGTCAGCGAGCCACAGCCGCGTCGCCCCTTCCTCTGTGCGTGGCGCCGCCGAATGTCGCCTCCCCTCCTCACGCACCTCTGTCCGCTGCTAGGGGCCCCCTCCTCTGCCTCGACCTCCGCTCGTCGTGCTTCCCTCTAGCGCTGCCGCATCTCTCCTCTGCTAGACGCTGCCGCCGATGCCTGCAATCCCCGATCGGCCACACATGCTCGTTGGGCCGTGACCTTCGCCACCATCTCCTTGTCTCCTCTGCACGCTCGATCGCTGTCGGCCCCGTGGTCCCCGTCACCGATCTCACCGGAGCTCGGCTCCTCCCTGCAAGTCCGGTGTGCCTCGCCGCAATCCCATCTCCCCGCAGGCCTGTGCACTACCAAGCTACGCGTGGTCGCCTTGGTTCGTTGCCTCATGACTATACTACTCCGGTAGTTTCGTTGGGCAGTGGAGACCTTTTTGCTGGTGGTTCCTTTCTTTGAATATGTTGCTACCCCGATGCCCCATTTGTTCCTGTTGATGCTTGGCCCGAGATGTCAAATGCTGAGAACTATCGAGAAGCAGAACTGTGCCTTCCCGGTGTGTGCTCCATGTACTACTTATGTAGGACGCATGGCGATGGCTGATGTGATGAGGATAAGCATCGGGTTAGTATTGTTGCGGCTCGGGTACGACAAGATCGACACCAGCATCGATGACACCCTTGACCACCAGATACGAAACCAAGTTCTCCCGGAGCTCGAACGCCAACCCGGAACCGAAGTCCACGGAACACCGAGGTCCCCTCCACGGGACGCCAAGACCCGTTCCCGGAGGCGAAGTCCGGACATGAAGACCACCAAGCTCTCCTTCCCGGAACGACAAGTGCTCCGTCACGGATTTGATGGTCGAGAACCCAAACCAAGATCCGAAGACCGATCCCGGAGTCTGAAGACCGTCCTTGGCGAACCCGAACCCTGTCGAATCCTCGGAACCCCAAGATCTCCTTCTTATACCCGATCCCGGCGAAGATCGATCCCCGTCGAACCCCAAGATCTCCAAACGCCAATGTGTGACCCCTATCCGAGACCCCTCTATTTTTTTTAATATATGACATTATCAACTGTTGCATATTAAATTGTTCATGCATGCATACCTGTCTGTGGTTTGGGGGCATTATGCCGATTCACCTCATAATTAAATATGGAGTGTTTATGCGGGATATTGTTGTCTTATTCCGGACTCCATTTAAATTAGAGTAGCGAACCGATGCCATGTTTTGCCCTGTTAATACAACATTTAAATTGCGGGGTAGTTAAACAACTCGAACCGTTTAATTAATTGTCGGGACCCCGGTTCCGCTTAATATTGCCTAATTGCACCACATCTGCATCATATCATAATCATGCCGGATCTTTTGCCCTAGTATTAAATATTGCATCCGGTGTTTCTTCTAGTGTTTGCTTCTTCGCGGATTAGGCTGATGAGTTGATGTGAGTATCGACAAGTTCTCCGGATATGATCCGTTGGCAGTGTTTCCCAGGCGAGCATCTCTCCCCCTTCTACCTATTTTGCATTTATAGTCTTTATTTCCTCCTGCTGATCTATTGCTATCTGTGTCGCGATGCTTTAGTTTCCGTGCACCAGTTATATCCCGTGCAGTCTCTATAGTACCATGGACACCTCCTAATACCTGTTGTTTGGTAGATCGCTGGCCTTGCGAGTCATAGTTGCTTGCTCAGGTGCGATCTCGTGTTGTCGAGTATCACAGTTGATGGTATGCTGGCAGATGTTTATGGTGGAGATGAGCATGTCTTTAATTACAACTATTAAATTGCTGTGATAACTAATGAAAGTGGCACCGGTGGGCAATTACATGCTGTTTGGTTTTTCATGCCCACTTGTGTCCCGTAGGCCCCGAGTACTTGATACTTGTTCCTTGACTATTCGCATTATCCACATACGGGAGACTCTATGAATCCCCCTTAGCCAGAGCTTGATTCATTTCTTATTTGTTGGGTCCACAAACTAGTTTGGGGCTTTATTACTATCCTGTACTTATGCCATGCTTTACTGCTTTATTTACGATTGTGCGTGGGGCACCTGTACTGTTTGGGATCATGACACATTTTCGCTGTATCGATAAGCCCAGTCACACTTTCGGGTTCCCAGTCATTTACAGCCGTCCACACAAACCTTGGGTCCGTCTCGGAGCCGGCCAACTTCGTTGCGGGTAGCTTAATGGGGTGGCCCCCTGAAATAATTTATGAATCCTGTGATTGCTTTGTCGTGAAAGCCTCGTTGGGTTTTGAGTTGGTTCTTCTGAGGTTGATCGTGTGTGTGTTGCTATTTGTGCACCCCTGCAGGGTAAATCTTTCTGAAAGCCGTGTCCGCGGTTATGGACGACTTGGAGCACAATATCTCGATCATAGACAAGCATAACTAAAATAGTGCTATAAATTTGACTTAATATGTGACAAGTAATTAGCTTCACTACAATGGAATGGATAATAAAAGTGCCAACAACTACTGGAACTAGGATGTACCGTGTCATGCTATACCTGCCTAGTAAGTATTACAACTCCAATGGAATGTGATAAAAGTGCCAACAACTGCTGGGTTTTGGGATTCCTCAGGACAATGATATTTGACTAGTAAATGTTCCAACTATAACGGAATGTTAACTAAAACTGCCCACTACTTACGCTATCAGGATGACTCATGCTATATATCTGATTAGCAAATACTTCAACTATGATGGAATGAGTAAAACTGCCAACTGTGTGAGTTCCTTGGCCCGACTTCCTCGGTTGGTCTCGAGGGGGAAATGCCAGGATGGGTATGTTTGGTGTTAGCTTCAGGTAGGATCCGAATAGGTCTTTCTTACCCCTCTCTAATAGCCGCCAGTGATACCGAGTCTCTATAGGTTGTTTAGTGCCGCTACGCTGCCGCTTTAGTCCACCATACCTATGTAGGTGAGAGCCGCCGAATTCTAGCATCGCCGTGTACTGGCCTCAGTACTGACGCTCCTCTTTTTCCTTTGCCCTCTGTCAGCACCCCTTTTGTTTTAGCAGGTTTGACATCGACGTCGTTAGCAGGGTTACCCTTCCGGCTTGGCCTGGGCAGGGTTATGGACGCCATTGGTTATTCTTTAGGGCTCTTAGCCCCATTTGCATCTTGTCTGTACTCGGACGCTGTAACGTTTTCAAGGTGATTTGGATCTTTGTATTGTATATTTGTATTCTTGACTCGCTAAGCCGCTGTTGTATATATATCTGTTCTGTGGGTCCCATCGAGGACTGTTGTGTAAGGGTATTACTTCGTTTTCCACCCGCACGAAAGTGCCTGGTGGGCGTCCTTGAATCGTTTCTATGCGGGTTTGGCGGAAAGGGATAAAACTTGCATAGGGCCGATTCGAGGGTGTTACAGCCGCCACCATGGAGAAGACACTCGCCGTGGCTGTGAAGGGTCGCGATGAGGCAATCGTGGCACGTGACGAGGCGCAGAGGCGTGAAGAGGATCCGCGGGCCTCCATCGTGGCTAGGGAGAAGTTGTTCGAAGAACAGCTTTTCTCGATTGCCAAAGCCCTCTTAGGTACTATGTTTGGGTACCATTATCTTTCTCTGTTCGATTTTTGCTGTTGGCGCTGATGTTTGTGTCCATGTGTGGGTTTATGTACAGATGCTAGTGGTTTGAGCTTCGACCCTCAGGCCCTCCATCGTGACGAAGCTTTGGCGGGTGCGTTTTCAGCAGTCGAGGACCACAACGCCGCCGTTCAAGATACGCTTTCCAAGGCCAAGAGCGTGCTCAATCGCCTCCGGGAGGAGTTGATGCCCAAGGCTGAGCTAATCGAGAACATGGACGAGCTGGTGGAGTCTCTTGCCGGGGGTGTTCCTTCAAGTTTCAAGAACTCCCTCCATGCGGCTGGCGCGTCCATGTCACTTGCCATGGTGCAGGCCCACGGAGTCGAGGTTGATCCTGCAGCGGTCTCAAAGGCGATGCCCGTTAGTGCGGACGGCCAGCATGTAGTCTTTGCTCCCTTCGCGACTGCCTATGGCAAATATGGGACGCAGCTGATTAACACGGTTGCGAAGTACTCTGAGGAGCTACAGCAAGCCAAGAAGGCAGCAAAGGCTACGGCATCAGGGGCAGGTGGAAAGTCAGTGGCATCTGATACTGCCATGGAGTCGATGAAGCCCCCGAAGCCGTCAAAGTCGAAGAAGCCAATCGCTCCTCAGTAGCTTTGTAATAGTTAATTAGTTTATGTCCTTTGTCAAGAACATGTCTGTTGGCGAGTGTATCTGCTGATACTTTTGTTGTTCTTGAATGCACTTAAATCTTTTGTCTTTGTGTCGATTTGATCGTCTTATTTGCTTCTATCTTGGCTTGTGGTAGGGTACATCAAGTGATCCTATGAGGGAACCTCAGGACTCGCCGCCCCTTGATGATACTTTGGCACCGCCACGCTCCAGGGTAGATGAGTTGTCGCTGCTTTCGTGACTACGTGACCGCGTGAAGCAGCTGGAGCGTGAATTTCCCGTGCTCCGCGGTAACACGGATGTATGGAAGTCAAAGGCAGAGAAAGCTGCCGCTCGAGAGCAGTATCTGCTGGGAGAGATGACACAGCTTGGCGACCAATTTAAGTGTTAGTTTGCTTACTCTTATCTTTTCCTTTATAGTCACTCGCAGTGATGTGTTGTCCTTATGCTTCCGTTGTCGCTTTGAATAGTTGTCAGCGCGCGCCATCCGCAGGATGAGAAGGATAGGATTGCCATTCGCATGCATGATCTGACCCAAGAGCAACTTCAGGAGAGTGGGTACTTCTGGGTGGATCATGATCGTGCGATTGTGCTGGTGACCCTGCAGGATCGTGCGTCGCGAGTGCTGAAGTTTCTGAAGAAGTCGCAGTCATGCTTGAAGAACATTTATCGGACGATGTTTCCGCTGGATGTTGCTCCCTCAAGCCTGCTGGACCTTCTTGCCAAGTTCCAAGACTTGGTTGCGCTCCGCGAGTGCGTAAAGCAATAGTTGGTGGCTGGTGCCAAGGCCGCTCTATCGCTGGTGCGACTGCATAGGCCTGACATAGACGTTGCGGCAATTGCGGCTGGGCCACCTGCGCCACCAGTAGGTTCAGCTTGGAATATGGTGCCGCACTACCAGGTAGTGGACCGCCCAGCGGAGGAGATCGTTGATTTCTTCGAGGAGCAAACCAATGTTCTTTTGTTGCAGTAGTAGCTTAATTTTGTATCCTGCACATAGGTGTACCAATGTTGTAAAGTTCGTATATGCGGTATATAACTGACTATCGATTATGTATAAAGAGCTTGCTAGCGTGTAAGTGCGTTGCACTATGCGATTCCTTTTCGTTAGCCTGGCCATGCTCTTATCTCAGTCCCTTGTCAACCTGTCAGGTGCGTTGCAGCTGGGTCGATGTTGTGTCAAGGGTTTCGGTTGATGTGCCAGCTACTCGGGATATCGCGTTTTGGTTCATTGAACAGATGTATGTTGGGTGGCGCAACCCCCGAGTAGATAAATTGTGGAAAAATAAAGGAGAACACAGAGTTTTGGGGCACTTAGCTTTATTTATTCGAAGGGCAGTACAAAGTACAATGTGTGGCTAAGTAGCCTTGGCCGAGTGCCTTATTTGTAATATAAAAGAAAAAAGACTAAGGGTAGAAGCGTCGCAGTTGTGCGACATTCTAGGGGTAGGAGTATGCGACTCCTGTCTCTAAATCTTGAAGGCGATAGGCGCCACTTGGAATTACTTCTGTAATCATGTATGGTCCTTCCCACGGGGACTCGAGCTTGAGATGCCCCTGCTGCTTCAGTCGCAGGACCAGGTCGCCTTCGACAAAGGATCTGGGGCGTAGCCTCCTACTATGGTAGTTGCGCAGGTTCTGCTGGTAGATCGTTGATCTTTCCGCTGAAATTTCCCTTGCCTTGTCAAGGAGGTCGACGGAGTCTTCGAGTGCGAGGGGTGACTCCTGCTCGCTGTAAGCGACCACGCGCGGCGCCTTGTACTGCACCTCGGCGGGTAGCACTGCCTCGGCCCCGTGCACCATAAAGAACGGTGTGTAGCCCGTAGCACTGTTTGGAGTTGTGCGTAGGCTCTAGAGTACTGATTGCAGTTCATCTGGCTAGCAACCCGCGGCTTGTTCGAGTAGCCGGAGGAGTCGCTTCTTGATGCCGCCGCAGACGAGCCCGTTTGCTTTTTCCACCTGACCGTTGGTCTGTGGATGTGCTGCCGAGGCGTAGTTGATGTTGATCCCCAGATTCTCGCAGAATTCTTGGAACACCTCGGATGTGAAGTTCGTCCCATTGTCGGTGATGATGTTGTGCGGTACTCCGAAGCGGTAGACAATGGACTCGAAGAACTTAACTGCGTTATGTCCTGATTGGTTGGTCACTAGCATGGCCTCAATCCACTTGGTGAATTTGTCGACTGCGACCAAGAGATAGACGTAGCCTCCTCGTGAGGACCTTGGGAGCTTGCCAACCATGTCGAGTCCCCATTGCGCGAAGGGCCAGGCCAATGGAATTGGCCGGAGCTCTACGCCAGGTGCATGCGGCTTGTCTGCGAATCGCTGACAAGTGTTGCATTTTTGGACGATGTCCTTGGCATCGCGCATGGCCGTAAGCCAGTAGAATCCAGCTCGAAGAGCTTTGGCAACGAGGGCGCGACTGCCGGCGTGGTGCCCGCAGGTCCCCTCATGGATGTCGAGGAGAACAGCTCTTCCGTCGGCCGTGGAGACGCATAGTTGGAGTACCCCTGTGATGCTGCGTTTATACAGTTCGCCGTTGATAACAGCGAATGCCTTGGATCGCCGCGTGATGTGCCGTGCATCAGTCGGATCATCCGGTAGCCTCTTGCCGAGGAGGTACTTGATGTACGGTTGCGTCAAGGATTGCTCAATCATCATGACGCTCATTGGTCCCTCGAGTCATGTGTCTAGATCCAAGTCATCGAGTGCCATTTGCTCATTGGGCAGCGTAGCTCCCGAGTCCGTTGCTGCGCTTGTTTTCTTCTCTGTGGCCTTTGGCTTGATGGAGCATTCGTAGATGCGCTCGAGAAATACCCCAGGTGGTATGGGGGCACAGGTAGAGCCTATGTTGGCGAGTGCGTCCGCCTCTTCATTGCTTTCGCGACCTACGTGTCGCAGCTCGCAACCGTCGAAGTCTCCTTCGAGTGTGTCGTAGAGGTCGCGGTACGCGATCACGTTGTCGTTCAGTGCGTCGCACTCATGCATTGTTTGGTTGACGACCAACTTGGAGTCGCCGTATATAATGAGCCTCTTGGTGCCGCAGGCTTTTGCCATCCTCATCCCATGCAGCAGGGCCTCGTATTCAGCTTCATTGTTGGAGGCGGTGAACTGCATTCACAGGATGTACTTCTGCTTGTCCCCTTGAGGTGATGTCAGTATGACACCTACACCTGCTCCGTCCTTCCGCTTGGATTCATCGAAGTGCATTGTCCAGAGATAGGACATATCTGGTTTGTCAGGGAGCTGGTTCTCCATCCAGTGCACAAGGAAGTCAGGGAGAACTTGTGACTTGATTGCGTCGCGCTTTTCATATGTAATGTCTTGTGGAGACAATTCTATTCCCCAAAGCGCGGATCGTCCCGTGGCGTCAGGGTTGTTGAGGATATGCCCCAATGGGGCGTCGTTGACCACCACGATTGTGTGTTCCGGGAAGTAATGGCGCAGTCGCCGGGCGGTCATGAAGACACCGTACGCCAACTTCTAGTAGTGCGGGTACCATTGTTTTGTTGGCATGAGGACCTCGCTGAGGTAGTAGACTGGGCGTTGTACCCCGTGGACCTTGTTTTCCTCGGCTCGCTCGACGACGAGCACTGTGCTGACCACTTGGTTGGTGGCGGAGATATACAGCAACAGCGATTCCCTTTCTCGTGGGGTCACCAATACTGGCGAAGTGGATAGTAGGCGCTTGAGGTCTTCGAATGCTTCTTGTGCTTCATTGGTCCACTCAAACTTTTTAGCTTTGTGGAGGAGTTGGTAGAAGGGCAGTGTCTTTTCTCTCATCGGACTGATGAATCGACTGAGGGCCACGATTCGCCCAGCCAGCTGCTGGACGCCCCTTATGTTTTTGGGGGTCTCCATGGCCAGTATGGCTTTTATTTTCTTCGGGTTTTCCTCGATTCCCCTCGCGGAGATGAGGTACCCGAGTAGTTGCACAGATGGTACGCCAAAGGCGCATTTGTCCGGATTGAGCTTGATCCGGTAGCGGTCAAGGTTGGCGAAGTTTTCGCGCAAATCGTCGATTAGGGAGGCTTCCTCCTTGGTCTTGATTACTATGTCGTCAACATAGACTTGAATGTTGCGACCAAGTTGCTCTTTGAGACAAGCCTGCATGCACCGCTGATAAGTGGCTCCTGCGTTTTTTAGCCCGAAGGGCATTGTATTGTAGCAGAACACACCAAAGGGCATTGTAAACGCTGTTTTTTCTTGATCTTCCTCCTTCATTCGAATCTGATTATAGCCTGAGTAGGCGTCGAGGAAGTAGAGGCATTCGCATCCCGTGGTGGAGTCGATGATCTGGTCGATTCGCGGTAGCGGGAAGTGATCCTTTGGACATTGATTATTTAAAGAGGTGAAGTCCACGCACATCCGCAGGATATCCGTGTCCTTTTTTGGTACTAGCACCGTATTGGTGAGCCAAGTACTCTCCTTGATCTCGCGTATGAATTTGGTGTCGAGGAGTCTGTTGATCTCTATCCCGACTGCCTTTGCTCTTGGCTCAGATAATCGCCAGATTGTTTGCTTGACTGGCCTTGCGTCTGGGTTGACGTTGAGTGCGTGCTCGGTGAATTCCCTGGGAACTCCTGGCATGTCCGCTGGACACCAGGCGAAGATTTCCCAGTGCTCACGGAGGAATTCGACGAGCGCGAGTTCCTATGCGGGACTCAAGTTGTTGGCGACGAGGGCCATCTTGGCGGGGTCTGATGGGTGGACCTGGACTTTCTTTGTGTGCACTGATGAGTCGAAGGACAAATCAGGTGAGCTTGGCCTGCTTAGGGGAGGTAGACTGTTGTCTGTCGACTCCTTCAGTCTCGCGAGTTCTTCCTGCATGCCGAAGGACTGGGAGATTCTGTTGAATTCCCGGTCGCAACTGTCAGATCTCTCGAAGCTCCCGTTGATTGTGATGACACCATTGGGACCTGGCGTTTTCATCTACAAGTAGGCGTAGTGTGGCACCGCCATGAATCTAGCGAACGCGACGCGCTCGAGGATGCAGTTGTACTGCAAGGGCCAGTCGACGACCTCAAAGTCGATGCGCTCGCGCCGAAAGATTTTTGGCGTGCCGAAGATGACGTCGAGGTTGATTTTTCCCAGGAGATATACACGTTTTCCTGGGACGATGCCGTGGAATGTTGTGTCCGAGGCCTCCAGGCAAGTTAGAGGGGTCCTCATTGCTCGCAAGGTACTCACAAATATCAGGTTGATGCCGCTTCCGCCATCCATGAGGACGCGGCTCATGTCGAAGCCTCCGATTTGCGCCTCGAGTATGAGGGGGCAATGGCCTAGACGGGGTACTTGAGGCGGATGGTCGCGTTTATCGAAAGTGATGCAGGACTCGCTTCCGCTGAGGTACTCAGTAGTAGATGGTGGCGAGTGTGTGGCCAGGTTGACTTGGCGAGTGATGGCCTTCTACACCCGATTCGAGGGGCGTCCCTTTTGGATCATCATGGTGCCCATGGCCCGGTGGGTACGGTTCGCCTCCGTGGTGCTGGTCCAGCGCAGCTGCATTCGGGGGTGACCGAGGTGGTGGTGGCGGAGCGCCATGTGCCACGGCGCCTGGAGCGGCTCCATAGCCTCTTTCGACTGCGTTGTGGTTCATCCGAACCAATCCCTCGTGTAGTTTGAGGAACTCGCGGCAGTCCTTGAGGAGGTGGCTGGACTTCTTCTTTCCATCATGTTTGTCGATGTAGAAGTGCACCGTACATGGCCCGGACAGTTTGTCTTCAATGGATGTCGCGGGTGCCTCGTCACGATTGCGGCGTTGCCACATCTGCGTGGTTTTCCCGGAGTCGTGGTATCCGCCGCTACGGTATTCGCTGTTGCGATTATCGTCATGTCTGTCGCCGTAGCCGGCTACGACCATGTTGACGTCGTCGCGGTCATCGTAGATGCGCATGCGGCGTTTGCCTCGGCGATCGCGTCTGCGCTCGAGTTCCGCCTCCTCGTCAGAGTGAACGCGGTTCTTCACCTAGTCTTCTCCATCGGCCCACCGATTCGCGATTTCCATCAGGTGGTCGATGGTTTTGGGCTTTGAGCGGCCCAGCTCCTCTCTGAGTTCTAGGCGGCGGATGCCGCCATTGAATGCGTCAATCGCGCGATCCTTCGAGATGTTCTCTGTGGAGTTCTTGATGATGGACCACCTTTGGATGTAGGAGCATAGCGATCCGCCCACTATTTGCTGGCAGCGATTGATGCTGGCCGCTTGTACGTGCCCTTGAAGTTGCATACGAAGCTGTAAACCAGCTCATCCCAACTGCGAATGGATCCGCTTGGGAAGTTGTTGAGCCACGCTCGGGCGGCGCCTTGCAGCTGTAGCTGTAAGCATTGCATGGCCGTGCTTCGACTGCCGCCGTGGAGCCTGACGGAGGAGATGTGGTCCTCCAGCCAGATCTCCGGGTCCTGTAGGCCGTCAAACTTCGGGTTCTCCGACGAGAGTTTAAACCCCTTAGGCATTCGCTTTTGCCTGATGGATCTGCTGAAGCATCTGGTGCCACAGAGCTCCACATCTTCCTCTTCCGAGTCAGTCGACCGAGCATGTCGCGCCCTTGATTTGTCAATCTTGCGTTGCGTGAGGTCGTCGCGCGCATCATAGTCGCGGTTGTGTCGCTGTGAGCGGCGGCGTCGAGACAGGTCGTGATTGTCGTCACTGGATGAGGGCGAGGAATAGCTCTTTGCTAGCGCTTTGCCCTTTTCCGGCTCTGGTGTTGGCTCCTTATCGAGGGCAGCTTCGATTAATCCCAAGCCCGCGATCGTAGATCGGTGCATGGTGGCTCGGGGATCTCCAACTGGCGGCTGGTTGTTAAGGAGGTACATGGTGGCCGCTGTCACCGCAGCCTGCGGTGTCTTGGGGACCACATTGCCTCGTGTATCGACTGTCATAGAGCTAAAGTCGAGGACCTTTGCAGCTTCTAGGCGTTCTTGCTCGGTAAGATGGGCCATCCGAGATTTCCACTTTTTGGCGATGTACTCGTTGCCTTTTGAGGAGGATCCTCCGTGGGACGAGAGCCCAGGACGACGAAGGCTCGGCTCGTCTGCTGCTTTTTTGCGCGCCTCGAGTTCCGCGATTGTTTGTACTTGGCGCTTGAATTCTTCCTTCAGGAGCCAATGGTAGCCCATCAGCAGTTCTTGTGGAGATCCGAAGGGTAGAGGAGTGCCTCGCAGGGCCTCATGGCAGCGAGCCCATTCTTGCTCATTGAGCCTGATCACGACGCGTTCGCCGGTTTGCTCGTTTATTATGGTTGGAGGTTCGACTGCTCCTCCGTTGTCGACGGGGACGCGATTGCCGCCATTGGGCGTCGGTCCACAATTGGGTATGCCGCCGTTAGGCGGGTCGGTTTCGTTGCCATGGTTGCCCGTGTTGCCACGGTTGGCGGAGGTGTCACCCGCGTTGATGACTGATGACCCACAAGTATAGGGGGTGTATCGCAGTATTTTCGAGGGAAGTGAAACCCAATTTATTGATTCGACACAAGGGGAGCCAAAGAATATTTATAAGCCTTAACAACTGAGTTGTCAATTCAGCTGCACCTGGAAACAATCTTGCTCACAGCAATTTATCAATAGCAACAGTTTTGTAGTAGGAATAGTAAAGTAACAGCAGTAGTAAAGCAAAGATAGTAGTAACAAAAGCAGTAAACAATAGGATTCGAGTGCGGTAGGCATAGGGATGGATGGACGGGCGTTGCATGGACAAGACAATTCACATAGCAAACAGAACATAGGGCAACTGCAGATAAATAAGATAAAGCACCCAAGTACTAGACAATCCTAGGCATGTGTTCCATATATAGTCATACGTGCTCGCAATGAGAACTTGCACAACATCTTTTGTCCTGCCAGCCCGTTTGCAGCGGGGCCTCTAGGGAACTACTGGTAATTAAGGTGCTCCTTTTAATAGAGCACCGAAGCAAAGCATTAACACTCCGTGAACACATGTGATCCTCACATGAAAGCCTTTCCCTTCCGGTTATCCCGATTTCTGTCACTTCGGGGCCATAGGTTCCGGACAACAACGTGTGTATACAACTTGTAGATAAGACCAAGAACAATACTATCATAATGAATCAATAATAAGTTCAGATCTGAAATCATGGCACTCGGGCCCTAGTGACAAGCATTAAGCACAACAAGTTGCAACAAAGTCATAAAGCACTAATAAAAGATACTAGGCACCATGCCCTAACAATATGATGCCATTACATGAACGATCTCATCCAATCCCTACCATCCCCATAGCCTATAGCGGGGGATTATTCACTCATAGATGGGGGAAACATGGATGGTCAATGGAGAAGCGATGGTGATGATGATGGCGATGATCTCCTCCAATTCCCCGTCCCGGCAGGGTGCCAGAACGAAGTTTCTGGTGCTGTTTCATGGAATCTGGTGGTGGCGGCGGAGTGGAACTCCTTCTAGAAAAACGTCGAACCCCTAGAGTTTTTAGGTCAGAAGGCTCCTTATAGGCGAAGAGAGAGGTCGAGGGGGTGCCTAGGGGCCCACACCACCCCCTAGCGCAGCCTGGCCTGGCCCGCGCCACCAGGTGGTGTGGCCACCCCAGGGCTCTTCTCCGTCTCGTATTCTGGCTCCTGGAGTCTTCGGGTGAAATAGGATTTTTGGCATATTTTCCGGGATTTTTCCTGATAGTTGATTTTCTGCACAAAAAGTAGACACCAAGGCAATTCTGCTGAAAACAGCGTCAGTCCATATTAGTTGCATACAAATCACACAAGTATAGAGGAGAAACAATAGAAAAAGTGTTCAGGAAAGTAGATACGTTTTGGACGTATCAACTCCCCCAAGCTTAGCTTATTGCTTGTCCTCAAGCAATTCAGTTGAAAACTGAGTGCGATAAAAGAACTTTCACGAACACATTTGCTTCATAAGATGTAAATATTCTCAGCAATGTGATCAACTACTTAGACAGTTCATAATAAAGAGTATGCAACCAAGTCTACTTAATAGTCATTGCAAGCTATGAAGAGATTCCAAGTCAAGAATAATAAGTAGCATGAAGCATAAACATAAGCAACATTACAATGCTCATAGAAAGGTATGATAGAGTGGTATCTCGCTTGCCTTTGATTATGAATGCCAAGGCACCTCTGAAGTTCAAGTGATGACTAGAAGTAAAGATATCAAAGATACAAGCATCAAATTCATAACACAAATAATCAAGTAATGGAACAAACACAAAGAATGACAACTATGCTCTCAAGAAGGTGCTCAAAGAATATGTGGAGACTCAACAAGTAGAAGAAAAGGTTTTGAATAATTTTGAAAGGCTTACAAATGCTAAAAGTATGGTACTCATTAGCTTTGAGCTCTCATTGCCCCTATCATAAGAATCTTTAATGTGGTTAAGGTGAAAGTGAGGTCCAATCTGAGTTATATGCTTGACAGACTATAAACTGGAAATCCCAAGTCCCTTGAGTACGAGGGCCGCTCCTCATGCTACTCAACTTTAGTTACTGGTAAGTTCTTGTCATCGTAAGTATGTGCGTATCATTGAGAACCGCCAACGGGGTACCCCTTGCCCGATGATATGAAAGAATCCCCATATCAAAATGACAAGGCAAGCAGACAATGAGTATCTCAGCAATCTTCTTATTTACCATGGGAAAATGGTGCTTTTTTCTCTCTTTCCTCTTTTCATAAAACTCCCTTTTTCGTTTATCTCAATAGCTATCTCTCTCTCTTTTTTATAAGAAGAATGCTTCATAGATATCATTATGGTTATGCTGCAGGTTTCCACCATGTCAGCATGGATTAGACCAGCGGCCCAGACGTTTCACACATACATAACTCCATGGACTTACAAGCTCCCCTTTTATTTCACACCAATGACATCCGCAAACAAAGGAGCAAGGTATCAACTGGGTATATATTTACAAGTGTTGAAAGTGTTCCCCGTGACAGCACGGTTCTGCTAATCCCCAGCCTATAATTTGCAAGCATATAACTTTCATGGAGAGTTCACAATGGTTCAGGTTTATTAGGTGCAGGAAATAAAGTGTGCCATCAAGTTCGTGAGAGCTTTACTAACTAACTTTCTCAAAACAAGCAAACATTTTATTCGAAAGAAAACAAGGCATAATGAATATGCACGGGAGTAGCAAATGATGCTAATAGGTAGGTATGGTGGACACTTTGGCAATATTTGGTTTAGGGAGTTGGAAACATGAGTAAAACACTCAGTGGAAGTGAAGGCTAGCAATAGTAAGGGAGCGACAAACGAGAGAGCAATAGTTATCATTATCATGCTTGCAACAAAACAGGACTACTCATGGCATGAAAGTGATTCAAGATCCTCAAGGCAAAATAATTCATCGAGGCTTAACTGATTATTACAGTCATGTGCATGCGTGAGCATGTGCCAAGTCAATCAAATGAAACATTCAGAGGAGGATACCACAGTGTCATACCAATTTATGAATAGAGTAATGCAAGCAAACATTCATGAGGCATGCTATAAACTATTAGCGAGTTGGGGCTAATCATAAGAAAGAAAGAACTATTAAGCATCCAAAGAAAACATACACTCTACATGAAAGGACTAAGCATGCCCACAGTGATGAGTATATGTACAAAAATGAAAACAAATAGAGTTCGTTACTAGCCTCTTACCACGCCTCAAGTTGTCATTGATCCTCATTATTGCTCTTCACTTGTGTGGCTTGAATAATAATATGAAACCAATATCCACTGAGGACTGCCGAACCCTGAAGAAAACTCGCAAAAACCAAAGAAGAACGACAAATATTTTTGGTGTTTTCGATTTTTAAACAAGAACCAAAAGAGAAAAACAAGCAAAGCAAAATCTTTTTGGTTTTTTCGAATAGTTTAAACAAAGCAAAAAAAAGGAAAAACAAACCAAGGCAAAAATAAGAAGCAAACCAAAGAGAAACAACAAAATATTTTTGGTCTTTTTGTGTTTTTAGAAAGCAAAAGCAAAGAAGAACGAAAACTAGAAAGAGAACGAAAACATGAATATACAAAGTACCGACGCAACATGATATGAAGATGAGTGCGGTGTCGGCGTACCTCCCCCCAAGCTTAGGCTTTTGGCCTAAGTGGGTATCAATCCCAAGCTGGCCAGGATGAAGTATCACCGTGGTACGACGAGGAGGTACCCTCGTCCTGGTCCGAGCTCGAGTATGTCCCTCTGTAATGCGCGGAGTAATCATAGGAGGGCATATTCTCCTGGTGCTGCTCGTGGAAACCCAGCAAGTGAAGCTGCTCGTCCACCTCCTCCTTGGAGCGCGACCACGGTCTCCTGTCAACACTAAACAAAGCAGGCTGTGGCAAAAGGATCTCCCTTTCATCCCCGTCAGTCAAAAGCATCCTATATACTAGATTGTTCAAATCAGAGGTAGCAGTGACAAAGTGGTGAGTTTTCATGGCAACAAGGTCAAGCCTCTGTGGTGCTAGCATAGCATCATCGGGATCCACTGAAAGACCTAATGCATTGACTATGCGTGAGGCAATGATGCCCCCATAGATAGGCCCCCTAGCAGCTAGGCGGCGAGCAATCAGCGAGCCAAGATTGTACCGAGTATAATTGCTAAGCGCAGCAGCAAGGAATGCTAAATGATAGTTGGAGATATTACTAGTGTTCTCCCTACCCAATACACTAGTAGAAATATAATATGCAAAGTATCTAAGAGCAGGGAGTTGGATATTTCTTATCTTTCCACGCTGCGCCACGCGGTCATCATCATTGGTCACCCCTCGGTAAAGCTCCAACAAAACAGCGGGTCGCCCTCGAATTTTCTTCATGGTCCCTGTCATACGCACACCTACAATACTGCAAAATCTCTCCAAAGGCATGGTGAAGGGCATATCATAGATTTTAAAAGAGACAGTAGATTGATATGGTGTGTTAGTAAATGAGAAGCTCTCAACAAAAATTTTGGTGAGCATAGCGTATTGTGCACTCTCATCTTGCATATAAGAGGTCAAACCAACCCTCTCAATCAGTAGCAAGAAATCATCAAGAATACCTGCAGCTTGCAAGAAATTAAAACAAGGAAAAGAGGATGGGTGAGCATCTCCATCATCCCTTTCACTGCCAATACGGGTTGCAATGAGGTCTTCATTGTATGATGGCCTAGCTTGGGAGGCTGTTCTTGAGGGCCTCGACCTCCTAGGTGCATCACTCTCAAATATCTCTCCAAAAGTATGATTGTTCATGCTTGGTATTCTGAAATGTAAACACCTATTAAACAAGTGATTGCAAAGTAAATATAATGAAGGATTCTACTCATAGGGACTTGCAAGAGGCCTAAACATGCATCAAAATTATATCTCTAAGCATCAAACAAGCTTACAAGATCTCAAAACCAGTCACCTACAGCAGCAAAATACTCAACATATAATCCACTAAACACAAATCTACTTGGACAAGGGGAGGAGTCACATACCAGGGAACAAATGCTCCAAATTTCAGCAAGAAAGATTGGCTGAGCAAGGAGATCGAAGAAATCGAGAGCAAGCACAGAAATAATGCAATTTTGAGCTATGAACTCGAGCTTACTCGGGAGAGAGAAGAAAGTGGCAGGGAGAGAGTTAGTGGGGGGCTAGGGGTGGCCCACACCATGGCATGGCGCCACCCAGGGCTGGCCGCGCCACCACATGGTGTGCCTTCCTGGTCGGGCCCCCTGGTACCAACCAGGTACTCCTCTGCCCCTTTTTTCACGTAAAAAATTAATATGAATTTTCTGGAATTTTTCGAGACACCTTATTTTTGGGCAATTTTCAGAAATAGAAGAATGATTTTTCTGACAGACAGATTTTTTTTGGAAACATGATGCAAGGACAAAACAAGGCTAGGACTACAGAAGTTCTAGCATGCAAGCAACTAACAACACAAAGAAAACTAAACGAAAGCAAAAACTAAAAGGCAAAGGATAGAAATAAACGGAGATAATCATAATGAAAACATTGTTTTGTTCAATGGAATCCTTTTGTTAGCAAGGTTGATCAAGTCTTGCTACCAAAACAATTGCATATGAGACAAAACTTTGTACTCCACTAATGATTATGTAACCTTAACCTTGATAGCAATGGTCCCAATCATAATAGTTTCAAATTTTTCTCTTGGTATGGGACAATATATTTCTGCAATTTCAATGCCTTCAACATGTTCAATTGAATTCAAACCATAAGTCCTTTCAATCTTCTTGGGGAAATAGACAGTATGTTCCTTGTCATTAACATTGAAGGTCACCTTTCCTTGATTACAATTAATAACAGCTCCTGCAGTATTAAGAAAAGGTCTCCCAAGAATAATAGACATATTATCATCTCCGGGCATTTCAAGCACAACAAAATCAATTAATATCAAGCAATTGTGAGCCACCTAAACAGGTATATCCTCACATATACCCACAGGAATAGTGGTAGATTTATTAGCCATTTGCAAAGATATATTAGTTGGTAACAATTTTTCAAGCTGAAGCCTCTTATAGAGAGAGAAAGGCATAAAAGTAACTCCAGCTCCCAAATCACACAAAGCAGTTCTAACATAACTGTTCTTAATAGAGCAAGGGATAGTTGGAATCCCTGGGTCTCCAAGTTTCTTAGGAACCTTACCATTGAAAGAATAATTAGCAAGCAAAGTAGAGATCTCTTCATTAGGGATCTTCCTTTTATTCGAGACAATGTCCTTCATATACTTTGAGTAAGGAGGCAATTTAATAGCATCCGTCAAAGGAATTTGCAGGAATAAAGGCTTAATCCACTCACAAAACTTATTATAGTGTTCATCTTCCTTTGACTTGTGTTTCTTATCAGGGAAAGGCATAGGTTTTTGGACCCAAGGTTCTCTTTCACTATCATGTTTCTTAGCAATAAAATATTCTTTGGTGTATTTAGTATTCTTAGTGTGGTTTTCAGGTTCTTCTTCAACTTTTTCTTCATTAGGAACAACATTTTATTCATTACCACTTTCAGTTTCAGCATCAGAGATAGATATACTATTAGGATCTATAGCAGGTTCAGAGGGTTCTACAGCAGTTTTATGTTTCTTTTTCCTTTTCTTACGAGTAGAACCACTATTTTCAGTTTGTTGAGAATCCTGCTCAATTCTTTTGGGATGCCCCTCAGGATATAGAGGATCCTAGGTAGCAGCTCCACTTCTAGTTCTAATTTCATAAGCATGTTTTTCTTTAGCAGCATTAACTAGCAAGTCGTTTTGCACTTTAACGAGTTGATCTATTTGAGTTTGAACCATTTGAAAATGTTTAACAATCATTTTAACATCATTAGAGGTTCTTTCCACAATATATTTCAACTCAACAATAGCTCTAGTGTTTTCCATTAGATGATTTTGCACCCTTTTATTAAAGTTATCTTGCTTAACAATAAAGATATAAAATTCTTCTAAGCATTGATCGGGAGGTTTCAAGTAAGGGATATCACCTTCATCAAAGTATTGGAGAGAGTGTACCTCAATAGTGGGTGAGTAGGTAATAGTCTTACATAATTCTTCTATAGGAGGTAAATTCTTGACATCTACAGCTTTAATTCCCTTCTCCTTAAGACATTTCTTAGCTTCCTTCATCACTTCATCATTTAATTCAATAACTCCCCTCTTCTTTGATGTTGGAATAGGCACATGAATAGATGGTTCAGGTACAATTACTTCAGGTATAGCTTGTTTAGGAGGAGTCCAATCTTCATAATTCTTGCTTATTTTAGCCATTAATTCCTCAGCGTCCTTTGGAGTCCTATTCCTGAAAACACAATCATCACAACTATCTAGGTATGTCCTAGATTCCTCAGTTAGTCCATTATAAAATATATCAAGAAGCTCATTCTTAGGTAATGGACTGCAGCCTGTGCATGAATCAAAGCACAAAGCCTTGCCCAAGATTCGGGCAATACCTCTTTTTCTCCCTGTTTAAAATCAAAAAGTTCCTGCAAAATAGCATGTCTAGCACTGGGAGGAAAATATTTCTGTAGGAAAGTACTAATCAAGCACTCAGGGCTATCAATAGATCCAGGAGGTAAATTACTAAACCAAGTTTTGGCTTCTCCTTTTAGTGAAAAGGGAAAAATCTTAGCGACAAAGTAAGTACGCATCTTAATATCATCAGAAAATAAGCCACTCATGGTAGAAAGTTCATTCATATGTGCTACCGCACTTTCATTCTTAGTCCCACAAAAAGGTTCTTTCTCGACAATAGCTATGTAAGATAGATCGAGAGAGAAATCATAATCTTCATCTATAATGTTTATGGGAGAAGCAGCAAACTTAGCAGCAGGATATAATTTCGGTCTAATAGTTCGCCTCTCAAGGAGACCCTTAGCAGCGCTCCTATCATGGGTGTTCTTACATTCTTTAATAAACTCATCGGTCATCTCAACATAACCATCTTCAATATCATAACTCTCACTAGACTCAGGTGAGCTAACTGGTGTGGTAGTATCTTCATTAGGAGTTTCGGTATTTCCAGCTATATTTCTAGCAATCGTAGCATCTAGGAAAGGACCTAATGAACCACTCTTATCAAGCATAGTAGAAGCAGCATCATAAGCATCAAAAGTTTCAGATTCAGCAGTAGTAGCAGTGTGTGTAACATGTGTATGTGGTGGTGTAACGAGCTTACTTATAACATATGGTGAATCAAGAGCAGCAGAGGTATTTAGAACCGTACCTCTTCTTGTAGTGGATGGTAAAATAGGAACCTTGCCATCACGAGACTTACCCATGATGGATGGATAGCAGCGAACAATAGAGAATCCAAGCGAACTTGATAAATAAAGCTATGCTCCCTGGCAACAGCGCCAGAAAATAGTCTTGATGACCCACAAGTATAGGGGGTGTATCGCAGTATTTTCGAGGGAAGTGAAACCCAATTTATTGATTCGACACAAGGGGAGCCAAAGAATATTTATAAGCCTTAACAACTGAGTTGTCAATTCAGCTGCACCTGGAAACAATCTTGCTCATAGCAGTTTATCAGTAGCAACAGTTTTGTAGTAGGAATAGTAAAGTAACAGCAGTAGTAAAGCAAACACAGTAGTAACAAAAGTAGTAAACAATAGGATTCGAGTGGGGTAGGCATAGGGATGGATGGACGGGCGTTGCATGGACAAGACAATTCACATAGCAAACAGAACATAGGGCAATTGTTGGAGATATACTTTCCAGGTATCCTCACAGATCCTCACTGACCAGGGTGGCCCACTTCGGGTTAGAGCTTTGCTTCAAGGGCGGCCCAGTTAGGGAGAGAAGACGGAGTCCAATCCGACTACGGGAAGGCCTAGAAGACTTACCGACTTAGGCCCATAATGTTACTTGTAGTTCAAGATGTACTCTGTAACCAACTCTTAGTCCTAGCCGGATTGATCTCTCCTGTAAACCCTAGGCCGAATTTCTATATTAGCTGTCCTAGGGAGAGCCTTTAGGGCACCAGATAACACCTCAATAGTCTACAATCTCAACTCGCACAGGCGAAACCTTTGTAACCCATATTCCGGATCTGCCGTATTACTGGATTGCTAGCAAGAGTAGGATCCGTCCAAAGCCGGTGGATTCGAACCTAGGTAAACTTGTGTGCTCACCGTCCCAGAACACCGTTCGTCTCACACCCCTCTCTCCCGCACGCCTCGAGGATCCCCTCATGGCGTACTTGTCCTCAAACCGACGACAGTTGGCGCCCACCGTGGGGCAAGTGAGCTTCGGATCTACGTTCCGAGCGGAATCTACAAGAATCGGAATCGGCGAAACCATCGCCGTCGGTCGCATCCTCTACGCCAGCGATGTCCCTCTCATCGTTCTCGACGAGACTTGGATTCCGGCTAGGGAGGCCGTGACTGCCTATACAATCATGTCTTTTGGCGAGATCGATGTTTACATCGGTTTCGCTGAACCTGCCCCACGCACCCTAGCGGTGATGATAGAGGCAGAAGAATTTTCTGGGTCCCCTTTGTCCGTGGAGGCGGCAGAGTTCCAGATCTCAGAAAACCCTAATCCCACCCAACCCGCACCAGTTGCGGAGATAGTGGAGAAATCCGAGCCTGAAGAAGACCTAGCGGACCAAGTCGAATCTAGAGTGGATCTCCCTGGAGAAGCCAGATCCCAGATCGACCCACCTGTGGAAGTCAAAATCCAGGAGGAACACATCAACGACACTAATTCCGACTCTGACGATGTCGGGACAGACAAGCCTTTCCTTAGGTACACACTAAGATGTATGATACTGCAAGGCGCTAGCGTAGATGCAATCCTTGAAACTATTAAAAGTTTCGATATGGCTGATCGCGAAAGCCGTAGGTACCTCAGGAAGCACGCATCGCACTTCGTCGAATATGTTGGATCCGGATCCGGCTCCGCCGATGCTGGAGAAAACACCGACTCGGTGCTGGAGGCAATTGGAACAAACGCCGATGTTCCCGCATCCTTGGATGAATCCATGACGTCGACAGATTTCCGAAAGTTCTCCGCGGAATATGAAGAGGAGTACGACTCCAAAGCTGCAGAAGATGGAGAAGCCATGGACGAAGGATCCGGGGAACACTCTCCCAAAACGCAGGATGATATGGAAGTCGGAGACAATCCTGAAGTCCAGATATCCGAAAGTACCGATCAAAGCTTGACTCCGGGAAACGGACCCAAAGCCGTCTTTGCTACCGGCGCTGCCATGAAGGCAAAGAAGAAGAACAAGAAGAACAAGACCCCAGCAAAAGACCCTCTGACAGAGGAGGTGATTGCCAAGGAATACGAGGAAGACCCGGATGGAGCACTTATCCTAGACGAGCCGAAAAAAGAAGCATCGGTGGATGGACACGTGATCACAGAAGGTGCACGTAAACTCATCGATGTCGCATTAACCATACCTATCCCTACAGCTGCAGAACTTACTGCAGATGAGCTGGACGAAAGGGCCCAAGCCCTAGAAGCGTGTCGTCAACAACTCCTTGATGAAGCCAAAAACATCAAGGTGGAGAAGAAGCGCATGTCAAACAAGGAGTATATGTCCCGTCTACATCAGAAGACACGGAAGCGTCACATACATGACAACCAATTCCCACGTGTCCGTGCCGTCCTTTTTGGAGATGAGATGGGATGCCACGGAAGGACATCAATGGAGATTGGGTTTACCCAACACCAGTGCAAAATACCGTGGCAGCTCGCGAAATTCTATCGGCTAATCTAGGACCAGAGGAGATACGTTTGGGTATCAAGCTACTCAATAAGGGACTAGAGCAGCAAAAGGTAGCCCTGTCTAGAAGTCAAAAGCTGGTCTCGGATTCTGACCAATGTCGCACAGATCCAGCATGGGCTGACGTAAGATCCCACTACTATCGGGCGCAGCATCGTCACCCCAAACGCAGGGAAGACAATTATTTAAGAACCAGATCATCAGGACAACACCGCAGAACTACACATAACTGGAGCAACATCACTCCAGCAGCCGAGAAAGACGCGATCGCTGCACTAATTCCGAGGAATCCTCCCCGAAAAGGAGAAGATAAAGAGAAACGTCGGGAGGAGGATCGTCAGAAAATGCCACCTCCTAGACATGAAAACCGTCCGGCTGAGCCTCACCATGGTGGGAACGACGGACGAAGGAACGACGGAAACCATGCTGGCACAAACCGGCAGGGGGCTCATCATAGTCAAGAACCTCCCCGGAACCGGAATAATGACGCTCCGGACGGAGGCCGGCGATCAGCCGGAAACAACCCAGCTGCACCACCCTCTCCACAGCACAGTTATCACAACGGCCCCCAAGGAGGTCAAGGAGGACGACATGGCGGAGAAGGTGTTGGCAGAAGCCGAAGTCCGGCTCCAAGTCACCGCAGCCACAGCCGATATTCGGGACGAACCCTATCCTCGAACGACGCAAGGCACATGATCAACTCCAACATAGAGGATCGGCGCTACGAAAATGATGACGTGTACGTGGGCCCAAAGTGCTTCGGACCACGCATCAGAGCTACAAAATTCCCGGAAGGATTTGCTATCTCAAGACATATTCAAGCCTACGACGGCATTGCTCGGCCAGACACCTGGTTACAGGACTTCTTCCAATCTTGCTGCATCGCTAAAGGCAGAAACAGCCTGGTTGCAACCCGATATCTCCCACTTATGTTACGGAAGACAGCGAGATCATGGCTCAATGAACTTCCGGCGAACACCATCCACAACTGGTATGACTTACAAAGTGCGTTCTTTCGGAGTTTCGAAGGCACATATCGGAGGCCCTGTACGGTTGGAGACCTATAGCGTTGCACCCAGAAAGCCGGAGAAACATGTCGAGATTATCTCGGACGATGGATTGACACCAAGAACTCCTGCGAAGGAGTAAATAATAAAACTGCGATTGAAGCTTTCATTGCAGGTCTCCCAATTGGTTTACTGCGCCATCGCTTGAAGTGTGACAAGGTTCCTGATCTAGGAGAGATGATAGAAACAGCGAGCAAGTATGCAGATGCTGACGACGACGCAGAGGGATTACTCAATGTCCTAGTTGTGCCTCAGTCGGCAAAACAACCAAAGCAACAGGCTCAGAAGCGCAAAAACACCTCGGAAGAAAAACCCAACACGGAGACGGCAGTAGTCACTACTGTTTTTGGGTCTGGAGGACGAGGAGGGCGCGGCGGAGGCCGTGGGCGTGGCCGTGGGACATCAAGGGTCCAAGGTAGAGGAGAGAAACAACCAGGCAAAACCTACACTTGGGCCGACATCGCCAATAACCCATGTGTGCATCACTTGGATGCCAATGGGGGCTCGTCCCACACCAACGCTGAATGTCGTTTTAACGACGACATCAAGAGAGATGATACCGCGGGCTACAAAGCTAAGCGCAAGAAGGGAAAGAAAAATCCCAAAAAATACAAAGAGACCAAGGAAGACTCCGACATGGAAGAAGCCGATGCTTGAAATCCCAAGTCGGAAGGGAAGAAAACTTTTCCTACCAAGAAGGACACTTACGTCACTTTCCTCAGATCTCAACCAGCAAAGGTCAAGAAAGAAGTTCTCCACGAGCTCAACGCAACAGTTCCGGCTGTCCCTCAGTATCTGGACTGGTCGGAAGTGGCAATAATGTTTGACCGCGCTGATCATCCGCCTAAGCTACACAGGCGAGGAAAATACGCCTTAATCGTCAATCCACTTATTGACGGTTATGGTTTCTCCAAGACCCTCATGGACGGTGGTAGAAGCATCAATATTCTCTATGTAGAAACGCTACGCCGGATAAAGATCTTGAAAACACAGCTTAACCACAGCTCTGTGATTTTTCATGGAGTTGTCCCAGGAAGACAAGCTAATTCCCTAGGAGAGATCACTCTGGATGTTACTTTTGGAACACCAAAGAATTATCGGACGGAGGCACTTTCCTTCGAAGTGGTCCCGTTCAAGAGCGCATACCACGCTATATTCGGACGTCCGGCTTACTGGGCTTTTATGGCTCGTCCGTGTTACATTTACAATATGATGAAAATTCCAGGTCCCAACGGCGTGATCACCATCAGGGGAGACCCGAAGAAAGCGTGAGAGTGCGAGGATGGAAATGCCGCCTTTGCCGAAGCCGTGCTGCACGCCCAGGAGTACCAGGAGATCAAGAAGAGCATAGATCCGTCCAAGATGCCCGCGACAAAGAAGGAGGTGACAAAGCCAAATCCGGAGTTCAAGGCATCAGAAGAGACGAAGACGACGCCGTTGAAGGATGATGACCCCTCCAAGGTGACCTAGATAGGTGTAGGCCTAAGTAGCACGTAGGAAAGCGCGCTCGTCAAGTTCCTCTGAGCAGATCAAGATATCTTCGCATGGCAGCCATCTGACATGACCGGAGTACCTAGGGAACTTGCCGAGCACTCTCTAAATGTAAACCCGAATGCTAAACCCGTCAAACAGTCCTTACGATGGTTTGGTGATGAAAAGCATAAGGCAATAGCTAAGGAACTAGCATGGCTAGAGTTAGCCGGATTCATAGAAGAGGTCATCCATACTGATTGGTCGGCCAACCCTGTAATGGTCCCTAAAAAGGACACCACTAATTTAAGGATGTGTGTTGATTATACTGCCTTGAACAAGGCTTGTCCAAAAGATCCGTTCGCTCTGCCTAGAATTGATCAGGTTATCGATTCTATGGCAAGCTCGGAACTCCTCTGTTTTCTCGACGCATATTCCGGTTATCACTAAATCCGGATGAAGGAATCTGACAAAATCAAAACTTCATTCATAACCCCCTTCGGAACCTTCTGTTATGTTACGATGCCCTTTGGGCTGAAGAACGCAGGAGCTACGTACCAGCGCACGATGCAGCGTTGCCTCCATGACCAACTCGGACGCAATGTACATGCATACGTGGATGATATCGCGGTCATGTCCAAAAAGAAGGAAACATTGATTTCCAACTTAGAGGAGATGTTCGCCAAATTACGAAAATACAACATCATGCTTAACCCGAAGAAGTGTTTCTTTGGAATACCAGCCAGAAAATTGTTAGGTTTTATCGTATCTCAAAGAGGTATAGAGGTGAACCGTGACAAGATCAAGGCTATTCTCAATATTTCCAGGCCTACTCGCCTGAAGGACGTACAAAGATTAACTGGTTGCATTACTGCGGTCAGTCGATTTGTAAGACGGCTTGGTGAAAGAGCCGCACCATTATAAAAACTCCTGAAGAAGACTAAGGATTTTGTCTGGCCTGACGAAGCTGAAGCTGCACTACAAGACCTGAAGAAAGTACTCTCATCTGCTCCTATCCTTGCAGCGCCGGAACCTCAGGAACCGATGTTGCTTTACATTGCTGCGACAAATAAGGTTGTCCGTATAGTTATGGTGGTGGAGAGACCAGAAGAAAATCAGGAACACCTGATGCAGTGTCCGACATACTTTGTCAGCGAAGTCCTGACAGAATCAAAACAGTGTTATCCGCACTATCAAAAGTTGGCTTGTGGTGTTTTTCTAGCATCTCGTAAGTTACGACACTATTTTCAGGAGCATCCAATTACCGTGGTGAGCAAAGCTCCCATGAGAGATATAATCAACAATAGCGATGCCACAGGACGCGTCGCCAAATGGGGTATAGAGCTTGCAGCTTTCGATATTGAGTACAAACCCCGGACATCAATCAAATCCCAGATCCTTGCTGACTTTGTCACTGATTGGACAGAGACCAAGGAGAGCATGGTCCTCCCTGAGTCGGAATATTGGACCCTCTTTTTCGACGGGTCCAGGGCTTGAGGGGGCTCGGGGGCTAGCATGGTGCTCAAATCACCCCAAGGAGCTAAACTTTTATACATGTTGCAGATCCACTTCACAGCGACAAACAACATTGCCGAGTATGAAGCACTGCTGCATGGAATCCAGATTGCTAAGGATATTGGCATCCGACGTTTGATGTGCTACGGAGATTCGGATCTTGTTGCTCAGCAAGTCTCGGATATTTGTAATGCAAATAAGCACATGGCAGCATATAAAGCTGTCGTGGATGATCTATCTAAATCGTTTGAGGGGTTTGAAGTTTAACACATCCCTCGAGCAGAAAACAAGGAAGCAGATGCACTATCTCGAATAGGCTCTGCGCGGAAAGAGGTTCCGGATGGCGCATTTTTATAGAATCTCAAAGTTCCCTCAATAAAGGGAGTAGATGAGGAATATCCGACCAAATCCGACTCACCTTTAATAGCAGTTCTGGCTGTAATTCCCAGCTGGACTCAACCCTACCTTGATTACTTGGTAGATGGCAAATTACCCGAAGACGAGGTGCTAAGCCGGCAGATTATCCGACGAGCAAAAGCCTATACTATTGTTAAAGGTGAGCTCCATAAACGGAGTGTTTCTGGGGTTTTTCAGCACTATGTATCTCCAGAAGAAGGAGTGGAAATCTTAAGAGAAATCCACGAAGGCGAGTGTGGTCACCACGCTGCAGCCAAATCTTTAGTGGCAAAAGGTTTTCGACATGGTTTTTTTCTAGCTTACAGCTCAGGCAGATGCCGAACGATTAGTCAAGACATGCAAAGGCTGCCAAAAGTACGCCAGCAAGCTCATGTTCCGGATGATCAGCTGCGAACAATACCTATAACATGGCCTTTTGCGGTCTGGGGGCTTGATATGGTAGGACCTTTTAAACGAGCTCCAAGTGGATTTACTCACCTCTTAGTGATGGTGGATAAATTCACGAAATGGATCGAGGCTAAACCTGTCACTAGTTGTGATGGAGCAACAGCCAAAATATTTGTCGAGGATGTTATAATCCGGTATGGTTATCCGCATAGCATTATCACGGACAACGGGAGTAATTTTTCCATGGGAGAGTTGGCTGAATTCTGCGACGAGAAAAATATCTGGCTTGACATTGCGTCAGTCGCACATCCACAGGCTAACGGACAAGTTGAAAGAGCAAATGGTTTAATTCTACAAGGCTTGAAACCAAGACTCGAAGCACCACTAAGACGTGCTGCGGGGGCTTGGGCAGAGGAACTACCCTCTGTAATTTGGAGTTTGCGAACAACTCCGAACAGGTCAACAGGATATACACCCTTCTTCTTGGTCTATGGTGCAGAAGCAGTTCTTCCTAGTGATTTGATTCATACTTCTCCTAGAGTGGCCGCGTATATCGAAGAGGATGCCAAGATTTCTCGACAAAATGATCTCGACTTAGTCGAAGAAGTTCACGTCGTTGCTGAAATGAGATCTACAGCCTATCAGCAGAAGTTACGCAAGTATCATAGCCAGTGAGTCTGAACTAGATCTTTCAATAAAGGTGATTTGGTTCTCCGGCTTGTGCAACAAAGAAAGCACAAACTTTCCCCAGTATAGGAAGGGCCCTTTTTAGTTAGTCGAGTATTACACAATGGGTCGTACTACTTAACTGACATGAGGCCAGTCAAAGAAAGACCTGCTACTAAGAAGAGAAAGAGAGCTGGAGGCAGTACAAATCCGGATGAATTAGACAGACCGTGGAATATTGCTCAGCTACGTCCCTTTTATTCTTACTTTATCTTTTTTTGTAATCATACATATGTACATGTTCTGTGAGAAATAAAAGTTTTGGTTACCTCAAAGTTTTTCTGAAAAGTTTTTTACCATCTTATTTCTTAATGATCATGTCATGGTTGAAAATCCTAGAATGCTTGAAAGTACTTTATGCTCATGTTCGTTCTGGTTTAGATTTCCGATTCTAAAACTGCTACCTTCGGGTATAACTCTAAAAAATTCTAGTCTTTACTTGGGTTATTTGTCTGATTGCTGGATGCGGGTATCTTCCGAGTAGTGAATTGTTGGTACTGGAAGCCGGCTTTGTTTCCGAGTTTAAACTGGTTTAGCAATTGAGCTTCGTTGCTCGGCAAAGTTTCCGGCTGAAGGTTTAGCCGGCTCACGAAAGGGACAAGGTGGAAAGCCAGATAAACGATAAGTAGAGGTGGAAAATTCTAAGTACTTTTGAAAACATTTCAGGCACGCAAATAATCTAAGAAAAAAGTGCTGAATAGATAAAAAACTTGGCACTAGCAAAAGTCATAGTACTTAATATTTACAAAACGCATCATGTCTTTCCAGAATAATACATAGTTTTCTGATCTATGATGCAGGAGGAGATGAAGGAACTGTCGGATCGCTGGTTACTCCGCCTTGATATCGTTCCGAGATGTCCGGATCCGAGGTGGTCCGTTCATCGTCAGAAGCTTCTTCGGCGTCTTCTGGAGGAGGTGGCGGAGTATCCACGCGAGTGAAGAAGGGCACCTCGTAGGTGGTCAGGTCAGCTACGTGGCACCCATATCTGGCGCAGGAGTGCATGATAGCTTGAAGGTCCTGCTCCTGGCCGTCTTCGTCTACTTTGTAGTACCCTCTGGTCACTTGCTATATCTCCATGTTTCCATGGTGGCTCATGACCATGGTGAGAGCGTTCTGCGTAGCAGTCCACGCGTAGGACATGTTCCAGTCCTGAACGAGCTACGCCATCTCCTTGGCCTTCTCCCGCACCTGGAAGTCCGACATGCTTGGCATGTCCGGAGTCATGAGAGACTCACCAATGTCCTCAAGGGATTGGCGGTAGGCATGAAGAAGATCACCGACTTGGGTAAGCCGGTGAGTGCGGGGCTCGGACGAGGAGGAGTCCGTCAAGTTCAGAGGACCTATACACAAAACAAAGATAAGAAAAAACCGACATTGATGAAAGTCAAAGAAATGATAAGTCAGATAGATGGAACATACCAAGAATGACGTCGTCAATCTTGGCTTTCTCCTCCCGGAGACTCTGGAGTTCAGCCTGGAGCGCCTGGGAGATATCCTTTTCTCTGCCAACCTCATTCTTGAGGTCCGAGATAACTTTACCTTGAGCGGCAATCTTGAGATCGCGCTCTTCAGTGGACATGGAGGAGGACTCGAGGACTTGAGCTATGCTCCTTTCATGATCCGCCTTGAGCTTATCCAGTTCTTGGCGAAGTCCCTTGTTCTCCACCACTAGGGTTTTGAGGTTCTCGGCCTCTTCAATCATAGCGATGGATTATTTCACCAACGCTGTAAGTCAAAAAGAACAACAGTTCAGAAAAATTCAACATTGAAAAAGCAAAAGACAAGGTTTGGATCTCGGAATGTTTACCTTCGGCTTCATCCTTGGCTACCTTGAGCTCAGCATTTTTAAGCCGGAGAGCTTTGATCTCTCTCCGCTTATCACAGACATTTGTTAACAATTCCTGGTTATAGGAACATACTTTCTGTAAGTCAGAATACCCAAAGTCAGAAAGCTACTTAAGACTCGGGCTAATATTTTTTGCTAAATATCAACACGAGCCTTGGGGGCTACACTAGTTCGTTCTTTGGCATCCTAATGAAAGCATAAACCCGGATTTCTATATCCTACTTCATGCTTGGGGGCTAGAGGATATGATATAACATAAGGTAAAAAACAAGAGTTGGAATTCCGACTTACATATTGCTCGCGGGTGAGTTTGTCTAACCCCGCATTCACTTCAGCCGCCACCTTCTCGGCGAGGGTAAGAGGAATTACTGGGGCTGTTGGAAGCTCACCAGTCCTGATCCTCTCGTCGCGAAGGCGGACTTGAGCGAGAAGGTCATAGAACTTGACGTCCTCTGCTTCTTGCGCTTCCTCTTCGGGGGATAGATGGCTTTTGTCCAGGACTTGCCTGGCCAGCCGCTGGATCTCCTCTGCGGATTTCCGAGATAAGCCAAACTTGGCAAGTCCGGGGTTGCTGAGGAGGTTGTCGGCAAAGACTTCAGCCGAGGGATCATTACCCGAAGAGGGTTCACCCTTATCTTGAGCTGACGCACCCACGGTGACGTCAGTGTGCGATCCAAGGATCACAGGCGCCGTTGGAGGAGCCGGATCTTCTGCAACAACCGGAGAAGGAGTAACCGCCGGTGTTGCAGAAGTTTGAGGGGCAGGAGTCGCAGGAGCCGTGGCAGGGGAAGCTATGGTAAGCTTCGTCTGTCGCAGGGGCTTCGCAGGAATCCCTTTCCCCTTACCCTTGTTGAGAGGCTTTGCTCTGAGAATGTAGTAAAGTCGGAAACATTACATCTCAGAAAGAAATTCGAGAAAGGTACAAAGGCGAAAATTGTGAATGAAGGTTACCTCTTCACAACGGGCACCTCCTTTGTGCCAACTGCCACTGTTGGAGCTTTGCGCTTCTTGAGCGCAAGGTCCGGCAATGGGACCACTTCGGTCTCCTGAGAAAACTCAGGAGGATATCCTTCGAGTGGAGCAAGCTCCGAGTCGGGGAGATCAGCAAGCTGAAAACAAGAAAACATATCAGCATTGCAGTATATAACTTAAGGATTGAAACACGTAAAAGGTGTACTGATGGAAGCTTACCGCTACCACGGGGTTTTCCGCCGTGTGCATATCCAGAGAAATATCCGGAATTTTCCTCTCGATCCGCTCCTTGATCAGCCATTTGATCTGGCTTATGTAACCTTGGACGGTGTAGGCTTTAGGGCTGATGCAGAGAGAGTCTTTTTTGGAAGACGTGATGGAGTGCACTAGTCTATCCCCGTGGTACTGAAGTGGCTGGATCCGACGTGAGACCCAGCATTGGACCAAGTCGGATCCCTTCAGACCCTTGTGCTTGATAAGATATTCGATCCGCCTCTTAGCGAGGATCAGATCGTCGGTGCGAGCCGGAGCATCCTCGTCCTAGGAAGGCTAGGCCGTGGCAGCTCCGTTGACAAAAGCCGGCAAAGTAGTAGCTTTGCCGGGAGCCAGAATATCCCTATGATAGAAAAAAGTGGCTGGCCATTGTTTGACCGAGTCACTGGCAAAAAAATTGGGATATACCCGGTCTCGTCTAAGAGAAAAACTAATGGTACCGGTGATGTAAGGAACACCGGCAGTAATGGAATTTCTCCAGACATGGAAATAGTACCAGAAGAGAAGCAAACTCGGCCTAATGCCGAGAAAGCCCTCGCAAAGCGCAGCATATGCGCTCATCTCTAGAAGAGAATTGGGAGGAAGATTATGGAGTTGAAGTCCATAGTGGTCAATCACCTCGGAGAAGAACTCCGAGGGAGGAAAGGACAAACCTCGGTCCAGATGGGTGCCGAAGTGGACATGCTCGCCCTCGCGCGGATTGGGGACGGTTTCGCCGGAACCGCTCCGCCAGTTGCCGGCGGTGAGAAGCCCCTCCTTCTCCACGTTTTTGAGGCCATCCTCGTCGAGGGCGTAGGGGATCCAGATTCCCCGGAAGCTCTCTTTCTCCACAGCTGCTTCCGCCGCCGCCGCCGCCATAGAGGAAGAAGAGGATGAAGCCATTTTTTCTCTCCGGTGGAAAAGGTGACCTTAAAGTGGCGGCGCTAGGAGCTCTGTGGGAGGAGGACGAAAAGGCTCCGAGCGCGCTGGAGGATTGGGAAGAAAGGAACGGCGAAGGACTGGTGGAGAGGAGAAGAAGGAATATAAACCCCTTATATCCACCTACCTGCGCCAAGATTCATGCAAACGCTACAGTGTAATTGCCACGCTTCGTGGAAAGAACTGGGAAGGGCCCGCGCGATGATTGCGTTGCCTCGATCTCCACGCACGCATTGAAACGGCGCCTCGGTTCCGCAAACCGCGGACCCACCAACGGTCGTGCTAACGGAACGTCTGTCAGATGATGTGACTTGACCATGCTTGTGTTAGGTGGCGTAACCAAGTTCCGGCTTAGTTTAAAAGCGAGCTAGAAAATCCGAGTAACTAATTGAAAGGTCCGACTTACTTTTAAGACCCGGATCGTATTTTTTGTTGTGAAGTTTTAGGAACCCTTCAAGATTCTGTAAGCTGAATATCAAGCTGGATGATGATAAAATCCGACTTTGGATCTTGGAGGCCTCCGGGGGCTACTGTTGGGGATATACTTTTCGGGTATCCTCACAGATCCTCACTGACCAGGGTGGCCCACTTCGGGTTACAGCTTTGCTTCAAGGGTGGCCCAGTTAGGGAGAGAAGACGGAGTCCAATCCGACTACGGGAAGGCCCAGAAGACTTACCGACTTAGGCCCATAATGTTACTTGTAGTTCAAGATGTACTCTATAACCAACTCTTAGTCGTAGCCGGATTGATCTCTCATGTAAGCCCTAGGCCGTATATCTATATAAGCCGTCCTAGGGAGAGCCTTTACGGCACCAGATAACACCTCAATAGTCTACAATCTCAACTCGCACAGGCGAAACCTTTGTAACCCATATTCCGGCTCTGCCGTATTACTGGATTGCTAGCAGGAGTAGGATCCGTCCAAAGCCGGTGGATTCGAACCTGGGTAAACTTGTGTGCTCATCGTCTTGGAACACTGTACGTCTCACACCCCTCTCTCCCGCACGCCTCGAGGACCCCCTCATGTCGTACTTGTCCTCAAACCGACGACAGCAATTGCAGATAAATAAGATAAAGCACCCAAGTACTAGACAATCCTAGGCATGTGTTCCATATATAGTCATACGTGCTCGCAATGAGAACTTGCACAACATCTTTAGTCCTGCCAGCCCGTTTGCAATGGGGCCTCTAGGGAACTACTGGCAATTAAGGTGCTCCTTTTAATAGTGCACCTGAGCAAAGCATTCACACTCCGTGAACACATGTGATCCTCACATCAAAGCCTTTCCCTTCCGGTTATCCCGATTTCTGTCACTTCGGAGCCATAGGTTCTGGACAACAATGTGTGTATACAACTTGTAGATAAGACCAAGAACAATACTATCATAATGAATCAATAATAAGTTCAGATCTGAAATCATGGTACTCGGGCCCTAGTGACAAGCATTAAGCACAACAAGTTGCAACAAAGTCATAAAGCACTAATAAAAGATACTAGGCACCATGCCCTAACAATCTGATGCCATTACATGAACGATCTCATCCAATCCCTACGATCCCCATAGCCTACAGCGGGGGATTACTCACTCATAGATGGGGGAAACATGGATGGTCAATGGAGAAGCGATGGTGATGATGATGGCGATGATCTCCTCCAATTCCCCGTCCCGGCAGGGTGCCAGAACGGAGTTTCTGGTGCTGTTTCATGGAATCTGGTGGTGGCGGCAAAGCAGAAGTCCTTCTGGAAAAACGTCGAACCCCCCGGAGTTTTTAGGTCAAAAGGCTCCTTATAGGCGAAGAGAGAGGCCGAGGGGGTGCCTGGGGGGCCCACACCACCCCCTGGCGCGACCTGGCCTGACCCGCACCACCAGGTGGTGTGGCCACCCGAGGGCTCTTCTCCGTCTCGTATTCTGGCTCTTGGAGTCTTCGGGTGAAATAGGATTTTTTGCATATTTTCCAGGATTTTTCCTGATAGTTGATTTTCTGCACAAAAAGTAGACACCAAGGCAATTCTGTTGAAAACAGCGTCAGTCCCTATTAGTTGCATCCAAATCACACAAGTATAGAGGAGAAACAATAGCAAAAGTGTTCGGGAAAGTAGATACGTTTTGGACGTATCAATGACGGCGCACATGAAGTGATTGGGGAAGCTGCTGCTCCCGCAACTTTCAGATCCGGAGCCGTATGCCCCATCTTCAGTGGCCAGATCGCTCAGATCGGGGTCGCGACTACTGTCGCTGGCCGTGTTATCGACTGTTGTTGGGGTGTTGAGCTTACTGAGGGTCCCGATCGATGGAGGGAACCATGATGCTGGGGCAATCAACGGCACCGTCGGCTGGTCAGGCATGCGAAGCATGCCCATCTGACCAACTTGGAAGCGGAAGCTTCCGAACGCTAGGCTGATTCCTTCGCCCACGGACTCGAAGGCCGGGCGAGTGGTCGGCATGTGGACGGTGAAGTCGAACGCGCCGAAGAGCTGGCGAATCTCCCCTGTTGCGGAGTTGTAGATCGCGGTTGATGGGGCCGAAGAGGCCGCAACATCAGCACTCCCACTTCGCATAGACGGCGCCAATTGACGAGGGTTTCACTCATCAATGCCCATTGTTATGGACTTGGGTTTTGGAGAAGGAGGGAGCACTGGAGACATCTATCGGCTAGCAAACAAGCACATAGGGGACTCAAAGATTTACCCAGGTTTAGGCCTCGTAGAGGTCCCTACTCCTACTTGTCTGCTCGTGGAATTATCGAAGAAGTCAAAGATTACAATGGTGCGCAGATGCAATCTGGCAAGGGTTGTAGAAACTAGGGTTGCGTGTGTCCTTCTCGCCGCCCCCTCCTAGCCTTTATATAGATAGGCTAGGTCTTGGGTAGCAGGTTGAGTCGGTTACAGGTTAGGGTTTTCCTCTTTGAACCTTCTATCTTTAGCTTCTTCTTGTTCTTCAAGCAATCGAGAGTCCGTGGGCTACTCGAGTCCTCTCTTGGGCCTTGGCGACACCGTGGGCTTCCACTGTATTCAGGCCGTATATACCAAACTCGAGTACATGTAGGGTATACCCATGTCACTTCCTAAAACGATATGTGAATGACATATTTTTGAGTGGGAGCAATATAAGTCTCAAATTCAAATATGTAGGAACATAGTTTGAGTAAGAGTACTGACTCATACCCAAATATGTAGGAACATATTTTGAGTGGGAGCTTATAGGAGTAATTCTTAAGTGTGTTAAGAATAAAAGCGCAAATACGATAAATGATGATTTATAAGGTGTAGAGGTTAATAATAAGTGTATTATGATATTATGTAGTATTCCTTAAGGGATTATGAAAAGGGTTTTAGAATAGAAATTAATTAAGGAACTGGTCCTTAATAACTCAAGTTAGGAATAGCATTAAGTTTAACATCAATGGTTGAAAGAAAGAAAAGGATGATCATCATCCACTATGTTAAGACATAGGTTCTATCTTAGAAAACCATGATGATAACTTAACATAATATATGATCCAATAAGGAACGTTTAAAAGTGATTAAGTTTGAATCACAAAACGTTGAGCTAAGTTTGTCCGCAGTGTCTAATAGAGAATTGTAGACATATTTTCCAAATCCGTAAAAGGATGACATATCTTAAAGCATAAAGGGTTATGTTATAAGGGAATATGTTGGAAACTCATGTAATACTGATTAAAGTCAAGTAGGAAGCGAGGTGAACAAAAACATCGAAAGTTGCACAGAGTGCACTAGTGTTTCGATGAATACATTTATAATAATAGATAAGGGTACCATCTAAAGTGTTGTATAATGTTATGGCGGGGCTAGTTCGCTTTTAACATAGAATGATGTGTCCCAAGGCACAGTGCCCATGAGAAATCCCTCAAGGTTGATCTAAAGTCACTGTAGGCTCCTGGAATTCGGCCTCGTTCTGCTGCCATAGCGACGATGCATACACACAGATGTTATCATGTGATGATAAAGTATTAATGTCAATCAAGGTGACATTAGTAAGTTGCAAAGGATTTGGGACTGTAAATTACAGGCCCAAGACTCAACCTCTTCCATGAGAAAGCATGTTCAGGGTACCGGATATGGTGCCAATGATTAAGAACAAATGCAGCTAGTTTATTTGTACTCTAGTGCAATTGGAAGACTTTTGGAAATATGCCCTAGAGACAAATAGTGATAAGGAATATTACCATATTTCATATAGTTTATGATTAAGTTTTATATCATGCTATAACTATGTTGAGTGGAAATATCAATACACGTGTGATATACAAACAACCAGGGGTTCCCACTGAAACTCTAGTCACTGGTTCATTGGTCAACAGATGATCAAGTTTCCTGATCATGTAGCATTTATGCTAGTTGGAAATGGAGTCAACTCATTCTGAGAATGAGATGATGAACCAATACCCAACCTAAACATCGTGACCTGATCATGTCACGAAGTTCTTATGATGATTAGAAATGGATCCTCGTAGACTATTCCTTAGACCATGAGGCCATATCAATCACTGTCTCTCGAGAGTGCTTTGGTAGCATCAAGCGCCACTTGGTAATACAGTGGTTATAAAGGTGTGTTCCGGTACTCGGAGGAAACCATAGAGGAAATATATGTCAAGAGCGGGATTTATCCGTCCACGTGACGGAAAGATACTCAAAGGCCCACTCGGAGAAGTTATATCCAATAGCTGCGCAACATGTGATTTGATCACAGGGATATCACTTGTCGGAACGAGTCAAGTAGCATTGTTCGGTAACAAGATTGAACACGACTTGGTGATGTCATTGATCAGATCTCGGACAGTGCAAGTATCGAGAGACAAAGGGAATAAGACACGACTGTCCCGGTTCAAACGACAAAAGATCTTCGTGGAACGCACAGGGGTCACATGGCCATCCAAGTCCCTCTGTTGATCATTGGTCCGGGAGTGTCCCAACCATGTCTGGAGTGTTCCCGGACCATAGGGTATCATGCTTAAGGGTTTGATGATTCTTAGAGAGTGTTTATAGGATCGGAGGAATCACCGAAGAATAGTAGAGAGAAAACCGGAAGGGTTTCGGTAAGTCCGAAGGATGTCCGGAGTGGAGGTGGAAGGTGTTCCATAGCCACGGAGATTGAATAATATATGAATGAATGTTAAATATTGATTTAATCATTTATTCATAATTATTTAATAAAGAGAAAATCAATTTAAAAGGTCAAAGGCTTAATGGGCCAATTCCGGAGGGAAGAGGCCCCATTAGGGAAAAGGCAAGAGGGAGAAGGGCCAAGAGGGGAGGCTGGCATCCTAGTGGGCCAGGCCCCCGCGTGGGGCCCATGGGGTGGTCGGCGGTGCCATGCCCTCCCCTCTCCTATCCTTTAGTCCCACCCCAGGACTTTGAGGGAGGGAGTACCTCCCCTCCCCTATATATAGTGGGGGTATTTGGCTAGATAAATACACACAATATTCAATAAATGTCTTCTCACTTTTGGGAAGACCTCCAATTGATATTTTCTCTCTCCCTCTCTCTCTCTTGACTGTGGTACCAAGTTTGTACTGCGTGAACGAGAGACATCTTCACCGCCGAGCGCCGTCACGCTGCGAGATTCGGATCCATGAGCTCTACTTCTATAACTGCTGCTGGATCGGGGAAGAGGGAGTCATCGTCAGGCACCAGACGTGTGTAACTCCCCGCGAGGTGTCACACTTGAGGCACTCAAGTCGTTGGAGCGCAGGAGCGCGAGGACTTCATCACGACCTTGAGGTCAGGTTCGGCTCATCTACATCAACCACGCTCTCCTGAGAAATGACAACGCTTTTCGGTCTTCAAGGGTAAGTTTGCAAAAAGCCCCTCCCGTTACTGTATTACTAATAGATAGGTCCTGGCAGCATCAGGGGTTCAGGGGCGTAAGGTAAAATTTTATTGTTTTCATACGCTGAACCCCTACAGATTGTTCATATGATTTATGGAGTGATAACTTACAAGTGTATCATCTTGTGCTAGTGCTTATATTAAACATAAATGGTTCTCAATGCTTATATTGTCTTATAGAAATGACTAAGTATTATGGGCACTTTGCATTCTTGTAGAAGGTCAAGTGGTTACCATTGCTAGCCCCACCATATTGAAACAACCTACTTTAGCAAAACAAACTTATCATATATATAGGAAACACCTACCCAAATAGCTCAAACTATATCCTAAAGTATATTATCATGTGTGAGTCATTATTTAGCTTCCAAACACTATTATTATGGGTATGGGTGACATGGAGAAGTTAGCCGTGCGGTGACCATGACCACATTGGTCATATAGTACCCCTTCCCAAAAAGCAATAAGAGGATGCATACATTAAAAGGTGAGGGCAAAATATCTCCATAGAAGGGGTACCACCTCTAAGATGAGGGCAAAAACCCTCTAAATATTTATATGAAATCAAAAGGTGAGAAGAGTGAGTATGCAGAGGATAGGCTTTCCCAAAAATAAAAACAAGCAAAAAGTGACAAAGAAATAATAAAAAAGACAAAGAAAGGAAAGAAAACGTGCCAAAACAAGAATACCAATAATAATCAGGTAATGAGGGGAAATGGAACCAAACACTAATGATGAACTATGCTTCAACCATAAACTTAATGGATAGTATTTGGAAGATAAAAAGTGTTTCACATATGATATTCCCTACTTGCCAGCCATACACTCTCTCCAACCTCCTTTGCCAAATATTTTGACCATAGGAACGCCACTATATATACTTTTAGCTTTGCAAAGAATGCACTATTGCCTCACTGTATTATATGCATTTGTGTTAGTCAATATGAACATTGTGTTGTCAAGTATGATATTATAAGAAGTGTCACTTTATACTATGCTTGCTTGTTATTATTCTCTAAACAAATGAATCGTTTAACTTTTTGTGATACTTGCTAGTGAAAATAAGCACCAAACTCCAAAGACCATGTTAGTCTTATCACCTTCATGTTTGAGGACGAGCATAGGTTAAGCTTGGGGATGTTGTTGCATGTAAAATGCATACATGAACTTTGTAGTTTGTATGAATTCCCACATATTTTCTACATATATGATGTTGTATCCATGTTTTACATTGATTTATGGGTATTTACCAATGATCCCCTTTATTTTGGTTATAACGCTAGAGGATAGGAAAACCATGTTTTGTGTATTTTTACCTTTCAGGGACCTAAACACAGTCAAATGGAGCTGGGATTTTGGGAGCATTAATATGTCATCAAGAGAAGCACCTGGAGCACTTGGACCTCACCAGATGGACCAGGAGGCCCAAAAGAGACCAGGTGGCGTGCCACCAAGGCCCTTTTCCTCCTCGGCCCTGATTCGTTTTGATCTTTTGCCCACCGCCTCTATATGACCCTAAAACTATTATATAAAGGGCCCCTCGAGAGTTCCTAGAGGGAGGCACCGTAGAAACACCGAAACACCAAAAATGGAGCTAGAACCAGCAAATATTGGAGGGGCAAACTCTGTCGGATCCGCTGCCGGAGGGATCTCTACCTTATCCAACGTCTCCACCATCATCACCATGATGAAGAGGGAGTATTCCACCTCTCGACTATGGGTTTGTGGAAGTAACTTGATCTATTTCTCGCTTGTTCTTCATAGATCTAATACCATATGAGTTTCCCAACATGATTGTGGTCATATATGTAATTTCTATGTGGTGGATCTTTATTCTATGATTTGATATATGAGATTGGAACCTATTATGTGTAAGATGTATTGATAGATGCACATCATGTACCCCATTTTTAAGTACTTGTTCTGATCCAACTTGTATGCAAGAGTATGTTTGGGGAGACGTGTGTATAGATGGAGTAGCATGGTGGTAGTGATTGAATAGTGACAACAAATTCAAGATCTACTATGGTATTTACCTTCCTTTTGCTTCCTCACTAGGGATAAAGTAAATTCATGTGCTATAATTATCTTGTGACAGATAGATAATATTTTTTGGTCAAGGTAGCATATTTGTGATTCAAACATCATGCCAAAATACCTAAGGCTATACTCTGTTGATTCTTAATTCAAGATTAATTGGATTTTTCCATTTCTTGAGGAGTATAAGAGAGATGTGTTGCATCATCTCTATGTTAGGACGTGATACCCATATGAATGCTTATCAAACAAATGTTGAAGTTCCACTAATATTATATCTTTGATAATTTTTTTGTGTCCCTTACAACCCAAAAAGAGAGTAGCCAACTGAACACACAAACGCTGGTCCATTTTAAGCCATTAGAAACACCTTTCCAACACCATTATCACACTTTACATTTTCTGCAATTTATTATTTCGAAAATACAAAAATACTTCCTTCACTTGCAAACACACACAAAATCCAAAAACAACTATTTGCTTTTATCTTGCTGGCCTAGTTTTTACTTATTTTATTTTATATTATTTATTTCATATTACTAATACGAAACCTTGTGCTTGACAACCAAGTGGTGGAGTTGGCGACACATTACAAAAACTTTGCTTTGTAGGTTGCTTAAAGAGGAGAATAGGAATAACCTCTGAGCCAATTCCCTAAGAGTTTGATATAAACCCTCGAGTCATCCTTGTGTGGAAAAGGCACTTTATACAACACTCTGCACGAGTCCCAACGAGTTGGTACACACAGAGTTGTTGCCATAAAAACACAAGATAATTGCATGTAGTAAAGGTAAGGGAACTAAGTTACCAAGCAGTACACATGGAGATGTAATTCCCGTAGTTCCTTCCTTTTAAGGAGAAGTTCACCTACGTTGGAGGGGTGTGGCACCATAAAGACCACAAATGCCACGAAGGCCTCACCCTATTCTCCCAAGAGTGCACCAAAAAGGCGGGCTCAAATTTCACTATGTAGTGATCTTGAAGGTGGCGACCGAAAACTTTACAACAATGTTGGGGAAATCTCCACAAGTTAATTGGAGGCTCACAACGACTTCATGAAGCTTAACAATGCATGCCATTAATTTCGAGAAAGTCTAACTCTGTCTAGGGTTCCAAGAACCCAAGAGTAACAAGATCCACAAATGATGCGTTGGGAGAATCGAATTTCCTTTGGTGGAAGTGTAGATCTACATCAACTCTCTAAATCTTTAAAAGATCAAGAAGTTTGGGTGGCTAGGGAGAGAGATCTAGGGAAATGGAGCTCTTGCATTAATGGAGGAGAGAGAATATTAAAGAGTTAGGTGGGGGGAGGAACAAGGCCTCCTTATAAAGGGGCCATCAAAATGAGCCATTTTCACTTTGCCAACACCCGTTGGTACTACCAGTGGTTCAACAGAAGTTATGGAAACCCTAGCTCCAACAACTAGAATGCTATGGAAGTGACCTGGCAATACTGACTGGAAGTTCCACCAAATATCGACCGGAACTTCCGACCAGTACTACTGGTAAACTTTCGGTCAAGTACAGGTAAAATATGGACACCCATGTGGACGATATGCGAGCCAGGGTCAATCCTCACCGTTACTACTCAGAACTTAGGGCAGAACTTCTGTGTCGAGAATTCCCTAGTCAGAACTTTCGGTGGCATAAAGAAAGTGCCACCAGGCACAATACCAATTATGGCTATATCATACAGCCATGTATCTCCGCGTTAAAACCACATATTTGTGAAAAAATTGATAAAATATCTCTCTAGCATTCACTAATGACTAATTATTGTATAGGCATGCAAATATTCTCCTTGATCTTTTCCCTTGTTGGCCCTGGGCGTCGACAGTAGGAAGTAGCCTCGGCGAGCTTCCTAGATGCCTTGTGTGCCCATATCCAGATGCTAAGTATTTTGGATTTAAAACACATGTGGGCTCTGACATCTCCATTTCCTATTAGATTAATTAAGCAAGACTACAAGAGTAGGGCCAGCTAGAGCCACATTTTACTAAAACATCCTCAAAAAAAGGTACAACAACATGTATGTATGTTTGTGGAAGAACTATAAAGTCAAAATCCATCATATCGCCACTGGCCGGCTGGAAGAACTTGTACCTAGAGAAGAGGACACTAGAGAACTTGGTAGTGTGCGAGAGCTCGTACTCCTTCTCAAGGGCTAGGTCAAACTGGACATGAGGGAACTTGTCGATCGACAAGGTCTCGATGGATAGGTTCTATTCATCCACCTTATAAAATAGGGTCACCTTGTAGTCCTTCTTGGAATCACCGAGGGCAACCTACCAAGAGAAAAATAACATGTCATGCAAATATAGCTTGGGTCTAAACTCCACGCGTGCTCTACTGTAGTTCAAGTTTCATTCATGTTTCTTGGCAATAAAATAAGAACCACGTTCTAGTCCATCGTGCTTGAAATAGGATTAGACATGTCCACTTTTATTATTGTAAACTTCTTACTAAAATAGAGACATATCTATGACATCAAGTACCTTTGTGATATTAGATTCTTGATATTCATCTATTGATGCTAAAAAACGTAACATAAACAGTAGTAGTTCAATTTTATGTTTAGATGATGACCGCGGGTTGGACAAAAGAGACATAAAGGTTTGGCAGTAGCAGTACAAAGATGTACAACAATAGAACTAAAACCCAAACGTTTAATTTACCATTGACTTAAGATAAAGGATTTTACCAAAGTAACTTCATTCCGATTAGCATAAGAGTAGAGTCTAGCATAGTTTGAGTGGACAGGTCAATTTGAGTATGCTTGCAGACAGGAAATGCAATATGGAGTCAATTCACATGCTTGCACACAGCTCAACAAACAATATAATAATACAAACAGGGTCAAAAGAAATTGTTCTTTTAGGCCAGGGCCAATTGAAACTTACTCATCAGAGAGCCATATTTGCTTGTCAAATTTAATCATTCTCTTTTATTATCTTGTCCAAAATTTTCTAGATAAACAACACTTCAACTTGTTGCAGTTCCAGTTCTATAAAAGGAATAAGAAGCCAGAAACATAGTGGAAATATAATGCCACTGTATTCGATGCTTTCCTACCTAACTAGTGTCTCCAAGGAGATAATATAACTTGGGGTGTACAAGGAAATAAGCAGTGCTTGTTCCTTACAATATATTGCGAGAAAAGCACAATTGACAATGTATTTAGTGTGAACCAAGTAGAGGTACAAGCATGTACTCCCTATAGTATATTGGAGTGAATGATTTGAGTGAGTAATGCAAGGAGAGTGATGCTTAATGGAGCGAAAATGCTTAATGTTGTTGTATTCAACAAATGATTTGCACAATTACATACAGTATAACAAACCCAACTATCCATAAAATTCTTATATATCCAACAAACTTTTCATTATTGCAATGAGTCAGAACTCAGAAAACACCAAATAGAACAAGAAAGCATAAGAATCATACCCTTGTTTTGAATAAAACATAAGCAATGCCCTTTCCTAGGCTTGAATCTGGATCCATTAGATACATTGCATTACATTTTTAGACATGACATAGAACATTTTGAGATGTACTGCAGCTATATGAAATAATTATGGCATTTGACTGACACATAAACAAATCAATAGTCAAAATCAGACAAGGATGGGTATAACTACATGATAACACGTATTCCAGCACTACTTTACAACAAACACTATTCTATGTATTCACTACAAAAATTAAGCATGAATCAGTTATTGACAAGATCTCAAACAAGTGCCATGACTACAACATAGCACATCAAAATTCAGGATTTGAGGATATCTCAAACTAATTGCATGCTTGATTTTTTACTATGTTAGTGCAAAAGAACAAGATCCAATATTCACTTGAATCTAACAAGTGAGAAGAAATAGTAAATAAAGGGATAAAAGGAACCAAAGTGTAACGCCCCTAAATCGGGTCTATGCAGATCTTAGCATTTCTACGAAAATCCGCATAGAAACAATTCAAAGACGCCCACCAGACACTCTACTTTGGGTGGATTTTAAAACAAATAGTTATATCGCAATAGTTTACAAAAAAACCCACAAGAAACATATATATATACAATAACGACTCGACGATTCAAAAATACAAATGATACAATTCAAGAAGAAAGCAAAATAGTATCTGAAGGAGATATGCCCTAGAGACAAATAATAAATAGATTTATTATCATATCTCAAACTACTCATAATAGTTTCATACTATGATATAACTGTATCAATAGGAAACATTGATACATGTATGGTATGCAAACAAACAAAGTGCCTAGTAGCCTCTATTCAACTAGTTGGTTGGGCAACCGATGATCAAGGTTTCCTGGCCATGGAGCATTTATGCTAGTTGACAATGGAGTCATGTTATTGGAGAATGATATGATGTACATTATCCACATAAGTATTACAACGTGGTCTAGTCACATGGTTCATTGTTCTGATATTTAGAAATGAAGTGACCTTCTCCTTAGACCGTGAGATCATACTAATCATTGTCTCCTGCGGATTCTTTGATCACATCATGTATAGTACAAAATTCTCATACGTAGATGACATTTTGAGTGGGAGCGTGACAACATTCATTGATATGTGTTTCACATATAATGAATGAAGTAATTGATATTAGTAATATAATGAAATATTCTATGAATGAAGTTGATCAAAATATTGGACATTGAAATCTATAGAGATAGATTGGTGTGTTTAATAAAACATCAAATTCAATATGTTTCTGTTCAGATTCTAAAAGTAAAGTTCAGAATGTACTAGTTCGGATTCTGAAAGAGTTCAGAATGGAATAAGAAAGAAAGGGTCTTACTTGTAAAACTAGATGAAACATTGAGTACAAAACAACGATGGTTGAGAAGAAGATTTGAGAGTGTCCTCATTTCCTATGTCTCTATCATAGGTTCTTCTACAAAACTATGTTGTATACTTGACAAAAATGTGACCCATGCTCTTGGATAGAAAAACAAGTTCTAAAGTGATTCATGAAAATCACTGAACTAGGATTAAGTGTATCATGAGGAGCATAGTAAAATAGAATGATATACATTGATATTGAGGTAGGAAACTACTTCAATAATAGAATAGTATGGCAAGTTTGGATAATGAAGTTCGAGTTCCACTCATTGTGTTTCTAGTATATATGATAATAGTGAAATTTCTCGTGACTGATCAACAATCATTGTAATACTAAGAAACAAAGTCCTGCTTTGTCATGAAACCAAATACTTTGAAACATTATGAGATAATGGTGTGTCTCAAAATTAGGAGACATTAACGATTTGCAAAAGGACATACGGATCTGGTAAAATATATTAAAAGATAGGAAGTTTTCCACGAGCAAGCATGATCCAAAACACATGTGTTTAATGATCAGTAAACAAATGCAACTAGATTATTTGTACTCTAGTGCAAGTGGGAGACTTAAGGAGATATACACTAGAGGCAAATAATAAACAAGGTTATTATCATATCTCAAACTAGTTCATAATAGTTTCATACTATGCTATAATTGTATCAAGAGGAAACATTGATATAGGTGTGGTACACAAACACACAAAGTCCCTAGTAGTCTCTATTCAACTAGTTTGTTGAGCAACCGATGATCAAGGTTTCCTGATCATGGAGCATTTATGTCAGTTAACAACGGATTCATGTCATTGGAGAATGATATGATGGACATTACCCACATAAGTATTACAACGTGATCTAGTCACATGGTTCATTGTTTAGATATTTAGAAACGAAGTGACCTTCTCCTTAGAAAGTGAGATCATACTAATCACTGTCTCCCGCGGATGCTTTGATCACACCAACCATCATGACCATAACTGAGTGACTATAAAGGTGTGTATTGGGTATTCCAAAGGAACATATTTAGGCATATGCATCAAGACCGGGATTTTTCCACCGCGTGACAGGAAGATATACTAGGCCCACTAGAGATTATATCCAATAAAGTTGAAGTATATGACTAGGTCATGGGGATACGATATCACGATATCGAATTAAGTAGACATGTTGGTAACGAGATTAGTATATTGATACTAAAGATCAAATATCGAACAAGTCATGTATCGAAGAGATAAAAGGAATTGGACACGGAGTTTATGATTCAAACGATAGAGTTTCATGGAATGCATAGGGGTCATTATGGACATCCCGGTCCTGCCATTGACCATTGATCGGAGATAGATATCAATCATGTATGTGCCATTCTCAAACCGTAGGGTAACACACTTAAGGGTCTGACGACGTTCTCATATTGATATGGAGGCAAAGGGATCATGAGAAACAAAATATTGGAATTGTTCCAAGAGATGATTATCAAAATAGTTCCGAAGAGTATCCGAAGTTGTTCGGAAGAAGGAAATAAGCCAAAAGGTGTTTCGGATTAATAGAGATTTAGAATATGCATTTATATATGTTAATTATGAATTAATATATATTAAAAATTTATTTGTGGGGGCAACTTCCTATATTAGACAAAATCCCCAGAGGGAAAAGACCCCGAGGAAGAAACCCCAATAGGTAGCACTGCCACTAGGCCATGTTGGCCAGCCGGCTCACGTGGGCAAGCGCGGGCAGGTGCTAGCTAGTCGTCACTAGCAGGCCCCGGCTAGCCAGCCCACACGGGTGCTAGAGAGCGTGGGCAGAGGCGCTGGAGAGAGCGGGCGCACTAGCAGGCTGCATGTGGCGCACCTCGCCACCACCGCCTCACTGGCCGTTGCCGGGCTGCCGCTTCGCGGGCTATTGCTAGGCTGTAGCTGGGCTAGCACGCGGGGTGACCCGCTTGGACACCGCCTTAACCTTGGACGACTACTCCTTTTTTACTTTTCTTTAGTCCCACATTGGGACTTTAGGGAGGGGAGTCCCCATTTTCCCCTATATAAAGAGGTGTATATTATGGGAAAAAGACACATAAAAATAAAAGGGATTTTCTAAGGCTATTTTCCTTAAGGAATTTCCCCTCTTTCTCAGTTGTATATTATGGTTCCACGAAGAACTATGCATGTGAGAGTCGACAACACCGGCATGTCGTGTCGCTACTAGATCCCAGTTCCATAGGGTCTAATTCCACATCCTGGCTAGATCAAAGAGAACGGGAGTTGTCGTCGGACACCGTACGTGTGCGATACCTTGGGGGCACTGCTACTTGTGGTGCCAGAGCTGTCGTGCAAGGACTAGGATGTGACGAGCGAGGAGCTTCGCAACCTTGAGGTCAGCTACGGTTGTATGCTTCATCCATGTTCCATGCGGGATGTTAACCGCGTTCGGTCTACAAGGGGTATGTAACTGAAACACCATCCATGTTACAACATTAACTCTTAGATAGATCCTGGCTTCGAGTGTTGTGCTGGCTAGTAAAAAATGTGTTCTGTTGTAAAACCCTTAAGAAACCAAGTAAGATTAAGAACCAAATGGGCTAAGAGTCCTGTAGAATAACCAAGCGGCATTCATAATCCTACCCAGGCCAAGCTGGAAGGGTAACCGTGATAATGTCGCCGATCACATACCTGTCAAAACCAAATGGATGCCGACAAAGGGTAAAGGAAAAAAGAGACAGGTCAGTACTGAGACCAGTAGATGGTGATTCTTAAAATTCGGCGGCTCTCGCCTACACGGTTATGGTGGGCTTGATACATTGCAAATGTATCTATAATTTTTGATGTTCCATGCTTGGTTTTATCCACTTTCTTGTGTTTTGTTCCAACTTTGGAGTACTTTTATTATGATTTCTTGGACTAACCTATTAAAAAGAGCCACGGTGCCAGCTGCCCGTTTTCTGATGTTTTTGGTTCCAGGAAAGTCAGAAAATGAATATTCTCGGAATTGGATGGGACAAAAGCCAAAGTGCCTATTTTTCCGGAAGGGATCAAGTGCCAGAATACGAGACGGAGAAGGGCCGGGGGCCGGCCACACCACTTGGCCGCGTGGCCAGGCCTGCGCCAGGGGGTGGTCTGGCCGACCCCAGCACCCCCTCGGCCTCTCCTTCCGCCTATATGTTACCCTCGGGACGAAAACCCTAAGTATCCAATCAAAAATCCACGAAAGAGTCTGTAGCCGCCGTCATCTCTGTCCCTAGATCGGGGGGATCTAAAGCTCTTCCCGGCACCCTTCCGGAGAGGGGAATTCACCCTGGAGGCCTTCTTCACCACCATGCAAGCCTCCGGTGTGATGCGTGAGTAGTTCATCCTTGGACTACGGATCCATGTAGTAGCTAGATGGCTGGTTTCTCCTCTTTTGTGCTTTCATGTTTAGATCTTGTGAGCTCCGTTCATGATCAAGATCATCTATTTGTAATTCATACATGTTGTGTTTGCGGGGGTCCGATGGATATTGAGATGCTATTTCAGATTGATTATTGATTCTATCATGTCTTTGTTATTTGAGATCTTGCATGCTTTCCGTTGTTAGTAGCTGTCTTGGCCAAGTAGATGCTAGCAACTCCAAGAGTTAGAATTTATGCTCGATAGTGGGTTCATGCCTCTGCTAATCTGGGGAAGTGACAGAAATCTCTAAGGTACTAGATGTGTTGTTGCTACTAGGGAGAAAACAACAATCCTTTGTTCATAGAACAATCGTATTGTTTACTTTACACGCAGTTCGTAAAGCAATAATCTGTTGCTTGAAACTTAATACTAGAGAGGGTTCGGATGATAACCTGAAGGTGGATTATTAGGCATAGATGCAGTTGGATGGCGTTCTATGTATTATGTTGTAATGCCCAATCAAGTCTTAGAGGAGTCAAGATGATTAGTATATGCATGTATTGCTTTCTCGGTGTTTGTCAATTGCCCCGCTGTAATTTGTTCACCCAGCATGTTATTTATCTAAGGAGAGCCACCTCTAGTGAACTATGGATCCCGGTTTTTTCTTTACATACAATCTATAAACTATTTCTGCTTTGTGTTTACTTTCTGCAAACTTTTACTTCTTTCCATTCGATACGTTTAATCCTTTGTTTTCCGCAAAACACGGTGAGATTGACAACCTCATCGCAAGTTGGGGACAAAGTTCTGTGGTTGTGTTGTGCAGGTCTCCACGTTGCTACTAGCACCGGTAGTGCGCCCTGCCAAAGCTCACCTAGTAACACCTTTGGGGTGTTTCCTTGCTCCTACTGGTTCGATTAAACCTTGGTTTCATAAGTAAGGGAAGACTTGCTTCTATATTCATCGTACCTTCCTCTTGGGGTTCCCAACGAGCTCTACGTAGAAAGTCGAGCGCATCAAGGTTTTTTCTGGCGCCGTTGCCGGGGAGTCAAGGACATCTTCACAAGGGGAGTCCCTCATAACCAATCTCTTTACTTTCTTGTTTTTTTTGCTTAGTCTTCTTTTTGCTTTGTTTGCTTGTTTTGTTCTTCAAAAAATCCAAAAAAAAATAGTTTTACTTGTTTGCTTTCTTATTTGAAAACCCAAAAAAAATGACTACTCTTGAAAACACTAAGTTGTGTGACTTCACTAGCACCAACAACAATGATTTTATGAGCACTCCTATTGCTCCACCTGTGGCCGAAAATACTTTCTTTGAGATAAAACCTGCTTTGCTCAATCTTGTTATGAGAGAACAATTTTCTGGTATTGGTAATGAAGATGCTGCTTCCCATCTAAATAAATTTGTTGAACTTTGTGAGATGCAAAAGCATAGGGATATAGATGGTGATATTATTAAACTGAAATTGTTTCCTTTCTCTTTGAGAGGAAAAGCTAAAGAGTGGTTGAATTCCTTAACTAGGAATAGTATTGATTCGTGGACTAAGTGCAAAGATGCTTTTATTGGAAAGTACTATCCTCCTGCTAAGATTATATCCATGAGAAGTGAAATAATGAAGTTTAAACAACTTGATAATGAGCATGTTGCTCAAGCTTGGGAAAGAATGAAATCTTTGGTAAAGAATTGTCCCACTCATGGACTGACTGCTTGGATGATCATCCAAACTTTTTATGCAGGATTGAACTATTCTTCAAGGAACCTATTGGATTCTTCTACTGGAGGTACCTTTATGACCATCACTTTGGGTGCTACAACAAAACTATTGGACAATATGATGGTTAATTATTCTGAATGGCATACTGAGAGAGCTCCACACGGTAAGAAGGTAAATTCTGTTGAAGAAACCTCCTCCTTGAGTGATAAGATTGATATAATTATGTCTATGCTTGTTAATGGGAAAGCCCATATTGATCCAAATAATGTTCCTTTAGCCTCTTTGGTTGCTCAAGAAGAGCAAGTTGATGTGAACTTCATAAGAAATAACAACTTTGGCAACAATGCTTATGGTAATAATGCTTATAGGAACAATTTTGGTAACAATAATTATAAGCCTTATCCTCCCAATAATGGTAATGCTTATGGAAATTCTTACAACAATAATAAGAGTGCTCCCTCTGAACTTGAAGTTATGCTTAAAGAGTTTATTAGTAAACAAACTGCTTTCAATAAAACTATTGAGGAAAAACTCTCTAATGCTGAAAGAAATATAGCATCTTTGGCTGAAGCTCAATCTACTTTGAATAAAATGGCTGCTAAACCTGAAACTAATGATAATCCCTTTGCAACTACTAATGCTATACAAGTAAGAATTGATGAAAATGTTAGACTATTAGCTGAATTATATGCTAAGTGGGAAAGATAAGATGAAGTTGCTAGAAATATTAGTGTTTCTACTATCACCACCACTATTGTTGAGGCTAACAATAGTTCTACTACTTTAGATGATAAAGTTGATTTTGATCTTGATGGTTGCAACATCTCTGAAGTTATTAAGTTCCTACAAAAGCTTGTTAAAAGTCCTAATGCTAGTGCTATGAACATGGCTTTTACAAAACACATTAATGATGCTCTCATAAAGATTAAAGAAGAAAAGATGAAACATAAAGCTTCTATTCCTATAAAACAAGAAGATGGTTGGGAACCCATCATTAATATGAAAGTGAATGACTTTGATTTCAAAGCTTTATGTGATCTTGATAGTAGTGTTTCTATTATGCCTAGAAGGATTTATGATATGCTTGATTTGCCTCCTCTTGAAGATTGTTATTTGAATGTCCCACTTGATGCTAATGCTAAAAAGAAACTCATGGGGAGTCTTAATGATGTTCTTATTATGGTTAACGATTCCTATGTCCCCGTTGATTTCTATGTTTTGGATGTTGAATACAATGCTTCTTGTCCTATTACTTTGGGAAGACCTTTTCTTAGAACTGTTGGTGCCATCATTGATAGGAAAGAATGCACCATTAAATATCAACTCCCACTCAAGAAAGGTATAGAACACTTCCATAAAAAGAGAGAAAATATTTCTTTTGCTTCTCCTATGAAAACAAAATTTGGTCTTAATGCTTCTTCATTTGAGAACACTTGATTCTTTCTTTGCTTCTTATGCCTAACTTAAAGGCGTTAAAGAAAAGTACTTGTTGGGAGATAACCCAAGAGTTTTAGTTGAGTCTTGGAAGTTATTACCTCTGTAATAACCTCTCATTATCCTTTTGATTTTGCTTTTTGTGCCAGGAGTAACCTCTAATAAGAGTGAAGTAATGATTGGGAAAGTTGCTGTCCCGAAACAGATTTCTGTGCTTCACCGTAAACATTCCTCAGAGAGTTCTGTACGTCGGATTGAGCTGTAATTTTTTGTGCTTCTGACCCAAGTTGTTATATAACTTTCGTTAGATCAAAACTTTTCGATTTGAGCAACAGAAGGTCTTCGAAACAATTCGTCTTTACCTGCTGGTCTGTTTTGACAGATTTCTGCCATTTTCTGCATTTGCTTCTTGTTAGTTCCTTCTTGAGTTCCTTTGGGGAATTGAGCTTTTTGAGGGAAGTGCTACAGTAGCTAGTGTTCTAATGGAAGTTTATTTGGTGTTAGAACTGAACCTTGAGACTTATTTATCTTATGTGCACTAATGTTGTTAATAAGATTGTGTGAAGCTTTGTATGAAGGAAAATTTTCAGGTGTATGGAAGGAATGAGTAACGAGATGAAGGATGGACTAAATCTCAAGCTAGGGGATTCCACGCGTGTCACCCCAAGAAATATCTAAGAAGTACAAGCGTCAAAGCTTGGGGATGCCCAAGGCATCCCCTTCTTCATCAATAAAAATTCCAGGTTTCTTCCAAACGCTTCATTTTTATTGTTTCATGCACAGTTGTGTTTTTCTTGGAGCGTCTTCTTTTTTGTTTAGGTTTTCGTTTGCTTTTGTTTGCAAAGAGCTCGTTTTGACTGTGGCCTATGCTTTGTCATGCCATGCTTGATATTGTTTTGTCTTTATGCTTAGTATTCTTTGTTGTAGCATGACTTGTTATAAACAATTGAGATTGCTTAATGTGCCTTGGATAAATCATGCGTTGTTTTAGCATATTAAAGCATAGTATAGTGGTATTCTCCTTTGATGCTTTATTTGGGTTGACTTGGCACATGCTCACACCATGTATGACTATCACAAGTCACCATAGCCTTTATGATCCTTTAGTTTTCAACTTGTAGTATCACTTTATGCTTTGATCAATGATGTTTTGTCGCTCTGCATGATTATGGCCATTATTGCTCTCTTAGTTTGTCGCTCCCAGTCTTTTGCTAACCTCCACAACAAAGTATGAGTTCCACTCATGCATCCAACTCCCTAAACCAATTTATTCCAAAGAGTCCACCATACCTACCTACTAGCTTATGCTATTCCAAGTATATTCATGCTTTTGTTTACCTTCCAATTGTTATGAGAAAACTAGTGATTAAAGCTCTCACAAACTTGATGGCACACTTTACTTTACTTGCCCTTAATAAACTTGAACCATTGTGTCTTCTATGTTGTATATGCTTGCACTTATTTGTTGGGAATTAGCAGAACCATGCTTTCATGGGGAACGCTTTCAACATTGCACTTGGTACTTGTACCTAGTTGATATCATGCTCTTTTGTATATGGATGTCGTCGGTGTGAAATGAAAGGGGAGCTTGTAATTCCATGGAGTTATGTATATGTGTTAGAGAAACGCCTGGGCCGCTGGTCTAATCCATGCTGACATGGTGGAAACCTGCAGCGTAACCATAATGAGCTGTCTATGAAGCATTCTTCTTATAAAAAAGAGTCGTATACTGAGAAAAAAGAGAAAAGGAGAAAAAAAAGATACAATGGAAAGAGGAAAGAGATAAAAAAGCACCATATTCCCATGGTAAATAAGAAGAATGTTGAGATGCTCGTTGTCTGCTTGCCTTGTCATTTTGATATGGGGATTCTTCCGTATCATCGGGTAAGGGGTACCCCGTTGGCGGTTCTCAATGATACACATGTACTTACGATGACAAGAACTTACCGGTGACTAAACTTGAGTAGCATGAGGAGCGGCCCTCGTATACAAGGGACATGAGATTTCTGACTTATACTTCGACAAGTATGTAGACCATAGTTTGTTCACTTTAACCTTAATCACTTCAAAATGCTTATGATAGGGGCAATGAGAGCTGAAAGCTATAAGTACCATAATTTTTGGAAGCTCTTTATGAGACTTGAATCCCTACTTCCTTTTACAAGGGCCTTTCTTCCACCATTATATTGAGTCTCCACCTTCTATCTTTATGCACCTACTTTGAGAGCATAGTGGACATTCTTAGTTCTATGTGCATTGTCCCAAGACTAGTTGATTGATGCATAACTTGTTATTGCTTGTTTGAAACTATTGTATCTAGTCACTCTTATGAACTTTGAAGGTGTCCCATGCATTTATATTTGCTACTCTATTGAGGGACAAGCTGAATACTATTATGCTATGTTTTCTTTATGTGAAACAAACAAACATCTTGCAAAGCATTGCTATTCATGAATCTTTTGTTTGTGCCTTTTCATGTTGCATCATAGTCTCTTTGCTTATTGCTAGAACTTTGTCTTTCATGTTATGATTGAAGTACTATGATCCCAGCTTTGAATGTTTTGCAAATACTTTGATCAAGTCTTTGACGGTGCATGTCACCTCAAAAATTCTTTCTTTTTATCACTTACCTACTCGAGGACGAGAAGGAGTTAAGCTTGGGGATGTTGATACATTGCAAATGTATCCATAATTTTTGATGTTCCATGCTTGGTTTTATCCACTTTCTTGTGTTTTGTTCCAACTTTGGAGTACTTTTATTATGATTTCTTGGACTAACCTATTAACAAGAGCCACAGTGCCAGCTGCCTGTTTTCTGCTGTTTTTGGTTCCAGGAAAGTCAGAAAATGAATATTCTCAGAATTGGACGGGACAAAAGCCAAAGTGTCTATTTTTTCGGAAGGGATCAAGTGCCAGAATACGAGACGGAGAAGGGCTGGGGTCCGGCCACACCACCTGGCCGCGCGGCCAGGCCTGGCCCATGCCAGGGGGTGGTCTGGCCGACCCCAGCACCCCCTCGGTCTCTCCTTCCGCCTATAAGTTGCCCTCAGGACGAAAACCCTAAGTACCCGATCAAAAATCCATGAAAGAGTCTGTAGCCGCCGTCATCTCTGTCCCTAGATCCGGGGGATCTGAAGCTCTTCCCGGCACCCTGCCGGAGAGGGGAATTCACCCTGGAGGCCTTCTACATCACCATGCAAGCCTCCGGTGTGATGCGTGAGTAGTTCATCCTTGGACTACGGATCCATGTAGTAGCTAGATGGCTGGTTTCTCCTCCTTTGTGCTTTCATGTTTAGATCTTGTGAGCTCCGTTCATGATCAAGATCATCTATTTGTAATTCATACATGTTGTGTTTGCGGGGATCCGATGGATATTGAGATGCTATTTCAGATTGATTATTGATTCTATCATGTCTTTGTTATTTGAGATCTTGCATGCTTTCCGTTGTTAGTAGCTATCTTGGCCAAGTAGATGCTAGCAACTCCAAGAGTTAGTATTTATGCTCGATAGTGGGTTCATGCCTCTGGTAATCTGGGGAAGTGACAGAAATCTCTAAGGTACTAGATGTGTTGTTGCTACTAGGGAGAAAACAACAATCCTTTGTTCATAGAACAATCGTATTGTTTACTTTACACGCAGTTTATAAAGCAATAATCTGTTGCTTGCAACTTAATACTGGAGAGGGTTCGGATGATAACCTGAAGGTGGATTATTAGTCATAGATGCAGTTGGATGGCGGTCTATGTATTATGTTGTAATGCCCAATCAAGTCTCAGAGGAGTCAAGATGATTAGTATATGCATGTATTGCTTTCTCGGTGTTTGTCAATTGCCCCGCTGTAATTTGTTCACCCAGCATGTTATTTATCTAAGGAGAGCCACCTCTAGTGAACTATGGATCCCGGTCCTTTTTCTTTACATACAATCTATAAACTGTTTCTGCTTTGTGTTTACTTTCTGCAAACTTTTACTTCTTTCCATTCAATACGTTTAATCCTTTGTTTTCCGCAAAACACGGTGAGATTGATAACCTCATCACAAGTTGGGGACAAAGTTCTGTGGTTGTGTTGTGCAGGTCTCCACGTTGCTACTAGCACCGGTAGTACGCCCTGCCAAAGCTCAGCTAGTAACACCTTTGGGGTGTTTCCTTGCTCCTACTGGTTCGATTAAACCTTGATTTCATAACTGAGGGAAGACTTGCTGCTGTATTCATCGTACCTTCCTCTTGGGGTTCCCAACGAGCTCTACGTTGAAAGTCGAGCGCATCAGGGCTCAGCGGCAGAAAAACTTGCACTATCTAACTTATGGAGACACGCTACAACTTTGGCTATTAGAGCGAGATAAGAGAGCCTTATAGGGTAACAAGAGTATAACACCAAGTATAACCCATCCGAAGATTTCCCTCTCAAAGACTAGTCGAGAAAGTCCTCTTACGGAACACACACTTTGCAATTTTAAGTATCCAATTGTTTAGTTAGTAAGACTAATTAGTATTTATATTATTAGAGGAAAAGCATTAGTGACGTTGTCTATGATCATGAAGTACTCTTGAGGATTCGCTGCCCCGCTGCCTCGCTGCTGCCGCCGACACGCCATGCCACCGCGCCGCCGCACGCGCATCGTGATCGGCTACCATGGCGTGCATCAGCGGTCCTCGGGCCACTACACCACGGAGGTCACCGTCGGCGGCGAGCAGCCCTGGCTCGGCACGTTCGAGACCAAAGGCAGGCCGCTCGCGCCTTCGACGCTGCTGTGTGGGATCACGGCCTTCCCAAGTCACTTCTGAACTTCGACGATGTCGAGAACGTTGAGAGGGCCATCTTCGTCGCCGAGCCGCACATCCGCACCAGCCACGACGTGCAGGAGCACCGCCGTGCGCAACGCCGCCGTCTCTCCACCGCCGAGGCCGATGACGAGCTACGATAGTTCGCCGAGGCTCACGGCAAGCACGTGGTGGCAGAGGAGGCGTTCTATGCCAAGATGGAGGCGCATAAGAAGAAGAAGGATGATGGCGCCGGGCCATCGACGGCGGCGGAGCCGACAGAGTACTCCTACGGGTTCTTCGATTTCTTTGGATTGGTGTAACGTGGGGTAGTTGCAATCTTGTTGTGCGCAATTTAGATGTTTGTATGAATGTTTAGAGCAGCCGTTGCAGCATCCAGGCCCTATTATAGGCAACCAGAAAACTGAGACACAATTTTAGGACAGTTGTTTAAACCTTTTTAGGGCAAATGTTTTAGGGCTACCATTAGAGTTGCTCTAAGTACTGTCACACCAAGTTTTTATTTTGTTATCCGTGTTGGCTATTAGGATGAAATTATTGCAGATCGCCCTAATGCATAATCGATCGAGTTGAGTGAGAGCATATGAGAAGGGAAAATATCCAGTGATACCATGCGTTACATGATACCATGCAAATTTATAAGTGTCAAAAAAAATCGAAACAAATTTGTTGATGTTAACAAGTTACTCCCTCCGTTCGGAAATATAAGACATTTTAGCTTTGTGAAATAAGTGTATCTAGACAATTTTTATATATAGGTTCACTCCGAATCTCTACGAACCTATATACTAAAAGATGTCTAGATACATTGGATTCACAAATCTAAATTGTCTTATATTTCTGAACGGAGGGAGTATGTCTTTACATTGCCTAAAACAAAAGTCAAATTTACATGGAAGTATTTCGCGCGCTACATCTTCCCGACGGACACCACGTCTTATTTCTCTGAATCAACTGAGCACGCGCCGAGACTTTCAACCGGCCGACAAGGCTAATTTAATGGCAATTTGATAAAAAAAAATAGTATCACTAGTCTTAAAATACGCTGTTTGTCCATACTTGGAATAATTCTTGGATCCGCCCGAGCCTCCGGCGGCCAGATCCGCACGAAATGCAGTGCCGTCAACTGAGCATGCAGCAGCAGCGGTCGGGCATCACTGCTTCTTGTGTTTTGGATGGATGTGTGTACGTTCGTGTGAAATCGTCCTCTCGTGGTGTGCGCTGTTGAGTTTCGTTTGGTATAAGTTAGCTAGGACTAGGATGCAAAGTTGCTCGTCCTAACCTGCAGCTGCATCGCAGTTCGTGGGACAATCTGCATCATGTGTCGATTGACTGATGAGTGGTGGCACCTATCAGGGCTCCGCGATATATAGCACGCAGAATCAATAAAAGAATCTGTAGCTGCCGCTACGGTTTGATCGGTAGGTGTGTCGTTCAAGTTGAAGTCTTGAACAAGCAAGGAGTGAAATTAAATGCCAGCGGCTCCTTAATTTGCGAGGACCTTCAGGTAGCATTGCATTTCCGTGTACGTTCATCATCGACTGTTCTGAGAAGGATGCCTCGTCTTCTCTATGATTAGCGATCTAATTAGGTAATAAGACTATCCGAATGGAGTACAATTTAATCCAAATAAGGAACTTTCCGAATACGTGTGGCAAATGATGCGGTGACAAAGCGACAGCTTTGATCGCGCAGGCAGGTCAAAATCATAGGCATCGACCGACATTGTGGTTCGGTGGCGAATGCGATCTGGCTCTGACCAGGGATCAAAGACTCTGCAGCGGTTTGCGGTTACACGTCGTTAGGAGAGCAGTTCGACGAGCAGTTGGGTAAATGGAGTACCTACTTCCGAGTTCAAATTTCCAAAATTGGGAGCAGTTCTTCGTCATTGCAAAGTCTCTACATCTCGATCTTCGGTGAATATATACGTGAAAGATTGAGTAGTACTACTAGTTCTATTCTAAGAGAATTGCGTATGAGATCATCTGATCATGAGAAAGTCTATTGTCCCTGCTCTACTAGATAGGAACTCCTCATTCTCTTACTCTTCTTCTATTTTTACTACAGCTTGATTGCAACATTTGCCACATCCAACTAATTCTGGGTGTGTAGTCAAAGCTAAAATTTACAAGATGTGCAATAAAACCTATAGTAATGGAGTCATCGTGAAGTATATTTTTATGTTGGGAGCGCCTACATCTCAGGTGCCTGAAAACTTTTTATGTCTTAGTCGGCTAACATCACCCTACTATTTGCGTTTATTCTCAGTCGGTTGACATCATCCTAAAATTTGTACTATTTCGTAGTTGCAACTCATTAATTTCTCAATTGCACCCTAGTTACAACTATAACTCCCACATTGCATGAATCGCGAGGTAAATCCAATGTTGAAAGAGGTGACTGAGAAATAAGAACTTCTCAAGGGCCTAAGAACTAGCAAATCTGTTTTATGTTATATGCATTTGATACTATGCATGTTGATTTTCCCTATATTCTTGGTCAAATTTGATAAGATTTAGGGGTATAAACGGTACGTGAGGTCTAGGAGAGAGGCGATCGGGAGGCCGTTGTAAATCCCATCTAGGGTCCGCCCCCCTCGTCAGTGATATTGCCGGTTCGTTCCTTTTCCGGTGGCGTTGGGATTTTGGAGGCGTGGTAGACCATGGTCCCTTGCCGGTGGGAGGGTTTCCCAATTTTCCATCATATGTCTTCTTTAGGGTGGTGAGGCGGGAACTAAATCTTGAAATAATCATAATAAGATTCTCTTTGTTGTATCCTCATTCTGGTGGTGCGTCTAACGTCGACGCAGGGTGCTTGGACTCGTGTGTCCGACGGATCTCTTGGGAGGATCCGTACGTATTTGTTGGTGTGGTTTCAGGTGAGTCTCTTGGGATATAGCGTTGTCATCATTGGCGGGGGCGGACCCAGAGAAAATAATGAGCGGGGGTCAATACTGTGAGTGGGGGCATTTCATGTATGAACTTGCAGAAATTTAAAAAAATTCTTTCAAATGTGACTAAATATTACATGAATTCAAAAAAATTGAGTGGGGGCCTAGGCTCCCACTCGGCTGTACTTGGGTCCGCCCCTGGCGAGAGTTGCTGCTCTGATGTGTTGGTCCTTTGGAGTTTTAGCTCGCTGACTTCTTGACTGTGTACTACAATGAGCCGTACCACGACATGCTTTGCCTGACTTTGGTGGTGGAAGGGCGAGGACGACAGTTTGGCTCGCGTTAGTATCTGTAGTCTCGCTAGGTAGTCTAAGGACATATTTATAACTTTTCTTACTTTAGGGGGCTATTTATACCGCATTGGATGATTATTAATAGAATCGGGGCGGAAGTTTGGAGGAAAAACTTGATAAAGTTTGGCTTTGAATAAACGTGGAACACAAAGTAAATAAAACCGGAGGGAGTAACCATGTGCATTATAGATTGAGTGTCAACAAACCACATCAAAGACCATGCGTCTGTTCTAGTAGTAGTAAGATTGTTGGCACCGTGCGTGCTACTAGACGGGCTCGCGCGCTTCACTGCGCCGTGTGCCTTGCGTTCTGCTTGCGTTCTGCTAACTGCTATGTCTTCGTGTCGTGAGGGATCTTTTTACTGCTGCAAGGTAGTTTGGTAGTTTTAATTTCCTGTAGTTATTTTCTCATGGCACAAGCAATTTTTGTGCTCGCAGATATGGCGGTTTCTGAGATCCGTGTGTTTGTCCCTAACCAACGGATCCTAGTGAAGCTAAAAAAGGAGTTCACCTCGAGTTTCGAAGAATATCGAACAATGGAGGAAGCAGAAGAAAGAGCAGCAGAGTTTTATGATCCGCCGGCTGGAAAGAAACTATGGATTTGAGACCAAATATCTCAATTGGCTGGATAACCATTGCTTCAATGTTGTCGGCTCTAACACCTGCATGGGGTGGCGCTAGGCGAAAGAGGAAATTCAAATACTGAAGGTAAAAGTGGAAGCTCTTGCCAAAGTATGGCATCATACGCTAGAAGCAGTCGATCACACATGCAATTTGCTGACCTCTCGTGCCGTCTACTGATGAAGTTCTCGAGGTTGTATTTCGATGAAATCGGACAGTTTGAGAAAATGGTGGAGAATATTAGTGTACTATTTGGCTATATATCAACAAACGTCAGATATGAGTGTTGTCTAGTTGAGCTCTCTAAAAGCTCTAGCCTCTATAGTTCAACCTAAGTCACAATGTTGTAGAACAACAAGCGTGCAATGCAATGTTGTTGCATTTCAAACCCGCCTGTAATTTTGTTTGCACGCCGTGATTGCAGTGTAATGTTGTTGCATTCCAAACCATCCTATAGCTTTGTTTGCACACCGCTTAAGCTGCATTATACCGCTTAAGCTTTAAATTTTTCCGAGTAGACGACCGTAAGTCTAGCTTTGCCGTATTTTGACCTCTGGGGAGAGGAACTGCCCATCCATGCGCCTCCCCATGGCTCCACACGCGTCGTGCCCGGAGAGCAACGGCCGACAGACGGACGGACGGAGGCGTCGTGAAACTCGTGTTGTGGGGCTCCGTCCCGGCCGCTCCCGCCTCGCCCACGCCCGTGCCGGCCACGCCACGGCTGCTCCAGCCTCACCTCACCCAAGCTCGCGCCGGTCATGCCCTGGTCGCTCCCGCGTCGACCACACCCGCGTCGCCCACGCCCCAGCTGCTCCTACCATGCCCGCGTCGAGCTACGCCCGTCAACCACGCTCGCACCGCGCCGGGTCGCTCCTTTGTCGAGGACGTGTCGTGCTTCCTTGCGCACGCACGCGTCAGCCACGCCCGGGACATGGCGCTCCCATGTCAAGGACGCGACACCGAAGCTTGCGACCGCGATGACCGCGACGGCGCTGGACTGCGACCGTGGCGACCGCGACGGCGCTTGAGCTCTGTGACCGCGATGCCTCCATATTCACGAGTCCCGCTGCCACCGCGACAGTCACCGCCATCGACGCCGTGGTGGCCTGGTTTCCGGGCGGCGTGGGCTGCGAGCACAGCGAGCGGACGGCGACGTGAGCGGGCGGCGAGCACGTCGACCGGGTGGCGACCGTGCGGGGTGGGCGTTGCTCCCTATCTTGTTGCCGGCTGGTGCGGGCGTGGTAGGTGGAGGTGGAGAAAAAGTGAGGAGAGAGGAGAGAGGGGAGAGAGGGAGGGGGTCTCGAGGCTGCAAGTGGGACAGGAGACTGCATGGCGCACGGCAAGTGCCCTCAGGAGGCTGCCTTTTGCTCAAGATTAACTCTATAGATAATTGCTCGGTTGAAGTTAAAAATTATCGCGCACCAATAGGAAACGCGCCATGCATTGCCCTGAAAGAAAGAAAAAAGGAAACGCGGCATGCATGCAGTGCACTCGCCTTTTTTTTTCTCGCATACCTACCTGCATGCATGAAACTGGCATCTGAAAAGGACACCGGGACGGAATCCCCTGGACAGAAAATGATTGAGCCATCGATCCTTCGGATCCAAGCAAAGGGCCTCTCTCATGATCACCAGGGCTCTGGCTATAAAGCTCGCTCTCCACAGACTGTGAACCACCGAGCCAGCCACATGCACACAGAGTGAGAAGAGTCCCTGCTGCACCTACCTGCAAACACACGTACGATACGATCAACGTGCACGCAGGCTTCCATTCTCTGCCGAGAAAAGGAAGATGGCTTGTGGCGTGTATGGGGTTGGCGTCCTCCTGGCCGTCGCCGTCGTGCTCGGCCTCGGCGTCCGTGGCGGCGAGGCGCAGCAGCTGAGCGAGGGGTTCTACGACGGGTCGTGCCCGGGCGTGCACAGGGTGGTGCGGCGCGTGCTCAAGGAGGCGCACCAGGCCGACCCGCGCATCTACGCCAGCCTCACCCGCCTCCACTTCCACGACTGCTTCGTCCAGGTAAGCAGCAACCTGCAGCCTTCATGCCCGCCGTACGTGCATTGCACGCGTTTGGTTTTGGCACGTCCGTCCGTCGTCATCGCCCCGTGTTTTGTTGAACTTTGATCATCGTCAGGGATGCGACGGGTCGATCCTGCTGGACAACAGCTCGAGCATCGTGTCGGAGAAGTACGCGAAGCCCAACAACAACTCGGCCCGGGGGTACCCAGTGGTGGACGACGTCAAGGCGGCGCTCGAGAAGGCCTGCCCCGGCGTCGTCTCCTGCGCCGACATCCTCGCCATCGCCGCCAAGGTCTCCGTCGAACTGGTAAGTGAGACGTACGGATAGATGTATATTAAATACATAATGCTCACTCACATCATCATCCGTACGTCAAGTCCATTCGTGTTGGAAGTTCCTCAAAAAGGCGAACTCAATTGGAGGTTGACCTGTGGACACATGCTTATTAGCCGACAACGTGGCAATGTACTGCTAGCTAAAAGGTGCGGTAGCTGCAGCCTACATATGCTAGACCCTGCACCGCAGCAATAATTCAGAACCCGTCGGTGCAAAATAATTGAGCGCTAGTAGTACAATGCAAACGACGTACTAGTACGACTACTATCGGTAGCATTTCACTGCCTGAATTTTTAGAGCAGCCGCGACGCGACAGTGCCTACCGGGTAGGCATTCACGTGGTTATTTCCATAGCTAAACAGCCAAAGACAGAACGTGGGTAGCTAGCTAGCTAGTACGAGGTGGGGATAACAGAAGTCACGTCGCACCGGCTGTCAATCTATCGGCAGTTGGGGACACCAGATGTCGTGTCACACCAAACCTTTCATTCCGTACGTGCCGCTCTTTAATCCAACACACTGTCTGTCACATGACGAACGGACGTCTCATGGATCACATGGGTGCACTGCAGTCGGGAGGCCCCCGGTGGCGCGTCCCGCTGGGCCGGCGCGACGGCACCACGGCCAACATCACGGGAGCCAACAGCCTCCTCCCGAGCCCCCGCAACAACCTCACAATCCTCCAGCGCAAGTTCGCCGCCGTCGGCCTCGACGACACCGACCTCGTCGCACTCTCAGGTAAACAAACCAAACTCATCGTTTGCTGATCTCGATCGTCATGCCGTACGTGATTATGACGCTCGTTACCTCGTGGATATTCACAGGCGCGCACACGTTCGGGCGCGCGCAGTGCCAGTTCGTGACGGACAGGCTCTACAACTTCAGCAAGACGGGCAAGCCGGACCCGACGCTGGACGGGGGCTACCGGGCGCTGCTCGCGGCGAGCTGCCCGCGCCGGGGCGGGAACAAGACGGCGCTCAACGACCTCGACCCGACCACGCCCGACGCCTTCGACAAGAACTACTTCACCAACCTCGAGGCCAACCGCGGGTTCCTCCGATCCGACCAGGAGCTCTTCTCCACGCCCGGAGCGCCCACGGCCGCCATCGTCGACCGCTTCGCCAGCAGCGAGAAGGCCTTCTTCAGGAGCTTCGCCGCGTCTATGATCAAGATGGGGAACGTCAAGCCGCTGACGGGGGGCCAGGGGGAGGTCCGGAAGAACTGCAGGAAGGTCAATGGAAGCTAGAAAGCGGGGATGCGTCGACTCGGTTGTAGGAGTAAATGCGATGAATTTCAATTCAGGTTTTCTTTTTTTTTGGTCATGTGTAATGTTTCCATCTACGATGCGCTCAAGCATGCATGTACTTTATTTAAACACTTTAATTTATGTATTTATTCTTTATTTATGCACACCATTCATCATGTTCGCGGCCAGAAAATGATTGTAAATCAGGAACATAATTAAGCAAGTAAGCATCTCGTGCCTGGTCACCGATTACTGTTAGCTAGTATATACCCCCAGCCTGGCATCAGGCCGAATTATTTAGTTTCTTAAGCGTGAAGGGCAGGGAGCCATCTCAAGCCATATGCCGCGCACTATGTGGCCTCTACCTATTTGTTCTGTCTGTGGGCCGGGACAGGCTTTGCGCCTTGAAAGCATGCAAGATTCCTTAAATTCAGTTAAATATCAATATTCCTGGAATACTCAAAAATACAAATTCTCTAATATGAACACTCAATCACAGATAAATCGGCAAGGGGGAGTAAATTAAGAGAAACAAGGATGAGATAACAGAGAAGGGGGTGAGATGTAGCCAAGCTGGAAGGCGGCGGTGGCGCTAGGGTTTATATTGCATAGGGATATTCGAGATGATCCATGCAAAGACGAACTTATATACAGTATGTCCAATGCAACGGAGAATCAAACTGAAATGAAAAGCTATTGGCAACAATAACATGCTTCAGACTAGGAGCTCTCTCAGACAGGAGGTGAGAAACATCACTTGGCGCCAAATGGCTACCTGGCACTTGAATCTGCACCCTGCGATCTCCTTAAACGAAACGGTACCTTCGATCCGGATTACGGATGCAGTATAGCAGCTTTTTCCTTAGAAAAGACTTAGGTTTATCAAATCTTCGAAAACACTTGCTAAAAGGAATTGAGAAACATCTATAAGACTTGCTTATTAATTTTGTTTTTTATTTACCGAATCTTTCCAGTTTACTTTGTATCTCTTGGTTGTTTTCGATGATGGAGATAGGTCAGGGTTGAAGATTCACCTACAATTATGCATACAAATGGGACAAGAATAAGATTAAGCACAGTTATGTGTAGAATGATCTGATAGTGATAGGAATTATGGGCAGTACACCCTCAGCTACTAGAGCCCCCTTAAACCACAAGTGATAATTGTCTCTTGGTCCAACCGCCATACCACAAAACCACGGGATACAACGATTATTAAATAAAATAGACCAAACCCTTAAGATCAGTGATGTTATTGTTAATCCCAAGCGGATCACGTGAATACCGTACTCCCTCTCGCTGTCACTGGGGTTTTGTATGTCAGGTCGCGCTACCCTCATTTCACTGTCGTCAGACTGAAGACAAGTACGCCATGAGGGGGTCCTCTAGGCATGGGAAAAGGTGGGGTGTGAGACGTACGGTTGTCCGGGACGGTGAGCACACAAGCTTACCTAGTTTCTACTCCTGCTAGTAATCCAGTATATCGGCAATCCACTGTATCGGTAAAGCCGGAAGTGCAACAGATTACAAGAGGTTTCGCCTGTGCGAGTTGAGATTGTGGTGTTGTGGTTGTGCCCTAAAGGTTGGTCCCTAGAACGTCTTATATAGTCATCCGGCCTAGGGTTTACAGGAGAGTCCTATCCGGCTATGATACAAAGTCGGTACAGAGTACATCTTGGACTATAAGTATTCTTAAAGGCCTAAGTCAGTAAGTCTTCTTGGGCCTTCCCATAGCCAGATGGGCTTCCATCTTCTCTCCCTGACTGGGACGTCTGTGGAGCATAGCTCTAACCCGACAGTGGGCCACCTTGGTCAGTGATTCACTATGGGTGAAAGATCACGGATGTCGCCTAGAGGGGGGATGAATAGGCGATTAAAAACTTCTACGAGATGGGCTTAACAATGGCAGAATAAAACTAGCGTTTTCTTTTGTTAAGCACAAAGCCTATATATGTTAGGGTTCACCTATGTGCACCAACAACTTATGCTAAGAAAGACAAGCAACAATACGATAGCAATATAGATTACTTCATGCACGATGGCTATCACAATGTAAAGTGCATAAGTAAAGAGCTCGGGTATAGAGATAACCGAGGCACACGGGGACGATGATATTTTACCGAGTTCCTCCCAACAAGGGAGTATGTCTCATTGGAGGGGTGGGTGGTACTAAGACCACCAACGCCATAAAGGCCTCACCCTATTCTCCTGAGAACACACCACGCGGCAAGCACCCGTTCCACTATGGGACACTTGAGGGTGGTTACCAAACTTGTACAAGATTGGGGCTATCTCCACAACTTAATTGTAGGCTCCCAACAAACGCCACCAAGGCCACAATCTTGGGGAGATCTTCATAACTTAATTGAAGGCCCAAAGAACACGCCACAAAGGCCACACAACCGTCTAGGGTTCCCAAAACCCAAGAGGGACAAGCTTCTTGAATATCACCAACCAAATCCTCTAGAGAGAACACAAACCGATGCACCTAATGAAAATGGCAAGAACACCACAAAGATGCCCCAAATCTTCACTCTCAAGTTCCAACAAGGCTACTAAAGAAATTGGGGGAACAAGAGAGGAAGAACACAAAGGGGAACACAAAATACCCCAAAGATCTAGATCCCAAAGATTCACTTACAAAGAGGTGATTTGGTTTGGTCAAAATATAGATCTAGATCTCCTCTATCTTCCCCTCAAATATTGGCAAGAATCATTGGAGGGGGAAGAAAGAATCAAGCTCAAATCAATTAGTCAAATGGGGCAAAGGCTTGAAGAAATAGTGAGAAGACTCATCCTAAAAAAAGAGAAGGGGGCATTTTATACGGGGCCAACGAATCAGCCCGTTGGGGGGCTGGAACCCGACCTAGGCCGGTACTACCAGACCCAGTCCTGGCGATGCGTTCAAGCATAGGAGGCAGGCGCTGCCAACCCAGCGAGCAGTGAAGGGGATCAGGATCATCCACCAGCGAGCGAAGCCAGTGTAGTAGGAAATCAGGGCGACGCGCGCGCAGGAGATTGAGGCATGGGCCAGCTAGCGATCAAGGGAGAGCAGCGGTGGCTGGCTAGATGGGCGGGCAAAGCGGGCTGCGCCAGCTGGGCTGGGAGGAGCTGGCGGGCCGGCCGGTAGTGCCGGCCCACCCAGGCGGTACTGCCGGTTGGGCCTGGAACTACCGGACGTGGCAACCGGGTGGTACAGACGAAGGTGCAGCGCGCATGGGCAGGCGGTAGCGGCAGCGGCAGCGGTACTACCGCTTGGCCCAGCAACTTATTTTTTCCTTTTGGCTAGGGAACTCCGATTGACCCGAAACCAATTTTGTTGGAAAGAGGACAACAAGACCAACCCAACCAAAAGGTAAAATATAGGATATCACCATGAAGGGTTCGCAGCATAGAAAACAAAAAAAATCCTACGATGAGAACTATACGCCAAGATCTATCTACTAGATACAAGCAACGGGTGGATATACATCCATGGAGAACTTACCCTCGAAGACAACAAAGTTTTGTTAACGAGTAGGAACTCGTGGATGATGTAGTCGTACGCTTGCCGGTCTCAAGATCGTGTGGAAGTCCTAGCACCGCAAACCAGCAGCGCATCCGCACTCGCATACACGTTCAGGCCACCGAACAACCTCCGCCTCCTCGCTCCAGCGATTCAGCGGAAGCAGCAACTCCTTCTAGACGAAATGCCACCGGGAACATGTATCTCGCTAATCCGAGACCATGGGGGAATAATTCTAGAGGGGGAGAGAGATCCTTCATGAGGAGGTGTAAGGAAGAAGGTTGAGAGGGGTGGCCTTTTATAGGAGGAGGGGGGTGCCCCTCCCCATGGTCGGCGCCTCATGGGGGGTGACCCCTCACCTCCCCCATTCATGTGGTGGTAACTCCCTCCACATTAAAATGCCCCTTCACATTCTATTTTAAAGTCTCCACTTTAAATGCATTAAATTTCTCCAAATTTAATGCTCTCTCTATTGGGTCTGCATCATAGAAAACAAAAAAATTCCTACGATGAGAACTACATGCCAAGATCTATCTACTAGGTACAGAGCAACGGGTGGACATACATCCATTGAGAACTTACCCTCGAAGACAACGAGTTTTGTTAACGAGTAGGAACTCGTGGTTGATGTAGTCGTACACTTGCTGATCTCAAGATCGTGTGGAAGTCCGAGTGCCGCAACTCAGCAGCGCATCCGTACTCGCACACACGTTCAAGCTACCGGACAACCTCCACCATGTTTAATGCTCTCTCATTTAATAAAACTCTTTTATTAAATTTATTCAGAATTTTGTTAATTACTTTAATTAACAAACATTCACATATAACCCTTTGCAATATTTCAATATCACATGCAGAACCACTTTCTGCAATTTCACCCGAAACAATTTCCGATTTCTATCGAAACAATTCCTGCACTTTGCAATTCTTTCGTCTGAAACATATGTGCTCCAAAATGGTATCCGGTAACTCTTAAGTATGTCACCCTACGGTTCGCGAATAATGCAGACATGATTGAGACTCCTCTCAGATCAATAATCAGAAGCGGGGCATGGAGATCAATACTGACTCCTACATATTCAACGATGACTTCTGTGATCGTGAGAACCTTTAACGTTTGTAATTTAATCCCTTTGTCTCGTGATATAATACATATCCGAGATTCGATGATCGGTATACAAATACCTAGTTTGATCTCGTTACCAACATGCACTCTTTTCTCGTTCCCGTGATATAACATTCTAGTGATCACATCACTTGCTTGCAAGCTATCTTAATGTGATATCACCGAGAGGGTCCAGAGTATATCTATCCGTCATCGGGATTGACAAATTCCACTCTTGATCCATGAGCCTCAACATAACACCTTCGTAGTACTGAACCCATCTTTATAGTCACCATGTTACGGTGTGACGTTTGATGTTATCAAGATACTCTTCCGGTGTTAGCAATTAACATGATCTCATGGTCTAAGGATAAAGATTACTTCGTATGATGTTATAGCAATGTAAACATAATGACTTGATCGTAATACTATACTTCGGATGAATGTTCATCACATCATTTCACAAATGTTGTGACCTTGTTATTAACAATATCCAATGTCCATGATCAGGAAACCTTGATCATCTTGTTAATCAACAAGCTAGTCTATAAGAGAGGCATAACTAGGAACCCTTTTTGTTTATTAAACACACATGTATTGATGTTTCCGATCAATACAATTATAGCATGCAAAATAAACATCTATCATATATAAGGAATACATAATAACAACTTTATTATTGCCTCTCGGGGCATATTTCCTTCAGTCTCCCACTTGCACTAGAGACAATAATCTAGTTCACATAGTGATAAATCTAACACCCATGGAGCTCTGGTGTTGATCATGTTTTGCCCTAGGGAGAGCTTTAGTCAACGAATCTGCTACATTTAGGTCCGTGTGTACTTTACAAATCTGTATATCTCCATCCTTGACATGTTCATGGATGGAGTGAAACTGGCGCTTAATATGCTTGGAATTCTTGTGAGACCTCGGTTCCTTGGCGTTGGCTATGGCTCCATTGTTGTCACAATAGATCACCATTGGGTCCAATGCACTAGGAACCACACCTAGTTCCGTAATGAACTCTTTCATCCAAACCGCTTCCTGTGCCGCTTCTGAAGCAGCAACATATTCCGCCTCCGTCGTTGATCCAGCCACCACAGGTTGTTTGGAACTCCTCCAACTAACTGCGGCTCCGTTCAAGAGAAATACATATCCGGATTGAGACTTAGAGTCATCCGGATCGGTGTCAAAGCTAACATCGACATAACACTTAGCGACTAGCTCTTCTTCACCTCCTTATATAAGAAACATAGCCCTAGTTCTTCTCAAGTACTTGAGGATGTTCTTGACCGCTATCCAGTGTTCCGAACCTGGATCAGATTGGTACCTACTAGTCAAACTAATAGCATGTGCCACATCCGGTCTTGTACATATCATGGCATACATAATAGAGCCTATGGCCGAGGCATAGGGGATCTTGTCCATTATCTCTCTCTCTTCCGCCGTAGCCGGACTTTGAATCTTACTCAATGTCTTGCCTTGCAACATAGGTAAGAACCCCTTCTTACTTCTGTCCATATTAAACTTCTTTAATATCTTATCAAGGTATGTACTATGTGATAGCCTAATTAGGCGCCTTGATCTATCTCTATAGATTTTAATGCCTAATATATATGACGCTTCACCAAGGTCTTTCATCGAAAATTTGTTGTTTAGATAACTTTTAACACTGTTTAAAAGATCTATATCATTTCCAATCAATAATATGTCATCCACATATAATATCAGGAATGCCACATTGCTCCCACTCACTTTCTTGTAAATACAAGCCTCTCCATAAGTTTGGACAAATCCAAACTCTTTGATCACCTCATCAAAGCGGAGATTCCAACTCCGGGATGCTTGCTTTAGTCCATAGATGGATCGCTGAAGTTTGCATACCTTATTAGCATCCTTAGGATCGACAAAACCCTTAGGTTGTATCATATACAACTCTTCTTCAATATTACCATTGAGGAACGCAGTTTTGACATCCATCTGTCATATTTCATAATCGAAATATGCAGCAATTGCTAACATAATCCTAACCGACTTAAGCATCTCTACGGGAGAGAATGTCTCATCATAGTCAACTCCTTGAATTTGTCGAAACCCCTTTGCGACAAGTCGAGCCTTATAGATGGTCACATTACCATCAACATCAGTTTTTCTTTTGAAAATCCATTTATTCTCAACGGCCTTTTGATCGTGAGGTAAGTCCACCAAGGTCCAAACCTGCTTCTCGTAGATGGATTCCATCTCGGATTTCATGGCTTCTAGCCATTTGTTGGAATCCGGGCTCATCATCGCTTCTTCATACGTCACAAGGTCATCTATTTCATCAACCATGAAATTCATAACAGGATTACCGTACAGTTCAGGAGCTACACGTGTCCTACTTGACCTGCGAGGTTCGGTAGTGTCCTCTTTCAGAGTTTCATGATCAATATCATTAGCTCTCTCTTCATTAGGTGAAGTCAACTCCGAAACAATTTCTGGTGCTGCGCTACTCGCCATTTCATGAAGAGAAGGTTCAGTAGCCTCTTCGAGTTCTACCTTCCGACTACTCACACCTTTTGCGAGAAACTCCTTCTCAAGAAAGGATCCATTCTTGGCAACAAAAACCTTGCCCTCGGATCTGTGATAGAAGGTATACCCAATCGTTTCCTTAGGGTATCCTATGAAGACGCATTTTCCACTTTGGGTTCGAGTTTATCTGGCTGAAGTTTCTTAGCATAAACATCGCATCCCCAAACTTTAAGAAATGACAACTTAGGTTTGTTTCCAAACCATAATTCATACGGTGTCGTTTCAAAGGATTTAGATGGTGCCCGATTTAAAGTGAATGCAGCTGTTTCCAGTGCATAACCCCAAAATGACAGTGGCAAGTCAGTCAGAGACATCATAGATTGAACCATATCCAATAAAGTACGATTACGACGTTCCGACACACCATTACATTGTGGTGTTCCGGCAGGCGTGAGTTGTGAAACTATTCCACACTCTTTCATGTGTGTGCTAAACTTGTAACTTAGATACTCACCTCCACGGTCGGACCGCAGAAATTTGATATTTCTATTATGATGATTTTCCACTTCATTCTGAAATTCTTTGAACTTTTCAAAGGTTTCAGACTTGTGTTTCATCAAATAGATATACCCGTATCTACTTAAATCATCCGTGAAAGTAACAAAATAACGATATCCACCTCGCGTCGACACACTCATTGGTCCACATACATCAGTATGTATGATTTCCAATAAATCGGTCGCCCGTTCCATTGAACCAAAAAACGGCGTTCTAGTCATCTTGCCCATAAGGCATGGCTCACATGTATCAAATGATTCAAAATCAATTGATTCCACAAGTCCATCAGAATGGAGTTTCTTCATGCATTTAATGCCAATATGACCTAGACGGCAGTGCCACATATCGGCAGATATATCATTATCAAGTTTATTCCTTTTAGCATCAACATTATGAATATGCGTAATATTACTATCGAGATCCAACAGAAATAAACCATTCAACACAAGTGCATGACCATAAAAGATATTATCCATATAAATCGAACAACCATTGTTTTCAGATTTCAAGGAATAACCACTTTGCATCAAACACGATCCGGATACAATGTTCATGCTCAGTGCAGGCACCAAATAACATTTATTTAGGTTTATAACTAATCCCGATGGCATATGGAGAGGTAGCGTCCCGACGGCGATCACATCAACTCTTGATCCATTGCCAACCCGCATCGTGACCTCATCCCTTGCTAGTTGTCGCTTGTTCCGCAGCCCCTGAATCGAGTTACATATATTAGCAACCTATCCCGTATCAAATACCCAGGTGCTACTACAAGTACTAGTCAAGTACACATCAATAACATGTATATCACATATACCTTTGTTTGCCTTGCCGGACTTCTTGTCCGCCAAATACTTGGGGCAATTGCGCTTCCAATGGCCAGTCCCCTTGCAATAGTAATACTCGGTGTCAGACTTAGGGCCAGCTCGGGGTTTCTTTTCAGGTGCGGCAACAGATTTTCCACCCTTCTTTCCCTTGTGCTTGCCTTTCTTTTCCTTCTTGGAACCATTGGTCTTATTTATCATCAACACTTGATGTTCTTTCCTAATCTCCACTTCTGCAGTCTTAAGCATTGACAGAAGCTCGGGAAGAGACTTTTTCATGCCCGGCATTTTATAGTTCATCACGAAGCTCTTGTAGCTAGGTGGCAGAGATTGGAGAACACGATGTATGCCTAAGTCAATGGGAATCGTTATTCCCAAGGACACAAGCTTATCGGCGTACCCAGACATTTTGAGTACGTGCTCACTAACGGAGTTGTTCTCCTCCATCATGCAGGTAAAGAACTTTTCTGAAGCATTATAACTCTCTACGGCAGCATGGGTATCAAAAATCATTTTCAATTCTCCCATGGTATCAAAGGCATTGCCGTTTTTGAAACGCTTTCGAAGTTCTGGCTCTAGCCCATACAGTATGCCACAATGAACTAAGTTGTGGTCCTCCTGACGAGTCATATAGACAGTCTTTTCCTCGTCAGGGGCATCAGGAGCTAGTGGGGGGCCTAGCGGCGCCTCTAGCCCATATTGCTTTTGTGCAACAGTGAGGAGAATCCTCAAATTCATAGCCCAGTTGGTAAAGTTGCTACCATTTGCAGCAAGTTTCTGTTTCTCCATGAACACATTGAAATTAAAAGCAGGTGGTTACATCTACAACAAAATTTGTAAAGTTTTTTTAGACTAAGTTTATGATAGAGTGAGTTCAACTAATCCAAGTTACTAATGAACTCCCACTCAAAAACGACATCCCTCGTGCCTTTTTGGTGATTACATGAACCAAATCCACTACACCAAGTCCGATCATCACATGAGTCGGTGTAGCTTCAAAGGCGAGCATCTATATGGACATCATATCAACTATATGACTCATTCTTAACCTTTTGGTCTATGTTCCGAGGCCATGTCTGTACATGCTAGGCTCGCCAAGTGTTGGGGGGATACCCCCGGATAGGGTCACGCCGGGGTATAAAGGCCGAGTTAGCCAAGGTACGGCAAGGCCAAAGCGATTGCTGGCCGAGTCGCCTCAAGGCAGACCGAATCTCGGGGTTACCCGGACCTGGGGATGTCCACCTAACTGGGTCTCAACCGACTTAAGCCGTAAGTCGGATGGATGAATCTAGCTTCTATGTAGGAACAGGTGTGGCCGGATCAACTACGATCCGGGTCATGTCAAGCTTCTAGGAGAAGGAAGGTATCTCGCTGGTCAAAAGTAGCCCCGGTACGCATGGCATGAGCGAAGCGGAGAGAGGCTGGACCACTGAGGCATGGCCGACAGAGGTGACGACACCAATGTCGGCTGACGCAGGTGCCGCAGAGGCTCACGTAGCCTCTACATGGGTGACACGGGGAAAAGTGACCCGGTCGGCTTACTATTTTGGGAGGAGGCATATTCCCTGGAATATGCCTCCACGTATGCCCTAAGTAGAGACCTATCCACCCCTATATAAGGAGGGCTAGGGCTCTGTAGAGGGGGTTGGTCTTGAACGGGTTGAGTCTTACTAGGTTGATATCTATTGGCTAGTTTTTACTTGGTTCCTGAGGGCTATCTAGCGGTGAGAGTAAGAGAGTTCCTTCTTCCTCCTCTCTCCAATACAGCTCTAGGAGCACTTGTAAACCTTGGAAGTGAATCAAATATAAACCTTCTGTGTGTGGAATCACCTCACTATCCCTCCCTAGATTCCCCTAGTGCATTTAGTCCCCACCATTAGCCTATCCATGGCATCCGTAGTGACACCACCACAACAGTTGGCGCCCACCGTGGGGCTAGCGGCGCTAGCAGGGGTAAAGATCCGGACGGGAAACCTCATCGGCACCGGCGAACGCATCGTCTCCGTGCTCGTTCAGCGCTTTGGAGCGCTGGACTTTGTCAGCGACAACGCTGGCTGCTTCGGCACGCGCCCACTTCCGCGCAATAGCCTCTTCGTCAATCTCGGTGCGCACAAGGTCTACGTTGTTGTCGATGTGTCGTGCGTTCATCCGCGGCACGTTGTCGAGGCAGGGAGCCACCCCTTAGCGTGGTTCACGGGGCGCGTATCACTCGCTCCCCGGACCGTGCTGAGGTGATGATGACTGCGCCTGGTGCAGGCGCAAGCAAGGATCCGGCACCAGATCCGGATGTAACGCCTAAGGCACCGAGGAAAGGTAGAGGTCCTCCACTAGAGAGGCCTGAGAATGTGTTGCGGGAAGCGATGGATAGCTTGGCAAACCCTGTAGTAGCGGCAGTAGATCCGGCTCAGGCGCAGGCCGAGCTAGAGGAAACTAGGCAAAAAATACTAGAGGGTGCGAAAAAGATAGCCGCGGCTCAGCAGTCGTTGAACATGACGCTGCGTGAGTACGCAAAGGCAAATAAAGTAGATGCTGTAAAAGTGAAGGGGAGAAACCTCATAAGCGAAATGAACAAAGAGGGAGACACTAGGATTGAGGAGTCAGAGAACTATTTGTCCGTGGGGCTGCTGAGGTATAGTACCCCAGCTAAGAACCTCAGAGCAGCAGATGCAGCTGCGTCTGAGTTAGAGGGTCTAACGGGTGAAGCCCGTCAGAGACAACAAGATAGGGTCAATGAGTTGGTTCTGATCGCGAATAGGCAAAATGAGGAATTGCTCAGGGCTAACCCGGAGAGAGCTGGGGCCTCCAAGATCGTTCATTCGGCGGTGGGTAACCCGGAGAAATCCGCTGGAGCAGCATCGTCTCCTCATGGTGGTCCTAGGAGAGAAGAGGTAGTAACCTCGGCCAGAAGGAACAAACAGATTGTCTCGTATGACCCGACAAGGGCAGGGAAAGGAAAAGAAGTACAGAGAAATGACGATCGACGAAGTGTGAGCCGAGGTGAAGTTGGCCGAGGTAACCATGACCAAGGCAATGCCGGTCAAGGAAATGGTGTAAATGGCAATGCCGGACAGCGAAACTCGGCAGGAGCAGGACAACTGCAGCAGCAGAATATACCAAGGCAAGAGCAAAGTGCCGGCCGAGGTATACAACAGAGAGGTGCTCCACGAGAGCAAGACCGGTATAACGATGGAGATTCGGAAATGGTGAACGCAGGATACCCAAGGCCAGACTATCATGTGATAGGGTCAAGATTGGGAAGCAGGGATTTGATGCTTGATGATGCCAGGTTGAAACTGGATCGACTGTATAGGTCGGAACAGATCGAATGTCAAGGTCCACCGGGTCCTGCGTGTTTTGGGCCCCGGATCATGAAGGAGCCGCCGGTACCTAACTTCCAGTTACCCAGAGGCACAAAGACGTATGACGGCACTACTAAGCCGGAGGATTGGTTGATAAACTATGCTACAGCTGTGAAAATTGCTACAGGCAACTTGAGATGGGCTGTGAGATACGTACCCCAGATGTTGGAGGGGCCAGCCAGGGTATGGCTAAACAATTTGCCGCCCAGAAGTATTAACTGCTGGATCGATTTTGAGGAAATGTTTATTAGCAATTTCTCGAGTACGTATCAGAGGCCAAATAGGCCACAGACCATAGCTATATGTAAGCAGAGACCAAACGAGACGGATCGGGAGTTTTTAACCCGGTGGTGTACCGTGAGAAACTCATGTGAGGGTGTGATAGAGTCACAGGCCATAGCATGGTTTGTGCAAGGTGAAGATATGCAAGTGAGCTGTGGCAGAAGTTGCAAAGGAAAATGCCAACCACATTGGCAGAGATGATCTGGATTGCTGATTCGTATGCTTTGGGTGATCCGACCCAACCCAGGCCCGTGTCAAACGAGTCGAATGAGGAGTACTACCAGAGAGATGGAGCCGGATCATCCCGGAGGAATGATTATAGAGGAAAAGGAAGAGATGACAGACCGAACCACCGGTACAGTTCGCAACAAGTTGCGGCTGTGAATCAAGATCAGCCCAGAGCAGGAGGCAATCAACGTCAGAAAACTGGAGGGGGACAATGGACGCCAAGAAATGATGGCAAGAAAACTTGGACGCCGGAGAAGAAGAAACAGTGGCAAGAAAAGAAGGACCGTCCGAGGTATACATATGAGCCGATGTTGGATCAGCCGTGTAAATTTCACACGCCAAATCCGAGTAACCCAGCTGGACATACAACAAGGCAATGTGAGTGGATGTGCAAAATAGAACAAGGTGGTTCGGGGAATGCTCAGGCGCCCCGGGATGATCAACCTCGGCAGGAGTTACCCCGGCAGCAATTGCTCTCCGGAGCGAACACGCAACAGTTAATGTTGCCTCCCCCTCCGCCGAGGTATGATAACCATGAGAGAAGGGATGCGGTGCATCAAGTAGAAAACCAGCATCAGCCGGATCAGAGGTACCCCGGAAATGAGGGGAGGAATGAGTACAGAGAGCATCATCAGAGTTACTGTGTGTTTACCACTGAGGAAACAGATAGAAAGAGCTTGCAGCACCGACATATGGAGGTGAATGCAGTAATGCCAGCAGTGACGAGGTATATGCCTTGGTCGGACCAAGAAATCACCTAGAGCATTAAAGATCATCCCAAGCTTATGCCAAGTCCTGGTTCGTATGCGTTAGTACTGGACCCGACATTCATTGGGCCAAACATCAATGTGAGGTTCTCAAAGGTACTGATTGACAATGGCAGTAGCATTAACATCATGTATGCAGATACAATGCGCAAGTTGGGTATCTCGGAGAACATGCTCCAGGCTACAAGGACAACTTTCCATGGTATTGTGCCCGGCATTTCTTGTGAGCCCATAGGCAAGGTCCGGGTTGACGTATTGTTTGGCACGAGAGATAACTGCCGTATGGGGCTTATTGCTATCGCACCAAAGATTTATGCAGAAATGTTTGCACGACCAAATAGGTCAAAATGTACAAGTGTATGTGGATGATGTGGTTATCAAGAACAAGGAAAGCAAGACGCTCCTTGACGATATCAGGTAGACGTTCGCAAACTTAAGAAGGTTCCGGATGAAGCTTAACCCGGAGAAATGTACCTTCGGTGTCCCGGCTGGAAAGTTACTCGGTTTTCTTGTCTCCAGCCGAGGTATCAAAGTCAATCCAACTAAAATCCGGGCCATTGAGCGAATGGAACTGCCGAAGTGTCTTAACGATGTCCAGAAGTTCACTGGTTGCCTGGCATCGTTAAGTCGGTTTGTGTGTCGGTTGGGAGAAAAGGCATTGCCTCTCTATCAACTCATGAAAAGGTCGGATAAGTTCGTTTGGACGCTGGAGGCCAATGAAGCCTTTGCTCACTTAAAGAAGATGTTAGCCACTACACCAGTGTTAGCCTCTCCACTATCAAAGGAGCCAATGTTGCTCTATATAGCCGCAACCAACCGAGTTGTAAGTGTAGTAATTGTGGTAGAGCGCGACGAAGAGGGTAAGTCAGTGCAAAGGCCAGTGTATTATCTGAGCGAGGTGTTGTCTGCCTCAAAACAGAACTACCCACACTATCAGAAAGTGGCATATGGTGTGTATATGGCAACTAAGAAGTTGAAGCATTACTTTGAGGAGCATCCCATCAGGGTAATATGTGAGGCTCCCATATCCGAGATAATGAGTAACAAGGATGCGAGTGGTAGGATTGCAAAATGGGCAATTGAACTAGCTCCCTATGCGCCACAATATGATAGAAGAGAAGCAATCAAGTCTCAGGTTGTGGCCGACTTTTTTGTGGACTGGGTCGAGGTACAATACGAACCACCGCTGCCAGATCCGAATTACTAGAGGATGCACTTTGATGGGTCAAAAACGAAAGCCAGGCTAGGCGCCGGAATTGTACTTACCTCGCCAAAGAAGGACCAGCTGAAATATGTGCTACTGATCCATTTCACGGCATCAAACAATGTCGCTGAGTATGAAGCACTTGTGCATGGGCTCAAAGTGGCAAAAGAAATTGGGATACGTCGGATCCTATGCTTTGGCGACTCAAGTGTTGGGACTGTGGGATGCCCTTGATCCAAACATGGCGCTGTACAGATTTCATGTGCAGAAGATATCTGGTTACTTTGAGGAATGTGAATTTCACCATGTACCCCGGGTGGAAAATGAGGCTGCCGACGTACTGTCGAAGCTCGGATCAACCCGACAAGCAATTCCACTGGGGGTAGCATTGGAACACCTCAGAAAACCGTCTATAAGGCCATCCCCAGAAACCGACTCAATTTACGTCCCGGAGGATACAGAATCCGGAGCCGTGCCCATGGACATTGACACGGGAGGTGGTGCGCGAATCCCGGGGACTGCCTCGGCCAACCTGGGGACTACTTCGCAAGACCCGGGGACTGCCTCGGCCAACCTGGGGACTGCTTCGCAAGACCCGGGGACTGCTCAGTGTGATCCGGTTGAAGTTATGCCAGTGGACCAGATGGAAATTGATGAGTATGTGTTCCCTGTGCGAGCCATACCAGCTTGGGCACTGCCTATATTTCGATTCCTGAAAGATGGAACGTTACCCACTGAGGAGGTGCTATCCATGCAAACTCAGAGGAGAGCAAAATCATACACAATCATCAATTCTAAGCTATACAAAAGGAGTGTGACCAATGTCCTCCAGCGATGCGTTGACCCGGAAGAAGGGCTTGACATCCTCCGAGATATACATCAAGGGGAGTGCAGGCATCATGCCTCGGCCCGAGCCTTGGTGGCAAAAGCTTTCCGGCATGGATTCTACTAGCCAAGTGCCTTAGAACAAGCAGAAGATCTGGTGAGCAAGTGCAATGGCTGTAAGAAGTATGCTACCAAGACACATATGCCAATGTAGGAGCTCAAGACCATACCAATCACCTGGCCATTTGCCGTGTGGTGTTTGGACATGGTGGGCCCGTTTAAACCAGCAAGAGGAGATATGACTCACATCTTGGTCATGGTGGACAAATTCACAAAGTGGATCGAGGTAAAGCCAATAAGAAAATGTGATGGAGCTACAGCCGTGACGTTTCTCAAAGACATCATCTTGAGATACGGTTACCCTCACAGTATCATAACTGATAATGGCACAAACTTTAGGAAGGAGCATTTGCGCGTTTCTGCCGGGATAAGAAGATCCGGTTGGACGTTGCCTCGGTAGCCCACCCCGCTTCGAATGGACAAGTGGAAAGATCCAACGGATTGGTATTATCCGGGATAAAACCCCGGCTCATTGAGCCGCTGCAAAGATCAGCGGGGGTGTTGGATATAAGAACTACCAGCGGTACTTTGGAGTTTAAGAACAACTCTGAATCGATCAACAGGCTATACGCCATTTTTTCTGGTATATGGGGCAGAAGTTGTATTACCAGCCGACATAGAGCATGATTCGCCTAGGGTCACCCAATACACAGAAGCCGAAGTGCAAGAAGCCCGGCAAAATGATGTTGATATGCTGGAAGAAGCGAGAGAATTGGCACTGTCCAGATCCGCCATATATCAGCAAAATCTCCGACGCTATCATAGCCGGAAAGTAAGCCCTCGAGTTTTCCGGGAAGGCGATCTGGTGCTCCGGTTGGTACAACGTACTGCTGGCATGCATAAATTATCTCCTCCATTGGAAGGGCCATTCATTGTGAGCAAAGCATTGCACAATTATTCTTATTATCTTATAGATGCAAAGCCATAGGAAAAGAACAAGGCGGACAGGTCCGGCGAGGAACCTAAGCATCCGTGGAATGTAGCTCTACTTCGTCCTTTCTACACTTAGCAGAGAAGTGTATGTATCCAAGTCTTCTCGTATGTCGGTATGTATGACGGCAATGAGCTTATCAATGAAATGTTGGCACCTCGAGTAGTAACTCGGGGACTACCTTAATAATATTTGTTGTCTTTTGTTATTTGTACGTTAGCTCGAGTAAGTTGTTCTACTTAACTCGGATTAGTAGTGTGTGAGCACCAAAAACCCAACTCTTCGACCTGCTGCTGTCCAACAAGAATTGGCTTTATGGCAAGCAAGAGAACAAGTTTGGAATTGCGCAGCACATGAAAAACGACTAAGGAAAAGAACTTAATCGAGCCGACGTTTGTTTTTCGAACTAACCTTGTGTATTTTTAGTTTATTATGCTGATTTATTTTGAGCTAAGCCTAAAAGTTTCCAAGTATTGTTAAGACAATGTTTGAATCTCGGATTCATAAGTCGTAAAACCGAATCAAGGTAGACACGAGTCGAGCCAAAAGATTGGACGAACAAGAAAATGAAACTCGAGGACTACGCGCAAGTTAATCCGGCATAAAAACTTAGTAGCAAAATATCACATGTGTACTGGATACAATTCCACCCGGCATACCGAGGATCTGATAAACTTTAAGGTTTTTTTTTCACTTAAGGAGCAGCAGGAGGAGGAAGTTCGGCGTCATCTTCGCTGTCTTCAATGTCCGAGGCATCACACTCTTCATCCTGATCCGAGCCATCTTCAACGTTTTCAGCGTTTTCTTCACCGGCGGCTTCCAGGAAGCTCGGTCCCTCAGTCCATTAGTGAATGGGAGCATATTCTCTGAGGCTATGGGCGCAAGCCTTGCGCCGAGCTACCCACTCCGGGTCACTGGTCCATTTGGATCCGGTGCGCATGCACGCTAAGAGGTTGAGATCGATATTCTCGTACCACGTAAGTACGTAGTGGAGAATGGTCTCAGTTGCGGCGCGTCCAGCGGATTTCCTCCAAAGGTCGAGCTGGGTCTCGCATTCCATCAACTTTTCAACAAGAAGTGCAGTTCCCTCTGGAGTGTCTTCCACAGGCCAAAACGTGTTGAAGATTCGGACTACAACGTCAAGGATATCCTTGCCATAGTTCTTGATGATTTCCACGCGAGATGACAGGCTGACCAACAGGTCCTCCATGTCATAGGGAATCTCTTCAGTGTCAGGACCAACGGGAGTACCTCTCTCGGTGGAAATCAGCAACAGTGGCGCTCGCGATGGCAGTGCCCTCTGGAAATCTGCCTGAAAACCAGATAAGAGAAGCAGGTAAAGAAAAGACATGTGAAGTAACCCGGAGAAATATGCCAGATAAGGGAAAGGAACTTACGTGAAATATGGCTGAGGATCCGAGTCAACTCCCTGGTACAGTCATCACGTCTTTTGCGAAGCTGCACAAGTTCAGCGTTCGCCGACTCAAGCTTGACGTCGGCCTCCTGGAGAAGTTCTCGATCCTTGGCAATTTGGAGGTTGAGGTGCTCGCGCTCCTCAGTGAAGTCCTGGCCAGCCTTTTGGAGCTCGGATTGATGCTGTGCCTTCAATTTCTTCATCTCGGCCTTAAGCTTGGCGATCTCATCATCCTTGGTCCGGAGGAGGGCAAGCTCATCGTCTTTCTTTTTGAGCTCGGTCTGATGCTGCCCTGCTTGTCGAGAAAATGCAGCATCATATCAGGACGGGTACACTATCTTCCAGCGATACTAAAATAGTTTGTCAACCCGGCAAAGCTGAGGTATGAATGTTTGCCGAGCCAAGGAGGAAAGGAGATGAAAAGCATAGCAAGGTTGAGCAGATATAACTTACCCTTGATCTGATCCAGATTCCTCATAAGCATGTTCTCAGCCTCCACCCCAGCTGCCATAACCGAATGATGGATTAGTTCGGCAGAAGAAGATGAAGGAAAATGGAGAAATGCTGAGGAAGAAACTTACCCCTCTTATCATGATCAGCCAGAAGTGAGTTATGCTTGGCGCACAGCATCTTGTGAGTGTCCAGGAGACGCTGAAACTCAGCGCTCCGGCGGTTGGTCGTCACCTGAAAAGAATACAAAAATACAACTTAGCCTTGTACATATTCAAAGTGTACAAAATCCGGGCCAAGTGGAACTTAACCCGGCTCTAGGTGTGTGCATATTCGAAGTGTACAAAATCCGGGCCAAGTGGAACTTAACCCGGCTCTAGGTGTGTGCATATTCAAAGTGTACAAAATCCGGGCCAAGTGGAACTTAACCCGGCTCTAGGTGTGTGCATATTCGAAGTGTACAAAATCCGAGCCAAGTGGAACTTAACCCGGCTCTAGGTGTGTGCATATTCGAAGTGTACAAAATCCGGGCCAAGTGGAACTTAACCCGGCTCTAGCTGTGTGCATATTCGAAGTGTACAAAATCCGGGCCAAGTGGAACTTAACCCGGCTCTGGGTGTGTGCATATTCGAAGTGTACAAAATCTGGGCCAAGTGGAACTTAACCCGGCTCTAGGTGTGTGCATATTCGAAGTGTACAAAATCGGGGCCAAGTGGAACTTAACCCGGCTCTAGGTGTGTGCATATTCGAAGTGTACAAAATCCGGGCCAAGTGGAACTTAACCCGGCTCTAGGTGTGTGCATATTCGAAGTGTACAAAATACGGGCCAAGTGGAACTTAACCCGGCTCTAGGTGTGTGCATATTCGAAGTTATCAAGGAGCTACGTTAGTTTTCTAAGGAGCATCCGGCCGAGTAACAAGTTACTCCCCCGGAGGCTCGGGGACTAATGGTTATATCATTAATATCTACAACATGCTAAGGAAAAGGGGAAGTAACGTACCTCCATCATCCGACCCGCGAGGTTGATTGCCTTAGCGGCTATGGTCATTTGAGCAGAAAATTCAGCGGGGCCGAACTTCTCCTGAAGATCGTCGTTGTGGACGAACTCCACCTTGTTCCAATTCATGACGAATTCAATCAGGGTCGGAGGGTATCGCTCGCCGCTGGGCATATTGGGCGCCACCAAGCCCTTCGCGTGCGCCTCCCTCCTCTCAACCAGGGCAAGAGCCTGGCTGGTGTGCAAAACCATCTGTTGCGCATCAGCTGGCTCGACAGGGGCATCCTTCGGTGCTGGAGGCTTCTTGGAAAGCATGGACGCGAGAGTACGCTGTCGAGCCTCGACGGACGCTGCCCTGGTGGCGTCAGGGGCCTTTTTGCCCTTGGGCTGCTGAGAGGAGGAAGTGGTTCCTATAGATTTACCCTTGGGAGCTACCTAGGTACTTTCTCGCCAAGACGGGGAAGTCTCGGACGAGGCGGAGGAGCTTGGCGATGCTACTATTGCTCTTGGTGTTGCTGTTGTTGCTCTTGCGGCTAGGGTTGGTGCTGGTGCTGAAGTTGGTGCTGGTACTGGTGCTGGAGTTGGTGCTGGTGCTGCTGCTGGTTTCTTCTTCGGTGGAGGTGCTGAGGTAGCCTCGGTTGTAGCTGGTTGCGGCAAAGCCGAAGTGGTGGATGCTGCTGCCTCGGCTGGGCCTGTCTGCCCCGCTCCAAGGTTGCCCCCTCTTGACGAGGTGGTGTGGAACCCGGAGCAGCCGCTGAACCCTCCGGAATAGGGCTCAACGGGCGTGAATCGTCGCCACGAGGGGGAGAAGGCTGAGCCGAAGCGGAGAAGCAATGCTAGATCCACTCTGGGGGACCTCCACCGCGGCCCTGCCGAATCAAACAGTGTCGGATGAGAAACTATAACAATGCAAGAACAAGTAAGTGGCAGAGGGAAAAGAGGCTTACGCATCCGAGGTCAGGGGATCCTTGGGCTTCCGAGCCCTTCGTGCTGGGGCCTTGGTTGCAGGCTTGGAGGCAGTTTTGTCCCCGGACTTCTTTCGCCTTTTGGCAGGCTGAGAAGGTCCGGAGGAAGAAGTTGATGCAGCTCCCCGCTTCTTCTTCGGTGCAACCAGAACAGGGTCACCCACGGCAAGGGGAGGGTCCTCATGGATCTGCCCACCGGGGTTAGCTGATGCCGGAAAAGCATAAGAAAGGGGGCAGTGTCAAATGCTTCCATCACCTCGACATCCGAGTCATCTTCATCATCGGGCCAATCTCTAATGGAAGAGAGTTTACCAGTGGGTCGCTTCGTCGCATCGGTCATTGGAAGGAACATCTCCTGATCCGGCTCTTCCTCGTCCGAGATCTCCCGGTTAGGCGCCCATTTGAGGGTGGGATCAGGGCCATCCTCGATAGTTTGCTGAAGGAATTGCTAAGGGAGAGAAAATACGATAGAGTTAAATATACAACAGCAACCGACATAAGATTTAATTTGGAGAAAGTTTGCGGCACGAAGCTTACCATGGGAGGAAGCCTATCTCGGCAATAGTGCTCAATTCCCCACGTCCACTCAGAGGAGAAGTCCTTGTGGGTGGTGAAGAGGGCCTTGACCCGGCGGTAAATCTCTGTGTTGCTCAGCTCAAAAGACGAGGTACGGTTGGGGTCGCGGCCCCAGCTCATGTGACACACCTTGTGAGTGCGCTTCTAGAGGGGGGAGATCCAGTTGCAGACGAATGTGATCATGGCGTCCTCGTTGTGCAACCCGAGCTCCTTCAGCTCCACGAACCTTTTGTTGACCTGGTTGGCCAAGACCGTGGGCTTCTTGGGGATAACGTCCCACAACTCCAGGTTAGGAGGACCCGGAGCATAGGGGCGCAGCCAGATCAGGTCTTCGGTGCCGTCGTTCCGAACATAAAAGAAAGTACGGGCCCATCCCTTGCAGGATTCCAGCCCGGTAACCCGGGGAAAGACGGATAGCCTCCGGGGAGAGATTGACGTAGCCCCGAAAGGCGTAAGCTGCTTGTCCTCCGGATCGAGCTGGGTGTTCGGAATCATGTTACGACGAAGGCCGAAGAACCGGATCCATAGCTCCTTTGTGGGCCATAACCCGGCATAGCCTTCGGTCGTGGAGGCAAAAGCAGAGAGAGAGGTGATAGCATTGGCGGGAAGATGGTGCGGCTGGAGTTCGTAGGTGTTCAACCAATCATGGAAAAAATCGCTGACTAGCAAACCGAATCCCCGCTGGAAATGTGACAGAAACACCACAAACTCACCCGGATTGGGTGAGGGGGCAAGTTCGGCGGAGGCGAGGCGTGCGGTGACGCCTGCGGGGATGCGCCTGGTGCGGTAGAGCCAGTCCAGGTCGTCCTGGCAGACCCAGGATCCGTGCACCGCGGTCCTTCGTCACAGCGTCTTCCTCCATCTCCTGCTCGGCAACAGCGAGCTCCTCTTCGGTCATCTCGAGTTCGCTGCCCTCACTGGTGCTAGCGGCGGTGGGCGGCAGCGGCCTAGACTAGCAGCGACCCATGGCGAAGGAGGTGCGCAACGGTGGCGGCGACGCAGATGTGTGTGGAAGCAGTGCGGCGGCGGCGCTACTACTCAATCGCGGTGGTGGTGGCGCTATCGCGAGAGAAAACGAGGAAGAAGAAAGGGCAGAGGGGCGCAGAAATGGGGAAAGGACCCAATAGGCGCACCCCTCCCCTATTTAACCGCTCCCTCTACGAAGAAGTGGGATCGCGTTTGCGGGCGGGCCACATCGTGTGGCCGTGTACACACCGGATTGACCAATCAGAATCAGGCCACACGGAAGGTCACAAGGCGCAGCGGATCCCATGACGCGACGCATTGATGCAATTAAAGAGGAGGCTGGCATGACGTGACGCGCGCACAGTAACTCCTGACAATTACTGCGGCGGTTACTGTGGCTGGCCCTTAAAATGAGGCGATGTGATGATTAGCCTCCACGTGGGGAAGCGTACGAGAGAAGGAAGAACAACCCGGATGAGAGTGTGGTAACCCGGCCAGCAAGTGAAAACTTGGAATGTGCCAAGGGAAAGTTAATCCATAGAATCCGAGATAAGGAGGTAACTCGGAAATAAAACCCAGAGCTCAGTGAAGTTGAACCCGCTGTGGCCTTAGAGGCCAAGGTAGCTAAGAGCGCACCAGCTTCGGGGACTAATGTTGGGGGGATACCCCCGGATAGGGTCACGCCGGGGTATAAAGGCCGAGTTAGCCGAGGTACGGCAAGGCCAAAGCGAATGCTGGCCGAGTCGCCTCAAGGCAGGCCGAATCTCGGGGTAACCCGGACCAGGGGATGTCCACCTAACTAGGGCTCAACCGACTTAAGCCGTAAGTTGGATGGATGAATCTAGCTTGTATGCAGGAACAGGTGTGGCCGGATCAACTACGATATGGGTCATGTCAAGCTTCTAGGAGAAGGAAGGTATCTCGTTGGTCAAAAGTAGCCCCGGTACGCACGGCATGAGTGAAGCGGACAGAGGCAGGACCACCGAGGCGTGGCCGACAGAGGTGACGACGCCAATGTCGGCTGACACAGGCGCCACAGAGGCTCACATAGCCTTTGCATGGGTGACACGGGGAAAAGCGACCCGGTCGGCTTACTATTTTGGGAGGAGGCATATTCCCTGGAATATGCCTCCACGTATGCCCTAAGTAGAGACCTAGCACCCCTATATAAGGAGGGCTAGGGCCTCTATAGAGGGGGTTGGTCTTGAACGGGTTGAGTCTTACTAGGTTGATATCTATTGGCTAGTTTTTACTTGGTTCCTAAGGGATATCTAGCGGTGAGAGTAAGAGAGTTCCTTCTTCCTCCTCTCTCCAATACAGCTCTAGGAGCACTTTTAAACCTTTGAAGTGAATCAAATATAAACCTTCTGTGTGTGGAATCACCTCACTATCCCTCCCTAGATTCCCCTAGTGAATTTAGTCCCCACCATTAGCCTATCCATGGCATCTGCCGTGACACCACCACGATACCAAATAAGAACCTTAGTACTCGCGTGTGTAAAACTGTCTTACACCCTTTGTATGAAAGCGTAGAGCCGAGTACACCCGATCATCGCGTGATGTCTCGAAACGCGATCCATAGAATGGTGCATACTTAAGTAAGTTTATCTTGATATCTAAATGAGGGATCATCTTATAATGCTACCAAAAGCGCCAAACTAGCAGTATAAGATGCTAACATCTAATGTGTAAAGTTAGATGATATGGTCCATGCATTTGATCTCTATCATTTGCATCGTGGTATGATCTCTATCATTCCTTTGTGTGTAAGGCCAAGGTCTATGGAACTTACACGTTGAATGTGTTGTAAGAGTATCTATCATACATCTACTTACAACAATACCATATCAATACACTAGCCCAACAATGATCTAAACTAGACACCTCTAATTTATCAATTGCAAGTTTTACATGGCTTAGGACTTTCAGAGATAGAACCGTTCTTACCTACGAACATGAACCACAACGAGGATAACCAAGTTATTAGCAACTCGTTGTAAATCAGATATTGACTATAGTAGGAGAGACAGACACCCGCTAGCCACTTATGCAAAACTAGTTGCATGTCAGTCGTGGAACCGGTCTCATGTACGATGACATGTAAGGTTGGTCCGGGCCGCTTCATCCCACTATGCCACCAATATCCAAAATACATAGAAGATGCAATAACATGATCATCATCGCCCACATATAAACATATGTGTACCACCCGTGCGAAGCACCTACGCATAGATCAGGCTCTGATACCACTGTTGGGTCCGCAGCATAGAAAACAAAAACTTTCCTACGATGAGAACTACACGCCAAGATCTATCTACTAGGTACAGAGCAACGGGTGGACATACATCCATCGAGAACTTACCCTCGAAGACAACGAGTTTTGTTAACGAGTAGGAACTCGTGGTTGATGTAGTCGTACACTTGCCGATCTCAAGATTGTGTGGAAGTCCGAGCGCCGCAACTCAGCAGCGCATCCGTACTCGCCCACATGTTCAAGCCACCGGACAATCTCCACCTCCTCGCTCCAGCGATCCAGCGGAAGCAGCATCTCCTTCCAGACGAAATGCCAGGAACATGTATCTCGCTAATCCGAGACCATGGGGAATAATTCTAGAGGGGAGAGAGATCCTTCCCGAGGAGGTGTGAGGAAGAAGGAGGAAGAGGGGGGCCTTTTATAGGAGGAGGGGGGTACCCCCTCCATGGCCGGCGCCTCATGGAGGTGACCCCTCACCTCCTCCATTCATGTGGTGGTAACTCCCTCCACATTAAAATGGCTCTTCACATTCCCTTTTAAAGTCCCCACTTTAAATGCATTAAAATTCTCTAAGTTTAATGCTCTCTCATTTAATAAAACTCTTTTATTAAATTTATTCAGAATTTTGTTAATTACTTTAATTAACAAACATTCACATATAACCCCTTGCAGTATTTCAATATCAAATGCAGAACCACTTTCTGCAATTTCACCCGAAACAATTTCCGGATTCTATCGAAACAATTCCTGCGCTTTGCAATTCTTTCGTCTGAAACATAGGTGCTCCAAAATGGTGTCCGGTAACTCTTAAGTGTGTCACCCTACGGTTCGCGAATAATGCAGACATGATTGAGACTCCTCTCAGATCAATAATTAGAAGCGGGACCTGGAGATCCATACTGACTCCTACATATTCAACGATGACTTCTGTGATCGTGAGAACCTTTAACATTTGTAATTTAATCCCTTTGTCTCATGATATAATACATGTCCGAGATTCGATCATCGTTATCCAAATACCTAGTTTGATCTCGTTACCAACATGCACTCTTTTCTTGTTCCCGTGATATAACATTCTAGGGATCACATCACTTGCTTGCAAGCTATCTTAATGTGATATCACCGAGAGGGCCCAGAGTATATCTATTCGTCATCGGGATTGACAAATTCCACTCTTGATCCATGAGCCTCAACATAACACCTTCGTAGTACTGAACCCATCTTTATAGTCACCCTGTTACGGTGTGACGTTTGATGTTATCAAGATACTCTTCCGATGTTAGCAATTAACATGATCTCATGGTCTAAGGATAAAGATTACTTCGTATGATGTTATAGCAATGTAAACATAATGACTTGATCGTAATGCTATACTTCGGATGAATGTTCATCACATCATTTCACAAATGATGTGACCTTGTTATTAACAACATCCAATGTCCATGATCAGGAAACCTTGATCATCTTGTTAATCAACAAGCTAGTCTATAAGAGAGGCATAACTAGGAACCCTTTTTGTTTATTAAACACACATGTATTGATGTTTCCGATCAATACAATTATAGCATGCAATATAAACATCTATCATATATAAGGAATACATAATAACAACTTTATTATTGCCTCTCAGGGCATATTTTCGGCACTCTCATTTAATAAAACTCTTTTATTAAATTTATTCAGAATTTTGTTAATTACTTTAATTAACAAACATACACATAAAACCTCCTGCAACATTTCAATATTACATGCAGAACCAATTTCTATAATTTCACCTGAAACAGTTCCGGTGTCTATTGAAATAATTCCAGCGCTTTGCAATTCATTCGTCTGAAACACATTTGCTCCAAATGGTGTTGGTGTCCCTTAAGTGTGTCACCCTACGGTTCGTGAATAATGCAGACATGATCGAGACCCCTCTCAGATCAATAATCAGAAGTGGGACCTGGAGATCCACACTGACTCCTACACATTCTACGATGATCCGTATGTACTTTACAAATCTTTATATCTCCATCCTTGACATGCTCACGGATGGAGTGAAACCGGCGCTTAATATGTTTGGAATTCTTGTGAGACTTTGGTTCCTTTGTGTTGGCTATGGCTCCATTGTTGTCACAATAGATCACCATTGGATCCAACGCACTAGGAACCACACCCAGTTTGGTAATGAACTCCTTCATCCAAACTGCTTCCTGTGCTACTTCTGAAGCAGGAATATATTCCGCCTCCGTTGTTGACCTTGTTACCACGGGTTGTTTGGAGCTCCTCCAACTAACTGCTGCTCCGTTCATGAGAAATACATATCCGGATTGAGACTTAGAGTCATCCGGATCAGTGTCAAAGCTAGCGTCGACATAACAATTAGCGGCCAACTCTTCTTCACCTCCGTATACAAGAAACATTTCCTTTGTTCTTATCAAGTACTTACGGATATTCTTGACCGCTATCTAGTGATCCAAACCTGGATCTTATTGGTCCCTACTAGTCAAACTAATAGCATGTGCCACATCCGGTCTTGTACATAGCATGGCGTACATTATAGAGCCTATGGCTAAAGCATAGGGGATCTTATCCATTATCTCTCTTTCTTCCGCCGTAGCCGGACTTTGAGTCTAACTCAATGTCTTGCCTTGCAACATAGGTAAGAACCCCTTCTTACTTTCGTCCATTTTAAACTTCTTTAAAATCTTATCAAGGTATGTACTTTGCGATAGCCCTATTAGGCGTCTTGATCTATCTCTATAGATCTTTATGCCTAATATATATGATGCTTCACCAAGGTCTTTCATAGAAAATTTGCTGTTTAGATAACTTTTAACAGTTTTTAAAAGATCTATATCATTTCGAATCAATAATATGTCATCCACATATAATATCAGAAATGTCACATTGCTCCCACTCACTTTCTTGTAATACAAGCCTCTCCATAAGTTTGCACAAATCCAAACTCTTTGATCACCTCATCAAAGCGGAGATTCCAACTCTGTGATGCTTGCTTCAGTCCATAGATGGATCGCTGAAGCTTGCACACCTTGTTAGCATCCTTTGGATCGACAAAACCCTTTGGTTGTATCATATACAACTCTTCTTCAATGTTACCATTGAGGAATGCAGTTTTGACATCCATCTGCCATATTTCATAATAGAAATATGCAGCAATTGCTAACATAATCCTAACTGATTTTAGCATCGCTACGGGAAAGAATGTCTCATCGTAGTCAACTCCTTGAATTTGTCGAAACCCTTTTGCGACAAGTCGAGATTTATAGACGGTTACATTACCATCAGCATCCGTTTTTCTTTTGAAAATCCATTTATTCTCAATGGCCTTTCGGTCATGAGGTAAGTCCACCAAGGTCTAAACCTGGTTTTCGTACATGGATTCCATCTCGGATTTCATGGCTTCTAGCCATTTGTTGGAATCCGGGCTCATCATCGCTTCTTCATACGTCACGGGGTCATCCATTTCATCAACCATGAAATTCACAACAGGATTCCCTTACAGTTCAGGAGCTGCACATGTCCTGCTAGACCTGCGAGGTTCGGTAGTGTTCTCTTTTGGAGTTTCATGATCATTATCATTAGTTCCTTCTTCATTTGGTGAAGTCAACTCCGAAACGACTTCTGGTGCTATGCTACTCGCCATTTCACGAAGAGAAGGTTTAATAAACTCTTCGAGTTCTACCTTTTGACTACTCACACCTTTCGTGAGAAACTCTTTATCTAGAAAGGATCCATTCTTGGCAACAAAAACCTTGCCCTCGGATCTGTGATACAAGGAACACCCAATTGTTTCTTTAGGGTATCCTATGAAGACGCATTTTTCCGCTTTGGGTTCGAGTTTATCCGGTTGAAGTTTCTTCACATAAACATCGCATCCCCAAACTTTAAGAAATGACAGCTTAGGTTTGTTTCCAAACCATAATTCATACGGTGTCATTTCAACGGATTTATACGGTGCCTGATTTAAAGTGAATGCAGCGGTTTCCAGTGCATAACCCCAAAATGACAGTGGCAAGTGAGTCAGAGACATCATAGATCGAACCATATCCAATAGAGTACGATTACGACATTCGGACACACCATTACGTTGTGGTGTTCCGACAGGCGTGAGTTGTGAAACTATGCCACACTCTTTCTTGTGTGTGCTAAACTCGTAACTTAGATACTCACCTCCACGGTTGGACCGCAGAAATTTGATCTTTCTATTACAATGATTTTCCACCTCTTTTTGAAATTCTTTGAACTTTTCAAAGGTTTTAGATTTGTGTTTCATCAAATAGATATGCCCATATCTACTCAAATCATCCGTGAAAGTAACAAAATAACGATATCCACCTCGCGTCGACACACTCATTGGACCGCATACATCAGCATGTATGATTTCCAATAAATCTATCGCCCGTTCCATTGAACCGGAAAACGGCGTTCTAGTCATCTTACCCATAAGGCATGGCTCACATGTATCAAATGATTCAAAATCAAGTGATTCCAAAAGTCCATCAGAATGGAGTTTCTTCATGTGTTTAACACTAATATGACCTAGACGGTAGTGCCACATATATGCAAATATATCATCATTAAGTTTAATCCTTTTAGCATCAACATTATGGATGTGCGTATGAGTACTATCAAGATTCAACAGAAATAAACCATTCATCATGGGTGCATGACCATAAAAGATATTATCCATATAAATCGAACAACCATTGTTTTCGGATTTAAACGAATAACCACATAGCATCAAACAAGATCCAGATATAATGTTCATGCTCAGTGCGGTCACCAAATAACAATTATTTAGGTTTATAACTAATCCCGATGGTAGGTTGAGAGATAGCATTCCGATGGCGATCACATCAACTCTTGATCCATTGCCAACACGCATCTTGACCTCACCCCTTGCTAGCGGCCGCTTGTTCCGCAGCTCCTGATTCGAGTTACATATGTTAGCAACCGATCCAGTATCTAATACCTAGGTGCTACTGCGAGTACTAGTCAAGTACACATCAATAACATGTATATCATATATACCTTTTTTGCCTTGCCGGCTTTCCTGTCCGCCAAAAACTTGGGGCAGTTGCGCTTCCAACGGCTAGTCCCCTTACAATAGTAGCACTCGGTATCAGACTTAGGGCTAGCCCGGGATTTCTTTTCAGGCGCAGCAACAGATTTGTTGCCCTTCTTTTCCTTCTGTTTACCCTTCTTGTCTTTCTTGAAACCGGTGGTTCTATTGACCATCAACACTTGATGTTCTTTCCTAATCTCCACTTCTGCAGTTTTAAGCATTGACATAAGCTTGGGGTATGTCTTCTTCACGCCCTGCATTTTATAGTTCATCACGAAGCTCTTGTAGCTAGGTGGCAGATCTTGGAGAACACGATGTATGCCTAAGTCAATGGGAATCTATATTCCCAAGGACACAAGCTTATCAACGTACCTAGACATTTTGAGTACGTGCTCACTTACGGAGCTGTTCTCTTCCATCATGCAGCTAAAGAACTTTTCTGAAGCATTATAACTCTTTACGGCAGCATGCGTATCGAAAATCATTTTCAATTCACCCATGGTATCAAAGGCATTGCCATTTTCGAAATGCTTTCGAAGTTCTGGCTCTAGTCCATACAGTATGCCGCAATGAACTAAGTTGTGGTCCTCCTGACGAGTCACATAGACATTCTTTTCCTCGTCAGGGGCATCAGGAGCTAGTGGGGGGCCTAGCGGCGCTTCTAGCACAAATTGCTTTTGTGCAGCAGAGAGGAGAATCCTCAAATTCATAGCTCAGTTAGTGAAGTTGCTACCATTCGCAGCAAGTTTCTCTTTCTCCATGAACACATTGAAATTAAAAGCATGTGGTGCCATCTACAACAGAATTTGTAAAGTTTATTTAGACTAAGTTTATGATAGATTGAGTTCAACTAAAACTCCCACTCAAAAACAACATCCCTCGTGTATTTTTGGTGATTACATGAACCAAATCCACTACACCAAGTCCGATCATCACGTGAGTCGGTGTAGCTTCAAAGGCGAGCATCTATATGGGCATCATATCAACTATATGACTCATGCTTAACCTTTCGGTCCGTGTTCTGAGGCCATGTTTGTACATGCTAGGCTCGCCAAGTAAGAACCTTAGTACTCACGTGTGTAAAACTGTCTTACACCCGAAATATGATCGTGGATTCAAGTACACCCGATCATCGCGTGATGTCTTGAAACGACGAAACATAAACGGTGCGTACTAAAGGAAGAACACATTTTATCTTGATATTTAAATGAGGGATCATCTTATAACGCTATTAAAAGCCAAACTAGCAATATAAGATGCGAACATCATATGTGTAAAGTGAAATGATATGGTTCTTGCATTTGATCACTATCATATGAATCGTGGTATGATCTCTATCATTCCTTTGTGTGTAAGGCCAAGGTCTATGGAACTTACACGTTAGGTGTGTTGTAAGAGTATAAAATATACATCAACTTACAACATTACCATATCATGACACAAGCCCAACAACGATCTAAACTAGACGCCTCTAATTTATCAATTGCAAGTTTTACGTGGCTTAGGGCTTTCGGAGATAGAACCGTTCTTACCTACGAACATGGAACCACAACGATGATAACCAAATTATTAGCAACTCGTTGTAAATTAGATATTGACTATAGTAGGAGAGACAAACACCCGCCAGCCACTTATGCAAAACTAGTTGCATGTCAGTCGTGGAACCGGTCTCATGTGCGATGACATGTAAGGTTGGTCCGGGCCGCTTCATCCCACTATGCCACCAATATCCAAATTACATGAAAGATGCAATAACATGATCATCATCGCCCACATATAAACATATGTGTACTACCCGTGCAAAGCACCTACGCATAGATCAGGCTCTGATACCACTGAAGGGTTCGCAGCATAGAAAACAAAAAATTTCCTACAATGAGGACTATACGCCAAGATCTATCTACTAGATACAAGCAATGGGTGGATATACATCCATGGAGAACTTACCCTCGAAGACAACAAAGTTTTGTTAATGAGTAGGAACTCATGGATGATGTAGGCATACGCTTGCCGATCTCAAGATCGTGTGGAAGTCCTAGCGCCGCAAACCAGCAGCGCATCCGCACCCGCACACACGTTCAGGCCATCGAACAACCTCCGCCTCCTCGCTCCAGCGATGCAGCAGAAGGAGCAACTGCTTCCATATGAAATGCCACCGGGAACATGTATCTCACTAATCCGAGACCATGGGGGAATAATTCTAGAGGGGGAGAGAGATCCTTCACGAGGAGGTGTAAGGAAGAAGGGTGAGAGGGGTGGCCTTTTATAGGAGGAGGGGGTGCCCCTCCCCATGGCCTGCGCCTCATGGGGGGTGACTCCTCACCTCCCACATTCATGTGGTGGTAACTCCCTCCACATTAAAATGTCCCTTCACATTCTCTTTTAAAGTCTCCACTTTAAATGCATTAAATTTCTCCAAATTTAATGCTCTCTCATTTAATAAAACTCTTTTATTAAATTTATTCAGAATTTTGTTAATTACTTTAATTAACAAACATTCACATAAAACCCCCTGCAACATTTCAATATTACATGTAGAACCAATTTCTGCAATTTCACCCGAAACAGTTTTGGTGTCTATTGAAATAATTCCAGCGCTTTGCAATTCATTCGTCTGAAAAACATTTGCTCCAAATGGTGTTGGTGTCCCTTAAGTGTGTCACCCTACGGTTCGTGAATAATGCAGACATGATTGAGACCCCTCTCAGATCAATAATCAGAAGCGAGACCTAGAGATCCATACTGACTCCTATACATTCTACGATGACTTTTGTGATCATGAGAACCTTTAACATTAGGAACTAAATCCCTTTGTCTCGCGATATATTACATGTCCGAGATTCGATCATCGGTATCTCCATACCTAGTTTGATCTCGTTACGGACATGTACTCTTTTCTTATTCTCGTGATATAACATTCTAGTAATCTTATCACTTGCTTGCAAGCTAACCAATGTGATATCACCGAGAGGGCCCAGAGAATATCTATCTGTCATCAGGATGGACAAATCCCACTCTTGATCCATGAGCTTCTACATAACACTTTTCTAGCACTGAACCCACCTTTATAATCACCCTTTCACAGGGTGACGTTTGATGTTATCAAGATACTCTTCTAGTATTAGTGATTAACATGATCTCATGGTCTAAGGACTAGGATTACTTTGTTAGATGTTATAGCAATATAAACACAATGACTTTGATCATAATGCTATACTTCAGATGAATGTTCATCACATCATTCCACTAATGTTGTGACCTCATTATTAACAACATCCAATGTCCATGATCAGGAAACCTTGATCATCTTGTTAATCAATGAGCTAGTTTATAAGAGAGGCATAACTAGGAACTTTCCTTTTGTTTATCAAACACACATGTATTAACGTTTCCAAATTAATAAAATTATAACATGTAAAATAAACATCTATCATATACTTGGAATATTTATAATAACAACTTTATTATTGCCTCTCAGGGCATATTCCCTTCACACCAAGTGATAAAGTATCAAGTATTATAATGTGAGATACCTCACTTAGTGAGATTCCAGAAAACCCTCGAGATCAAAAACGCAACAAGATATAAAAGGCAAATCCGTTTTTGAAGAACAAGATCTTGTTATGAAGATAACCACAAGCTCTATATCCTCACATGGATAGGACCAACAAACAACCAAGAAAGATAATGCTAAGAATGCAAAGGTTTGAGCTCTCTCCACACGATATGATTGAGTTACTCAATCGAGAGCCCCTCTTGATAGTACGGCTATCTATCCTAAACCCGGTCGTCCAACTAACAACATGAGACCGACAAAAGGGAAAAACTATCAAGATTACCTTTGCCTTGAGCATACTTGACCTTGTCTTCATCGATCCATGAACACCGAGGATGGCAAGCATCAAACATGAGATCTTCTAGGGATGACGCATTTTGAGCTTGCACAACGCATCCTCTTCTTCATTTCATCTACCTTGAAGCCAACACATGCTCCAAGCGATGCCAATGGACAAATCATACAAGTGCAACTTAATACAAACATTAGTCCATAAAGATTGTCATTAATTACCAAAACCACACATGGGGGCTCACATGCTCTTTCAATCTCCCCATTTTGGTAATTAATGACAATCCCTTTGAGAGGGTTTATATAATGAATTTAACAAATAAGATGGTAGCCCCAATATCAAATACTACATAAGTGTGTGATATTGGTACCACCACAATATATAGAGCAAATTCCCCCACAATCTATGCATGTGTGATGAACTTGAATTTCATTGCATATATTGTCAAACATTATCATTGGTGGAGTTTCCTCTATATAAACCACATGCTAAGCAACACAGAGCATGAAAGGCAAATGCTTAAGAACAAACTCAAAGCATAAACTAACTTCCCTTAAACCCTCTAAAACTTCTCCCCCATTGGCATCGATTGCCGAAATGGGTGACAAGTTCTAGAAGGACAATTATAGTGATAATTTCTCCAAAGGTGTGCCTTCTCATATATCCAATTATGAATACTTTGGAGGAAGTAGAACTATAAAGAGGATCCGAAGATTGCTAAATAAATAAAATAAAAGAAGCATCAACAAATGACACAAGCAATCATAAGATCCGCCAAACCAATTGAAGACAACAAATGAGTCCAAATGGAAACAACAAGATATTATGATATGATTAAAAAGAGTGTTTTAAATGAAAATAGAGAAGCTCCCCAAGATTTGTGCACAAAGTAGAATAGTTGCATTTAGAATACACAATGCACAAACATGGAATCCTAGCTCCCCCATAAGCATATAAAACACAACAAATGAGAAAGAAAACAAATGAGCATTATTAAATGAATTAGTGGAGCTCCCCAAAGATTATGCACCAATTATAATAATTATATTTGGGAACAAAGTGCATGATCATGGAATCCTCACTCATCCAAATTCATTTAACAATACAAGGTATGAGAGAACCAATATAAGTGTCCGAAGATGCAAACAAAAGGAACAAACACTCATAGGCAAACAAATTAGGAAGCCACTGAAGAATCATAAAGAAATAAAAGGTGGTATCCAAGGAATAAAAATCTCAACTAAAATTATCTTCTCTTATGTGTATAAGTTTCTAAGTGGAATGCATCACAAATACATATGTCCACAAAGAAACATGCACCTATAAACAAGATATTCAAGAAAGCACATGAAAACCAAAATGAAGTCATAACATATACCGATAAATCACTAGAAGAGCGCCCAGATTTAGCGTCAAGTTATAGTTTGGAATGATAACTTTTGCGAGGATCATCATGTCCTATTCATTGACTCTTGTGAACTCGCCACATGCCTGCAGAGTGTTAGCAATAACATATAAAAATAGCGAACTACATGACACTCAATTTGATGCCCCTTTGGGACAGGATTTGAAATTCTCATCTTATTAAAGTAATAGTTAGTGGTAGGACTAAGTGTGAAACAAATGGAGCGAATGTCGGTGACATTGTTGGAAAAACTAAAGTAGTGGCACCAATCATCGAGAGACAAGTCATACTCATGGTTCATCAAGTGGAAGGTGATCATATCAGCTCATGGGATGTCCTCCTCAAAGCTGTAGAATGGACCCACCGTATGCTTCAAGGTGCTAAGAAACTCGAGTGTCAAGCGACGATAGGTGATGGCCTCCTAGAAAATAAAGTCAATCAAACCAACATTGTTGCAAAGATAATTGAAATCATGGTGGATGCCTAGTTGGTTCAGAATATGGGGCATGCCCATTTGGTAGACTTGATCTCGCGGTTCTTAAGACGCTTGCAAACATTGAGATGAAAGTCTTCGGTGAACTCGATGTCGAGCGTTGTAGGGGTTAGTCCTTCAACCGGTGGCGTGGCTTGTGCAGCCACCGCACGCGTACGACTTCTTGTGTTCATCTAAAAAGTAAAAACTTTCTTCAAACAAAATTTTGATCCGATAGAAATAAGCATGGAATAGTCCTCTACACTTTCTACACAAGAATCTTCTCTAAATAACAAAACTAAACATGCTCAATTATATAATAAGCTCAAAATAAGACCTAACTCTAGATTGATAATGGCAAGATCCAGGGCATGGTTTTGTTGTAACTAAGTTGGGAATCGGAAGAGAAACATACCTTAAATCGATGGCATGCAAGGAATCGAATAAAAAATGAGTAGATGTGGAGATCTAATAGAGGTGGTTTGAAGTTTGGAGGAAGAAAAAAGAGAAAGTAAAAGTTTAGGTTTAGGTTTACCTCTTCCTTGGGTTGAAATCGTGGTCGGACAGTCGGTACGAATGAGAGGTACGGTCGTCATGATCACGTCATGTCCGTACTAAGCAAGGTTACCTTAGAATCGAGGTACGATCCTGATGACACACTGGGTACGGGCACGTGGTACGGTCGTGCCCCACCATATTGCGGTTGTTATGGACCTAGTACTTTCTAATAAAATTTCTCAAACCTTGCGTCAAAAAGGACTTAGTACCCTTGAACAAAATTTGAGAAGTTCATTTTTTCCAGCCAAGATGTGGTACGAGTGCGTGGTACGGTGGGCTCCCACCGTATGGATGGTCATTATGGCTTCTGAAATCTGCAAAACTTGAAATTTTTGTTGCATCTTCCTCACACACCTTTGCACATCAGTTATACCTTGAAACTGATAGTCTAAGTACATCACTAAACCAGTGATTATATAACTATGTGTTAGTGAATACAATCTAAATGAAAGATTACCTTTATTTCTTCTCCTCTTTTCAAAGGATCTCTTGAACACTCTTTATTAGTAAACAAAACAAAACAAACAAAAACAAGACTAACACTAACACAAATAAAAACTTCTAATTCACGTGGGTTATCTCCCAAAAAGTACTTTTAGTTAAGGTCAATTAGCTTGACCCAAATGGTGTTCATTTTGGTTTTGAAAGTGAAAAACCCACTTCAAAATACTTGGATTTTAAAGTAATGATCCCATCTTCATTAGGCCTGACCTTTTTCTTTCTAGGGAAGTGGAATACAAAAGGTTCTCTAGACGGTAGCCCTACTCTAACATTCCCTTCATGCAAATTGATTAAAGTTTTATAGTTTTTAAGGATGGCCTTCCTATAATTATTGGTGCTATATGATCATTAGGCGTCTCCACTATAACAAGATCAATCGGTGCATGACATCATTTGATTTCTACAACAATATTCTCTTTGACTCCCACAACTTCTTTATACATCGAATCTGCTAAGTGGAGTCTTAGTTCAATAGTTTGAAATGGCCCAAGGTTAAATCTTTTAAATAGACTCTTGAAAATTGTTGGGACACTAGCACCAAGATCACAAAGTGCAGCAATCTCTTTTACTCCTATATGGATTTTAACAGTAGACACAAATATATCATCTAGTTTACCTGGAAGTTTCTCAACTAATTTCTAATATTGCATTTTTTAGCTCACGTACCTTGGCTGCTACTTCTCGAATCAAATCTTCTGGCATCATTTCCTCCTTCAATACTAGGATTCTTTACGGTGATTGATACGTCCAAAACGTATATACTTTCCCGAACACTTTTGCTATTGTTTCTCCTCTATACTTGTGTGATTTGGATACAACTAATGCGGAATGACGCTGTTTTCAGCAGAATTGCCTTGGTGTCTACTTTTTGTGCACAAAACCAACTACCAGGAAAAATCCGGGAAAATATGCCAAAAATCCTATTTCACCTGAAGACTCCAGGAGCTAGAATACGAGACAGAGAAGAGCCAGGGGTGGCCACACCACCTGCTGGAGCGGGCCAGGCCAGGCCGCGCCAGGGGGTGGTGTGGGCCCCCGGGCACCCCCTCAGCCTCTCTCTTCGCCTATAAGGATCCTTCTGACCTAAAAACTTCGGGGGGTTCGACGTTTTTCCAGAAGGAGTTCCGCTCTGCCGCCACCACCAGATTCCACAAAACAGCACCAGAAACTCCGTTCTGGCACCCTGCCGGGACGAGGAATTGGAGGAGATCATCGCCATCATCATCACCATCGCTTCTCCACCGACCATCCAAGTTTCCCCCATCTATGAGTGAGTAATCCCCCGCTGTAGGCTATGGGGATGGTAGGGATTGGATGAGATCGTTCATGTAATGGCATTAGATTGTTAGGGAATGGTGCCTAGTATCTTTTATTAGTGCTTTATGACTTTGTTGTGACTTGTTGTGCTTAATGCTTGTCACTAGGGCCCGAGTGCCATGATTTCAGATCTGAATATGTTATTGATTCATTATGATAGTATTGTTTTTGGTCTTATCTACAAGTTGTATACAGACGTTGTTGTCCGGAACCTATGGCCCCGAAGTGACAGAAATCAGGATAACCGGAAGGGAATGGCTTTGATGTGAGGATCACATGTGTTCACGGAGTGTTAATGCTTTTCTCCGGTGCTCTATTAAAAGGAGCACCTTAATTGCCAGTAGTTCCCTAGAGGCCCCGCTACAAACGGGTTGGCAGGACAAACGATGTTGTGCAAGTTCTCATTGCGAGCACGTATGACTATATATGGAACACATGCCTAGGATTGTCCAGTACTTGGATGCTTTATCTTATTTATCTGTAATTGCCCTATGTTCTGATTGCTATGTGAATTGACTTGTCCATGCAACGCCCGTCCATCCATCCCTATGCCTACCGCACTCGAATCCCACTGTTTACTGCTTTTGTTACTGTTGTCTTTACTTTGCTACTGCTGTTACTTTACTATTCCTACTACAAAACTGTTGCTACTGATAAACTGCTGTGAGCAAGATTGTTTCTAGGTGCAGCTGAATTGACAACTCAGTTGTTAAGGCTTATAAATATTCTTTGGCTCCCCTTGTTTCGAATCAATAAATTGGGTTTCACTTCGCTCGAAAATACTGCGATACACCCCCTATACTTGTGGGTCATCAAGACTATTTTCTTGCGCCGTTGCCGGGGAGCATAGCTTTATTTATCAAGTTCACTTGGATTCTCTATTGTTCGCTGCTATCCATCCATCATGGGTAAGTCTCATGATGGCAAGGTTCCTATTTTACCATCCATTACAAGAAGAGGTATAGTTCTAAACACCTCTGCTACTCTTGATTCACCGTCTGTTATGAGTAAGTTCCTTAAACCACCACATGCACATGCTACACACACTACTACTACTGCTGAATCTGAAACTTCTGATGCTTATGATGCTGCTTCTACTGTGCTTGATAAGAGTGGTTCATTAGGTCCTTTCCTAGATGCTACGATTGCTAGAACTATAGCTGGAAATACCGAAACTCCTAATGAAGACACTACCACACCTGTTAGTTCACCTGAGTCTATTGAGAGTTATGATATTGAAGATGGTTATGTTGAGATGACCGATGAGTTTATTAAAGAATGTAAGAACACCCATGATAGGAGCGCTGCTAAGAGTCTCCTTGAGAGACGTACTATTAGACCCAAATTATCTCCTGCTGATAAGTTTGTTGTTTATCCCATAAACATTATAGATGAAGATTATGATTTCTCTCTCGATCTATCTTACATAGCTATTGTCGATAAAGAACCTTTTTGTGGGACTAAGAATGAAAGTGCGGTAGCACATATGAATGAACTTTCTAGCATGAGTGGCTTGTTTTCTGATGATATTAAGATGCGTACTTATTTTTTTGCTAAGATTTTTTCCCTTTTCACTGAAAGGAGAAGCTAAAACTTGGTTTAGTAATTTACCTCCTGGATCTATTGATAGCCCTGAGTGCTTGATTAGTACTTTCCTGCAGAAATATTTTCCTCCCAGTGCTAGACATGCTATTTTGCAGGAACTTTTTGATTTTAAACAGGGAGAAAAAGAGGTATTGCCCGAATCTTGGGCAAGGTTTTGTGCTTTGATTCATGCACAGGCTGGAAGTCCATTACCTAAGAATGAGCTTCTTGATATATTTTATAATGGACTAACCGAAGAATCTAGGACATACCTAGATAGTTGTGCTGACTGTGTTTTCAGGAATAGGACTCCTAAGGAAGCTGCGGAATTAATGGCTAAAATAAGCAAGAATTATGAAGATTGGACTCCTCCTAAACAAGCTATACTTGAAGTAATTGTACCCGAACCATCTATTCCTGTGCCTATTCCAAAATCAAATAAGAGGGGTGTTATTTAATTAAAGATGAAGTGATGAAGGAAGCTAAGAAATGTCTTAAGGAGAAGGGAATTAAAGCTGCAGATGTCAAGAATTTACCTCCTATAGAAGAATTATGTAAGCCTATTCCCTACTCATCCACTATTGAGGTACACTCTCTCCAACACTTTGATGAAGGTGATATCCCTTACTCTAAACCTCTTGATCAATGCTTAGAAGAATTTGATATCTTTATTGTTAAGCAAGATAACTTTAATAAAAGGGTGCAAAATCATCTAATGGAAAACACTAGAGCTATTGTTGAGTTGAAAGATATTGTGGAAAGAACCTCTAATGATGTTAAACTGATTGTTAAACACTTTCAAATGGTTCAAACTCAAATAGATCAACTCGTTAAAGTGCAAAACGACTTGCTAGTTAATGCTGCTAAAGAAAAACATGCTTATGAAATTAGAACTAGAAGTTGTGCTGCTACCCAGGATCCTCTATATCTTGAGGGGCATCCCAAAAGAATTGAGCAGGATTCTCAACAAGATGAAAATAGTGGTTCTACTCATAAGAAAAGGAAAAAGAAACATAAAACTGTTATAGAACCCTCTGAACCTGCTATAGATCCTAATAGTATATCTATCTCTGATGCTGAAACTGAAAGTGGTAATAAACAAAATGTTGTTCCTAATGAAGAAAAAGTTGAAGAAGAACCTGAAAACCACACTAAGAATACTAAATACACCAAAGAAGATTTTATTGCTAAGAAACATGGTAGTGAAAGAGAACCTTGGGTCCAAAAACCTATGCCTTTTCCTGATAAGAAACACAAGTCAAAGGAAGATGAACATTATAATAAGTTTTGTGAGTGGATGAAGCCTTTATTCTTGCAAATTCCTTTGACTGATGCTATTAAATTTCCTCCTTACTCAAAGTATATGAAGGACATTGTCTCGAATAAAAGGAAGATCCCTAATGAAGAAATTTCCACTTTGCTTGCTAATTATTCCTTTAATGGTAAGGTTCCTAAGAAACTTGGAGACCCAGGGATTCCAACTATCCCTTGCTCTATTAAGAACAGTTATGTTAGACCTGCTTTGTGTGATTTGGGAGCTGGAGTTAGTGTTATGCCTTTCTCTCTCTATAAGAGGCATCAACTTGAAAAATTAATACCAACTGAAATATCTTTGCAAATGGCTGATAAATCTACCACTATTCCTGTGGGTATATGTGAGCATGTACCTGTTCAAGTGGCTCATAATTGCTTGATATTAACTGATTTTGTTGTGCTTGAAATGTCTGAAGATGATAATATGTATATTATTCTTGGGAGACCTTTTCTTAATACTGCAGGAGCTGTTATTAATTGTAATCAAGGAAAGGTGACCTTCAATGTTAATGACAAGGAACATACTGTCTATTTCCCCAAGAAGATTGAAAGGACTTATGGTTTGAATTCAATTGAACATGTTGAGGGCATTCAAGTTGGAGAAATATATTGTCCCATACCAAGTGAAAATTTTGAAACTATTATGATTGGGACCACTGCTATCAAGGTTGAGGTAACATAATCATTAGTGGAATACAAAGTTTTGTCTCATATGGAATTGTTTTGGTAGCAAGACTTGATCAACCTTGTTAACAAAAGGATTCCATTGAACAAAACAATGTTTTCATTATGATTATCTCTGTTTACTTCTATCCTTTGCATTTTAGTTTTTGCTTTCGTTTAGTTTTCTTTTTGTTGTTAGTTACTTGCATGTTAGAGTGTCTTAGAACTTCTGTAGTTCTAGCCTTGTTTTGTCCTTGCATCATGTTTCCAAAGAAAAAAATCTCAGTCTGTCAGAAAATCATTCTTCTATTTCTGAAAAATGCCCAAAAATAAAGTGTCTCGAAAAATTCTAGAAAATTCATATTAAATTTATACGTGAAAAAAGGGGCAGAGGAGTACCTGGGAGGTACCAAGGGGGCCCACCAGGTAGGCACACCACATGGTGGCGCGGCCAGCCCTAGGTGGCGCCATGCCCTAGTGTGGGCCACCCCTGGCCCCCCACTAACTCTCTCACCTGCCACTTTCTTCTCTCTCCCGAGTAAGCTCCAGTTCATAGCTCAAAATCGTGTTCTTGCTGTGCTTGCTCTCGATTTTTTCGATCTCCTTGCTCAGCCCATCTTTCTTGCTGAAATTTGGAGTATTTGCTCCTTGGTATGTGACTCCTCCCCTTGTCCAAGTAGATTTGTGTTTAGTGGATTATATATTGAGTATTTTGCTGCTGTAGGTGACTGGTTATGAGAGCTTGTAAGCTTGTTTGATGCTTAAAGATATAGTTTTGATGCATCTTTAGGCCTCTTGCAAGTCCCTATGAGTAGAATCCTTGTTTATATTTACTTTGCAATCACTTGTTTAATAGGTATTTAAATTTCAGAATAGAAGATGAGTGAGCATCACCTAAACCAACATGAGCTTTGGGTACCTGAGGTCATGAAGGTCCACCGGGAGGAGGAAGTTTTTCCCTCCATTTATCCATGCTCTGAATTTATGAGAGCTACGGGGATTCTACAAGATTTCCACACTTTGGTTTCTAATGAAGGGTTAGAGCACTTTTTGGAAGATGAACCTTGTCAATTTGTGAAGCTAACCATGTCTGTGGTGCAGGATTTCCAATTTAGTCACTCTTTGCCTAACCCCCTGGTCCATTACAAAATTTACAATATTGCTGTCAACCTTTCTCTTGATGATTTTTGTGCAGCTATTAAGGTACCTCAATGGGGATCATGTAGGAAGATTAAAGAGAGACCTAAACGACTCATGGATATATATGCAGAAATTTGCCAAGGGAGTAGCTTCTCAAAAGAGAGTGGAAAATCCGTAACATTCATCTTCCCTCCATTCGCTACTTTGCCTACTTTATTGCCAAGTGTGTTCTTGCTAGGAAAACTGCCAATAAGTTATCTTCGTTTGATCTAGCATTTATCTCTGCTGCTCTTAGACGAGATAGCTCTTACAGCTTGGGTGCTTTGATAGCTTTCCGTCTTGCAGCTAATCATGAGAAAGGTGGAATTTGTGGAGGCCTCATCGCTTCTCGTCTATTAGCATTGCATGGTTTAGTGCCTCATCATCTAGACCTACAGTTTCCCATAGAAAGGCTTGATCTCAATTCCATGATACAGCATAAATTTGTTTCCTCGTGGGCTAGTATGAGTGAGTTATCTTATGAAATAACCTTTCTTAGAGCTGGTTGGAGAAAGAGCAAGTCCGAGCGTGTTGTTCTTTTGCCTGCACCTGTCTTGTTTAACCTTGATAATAGGGAAGGATGGTCCCTCACTGAGGAGGAGCTTGACACGTACTTGGGGGAGCTCTCCCAATAGGAGCAGGACACAAGAAGGGAGGTCACGGATGATTCGGTCCAGCCCTCGAATGAGGGAGAATCTTCATATCAGTAGCCCGCTTATGATTGGGGAGCTTCTTCTTCTTCTCATGGGCCCAGCTATGACCATTCTTACCAAGATCCACCCGCTTGGAACCCCTATTCGTACATGGATTGATACCCATTTAGGCCAAAAGCCTAAGCTTGGGGGGAGGTACGCCGACACCACACTCATCTCCATGTTATGTTGCGTTGGTACTTTGTATATTCATGTTTTCGTTCTCTTTTTAGTTTTCGTTCTTCTTTTGCTTTTGCATTCTAAAACACAAAAAGACCAAAAATATTTCTGTTGTTTCTCTTTGGTTTGCTTCTTCTTTTTGCCTTGGTTTGTTTTTCCCTTTTTGCTTTGTTTGAACTATTCAAAAAACACCAAAAATATTTGTCATTCTTCTTTGGTTTTGTGAGTTTGCTACAGGGTTCAACAGTCCTTAGTGGAATATTGGGTTTCATATTATTATTCAAGCCACACAAGTGAAGAGCAATAATGAGGATTAATGACAACTTGAGGCGTGGTAAGAGGCTGGTAACGAACTCTATTTGTTTTCATTTTTGTACATATATTCATCACTGTGAGCATGCTTAGCTGTTCATGTAGGGTGTATGTTACCTTTGGATGCTTAGTAGTTCTTGCTTTCATATGATTAGCTCTAGCTCGCTAATAGTTTGTAGCATGTCTTATGAATGTTTGCTTGCATTGCTCTACTCATAAATTGGTATGACACTGTGGTATCCTCCTCTGAATGTTTCATTTGAATTGACTTGGAACATGCTCACGCATGCACATGACTGTGATAATCAGTTAAGCCTTGATGAATTATTTTGCCTTGAGGATCTTGAATCACTTTCATGCCATGAGTAGTCCTGTTTTGTTGCAAGCATGATAATGACAGCTATTGCTCTCTTGTTTGTCGCTCCCTTACTATTGCTAGCCTTCACTCCCACTGAGTGTTTTACTCATGTTTCCAACTCCCTTAAACCAAATATTGCCAAAGTGTCCACCATACATACCTATTAGCATCATTTGCTACTTCCGTGCATATTCAATATGCCTTGTTTTCTTCCGAATAAAATGTTTGCTTGTTATGAAAAAGTTAGTTAGTAAAGCTCTCACGAACTTGATGGCACACTTTATTTCCTGCACTTAATAAACCTGAACCATTGTGAACTCTCCATGAAAGTTATATGCTTGCAAATTATAGGCCGGGGATTAGCAGAACCGTGATGTCACGGGGAACGCTTTCAACACTTGTAAATATATACCCAGTTGATACCTTGCTATTTTGTTTGCCGATGTCGTCGGTGTGAAATAAAAGGGGACCTTGTAAGTCCATGGAGTTATGTATGTGTGTTAGAGAAACGCCTGGGCCGCTGGTCTAATCCATGCTGACATGGTGGAAACCTGTAGCGTAACCATAATGATATCTATGAAGCATTCTTCTTATAAAAAAGAGAGAGATAGCTATTGAGAAAAAGAAAAAAAAGAGTTTTATGAAAAGAGTAAAGAGAGAAAAAAGCACCATTTTCCCATGGTAAATAAGAAGATTGCTGAGATACTCATTGTCTGCTTACCTTGTCATTTTGATATGGGGATTCTTCCATATCATCGGGCAAGGGGTACCCCGTTGGCGGTTCTCAATGATACGCACAAACTTACGATGACAAGAACTTACCGGTAACTAAAGTTGAGTAGCATGAGGAGCGGCCCTCGTACTCAAGGGACTTGGGATTTTCAGTTTATAGTCTGTCAAGCATATAACTCAGATTGGACCTCACTTTCACCTTAACAACATTAAAGATGCTTATGATAGGGGCAATGAGAGCTGAAAGCTAACGAGTACCATACTTTCAGCATTTGGAAGCCTTTCAAATTATTCAAAACCTTTTCTTCTACTTGTTTAGTCTCCACATATTCTTTGAGCACCTTCTTGAGAGCATAGTTGTCATTCTTTGTGTTTGTTCCATTACTTGATTATTTGTGTTATGACTTTGATGCTTGTATCCTTGATATCTTTACTTCTAGTCATCACTTGAACTTCAGAGGTGCCTTGACATTCATAATCAAAGGCAAGCGAGATACCACTCTATCATACCTTTCTATGAGCATTGTAATGTTGCTTATGGTTGTGCCTCATGCTACTTATTATTCTTGAGTTGGAATCTCTTCATAGCTTGCAATGACTATTAAGTAGACTTGGTTGCATACTCTTTATTATGAATTTTCTAAGTAGTTGATCACATTGCTGAGAATATTTACATCATATGAAGCAAATGTGTTCGTGAAAGTTCTTTTATCGCACTCAGTTTTCAACTGAATTGCTTGAGGACAAGCAATAAGCTAAGCTTGGGGGCAGTTGATACGTCCAAAACATATCTACTTTCCTGAACACTTTTGCTATTGTTTCTCCTCTATACTTGTGTGATTTGGATACAACTAATGCGGACTGACGCTGTTTTCAGCAGAATTGCCTTGGTGTCTACTTTTTGTGGAGAAAACCAACTATCAGGAAAAATCCAGGAAAATATGCCAAAAATCCTATTTCACCTGAAGACTCCAGGAGCCAGAATACGAGACGGAGAAGAGCCAGGGGGTGGCCACACCACCTACTGGCGCGGGCCAGGCCAGGCCGCGCCAGGGGGTGGTGTGGGCCCCCAGGCACCCCCTCGGCCTCTCTCTTCGCCTATAAGGAGCCTTCTGACCTAAAAACTTCGGGGGGTTCGACGTTTTTCCAGAAGGAGTTCCGCTTCACCGCCACCACCAGATTCCACGAAACAGCACCAGAAACTCCGTTCTGGCACCCTGCCAGGACGGGGAATTGGAGGAGATCATCGCCATCATCATCACCATCGCTTCTCCACCGACCATCCATGTTTCCCCCATCTATGAGTGAGTAATCCCCCGCTGTAGGCTATGGGGATGGTAGGGATTGGATAAGATCGTTCATGTAATGGCATCAGATTGTTAGGGCATGGTGCCTAGTATCTTTTATTAGTGCTTTATGACTTTGTTCCGACTTGTTGTGCTTAATGCTTGTCACTAGGGCCCGAGTGCCATGATTTCAGATCTTAATATGTTATTGATTCATTATGATAGTATTGTTTTTGGTCTTATCTACAAGTTGTATACACACGTTGTTGTCCGGAACCTATGGCCCCGAAGTGACAGAAATCGGGATAACCGGAAGGGAATGGCTTTGATGTGAGGATCACATGTGTTCAAGGAGTGTTAATGCTTTGCTCCGGTGCTCTATTAAAAGGAGCACCTTAATTGCCAGTAGTTCCCTAGAGGCCCCGTTGCAAACGGGCTGGCAGGACAAAAGATGTTGTGCAAGTTCTCATTGCGAGCACGTATGACTATATATGGAACACATGCCTAGGATTGTCTAGTACTTGGATGCTTTATCTTATTTATCTGCAATTGCCCTATGTTCTGATTGCTATGTGAATTGTCTTGTCCATGCAATGCCCGTCCATCCATCCCTATGCCTACCGCACTCGTATCCCACTGTTTACTGCTTTTGTTAATGTTGTCTTTACTTTTCTACTGTTGTTACTTTACTATTCCTACTACAAAACTGTTGCTACTGGTAAACTGCCGTGAGCAAGATTGTTTCCAGGTGCAGCTGAATTGACACTCAGTTGTTAAGGCTTATAAATATTCTTTGGCTCCCCTTGTGTCGAATCAATAAATTGGGTTTCACTTCCCTCGAAAATACTGCGATACACCCCCTATACTTGTGGGTCATCAGTGATCATCTTCACAAGATCCTCCATGGTATAATCCAGAGACGGTGCATTACTATAGTCTAGCTCTTTATACTTCTCATTTTTGTTTTCCATCCTCATCATCTTAAGATCTTCATATGGTACACAAGATGATAAATTGTAAACTTAGATGTCTCTGATACTTTAGTTAGCTACTATGTAGGCTGATACGTCCATTTTGCATCACTATTCTATATCATAATTTACTGTTATTCATTGATATATTTCATATTAAGAGATGATACTTATGTTATTTCATCTGCTTTTGCATGGTTGATGACTTTTGGAGCATGGACCGCTGTAGTCAGGATTCTGATGGAAAAGGTGCTATTTGGAGGCAAAATTCACGAAGATCAGAAAATCCGGGAAAATACATGGAAAATTCTATTTTTCCAGAAGACGAAGATTGCCAGAAGGGGGAGTGGAGATGGGCCATAGGGGGCCCACACCACCCCCTGGCGCGGGCAGCCCTAGGTCGCGCCAGCAGGTGGTGTGGCCACCCTGACCCACTCAAGGCTCTCCCCTCTGGCGTATATTATCCACCCGAAACTCTAAGACTTGGGGAGTGACCACAGAAGGATTCCACTGCCTCTACGGGGCGGAAAACACCGAGAGAGAAAGATCTCTCCGGTAGACAGAATTCTGACGGGGAATTCCTTCCCGGAGAGGGGAGATCATCGCCATCAACACCACCATCAAGATGGACTTCATCAGGATCATCATCATCATCACCACCATCATCTCCATCACCACCATCATCACCACTCCATATCGATGTAACAATTGGGTTGAATCTTGCATAGTTCTTAGGGGAAACTTTCCCAGTGTTGATTACTCCTTGTAGTTGATGCTATTGAGTGAACCATTGAATTATCGTTTATGTTCAGATTGTTACATATCATTATATCATCTCTGATCATGATCCATATGATGTCTTGTAAGTAGTTTGTTTTGTTCTTGAGGACATGGGAGAAGTCATGTTGTTAGTAGTGGAATTGTGTTGAGAGAGATTCAATGGTTTGATATTTAAGTTCTGGTGTATTTCTTCTAGTGGTGTCATGTGAACGTCGACTACATGACACTTCACCTATATGGGCCTAGGGGAATGCATTGTGTATTTCGCTACTAATCGTAGGGGTTGCCGGAGTGACAGCAACCTGAACCCCTGTTAGGAAACCTTTGCACAAGGGACGTCAGGGTCTTAGAGTTTAAAGCTGCGATTAGGTTTCTACCTTAATTACTTTCTTGTACTTGGGGATGCTTGCAAGGGGTATAATCAAAAGTATGTATTAGTCCTAGGAAGGTCGGTACATTATCATAGGTTTGATACGTCCATTTTGCATCACTATTCTAGATCATAATTTACTGTTATTCATTGATATATTTCATATTAAGAGATGATACTTATGTAATTTCACCTGTTTTTGCATGGTTGATGACTTTTGGAGCATGGACCACTGCAGTCAGGATTCTGATGGAAAAGGTGTTGTTTGGAGGCAAAATTCGCGAATATTAGGAAATCCGGGAAAATATACGGAAAATCATATTTTTCCAGAAGACGAAGGAAGCCAGAAGGAGGAGTGGAGATTGGCCACAGGGGGCCCACACCACCCCCTGGCGCGGGCCAGCCTAGGTCACGCCACCAGGTGGTGTGGCCGCCCTGGCCCACCTCCAGCTCTCCCCTCTAGCGTATATAATCTGTTGAGGGCAAACCTCTAGGGTGGCCCGATCTTTCACGAATCCCACTCAAATCAAGGATGGAGTGCGGGGGAAGGAGATGAGGATGAACATGACGAACTCACGCACGATGAACGCGATGAACACACACACACAAAACCATGATAAACACCAATAGCTCACGCCGGTGGTGACCGGCCTGGCGCAATCCCTAGGATCAGCGTCGGGCAGAGGACTCTCTCTCGAACCGACACGGCGAGATGGGAGACTCGGTGAGGTCTTGACATCTTGGCAAAGGGACACCGATGCCAAGGCCTTGTACAACACGGAGGCACGATACAAACTCCAACGAAGTTTGTGATATTTGGTGCTCCTTTGTCAAAGGAGCATGAGGCAAGAATTAGATAGATCCACAAGGGGTTTCCACTAATTCCAAATATCATGCCTAGGGTTTACAATAGAGGTGGGGGCTATATATAGGCCAGCCACAAGTTCAGGGATAGTTTAGGCAACTAAAGTATCAAAAGGAGGTGTTACAAGGCCAAAGGGCCGAGCTGGAGCGCGTAGGCCTTGGGGTGTCCGGTAGTACCGGTCGGTTGAGCGGTAGTACCGGTCAAACACGGTAGTAACGCTTGAATGGTGCGGTAGTACCGGGGCTGGCAGAAGCTTAGGCATGAGTTTTTAGGTGCGCGCGGTAGTACCGCTTGCTGAGTGCAGTAGTACCGGTTGGATCTCGGGCTTCGGGTCCATCTCTCTGCCTGGGGCGGTAGTACTGTTGTCCATGAGTGGTAGTACCGCTTGGGCGGTAGTACCGCTTCCAGGGGCCGGTAGTACTGCGGTCTCCTGGCAGCTGTTGGCTGCTGCGTCGCTCCTTTGGCTCGTGTCTTCATGTTGGAGATATGCCCAAGAGGCAATAAAAAAGTAGTTATTATTATATCTTTGTGTTTATGATGAATGTTTACATCCCATGCTATAATTGTATTATTAGGAAACACTAATACTTGTGTGTTTTGTAAACATATAAGAGTCCCTAGTAAGCCTCTTGTTGAACTAGCTTGTTGATTAATGAATGATCATGGTTTCCTGATCATGGACATTGGATGTCATTAATAACAAGGTTATATCATTAGGAGAATGATGTAATGGACACACACCCATAGTAAGCATAGCATAATATCAAGTCATTAAGTTCGTATTGCTATAAGCTTTTACATGCATAGTAACCTAATCCTTCGACCATGAGGTTGTGTTAATCACCATCACCGGATGGGTACTTTGATGACATCAAACACCGCTTCGTAACTGGGTGGTTATAAAGGTGTCATTGGGTATTCTGAAAGTATGTGTTGAAGCGCATGGACCAAGATTGGGATTTGTCCATCCATATGACGGATAGATATGCTTTGGGCCCTCTCGGTGGAATGTCATCTGATTAGCTTGCAAGCATGTGACTGGGTCACAAGGGATGACATATCACGGAACGAGTAAAGAGTACTTATCAGTAACGAGGTAGAACTAGGTATGGAGATACCGACGACCAAACCTCAGATAAGTATAGTATCGCGTGACAAAGGGAATTGGTTTCGTATGTTAATGGTTCTATCGATCACGAAGTCATCGTTGAGTATGTGGGAGCCGTTATGGATCTCCAGATCCCGCTGATGGTTATTGATCGGAGAGGTGTCTTCATCATGTCTGCATATTCACGAACCGTAGGGTGACACACTTAAGGTTCGAAGTTGTTTTAAGTAGATATGGAATGTGCGTTGGAGAATGAATGTTGTTCGGAGTCTCGGATTGGATCCGGGACATCACGAGGAGATCCGGAATTGTCCGGAGAATAAGATTCATATATTGGGGATCATTTTCTAAGTTAGGAAATGTTCCGGAGTATTTGTATGAGGATTCTAGAAGGTTTCGGAATGTTCTAGAAGGTTCTGGAAGATTTCTTGGAGTTTGCTTGAAAACCAAGAAAGGATCAAGGAGTCCTTGTGGGGCAAGACAAGGAGTCGTGGGGGAGGAGGACTCCTCCCCCCTCCCAATCCGCCGGCCAAGGAAGGGAGGGGAGTCCTACTAGGACTCCCCCTCCCATGGCGCCTCCCTCCTTTAAATAGAGGGGTGGAGGCGCCACCCCCTGGCCCCCTCCACTACTCCAAACCCTAGCCGCCTCTCTCCTCCTCCTTTCTTCTGCTCAGGCTTAGGCGAAGCCCTGCAGAATTCTCTACTCCACCACCACCACCACGCCGTCGTGCTGCTGGGATTCCGTGGAGAAGATCTACTACCTCCGCTGCTCGCTGGAACAAGGAGAGGAAGGTCTGCTTCGACTCCGCACGTGTGACCGACTGCGAAAGCGCTGCCGGAACGCGGCGCCGGAAGGATCGTCTACTCGATCTTGAGATCGGCAAGTGATCGACTACATCAACCACGAGATCCAATCTCGTAACGCTTTCGGATCTACAAGGGTTAGTACAGATCTATCTTGTTGCACATGTCTAATAGATTAGATCTTGGCTTTTATCTAGATTAGATCTGGGTTTTGTTCGTTCTTGCGGTAGAAATTTTTTGTTTTCCATGCTACGAACCCATCAGTGGTATCAGAGCCGTGTCTATGCGTAGATCTGTTGCACGAGTAGAACACAATAGTTTTGTGGGCGTTGGTGCTCGTGTCGTCTTTTGCTTTGTGTACTTTGCATCTTGCGGTATGGTGGGATGAAGCGGCTCGGGCTAACCTTACATGTCATCTAACGCCGTCGCCCTCCCTCTCTCTCGCAACCGCTGACGGAAAGCAGCCACGGGCAGGTGGCCGTCTGCCGCGTCAGCCAGGCCGCCCGCACGCCAGCCCTCCTCCTTATCCTCGCGCCGAGCCGCCCTCCTTTTCCCTAACCCTAGCTCTGCTCCGCTCCCTCTCCCTCTTCCCCGCGTGCCGCCGCCAGACCGCGCGCCGCGACGTCGCTTCCGTCCTCGCCGGTGACCGGGGACACACCGGGAAGCATCGCCGTGGACCGTGGACTCGACCCCGCCTGCTGGAAGACGCCAAGCTTGCCGTACTCGCCCCCTCACCGACGAGTAGTACACCCCCGCCGCAGCTCCACCGTTCCCCTCCACTCAGGCCGTCCCTGCCTCCGAATTTCGCCGGAATCGGACGAGGTGAGCTGACCCCTCGCCCCTTCCGTTATTCCCCCTCTTCACGTGCCTAGCGCCGCCCCTAATTGACCCTTGCCGGCGAGCCGCCCCGCCGACGCTCAGTCCCCGCCTGGATTCCCCTCTGTTCCCCGGTGTGCCCCGGCCAGCACAGCCCCCCTCCGCCGACGCTCCCTAAATGAAATCCGTAGCCGAGACCTTCCTCTACAACTTTCGTTTTGGCGGCCAGAGCTCTCTCGCCGCGGACGCGACGCCACCTTCGCCGGAAGTCTGCACCCGTCAGTCGTCATCGAAGTTCAGAGAGACACCGTCAGTTCAGCCAGCGCTCGCGCGACCATTTTGCAAAAAGGACCCCCGCGCTATTTGGCGATCACGCCCAAGTCCCCAGTAGCCCTGGTGTCCCCACCTGTCAGCCGCCTGGCAATTTGCAGAAACCCCCCCAGCAAACCCGGTTCTCAACCCGCGCTCCGTCCCCGCTGCGGGACGGGCTACTCCCACGTCCCTCGCTGACTCGTGGGGCCAGCTTCGCCGTCGGGCCCGCTTGTCAGTGTCTGGGCTAGCCTCCGCCCGGTGCAAAATGTTTTCTCGCGCGCGCGTGGCCCCAGTCCGTTGTGTCCCCACCCGTCAGCGTCTAGGCTAGAATTACCTGCGGTGTAAAAAGTATTTCCCTTTGTCTGTTTTAACTAAATCTTTTTCAAATTGATTTAAATTCAAATTCTTTTCAGATTCAAATAATTTTTAAAATACAAATCCAAATAATACATATAATATATGTTTTGGAATCAGAAAAATGTGAGGAATTCAAATATGCCCTTCAAAATATGTTTTGAACACTTTAATTTTCGAGATGATTAAAATTACAATAAAATGCCCTTTTCCTTATTTAATTAATAACTTTTGTTTTATAACTCCAAATTTGACAAATAATATGTCTAAATCGATCAGCGCGACGAGCCCGTTCTATTTACGTAGTCCTTGTTCTGAATTGAAGCATGCATCATGTTGATATTAAAAATCTGAACTGTTTATGACAATAAAACTTGGTTAAATAAATGCCAAAATGCTTTATTTCTTGTATTCACACCTCACCTTTGCCATGCTACTTTAATGCCATGAAAATTGTGCATCATTCATCATGGCATGCTTGGTTGCTTGTCGCATTTTAATTCATATGCTTGTGCACTTTATTTATGTTGGCCCTTGTTTGTTTGGTTCTTCAACGAATAGACGCCCAGCAGGAGAATTACCAGGAATCACAGGAGTACTACCCAGATCCATCTCTCGCTTCAACTGAGCTGCCAGGCAAGCACTACCACATGCTTGCATACATACAGTACTTATTGCCTCTATCTTATTCTTGCATCATTGAGTCGCGATTACATTAAATTGAATCCCAAGTACTGCATAGCCTTACTTTTAAACCACACCAAGCTTGTTCCGCTCCCATGAGCCATTACTACAGGAGTTGTTTGAGCCATGCGAGTCGTAGAAAAGCAGGAGTAGGGTATGTGAGTGTCTACTGGATAATGAGGTACCTAAACAACATAACCTGAGTAGTAATGGGATAACTAATGAAAGAGGCACCGGTGAGCAATATCTGCAGGGTAAATCTTTCTGAAAGCCGTGTCCGCGGTTATGGACGACTTGGAGCACAGTTTCTCGATCATAGACAAGTATAATTAAAGTACCCCGCTTTTAATTTGACTAAGTACTTGACTAGTAAGTAGTGCAATACTCATGGAATGGTTAATAAAACTGCCAACGGATGATGGGGGTTGTTCGTCCGCTTCCTCGTTGGTAAGCGAGGAGGAGGATGGATCTGTTAATTATACTGTTATAACTGTTGTTCTTAATTCACGGACTTCCGTCTATCATTGGTTAGGCGGAAGGTTAGTGGGTATCTGTAGAATTGTTCGGTATTATCTTTTGCTGCAATTGCGTCACCCCAGGTTGTGTCCCCTTTAGCAGCATAAAGACTTGCTGAGTACCCCTAGGGTCTCACACGATAAATTGTTTGATTCAGATGAACAGGTGTACCCGCAAGATGGATACTGGGTGGAAGAGACTGATGATGTTGGCAACGATCATTCGGTGTAGAGATTCCGGGAACGGGGATCCGTGTGATCTAAGGGCGGGATGTGTTTATTTATGGGGCATCTTATGCCAATTTGCTTCTTATCCGTACTCGGATCTTGTTTTCCGCTTCCGTCTGATACTCTGATGTGTGATGTATGAGGAGCTATCCTAAATTATTATATCTATCTAGGACATTTGGATCTTAGCGTATGGCGTTGCTATATTTCTATTTCTTTTAGATGGAATGGCTATGAGGACTGTTGTATGTGGCTTGCATACATACTCATTTGTGTATGTAGTTGATCCCTTCGCCTGCCGATTACGCCGCTCGTTCTTGTACCGTTGTCTGAAAGTGGTTAGGACGGCCGAAAGGTCTAGCGTGAGTGGCCCTGGGCCCCACCATACTATTTTAACCACTTTCGTTCATCCAGGCATTAACTAAGAGCGTAATTCACCGAGGTAGTTACAATTGGTATCAGAGCCATCCCGCCCTTCAGGGTCTCAGCCAAAATGGTCGTTGACAGTCTAACAAATATTTTGGTAGTTATGTATACTAGGGAAAAACAAACGTGAGAGTAGGAATGCTTCCATTTTTCTTCTTACCCACCCACCCACCCTTTTCTGGTAAGGAAGTGTAATGTTTTCAATCCTCTTCTAAAATTCAAACTAGGATTCACGTGTTCTGGGTTCCGTGGTACCATAGGTTGTGTTTGTGTTTGTGTGTGTGTGTGTGAATTCCTTGTCTATCTGTTGCATCCAAATGTTATCACTATCTGCCTTTTGGTTATCAACTGTTGGTACATTCCCTACCGACAGTCCTTTGTAAACCGACGCGATCTATTCCGATTCATTGTACACCGATGCGATCTATCTGTATCCGACGTTATCTTGTTGGGGTGTTCTTTTTTTCGTAGTTACCAATCTTTAGGTTCATCTTAGAAGAAGGTGTTGGGATATGTGTTTTTACTGATTCATGTGCGGAGTAATGATTTGAGTGCGGGATGGAGTCGCGACCATGCCACTACTTTCGTCATTTGCTTTTGTATATTGAACTAGTAGAGTTACTAATCTTGATTCGTTAAGTGGTTTTGCGCATATAGTGGTATTTTAATGCCGAAATTTGCGGAAAATTTTTCTTTGTTAGTTTGTATACCACACTCCTTGTTCAGTCGTGTGTGTTATGCTTAATATCTTCTAGTTGCCTTGAACTTTGTTGATATTTTAATATCACCTCAGTAAATTGCATTCTTTAATCTTGATTAATTCCATTTTGGTACTATTTTGGATTATTATCATTCTCCATTATAGTACTGACTTGTGTTTTATATCAATCACAGGATGGCACCACCACGCCATTCTGAGGAGGACATACCACCTGAACTTGGGGCTGCTTTGGCAAGTAGTGCAAATGCTTTGGGCACTATGCAGCAAAACCAGCAGCGCTTCGAGGAAAGCGTGAGGAGGAATGAGTTTGCTCCGCTACCTCCACCTCCCAAGCGAGGAGACATCAAGAGTTTTGTCAAGTTCAACCCACGCCAATTTGAGGTGTCTGATCAGCCACTTGATGCGGATGATTGGCTTCGTGAAGTGTCAAGGTGGCTCATGACTGCGGATGTTCCCGAGCAAGAATGGTTCAAGTGTGCTACTCACCTTCTGAAGGGAGATGCAGCTCTCTGGTGGGAAAATTACCTCAAGGCAGATCTTTCTGGTTTTCAGCCTACTTGGGAGCGGTTCACTGCTGCTTTCAAAGAGCAATATCTGTCAGAAATTGTCATGGAAAGGATGAAGGAAGTGTTTCTCAACCTCAAGCAGGGCACTGACAATGTCAACACCTACATCAGGAACTTCATGAACCTGTCTCGTTATGGTGGCGATGAGATCTCTGATGACAAGAAGAAGCAAAAGAGGTTTCGGCAAGGCCTTAATGCTTCCATCAAATATGCAATCACTCATGCAAGGCCAGCATCTTTTCTAGAACTTCAACACACAGCTCTGCAGGAAGAAGCAAGTAGGCAAGTGTTTGAGGAGTCAAAGAAACACAGTCGTGATACAACAAGCTCTTCTGCTATGACAGCTCCTTCTAAGCGTCGTGTCTGGGTTCCTAACACCCCACCGCCGCTCCCTGCTCCACCAAGACCTTCAAGCTACGCACCAAGGCCACCAAACTCCTTCACTGCGGCTCCCAGGGGCTACAACCACAACTACCCTGGAGCGCCTGGCGGAGTCCCTGGTTACGATGCTCCACGTCCACCTGGTGCTTGCTATACTCGTGGAAACACTAGGCATCAGCACTGGAATTGTCCAATGAACAACAAAGCTCTTCCACCACCACCTCCAAGACCTGCGGCAAGTGCTCCTATGATTCGTGCACCTCCACCTCGGGCTCTCAACATCAACACTAAGCCGGGGTCTACGGTTGCTCGTGCCAACTGTGTCAACGCCGCTCAAGCTGAGCATGCACCTGGAGTTGTCATGGGTATGCTTCCTGTTAACTCAGTTCCTGCACGAGTTTTGTTTGATTCTGGTGCTTCGCATTCTTTTGTTTCTCACAAGTTTGCTCATGAGCAAGATCTGGCTATGGTTCCTTTATTACACCGTCTTGTGGTACAATCTCCTGGGTCAAATATGAGGGCTGCTCATATCAGCCATGGCAATCAAATTGAGATTGGTGGCTCTTCGTTTCCGGCTTCCTTAATTATTCTGGGCAATTCTGATATTGATGTTATCTTGGGCATGGATTGGTTGACAGCAAATGCAGCTGTGATTGATTGTGCTGAACGTTCGGTTTATCTGAAAATTCCTGAAGGCCATATAGTCTATTCCCCAAGTCTGACTCCTGCAATTCAGCTTTATTCATTGGCGGCTCTGAATGATGATGCTATGGAAGGTATTCAGAGTGTTCCTGTAGTCTGTGAGTTCCCAGATGTTTTTCCTGAAGAGTTGCCAGGTATGCCTCCGAATCGTGAGGTTGAGTTTGTCATTGAACTTGAACCTGGCACCGCTCCTATCTCCAAGCGACCTTATAAAATGGGTCCTACTGAGTTGGCTGAACTTAAGCGTCAGTTGGACGAACAAGAGAAGTTGGGTTTCATTCAGCACAGTACTTCTTCTTGGGGTAGTCCAACCATGTTTGTGAAGAAGCGAGACAAGACTGATAGACTTTGTGTTGACTATCGGGCACTCAATGCTAAAACCATCAAGAATAAATATCCCCTTCCGCGGATTAATGATCTCTTTGATCAGCTAGCTGGAGCTGTGGTATTCTCTAAGCTTGATTTGAGAAGTGGTTATCATCAAATCAAGATTCGCAAGGAAGATGTTCCTAAAACAGCTTTCACCACCCGCTATGGCCTGTATGAGTACACGGTCATGTCTTCCGGTCTCACCAATGCACCTGCCACCTTCTCGAGGCTTATGAACTCGGTTTTCATGGAGTATCTTGATAAGTTCGTTGTGGTCTATCTGGATGACATTCTAGTCTATTCTAAGTCAAAAGAAGAACATGAAGAACACCTTCGGTGTGTCCTAAACAAGCTTCGTGAGAACCTCCTGTATGCAAAGTTCTCCAAGTGTGAGTTTTGGCTGCCTCAAGTCACCTACCTTGGTCACGTCATCTCTGCCAAGGGCATTGCCGTCAACCCAGAAACTATTAAGACAATTATGGACTGGCTTCCACCCATTAATGTCAAAGAAGTCCGAAGTTTCCTTGGTTTGGCCAGTTACTGTCGTCGCTTCGTTCAAAACTTCTCAAAGATTGCGAAGCCTCTTACCGATCTCCTCAAGAAAGGCAAGAAATATCTTTGGACTCCTGCATGTCAAGCAAGCTTTAAAACACTCAAAGAGAAGCTCACTTCCACACCAGTCTTGGTTCCTCCAGATACATCAAAGCCTTTCCAAATATTCTGTGATGCTTCATTGCAAGGATTGGGTGCGGTCCTTATGCAAGAAAAACAAGTTGTTGCTTATGCATCTCATCAGTTGAAGACACATGAGATCAACTATCCTACACATGACCTCGAACTCGCAGCAGTTGTCTTTGCTTTGAAAGTATGGAGGCATTACTTGCTTGGCAACCGTTGTGAGATCTTTTCTGTTCACAAGAGTCTGAAGTATATCTTCACACAGCCTGATCTCAACCTTCGTCAGAGGAGGTGGATTGAAACAATCAATGATTTCGATTTGACCATCAACTACACCCCGGGCAAAGCCAATGTCATGGCAGATGCTCTCAGCCGAAAAGCTTATGTCAACAACCTCATGGTGGAAGAACAACAGCCTCTATTGTGCGAAGAATTCCGCAAGCTCAACCTTGAAATTGTGGATCAAGGGTATCTTCTAAACCTTCTAGCAACACCTCTCTTGGAAGAAAAGGTCCGTTCCATTCAGCTTGGGGATCCTTACACTAAAAAGATCATCTCCAACATTCAACTTCCGAAGTATGAGTCTTTCCACGTAGATGACCAAGGCACTCTTTTCTTTGAACATCAGATGTTTGTTCCGAACTACCCGGGCTTAAGAGAGCAAGTTCTCAAGGAGGCGCATGATTCTGTTCTTTCTATCCACCCTGGAAGCACTAAGATGTACATGGACTTGAAAACACAATATTGGTGGCCTGGTTTGAAACGATATTGTGCCAAGTATGTCTCGGAGTGTGATGTTTGTCGCAGAGTTAAAGCTATCCATCAGAAACCTTCCGGTCTTCTACAGCCATTGAAGCCTCCGGAATGGAAATGGGAGAAAGTAGAGATGGACTTCATCACCGGTTTTCCAAGGTCGCAGAAGGGCAACAATGCAATCTTTGTTGTCATTGACAGGCTTTCTAAAGTAGCTCACTTCTTTCCAGTCAAGGAAACAATTTCTGCAATTCAGTTGGCTGAGCTCTATATCAACAGAATTGTCTCTCTGTATGGAGTTCCTCTTGAGATCAGTTCAGACCGTGGAAGCATCTTCACTTCCAAGTTCTGGGGAAGTTTCCAAAATGCTTTGGGGACAAAACTAAACTTCAGCACAGCTTACCACCCTCAGTCGCAAGGACAAGTTGAAAGGATCAATCAGATTCTGGAAGATATGCTCCGTGCTTGCGTTATCTCTTTCGGCATGAAGTGGGAAGAATGTCTTCCTTATGCTGAATTATCTTACAACAACAGCTTCCAGAAAAGTCTAAAGATGGCACCATTTGAGGCTCTCTATGGTCGCAAATGCAGAACTCCGATTGGTTGGTCGGGCGCAGGTGAAAGAATATTGTTTGGCCCCGCATTGTAACTCAAGCGGAGGAGAAAGTTCACATCATTCTTGAAAACCTGAAGATTGCTCAAAGTCGCCAGAAGAGCAATTATGACAGAAAGCACACGGACAAGGAGTATGTCCCGGGTGATCTCGTTTACCTTCGTGTCACTCCCATGAGAGGCACGCACCGCTTTGGTATCAAAGGAAAGCTGGCTCCTAGATACATCGGTCCTTTCAAAATTCATGGAAGAAGAGGAGAAGTTGCTTATGCTCTTGAGCTCCCTGAACAACTCAAAGTCCATGATGTTTTTCACATCTCTCAACTCAAGAAGTGCTTCAAGGATCCCGGCAGGACCGTGGACCATGAACTCATCAATCTCCAAGAAGATCTGTCCTATCAAGAACACCCCACAAAAATTCTTGAAGTCGCAGAAAGAAGGACTCGCAACAAGTCCATCAAGTTCTGCAAGGTGCAGTGGTCGCACCATTCCATTGATGAAGCCACCTGGGAACGTGAAGATGAGCTCCGTGCCAAGTATCCTACCCTCTTTGAGTCTTCTTCTTCCTAGAATCTCGGGGCGAGATTCCTGTTTAGTGGGGGAGAGTTGTAGCACCCCAATTGTCTAACAATTGTAATGCTACTTGTCCTAGTAAGATATTGTCTACTTCATATATATTATTGTTGCATCATAATTATATCATGCTCATGTCATCATGCCACCTTGCATTTGAGCATCATATAAAACTCCTTTTCTTTTGGTTCTTATCTCATATGCATTGTTAATTGTATTTGCCTCTTGATATTGTATTTGGTTATTGATATATTGTTCAATGCCCAAGTTGAGTTGGGGGCATATCTTTTATTTCCATTCCACCACCTATCTCTCCCACCACCTTATAATTCCACCATCCTACTTGTTCATGAGCTTGTAGTATTAATTTTGGTTTTATCTAGCTCATGGGCAGTAGGGTGGGTCTAGTCCATTATTTTCCTTTGCTTGGCTCTATTCCACTTATGGGAAATGCATAAGAACCATGCCATCATATTATTATTGTTGTCACAAAATAATTAATGGCTTATTTTTGCATGGGCCATGCAACCTTCCTCCCCACCCTTATCTCTTCGGTTTTCCTTTTGTTTCATTGGATCTTTTCTTTGTGGACCATCTCCTTACATTCCACCATCCCCATACTCTCATCAGGACCTTGTTCTTTTTTTCCATTATGATTATATGAAGGATTCCCCCCATACTCCTTTCTTTCTCTTTTCATGATTATTTTTCCTCCACCTCATCTTAGCCTAATCCAAGCCTTTTCTCTCACCCCCTAGCTAGCCCTGTTCCATTTTCCAATATGCAAAAACTCCCAAAAAGATGAATTCTTGGGCTGGGTTAAATCTGAAACAAATCAAAAATATAAATCAAATCAGATGAGAAAACAAAAAGAAAGAAATAAAAAAAGGGAGAGAACCTTACCTGCCGCGCAGCCAGCAGCCCACCAGCGGCCTCGCCCTTCGCGGCCCATCTCGCGGCCCACCTCCCAGTCGTACCGCTTCAGCGCTGACGCCCCGTCCTGCTCCTCTTCTCCCTCTGTCTAACGCCGTCGCCCTCCCTCTCTCTCGCAGCCGCTGACGGAAAGCAGCCACGGGCAGGTGGCCGTCTGCCGCGTCAGCCACGCCGCCCGCACGCCAGCCCTCCTCCTTATCCTTGCGCCGAGCCGCCCTCCTTTTCCCTAACCCTAGCTCTTCTCCGCTCCCTCTCCCTCTTCCCCGCGTGCCGCCGCCAGACCGCGCGCCGCGACGTCGCTTCCGTCCTCGCCGGTGACCGGGGACACACCGGGAAGCATCGCCGCGGACCGTGGACTCAACCCCGCCCGCTGGAAGACGCCAAGCTCGCCGTAGCCGCCCCCTCACCGACGAGCAGTACACCCCCGCCGCAGCTCCACTGTTTCCCTCCGCTCAGGCCGTCCCTGCCTCCGAATTCCGCCGGAATCAGACGAGGTGAGCTGACCCCTCGCCCCTTCTGTTATTCCCCCTCTTCACGTGCCTAGCGCCACCCCTAATTGACCCTAGCCGGCGAGCCGCCCCGCCGACGCTCAGTCCCCGCCTGGATTCCCCTCTGTTCCCCGGCGTGCCCCGGCCAGCACAGCCCGCCTCCGCCGACCCTCCCTAAATGAAATCCGTAGCCGAGACCTTCCTCTACAACTTTCGTTTTGGCGGCCAGAGCTCTCTCGCTGCGGACGCGACACCACCTTCGCCGGAAGTCTGCACCCGTCAGTCGTCGTCGAAGTTCAGAGAGACAGCGTCAGTTCAGCCAGCGCTCGTGCGACCATTTTGCAAAAAGGACCCCCGCGCTATTTGGCGATCACGCCCAGGTCCCCAGTAGCCCTAGTGTCCCCACCTGTCAGCCGCCTGGCAATTTGCAGAAAACCCCCCCAGCAAACCCGGTTCTCAACCCGCGCTCCGTCCCCGCTGCGCGACGGGCTACTCCCACGTCCCTCGCTGACTCGTGGGGCCAGCTTCGCCTTCGGGCCCGCTTGTCAGTGTCTGGGCTAGCCTCCGCCCGGTGCAAAACGTTTTCTCGCGCGCGCGTGGCCCTAGTCCGTTGTGTCCCCACCCGTCAGCATCTAGGCTAGAATTACCTGCGGTGTAAAAAGTATTTCCCTTTGTCTGTTTTAACTAAATCTTTTTCAAATTGATTTAAATTCAAATTCTTTTCAGATTCAAATAATTTTTAAAATACAAATCCAAATAATACATATAATATATGTTTTGGAATCAGAAAAATGTGAGGAATTCAAATATGCCCTTCAAAATATGTTTTGAACACTTTAATTTTCGAGATGATTAAAATTACAATAAAATGCCCTTTTCCTTATTTAATTAATAACTTTTGTTTTATAACTCCAAATTTGACAAATAATATGTCTAAATCGATCAGCGCGACGATCCCGTTCTATTTACACAGTCCTTGTTCTGAATTGAAGCATGCATCATGTTGATATTAAAAATCTGAACTGTTTATGACAATAAAACTTGGTTAAATAAATGCCAAAATGCTTTATTTCTTGTATTCACACCTCACCTTTGCCATGCTACTTTAATGCCATGCAAATTGTGCATCATTCATCATGGCATGCTTGGTTGCTTGTCGCATTTTAATTCATATGCTTGTGCACTTTATTTATGTTGGCCCTTGTTTGTTTGGTTCTTCTCCGAATAGACGCCCAGCAGGAGAATTACCAGGAATCACAGGAGTACTACCCAGATCCATCTCTCGCTTCAACTGAGCTGCCAGGCAAGCACTACCACATGCTTGCATACATACAGTACTTATTGCCTCTATCTTATTCTTGCATCATTGAATCGCGATTACATTAAATTGAATCCCAAGTACTGCATAGCCTTACTTTTAAACCACACCAAGCTTGTTCCGCTCCCATGATCCATTACTACAGGAGTTGTTTGAGCCATGCGAGTCGTAGAAAAGCAGGAGTAGGGTATGTGAGTGTCTGCTGGATAATGAGGTACCTAAACAACATAACCTGAGTAGTAATGGGATAACTAATGAAAGAGGCACCGGTGAGCAATATCTACTATTTGGTTTTTTCCTGCTCACTTGTGTCCCGTAGGACCCCGAGTACTTGATTCCTGTTCCTTGACTATTCGCACTATCCACATCCGGGAGGCCTTATGGACCCCCCTGAGCCAGAGCTTGATTCATTCTTATTTCTTGGGGCCACAATTAGTTTGGGGCTTTATTACTATCCTGTACTTATGCCATGTTACTGCTTTATTTAAGATTGTGCGAGGAGCACCTGTACTGTTTTGGATCGTGACACGTTTTCGCTGTATCGACAAGCCCAGTCATATTTTCGGGTTCCTAGTCGTTTACCGCCGTCCACACAAACCTTGGGTCCATCTCGGAGCCGGCCAACTTCGTTGCGGGTAGCTTAATGGGGTGGCCCCCTGAAATATTTCTGAATCCTGTGATTGCTTTGTCGTGAATGCCTCGTTGGGTTTTGATTTGGTTTTTCCGAGGTTGATCGAGTGTGTGTTGCTATTCGTGCACCCCTGCAGGGTAAATCTTTCTGAAAGCCGTGTCCACGGTTATGGAAGACTTGGAGCACAGTTTCTCGATCATAGACAAGTATAATTAAAGTACCGCTTTTAATTTGACTAAGTACTTGACTAGTAAGTAGTGCAATACTCATGGAATGGTTAATAAAACTGCCAACGGATGATGGGGGTTGTTCGTCCGCTTCCTCGTTGGTAAGCGAGGAGGAGGATGGATCTGTTAATTATACTGTTATAACTATTGTTCTTAATTCACGGACTTCCGTCTATCATTGGTTAGGCGGAAGGTTAGTGGGTATCTGTAGAATTGTTAGGTATTATCTTTTGCTGCAATTGCGTCACCCCAGGTTGTGTCCCCTTTAGCGGCATAAAGACTTGCTGAGTACCCCTAGGGTCTCACACGATAAATTGTTTGATTCAGATGAACAGGTGTACCCGTAAGATGGATACTGGGTGGAAGAGACTGATGATGTTGGCAACGATCATTCGGTGTAGAGATTCCGGGAACGGGGATCCGTGTGATCTGTGGGCGGGATGTGTTTATTTATGGGGCATCTTATGCCAATTTGCTTCTTATCCGTACTCGGATCTTGTTTTCCGCTTCCGTTTGATACTCTGATGTGTGATGTATGAGGAGCTATCCTAAATTATTATATCTATCTAGGACATTTGGATCTTGCCGTATGGTGTTGCTATATTTCTATTTCTTTTATATGGAATGGCTCTGAGGACTGTTGTATGTGGCTTGCATACATACTCATTTGTGTATGTAGTTGATCCCTTCGCCTGCCGATTACGCCGCTCGTTCTTGTCCCGTTGTCTGAAAGTGGTTAGGACGGCCGAAAGGTCTACCGTGAGTGGCCCTGGGCCCCACCATACTATTTTAACCACTTTCGTTCATCCAGGCATTAACTAAGAGCGTAATTCACCGAGGTAGTTACAACCACGCCGTCGTGCTGCTGGGATACCGTGGAGAAGATCTACTACCTCCGCTGCTCGCTGGAACGAGGAGAGGAAGGTCTGCTTCGACTCCGCACGTGTGACCGACTGCGGAAGCGCTGCCGGAACGCGGCGCTGGAAGGATCGTCTACTCGATCTTGAGATCGGCAAGTGATCAACTACATCAACCTCGAGATCCAATCTCGTAACGCTTTCGGATCTACAAGGGTTAGTACAGATCTATCTCGTTGCACATGTCTAATAGATTAGATGTTGGCTTTTATCTAGATTAGATCTGGGTTTTGTTCGTTCTTGCGGTAGAAATTTTTTGTTTTCCATGCTACGAACCCATCACTTCATACCTGATGATGCGTAGTGTCGGGGCATGAAGTAGCAAGCCATCCAGGGGTGTATCGAAGTCACATGAGTACAAGAGCGAATTCACCTTATCTTGGAGAAGCTTGGCTCGAGCACGAGTCATGGGTCCACTTGGGGGACTTGGTAGTGTAGATGTAGGAGCGTTCGTAGGACGGGCTGCATCAGCTCCCCCCCATTGGGAAAGAGTCGTCCTCGACTCTTCATGGTTATCATCTTTAGCATCTCCATGGTAGGGTGAAAGGTCCTTGACATTGAATGTATTGCTTGCAAGGTACTTGGAGGTCGGTATGTCGATGATGTAGGCGTTGTTGTTGATTCTCTTGAGGACCTTGAAGGGGCCATCTCCTCTTGGTTTGAGCTTGGAATATCGTTCCTTGGGAAAGCGGTCCTTGCTCAAGTGTATCCACACAAGATCACCTTCTTGGAAGATCATCTCCTTCTTGTCCTTGTTTAACCTTGAAGCTTGGCGAAGGACTTGTTGCTTGATAATAGCTCTTGTTTCTTCATGAAGCTTCTTCATAGCTTGTGCGCGCTTCTCGACGTCCATGTTGGTGCGCTCGTGGAGGGGTAGTGGTAGGATGTCGAGCACGGTAAGGGGATCTAAAACATAGACGGTCATGAATGGACTCATCTTGGTTGTTGAGTGCTTGGCACGGCTGTAGGCGAACTCGGCGTGTGGAATGCATTCCTCCCAATCCTTGAGGTTTTTCTTGATCAACACACGAAGGAGAGTTCCGAGGCTTCGGTTGACAACTTCGGTTTGGCCATCGGTTTGAGGATGTGATGCGGATGAAAAGAGTAGCTTGACGTCGAGCTTGGCCAAGAGGGTCTTCCATAAGTAGATCATGAATTTCATGTCGCGGTCGGAGACGATTGTTCGTGGCACACCGTGAAGACGGACGATTTCCCTAAAAAACAGATTTGCAACATGTGAAGCATCGTCGGTCTTATGGCACGGTATGAAATGTGCCATTTTGGAAAAGCGATCCACGACCACAAATATAGAGTCATGACCATGCTTAGGTCTAGGCAATCCTAACACGAAATCCATGCTAATGTCGGACCAAGGTGTATGAGGAATATGCAATGGCATATAAAGACCATAGGGGTTAGCTTGTGACTTAGCTTGAACACATGTTGTGCATTGTTGAACTTAGCGCTCCACGTCGCGCTTCATCTTGGGCCAAAAGTAGTGAGTGGAGAGCATGTCCAATGTCTTGTCACGGACAAAGTAACCCATGAGGCCTCCACTATGAGATTCTTTGGAGACGAGTTGGTTGATTTGACGTTCAATCTCCTTTGTCTCCTCCGGGTTCGTGCGGTAAGCGGCGCGGTTGGGAAGTGGTGCACCAGGGATGAGGTCAATGCGATGTTCGATGCCGCGAAGAGGAGTGATACATTGTAAATGTATCTATAATTTTTGATGTTCCATGCTTGGTTTTATCTACTTTCTTGTGTTTTGTTCCAACATTAGAGTACTTTTCATATGATTTCTTGGACTAACCTATTAACAAGAGCCATAGTGCCAGCTGCCTGTTTTCTGCTGTTTTTGGTTCCAGGAAAGTCAGAAAATGAATATTCTCAGAATTGGGCCGGACAAAAGCCAAAGTTGATATTTTATCGGAAGACTCACGGAGCCAGAAGACGAGATGGAGAGGGGCCATAGGGTGGCCACACCACCCCTAGGTGCGGATCACCCCAGGTCGTGCCAGGGCATGGTGTGGGCCCCTTGGTTGGCCACGGACCTCGCCCCTTCGCCTATATATTCCTCCCGATATAGAAACCCTAGATCATCAAGCCTCCAGCCACGAAAAGTTCCACAGCGCCGCCGCCACCGAAAGGGAGATTTGGGGGACAGAAAGTCTCTGTTCCGGCACCCTGCCAGGACGGGGAAGTGCCCCCAGAGCCATCTCCATCGATCTCCACCACCATCTCCATCGTCATTGCTGATTCCCATGATGAGGAGGGAGTAGTTCTCTCTCGAGGCTAAGGGTTCTACCGGTAGCTATGTGTTCATCTCTCTCTCTATGCATGATCATATTGTGATCAGGAGCTTTGTAATCAAGTAGATCTACCTTGCTACTCAAGTGCTTTAATAGATCTCTGTTCTCCCCATGTGTGTGAAGTTGACAGTGTGCACACCATGGTGGCACTTAGGCTAGAGATTACAAATACTTGTTATGAGTTATATTTGGAGTTGAATGTCTTTATGAAATTGTGGTGTTTGTTGGACCCATCTAGTACTCAAGGTGACAGTGTGGGGTTATCTAGATGGGAAAGATGAACTTTGAGGTGTGCTGTTATAGCCCTACCAACGATTAGAGTGTCAAACCAGAGAGTAGTTAAGCGTAGTATCATAAAGAATAATATATTTATATGAGAGTGTTCACTAGTGAAAGTATGATCCCTAGGCCTTGTTTCTAAGCATTCAAACACCATTTTCTATTAGATCTATTACATGTTTGCTTGCTTCTATCTTTATTTCAGTTTTACTTTAGTTTTTTTCCATGCCATCCAGCTATTTTCTATCACCGTTACCACTTATAATCATCTATACCACTTGTATTTCACTATCTCTTCGCCGAACTAGTGCACCTATACACCTGACAAGTGTATTGGGTGTGTTGGGGACACAAGAGACTTCTTGTATCTTGATTGCAGGGTTGCTTGAGAGGGGATACCTTTGACCACTTCCTCCCTGAGTTCGATAAACCTTGGGTGATCCACTTAAGGGAAAACTTGCTGCTGTTCTACAAACCTCTACACTTGGAGGCTCAACAACTGCCTACAAGAATAGAAGTGCGTAGACATCAAGGAGGTAGTCCATGTGGGAGCTCTTCGGGAAACACATCCTCAAATTCCTGCAAGACAATCATCAAAGATGTAGGAACATTGGTTAATTCATTAGTTCCTTGCGCTAGGGCCTTGCAAAGGAGGACATAGTGCAAGATTGATGGGTTGTTCCGAACATCTCTCATCTCACTTTTGATGTCAAGGAGAACACTCTTAGTTTTTCCACTCGAGTTTGGCTTGTGGCTCTCACTCACTATGAGGTGGTTCTCTCTCTCACCGCTCTTCTCACAAGTAGGTGTTGTGCTTTACGCCCTCGCTAAAGCCTTTGCATTGTCCGCAATTATTTGGCTAGGAGTCATTGGTTGCAAAACACATGTTTTGTTGAGCCATTTGAAGGTGTATACATTGGTGCAACCATCATCTTGAGCAACCTTGTCAAATTGCCATGGTCGACCAAGAAGCATGTGGCAAACTGTCATAGGAACCCCATCACACTCCACCGTATCTTTGTAAGGACCAATGGCGAAGGAGACTGATATGGTATGCCTGATCTTTACGGACCCTTGGTCACTTAGCCATTGCATGTGGTAGGGGTGCTTGTGCGGATGGAGGGTGAGGTTAAGCTTCTCACACAACTCGGTGCTAGCAAGGTTGTGGCAACTCCCTCCATCAATGATCACCTTGATAGATTTGCCATTGATGCCGGCTCGTGTTTGGAAGATATTGGAGCGTTGGTCTTCATGCTCTTGTGCTTGAGTGGTCAAGATCCTTGTGACGACAAGCGATGGACTTGCGTCATGTTCACACATGATAAGTTCTTGGTCATCTTCCACTCGTTGCCTTGCCATTGCTTCCTTTACACGGGCATCAAACTCATCTTCACTCAAGTACTCTTCGTCGCCATTGTCATGGATGAACAATACTTTCTTGTTTCCACATTCGGCCGACTTGTGTCCTTTACCTCCACACTTGTAGCATTCACCATTGAAAGGTGTATCACTCTTTGCTTGTTTGCCACTTGGGGTAGTTTTCCTTGAGGAAGTGTGGGCTTGAAGGAAGTCTTGGAGGTACTTGATGATCTTCCATTGAATGTTGTTGGCATAGAGGTTGAAGCTTGCTTGTAGGTAAAATATGTCTTGGGCTTGTTGTACTTGATGTCCTCTTGCACTTGACGTTCAGCCTTTGTTGCTATGTGCACAAGCTCAACCATGGTGTTGTATGTTTGGAACTCGACTATGCGCTTGATTGGGTGGTTCAATCCAATAAGGAAGCGTGCCATAGTTTGCTCCATGCGCTCATCAATGTTGGCATGAATCAAGTTGAGTTCCATTTCCTTGAAGTACTCTTCCACGGTCTTTGTCCCTTGACGAAGCGATTGGAGGTTGTTGAAGAGGTCACGCGTGTAATGCGCGGGGACAAACTAGGATCTCATGTGAGCCTTCATGTCATGCCAAGTTGTGATTGGTGGGTCTTGTCTTGCATCACGAGCAACTTGAACTTGTTCCCACCAAAGGTTGGCGAATCATTAAACTCAAGCGAAGCCATGGCGACCATCTTCCATTGCTATAATTGTGCATGCGGAAGATCTTGTCGACTTTGAGTGCCCATGAGAGGTATTCTTCGGGGTCATTGGATCCGGTAAACTTGGGCATAGTGAACTTGAGCTTGCCAAAAGTTTCTTCATCATTGCGGTCATTGCGATGAGCTTGTTTACCTTGTTGATGCTCTTGTGGTTGATGCGGTGGAACTTGGTTCTCGCGACCTTGTTGAGGAGCTTGCTCTTGATATTGTTGTTGCGGAGCTTGCTCTTTCTCTTGGCGCAGTTGTTGGCAATGTTGAGGCGCTTGGGCCTCATGAGGGTGTTTAGGATGTGGGGCCTCATGACGTGGTTGATGACGAAGAGGAGGCTTGTTCCTCGGGTGATGATGGCTATTAGGCACATGGGCCTCACGGCGAAGATCATGGTCGTGAGCCTCTTGACATGGTGGGCGTCGCTCAACTTGTACCACTTGACGCACCATATTTTGGTGTGGTGAAGGAGGCGCCTCGTGATGACCATGGTGTCGTTGTTGACGTTCATGACGATGATGACGAGGAGGGAGATCTTGGAGAGCTTCACATCGATGACGAGCTTGATTCTCCAAATTGGAGTCATCACTTGTTGTGTCAAGTATGTGTCGCGGTCGATGGTGGTAGACTTGTGGTTGCACTTGCGGTTCTTCTTGTGGTTGCTCTTGTTGTATCACTAATGCCCTTGCATAATGACGGTGTGCTTCTTGCCTTGCTCGTTGCCTTGAAGAGAGGTCACCGTCATAGCTTGACGTTGCGGCGTGCCGTGGCGAAGGTATGTAGTTGGAAGAACTTCCATATTCAACCATGGGGGCATCATTGCGTCTTGGAGCACTTGTACGAAGATCTTGTTGGAGAGGAACATGACGACACGAAGAACTTGAAGAGCTTGAAGCACGTGAACGTAGTCTTGCCATTCCGTCGATTAGGTGTCGAAGATTGTCATTTGTCTCGGCAAGGGAGCGTTGCAACGCTTCATTTTGATGGTCAAAGTTGTGATGTATTGCGTGCATTTGTCGTTCTATGTCGTCGAAGAAGTTGTCGATGTTCTTTAACTCGGCTTGCGTCTCACCAAATTGTTCATCTTAACGCGTCTCAAGGGCTTGGCAGCGTTCACAGAACTCTTGGCGGACGATGAAGTGACTTGCACGCGTCATGTACGGTCCATGTTCTTCTTCTTGAGGAGGTGGTTGGCTCGACTCACCGTGCCTATCCATCATGCAAAACACACAAGTATTGTATATGGAGGTGGAATATGGTGGTGTTAGCCTTGTTCCTCACCTTGGGGATTGCACCGAACTAGAAACCACAAGTGAGAGCTATAAGTGTGCAAAGTGGAATCGCAAAGAAAACTCACACTAAAGAAAGAACTAACTCTCAAAAGCTGTGGGTGGAAGGTTAGGGTTGTGGAAAACCAAACGAAACGATCCAAAGAAGAGGTTATTGTCAAAAGTGGTAGAGAACCAAAGATCAAAGCAAAAAGGAAACGATCTACAAAACACAAATATACACACACGTGGAGACGGATGTGGTTAGCACGTCTATGAAAATGAGCACAAAAGATCCTAACGAAGACTATGCTCGGTGTCGTGCCAACGCAAGGAGAGACCACAACTCGTTCGCCAAAAGAGAAATAAGCAATGGATTTGTGCACTTGCCTCGGGCGCTCTCCTTTTCTCTCTTTGCTTACAAGCTGGAGACTCTCTTTGTATTGGGAGACTATGTATCCTTCTATTTTTCTTTTGCTTTTTCTTTTTCTCTTTTTTTTGATTCTTTTTCTCCCTTTCTATACTACTATGTTAACTTTTGTATTTTCTCTCACAATCTCACTTTCCAAGGACAAGTGCACAATGCTTAGGCAAACACAAAATGAGCTGCTCTCATAGGATAGATACACACAAGGAAGAAGGGTTAACAAGGTGGAGCAAGTTATACCTTTGGTATTGACGACTTGCTACTGGTGTTGGGGATGATGTTTGGTGTCGCGGTGTCGATGAGCGCGGTATTTAATGACTTGCAGAAGCTTGAAGTTAGGAAGGCAACACGCACGCGAAACACGAACGAGCTAAAACTACAATTAGCGAACTAAAATGGGGGTGAAAAATTTCTTGTCTGACATGTGCGGTAGTACCGCTCAAAAAGTCCGGTAGTACCGGTGACCGGTAGTACCGCTCTGAACAGCCGGTAGTACCGCTCGTTTTAGCGATAGTACTGCTTTGCGGATTGCTGGGCATGTGGATCTTGAACTTGAACGCACAATCGGCCCAAAAATCCTCAAATTGGCGGAAAATTGAACAAAACTAGGGCTAGGAACACACAAGGAAGGTAGATCGATACCCCAAGCAACAGATCTATGGACCAAAACCACGAAAAACGCACCAAATCCAGAGATCGATCCGAAGGCAAATTCGGGGCTCTTTCTTTTGGGGGGTTCGAAATTTTTGGTGGATAGAAGAAAAATTTGTGGGGGAATCGTGAGCAACGAAGCTCTTGATACCAATATGTTGAGCGCAAACATCTAGGGTGGCCCGATCTTTCACGAATCCCACTCAAATCAAGGATGGAGTGCGGGGGAAGGAGATGAGGATGAACACGACGAACTCACGCATGATGAACGCAATGAACACACACAAAACCACGATAAACACCAATAGCTCACGCCGGCGGTGACCGGTCCGGCGCAATCCCTAGGATCGGCGTCGGGCGGAGGACTCTCTCTCGAACCGGCACGGTGAGATGGGAGACTCGGTGAGGTCTTGACGTCTTGGAAAAGGGACACGGATGCCAAGGCCTTGTACAACGCGGAGGCACGATGCAAACTACAACGAGGTTTGTGATATTTGGTGTTCCTTTGTCAAAGGAGCATGAGGCAAGAATTAGATAGATCCAGAAGGGGTTTCCACTAATTCCAAATATCATGCCTAGGGTTTACAATAGATGTGGGGGCTATATATAGGCCAGCCACAAGTTTAGGGGTAGTTTAGGCAACTAAAGTATCAAAAGGAGGCGTTACAAGGCCAAAGGGCCGAGCTGGAGCGCGTAGGCCCTGGGGTGTCCGGTAGTACCGGTCGGTTGAGCGGTAGTACCGGTCAAACGCGGTAGTACCGCTTGAATGGTGCGGTAGTACTAGGGTGGGCAGAAGCTTTGGCGTGAGTCTTCAGGTGCGCGCGGTAGTACCGCTTGCTGAGTGCGGTAGTACCGGTTGGATCTGGGGCTTCGGGTCCATCTCTCTGCCTGGGGCGGTAGTACCGCTTGGGCGGTAGTACCGCTTCCAGGGGCCGATAGTACCGCGGTCTCCTGGCAGCTGTTGGCTGCTGCGTCGCTCCTCTGGCTCGTGTCTTCATACCTGATGATGCATAGTGTCGGGGCATGAAGTAGCAAGCCATCTAGGGGTGTATCAAAGTCACATGAGTACAAGAGCGAATTCACCTTAGCTTGGAGAAGCTTGGCTCGAGCACGAGTCATGGGTCCACTTGGGGGACTTGGTGGTGTAGATGTAGGAGCGTCCGTAGGATGGGCTGCATCATAATCCTCCCGAAACCCTAATACTCGGGGAGCAACCACAAAAAGATTCCGCCGCCTCTACGAGGCGGAAAACACCGAGAGAGAAAGATCTCTCCAGCAGACAGATTTTTGCCAGGGGAATTCTTTCCCGGAGAGGGGAGATCGTCGCCATCAACACCACCATCAAGATGGACTTCATCGAGATCATCATCATCATCACCATCATCACCATCTCCATATTGCTGTAACAATTGGGTTGAATCTTGCATAGTTCTTAGGGGAAACTTTCCCGGTGTTGATTACTCTTTGTAGTTGATGCTATTGAGTGAACCATTGAATTATCGTTTATCTTCAGATTGTTACCCATCATTATTCCATCTCTGATCATGATCCATATGATGTCTTGTGAGTAGTTCGTTTTGTTCTTGAGGACATGGGAGAAGTCATGTTGTTAGTAGTGGAGTTGTGTTGAGAAAGATTCAATAGTTTGATATTTAAGTTGTGGTGTACTTCTTCTAGTGGTGTCATGTGAATGTCAACTACATGACACTTCACCTATATGGGTCTAGGGGAATGCATTCTGTATTTGGCTACTAATCGTAGGGGTTGCTGTTAGATTTATATGGGTTGCGGCCCATGTAGACAGCCCATCTAGTCTAATAAATCCTGAAATCTCAAGGCCCATCTACTATGGCAGCTTGGGAGCTCTGTGGGAGACAAAGTTTAGTGCCACATTGCTAGTTGGGAGAGAGTTGGACCAGCTTATGAGGTGAGCTTTTTCACTCCCACTAAGTGAGTGAGAAGAGAAGGAGTCCACGCGCACTCCTCCTCCTCCGCCGCCCGCCTCTCCTCGCCCGCACGCGCGTCGTGTTTCGTGAATCGAGTTTGAGTTAGAAACTCGTTTTGTGGAAGACTAAATTTTTGCTTGGTGCACCAGCTGTTGGGTACGTGTCAACATTCGTGTGCATTTTTTACGCGTGTCCTTGTCTTCCAACGCTTGGAGACTCGGTCGTCTCACCTCCCACGCTATAGAGCGAGAGACAGACAGATCTAGATGGTCCTAGTTCTTTTCTTAGTCTCTCTTGTTGTGTGTTCCTCTTGCTGCGCTACTCTCTAGGCTTCTCCATCCCGGCGGCTGCGTGGACTGATGTCCGGGAGAGCAGGCCTCCGAAACCCCGTCCGTTGAGATCCTGCACCGGGAGACGGGCGATAAGGTTTTTGGGGAGCGTCTCGGTGCGACTGCTCGCCTCCGTTCGCGTGTTCTTCTTCGGCTACCGACGACCTCATCAGCACTATGGGCGACAACAACAATGACCAAGGTGCTACTGCGGTGACGACCTTTCCGGTCAACTTGTACGTGCTATTCTTATCTTTATATGCACTAGTTCTTGCTAGATTTTCAGATCTACTAGATGTGGTTGTTTGGCTGCATGTGTTTAGATCTGCTAGTGCTTACATAATGTTGATTTCGGTAATTAATCTCATGGGGAAATTGCCTAACATTCCAACAATACAAAAACCTTATTTATTTAGGCATTTTTCGTCATCTGCCTTTGCTGCTTCGCTGAAACCGAGCCCTTTTACGGGTGCTAATTTTGAGAGATGGCAAGGGAAAACCCTCTTGTGGCTCACTGCTATGGGCATAGAAAAAGTTGCAGATGGCACTCCCAGAGGTCCGCTTACTCTCGAGGAAGAGAGAGCGTTCAGGGAGGGCACTGTACTTTTTGTTGGCTTTGTACTCAGTGTGCTTGGAGACAAGTTGGTTGATGCATACTTGCATATTCGTGATGCCAAGGAACTGTGGGAGGCGCTGGACGCTAAGTTCGGTGTTGCCGATGCCGGTGGTGAACTGTATGCTATGGAGCAGTTCAATGACTACAAGATGGTTGAAAACCGATCTGTAGTAGAACAGGCTCATGAGCTACAGATCATGGCAAAGGAACTCGAACTCCTCAAGTGTGTGCTTCCGGACAAGTTTGTCGTGGGATGCATTGTTGCTAAGCTTCCCCCTTCATGGAGGAACTTTGCCACTTCTCTGAAACATCAAAGGCATGAGCTCTTTGTTGAGTACCTTATTGGTTCTCTGGATGTTGAAGAGAAGGTGAGGGCAAAAGACAAACACACTAGTGGAACCGAGGGACATTCTGCTGCCAATATGGTACAAAAAAAATGCCCACAAGTCCAAAGGAAATAACAAAGTCTGCCAGACTACCAACTTCAAGAAGAAGAAGGGGCAGAACAAGGAAAAGAAAGAACCTTGCTGGGTGTGTGGCGAGATTGGCCATTGGGCTCATCATTGTCCACAAAAGAAAGGCAAGAAGGGTCAGGCTGGACAGAGTTCTAAATCTGTCAATATGGTCATTGGCAATATTGATGTAGGAACTTCAGGTTCTGGGTACGGTAATTTATTACCTATTGTTTTTCAGTATTTCAACCCACAGAATGGTGGGTTGATACGGGTGCCAATGTTCATGTGTGTGCTGACATTTCCATGTTCACCTCTTATCAGGCTCGAGATTCCTCAGTCATGATGGGGAATGGGTTACATGCAACTGTTCTTGGTGCTGGCACGGTAGATCTGAAGTTTACTTCGGGCAAGATCATGCAATTGAAGAACGTGTAGCAAGTCCCTTCTATCAACAAGAATCTCGTTAGTGGATCCCGTCTTCTGAAAGATGGGTTTAAGTTGGTATTTGAGTCCAATAAAGTTGTACTGTCTAAGTATGGAACCTTTGTTGGAAAAGGCTATGAATGCGGAGGCATGTTCCATTTTTCATTGGAAGACTTCTGTGATGATGTAGTGAACCATGTTTGCACTACTAGTAATGAAACTAATGTTTGGCATTCACGACTTTGTCATATTAATTTCAGTTGTATGTCGCGGCTTGCTGGTATGAGTTTAATTCGGAAATTTACTATTGTCAAAGGCTCTAAGTGTCATGCTTGTGTGCAAGCAAAGCAACCTCGCAAGCCTCACAAGCCTACAGAGGAAAGAAACTTGGCACCTCTTGAGCTTATACATTCAGATCTATGTGAGATGAATGGTGTGTTGACAATTAGTGGAAAGAAATATTTCATGACTTTGATTGATGATTCTACTAGGTACTGTTATGTATATCTCTTGAAAACAAAAGATGAGGCCTTAGATTTATTTAAAATTTATAAAGCAGAAGTTGAAAATCAACTTGAGAGAAAGATCAAAAGAATTCGGTCTGATCGTGGTGGAGAATATTTTTCTAATGAGTTCAATTTATTCTGTTTGGAACATGGTATTATACATGAGAGGACCCCTCCCAATTCCCCTCAATCCAATGGGATTGCTGAGAGGAAAAACCGGACTCTAACAGATTTGGTTAACGCCATGTTAGACACTGCAGGTTTATCCAAGGAATCGTGGGGGAGGCTATATTGACTTCGTGTCATGTCCTAAACCGTGTTCCAACTAAGAATAAAGAGAATACTCCATTTGAAGAATGGGAAAAGAAAAGGTTGACACTCTCATACTTACGAACTTGGGGTTGTTTGGCAAAGGTCAACGTGCCAATCAACAAGAAGCATAAGCTTGGACCAAAAACTATGGATTGTGTCTTTCTTGGCTATGCTTCTCACAGCATTGCTTACAGATTTCTTGTGGTGAAATCTGAAATGGATGGCATGAGTGTCGGTACCATTTTTTAATCAAGAGATGCTACATTCTTTGAGGATATATTTCCTATGAGAGATATGCCTAGCATATCTAATAAGGAATATGATCCAATTTCTGAACCTGAAACTCCCATAGAGACTGATGAATAATCAGATGATGTGAGTTTAGATTCGGATGAGGATGACAATGAAGCTCCCACAAGGAGTAAGACACAAAGGATCGCAAGATATTTTGGTAATTATTTCATTGTGTACCTAGTGGATGACACTCCCACTACCATTTCAGAAGCTTTTGCATCTCCGGATGCAGACTACTGGAAGGAAACGGTTCAAAGTGAGATGGATTCCATCTTGGCTAATGGAACGTGGGAGATATTTGAACGTCCGCATGGGTGTAAACTTGTAGGATGTAAATGGGTATTTAAAAAGAAGCTTAGGGCTAATGGTACTATTGAAAAGTACAAAGCTCGGCTTGTGGCTAAAGGCTATACCCAAAAGGAAGGCGAAGATTTCATTGATACTTACTCACCTGTGGCTAGATTGACCACAATTCGAGTACTACTGTCACTGACTGCCTCACACGGTCTTCTCGTTCACCAAATGGACGTTAAGACGGCTTTCCTAAATGGAGAGTTGGATGAGGAAACTTACATGGAACAGTCTGATGGTTTTGTACTAGAAGGTCAAGAAAGAAAGGTGTGTAAATTGAAGAAATCTTTGTATGGCCTCAAACAAGCTCCCAAGCAATGGCATGAGAAGTTTGAAAGAACTTTGACATCTGTGGTCTTTGTTGTAAATGAAGCCGACAAATGTGTGTACTACCGCCATGGTGGGGGTGAGGGAGTTGTCCTATGTCTCTATGTTGATGACATACTAATTTTCGGGACAAGTCTCAAAGTGATTAATGAGGTCAAAACCTTCTTGTCTCAATGTTTTGAGATGAAGGATCTTGGAGAAGCTGATGTTATCCTAAACATCAAGCTGCTGAGAGATGAGAATAATGGGATTACACTTGTGCAATCACATTATGTAGAGAAGGTGTTGAGAAGATTTGGATATGATGATTGCAAATCTTCTCCCACACCATATGATCCTAGTGTTTTGCTTCGAAAGAATCAAAAGGCAGCTAGAGATCAATTGAGATACTCTCAGATTATTGGCTCACTAATGTATTTAGCTTGCGCTACGAGGCCTGACATCTCATTTGCTGTGAGCAAACTTAGCCGGTTTGTGGCCAACTCGGGAGATGATCACTAGCATGCTCTTGAGAGAGTAATGCGCTATCTAAAGGGAACCGTGAGCTATGGAATTCATTATACCGGGTATCCAAGAGTACTAGAAGGGTATAGTGATTCAAACTGGATATCAGATGCTGATGAGATAAAGGCCACAAGTGGATACATATTCACTCTTGGTGGTGGCACTGTTTCATGGAAGTCTTGCAAGCAGACCATCTTAACAAGGTCAACTATGGAAGCAGAACTCACAACATTAGATACTGTGACTGTCGAAGCAGAATGGCTTCGTGAACTCTTAACAGATTTGCCTATGGTTGAAAAACCAATGCCAGCAATCCTTATGAACCGTGACAACCAAACTGTGATTGTCAAAGTGAACAGTTCTAAGGAGAATATGAAGAGTTCAAGACATGTCAAGAGAAGACTGAAGTCTGTCAAAAAGCCGAGAAACTCCGGAGTTATAGCATTGGATTATGTCCAAACGGCTAAGAATCTGGCAGATCCTTTTACGAAAGGACTATCAAGAAATTTGATAGAAAATGCATCAAGGGAGATGGGTTTGAGACCCACGTGAGTTGTCAAGGGGGTAACCCAACCTATGTGATCGGAGATCCCGTGAATTAGGACCTGGGAAAACAAACCGAAACAACTGAGTTGAGAGAAACTTTTAATACTCCCACTCCGTTGGAGATGCAATTCTCTCATAGTATACTGTAAGGAAGGTTGATTAAATCTTAATGTGTTATGTTTGTCTCCTTGGGAGCAAAGACGCTATCCTACAGAGCGATCTTGAAAGAACACACCTATATGAGCTACACTGCTGGTCACAGTGTATGAGATTTGGGTGAATCTCTAGGAAGCTCATGAAAGGCCGAGGAGTGTGACTTATAAGCTCCACCTGAGGGGTAGCCTATAGCAACCAAGTACCGGTAACGACATTGAGTGAAACTTGCTGCGCAAGACTGGCAATTCAAGGCATAGTCCATTGTTAAGTTGTAGTAAGCGTATCTCTTTGTCTAGGTGGAAGTTCAACTTAACAGTCTCCACTGAACTGCAGGTATATTAAACAGTGATTGGAACTGATGTGCCATATAATGTGCCACTGAGATCTGGTGGGGGATTGTTAGATTTATATGGGCTGTGGCCCATGTAGGCGGCCCATCTAGTCTAATAAATCCTGAAACTCAAGGCCCATCTACTATGGCAACTTGGGAGCTCTATGGGAGACAAAGTTTAGTCCCACATTGCTAGTTGGGAGAGAGTTGGACCAGCTTATAAGGCGAGTTGTTTCACTCCCACTAAGTGAGTGAGAAGAGAAGGAGTCCACGAGCACTCCTCCTCCTCCGCCGCCCGCCTCGCCTCGCCCGCACGTGCATCGCGTTTCGTGAATCGAGTTCGAGTTAGAAACTCGTTTTGTAGAAGAATAAATTTTTGCTTGGTGCACCAGCTGTTGGGTACGTGTTAACATTCGTGTGCATGTTTGACGTGTGTCCTTGTCTTCCAACGTATGGCGACTCGGTCGGCTCACCTCCCACGCTATAGAGCGAGAGACAGACAGATCTAGATGGTCCCAGTTCTTTTCTCAGTCTCTCTTGTTGTGTGTTCCTCTTGTTGCGCTGCTCTCTATGCTTCCCCATCCCGGCGGCTGCGTGCACTGCTGTCCGTGAGAGCAGGCCTCCGAAACCCCGTTCGTTCAGATCCTACACCGGGAGACGGGCGATAAGGTTTTTGGGGAGCTTTTCAGCGCGACTGCTCGCCTCCGTTCACGTGCTCTTCTTCGGCAATCGACGACCTCATCAGTAATATGGGCGACAACAGCAATGACCAAGGTGCTGTTGCGGTGATGACCTTTCCGGTCAACTTGCGTGCTATTCTTATCTTTGTATGCACTAGTTCTTGCTAGATTTTCAGATCTACTAGATGTGGTTGTTTGGCTGCATGTGTTTAGATCTGCTAATGCTTACATAATGTTGATTTCGGTAATTAATATCATGCGGAAATTGCCTAATATTCCAACAGTTGCCAGAGTGATAGAAACCTGAACCCCTGTTAGGAAACCATTGCACAAGGGACGTCTAGAGTTTAAAGTTGTGGTTAGGTTTCTAACTTAATTACTTTCTTGTACTTACAGATGTTTGCAAGGGGTTTAATCACAAGTATGTATTAATCCTAGGAAGGTCGATACATTAGCACAGGTTAACTCACACACCACTTAGCAAACTAAAGAAGATTAATCAACTATATGAAGCGAAAGCACTTGATAGTCTTCCCATGTTTCCTCGAGAACGTCTGGTCATCTTAAGTAATACAACCGGCTTGTCCTTTGCTGCATAAAGGATTGGGCCACTTGCTGCATTTATTCCTATTGTCTTTTATTTACTCGTAATTTATTTACTTGCATTATCAAAAAAAACCTAAAAATCCGTTTGCTAAGTATTTGCAGAGAATTCCGATCCATACCACTAGCCAGCACCTTCTGCTCCTCATTGGGTTCGACACTCTTACTTATCGAAAATACTGTGATACACCCCCTATACTTGTGGGTCATCAAGACTATTTTCTGACGCCGTTGCCGGGGGTGAAGCGCTATTGGAGAGTGGAACTGGTAAAGGAAACTTCTACTGTGAGTATTGTTTACTTCTGTTAGTTGCTTTATTTTCAATATGGATAATTCACTGAGTTTCTTATTTCGTAATGCTACTACCACTGCTAAGGTAGTAGATGAACCACCACCTCCTGAGAATGATACTTTTAAAATACCTACAAGAATTATTGATCGTGTTATGGATAACTATTATGTTGGAGATGGAACTGTCAATCCTGGTGATCATTTGCTCTTTATACACGAATTATGCGGGTTGTTTAAGTGTGCAGGTATTACAACAGATCAAGTCAAGAAGAAGTTATTCTCATTATCACTGAAAGGAAGAGCTGAAGAATGGTATAACTTGTTGAAGAATGGTCAAGCTCTTGAATGGGAGGAAATAGTACCTCTCTTTTATTCAAATTTTTATCCTCCTAGTGAGATTCATAAAGATCATAATCAAATATACAACTTTTGGCCTCTTGATGGAGAGAGTATAGCTCAAGCTTGGAGGATATTGAAGTTACTAATGCTCAAATGTCCCAATCATGAGCTCCCCAACAATATTATTATCAATAACTTTTATGCAAGGCTTTCTCTTCATGATAAGGATTTATTGGATGCCTCTTGTGCTGGATCATTTACACGCATGGAAGAAGAAGATAAATGGGATCTTCTAGACCGTATTCAAGACAATGCTGAAGCATGGGAGAATGACAAACAAAGAAAGTCAGGTATAAATTATGATTATGAATGCATTGAATCTTTTATGGGAACTGATGACTTTCAAAATATTAAAAATGCTTATGGTATAGACTCTCAAGCTATTGCTACTTATTTTAAGGCTTTTTCTTTCTATACTGAAGTTCCTAAAAAGAAGTGGAATAAGTATCATGAACCATATAAAGATGTTGCTAAGTGTGTTCCTGCAAGAAATACTGAAGTTTATACTGGTAATCATGTTTTACCTGAACCTTACATTGAGAAAATGCCTTTCCTAGTTAAGATAATGGAACATTCTATGATAGCTAGTATGGTTAATGAAAGTATAAATTAAGCTGTTGAACCTGATGAACAAAATGATGAACCTACAATAGCAAATGTGAAAGACTTTGTCACTAAATATGTAGAAGAGGGACACACTATCCTTTGTAAGGATACCTCTAATATTGTTTCACAAGGTAGTAGATGAACCACCACCTCCTGAGAATGATACCTTTAAAATACCTACAAGAATTATTGATCGTCTTATGGATAATTACTATGTTGGGTATGGAACTGTCCATCCCGGTGATCATTTGCTCTTTATACACGAATTATGCGGGTTGTTCAGGTGTGCAGGTATTACTACAGATCAAGTTAAGAAGAAGTTATTCTCATTATCACTGAAAGGAAGAGCTGAGGACTGGTATAAGCTGCTGAAGAATGGTCAAGCCCTTGAATGGGACGAAATAGTACATCTCTTTTGTTCAAAGTTTTATCCTCCTAGTGAGATTCATAAAGATCGGCATCTAATATACAACTTGTGGCCTCTTGATGGAGAGAGTACAGCTCAAGCTTGGGGAGATTGAAGTTACTAATGCTCAAATGTCCCATTCATGAGCTCCCCAACAATATTATTATCAATAACTTTTATGCAAGGCTTTCTCTTCATGATAAGGATTTATTGGACGCCTCTTGTGCTGGATCATTCACTCGCATGGAAGAAGAAGCTAAATGGGATCTTCTGGACCGTATTCAAGGTAATGCTGTGAATGGGAGAATGACAAAGGAAGAAAGTCAGGTATAAATTATGATTATGAATGCATTGAATCTTTTATGGGAACTGATGACTTTCAAAATATTAAAAATGCTTATGGTCTAGATTCCCAAGGTATTGCATCTTATTTTAAGGCTTTTGCTTCCTACATTGAAGTGCCTAAAAAGAAGTGGAATAAGTATCTTGAACCTTATAAAGATGTTGCTAAGAGTGTTCCTGCAAGAAATACTGAAGTTTATACTGCTAACCATGTTTTACCAGAACCTTACATTGAGAAAATGCCTTTCCCAGTTAAGATAAAGGAACATTCTATGATAGCTAGTATGGTTAATGAAAGTACAAGTAAAGCTGTTGAACCTGATAAAAAAATGGTTGATGAACCTATAATAGAAAATGTGAAAGACTTTGTTACTAAATACGTAGAAGAGGGACACACTATCCTTTGTAAGGATACCTCTAATATTATTTCACAAAGTAGTGTTATAAGAACTAATATTCCTATGTTTTCTGTTAGAATAAGTGATCATTCTTACGATGGTCCTTGTGATAGTTATATTGTTAAATTTATGCATGATACTGAAAGTTATTATGAGAGAGGGAAAAGTGCTCTAATGCATCTCAATAATATCAAGTTTCCCCGTTTTATGCTGAAAGTTTTTATGTTGCACTTGTTTTGCCTTCCTACGCTAGTAGCCTCTGGTTTCAACAACTTGTTTGTTTACAAAATTCCCTTGCATAGGAAGTGGGTTAGACTTAAACGTGTGTATTCTTGCTTCTTAATGCTCTCTTTCACTTCAATTCATATTCTTATGTGAGCATCTTTGAAATCATCATGCCCATCTTAATGGCTATAAAGAAAGAGCTTTTTGGGAGACAACCCAATTTATTTGTGTTTTCGGTTTGTTTTTTGTTTTCTATGAGTCTTGGAAGCTATTACTTCGGTAATAACCTCTCCTTATACTTTTTGTTTGGTTTTTGTGTCAAGATCAACCAATAATGTGAGAGAAGTAATATTTGGGGAAGTTGCTGTCCCGAAACAGATTTTTGTGCTTCACCGTAAAAAATCGTGAGAGATCTCTGTATGTCGGATTGAGCTGTACTTTTTTGTGCTTCTGCCCCAGGTTGCTATTTAACTTTCGTTAGTTTTGCACTTTTTGATTTGAGCAACAGAAGATTTTCGAAAAAATTGATCTTTACCTGCTGGCCTGTTTTGACATATTTTGCCACTCTTGCATTTGCTTCTTTATTCATTTCCTTTTTGAATTATTTTTGGGTCTTCGGAAGGAGTTGCTACAGTAGCTTATTTTTTGATGGTTTTCAGTTGAATTTGAACTCAAAAGGTTTTATCACTTCACTTATACTAATGTTGCTAATGAGAACTATGTGAAGTTTTGTGTGAAAGAAATTTCCAGGTAGGTGGAGAAAATGGTGTAATGAGAAAGTGAAAGGTTTCATGACTCAAGCAATAAGTGTATGAAAATGAAGATATTGATGTTATTCAAGTGGTGACTCCGGAAGAATCTACTAAATACCAAATTTAGAGACCTGCAGACTCCGTTTTTAAATAGGTAACAGTTCTGGTAAGAAAAGTTCCGCGAAAATACTATCCAACTATATTTTTGCAGTTTTTAGCCAATAAGAAAAGTTACGAAGCGAAAGAGGGACGGAAACAGAGCCAGGGTGGCTCACACCACCCTGTGGAGCAGGCCCACCCCTGGCCGCGCCACCAGGTGGTATGGCCACTCCGGACTCCGTCTCCGACCCGTTTTCTCCTAGTACCTTCCTTTTGTTGTAAAACTTCGTAATATATAATCCCCCGAATCCCCCGAGGTTCGTATATCGTGTTTTCGTCATGTTTTCATTTCGATCTGTTTCTGCCAGGAACTATTCTTGAAAGTTTAGAAGCACAATGGTGTCCGCCAAGGATAAGGGGAAGGAGCCTATGGAGGAAGATCTCCAAGACCCCGGGCAGGAGAAGGAGATCAAGAGTGAAAATGAAGAGGAGGCAAAGCACACCGGCACTACCATTGCAAGCATTGGAGTGGTGGCAAACCCTACCAGGACAATTTCAATTGGAGGGAAGCCTCCTCACCACCGTTCAGATCCCTGGTCACTTCCTCCGCGCGCCAAGAATCCTTTCCATACCCTTATCCATGAGCATCAATACCAGAATATGCCCAAAGAGAAATTACCCTCCAATTGGGATTTGCCTCGTTCTAGCCATGTAGGAACAAAAGACTTCAAGGAGGTAGAGTGGGGAAAGAATCGCAAGAGCTGGGATTCTCAACCCGACATGATCATTAGCCACATTGAGCAAAACTCACAGCTTATTCGTAATCTCACCTTCGAGATTGAGGACTTGGGGAAACTGATCAAAGAGCTCATCAAGAGGATACCACCACCACCGAAGGAGTAATTCGTCATCAGGTTTGGCATCCCCTTGGTTTGTTCCAAGCTTGGGGGAGTGCCACAGTATCACATCACTATCTTCTATCTTTTTACCTTTTTAGTAGAGTCATATCATGAATAGAGAAGTTATCATGTAGGATGGTTTGCATTATGGAAGTGTCCCCTCTCTCGTTAGATATGTATCCCTTGGTGTGAGTTATCGTTATGGACTATTAATGAGAAGTTATATCATTTACTCTTTTGCATATCCTATATTAGTTTTCAATTCGTGGTTATATGATTGATCTTGTTGTTAGTATTGGTATCACTCTGGGATCATTGAGTTAATTTAGTTGGTTTTGGAAAACCTGGCTAGGTTAGTAGCAACACTATTTTTGAGGGTTGAATGTAAAAGATAAAAGTACTCTTAAAGAAATATAATTTCATCATCTTTCTTTCTTGACTTGCTCATAAGTTTTAGTATTCTCTAGTTAAGATTTTTTGTGCTTCCAAGGAAGATTGCATGTTTGTCTTTATCATTTTGTATGTTTTTTTGTTTCCTTCAACTCTTATACTTGCTACCCAGCCTTGCTAGCCAAAAACCTGTACTGAGAGGGAATTCTTCTCGTGCATCCAATCCTTAAACCAAAACCTTTGCCATTTGTGTCCACCATACCTACCTATTAGCATTATTGCTACTCCAAGTAAATTCATGTTTTTATCTACCTTCCAAATTAAACTTGTTATGTGAAAATTAGTGATTCAAGCTCTCACAAACTTGATGGCACACTTTACTTTCTTGCATCTAATAAACTTGAACCATTGTGCTCATCTATGTTGCGTATATGCTTGCGCTTTGTAAGTTGTGAATTAGCAGAACCATGTTGTCATGGGGAACGCTTTCAACATTGCACTGGTACTTTGTACCTAGTTGATATCATGTTCTTTTGTCTATGGATGTCGTCGGTGTGAAATGAAATGGGAGCTTGTAAGTCCATGGAGTTATGCATGTGTGTTAGAGAAACGCCTGGGCCGCCGGTCAAATCCATGCTGTCATGGTGGACACCTGTAGCGTAACCATAACGAGCATCTATGAAGCATTTTTCTTATAAAAAAAGAGATAGAAATTGAAAAAAGAAAAAAAAGATTATGAAAAGAGGAAAGAGAGAAAAAGCACCATATTCCCATGGTAAATAAGAAGATTTCTCAGGTGCTTGTTGTCTGCTTGCCTTGTCATTTTGATATGGGGATTCTTCCATATCATCGGGCAAGGGGTACCCCGTTGGCGGTTCTTCGTGATACACATGTGCTTACGATGACAAGAACTTACCGGTGACTAAACTTGAGTAGCATGAGGAGCGGCCCTCGTATTCAAGGGACATGAGATTCTCGATTTACAACTTTTCAAGCATATCCTCGTATTGGATCACTTTAATCTTAATCACCTAAAGATGCCTATGATAGGGGCAATGAGAGCTGAAAGCTAATAAGTATCATAATTTTTTGGAGCTCTTTATGAAACTTGCAATCCCTACTTCCCTCTGCAAAGGGCCTTTCTTTTACTTTTTAGTTGAGTCAGTAAACCTATTCCCTTCTATCTCAGCAAGTATTTTGAGTTGTTGTGTTTCATTCATTCATATGATGATTTATTCAATCATGTTTCTTATGTTCCTTGTTTTGCACATTGCTCTTATCTTGGTGTTTACCACTTTAAAAGCTATCATTGAAAACCAGTTATTCGTGAACTCCAGCAAATTATCAACTATTCTTCGACCAAGAGCTAAGTTTGCCATTACCAATTATGATTTACTTTATGTATCTTTATTGTGTTTCCTTTACTTATTGCAAGTTAAGTTATATAATAGTGAGTTGTCTTCTATTATGATCTATGTATTGATGAATGTGATGCTTCTTGTCCGTATTCTTTTATCGACTCTTCACTCCATAAACCTGAGGCCATGTTTATTGAGCTCGGTTTCGCTTGGGGACAAGCGAAGTCTAAGCTTGGGGGGAGTTGATTCGTCCATTTTGCATCACTATTCTATATCATAATTTACTGTTATTCATTGATATATTTCATATTAAGAGATGATACTTATGTAATTTCACATGTTTCTTCATGGTTGATGACTTCTGGAGCATGGACCGCTGCAGTCAGGATTCTGATGGAAAAGGTGCTGTTTGGAGGCAAAATTCGCGAAGATCGGAAAATCCGGGTAAATATACGGAAAATCCTATTTTTCCAGAAGACGAAGGAAGCCAGAAGGAGGAGCGGAGATGGGCCACAGGTGCCCACACCACCCCTGGCGCGGGCCAGCCTAGGCCACATCACCAGGTGGTGTGGCCGCCCTGGCCCACCTCCAGCTCTCCCCTCTAGCGTATATAATCCTCCTGAAACCCTAATACTTGGGGAGTGACCACAGAAAGATTCCGCTGCCTCTGCGGGGCAGAAAACACCGAGAGAGAAAGATCTCTCCGGCAGACAGATTTCTGCTTGGGGAATTCCTTCTCGGAGAGGGGAGATCGTCGCCATCAACACCACCATCAAGCTAGACTTCATCGGGATCAGCATCATCACCACCACCATCATCACCATCAGCACCATCATCACCATCTCCATATTGCTGTAACAATTGGGTTGAATCTTGCATAGTTCTTAGGGGAAACTTTCCCGGTGTTGATTACTCTTTGTAGTTGATGCTATTGAGTGAACCATTGAATTATCGTTTATGTTCAGATTGTTACCCATCATTATTCCAACTCTGATCATGATCCATATGATGTCTTGTGAGTAGTTCGTTTTGTTCTTGAGGACATGGGAGAAGTCATGTTGTTAGTAGTGTAGTTGTGTTGAGAAAGATTCAATAGTTTGATATTTAAGTTGTGGTATACTTCTTCTAGTGGTGTCATGTGAATGTCGACTACATGACACTTCACCTATATGGCCCTAGGGGAATGCATTGTGTACTTGGCTACTAATTGTAGGGGTTGCCGGAGTGATAGAAACCAGAACCCCCGTTAGGAAACCATTGCACAAGGGACGTCAGGGTCTTAGAGTTTAAAGTTGTGGTTAGGTTTCTACCTTAATTACTTTCTTGTACTTACGGATGTTTGCAAGGGTTTAATCACAGGTATGTATTAGTCCTAGGAAGGTCGGTACATTAGCACAGGTTCACCCACACAACACTTAGCAAACAAAAGAAGATTAATCAACTATATGAAGCAAAAGCACTTGATAGTCTTCCCATGTGTCCTCGAGAACGTTTGGTCATCTTAAGTAATACAACCGGCTTGTCCTTTGCTGCATAAAGGATTGGGCCACTTGGTGCATTTATTCCTATTGTATTTTATTTACTCGTACATTATTTACTTGCATTATCAAAAACCCCTAAAAATCCGTTTGCTAAGTATTTGCAGAGAATTCCTGATCCATACCACTAGCCAGCACCTTTTGGTCCTCGTTGGGTTCGACACTCTTACTTATCGAAAATATTGCGATACTCCCCCTATACTTGTGGGTCATCAAGGTTCACGCACACAACACTTAGCAAACTAAATAAGATTAATCAATTATATGAAGCAAAAGCACTTGACGATATTCCCGTGTGTCCTCGAGAACGTTTGGTCATCTTAAATAATACAACTGGCTTGTCCTTTGCTAAACAAAGGATTGGGCCACTTGCTGCATTTATTCTTATTGTCTTTTATTTACTCGTACTTTATTTACCTGCATTATCAAAAACCCCTAAAAATTCATTTCCTAAGTATTTACAGAGAAATTCCTGCTCCAAGCCATTCGCCAACACCTTCTACTCCTCATTGGGTTCGACACTCTTACTTATCGAAAATACTGTGATACACCCCCTATACTTGTGGGTCGTCAAGGCTATTTTCCGGCGCCGTTGCCGGGGGTGAAGCGCTATTGGAGAGTGGAACTGGTAAAGGAAACTTCTAGTGTGAGTATTGTTTACTTCTATTAGTTGTTTTATTTCAATATGGAAAATTGGCTGAGTTTCTTATTTCGTAATGCTACCACCACTGCTAAGGTAGTAGATGAACCACCACCTCCTGAGAATGATACTTTTAAAATACCTACAACAATTATTGATCGTGTTATGGATAACTATTATGTTGGAGATGGAACTGTCAATCCTGGTGATCATTTGCTCTTTATACACGAATTATGCGGGTTGTTTAAGTGTGCAGGTATTACAACAGATCAAGTCAAGAAGAAGTTATTCTCATTATCACTGAAAGGAAGAGCTGAAGAATGGTATAACTTGCTGAAGAATGGTCAAGCTCTTGAATGGGAGGAAATAGTACCTCTCTTTTATTCAAATTTTTATCCTCCTAGTGAGATTCATAAAGATCATAATCAAATATACAACTTTTGGCCTCTTGATGGAGAGAGTATAGCTCAAGCTTGGAGGATATTGAAGTTACTAATGCTCAAATGTCCCAATCATGAGCTCCCCAACAATATTATTATCAATAACTTTTATGCAAGGCTTTCTCTTCATGATAAGGATTTATTGGATGCCTCTTGTGCTGGATCATTTACACGCATGGAAGAAGAAGATAAATGGGATCTTCTAGACCGTATTCAAGACAATGCTGAAGCATGGGAGAATGACAAACAAAGAAAGTCAGGTATAAATTATGATTATGAATGCATTGAATCTTTTATGGGAACTGATGACTTTCAAAATATTAAAAATGCTTATGGTATAGACTCTCAAGCTATTGCTACTTATTTTAAGGCTTTTTCTTTCTATATTGAAGTTCCTAAAAAGAAGTGGAATAAGTATCATGAACCATATAAAGATGTTGCTAAGTGTGTTCCTGCAAGAAATACTGAAGTTTATACTGGTAATCATGTTTTACCTGAACCTTACATTGAGAAAATGCCTTTCCTAGTTAAGATAATGGAACATTCTATGATAGCTAGTATGGTTAATGAAAGTATAAATTAAGCTGTTGAACCTGATGAACAAAATGATGAACCTACAATAGCAAATGTGAAAGAATTTGTCACTAAATATGTAGAAGAGGGACACACTATCCTTTGTAAGGATACCTCTAATATTGTTTCACAAAGTAGTGTTACGAGAGCTAGTGTCCCTGTGTTTTCTGTTAGGATAAGTGATCATTGCTACAATGGTTCTTGTGATAGTTATATTATTAAATTTATGCATGATACTGGAAGTTATTATGAGAGAGGAAAAATGGTTCTAATATATCTCAATAATATTAAGTTTCCTTGTTTTATGCTTAAAGTTTTTATGTTGCACTTGTTTTGCCTTCCTATGATAGTAGCCTCTGGTTTTAACAACTTATTTGTTTACAAAATTTCCTTTCATAGGAAGTGGGTTAGACTTAAACATGTATATTTTTGCTTCTTAATGCCCTTTTTTACTTCAATTCATATTCCTATGTGAGCTTCATGGAAATTATCCTGCCCATCTTAATGGCTATAAAGAAAGAGCTTTTTGGGAGATAACCCAATTTATTTGGGCTTTCAGTTTGTTTTTGTTTCTTTGAGTCTTGGAAGTTATTGTTTCAGCAATAACCTCTCCTTATGTCAAGATCAACCTCTAATGAGAGAGAAGTAAGATTTGGGGAAGTTGCTATCCCGAAACAGATTTTTGTGCTTCACCGTAAAAATTCGTGAGAGATCTCTGTACGTCTGATTGAGCTGTAAGTTTTTGTGCTTCTGCCCCAGGTCTTTATTGAACTTTCGTTAGTTTTCCACTTTTTGATTTGAGCAACATAAGATTTTCGAAAAAATTGATGTTTACCTGCTGGTCTGTTTTGACAGATTTTGCCACTCTTGCATTTGCTTCTTAAATCGATTTCCTTTTTGTATTCTTTTTGGGTTTTCGGAAGGAGTTGCTACAGTAGCTTATGTTTTGATGGATTTCAGTTGAATTTGAAGCTAAAAGGTTCATTACCTCCCTTATACTAATGTTGCTAATGAGAATTGTGTGAAAGAAATTTCCGGGTTATCGGAGAAAATGGTGTAATAAAAAAGTGAAAGGTTTCATGACTCAAGCAATATGAGTATGAAGATGAATATATTGATGTTATTCAAGCGGTAACTCCGGAAAAATTTATCAAAGACCAAATTCAGAGACCCGCAGAGTCCGTTTTCGAATAGGTAACGGTTCTGGTTAGAAAAGTTCCGCGAAAATTCTGTCAAGTTATATTTTTGCAGTTTTTATCCAACAAGGAAAGCAACGAAGCGAAAGAGGGAAGGAAATGGAGCCAGGGTGTCTCTCACCACCCCCTGGCGCGGGCCCCCCGGCCGCGCCAGCAGGTGGTGTGGCCGCCCCGGACTCTGTCTCCTGTTTTCTCCTAGTACCTTCCTTTTGTTGTAAAACTTCGTAATATATAATCGTCCGGATCCCCAGAGGTTCGTATATCGTGTTCTCGTCGTGTTTTCGTTTTGAGCTGTTTCTGCCAGGAACTATTCTTAAAATTTAGAAGCACAATGGTCTCCGCCAAGGATAAGGGAAAGGAGCCTATGGAGGAAGATCTCCAAGACCCCGGGCAGGAGAAGGAGATCAAGAGTAAAGATGAAGAGGAGGCAAATAAAGGCCAGCATCCGCACACCGGCACTACCATTGCAAGCATTGGAGTGTTGGCAAACCCTGCCAAGATCAAAAGGACTGCACGGATGTCAACTGGAGGGAAGCCTCCGCGTCACTATTTGGCTCCACAGTCACTTCCTCCACGCACCAAGAATCCCTTCCATACCCTTATCCATGAGCATCAGTTCTAGAATATGCCCAAGGAGAAACTACCCTCCAATTGGGATATGCCTCGTTCTAACCATGCAGGAAAAGAAGACTTCAAGGAGGAAGAGAGGGGAAAGAATCGCAAGAGCTGGAATTCGCAACCCGACATGATCATGAGCCGCATTGAGCAAAACTCGGAGTTGATTCGTACTCTCACCTTCGAGATTGATGACTTGGGGAAACTAATCAAAAAGCTCATCGAGAGAATACCACCACCACTGAAGGAGTAATTCGTCATCGGGTTTTGGCATCCCCTTGGTTTGTTCCAAGCTTGAGGGAGTGTCGCGGTATCATATCACTATCTTCTATCTTTTTACCTTTTTAGTAGAGTCATATCATGAATAGAGAAGTTATCATGTAGGATGGTTTGCATTATGGAAGTGTCCCCCCCTCTCGTTAGATATCTATGTATCCCTTGGAGTGAGTTGCCGTTATGGAATATTAATGAGAATTTCCATCATTTACTCTTTTGCATATCTTATATTAGTTTTCAATTCATGGTTATATGATTGATCTTGTCATTAGTATTGGTATCACTTTGGGATCATTGAGTTAATTTAGTTGGTTTTGGCAAACCTGGCTCGGTCAGTAGCATTACTATTTTTTAGAGTTGAATGAAAAGGATAAAAGTACTATTAAAGAAATATAATTTCATCATATTTCTTTCTTGATTTGCTCATAAGTTTAGTATTCTCTAGTTAAGATCTTTTGTGCCTCCAAGGAAGATTGCATGTTTGTTTTTATCACTTGTATGTTTGTTTGTTTCCTTCAACTATTATGCTTGCTACCCAGCCTTGTTAGCCAAAACCCTGTACTGAGAGGGAATGCTTCTCGTGCATCCAATCCTTAAACCAAAACCTATGCCATTTGTGTCCACCATACCCACCTACTATTACTATTGCTATTCCAACTAAATTCATGTTTTTATCTACCTTCCAAATTAAACTTGTTATGTGAAAATTAGTGATTAAAGCTCTCACGAACTTGATGGCACACTTTACTTTCTTGCACTTAATAAACTTGAACCATTGTGTCCATCTATGTTGCGTATATGCTTGCGCTTTATAAGTTGAAGTTAGCAGAACCATGTATCATGGGGAACGCTTTCAACATTGCACTGGTACTTTGTACCTCGTTGAAATCATGATTCTTTTGCATATGGATCTAGGCAGTGTGAAATAAAAGGGGAAATTGTAAGATCATGGAGTTTGTATGTGTGTTAGAGAAACGTCTGGGCCGCTAGCCTAAGCCATGCATAATCATGGTGGAAACTTGCAGCATAACCATAATGAGCACTCTATGAAGCATCCTCAATAAAAACCTATGCAAATAGCAAATAAAAAGATCGTTGAGATGCTCATTGTCTACTTGCCTTGTCATTTTGATTATGAGATAGCTCATGTATCATGTGCAAGGGGTACCCCGTTGGCGGTTCTCTATGATACATATGTATTTAGAGTGACAAGAGCTTACTTGTGACTGAAATTGGGTAGCATGAGGTTCGGTACTCATAAGTAAGGGGCATGAGATTTCAACTTATAACTTGTCAAGCATATCCTCTTAGTTGTGTCACTTTAACCTTAATCACCTAAAGATGCTTATGATAGGAGCAATGAGAGCTGAAAGCTAATAAGTACCATAATTTTTAGAAGCTCTTTATGAAACTTGAAATCCCTGCTTCCCTCTGCGAAGGGCCTAGCTTTTACTTTTTAGTTGAGTCAGTAAACCTATTCCCTTCTACCTCAGCAAGTATTTTGAGTTGTTGTGTTTCATTCATTCATATGATGATTTATTCAATCATGTTCCTTATGTTCCTTGTTTTGCACATTGCTCTTATCTAGGTGATTACTACTTTGAAAGCTATCATTGAAAATCAGTTATGTGTGAACTCCAGCAAATTTTCAACTATTCTTTGACCAAGATCTAAGTTTTCCATTACCAATTATGATTTACTTTATGCATCTTTATTGTGTTTCCTTTACTTATTGCAAGTTAAGTTATATAATAGTGTGTTGTCTTCTATTATGATTTATGTATTGATGAATGTGATGCTTTTTGTCCATATTCTTTTATCGACTCTTCACTCCATAAACTTGAGGTCATGTTTATTGAGGTTAGTTTTTGCTTGGGGACAAGCGAAGTCTAAGCTTGGGGGGAGTTGATACGTACATTTTGCATCACTATTCTATATCATAATTTACTGTTATTCATTGATATATTTCATATTAAGAGATGATATTTATATTATTTCATCTGTTTTTGCATGGTTGATGACTTTTGGAGCATGGACTGCTGCAGTCAGGATTCTGATGGAAAAGGTGCTGTTTGGAGGCAAAATTTGCGAAGATCAGAAAATCCGGGAAAATACATGGAAAATTCTATTTTTCTAGAAGACGAAGATTGCCAGAAGGGGAGTGGAGATGGGCCACAGGGGCCCCACACCACCCCCTGGCGCGGGCAGCCCTAGGCCGCGCCAGCAGGTGGTGTGGCCACCCTGGCCCACTCCAGGCTCTCTCCTCTGGCGTATATTATCCTCCTGAAACCCTAAGACTCGGGGAGCGACCACAGAAAGATTCCGCCGCCTCTGCGGGGCGGAAAATACCGAGAGAGAAAGATCTCTCCGACAGACAGAATTCTACTAGGGGAATTCCTTCTCGGAGAGGGGAGATCATCGCCATCAACACCACCATCAAGCTGGACTTCATCGGGATCATAATCATCATCATCACCAGCATCATCTCCATCACCACCATCATCACCACTCCATACCGCTGTAACAATTGGGTTGAATCTTGCATAGTTTTTAGGGGAAACGTTCTCGATGTTGATTACTCCTTGTAGTTGATGCTATTGAGTGAACCATTGAATTATCATTTATGTTCAGATTGTTACATATCATTATATCATCTCTGATCATGATCCATATGATGTCTTGTGAGTAGTTTGTTTTGTTCTTGAGGACATGGGAGAAGTCATGTTGTTAGTAGTAGAATTGTGTTGAGAGAGATTCAATGGTTTGATATTTAAGTTGTGGTGTATTTCTTCTAGTGGTGTCATATGAACGTCGACTACACGACACTTCACCTATATGGGCCTAGGGGAATGCGTTGTGTATTTGGCTACTAATCGTAGGGGTTACCGGAGTGACAGAAACCTGAATTTCCGTTAGGAAACCTTTGCACACGGGACGTCAGGGTCTTAGAGTTTAAAGTTGTGGTTAGGTTTCTACCTTAATTACTTTCTGTACTTGTGGATGCTTGCAAGGGGTATAATCACAAGTATGTATTAGTCCTAGGAAGGTCGGTACATTAGCACAGATTCAGCCACACAACACTTAGCAAACTAAAGAGGATTAATCAATTATATGAAGCGAAAGCACTTAACGATATTCCCGTGTGTCCTCGAGAACGTTTGTTCATCTTAAGTAATACAACCGGCTTGTCCTTTGCTAAAGAAAGGATTGGGCCACTTGCTGCATTTATTCTTATTGTCTTTTATTTACTCGTACTTTATTTACCTGCATTATCAAAAACTTCTAAAAATCCGTTTGCTAAGTATTTACAGAGAATTCCTGCTCCAAGCCATTCGCCAACACCTTCTGCTTCTCGTTGGGTTCGACATTCTTACTTATCAAAAATACTGCGATACACCCCCTATACTTGTGTGTCATCATAGGCTTAGCATGTTTGAACCATTTTTTTACTGTGATAGCGGTGTTTACCGTTCTATGAAGGACACATGAAATCAATCTTGACAAATAATTTGAAGGATAACGCTTACGCATATAGAGGATAAATATAAAAACATACATGTAGGGCTTGTTTGATTTGTAGGATTTTTATGGGATTCTCATCGGTTTGAGTTTCTATGGATTTTTTCCTACTACCATCGTTTGATTCGTAGGAATAGAACCCGTAGGATTCTTTCCTATGGAACTTTGCATAGTCTATTTCGTAGGAAAATTTCCATTAGGTTTGAACTCTTGGAAAAATTCCTATAACTAGCTTTGTCAGTAAGGCTACTTGTTTTAAAGTTCAAACTTCAATCAAATTCTTATGGATTTCCTACGTTGTCATCAAACACCCTCGTATGCCAATTCCCATAGTTTTCATTTCCGTAGAATTCAATGGGGCATGCCACACCAATCCTTCATTTTTCCTATCCCTCCATTTTGCCTATCCTGTGAATCAAACAAGCCCATAAAGTTTGAAAATATGTACAAATATTTGTGAATTATATGGTTATCATATATTATAATTTTTTGTGATTTATATCCAATTTATAGCTTGCCATTTTTTATATCGAATTACATTATGTGTGTACCTATCCTCTTAGTGTCTTACTTTCTTACATTTGTAGTTGTGTTTCTTTCCCTAAATTACCACGGGCTTACAGTGGATCCTACTAAGGAAATTCACTATCAAGAGGATTCACGGATCTCAATCTTTGTATGGTGTGGAGTTCAACACGCTACTTTAAAAGAACATTCAAATGAATTTGTACATCTTAAAAAAAGTTTCGCCTTTTGGTACTTTTAGGTCTTAAGAGTATATTTTTAACAAATGGGTCCACAATTATCACGTGCGCTTATTTTCCATATCCCTTGATCTGGAAGTGGAACCCACTTTATAAAGCCCACCTCTCTTTTCCCACCCTAATGCTTGAGAAACACATCATATCCTCTCTCCACCTCTTTGCGGCGACGATAGGCAAGCATAGAGGAAGCATACTAGCAAGAGTGCTAGGGGATAGCTGTGCTCGATAGGATCTGACTTAGGCCACGGCCACACATGGTCGAGCAAAAGAAGATCTAGTAGAGAGGCGCAAGAAAACCGATCACGATAGGTCTCAATAGATCGAAGAGCTTCGTATTCAAATGGCGTCGATCGAATCTGGTACTAGTGGCGACGAGTGGGTACCAAAGAGTCAGCGACCACCGAGACGAAAAAGGAGGGAGACGAAGACGAAGAAGAAATCCCAACAGGTGGGTCCACCTAAATCTTTGAGATCTCATTTTCCCATTTGTTGTCTCGAGCACCATGATTTTTTTTTCCGTGTCAATTTCTAGGTTTTTTTTGCGGGAAAAGGTGTTAACTGCTACGCTGTCTTTAGTTACTTTTGCTTGCATGAACGATATAGAACATTTTTGCTACAAATCTTAGCTTGGTATTTGTAGTCTTGATTTAGATCTAGATCTTTAGGTTGAAGAAGACGAATAACGTTCAATCGTCTTTGAAATAACAACCACATAGCCTTATGGTACCTTTTTGTTCGTACTCTTTGAAAAAATTATTGGAGTATATCTCGTTTCATGTGTACATATATTCTCCAATAAATTTTGATTTGAATAAAGTTATTCATGTTAGTTTTTGACTGTCATCATAGAGTAAACCTAGAAATGGGCAACCCGGAAGCCCGGCGGCTATACGATGATCCACGGGACCATACGCGACCTTCCTCCACAGAGCATTGACCTGCACAGACGTTCCCCATATATTGTGATTTGGCCGGGAGCGCCGCCGCAAAGTTGTCGCTGAGCTGGGAATTTCCGAAATAAATTCTCCAGGCAGTCAGCCAGACACACACGCGAGTCCATTTCAAAATCATTTTTCAAAGAGGAGAAACCCCCGCTTTGACCCACCAAAACCTCTCGATTCTCGCGTGTCAGCAATGTCGTCCCCACCACAACAGCGCCCACCTCCTCCCGCTGCCGCGCCTACCGTCACACCCCCTCCCCCGGCGACCGCCACGCAGCCCCTGCCCCGCGCCTACCTCGCCACCTCCGCGCCGCAGCGCGCCGCCGCGGCGACCCCAACGCCGCCGCCGCCGCTCTTCACCGGCCGCCCGCTCAACCCTAACCCTACACACGCCTCCCCCGCCCACGGCATACTCTACCCCGTCGCCACTTCCTCCTACCCCGCCGCCGCTGCCGCCGCCGCCGCGGTGGCGAACCACCGCCGGATTCCCCAACTCTCCGTCGGTTACCCGCGTGCCCACCCCGTCGCCGTCCCCATCGCGCCGTCCTCGCAGCACCAGGTGCCGACGCAGCCACGGTCGTACGCTGCCGTGCCGCGGGCCGTGGTGGCCGGTGTGACACCGCGTCCGGAACAGCCTCCGCGAGGGGTTCCTATAGTACCTCCGCAGCCTCATCCCAAGGTGAATACTCCCTTAATTTCATTTTATGGGCTTTTACTGGAAGGGAATTGGACTACAGCTCGAGCCTTCCCTCAATTGTGTCACTATAAGGCTTGGGATCTCTCCAGTGAAATTCCTAATCAATCGTGTTTCTAGGGTTTCATAGGCAGGTTAGAGTGTTTAATGTCCCGTGTTTGGCAGTACGGTGCAGTATAATTTTGAAGACAGGGTTATGTGAATGGTTAGGCGTTGGGGATATATAGCATGTGAAATTTATTGGAGACAAGAAATCATTGTATCTTGTTTCTTTAGCATGTTGTTTGATTTTACACATTACTGATTTGGGTTGATCTGTAGCCTTTCAGTAAAAAAAAATTTCGTGATTTTCCCTTGTATCTCCTGATTAGGTTGTTCCTTACTTCCTTAGTGCTCAGTTCTCTAGTCAAGATTATTTTTTGTGATGTTCCCTTGTAACGTCTATTGTTTTTCTCGGGGAACGCCTCAGCTTAATCCAGTTCCAGCTGTTACTCCAACCCCTCAAGAGAATACCAACACAAAGGAAAGGTAAACATCGAAACTACAAGCATATAAATTTGTCTTTTGGACTGACAATTTGCAAGTGTAAACTTCTAACTTCAATTCATTGCAGAGAAAGTACGAAAGAAGACACTGCAACAGTGGTGATCAATGATCGCAAAGTAAGTGCATGTTTCTTAAAGCTTCGTCTTTAGGGATAGAATTGAGAGATGCAATATATGTGTTCATTTATACTATTGTTAATTGTCTAGTAGAAGGAGAATGGTTCTATTTTTTGATTAGTTTCAACATGTCCAGCTGCTATTGCAAATGCAAATGGATCTAAAGTCATCTGTATACTTCTGACTCACGGCCTGAGTTTGTACTTTGTACTGATTATTGATATGCTATTTTAGTTCCTAAGGTAATATGGCCTCATAGCTCATAGAGTTTAGTACTTTTACTGTAGAGAGATGAAAATGATACGACACTGCAATTTTCTTGTCAAATTTATGTTGATCGCTTTATCAAATTTATGCATGCCCTGTTTTTCATCTGGAGAGGCGAGTTGGATGTCATACAGGAACCAACATTTCTTCTGATTTTGTTTTGGTTCTTCCGAAGGTTAACGTGTTGGACAGTGAGTCAGGATCCTTGTATGCTCTTTGCCGATCTTGGGTGCGTAATGGTGTTCCACATGAAATTCAGGTTAGCATACTCCCATTTTTTTTCATTTGGATGCATTTTACTTGCTTGTCAAAAAATTCCTTACTTCTGCATTCTCTACATCAGTTCCTTTTATGTTTGAAGGCGCATCAGATGTCTTTTTGGTGGCTTTTGCACTACAATTTTTTCTCTTCACTCCTTTTAAACTGATGGATGTTCCCCAGATAAATAATTTATGCGCTCTCTGAGAAAAAAAAGATGTTGCTTAGGTCAAAGGGAATTCGATCGTTGTACTGGTCAAATGGAAATTAAGACTGTAGAACTCATCTGATTTTGGGAAATTACTCTCCCTGACAAACTTTTGCGCACTTTTGTTTGCATTGATCTCATCTATGTATTCTATATTCCAGAACATTATTTGTGTTAAGCAGTATCTTCACTTTGTGTCCAAAAGATCATCAAAATATATTTGTGGCGTATTGTAGATGGAATTGTCAGCGCACAACTGGATTTCTTGTTGCATGTTTGGGGTTTCCCTTTTATTACTTTCAGGGACTATATACTTGTGAACTCTTATTCAAAGTTCTTAGTACTTTTCTCTTTTGTGCTTTCAGCCAAGCTTTGTTGGAAACGTTGCACCACTTCTTCCAAGACCTTTGCCTGCTTCAGTTGTAGATTCTAGGCTGTCAGAAAAGGACAGTGATGCTGAAGATCAAGATTCAGAAGAAGAGAAGGTATGCTGTAAAAAGCAAATTTATGTCATTGCACTTCGTTGATACAAATGCATTGCCGACCATACCTGTTAAATATATTCTTGTTTCAGGCAGTTCTGAATTTCTACATGACAACTGTAGTGTCCAAAGTCTGTAGCCCGTCTTTAGGTTTTTGAATGATTAATAAGCTTCGATCAGTCCAATATCTGAATTCTAAAACATACCTTTATAAGGGTATGTGCTAATTCAGTGCCAATACCACTCAATAACAGATTATTAGGCAGTCTGTTTGACACTACTGGTTCCAAACCCAACCCCCAACCTGTTTCTTTTGCTCCTTAGAGGGGTTAAATTGTGCAGGTGCACACTTCACTAAATGGTATGTAGCTACAGGTTCCAAACCCAACCTGTTGCCAAGATTGGGCTCATCTGTTGTACTCCCTCTGTCCCAAAATAAGTGACTTGGATTTGTCTAGATTTGGAGGTATCTAGACACGTTTTAATACGTAGATACATGCAAATCTAGATAAACCGAAGTCACTTATTTTGGGACGGAGGGAGTACCTTACCAACAAAATGTTACATTCCGAAGATTATTTCTAATTTCTTGAGACAGAACTTAAAAGGGCTTTTTTAAAATACGATTCTTTGGTGGGATTTACCTGTTTTATGATCTTTTGTTACGTTGTAGCTGTTAGTTAATTTACCTCTATTGTACTTCTCTATCACCAAAACCAGCAGTGCTTGCATTTAATAGTTGGGCTGTTAGACTCTGATACCATTGGATTTGATATTTTGTTGTGCAGAAAGATTCTGGTGACTATACTGCAGCTGAATTATTGAAGCAGCATGTAACTCGTGCAAAAAAGATACGTGCTAAGTATGTATTTTCTTCTTCTATTCCTTTTCTGTCTTTCTAAAAGATGCTGAATCAATCACCAGAAGTAGATTAGGCCAAACAATTGTGAGGACAGCAATAGTTTTATAGGAAAGGATTAAGCCAAAATATGACAATGTAATAGTTTTGCTTTGCCTCGTGGGTATATTAAGTTGGATAATTAGATGAGCAATTTCCATGTGCAGAGCTGATAGCTTGTTTGTATCGGTAATGTAACAGTTAACAACATACATTGGAAATTTGAACTGAACATGCGAATATGATCTCGGATGTACTGTGTTTTATTTTCCTCCATTTTAATGCAAGTTTTTTTTGGCAGATTGCGCAAGGAGCGGCAAGTCCGGATCGAAAGATACAAGCAGCGCCTTGCACTTCTTTTGCCCCCACCCCCACCTCCACCCCCACCCAGCGAGCAGTGACAGGCTTGCATTAATCTGACCATGTAGCCTTTGTGTTGTCATGTCAAGTTACAGAATTCGAAGAATTCCAGTTGTTGTACTGTTACTGTGTTTTATGGTTCACTTCGGCTGCCTTATAACCAATACTAGACTTTGCATGCCTGGGAATGTCTTGTTGTAAACAGTTCAGTGTTTTATTGAAGGTGTCAGATCGAACAATATTTGGCAGGGGTGTTCATAAATGATTCGGATGCAAACTGTAGGAACTGGCACCAGTCAGTCCCCTGGTTCATTTCCTTTGGTTAATGCCAACTGGTGCAACAGAGTTAGTTGCAAAAATGAGCTATGGGTTGGCATGGTTTGCATCCGAACCAGTTACGAACACCCTTGATTTCTATAGTTATGGCAAACTCTGCCCTTTACAAGTTATTTTCCTGGGATGGGGATATTAATTTGTTTAGAACATATTTTTATGTGCCTTGCACAATTTTATTATTTTACATTCACTAATAATCAATGATTATTATTCACGAAAAAAATGGACCCCTTGAAAAGGGGGAAAATTTACACAGTTGAATCATCTCCGTTGGACTACTGAGGTTTTGTTTGGACACAGATTCGATCAGCTTCTGTTCACCACCCTGCAATTCCTCCTGATCTCCCCCATGTTCCCGGTGAGCGGGGCGATGTTGCCCATCTTGGTCATCGCCGTGGCGAAGCTCCCGAAGAAGTCGCCCTGGCTGCCGGCGAACCGCTGGACGATGGGCGCTGTGGTGGCCGCGGCGCCGCCCGGCGCGGAGAGCATCACCTGGTCGGACCGGAGCAGGCCGCGGTTGCGCATGATGTTGGCGTAGTAGCTGTTGTCGAACGTGTCCGGCGTGGCCGGGTCGAGGTTGTTCAGGCGCCCGTTATTTGGGCCTGCCGATGCCGGGCAGCTCTGTCGCAAGGTGTTCAGGTACGCCCCGTCCAGCGTCGGGTCCGGCTGCCCCGTGCCGCCGAAGTTGTCGAGCCTGTCCTGGATGAACCGGCACTGCGCCCGGCCGATCGTGTGCGCCCCTTGGAGGGCGACGAAGTCGGTGTCGTCGAGCCCGACGGCGGCGAACTTCTGCCTGAGGACGTTGAGATCGTCCGTCGGGGCAGGGAGGTTGTTGGAGCCGCCGAAGTTGGCCGTGGTGGCGTCCCTCCGCCCCAGCATCACTCTCCAGGAGGGCCCTCCTGCCAGGTCAACGGAGACCTCGGCGGCGAGCACGACGATGTCGGCGCAGGAGACGGTGCCGGGGCAGGCGGTCTCCAGCGCGGCCTTGATGTCGTCCAGCACCGGGAACCCGCGCGCCGAGTTCACGTTCGGGTTGGAGTTCTTCTCGCTCCTTATCGTCGGGCTGTCGTCCAGCAGCAGCGATCCGTCGCAGCCCTGCGCACATACACACACGACCCGCACACGTTTAGTTTGGGTACAAACACCAGGCCAGGGGGCATGCATGATCGGTATGGTATGGTACGTACGTTGACGAAGCAGTCGTGGAACTGGAGGCGGATGAGGCTGGCGAGGATGCGCGGGTCGGAGGCGCGCGCCTCCTGGATGACGCGCCGCACCGTGCTGTAGACGTTCGGGCACGAGCCGTCGTAGTAGGACGCGCTCAGCTGCTGCGCCCCGGCGGCGCTGTGGAGCGCGACGGCGAGCATGGCGCACACGGCCAGTAGTACCGCCGGCACAGGAGAAGGAGCCGCCATTCTATCTTTGATAATTTGCTAGCTCGCTCCAAGAACGATTGGTTGGTGCTGGAACCTTTTTTGTGTATCAGTCGAGAGCGTGTATCTCTGTTTGAGATTTGGTGGATGTCGATATTATGGCTCTACTTATAGCTAGGCCGCGAGGTTGACATGGCCGTGGGGTTGAGTTGAATGTGTTGCTATCCTGCGGCTGCGATGACGATGATGCCTGGACTCGCTCCTGCAACGCGGAGATTAGCACCAACATTTGATTAGTTTTAGCAGTGTGGCAGAAAGGGTCTTGATAGATCACCGGGACTATGTCACTTCGAGATAGAGCCATAGAGGCGGGCGTGATATGGTCACCCCCCGCGGTTGTTAAATTACGTGTTGATGCGATCTAGCACCGGGTGCACACACAACCAACATCATGTAATATGTCCCGAGAGCGTGAGCAGTACGTGCGGTTGCCCTTCACTACTTTTCTTTGACATGCGAATCTTCACCGGTTAGTGCTGTTAAACACTTCTTGAAGCCGTGTATTCGTCAGCAACACTTAATATACTTCCTGGCACGGAATTAGTCCATACATCTAGTACTAACACTATATACTACTCCCTCCGATCCAAATTAATTGAGTTCAATTTGTCTAGATTCGGATGTATCTAAACATGTTTTAGTACTTAATACATCCAAATATAGGCAAATCCAAGTCAATTAATTTGGGTCGGAGGGAGTAGTAGTAGTAAATACAGTACATATTTACAGCATGCGGTTTGCGTACCAAGTCGTTGTGAGGGGCTTTAACTACACATGTTGCTCGGCGATTGACATTTCTTTTTTGTCCCGTTGATCTTTCCGGTGGTCACATCACGACTATGGCGACCTACTTGGATACGATATTCCCAAGAGAAAACGAAATAAACCTATTCTACAGGTAACAGGAACCACCACAGTTCACAGGCGTCACAGCCAGTTAAGCCTCGATCTCTTGTTTTTCGCAAAGGAAAAGAAAGGGTAAGCCTTGGTTGCTTTGGCTACAGTGGTGAAAAGATAGGATGTATTCCGACAAAATGTCTCGGATGTGATCAGCAAGAGAAAGATGGAATTCCTTGGTATAAGGAAGGAAATCAAACACGTTGTGTTAGTAGGATTTTTTTTTGTAATGAGTGTTTTATTATAAAAAAGTTTAAGGTCTCTATATAACTAGGACACACATGTCCACCACAAATTCGAAAACAAAGAATAATAAAAAAAGCGAGATACATGCAAGGATTTCAAGTCGGCTAGTCTATGAGTCGCAACTCCAAGGTCGACTCGACTCATTGGACAAGTCAAGCGACTCATTTGACTAGTCACGACTAATCTCGATTAGTCTATTTTTTAGTCGAGCGACTAAGAAAATAACCCAGCTTGTCATATTTTTTTTTTCAATATTGGCATGCCTAGTTCTGGAAACCTAGATCGAGCTGTGCCCAGTTTACTCCAGTGAAACCCAAAACTAATCCTAGCTCCCGTTTGATGGAAATATAAGTAATATATCATATGAATTAATCCATAAAAATAGTGGATAAAGCATAACCAGTAATATAGAAATAAAAGTTATCATACAATCTAATAGTAAGTCTAAACAAATAGCTACACATATTGATCTGAACAAGATAGGTAAAGGTAGCGGGTCCAGCAGAGGGACCAGCGTTGATGTTGCGCTTGGCGTTGGAATTGTCATCGGCCATGTCGTCAAAGAGATGGTCGACGGCGGGGAAGAACTCGTTGGCGTCCATGATAAAGCCAGTAGTTGCGCGGAGCGCTCCCAAAAAATCTTACTGCCCTTCTCCCGTATAGGACACGAAGGAGCGGGGTTCTGGAGGCCTATGTCCTTACTTGCGGTGCACGCTGCAAGCCGGGATGAAAAAAACTTGGTGGTTGGTTAGAGCTCTGGAACTTGAATGCAGTAGGTGAGTGTTGGTGTATTTTGTTGAGAGGAGCGACCTCTCTTATATAGACACAGAGAGAAGGCGAACAAGCCGCGCATGAGATGAAACGAAGAGACGGAAGCTGAAGCGAATAGGAAGCAGCGGAAGTCAGACAACCTCCACTAAGTTTGCGTTCATTTTCCACTTAGCTTGTATTAAAAATCCACTCGAGCAAACCATTTCAATTTTTGTACAACTGTTAATATACCAATCGTATGTGGAAAAATAAAGCTCGGCTCGACGAGATTCCCGCAACCGGCACACCACCCGGTGCGCCACGGGTAGGGATCCAGGTGCACCACGGGTATGTTTTTCGAAAAAAATAATGCAGAGACACCCTTGTTTTGAATTGGAAAAGCAATCGAGTCCCGCGCATCCGCCGTTGCATCACCTCGCCGGAGCATGGTGGTCATGGCCACAACCTACCACCGCAGGGAGGTGCGGGAGGCCGTGGCCATGCTAGTCCTCGTCAGCGTTGAGCGGGTGTGGGCGGGAGGTGGCCGAGGCGGAGGTGGCGTCCGTGGCTGCCAGAGGAGGCTGTGGCCGGAGGAGGTGCCCGAGGAGGCCATGGTTGCCAGAGGAGGCACTAGAGGAGGTTTCGGCCAGAGGAGGTGCAGCCGGAGGAGAGGAGAAGGAGGAGGAGGAGGAGGAAGAAGAAGAGAGGAGGAGGAGGAGGAGGAGGAGAAAGAGAGAAGGAGGAGAAAGAGAGAAGGGGGAGAGGAGGAGGAGGAGGAAGAAGAGAGGAGGAGATGAGAAGGGGGAGGACGAAGAGAGGGGGAGAATGGGAGGGCAAGGTCGAGGAGAAGGGGGTAGGTGGCCGGGTGATGACTACAAGTGCACAGATCAATTGTAGCTAGTTTCAAAGTAAAAGTATCGAACCCACAAAGAGCTATTGGTAAGGTCTTTATGCCCCTCGTTACTATCTACCAAAAGATACTTGTAATCTGCCTTTGATCTCAAGTAAAGGGTGTTTGAAAGGTTTTTGGTTGTTTGCAGAAAAATAATAAAAATGAGTAAAAGAAAGAAAGTAACAAGGTCGTGTGAAAGCATGGTTGAAATCAATAGGGCTAAAATGTTCTCGGGGATGTAGGATACACCACTAGAATGATATTATTATTAATTAATACAACATACTTCTTGTGTCATGATATGTGTGGAGAGAGCTCCATAATAAGATGTTCACTACAAGGCTTGTAGGAAGCCACTTTGTTGAGCCAAGAGTGAGGTCACCTCTAAATAACCACTACGATGTCTGAGAGAAATCATCCACATAAACCACCATAATTAAGGGTTTTCCCGTGGATATCGTAATTAGTTTAGGGAGTCCCTCTTTATCTTCCTTTGACCGTGTAGTTCAGAAGCCGGCGCCAATCTATCATGAAGCCATTCCGGGCATGATCCCAAACATGTCCAAAGGATTTCTCTCTCCCTTTAGTCCCGGAGGCAAATGATATATGGTCGACTACACATACCATCTAAAGAGAGAGATCAAATACAAATTATAAATTTATCATAGACCGGCTAGTCATACGGGCACGAGAATAGATCATCTTTATTGCAAGTTCATAATAGTGCTAGGGTTTCTCCATCTCCCCAAGAACAAAGGAACTACTCACGCATGGAAACAATCAACAACATCATCATAATCAAATGGATGGATAACTGTATGGAGATAGATCTAATGCAAACCACAATTGAATCTGGAATTACAACAAGATCTAATAAATGAGAGATGGGGATAGCGATAGTGATGGAGATGCAGCGGTTGACGGTGAAGGGGATGATGTGATGTCCTCCAATGATCCGTAAAGTAGCTGGGATTTGCTCCCAGCCAAGTTTCTCCTTCAAATCCCTTTCAGATGTGGTTTTTCGTGCTTTCTGGTGGCTGTGTATGTCGGATCCCTCTGTCGTATTTGCTAGGAGAAAGTATTTAACGAGGTGGATGTGCTGCCATGTAGTACGGGCGGACTCCGCCCGTATCACTGGTCGTTAAAGCTGTTGGAGCCTTTTCCTCGTTTGGTATTCCCCCAGGTGCGAAGGCAAATTTATAAAATGACTTTTATCACTTAAAAATATCATGTTATAGCCTAATATGACAGTTCTATTCGATATGTTCATAGACGACTCAATGATTCGGGATCATGTCGAAACAAGGACAAAAAGGTGCGTGCCAACACAGTGAAATACAAAAATTCCTACTCTATTTATGCAAAAACGAAAGGTAAATATGCTTCAATTTTGGAATCATCACCGGGTGGGGATTCAAATTCGAATCCTGTCCAAACTTACCCGTGGTGCACCTCTATGCTATGTGCAACGGGTAAGTGGCCTCAATTTTTTCCTACATGAAAAATCTTATTTTGGCCATAACTTTTTTCTTTTTTGAATTTTAAGAATCTAAAAAATCTCTAAATGACCTACGGTCGTTGCAAGCGGATGTAAAATTTCGTGCTCGTCATTTTGATATATTAAAGATTTTTCCCGACATCGTATGCAAAAGTTATGACCGTTTTATCCTGGTGTGACTTTTTTTGCAAAAAAAGTTGAAATTCATGTTTGTTAATGTTCCTACAAACTAGGACACATTACCTACCTACAGGTCAAAGGATTTTATTTTTTAAGTGTTTTTTTTGCAAGACTAAAAAGGTGAATCACTAGGGGTGGAGTTGAGGTGCCCGACGGGTAGTGGTGGCGCACCCATGGCTGATGCACCACGGGTAAGTGACTGATGTCTATGCACGCTTCTATTCTTGTAGACAGTGTTGGGCCTCCAAGTGCAGAGGTTTGTAGAACAGCAGCAAGTTTTCCCTTAAGTGGATCACCCAAGGTTTATCGAACTCATGGAGGAAGTGGTCAAAGGTATTCCCTCCCAAGGAACCCTGCAATCAAGATACAAGAAGTCTCTTGTGTCCCCAACACACCTAATACACTTGTCAGGTGTATAGGTGCACTAGTTCGGCGAAGAGATAGTGAAATACAAGTGGTATGGATGATTATAAGTGATAACTTCAATCTGAAATAAGAGTGGCAGCAAGCAAACATGTAATAGGACTGATTGTAAACGGTGTTTCAATGCTTAGAAACAAGGCCTAGGGATCATACTTTCACTAGTGGACACTCTCATATAAATATCTTCTCTTCATTATGCTACCCTGAACTACTCTCCGGTTAGACGATGTAGGGCTATAACAGCACACCTTAAAGTTCGCATTCCTCATCTAGATAACCCCTCACTGTCACCTTGAGCGCTAGATGGTTGCAACAAACACCACAATCTCATAGAGACATCCAACTCAAATTAGACTCGTGATAAGTATTTCTGTAACCTTAGCCTAAGTGCCACACGGTGTGCACACTATCAACTTCACACACGTGGGGATAAGCAGTGATTAATTAAAGCACTTGAGTAGCAGAATATATCTACTTATTCAACTAGATTACAAATCTCATGATCTCAATAAGATCATGCATAGAGAGAGAGATGAACACATAGCTACTGGTAGAGCTCTTAGCCTCGAGAGAGAACTACTCCCTCCTCATCATGGGAGTCAGCAAAAGCGATGGAGATGGCGGTGGAGTCAATGGAGATGGCTCCGGGGGCACTTCCCCATCCTGACAGGGTGCCGGAACAGAGACTTCTGTCCCCCGAATCTCCTCTTCGGTGGCGGCAGCGCTGCAGAACTTTTTATGGAATTCTGATCCAGTCCTTAGGGTTTCTGAATCGGGGTACTTTTATAGGTGAAGGGGCAAGGTCGGTGGCCGCCCGAGGGGCCCACATCAGGTCCTGGCGCGCCTAGGGGGTTGCCGCGCTAGCCCTAGGTGTGGCCACCTCGTGGCCCCACTTCGGCTGCCCTTCGGACTCAGTGTTCCTTCTGGTAAAATATTGACTTTGGCTTTTGTCCCCTCCAATTCCGAGAATATTTCCTTACTAGATTTTCTAAAACCAAAAATAGCAGAAAATAGGCAACTGGCATTGAGGCATCTTGTTAATAGGTTAGTCTACAAAATGTATAAAAATACCTCAAACTGTAAACAAAACATAAGAAAGTTTGTATAAAACCAGCATGGAGCATTAAATATTATAGACATGTTTACGATGTATCAAGCATCCCTAAGCTTAACTTCTGCTCGTCCTCAAGTAGGTAAGTGATAAAAATGAATAATTTTTGAGGCAACATGCACTATCACAATCTTGATCAAGGTATTTGTAAAACATTGATAGCTGGGATCAAAGTACTCTAAACATAAGCATGAAAGATAGAGTTCTAACAATAATACATAGCAACTATATTGTAACATGAAAAGGTACAAACAAAAGATCATGAATAACAATGCATTGAAAGACGTTTGTTTGTTTCACATATAGAAAACATAATAAGAGTGGTATTCAGCTTGTCCCTCATGGTATAGCAAAACATAAATGCATAGGACACCTTCAAAGTTCATAAGGGTGACTAGATACAAATAATTTAAGAACAAGCAATATCAAAGTTATGAATCAATCAACAAGTTTTGGGACAATGCACATTAAACTAGGAATGACCACTATGCTCTCTCAATTGGTGCATAAAGATAGAAGATGGAGACTCAACATAAAAGTAAAAAGAAAGGCCCTTCATAGAGGGAAGCAGGGATTTCAAGTTTCATAAAGAGGTTCCAAAAATTATGGTACTTATTAGCTTTCAGCTCTCATTGCCCCTATCATAAGCATCTTGAGGTGATTAAGGTTAAAGTGACACAAATATGAGGATATGATTGACAAGTTATAAGTTTAAAATCTCATGCCCCTTGCTTACGAGTACCGAACCTCATGCTACTCAACTTTAGTCACAAGTAAGTTCTTGTCATTGTAAGTACATGTGTATCATGGAGAACCGCCAACGGGTACCCCTTGCCCCATGACACATGAGCTTTCCCATATCAAAATGACAAGGCAACAGACAATGAGCATCTCAATGATCTTTTTATTTGCTATTTGCATAGGTTTTTATTAAGGATGCTTCACAGAATGCTCACTATGGTTATGCTGCAAGTTTCCACCATGATTAGGCATGGCTTAGGCTAGCCGCCCAGATGTTTCTCTAACACATGTACAAACTCCATGAGCTTACAAGCTCCCCTTTTATTTCACACCACCGGGATCCATAAACAAAAGAACATGATATCAACTGAATAATAAGTGCAATGTTGAAAGCGTTCCTCATGGTATCATGGTTCTGCTAATTCACAACTTATAAAGTGCAAGAATATAAGCAACATAGATGGACACAATGGTTCAATTTTATTAAGTGCAAGAAAATAAAGTGTGCCATCAAGTTTGTGAGAGCTTTAATCACTAATTTTTCACATAACAAGTTTAATTTGGAAGGTAGATAAAAACATGAATATACTTGGAATGGTGTAACACACCATGCATAGGAATTTATAGTGGACTCTTTGGAATAACTTGGTTTTCTTGGAGGTTGGATGCATGAGTGAAACTCATACTTGGTACAGGTGGAGGCTAGCAAAAGACTGGGAGCGACCAACTAAGAGAGAAATAATGGCCATAATCATGCAAAGAGACAAACATTATCAATTAAACCATAAAGTGATATTACAAGTCAAAAACTAAATGATCATAGAGGCTAAGGTGACTGGTTCATAGTCTTAACATGGTGTAAGCATGTTCTAAGTCAACCCAAATAAAGAATCAAAGGAGAATAACACAATATTATGCTTTTGTATGCTAAAACAACGCATGATTCTTTCAAGGCACATTAGGCAATCTCAATTGTTTGGAACAAGTCATGCTGCAGCAATAATCACTAAGCATAAGGTCAAAGCAACATCAAACATGACATGATAAAGTCTAGGCCACAGTCAAAACAAGCTCCTTTTGTACCACTTATAAGCATGAAGCTTCCTACTCTTTTCCAACACCAATCAACTTATTTGAAACAACATATGAATGCAGGGGTCCAACCAATTTATTTAAGTAAACTAAAAACAAAAACAAATACGCTCCAAGAACAACACATAGTGCATAAGGTAATAAAAATAAAGTGTCTTGAAAGAAGACCTGAGATTATTGATGAAGAAGGGGATGCCTTGGGCATCCCAAGCTTTGATGCTTGTACTTCTTGAATATTTCTTGGGGTGACACGGATGGAATCCCCAAGCTTGAGCTTTTGTCCATACTTCAGCTCATCACATTATTTTTCCCTACACTTGAAAATTTCCTTCATACAAAACTTCACACAATCTTCATTAGCAACATTAGTGTATTCAAGATAATAAGTCTTTGGGTTTAGTTTCAACTCAAGTAAAACTTCCATTAAAATACAAGCTACTGTAGCAATTCCTTCTAAAAGCTCAGGTGATCAAAGAGAACTCAAAGAGAAAGAGATTAAGAGACAAATGCAAATAATGGCAGGAATCTGTCAAAACAGACCAGCAGGTAAAAACCGATTTTTTCGAAGAACTTCTGTTGCTCAAATCGAAAAGTTCTAAACTAAGTAAAGTTAGATAATAACTTGGGGCATAATCACAGAAAATTACAGCTCAATCTGACGTACAAGGATTTTTCACGATTTTTATAGTGAAGCACAAAAATCTGTTTCGGGACAGCAACTTTCCCAAGTCTTACTTCTCTCTCATTAGAGGTTATTCTTGGCAAAAAAACACACAAAAAGGATAAGGAGAGGTTATTACTGAGGCAATAACTTCCAAGACTCAACAAAAGAAAAACTTACTGAAAGTAAAAATATAATGGGTTGTCTCCCAAAAGCTCTTTCTTTATAGCCATTAAGATATGCATGCTAATTTCGATGATGCTCACATAAGAAATATGAATTGATGTAAAAAAGAGCATCAAGAAGAAAATATGGAACAAATTTAAGTCTAACCCACTTCCTATGAAAAATAATCTTGTAAAGAAACAAGTCATGAAAGCACAAAGCAACAAGCATAGGAAAGCAAAACAAGTGCAACTTCAAAATTTTCAACATAAAGAGGGGAAACTTAATATTGTTGAGATACATAAAAGCATGTTTCCCTCTCTCATAATAACTTTCAGCAACATCATGAATAAAATTAACAATATAAATATCACATAAAACATTCTTATCATGAGCCACATGCATAAAATAATTATTACTCTCCCTATAAGCATAGTCATTCTTATTAATCGTAGTGGGAGCAAATTCAACAAAATAGCTATCATTATTATTCGCATCACCATAATCATCAAAGGTAGGAGGCATATTCTAATCATAATTAATTTTCTTCTCAATAGTAGGTGGACTGAAAATATCATACTCATCATTGTAATCATCATATATCGGAGGTATAGTATCATCAAAGTAAATTTTCTCCTCCGTGCTTGGGGGATTACAAATATCATGCTCATCAAAACTAGCTTCCCCAAGCTTAGACTTTTCCATAGCATTAGGAATAATGATGTTCAAAGAATTCATACTAATAACATTGCTATTAGCATGCAAATAAAGTTCCATAGGTTTTTTAATTTTCTATTCAAACACTTCATGTCTTAACTCAAGATAAATACTATAAAGCTCTCTAATTTTTTTATTGTTTTCCATTATGCCTAACTAGTGAAAATAAAAACAAGAAACAAAAAGATATAATTGCAGAATCTAAAGGAAATAACTTCGAGCACTCACACACCAACAACAATACTAGAAGATAGCTTAGTAGCCAGAGGATGTGAGTACCTTTTACCTTACCTCCTCGACAACGGCGCCAGAAAATAGTTTGATGTCTACGCACGGTTCTATTCTTGTAGATAGTGTTGGGCCTTCAAGCGCAGAGGTTTGTAGAACAGCAGCAAGTTTCCCTTAAGTCGATCACCCAAGGTTTATCGAACTCAGGGAGGAAGTGGTCAAAGGTATCCCTCTCAAGCAATCCTGCAATCAAGATACAAGAAGTCTCTTGTATCCCCAACACACCCAATACACTTGTCAGGTGTATAGGTGCACTAGTTCGGCGAAGAGATAGTGAAATACAAGTAATACGGATGATTATAAGTGGTAATTGCAATCTGAAATAAGAGTGGCAGCAAGCAAACATGTAACAAGACTGATTGTAAATGGTGTTTCAATGCTTAGAAATAAGGCCTAGGGATCATACTTTCACTAGTGGACACTCTCATATAAATATCTTCTCTTCATTATGCTACCCTGAACTACTCTCCGATTGGACGATGTAGGGCTATAATAGCACACCATAAAGTTCGCATTCCCCATCTAGATAACCCCTCACTGTCACCTTGAGCGCTAGATGGTCCCAACAAACACCACAATCTCCTAGAGACATCCAACTCAAATTATACTCGTGATAAGTATTTATGTAACCTTAGCCTAAGTGCCACACGATGTGCACACTGTCAACTTCACACACGTGGGGATAAGCAGAGATTAATTAAAGCACTTGAGTAGCAGAATAGATCTACTTATTCAACTAGATTACAAAGCTCATGATCTCAATAAGATCATGCATAGGGAGAGAGAGATGAACACATAGATACAGGTAGAGCCCTTAGCCTCGAGAGAGAACTACTCCCTCCTCATCATGGGATTCAGCAACGGTGATGGAGATGGTGGCGGAGTCGATGGAGATGGATCCAGGGGCACTTCCCCGTCCCGACAGGGTGCCGGAACAGAGACTTCTGTCCCCCGAATCTCCTCTTTGGTGACAGCAGCACTGCGGAACTTTTTTTGGAATTCTGATCCGGTCCTTAGGGTTTTTGCATCGGGGTACTTTTATAGGCAAAGGGGCAAGGTCGGTGGCCACCCGAGGGGCCCACTTCGGCTGCCCTTCGGACTTCGTGTTCCTTCTGATAAAATATTGACTTTGGCTTTTGTTTCGTCCAATTCCGAGAATATTTCTTTACTAGCTTTTCTGAAACCAAAAATAGCAGAAAACATGCAACTGGTACTACGGCATCTTGTCAATAGGTTAGTTCTAAAAAATGTATAAAAATTACCTCAAAGTGTAAACAAAACATAATAAAGTTGATATAAAACAAGCATGGAGCATCAAAAATTATAGATACGTTTACAACGTATCAGTGACCTACCCATGGGGAACCTCTATAGGATGTGCCACGGCTATTTATCCGTGGGGCAATACCTAGTATATGCGCCACGGGTATGCGATCTACCTATAACCCTTGATGGGTATATACCGAACGGTGTATGCTCAGAAGGACAATTCGACTTGCCCAAGTCCAATGCAAATTGGCCTGCAGGAACAACGACTGGAATGCAGCTGACGCAGGAGCCTGGCGACTGGAAGCTGGAGGCTCACGAGCTTAGATAGGCCCAGTCGGATTAGGCAAAATCCTCCAAAACCTTAACTGACTTGGTCGTAATCCTGTAAACCCTAGCAAGGTACCCCCTATGTAAACCTCCCTAGGGTACTCTGCATACTTACGCACTACTGAAAGAAAGTAGGATTCAATGATATATTCTGCAAGTTCGCGGAATTATATTATTGATTCACTTGTCATGTTTATGAACAAGACATACCTACAAATTACAAAGAAGCGTGATGGACCTAAGTGTGGGAAATTACTAGGAGTCATGAAATCCGATATTAAATTACATTGAAGATTGCAAAATAATATGTTACTTGATCTTATTAAGTAAAGAAGTTTACTTGATATCTTGGAATGACTTCAAAGTCATTAGATGGAAATGAAACTTAATGAAGATATAAAGCTCGATTTGTCACAAAGTATGGACAAATTCAAGGAGTTGACTACAATTGTAGCGATCTTAAGTCTATTGGATTTACACTAGCAATATATGGATATTGAAGTTTCGTAACTGGAATTCCCGATTTGATGGTGATCAAAGAATTTTGGAATGTCCAAGATTATCGAGAAGACCTACATTTGAGTGGGAGCTAATTATCTTGGCCAAATCTTAATATGTAAGAGACATATTTTGAGTGGGAGCTAAGTAGCTTGGCCAAATCTTAATATGTTGCAGACATATTTTGAGTGGGAGCTAAGTGAAATCCCTGGATCTCATATATGGATGCCATATTTGAGTGGGAGCGTGACATTATTTTGAAATATGTGGATGACATATATGAATGATGTGATAGGTACTAATAACATTTAAGTTGGTAAATATGGATGAATTTGAACAAGTTATTAAACAATGAGATCTATCGAGATAGATTGTCAAGTTTCATAAACATCATAGTTGAATGCTTCATGGACTTGATTTTGAAGATGTTCAGAATATCCTAGACAAGATTCTGAAGTAGTTGAGAATGGAACAAGGTAAGAAAGAAGTTCTTACTTTTATGAAGCATTGCATTAGTCTAAGTAATGCAACCATGGTTAAAAGAAAGAAAGAGATGTGTTGCATCTCCTATGCCCCAGTCATAGGTTTCTTCCATACAACCATATTGTATACTCGATGTAATGTGACCCAAGGTTCTGGTTGGAAGGACAAGCTCTTAACTGTAAGAACATGTCTTGAAGTGATTCTTGAGTTAATCACTAATTTAGAATTAAGTTTGTCCTTAAATGGCAAGAAGAAAAGTAAGGCGCATAGTTGCATTTCATGCACTAGTATCTACAAAGAAGTATAAGGGCACCATCTAACATGATGTATATTGTTGTGGTGGGACTAGTTCATCTTTATGTAGAGGGCGTGTCACAGGGCATAGTGCCCATGAGATAGGTTGTTTTGGCTGATCTAATGTCACTGCTGGCTCCTGGAAATCGATCTCACTCTGTTGCCATATCTACTATACATACACAAAGGAGTCCTAAGTGTCTTTCAAAGTTTAAGTGATAATAGTGAAAGCGACCATCACGATAAACACTAGAAAAAAGTCTCACTTTGTCACCAAACGAATACTTCAACCCTTATGAGATAATGGTATGAATGTCAAAGTTAGGAAGACAATAACGATTTTCAAAGACATAATGATCTGGTAAAACAGAACATGGACAAGACATTTTCCATAAGCATGCATGATCAATAAATGCATATGTGATATGGTTTAAGATGAGTAAAATGTGAGCTAGATTATTTGTACTCTAGTGCAAGTGGGAGACTGAAGGAGATATGCCCTAGAGGCAAATAATAAAGTGTATTGTTTTATATATCTCTTATGTTCATAATATGATTCATACTATGCTATAACTGTATCAATATGAAACATTGATACACGTGTGGTATGTAAACAAACCAAGTCTCTAGTTACCTCTAGAGAACAAGTTCATTAGTCATGAGGATGATCTATGGTTTTGAGATCATGGGCATTTATGCCAATTGACAATGAGGTCATTGATGACCCACAAGTATAGGGGGTGTATCATAGTATTTTTCATAAGTAAGAGTGTCTAACCCAGCGAGGAGCAGAAGGTGTTGACGAGTGGCTTGGATTAGGAATTCTCTATAAATACTTAGCAAACTGATTTTTAGGGTTTTTTGATAATGCAGATAAATAAAGTGCAAGTAAATAAAAGACAATAATAATAATTGCAGCAAGTGGCCCAATCCTTTCTTTATCAAAGGACAAGCCGGTTGTATTACTTAAGATAACCAAACGTTCTTGAGGACACATGGGAATACTGTCAAGTGCTTTCGCTTCATATAGTTGATTAATCTTCTCTAGTTGGATAAGTGTTGTGTGGGTGAACCTGTGCTAATGTACTGACCTTCCTAGGACTAATACATACTTATTATTATACCCCTTGCAAGCATCTGCAACTACAAGAAAGTAATTAAGATAAAAACCTAACCATAGCCTTAAACTCTGAGATCCTACACTCCCTTGTGCAAAGGTTTCCTAACGGGGGTTCAGGTTTCTGTCACTCCGGCAACCCCTATGATTAGTAGCCAAATACACAATGCATTCCCCTAGGCCCATAAAGGTGAAGTATCATGTAGTCGATGTTCACATGACACCACTAGAAGAATAACACCATAACTTAATTATCAAACCATTGAATCTTTCTCAACACAATTCCACTACTAACAACATGACTTCTCCCATGTCCTCAAGAACTAATGAACTACTCACGAGACATCATATGGATCAAGACCAGAGATGAAATAATGATAAGTAACAATCTGAACATAACAATAATTCAATGGTTCCACTCAATAGCATCAACTAAAACAAGTAATCAACATCGAGAAAGTTTCCCCTAAGAACTATGCAAGATTAAACTCAATTGTTATAGCGGTACGGAGTGGTGATGATGGTGCTGGTGGAGATGATGGTGAAGAAGAAGAAGATGATCCCGATGAAGTCCAGCTTGATGATGGTGTTGATGGCGACGATCTCCCCTCTCCAGGAAGGAATTTCCCCAGCAGATTTCTGCCTACCAGAGAGCTATTTCTCTCTCTGTAGTTTTCCACCCCGCAAAGGCAGCGGAATCTTTCCGTGGTCGCCCCTCGAGTCTTAGGGTTTCGAGGGGCTTATATGCGTCAGAGGGCGATGCTACAGGTGGGCCAAGGTGGCCACACCACCTGGTGGCGCGGCCAGGGCTGGTTCGCGCCATGGGGTGGTGTGGGCCCCCTGTGGCCCATCTCCACTTCCCCTTCCGGCTTCCTTCGTCTTCTGGAAAAATAGGAATTTCCATATATTTTCTCGGATTTTCTGATCTTCACGAATTTTGCCTCCAAATGGTGCTTTTTCCATCAGAATCCTGGCTTTGGTGGTTCATCCTCCCAAAATCATCAATCATGCAAAAATAGATGAAATAACATAAGTACCATCTCTTAATATGAAATATATCAATGAATAACAGTGAATTATGATATAGAATGGTGATGCAAAATGGACGTATCAGTCATGTCATTAGTTGAATGATGTGATAGACAAACAACCCAACAAGTTGTATCATAATGAGATATAGTTACAGAATTAACCATTAATGATAAACTAAGGAAACCACGCAACCTGATCCTTAGACTATGAGATAATGCAAATCACCGTTTTGGAGGGAGTTTAGATGGTATCAAGTATCATACCGTTACTGGATGATCAAAAATGTGCCACTTGGGTTTCCCAAAGGGGCATGTAGAAGAGTACATATCAAGACCAGGATTTTCCCATCCATGTAATGGTTAGATACATTTGTGGCCATCTCCTTGACGTTGCATTAACAAAGCTTGCAAGCATGTGACAGGGTCACGGAATGCAACGACATGGGAACAAGAAAACAAGTTCATCGGCAATGACATTGAACAAAGGTATGGATATGTCATAGATCAAATCTCGGGTGAACTAGGTATCAAGTGGTAAAGGGAATGGGAAACAACGTTTATGGTTCAAACGACATTATCATCGTGGAATACAAGTGGTAAAGGGAATGGGAAAGTTCCGAAGTTGTTCGGAGGAAATCGAAAGAGAACCGAAATGTGTTTCGGGTCAAATCAGATTTTGTAATATGTATTTATATGTTAATTAATGTAATTAATATTAAATATAATATTAAAATCTCATTTGAAAGGGAATTCCACTAATGGGCAAAATTCCTACGGAAAAGGGCCCATGAGGTAAAACCGCAAGAGGGAAGGGCCAAGGGCCAAAGGGGCAACGACCTAGCCGCCTCATGGGGCCCATCCCTCTAGCCTAGGGTTGTGCACGGGGTGGGGCCCACCCCTGGCCAGCCGGCCCATGGTGCCCTAAGGGCTCATGGCGCCCCGTGTTTAGCCCACATGGGAAACCCAAAGGGGAGGGCACACCTCCCTCCACCTATATAAATAGGTGTCCATGGGTGGGAATAGACACACAATTTGAGATGTTCTCTAAGGTATTTTCCTTAGAGAATTCCTCCCTCTCTCTCTACATAGTTGTCTCCATGCATTGGCACGATCTCAAGAAATGACTGTTCACGCACGAGACGGCGCACCTGCAGCATGTCGTTGCGCTGCAGGGATTCCAAGCCGGAGATCTACTTCCGCACTCCCGGCAGGGATCAAGGAGTTGGAGGTCGTCATCATACACCGTATGTGTACGAAACCTTGATACGTTGCAAACGTATCTATAATTTTTGATGTTCCATGCTTGGTTTTTATCTACTTTCTTATGTTCTGTCCACACTTTGGAGTACTTTTTATACACTTTCTTGGACTAACCTATTAACAAGATGCCACAGTGCCAGCTGCCTGTTTTTTGTTGTTTTTGGTTCCAGGAAAGTCAGAAAATGAATATTCTCGGAATTGGACGATACAAAAGCCAAAGTCAGGACACGAAGTCAGGAAACAAACAAACAGACACATGATAAAAAGAAACATGCAATCTTCCTTGGAAGCACAAAAGATTTTAACTAGAGAATACTAAACTTATGAGAAAATCAAGAAAGAAAGATTATGAAATTATATTTCTTTAAGAGTACTTTTATCTTTTTCATTCAATTCTCAAAAATAGTGCTGCTACTAATCGAGCCAGGTTTGCCAAAACCAATTAAATTAACTCAATGATCCCAAAGTGATACCAATACTAACAACAAGATCAATCGTATAACATGAATTGAAAACTAATATAAGATATGCAAAAGAGTAAATGAAAGAACTTCTCATTAATATTCCATAACCGCAACTCACACCAAGGGATACATAGATATCTAACGAGAGGGGGGACACTTCCATAATGCAAACCATCCTACATGATAACTTCTCTATTCATGATATGATTCTACTAAAAAGGTAAAAAGATAGAAGATAGTGATGTGATACCCCGACACTCCCCCAAGCTTGGAACAAACCAAGGGGATGCCAAAACCTGATGACGAATTACTCCTTCGGTGTGGTGATGTTCTCTCGATGAGATTTTTGATCAATTTCCTCAAGTCCTCAATCTCGAAGGTGAGAGTACGAATCAACTCCGAGTTGTGCTTGATATGGTGCATGATCATGTCGGGTTGTGAATCCGAGCTCGTATGATTCTTTCCCCACTTTTCCTCCTTGAAGTCTCTTGTTCCTGCATGGTTAGAACTAGGCATATCCCAATTGGAGGGTAGTTTCTCCTTGGGCATATTCTGGCATTGATGATCATGGATAAGGGTATGGAAGGGATTCTTGGTGCATGGAGAAGATGACCATGGAGCCAAACAGTGACGCGGAGGCTTCCCTCCAGTTGACATCCATGCAGTCCTTCTGATCTTGGAAGGGTTTGCAAACACTCTAATGCTTGAAATGGTAGTGCCGGTGTGCGGGTGCTGGCTTTTCTTTGCCTCGTCTTCATCGATCTCATTCTCTTGCCCGGGATCTTGGGGATCCTCCTCCGAGGGCTCCTTTCCCTTATCCTTGGCGGAGACCATTGTGCTTCTAAACTTTAAGAATAGTTCCTGGCAGAAACAGATCGAAACAAAAACACGATGAGAACAAGATATACGAATCTCGGGGGATCCGGAAGATTATATATTATGAATTTTTACAACAAAAGGAAGGTACTGGGAGAAAACGGGTCGGAGACGGAGTCCGAGGTGGCCACACCACCTGCTGGCGCGGCCAGGGGGCCCGCTCCAGGGGGTGGTGTGAGACACCCTGGCTCTGTTTTCGTTCCTCTTTCGCTTCGTTGCTTTCCTTATTGGATAAAAACTCCAAAAATATAACTGGACAGAATTTTCGCGGAACTTTTCTTACCAGAACTGTTACCTATTTAAAAACAGACTCTGCAGGTCTCTGAACTTAGTATTTAGTAGATTCTTCTGGAGTGACCGCTTGAATAACATCAATATCTTCATCTTCATACACATATTGCTTGAGTCATGGAACCTTTCACTATCTTATTACACCATTCTCTCTAATAACCTGGAAATTTCTTTCACACAAAACTTTACACAATTCTCATTAGCAACATTAGTGTAAGCTAGGTAATAAACCTTTTAAGTCCAATTTCAACTGAAATCCATCAAAACATAAGCTAATGTAGCAACTCCTTCCAAAAACACAAAAATAATTTAAAAAGGAAATCGATTTAAGAGGCAAATGCAAGAGTGGCACAAATCTGTCAAAACAGACCAGCAGGTAAAGATCATTTTTTTCGAAAATCTTATGTTGCTCAAATCAAAAAGTGCAAAACTAACGAAAGTTAACAAACAACCTGGGGCAGAAGAAAAAAATATATATAGCTCAATCCGATGTACAGACATCTCTCACGAATTTTTACGGTGAAGCACAAAAATCTGTTTCGGGGCAGCAACTTCCCCAAATCTTACTTCTCTCTCATTAGAGGTTGATCTTGACACAAAAACCAAACAAAAAGGATAAGAAGAGGTTATTACCGAAGTAATAACTTCCAAGACTCAAATAAACAAAAACAACTGAAAGCACAACTAGATTGGGTTGTCTCCCAAAAAGCTCTTTTTTTATAGCCATTAAGATGGGCATGATAATTTCAATGATGCTCACGTAAGAATATGAATTGAAGTAAAAGAGAGCATCAAGGAGAAAAAATACACATGTTTAAGTCTAACCCACTTCCTATGCAAGGGAATTTTGTAAACAAACACGTTGTTGAAACCAGAGGCTACTAGCATAGTAAGGCAAAAGAAGTGCAACATAAAAACTTTTAGCATAAAACGAGGAAACTTGATATTATTGAGATGCATAAGAACAGTCTTCCCTCTCTCATAATAACTCTCAGTGTCATGCATAAATTTAATGATATAACTATCACAAGAACCATTGTAGCAATGATCACTTATTCTAACAGAAAACACAGGGACACTAGCTCTCATAATACTACTTTGTGAAACAATCTTAGCGGTATTCTTACAAAGGATAGTGTGTCCATCTTCTATATATTTGGTGAAAAAGTCTTTCACATTTGCTATTGTAGGTCCAACATCTACTTGTTTATCAGGTTCAACATCTTTATTTGTACTTTCATTAACCATACTAGCTATCATAGAATGTTCCTTTACTTTTACTAGGAAAGGTATTTTCTCAATGTAAGGTTCAGGTAAAACATGATTAGCAGTATAAACTTTAGTATTTCTTGCAGGAACACTACTAACAATGTCTTTATAAGGTGCATGATACTTATTCCACTTCTTTCTAGGAACTTCAATATACGAAGCAAAAGCCTTAAAATAAGTTACAATAGCTTGAGAGTCTAAACCATAAGCATTTTCAATGTTTTGAAAGTCATCAGTTGCCATAAAAGATTCAATGCATTCATAATCATAATTTATACCCGACTTTCTTCCTTTATAATTCTCCCATGCTTCAACATTGTCTTGAATACGATCTAGAAGATCCCATTTAGCTTCTTCTTCCATGCGAGTGAATGATCTAGCATAGGAGGCATCCAATAAATCCTTATCATGAAGAGAGAGCCTTGCATAAAAGTTATTGATAATAATATTATTGGGGAGCTCATGAATGGGACATTTGAGTCTCCCCAAGCTTGAGTTGTACTCTCTCCATCAAGAGGCCAAAAGTTGTATATTTGATTCCGATCTTTATGAATCTCACTAGGAGGATAGAATTTAGAATAAAAGAGAGGTACTACTTCCTCCCATTCAAGAGCTTGACCATTCTTCAGCAGCTTATACCATTCCTCAGCTCTTCCTTTTAGTGATAATGGGAATAACTTCTTCTCGACTTGATCTATTGTAATACCTGCACACTTGAACAACTCGCATAATTCGTTCGTGTATAAAGAGCAAATGATCACCGGGATGGACAGTTCCATCTCCAACATAATAGTTATCCATAACACGATCAATAATTCTTGTAGGTATTTTAAAAGTATCATTCTCAGCAGGTGGTGGTTCATCTACTACCTTAGAAGTGGTAGTAGCATGACGAAATAAGAAACTTAGCGAATTATCCATATTGAAATAAATCAACTAACAGAAGTAAACAATACTCACAGTAGAAGTTTCCTTTACCAGTTCCACTCTCCAATAGCACACCACTCCCCGACAACAGCACCAGAAAATAGTCTTGATGGCTCACAAGTATAGGGTGTATCGCAGTATTTTCGATAAGTAAGAGTTTCAAACCCAACGAGGAGCAGAAGGTGTTGGCGAATGGCTTGGAGCAGGAATTCTCTGTAAATACTTAGCAAACGGATTTTTAGGGGGTTTTGATAATGCAGATAAATAAAGTACGAGTAAATAAAAGACAAAAATAATAAATGCAGCAAGTGGCCCAATCCTTTCTTCAGCAAAGGACAAGCCGGTTGTATTACTTAAGATGACCAAACATTCTCAAGGACACACGGGAATATCGTCAAGTGCTTTCGCTTCATATAGTTGATTAATCTTCTTTAGTTTACTAAGTATTGTGTGGGTGAACCTGTGCTAATGTACCGACCTTCATAGGACTAATACATACTTGTGATTATACCCCTTGCAAGCATCCGCAAGTACAAGAAAGTAAATTAAGGTAGAAACCTAACCACAACTTTAAACTCTAAGACCCTGACGTCCCTTGTCCAAAGGTTTCCTAACGTGGGTTCAGGTTTCTGTCACTCCGGCAACCCCTACGATTAGTAGCCAAATACACAATGCATTCCCCTAGGCCCATATAGGTGAAGTATCATGTAGTCGACGTTCACATGACACCACTAGAAGAAATACACCACAACTTAAATAGCAAACTATTGAATCTTTCTCAACACAATTCCACTACTAACAACATGACTTCTCCTCTGTCCTTAAGAACTAAATGAACTACTCACAAGACATCATATGGATCATGATCAGAGATGAAATAATGATATGTAACAATCCGAACATAAATGATAATTCAATGGTTCACTCAATAGCATCAACTACAAGGAGTAATCAACACTGGGAAAGTTTCCCCTAAGAACTATGCAAGATTCAACCCAATTGTTACAGCGGTATGAAGTGGTGATGATGGTGATGGTGGAGATAATGATGGTGATGATGATGATCCCGATGAAGTCCAGCTTGACGGTGGTGTTGATGGCGACGATCTCCCCTCTCCGGGAAGGAATTCCCCTGACAGAATTCTGTCTGTCGGAGAGATCTTTCTCTCTCTGTAGTTTTCCGCCCCGCAGAGGCGGCGAAATCTTTCTGTCGTCCCTCCCCCGGTATTAGGGTTCCGTGGGGATAATATACGATAGAGGGGAGAGCCTAGAGTGGGCCAGGGTGGCCACACCACCTGCTAGCGCGGTCTAGGGCTGCCCGCGCCAGGGGGTGGTGTGGTTCCCCTGTGGCCCATCTCCACTTCCCCTTCTAGCAATCTTCGTCTGCTGGAAAAATAGAATTTCCCATTTATTTTCCTGGATTTTTTGATCTTCGCGAATTTTGCCTGCAAACAACACCTTTTCCATCAGAATCCTGACTGCAGTGGTCCATGCTCCAAACGTCATCAACCATGCAAAAATAGATGAAATAACATAAGTATCATCTCTTAATATGAAATATATCAATGAATAATAGTAAATTATGATATAGAATAGTGATGCAAAATGGAAGTATCAAGGCTCATAGTTGCATTTCATGCATTAGGATCTACATAGATAAAGAAGTATAAGGGCACCATCTAGCATGATGTATATTGTTGTGGCGGGACTAGTTCGTCTTTATGTAGAGGGTGTGTCCCAGGGCACAGTGCCCATGAGAAAGCTCGTTTTGGCTGATCTAACGTCACTGCTGGCTCCTAGAAATCGACCCCACTCTATTGTCAGAACTACTATACATACACAAAAGAGTGCTAAGTGTGTTTCAAAGTTTAAGTGACAAACAGTGAAAGCGACCGTCATGGTAAACACTAGAAACAAAGGCTCACTTTGTCACCAAACGAATACTTCAACCCATATATGATAATGGTATGAATGTCAAAATTAGGAAGACATTAACGATTTGCAAAGACATAATGATCTGGTAAAGCAAAACATGGACAAGACGTTTTCCTTAAGCATGCATGATCAATAAACGCATATGTGATATGGTTTATGATGAGTAAAATATGAGCTAGATTATTTGTACTCTAGTGCAAGTGGGAGACTGAAGAAGATATGCCCTAGAGCCAAATAATAAAGCGTATTGTTTGATATATCTCTTATGTTCATAATACGTTTCATACCGTGCTATAACTGTATTAATATGAAACATTTATACATGTGTGGTATGTAAACAAACCAAGTCTCTAGTTACCTCTAGAAAACTAGTTCATTGGTCATGAGGATGATCTAGGGTTTCGAGATCATGGGCATTTATGCCAATTGACAATGAGGTCATGTCATTAGTTGAATGGTGTGATATACAAACAACCCAACAAGTTGTATCATAATGAGATCTAGTTACAAAGTTCACCAGTAATGATAAACTAAGGAAACCTCGCAACCTGATCCTTAGACTATGAGATAATGCAAATCACCGTTCTAGAGGGAGCTTACATGGTATCAAGTATCATATCGTGACTAGATGATCAAAAAGGTGCCACTCAGGTTTCCCAAAGGGGCATGTAGAAGAGTACATATCAAGACCAGGATTTTCCCATCAATGTAACGGACAAATACATTTGTGGCCATCTCGGTGACATTGCATTAACAAAGCTTACAAGCGTGTGACTAGATCAAGGAATGCAACGACATGGGAACGCGAAAACAAGTTCATTGGTAATGAGATCGAACAAAGGTATGGAGATACCGTAGATCAAATCTCGGGTGAAATAGGTATCAAGTGGCAAAGGGAATGGGAAACGATGTTTACGGTTCAAACGACATTAGCATCATGGAATGCACATGGGTCACTATGGGCATCCCGGTCCCGCTATTGATCATTGATGGAGATCATGTATGTGCCATTCCCGAGCCATGGGGAAATACACTTAAGGGTATGATGAGCTAGAGATCCTCTATAACTTGGAATCATCGTATGAATGAGAAAAGGAAACCGGAAAAGTTCTGTGAGAGAACCAGAATCGTTCAGAGGAAATCGAAAGGGAACCGAAAGGTGTTTTGGGTCAAATCAGATTTTGTAATATGTATTTACATGTTAATTAATGTAATTAATATTAAATATAATACTAAAATCTCATTTTAAAGTGAATTCCACTAATGGGCCAAATTCCTAGGGAAACGGGCCCATGGGGGAAAACCGCAAGAGGGATGGGCCAAGGGCCAAGGCCTAGCCGCCTTATGGGGGCCACCCGGCCAGCCTAGGGATGTGCATGGGTGGGGCCCACCCCTGGCCGGCCGGCCCATGGTGCCCCCCTCTCTCCCTTGTTTAGTCCCACATAGAAAACCCAGAGGGGAGGGAACACCTCCCTCCGTCTATATAAAGGGGTGCCCATGGGTGGGAATAGACACACAATTTGAGATGTTCTCTAAGGTATTTTCCTTAGAGAATTCCTCCCTCTCTCTCTCAACATAGTTGTCTCCACGTGTTGGCACGGTCCCAAGAAAGGACTGCTCACGCAAGAGATGGCACACCTACAGCATGCCATTGCGCTACAGGGATTCCAAGCCGGATATCTACTTCCGCACTCCCGGCAGGGATCAAGGAGTCGGAGGTCATCAACATACGCCGTATGTGTACAAAACCTCGAGGGTGCCTCATACGAGGGCATCTTGGATGTCGTGAGCTAGAGCTGCTGCACGATGAAGATGGAGCAAGGGGTGACCTTCAAGGAGCATCGCGACCTTGAGGTCAGCTACGAGTTCGACTACTTCAACCACGTTTCCCTCAGAATGTTAACCGCGTACGGTCTACAAGGGTATGTATTCTATACGCTCCGGTCGTTACTGCATTACTACATAGATAGATCTTGGGCATTAGGGAGTTCCAACGTACGAACTTTTTTGTTTTCTGCTATGGAACCCTAAAGTGGGATCCTTCATATCCTGCCTAGTAGCTACATCCTAGTGTGATGCTGGTCGGCACCATCAACCTCTTCGTCAGGTTCACGGATGCCATTGACCTAGTGGAAACAACGATCATCGGCGGATCACCGCCATGCGATCTGTTGTGGGAAGGCCAGATCCGCTCCATCACTCGCCTCACCTCTGAGTATGACTCGGCCGCCAGCAACATGGTCAGGAGTGACACAGCCGCGAGCGACGCGCCCTGCATGAGGACACCGACTCGGTGACCCTGCCTCGGTCGCCGGATCCATCACGGCCGCGTCACGCGAAGACTACATCACACGAGTCTCCAATGCTGAAAGAACATTTCATGACCTCTAGTGTTTTGTTTATTAGATAACAATACCATGGACTATCTCATGTGTGCAAGTGGTCAAGTGTTCACATGAAAAACTGAAAATCATGTTGTTGGGGGGCGGATAATCCGCCCTTGTCAAGGGCCGGATAATCCAGCCTGACCCCTTCGACAAAAGGTGGACAAGGCGTGTCTCTCTGTGAGGGGGTGAATAATCTCTCGGATTATCCGTCTAGGGCCGGAGTGTTTGCCTAGGCCAGATAATCCGCCCCCAAATGGGGCCGGATAATGCCCCCCAGAGAAGCTTGCTAAGTGGGACAAGGTGCGTCCCTCGGTGAGGGGGCGGATAATCTCTCGGATTGTCCGGCCAGGGCCGGAGTGTTTGCACGAGCCGGATAATACGTCCCAAAGGGGGTCGGATAATCTGCCCCCAGAGAAGTTTGCTAAAGGATGCCACTGCGTGTATTTTTGTGTGGGGGCAGAATTACCCCCGGGAAATCCGAGTCTGGGCTAGAGTTTTACCCTGGTTGGATAATTCGGCCATCACTTGGGCCGGATAATCCGGCGCCTGACTCCTCCAACGGCCAAGTTTGGACAGGGGGTATAAAATCCCCAATCACCCCTCCTATCAGATCTCTTTGTTCATTCGAAAAAGTACTGGTCTGTTGAGAAATCTCTCATTCAAGATCTCCCACTTCAACCACCCGAAGGCTCCGATCTTTGGGGAATCAAAGGAGGATACTTCATTCATTGACATCACAAATCAAGTGCATCACTCCCCTCCATTCACTTGGAGATTTCTTGATCTAGTATTACTTGTTAGTATCTAGATCTTGTGTTTCGGTTTTGATAATATTTGTTCTTGTGGAAGCTTGTTGTCATTACGGGAGCCTCCAATTTGGTTGTGGAGTGTGCCCTTCTAGTTGCGTAAAGGCATCGGTTCCCACCCCGAAGGGTACCAATAGTGGAAAGGTGGATCAAGCCTTTGGTGGCGAGATCCATCAGAGAACAGGGTGAGGCCTATTGTGGTGTGGTGGTCTTAGTACCGCCCACCCCTCCAACGCAGATGTACTTCCCTTAACAAGGAAGGAACTGCGGTAAAACAAATCATGTGTCTCCGCGTGCTCCACTATGGTTTCCTCTCTCCTCACTCGTACTCGCCTTTACTCGCTAGTAGTCAGGTTTACATATAGGGAAATTCGTCGTAATTGCATATCTAGAGAATTTACCTTTGTGTCAAGCCTAAAATTGAAAAGGTATTAAAATTTGGAGTAGCACCTATTCACCCCCTCTAGGTTCCCATACGATCCATTTCAATTGGTATCAGATCCTCGGCTCTTTATTCGGGCTTTATAGCCTAAGAGAAGTATGGGTACTAAGGGAGATGGGAGTGAGGCTATGGACAAGGTCATAATGGATGACCACAATACGCTGGAAACAACCTTGTTGAGATCCTTTGAGACCAAAATGGAAGAGATGCAACAAATGATTGCTCGTCTCACCACATATACAACCCTACCTCCATCTACCTTTGAGGCCTCCACTCTGCTATCTAAGGATAAAGCTCATGCTAACTCCAAGGAAAATGAGGTGGTGGGTGAGAAAAATAATGGCTTCGGCTCCAAGAAGGAAAGTGGTAAGCAGGACTATAGTGAGGTCTCTCACCTATATTCTCCCAGCCCACCTATCCCTCACCCTCATATAAATAATGGGGGTGATCCACCCAATCTTATTGCATCTTCATTTAATCAATGGTAATTCTTAATGAAATCTCCTATATGCAGTTCGTCGACTGAGCTTTGGAGGATCATTGAAGATGGTCTTCATATTGGAGACTCCACCAACTTGACAAGAAGAGAAGTTATGGACAGTCAACTAAATGCAACGTCTCTTCACATGATCTAGCTTAGTGTGGGTCCCAAGGGCATGCCACATATTGAGCACTTTAACACTGCCAAAGAAGCTTGGGATGCTCTCACCGACTTGTTCATCGTTAATGAAAGCATGAGAAGAAATAGGTATGATGCTCTAAGCAATGAAGCTAAAGGATTCTACATGTTGGATGGTGAGGACCATGAATACATGCATAGAAGGCTCAAGAGCATTGCAACAACATTTAGAAAGCATGGTGCTACTCATATTGATGATGCTTGGATCAAAAGAAAATATGTGAGTGCCCTCATGCCATTTGAGCCCACGGACTTGAAGAGTTTGCAAGGTAGACACAAGTACCACCAAATGACTTCCAATCAAGTCATGCAAGAAATGGTGGCCTTTAAGGTAGCGGCTAAGAACACTAAAGATGCTCGCGCTCGGGTAATTGGGATGCAAAAAGGGCGTAAATGTTGCATTAAAGGCCAATGTTGTTGAACAAGATGAGGATGATAAAGTGTTTGATGTTATCTCCATGAGTTGTCCCGAGAAGGTCAAGCATGCTCATGGTGAGTACATGGCCTTCTATGCAAGAAACTTTTGGAAGGACCCAACTAAGGCCAAATCTGAACTTGAGCGCAAGAATGGGTCAAATGGGCAAAAGGAGAATGGCCCAAAGCTAAGAACTTACTACAATTGTGGAGACCGTTTGCACTTTGTGGATGAGTGTCCCTATCAAAGTAGAGAAGACAATGGGGGAAGACTCATCCTCAAAGAAAAGTCTAAGGCACCTCGAAAGAAGCCATTTGTCAAGAAAAATGGTACTTTCAAGAAGCAACCTAAGATTGTCTTGGTGGCACAAGAAGAATATTCATCCGCAAGTGAAGATGAAGAGGATGAAGATAGCTCTAGAGAGGTGGCTGCTATAGCCACCACATATATCCCCACATCGCTGTTCGGCTCTCCTAATGAAAACTCCATCAATAACAACGTCACTTTCCTTATTGCAAGAGGTTCCAAGGTATCAGCTTCTATCTCTTCTTTTCCTAAGACTACTATGAATGTTGATATGGATGATCATACAAGTATTAGAGTAAAGGAAGAAGTTATTTCCTTGGACCATTTTATCACTAACTTCCAAGGTGATCACAAACTTCATTTTGAGGCTCTCATGAGCCAACTTGCTCACTCCGAAGAGCTCCTCGAAGAAAATGGCAGAATTGAAAGAGAGGATGCCATGGAGATTGCATCCTTGAAGAATGCTCTAGAAGAGGAAGAAGAGACTCGAGTCTCTCTAGAGGAGAGGCTTGAGTAAATTGAGGAGTCACACGACGAGGTTGTAGCCCAGCTCATAAAGGAACATGATAATGCTCTTGCCAAGGTAAAGAAACTAAAAAGGGAGAAGATTGACTTTGGGGCTGCTCATGCTAGACTCTTTGAGAAATTAGAGAAACTTGACATTGCCTACAAGGCATTGGAGAGTGAACTCTCTACTCTAAATGAGTCTAGTGATCAGCTCCAAACTCAATTGAACAAGTATGATATGCCTAGCACCTCTACTCCATCATGTGGACATGAAGATGTCATCGAAGAAAATGCTAGGTTGAAAGAGAAACTTGTCAAGGGATCTCAACCCAAAGGTAAGGAAGTCCTAGATGAGATTCTTAGTAAGCAAAGGGTAAGCAATGGAAAAGAGGGACTTGGATATATTCCCAAGACAAAGAAGAAGAATAAGAAGAATAATAAGAAGAAGAGCAAAACTTCTCAAGCAAAGACAAGCACCGCAACTAATGACAAAACTAACTATATTGGTTTTGCAGGGGATAATAATCCTAATTATGAACATTCTTGTGATTGCTATGGTGATGTATATGCTAGTTATGTTGGTCCATTTGATAGTTACATTTCTTGGTCTATTTGGGTTCCCAAGACCCTTGTCACTAACATGAGAGGACCCATTGAAAAATGGGTACCTAAAACCAAGAAGTAACTTTCTTGCAGGGCTATGCTTCTGGTGGGTCCAAATAGGTGCTCGATAGCGGGTGCACGAGTCATATGACCGGAAGCAAGGAGATCATATTGAAGATGCGGCCAAACCATGATCATATAACCGTCTCCTATGGTGATAAGTTAAAATCTGAGGTATTGGGTCTCAGCAAGGTTGTGGTTGCCCACGATATCTCTCTCGTGGACGTCATTATTATTGAGACCCTTAGTTACAATTTACTTTTTGTTCGTACCCTTGGTAAGATGGTCTTTGCATTTTTCATTGATGGTGATTTGGTGGTACTCTTGTGGAGCAAGTCTCTAAAGGTTGCTTTCGTTGGAATGTCAAAAATGACCTATATGTGGTGGACTTTTCGGGGAAAACCACTACAGGCCCGATGTGACTTTTCGGAAAGGCCGACGCGAACTGGCTATGGCATCAACGTCTAGCTCACGTTAATATGAGAACTTTGCAAAGTCTTCACAAGGGTGGCCACATTCTTGTACTAAAAGAAAATGTTTCCTTTGCCAATGATCGTGTTTGCAGGTCTTGCGTTGAAGGGAAAATGCGTGACTCTCCCCATTGATGGAAGATTATTATTTCATCAAAGAGGATTTTGGAGCTCCTTCATGTGGACCTCTTTGGTCCTCCATCTCATGCAAGCCTCGGTGGGAAGAAATATTGCCTCGTAATCGTTGACGATTATTCAAGATATACATGGGTCTATTTCTTCAAGTTGAAGAGTGAGACTCAAGAAACGGTCATTGATTTTGCCAACGAGGTTCAATGTCAACACAATGTCCCTATATTGGCAATTAGAAGCGATAACGACTCCGAGTTCAAGAATACACTCTGAATGAATTCCTAAGTGAAGAGGGGATAATACACCAATATTCCGCTACGTACAACCCTCAACAAAATGGTGTAGCCGGAAGGAAGAACCAGACTTTAATTCAAGATCTATATTGACTGAATTCAAGTCACCATATAATTTCTAAGCTAAAGCAATTTCTACCGCATGTCACTCATCAACCCGGCTCTACCTCCACAACATCTTGGACAAGACACCTTATGAAATACTTACCGGTAACAAGCCAAACATCTCCTACTTCCGGGTATTTGGTTGTAAGTGTTTCTTTCTCATCAAAGGAGTTTGTTTATCTAAATTTGAGTCTAAGGCTTTAGAAGGTATTTTTGTTGGTTATGGTGCCGAATCCCACACTTATAGAGTCTACAATAAGCTCTTTGGAACTGCTGTAGAATCTTGTAGTGTGGTGTTCGAGGAAAATGATGGCTCCCGTGCGGGTAAGTTGATGTTTGTGATGCAGATGTTGAAATACCCCAAGATGCCATAAGAAGAATGGGAATGGGATTTTTCCGCCCCATCGAGGAACCCCTTGTGGCGGATCAGGAAGGGCAATGGTCTACTCAAGTAGAACCCTCGTCAACACAAGCTCAACATTCCCCACTCACTGGAGAAACCACTACACCATCACCTCCACCCGCTAAAGATCATCCACCATCTTCTCCAGGAAGCTCTAGGCCGGATTATCCAGTGGACATTGGATTATCCGATCAGTATACCTCAAATGCCAGGACCGACTAGGTCGACAAAGAAACTGATGCAACTCACATGCCGGATTTTCCAGGTGACACCAGATTTTCTGGCCCTTCTCCAACTCGGGCCAGAAGCATCCAAGACAGCCAAGAAAGACCAAGTACTCCTAGGCTGGATTATCCGGCCACTCCCTCGGCCAGATTATCCTGCCCTGAAACTTCACAACTACAGCAGCCTCCTGTTATGGCTGCTGGTCAACATCAAGGGCAAGGCTCTTCATCTCTAATTCTCGTTGTGTAAGTTGTAGATCAAGTCCAAGCAAGTAGTCCCAACAAAGACTCAAATGATGAAGAATTTCCTCCAAGAAACAACAAGTTGATTGAACTTCGCTATAAAGCTTGTGTAGAAAGGAATATTGAATTAAGAGGACACACTCTTGATAAAGTTGTAGGTGATCTCAGACAGAGGGTGTCCACAAGAAGGGAGCTAGCAAGCTTCGGTGAGCATCAAACCCCCATATCCATGGTGGAACCCAAGAAAGTGTTTGAAGCTCTTGAAGATCCGTACTGGTTTGCTTCTATGCATGAAGAGTTAAATAATTTCAAGCGCAACAAGGTCTAGAATTTAGTAGAGAAGCCCAAGGATTGCCGCAATGTTATCGGCACAAAGTGGATTTTCAAGAATAAGCAAGATGAGAATGGCATTGTTGTAAGGAAAAAGGCATGACTCGTGGCACAAGGATATTCCCAAGTTGAAGGCATCGAATTTAGCGAGACTTATGCTCCAATGACTCGTCTTGAGTCCATTTGTATCCTTCTTGCTTATGCAGCTCATAATAATTTTAAATTACAGCAAATGGACATTAAGAGTGTTTTTCTTAATGGTCCTCTACATGAGTTGGTATATGTAAAGCAACCCCCAAGATTTGAGGATCCCAACTTCCCGAACATGTCTACAAACTCGATAAGGCACTCTATGGCCTTAAACAAGCCCCACGTGTGTGGTATGAGCACCCTAAAAAGCTTTTTCTAGACCGTGGTTTCAAAGTTGGGCAAATCGATCCCACTCTTTTTACTAAGAAGGATAAGGGGGAGCTCTTCATATGCCAACTATATGTAGACGACATTATCTTTGGCTCTACTAATAAAGCTTTTAATGATGAATTTTCAAAGCTTATGACTGACAGGTTTGAGATGGCTATGATGGGGGAATTATGGTTCTTTCTAGGGGTTGAGATCAAAAAACTTAGAGAAGGAACCTTCATAAATCAAGCAAAATACATCCAAGACATGCTCAAGAGGTTCAAGATGACGGATCTTAATGGCGTCGCCACACCGATGCAAACTAAATGCCATCTTGAACTTAAATCCCAATAAAGATGTGGACCAAAAGGTATACCGGTCCATGATCGGCTCTCTTCTTTACCTTTGCACATATATACCCTATATTTTGTTGAGTGTAGGTGTGTGTTCAAGGTATCAAGCAGCTCCTAAGAAATCCACTTAGTGGCGATCAAGAGAATCTTCCGATATTTGGTTCATTCCCCTAATTTTGGTTTATGGTATCCCAAGGGCTCCAATTTCTCTCTATGTGGTTATACTGATTTAGATTGGGCTTGATACATTGCAAAGGTATCCATAATTTTTGATGTTCCATGCTTGGTTTTATCTACTTTCTTATGTTTTGTCCACACTTTGGAGTACTTTTCATATGATTTCTTGGACTAACCTATTAGCAAGAGCCACAGTGCCAGTTGCCTATTTTTGCTGTTTTTGGTTCCAGGAAAGTCAGAAAATGAATATTCTCGGAATTGGACCGGACAAAAGCCAAAGTCGATATTTTACCGGAAGACTCACGAAGCCAGAAGACGAGACAGAGAGGGGCCACAGGGCAGCCACACCATGTGGTGGCGCGGGCTAGCCCTAGCTGCGCCACCAGGTGGTGTGGGCCCCTCCGGCCTCCACCGATCTTGCCCTTTTGCCTATATATTCCTCCTGATGCATAAACCCTAAATCATCAAGCCTCTAGCCACGAAAAGTTCCCCTGCGCCGCCGCCACCGAAGGGGAGATTCGGGGGACAGAAAGTCTCTGTTCCGGCATCCTGCCGAGACGGGGAAGTGCCCCCAGAGCCATCTCCATCGATCTCCACCGCCATCTCCATCATCGTTGCTGATTGCCATGATGAGGAGGGAGTAGTTCTCTCTCAAGGCTAAGGGTTCTATCGGTAGCTATGTGTTCATCTCTCTCTCTATGCATGATCATATTGTGATCATGAGCTTTGTAATCAAGTAGATCTACCTTGCTACTCAAGTGCTTTAATAGATCTCTGCTCTCCCCATGTGTGTGAAAGTGACAGCGTGCACACCATGGTGGCACGTAGGCTAGAGATTACAAATACTTGTTATGAGTTATATTTGGAGTTGGATGTCTTTATGAAATTCTGGTGTTTGTTGGAACCATCTAGTGCTCAAGGTGACAGTGTGGGGTTTTCTAGATGGGAGGGGCTTATTTTTAGGTGTGCTGTTATAGCCCTACCATGGATTAGAGTGTCCAACCGGAGAGTAGTTAAGAGTACTATCATGAAGATAATATATTTATATGAGAGTGTTCACTAGTGAAAGTATGATCCCTAGGCCTTGTTTCTAAGCATTGATACACCGTTTGCTACTAGATCTGTTACATGTTTGCTTGTTTCCATCTTTATTTCAGTTTTTCTTTAGTCTTTTCCACGCCATCAAGTTATTTTATATCACCGTTACCACTTACAATTATCCATACCATTTGTATTTCACTATCTCTTCGCCGAACTAGTGCACCTATACACCTGACAAGTGTATTGGGTATGTTGGAGACACAAGAGACTTCTTGTATCTTGGTTGCTGGGTTGTTTAAGAGGGGATACCTTTGACCACTTCCTCCCTGAGTTCGATAAACCTTGGGTGATCTACTTAAGGGAAAACTTGCTGCTGTTCTACAAACCTCTACACTTGGAGGCCCAACAACTGTCTACAAGAATAGAAGTGCATAGACATCAGGCTGGTGACAAGGATGATAGGAAATCAATTTCTGGAGCTTGTCAATTCTTGGGAAGGTCTTTGGTATGTTGGTCTTCTGAGAAACATAATTGTATATCTCTCTCCACCACCGAGGCTGAATATGTGGCTGCTGCAAGTGCATGTACTCAATTATTATGGATGAGGCAAAATTTAAAGGAATACGGTGTGAATTGTGACAGAGTGCCTCTTTTATGTGATAATGAAAGTGCAATCAAAATTGCGTACAATTCGGTGCAGCATACAAGGACAAAGCATATTGAGATTCGGAATCACTTTATTCGGGACCATGTTGCTCGTGGTGATATTGATCTATCTTTTGTGAGCACGAAGAACCAACTTGCTGATATTTTCACGAAGCCACTTGATGAAGCAAGATTTTGTTATTTGATGAATGAGCTAAATATCATTGATTCAAGGAGTTTGTCTTGATTATCCATGCACATACTCTTATATCTCCTCCTTATTTGGTTTAGGTGTGGGCATGGATATAGGGGGAGTGTGGTCCTAATTGATTGGTCTAACCCTCCCCCCATAATGCCAAAACTAAGTAAAATCATTTCTCTTAATATCATTTTTTGATATGTGAGCTTATTGATGAGTATTGGTCATGAACCCAAGATATATCTTTGCGGTGTCATACGATGCACTCCAACATGGTGGCCTAGGCCACTGCCCTCTTCCGTAAGAAGAGTTGATTCTATGTGGATCTTCTAGGTTTTCTCTTGCTTCTCTTATGTTCTTATGGAAACCACACTCAATTTTGGATTTTATTTGATTTGGTTCTTGCAATCTTGGGTGTGTAGTACCATCTCAGTTTGGTTGTCTAAACCCAAGCCTTTTTCTATCCCCGAGCCATCTTTTCTTGCACACAAGTCCGTTGTTTATCTTGTGGGGGTTTTGTTTGGTGGTGCGTGGGCCTAAATCTATGTACAACAGAATTTTAGAAATCATGCCGGATTATCCGCCCCAAGTGGGGGCCGGATAATCCAGCCCTGGCGGCTTCTGTCCTTTAAGGGCTGGGCGTCGGGGGAAGAGCTCAAACATAGCAGTTCTTCTCCCCCAACCCCCTCTCTCTCCCAAGTCGCCGCCCATCGTCCCAACCCTCCCCGGAGCCGTTCCGGCCACCGGATTCTCCGAGCCTCCCCAGATCTTCTTCCGCATGCATCCGGGTACCTCCTCCTCCATGTTCTTCCTTCAATGAGTGAGGGTAACTCCCCCTCTCCCATCTTTTGTGTAGATGTGTTACTTGTTGGTGGAACATGGACTAGGAGTCTCCTTGTGGTTCTTGTTTCGCTTAGAAATCATAGTATTGCGATTCATGTGCCCAATCTACGTTGTCGCAATAAATCTAGGCTGATTCTGAAATTTTTTGCCAGGGCCGGATTATCCGCCCCTAGCATGGCCGGATTATCCGGCCTGGAAGACTCAACTCTGATTCAGAATTCCTTAGCTTTTTGCATCATGTATTTTTGGTTGTGGATTGTTTGTCTACTATTTCTACTTTCCTCCTAGACTTGTGTCTGTGCTTATCCCCATGATACGTCCATTTTGCATCACTATTCTATGTATTAATTAACTATTATTCATTGATATATTTTGTATTGAGAGGTGATACTTATGTTATTTCATATGTTTTTGCATGGTTGATGACTTTTGGAGCATGGACCGCTGCAGTCAGGATTCTGATGGAAAAGGTGCCGTTTGGAGGCAAAATTCGCGAAGATCAGAAAATCCAGGAAAATATACGGAAAATTCTATTTTTCCAGAAGACTCAGGAAGCTAGAATATGGAGTGGAGGTGGGCCACAGGGGGCCCACACCACCCCATGGCGCGGGCAAGCATAGGTCGCGCCTAAGAGTGGTGTGGCCGTCCTAGCCCACTCCAGCCTCTCCCCTTTGGCGTATATCATCCCCACGAAACCCTAAGACTCAGGGAGCGACCACAGAAAGATTCCGCCGCCTCTGCAGGGCGGAAAACACCAAGAGAGAAAGATCTCTCCGGCAGACAGATTTCTGCCAGGGGAATTCCTTCCCGGAGAGGGGAGATCGTCGCCATCAACACCACCATCAAGCTGGACTTCATCGGTATCATCATCATCACCACCATCATCACCATCAGCACCCTCATCGCCATCTCCATATTGCTATAACAATTGCGTTGAATCTTGCATAGTTCATAGGGGAAACTTTCCCGGTGTTGATTACTCTTTGTAGTTGATGCTATTGAGTGAACCATTGAATTATTGTTTATGTTCAGATTGTTATACATCATTATTCCATCTCTGATCATGATCCATATGATGTCTTGTGAGTAGTTCGTTTTGTTCTTGAGGACATGGGAGAAGTCATGTTGTTAGTAGTGGAGTTGCGTTGAGAAATATTCAATAGATTGTTATTTAAGTTGTGGTGTACTTCTTCTAGTGGTGTCATGTGAATGTCGACTACATGACACTTCACCTATATGGTCCTAGGGGAATGCATTGTGTATTTGGATACTAATCGTAGGGGTTGCCGGAGTGACAGAAACCTGAAACCCCATTAGGAAACCATTGCACAAGGGACGTAAGGGTCTTAGAGTTTAAAGCTGTGGTTAGGTTTTTACCTTAATTACTTTCTTGTACTTACGGATGTTTGCAAGGGGTATAATCACAAGTATGTATTAAGTCTTGGATGGGGCGGTACATTAGCACAGGTTCACCCACACAACACTTAGCAAGCTAGAGAAGATTAATCGACTATATGAAGCGAAAGCACTTGGCAGTCTTCCCATGTGTCCTCGAGAACGTTTGGTCATCTTAAGTAATACATCCGGCTTGTCCTTTGCTGCATAAAGGATTGGGCCACTTGCTGCATTTATTCTTACTATCTTTTATTTACTCGTACTTTGTTTACTTGCTTTATCGAAAACCCCTAAAAATCCGTTTGCTAAGTATTTGCAGAGAATTCCTAATCCATACCACTAGCTAGCACCTTCTGCTCCTCGTTGGGTTCGACACTCTTACTTATCGAAAATACTGCGATACACCCCCTATACTTGTGGGTCATCAAGACTATTTTCTGGCGCCGTTGCCGGGGAGTGAAGCGCTATTGGAGAGTGGAACTGGTAAAGGAAACTTCTACTGTTAGTATTGTTTACTTCTGCTAGTTGCTTTATTTTCGTTATGGATAACTCGCTGAGTTTCTTATTTGGTAATGCTACTACCACTGCTAAGGTAGTAGATAAGCCACCACCTGCTGAGAAAGATGTTTTCAAAATACCTACAAGAATTATTGATCGTGTTATGGATAACTACTATGTTGGGGATGGAACTGTCCATCCCGGTGATCATTTACTCTTTATACACGAATTATGCGGGTTGTTCAAGTGTGCATGTATTACTACAGATCAAGTTAAGAAGAAGTTATTCTCATTATAACTGAAAGGAAGAGATGGAGAATGGTATAAGCTGCTGAAGAATGGTCAAGCTCTGGAATGGGAGGAAATAGTGCCTCTCTTTTATTCAAAGTTTTATCCTCCTAGTGAGATTCATAAAGATTGGAATCAAATATACAACTTTTGGCCTCTTGATGGAGAGAGTACAGCTCAAGCTTGGGGGAGATTGAAGTTACTAATGCTCAAATGTCCCATTCATGAGCTCCCCAATAATATTATTATCAATAACTTTTATGCAAGGCTCCCTCTACATGATAAAGATTTATTGGATGCTTCTTGTGCTAGATCATTCACTCGCATGGAAGAAGTTAAATGGGATCTTCTAGACCGTATTCAAGACAATGCTGAAGCTTGGGAGAATTACAAAGGTAGAAAGTCAGGTATAAATTATGATTATGAATGCATTGAATCTTTTATGGGAACTGATGACTTTCAAAATATTAAAAATGCTTATGGTCTAGACTCTCAAGCTATTGCTTCTTACTTTAAGGCTTTTGCTTCCTACATTGAAGTGCCTAAAAAGAAGTGGAATAAGTATCATGAACCTTATAAAGATATTGCTAAGAGTGTTCCTGCAAGAAGTACTGAAGTTTATACTACTAATCATGTTTTACCTGAACCTTATATTGAGAAAATGCCTTTCCCAGTTAGGATTAAGGAACATTCTATGATAGCTAGTATGGTTAATAAAAGTATGAATAAGGCTGTTGAACCTGATAAACAAATGGTTGATGAACCTATTGTAGCAAATGTGAAAGACTTTGTCGCTAAATATGAAAAAGAGGGACACACTATCCTTTGTAAGGATACCTCTAATATTGTTTCACAAAGTAGTGTTATGAGAGCTAGTATTCCTGTGTTTTCTGTTAGAATAAGTGAACATTGCTATGATGGTTCTTGTGATAGCTATATTGTTAAGTTTATGCAGGATACTGAAAGTTACTATGAAAGAGGAAAAAGTGTTCTTATGGATCTCAATAATATCAAGTTTTCCTGTTTTATGCTGAAAGTCTTTATGTTGTACTTCTTTTGCCTTCTTATGCAAGTTGCCTTTGGTTTCAACAACTTGTTTGTTTACAAAATTCCCTTGCATAGGAAGTGGGTTAGACTTAAATGTGTGTGTTTTTGCTTCTTAATGCTCTCTTTCACTTCAATTCATATCCCTATGAGAGCTTCTTCAAAATTATCATGCCCATCTTAATGGCTATAAAGAAAGAGCTTTATGGGACACAACCCAATTTCTTTTTTGCTTTGAGTTTGTTTTTGTTTCTTTGAGTCTTGGAAGTTATTACTTCGGTAATAACCGCTCCTTATCCGTTTTGTTTGGTTTTTGTGTCAAGATCAACCTCTAATGAGAGAGAAGTATTATTTGGGGAAGTTGTTGTCCCGAAACAGATTTTTGTGCTTCACTGTAAAAATTCGTGAGAGATCTTTGTATGTCGGATTGAGCTGTAATTTTGTGTGCTTCTGCCCCAGGTTGTTATTTAACTTTTCTTTTGTTTTGCACTTTTTGATTTGAGCAACAGAAGATTTTCGAAAAAATTGATCTTTACCTGCTGGTATGTTTTGAGAGATTTTGCCACTCTTGCATTTGCTTCTTTATTCGATTTCCTTTTTGAATTATTTTTGGGTTTTCAGAAGGAGTTGCTACAGTAGCTTATGTTTTGATGGTTTTCAGTTGAAGTTGGACTCAAAAGGTTTTATCACTTCACTTATACTAATGCTGCTAATGATAACTGTGTGAAGTTTTGTGTGAAAGAAATTTCCAGGAAGTGGAGATAATGGTGTAATAAGGAAGAGAAGGGTTTTATGACTCAAGTAATAAGTATATGAAGATAAAGATATCGATGATATTCAAGAGATGACTCCGGAAGGATCCACTAAATACCAAATTCAGAGACCTACAGAGTCTGTTTTCAAATAGGCAACAGTTCTGGTAAGAAAAGTTCCGCGAAAATACAATCCAACTATATTTTTGCAGTTTTCAGTCAATAAGGAAAGCTACAAAGTGAAAAAGGGACGGAAACGGAGCCAGGGTGGCCCACACCACCCCATGGCGCGGGCCCACCCCTAGCCGCGCCACCAGGTGGTGAGGCCACCCAGGACTCCGCCTCCGACTCGTTTTCGCCCAGTACCTTCCTTTTGATGTGAAACTTCGTAATATATAACCCTCCGGACCCCTCGAGGTTCGTATATCGTGTTTTCGTTTCGATCTGTTTCTGCCAGGTAGAATCCCAGATTTGGAGCCACAATGTCTTCCTCTGGATCATCCAAGGGAGATTCTTTAGAGGATATCATCAACCCATACATGAGAGAATTGAAGATTCATCCCAAGGAGTTGTTGCTCGGAGGTAGGGAGGTCCGGATTAAGGAGGTTCAAGGCCCTAAAGGTGAAGGAAGTCTGGAGGACAGGATGGAAGCATTGGGGCAAGAAGTCTTTAGGTACAGGAAGATGGCGGAGCACGAAGTGGACATCATCCATAAGATTTATTCCGAACTCATCGCCGAGCACCAAAAGGAGACTACTGAACTCAAAGACGAAGTCCTTTCACTCCGCCAAACAACCAACAAACTGCAAGCACAGTTCTATGACGTTCAAAATCAAAACTGTGAGTATGAGGCTAGATTTAAACGCATAAGTGCTGCTGCAAGTTTCAGGATGTTGGAAACCACGATGTCCTTTGTTGATGGGAAGCCTTTACCCTGGAAGACGGAGGAAGATGAGAAGATACCACCACCACCGAAGGAGTAATTCGTCATCAGGTTTGGCATCCCCTTGGTTTGTTCCAAGCTTGGGGGAGTGCCGCGGTATCATAACACTATCTTCTATCCTTTTGCCTTATTAGTATAGTCATATCATGAATAGAGGAGTTATTATGTAGTATGGTTTGCATTATGGAAGTGTCCCCTCTCTCGTTAGATATGTATCCCTTGGTGTGAGTTTCCGTTATGGAATATTAATGAGAAGTTCTATCATTCACTCTTTTGCATAGCTTATATTAGTTTTCAATTCGTGGTTATATGAGTGATCTTGTTGTTAGTATTGGTATCACTTTGGGATAATTGAGTTAATTTAGTTGGTTTTGGCAAACCTGGCTCGGTCAGTAGCAACACCTTTTTGAGAGTTGAAAAGAAAAACATAGAAGTACTCTAGAGAAAAATAATTTCATCATCTTTCTTGATTTGCTCATAAGTCTAGTATTCTCTAGTTAAGATCTTTTGTGCTTCCAAGGAAGATTGCATGTTTGTCTTTATCACTTGTATGTTTGTTTGTCTCCTTCAACTCTTATACTTGCTACCTAGCCTTGCTAGCCAAAAACCTGTACTGAGAGGGTATTCTTCTCGTGCATCCACCTCCTTTAAACCAAAACCCATGCCATTTGTGTCCACCATACCTACCTAGTAGCATTATCACTATTCCAAGTAAATTCTTGTTTTATCTAGCTCCCAAATTAAACTTGTTATGTGAAAATTAGTGATTAAAGCTCTCACGAACTTGATGGCACACTTTACTTTCTTGCATTTAATAAACTTGAACCATTGGGTCCTACTTTGTTGCGTATATGCTTGCGCTTTATGAGTTGAAGTTAGCCGAACCATGTATCATGGGGACCACTTTCAACACTTCATTGGTACTTGTACCTAGTTGATATCATGTTCTTTTGCTTATGGATCCCGGCGGTGTGAAATAAAAGTGGAACTTGTAAGATCATGGAGTTTATATGTGTGTTAGAGAAACGCCTTGGCCGCTAGCCTAAGCCATGCCTAATCATGGTGGAAAATTGCAGCATAACTATAGTGAGCATTCTATGAAGCATCCTCAATAAAAACCTATGCAAATAGCAAATAAAAAGATCGCTGAGATGCTCATTGTCTGCTTGCCTTATCATTTTGATTATGGGATAGCTCCTATGTCATATGCAAGGGGTACCCCGTTGGCGGTTCTCAATGATACGCATATATTTACAATGACAAGAGCTTGCTTGTGACTGAAGTTGAGTAGCATGAGGATCGGTACTCATAAGTAAGGGGCATGAGATTTCAACTTATAACATGTCAAGCATATCCTCTTAGTTGTGTCACTTTAACCTTAACCACCAAAAGATGCCTATGATAGGGGCAATGAGAGCTAAAAGCTAGTAAGTATCATAATTTTTGGGAGCTCTTTATGAGACTTGCAATCCCTGCTTCCCTCTGCGAAGGGCCTTTCTTTTACTTTGTAGTTGAGTCAGTAAACCTATTCCCTTCTATCTCAGCAAGTATTTTGAGTTGATGTGTTTCATTCAGTCATATGTTGATTTATTCAATCATGTTCTTATGTTCCTTGTTTTGCACATTGCTCTTATCTTGAAGTTTACTACTTTGAAAGCTTTCTTTGAAAACCAGCTATTTGTGAACTCCAGCAAATTATCAACTATTCTTCGACCAAGCGCTAAGTTTGCCATTACCAATTATGATTTACTCTATGTATCTTTATTGTGTTTCCTTTACTCATTGCAAGTTGAGTTATATAATAGTGAGTTGTCCTCTTTTATGATCTATGTATTTGATGAATGTGATGCTTCTTGTCCGTATTCTTTTATCGACTCTTCACTTCATAAACCTGAAGCCATGTTTATTGAGCTCGGTTTCGCTTGGGGACAAGCAAAGTCTAAGCTTGGGGGAGTTGACATGTCCATTTTGCATCACTATTCTATGTCTTAATTCACTATTATTCATTGATATATTTTGTATTGAGAGGTGATACTTCTGTTATTTCATCTGTTTTTGCATGGTTGATGACTTTTGGAGCATGGACCGTTGCAGTCAGGAATCTGATGGAAAAGGTGTTGTTTGGAGGCATTATTCACGAAGATCAGAAAATCCGGAAAAATATACAGAAAAATCTATTTTTCCAGAAGACTTAGGATGCCAGAAGATGGAGTGGAGGTGGGCCATAGGGGGGCCACACCACCCCATGGCGCGGGCAGGCCTAGACCGCGCGTGGGAGTGGTGTGGCCGCCCTGGCCCACACCAGCCTCTCCCCTCTAGCGTATATCATCCCCACGAAACCCTAAGGCTCGGGGAGTGACCACAAAAAGATTCTGCCGCCTCTGCGAGGCGAAAAACACCGAGAGAGAAAGATCTCTCCGGCAGACAGATTTCTGCTAGGGGAATTCCTTCCCAAAGAGGGGAGATCGTCACCATCAACACCACCATCAAGCTGGACTTCATCGGGATCATCATCATCATCATCACCACCATCAGCACCCTCATCACCATCTCCATATTGCTGTAACAATTGCGTTGAATCTTGCATAGTTCATAGGGGAAACTTTCCCGGTGTTGATTACTCTTTGTAGTTGATGCTATTGAGTGAACCATTGAATTATTGTTTATGTTCAGATTGTTATACATCATTATTCCATCTCTGATCATGATCCATATGATGTCTTGTGAGTAGTTCGTTTTGTTCTTGAGGACATGGGAGAAGTCATGTTGTTAGTAGTGGAGTTGCGTTGAGAAATATTCAATAGATTGTTATTTAAGTTGTGGTGTACTTCTTCTAGTGGTGTCATGTGAACGTCGACTACATGACACTTCACCTATATGGTCCTAGGGGAATGTATTGTGTATTTGGCTACTAATCGTAGGGGTTGCCGGAGTGACAGAAACCTGAACCCCCGTTAGGAAACCATTGCACAAGGGACGTAAGGGTCTTAGAGTTTAAAGCTATGGTTAGGTTTTTACCTTAATTACTTTCTTGTACTTACGGATGTTTGCAAGGGGTATAATCACAAGTATGTATTAAGTCTTGGATGGGGCGGTACATTAGCACAGGTTCACCCACACAACACTTAGCAAGCTAGAGAAGATTAATCGACTATATGAAGCGAAAGCACTTGACAGTCTTCCCATGTGTCCTCGAGAACGTTTGGTCATCTTAAGTAATACATCCGGCTTGTCCTTTGCTGCATAAAGGATTGGGCCACTTACTGCCTTTATTCTTATTGTCTTTTATTTACTCGTACTTTGTTTACTTGCTTTATCGAAAACCCCTAAAAATCCGTTTGCTAAGTATTTGCAGAGAATTCCTGATCCATACCACTAGCCAGCACCTTCTGCTCCTCGTTGGGTTCGACACTCTTACTTATCGAGAATACTGCGATACACCCCCTATACTTGTGGGTCATCACCCCGTGCTATCCATCTTATTCATTTCACAGGTGGTTCTAGTGTTCCCAAAACCTACAAGCGTCGTCCCTGTGGTCTCTACCTTAGGGACGCCGGTGAAGGTGGTCTCGTGGGCGAGGTTGAATTGAGGAGGAAGAAAAGAGAGGCTGACAGTATGGCTGAACAAGCAAGGAAAGAAAATGGAAGAAAGGGTGTGTCCAAGAGAAAGGGGAAGGCACAAAAGGTCAACTATAAGACAATGGATCCTGTAACTTACTCTTCGATTCGCCATTGTGATCTGTTTGTGGACACTGAGCGGGATACACAGCTTGGTGACTCCCGCTTTTGGTGTGCTGACCAACAGTCCATCTATGAAGATGTCTATTCGTCTCTAAAGATTCTCCCTATGCATCCCATGAATATTGTTGATGCTATGGAGAAGCCTCAACTTCTTGATGGTATGGCTATGACTGAGTGGATGGGGCTACACACTCTTATGGCCCTTCAGTGTTCCTATGACTCCGAGGTGGTGAAGCAATTCTTCTCCACTTTGGTAATTTGTGGCGATGAGAACCGCACCATGAAGTGGATTACCCATGACACTATGATGCAATCTGATTTTCGGACCTTCACTAGGGTGCTTGGATATCCATTCCGTGGCAGGGACCGTGCTTTTGGCCATCGTATCATCACTCAACTCAAGCCCAACAAAGATGCTGCTCTTTCTCCTTGCATGCCTGACAATGGGATTGTGGGTACTCTTGTTGGCCTCTCCCCTCTTTATGCTAGTTTGGTTGGTACTTTCCGTGACTCCATCACGCCTAGTAGGGGCAACAATGACAGTATTCATGGCCCCTTGGTTCAGCTGCTTGCTTTTTTTCCTTTGAGGTGGCCTCTAGTGAGGATGAGTCTGTGGACTACAAGCTGGATGTGATGGAATTCATCTATCATGAGTTGACTGATGCCATGTTCAATAGGCTCTCCATTCCGTATGCTCCTTATATTATGATTGTCATCAAGTACTTGCTTCCCACTAGAGAATTTCACTTTGATGTTGAGCATAAGGTGAAGAAGATCTACAACAAGTCAAGGAAGACCTCTCATCCATCCTATGCTCTTGTGGCTTTCATGAGGGATGCTCGTGCCAATGCTTGTAGTCCCCCCCGTGCCTCCTATTGCTCGTGAGGTGAAGCAGCTGAACTGATTTCAGCGGAACATATTGTGCATGGGGGTGGATACTCACAAGGGGCAGTATGCGACGTATAAGTAGCGCCATGAGATGGCCCATACCCAGCAACTTATTCTCCACCATATGCCTGGGGCATCAGGCGCTCCCCCTGCTCCTACAGTTCCCACTCCATATGCTCAGTGGAATTCTTCTGGACTCAACTATGGAGAGCTTGAGCACCACATGTTTCCTACCCCGGCGAGGGAGCCCACTCCACCAGCCGATGAGGATGAGGAAGATACCGAGGAGTATGATGATGAGTATGGGGACGAGGAAGATGATGAGGACTACGAGTGATCCCTTGGGGCGCTAGCATCACTCTTCTTCCTTTTTGGTGTTTCGATGCCAAAGGGGGAGAAGTAGTTCTATTAGGTCTTCGTGGATTTGCATGGGTCGGGCGCAAGCATTTGCACTTTATCGTTTCGGTATTTTTATCGCTTGTGCCCACTTAGCGTTGAACTTTTATTCTTGATTTGTTTTGTATGAGACTATGTTGGTGTGTGGCACTGGAATTATCCTATGGATTTATCTATCTGTGATTATGGATCCATCTATCTCATTGGTCATTGGTTATCCCTCTCATTGTAGAAGGCCTCTATAATGGTTATCATACTGGCTATCCTTGCATTATATTGTGGTCTTCTATCTCACGATGGTATGAGGTTCTGTGCTATCTTTTCATGAGTGTAATAAATTCCTTTCCTATGAAATAGACTTATACCTACTTATGTGCATTTGTATTCAAATGCAAATTTTCAACCATGCACACACTTAGGGGGAGTCTACTTCATGTTTGTGTTTTTGATAGTAGAGCTATATTGGAAATCCTAGTATTGTCATCTAACACCAAAAAGGGGGAGATTGAAAGAACATTTCATGATCTCTAGTGTTTTGTGTGTTAGATAACAATACCATGGCCTATCTCATGTGTGCTAAGTGGTGCAGACAAGTGTTCACATGAAAAGCTAAAAATCCTGTTGTTGGGGGCGGATAATCCACCCCTATCAAGGGCCATATAATCTGGCTTGACCCCTTTGACAAAAGGTGGACAAGGCACATCTCTCTGTGAGGGGGCGGATAATCTCTCGGATTGTCCGGCCAGGGCCGGAGTGTTTGCCCGGGCCGGATAATCCGCCCCCAGAGAAGCTTGCTAAGTGGGACAAGGCGCGTCCCTCAGTGAGAGGGCGGATAATCTCTCAGATTGTCCGGCCAGGGCTGGAGTTTTTGCACGAGCCGGATAATACGTCCCAAAGGGGGGCGGATAATTCGCCCCCAGATAAGTTTGCTAAAGGATGCTACGACGTGTCTTTCTGTGTGGGGGCGGAATTTCCCTCGGAAAATCTGAGTCTGGGCCAGAGTTGTACCCCGGCCGGATAATCCAGCCATCACTTGGGCCGAATAATCCGGCCCTCGACTCCTCCAATGGCCAAGTTTGGATAGGGGGTATAAAAGCCCCAATCACCCCTCCTGTCAGATCTCTTGATTCATTCGAAAAAGTACTGGCATGTTGAGAAAGCTCTCATTCAATATCTCCCACTTCAACCACCCAAAGGCTCCGATCTTTGGGTAATCGAAGGAGGAGACTTCATTCATCGACATCACGAATCAAGCGCATCACTCCCCTCCATTCACTTGGAGATTTCTTGATCTAGTATTACTTGTTAATATCTAGATCTTGTGTTTTGGTTTTGTTAATGTGGAAGCTTGTTGTCATTACGGGAGCCTCCAATTCGGTTGTGGAGTGTTCCCCGCTAGTTGTGTAAAGGCATATGTTCCTGCCTCGAAGGGTACTAATAGTGGAAAGGTGGATCAGGCCTTTGGTGGCGAGATCCATCGAAGAATAGGGTGAGGCCTATTGTGGCATGGTGGTCTTAGTACCGCCCACCCCTCCAACACATATGTACTTCCCTTAACAAGGAAGGAACTGCAGTAAAACAAATCGTGTGTCTCCACGTGCTCCACTATGGTTTCCTCGCTCCTCACTCTTACTCGCCTTTACTCGCTAGTAGTTAGGTTTGCATATAGGGAAATTCGTCGTAATTGCATATCTAGAGAATTTACCTTTGTGTCAAGCCTAAAATTTAAAAGGTATTAAAATTTGGAGTAGCACCTATTCACCCCCACTCTAGGTGCCCATACGATCCATTTCAAATGCTAAGGACTTCGAGGATCCCTCCATCCTCGGGCTCTTCGATTCCAACTCCAGATTGGAATCCCCCGACGAAGCGCGGGTCCGATCTAGCCGCTACGATGCCATCTACATGGCGGGTAGCATCACCGCGCCACCAGATCCCTTCTCCACGCCCCTCCCGCTAACCATGATGGCGAAGAAGATTGAGGAGTACTGCTGGTAGCTGGAGGCGGCCAAGGCCAGTGAACAAGCCGATCATGAAAAATTTCGCCTCGAGCAGCAAACAACGCAGGAGATGTCACTGTATCACTAGCACCACATCTAGAGTCGCCTGAACTCCAACATCCAGGGTCGTGCCCTGAACTTCGACGATGAGCATGATCCTGCTCGCGCGGCCGAACGCGAGGTCTGCCACAACGCACCGCGTAGCGGCAGTCGCACACCAGCTAGGACGCCCGCGACTGGAGCTCCACTACCACCCTGCCGCTTGCCTCCTCCGGATCAGCCGCGGATCATAAACTCCCCACAAGCGCGTGACGCCAATGGACTCCCGCTCTACTCCACCCTGATGGACAATGTCATCACGGAGCAAGCTGCAGTCGCCAATCTCAACATCACGGGAGAGCGCACGTTGCAGGTCAAGTACGCCCATGCCCTACTCGTCAGGACCGTCGAGCAGCAAGCCATGGGAGTCGACCCGTGGGGGCGGATGTACTCCTGCTCATCCAGGATCCGCACGGATTCAAGCGGCCATCCATCAGTCACCAACACTCTCAACTGCCCCCGTTCGAGCCCCTGCAGCTCCAACCTTGGGCGGGAAACCCCGCACTCTCCACCAACAAGCTGCGACCCATGAACAACACGGTCGCTACCAACGGTCAGCTAGTTGATGCATGGACCCACATCCTCAACAAACAAACCTGGCGTGCTCGCTAGCCGAACGACTTGAGGAACACCCTCACCAACCGCGGCGAGCCCGAGCTAAGGGGCTCCCTCAGCCGAATACGCCTGCAGTGCTTTGGACCAATCATCCGAGCTGAGAAGTACCCCTCCACCTTCAAAGCACCGAAGGACATTGAGAAGTATGATACCACGTACAATCCTACGGTGTGGATCTACACGTACTTCATGGTGATGGGGATCGCCGGCCACACCGACCTACTCGCTGCTCGCCACCTCCCCTGATGATGGAGGAAGCGACCCGGCAATTGATCAACACCCTCCCCTAGAACAACATCGACTCGTGGGAGGATATGCGAGACGCCTTCATCAGTAACTTCGAGGGCTCCTACACCTGCACCACTGATAGCTGTGAGATTCAACACATTTTTGATGGATTTTATTGATGGTTTTCTCCCAGATTTGATCGTTTTCCGGCTTTACCTAACGCTAATACTTCGGTAGCAAAGAAAACTTGGTTTTTTTAATGTGTGTTTCAGGTTCTAAATGTCAACATAGGGATTTAGCTAGAGAAACACAACATTCTAGAGAAAAAAGCGAGTCCCACCTTGGTAGCATGCGAGGGGAGCTCACGGAAGCTTTAACGAGTAACTATACGGCAGGAATATTTTTCCGGTCGTATAGTTCCCGCCATATAGTTGCCACCACCTCTGTATTGTCAAAAGGGACAACTTCCATGAAGGGACCGAGGACGAAGACACAACACAGCAGCCGCCATACCATCCAGAAGGGAGAAAGAAGATATCCAGAGAAGAGGAGGAAGACGTTCTTCATCTCGCTCCACGATCTTCAACCTCCTAGGCAATACACCCCCATAGCCACTACTTGTACTTGAGAGAGAGAGGGATCTCCACCTTGCAATACTAGGGTTTGAAATTGTTCTTCCCATCTTGAATTGTGTTGGATATTTTTCTATTCTTATTGTGGATCTCCACACTAATACAAAGACGAATTGCCTTTATTCAATTATATTGATGATCCGTTCTTCTCTCATGTGTGAGTAATTCCTTTGGGCGTGGGAGATGTAGGGGATTGGTGAGATGTGATGTGACTTCATATATTTTCCATTAGTTTGTGATTGATTCTAATTACTATATTATGTGTGCTTGATTATCTGTGGGATGCCTAATGCTTGTTGTCCAATTAAGAGCCCAGGCAAGATGATGCTTTGTTCTACATAGATAAGATCTTGTTCGCTAGTGGACCGGCGACCCCTGGGTGACACGGGGATATCAATGGAAAGCTAGTAGACTTGAGGATAACGAGGAACCATTGTGCTTATTGCATTAGTCCGATCCAAGGAGCTTAATCGCTAAGCGACCTGAAGGGTCTTAATCGTCTAGTGTCTGACCATGGTTTTGGTAACAGGCTAGTAGGATTATTGAAGTTGGGATGAAATCTACCAAGAGGAGTTCCAGATAATTATGGGTTGCTCGCCTACACATATATTTATAATATTATAATTGTTACATTTATCATTTGTCCACCTGGCATAGTCACTATCACCATGAACTGAATCTCCCCGCGCCTTCTTTCGCCACCTGTAGGAAACAACAAATAACCAAGTCGTTCTTTACTTTTATGCTTTATATTTATGAAGTTTAAATTTTAGTTCTATTTAAATACATCTCATTTAATCAAAACCCCATTCCTATTTCAACACTTGCACTCAGTTGACTCAAAGACCTGTGACATCTTCGGGTGTGACAGAGACTTCACCCATAAACATTTACCTTTGGGATCCCTATGGGATCGATATTCGTACTTCAAAACTAGCTACAAATGATCTGTGCTCTTGTAGACATCAAGCTATTTTCTGGTGCCATTGCCAGGGAGCTAAGCGCTAAGTGTTTGTCTTTTGACATTTCAGGTGTTGCTACTACAAAATGTTCTCCCTAGGAGACAAAGGGTCTACACGCTCTGGTAGGACCTACCTGCCGGATTATATTGAGCGTATGCCTACTCAGAGGCGCGAAGAAATTATTGAAAAACTTTTAAGATAAAATAAATTTGAAGTTGAAAACCTGAGTGATATTATAGAAATCATGTCTATTTATAAGACAACTCCTCTGAAACCTGAGAAAACTCTTAGGGAATACAATGCTCCAAGTTCTGAATTTCTTAAACAACCAATAGAGTTCCCTAATCCTAGAGTTAGAGAATATCGATTTGATGGTGGAATTATTAAAATTTTGCAGGAGAAAGCTTTTAGTGGAAGGGAAGATGAAGACCCAGGAAGACATATTAGAGAATTCAACGATGTTATAACATCTCTTGGACCAAAAGGTTTGCCAAGAGACTTCTCTCATGTGAAATTATTTCGATGGTCTCTTAAAGGTAACGCTCTAGACTGGTTATATTCTCTCCCTCTCCATTACATTAAATGTTGGGAAACTGCATTACTAAATTCATAAACAGGTTTATTCCTTTTAAAATGTTAACTGAACTAAGAAAGAACATAGGCAACTTTAGTCAGAACATGGGAGAAAACTACCCACAAGCCTGGGAAAGATTCTTTGGAATGATCAATAGTATTCCTCATCATGGATATTCTGAACTAACAATTTGCCATTTATTTTACCATGGTCTTAATACTCAATATAGAGAGTTGCTTGATTTCTCAGCAGGAGGATCAATAAATACTTTAACTATTAAAGAATTTTTGGAATTAATGTCTACTAGGGCTAAGAATGATTCTTTATATAATCCTGATTTTGGCATTAAGCCGGAAAAAGGGATACTTTGGATAACTCCTGATCTTATGCCTGAGGTACGCAAAACTATGAAATAAAAAGGTATACCTTCTGAACTTGCTAAGGAAAACAAAGTAGATTTGTTACAAGTTTTAATTGAAGAAGATGAAACTAGAAAAGTTTTTCAAGAATTAAAACATCGACAATTAAAATCTCATAATAACTTGCATAAGCATTTCTAAAAACACAAAAAGATTTTTGTGGAACTCATGGAAAATTATGTGTAGATTGGCCAAGAAATAAAATTATTTCACAAGTATCTTAGTATGATTGAAACTCGGTGTGAACAAATAGCATCTGGTTATCAATTTTTCTTCGTGAAGATAAAGATATTCATGTTTGTACTAATGTTGTCACAAGAATGGGTGCAGTTGTTACAGGACCCTGAGGACCACCGGAATATGAAGCTGAAAAAGAGCGAAAGGAAAAAAGCCTTGCTCGAAGCAAGCCAAGAAGGTGATACATTGGTGGATCCTCAAGATGAAACTGAGACGCAAGAGCAAACCAAGGAGGACCAAAATGATGCACAAGATGACCATTATGACTCTGATGCAGAGACGTTTGATCCAAGAGAAGATAAAGAAATAAGCAAGTAAGATGAAGTTGTTGTAGTAGAAAATAAGAAAAACAATAAGCAAGAACAAAAGAAAGCAACAAAAGATCCTGACCCCCCACAAAAGGTAAAATACAAGATTAAGTCAGGTGAGAAAAAGCTTCCTTACCTAGATTGAAAAAAGAAAGCACCGGATCAGGTAATTTATAATTCTTTTACAGAGGCACTTAGTGACCTTCGTCTGGAAATCCCATTTGCGGATGTAATCAAAGTTCCTACTTATGGTAAAGTCCTCCGTGATATTCTTAGTAGAAAGAAATAACTAAAACTGTTGCCATGGTAACTAGCTACCCTGCTAATGGGAAGTTGTTGTCTAAGTCTGGAGATCCAAGAATACCAACTATTTCATGTTCAATAGGCAAAACTGATATTCATAATGCCTTGTGTGATCTAGGAGCAGGAGTTAGTGTAATTCCATACTCCCTCTATAAAAGGTTAGGATTAGGGGAGTATTCTCCTACTACTATCACTTTACAGATGGCTGACAAGTCCACTAAACAACCCGTTGGTATGATTGAGGATGTCTTACTTAGGATAGATGAGCATGTTATTCCCACTGATTTTATTATTCTTGAAATGCCAGAAGATGAAAGATTGTCTATAGTACTTGGAAGACCTTTCCTTAGTACTACAGGTGCATCAGTAGATTGTGCTGAAGGAAAGATAATCTTCAATGTTTATGATGCTGAAATCATCCGGTATTTTCCAAAGAAGCTAGAAGCAGAAGAAAGATATGTTCCACCGCCTAAACGAGTTCATGTGGTAAGTGCCTTTGATAAGGGGCAACCAAAGTTAAGAATCCGAGAAGAGAGAAGAGGTTGAGTTACTCAACCATTCTTAATAAATGCTAATGGGAGTCAACCCATTTCATCAATTTAGTAGATTACATAATGAGAGTTTCATCGTATTCCTACCACTTTTTTGCAGACATTCTTGTGGAAGTGCGCCCTTGAAGATGCAACTGTCAAAAAGTAGTAGAAACATTGATTGAATGACTATAGAAAAAAATGATAATAAAAGTTTAAGTTTACCATCTAGAGAAGCTAATTTTTTGCTTTTAATATGCTAATGTTGGTCGATAGTTTTTACTATCAATTTTCTATTAAAAACAAAGTATTTTGATAAGTTTTAGGATAAGAAGGTATCCTCGAAGAAATAGAATTTTTTTGATGATTACTGATGGTTTAATGACCAACTATATAGCGGGAATAAAAATTCCGGCCGTATAGTTCCGATCGTATAGATATCTTTGTCATTAACAAATTTTCCTCAAAGGCACAGATAGTTTAACGACCAACTATATGGCGGGAATAAAAATTCCGGCCATATAGCTCCGGTCATATAGATATCGATGCCTTTGTACAAAATTTCCTGAAAGGTACTGAGAGTTTAATGACCAACTATACGGCGGGAATAAAAATTCTGGCAGTATAGCTTCGGTCGTATAGATATCGATGCCTTCGTGGAATATTATTCCAAAGGTACTGAGAGTTTAATGACCAACTATACGGCGGGAATAAAAATTCCGGCCGTATAGTTCTGGTCGTATAGATATCGATGCTGGTTTTAGAAATTTATCTCGAGAGGCAGACAGTTTAACGACCAACTATACGGCGGGATCGTTATGATCTGGTTGTATAGTTGCGTCCGTATAGTTGTTTTCTGTATAAAGAAACCCTAGTTGGAGGCGCCGCCACAACTATACGGGCGGAACAACATCACCCGCCCGTATCGTTCCAGCCGTATAGTTTGGTGCGACCATAAAATCGCACCAGGGCGGCTAGGTCTTCCTCCTCTCCTCATTATTTCTCTCATATTCTCTCTCCAAACCTCTCAAAATCCACCTCGAACTCTTGATTCTTCGTGGATTTCATTCGTTTGAGTGGGGGAATCAACAGATCGGTATGTTTCTCTCCCTATCCATGCTTTATTATCATATTTCCATGGTTGAAACTCTCACATTGATCTAGTGGATAAACTCAAGCTTATTTTGTTTTTCCTATTAATTTCTCACGTTAGGATTGAATTTTTCCACGTAGAATCGTTCATATATCATATAGAAACTATATGCCTAAGGTTTTATGGTAAAAAAATTAGTGCATCACGATGAACAAAATCGGTAACCTCTTTCATTCGAGCAAGCGCCAACATGGTGAGAGCTCAAGCTCGGGGTCCCGAGTCCCGTGCAACTCCAAGTTGGAAATTTTCTCATCGAGGAGGGTGTTGCCCACACGTTGGGCTGACCACAACTTTCTCACCGCGGCGGGGTTAAAGGAGGATTTCGACCTCATGTGCAACAGGGCAGGGTTGGCGGTACTTGGCTTTGCAAGCCACAACACCTATGCCGAGCTTACCCATGAGTTCCTCACCTCCTTCTACGATGAACACAGGGAGAAAGGTAACATGTGCATGATAAGCTTCAACATGAACTGGCAGCACTATGAAATAAATTTCAAACAATTTTGCAATGCTTTCAGCTTCCCTCATATTGGGGAGTCCACTGTTACTAACCTCTATAGCGTCACAAGTGGAGAGACTTGGGAGGTTATTTTTATTAATGCTGGCAGACACTTTTATCAGAAGAAGATGTCCACCATTCAGAACCCAACCATCTGCTACTACACTCTGTTCCTCGCCAACACACTGCTGGGAAAATGTGACACAGGCTCGATGGCCAATGCGGACATGGCTATGATCACCAAGGCTCTCTTCTCCACTTCACCGAAGAGCCCTAGTCCTGCAGCTCTACTCATCCATTACTTCCGCCACCAAAGCAACAAGACCAAAGGTGATATTCGCATTGGTGGATTGGTAGCGCACCTTGCCTATGTGCTAAACATTGTACTACCTATTATGGAACCTGTTGATGGCTCCAAATTAATGGACGTCAAGTATTTGACTGCTTGTGGCTTCCTTGGTGTTTACCATGCTAACTGGAGGCTCCGAGTATATCAATTCAGTTATCTTGGTGATGCGTAGGGTGAGTAGGTTCAGTTGCCCTGCCCCCAATCCTTCTCGATTGTGGAGAAGAACACTTGGATCCTCACCAAGGACCAAGTAATGGAGATCTTGGCCGAGCTCCAGCCCGAGGAAGAGGAAGATGAGGAAGGAGGGCAACAGGATGATGAGGAGCAGGAGCAGGAGGAAGAGCAGGGACACAATCCTGCTTGGGAGGGACAGCAGCAGCAACAACAGCAAGGAGGAGCTTGGGACCTGTGGCCCAACCAGCCACAACAGGGGTACAACTACGTCCCCTATCAGCAGTTCCAGCAGCTCAACTAACGCGTTGGGGAGATCAACCACACTCTTCAGGAAGTGAATGAAGATGTGAATACTTTGACTCACAACTTTAGTCACTTCATGACCCACTTCCCCCACTACTACCAGTAGTATCCGCACCAGCCACCAAATGATGGCAACAACTGAGCCTCGTAATAGCCTAAGCTTGGGGGAGGTTTGAAAACCTCCAAACTTTGCATTCATATTTTAATTTCTTCTTTTGACTTATTTTATTTCTTCAAATTTGCATGTTTATTTTCAGCTTTGCATGTCTAAACCATAAATACGAAAAAATAGTTGTAACTTTATTTGCAAGTCTGTTTCTTCGTTTCTCCCGCATATTGCTTAATTTCAGGTGACTTGGCAATAGGGAAACATAGAGGGGGTTCGACTCAAGTACGGGAACAAAGCAAGGAAGAAGAGGTATCACACTCCTTTCATCATCCTCTCTGCAACCTTAAACCGGTCCTACAATTATTTACTTGCTTGCACTAGAGTCACTCCCCGCTTAGCTTGTTATCCTAGAAATTCTATTCCCTTGCCAATTTCTTCTTTTTAGCCTTGAAACAATGAGCAATGAACTTTGTTCAAAATACTTCCTACATTTTTACAACAAGAAAAAGCATCTGGAAGATGACTTGAGTCCATGTTTAGCCCAAATAATTTAATTTTAGAACTACTCCATCCCATTTAAGCTTAATATAAATAGACTTGATAGTACCCTTGATTGAAATTGTTTGATAAAATGGATGCTTCGAGGTAGTAGAAATTATGCCACTACTTTTTATAATAATTACCGTAAGATATTGCTTTACGCATGTCATTACAACTCTGTCGTGCTCCATGGGGAACTATTAACTCCGCTGGCCAACGAACGATATAAATGTGGGAAACCACTTGATTTCGGCTATTGAGTTATGTAACCGTCTGTAGCAGTAATGCTATGATGGGTAAATATTTTAGTCTCCTCACGGTTTCACGTTCCAAGTGAAGTTTTAGTACTCCTCTGGCCCATTATTGCTCAGCAATTATTTATTAGCATGGTCACGAGTGCACAACACAACCCCAATTAAACATGATAAAAATAGTGGCATGATTTCTCTATGGAAGAGCTAAAGTTTTTGAAAGGAAAAAAGAAAAGAAAGAGGTGCTTTGATACTCTTGAAATTTTGACATGGGGTATGTGAGTTGTTATTAAATTAAATGCTTTGATGCCAACTTGAGTACTCTTAATTGATTAAATAGATAAGAACAAAAAGTTTTCATCTCTCCATAAAGAGAGGCACCAAAAGAATTTGTCTCACTTTCCTATCTAAACTTTCGACACTTGCTTGGGCATATGATTTATTTGCTAACAAAATATATGTGGTTAGGAAGTGGACTCAGTGCAATCTTGTGAATACTTGTATGATTATATTTAAGATTGCAGGGATTATGAAGAAAAGAATTTGACACCAATTCATACTTGTGAGTTCCTTTATTTTTAGTCTCGAATCTCCGCTATTCTTCCTTATTTCCTTGTCACCCGAGGGCGACCAACATCTAAGCTTGGGGGAGTTGATAGCTGTGAGATTCAACACATTTTCATGGCTTTTATTGATAGTTTTCTCTCGGATTTGATCGTTTTCTGGCTTTACCTAACGCTAATACTTCAAAAGCGAAGAAACTTGGTTTTTAATGTGTGTTTCAGTTTTTGAACGTTAACATAGGGATTTAACTAGAGAAACAGAATATTCTGGAGAAAACAAGCGAGTCCCACCTTGGAAGCGCGCAATGGGAGCTCATAGAATCTTTAACGAGCAACTATATGGCGGGAATATTTTTCTGGCCGTATGGTTCCTGCCGTATAGTTGCCGCCGCCTCTGTCTTGTCAAAAGGGACAGATTCCATGAAGGGACCGAGGATGAAGACACAACACAGCAGCCGCCATACCATCCAGAAGGGAGAAATAAGAGAACCAGAGAAGAGGGGGAAGATGTTCTTCATCTCGCTCCACGATCTTCGGCCTCCTAGCCAATACACCCCCATAGCCACTACTTGTACTCAAGAGAGAGAGGGATCTCCACCTTGCAAGACTAGGGTTTGAGATTGTTTCTTCCCAGCTTGAATTGTGTTGGATAATTTTGTATTCTTATTGTGGATCTCCATGGTAATACAAAGAAGAATTCCCTTTATTCAATTATATTGATGATTCGTTCTTCTCTCATGTGTGAGTAATTCCTTTGGGTGTGGGAGATGTAGGGGATTGGTGAGATGTGATGTGCCTTCATATATTTTCCATTAGTTTGTGATTGATTCTAATTACTATATTATGTGTGCTTGACTATCTGTGGATGCCTAATGCTTGTTGTCCAATTAAGGGCCCAGGCAAGATGATGCTTTGTTCTACATAGATAACATCTTGTTTGCTAGTGGACCGGCGACCCCGGGTGACACGGGGATATCAATGGAAAGCTAGTAGACTCGAGGATAACGAGGAACCACTGTGCTTATTGCATTAGTCCGATCCAAGGAGCTTAATCGCTAAGCGACCTGAAGGGTCTTAATCGTCTAGTGTCTGACCATGGTTTTGGTAACAGGCTAGTAGGATTATTGAAGTTGGGATGAAATCTACCAAGAGGAGTTCCAGATAATTATGGGTTGCTCGCCTACACATATATTTATAATATTATAATTGTTACATTTATCATTTGTCCACCTGGCATAGTCACTATCACCATGAACTGAATCTCCCCGCGCCTTCTTTCGCCACCTGTAGGAAACAACAAATAACCAAGTCGTTCTTTACTTTTATGCTTTATATTTCTGAAGTTTACATTTTAGTTCTATTTAAATACATCTCATTTAATCAAAACCCCATTCCTACTTCAACACTTGCAACCAATTCACTTGAAGACATGTGACAACTTCGGGTGTGACAAAGACTTCACCCATAAACATTTACCTTTGGGCTCCCTATGGGATCGATATATGTACTTTGAAACTAGTTACAAACGATCTGTGCTCTTGCAGACATCAGACACCACCATCGAGGACCTAGAGCGCTGCATCCAGGGACCACGTGAATCGACTCGCCACTAGGTCCAAAGGTGGCAGGACCTATGGATCAACGCTTCCGGCATCCACCCGGACACGGTGATCCACTTCTTCAAGAACATGTGCCGGTATGAACCTCTGGTCGCCAAGATCAAGAGGGTCTACCAAACACTCAACAACATCCCCGACCTCCTCGAGATCGCCAAGCGCTACGCGGAGGAGGTCCCCAACCAAGACTCCAATGATGAGTCAGGTGGGAGATGTCACCCAGGCAGCCACGACAACGGCAGGCAATGCGAGATGTGCTACAATAACACTCGCCTCACCGGCAAGCGCCGTGGTGACGGGCGAGACGACTCCATCACCAACGCCAGCTACGGGCAGTGCGACCCCAAGAACTTCCACTGTGATGGAGGCAACTACCACGACAGCAGCAACTACGATGCCAACAACACCGCGAGGCCGAAATTCGACCCCGCGGCCCTACTCTCCCAACCTTGTGTCTACCATGGCAGGAAGGGAAAGCCCACCACCCACACCACTGCTGATTGCCACTCTCTCAAAGAGATCGAGAAGGCAAGGCGAGCGAGGGAAGGCAACAATGATGACCCGCCAAGGGACAACAGGTAATGCTGGAGGATTCGGCCACGCCACCGGCTCGCTGCATATGTTCACCGGGCTGAGCACCAAGCATGAGAAGAAAGTGCTCACCCGCTCAGTCGCCGTGAATGCGGTCACTCAAGTCGACATCCCTCGCTTCCTCAACTGGTCCGAACAAAGCATCAACTGGATTGAATACCCCAGGCGAGTCTCCCTGGTGGTCAAGCCCAAAGTAGTTGATTACTGGCTCCCCAAGACTTTGATGGACGATGCAAGTTCCATCAACATCCTGTACCTGGACACCTTCAGGAGACTGCCGCTCCCGTAGTCGATGGTCAAATCTACCCTCACCACCTTCCATGGCATCGTCCCCGGTCGGAAGGCATACCCGATTGGAAAGGTGACGCTGCCAGTCACCTTCGGCACACCAGCCAACTTCCGCACCGAGCAGATCGTCTTTGAGTTGGTGAACTTCCGCAACCCCTACCACTGCGTCCTGGGGTGATAGGCATTCACCAAGTTCATGGTGGCCCGACATTACGCGTACAACATTATGAAGCTCCCTAGGTCGCGCGACATCATCACCGTTCGCGGCGACCCCGACATGGTCGTGGACTACGAGGACAAAAGCGTCGAGCTCGCCGACGCAATCATCGCCGAGGAAACCAACCATGTAGACGAGCTCACAAAATATGCGAGCAACATTAACAAAGATGACCCAGCGATCCTGAAGAAGCCAACGACAGCCAACACCGCACAGGCAACCTTCGAGGCCTCCACGCACACCCACACCGTCGAGCTCGTCCTGAGCGACTCAAGCCAAAAGGTCACTATGGGGACTAACATGAGCCCCGCATAGGAAAGCGTGCTCGAGTTTCTGCATGAGAATCGTGACATCTTCGCACGGAAGCCATCTGGCATGCCTGGTGTCCCGAGGGAACTCGCTAAGCACAAACTAAACACCGACCCCAAAGCGCGACCGGTAAAGTAGTCGATGTGGCCCTTCAATGAAGAGCGTCACTGAGCAATCGACGAAGAAGTGCAGCGGCTACTCGTTGCGGGCTTCATCTGGCCCATCTAGTACTCCAAGTGGCTGGCAAACCCAGTCCTGGTCATGAAGAAGAACAATACTTCGAGGATGTGTATTGATTATGCCAACCTCAACAGCACCTGCCCGAAGGAGGAGTTCGTTCTACGCGCATCGACCAGATCATCGATTCGACCACGGGGTCGAGTCATTGTGCTTCCTCGACGCGTACTCTAGCTACAACCAGATCAAGATGGTGGTCGAGGACGAGGAGAAAACATCTTTCATCATGCTGTTCGGAGCCTTCTGCTACACCGCAATGATGTTTGGCCTCAAGAATGCCAGAGCAAACTACCAGGATTGCATGTAGGAACCCTTAGCGAGCCAAATTGGCTGCAACATCCATGTCTACATCGATGACCTGGTGGTGAAATCGACTCGCCAGAGCGATCTACTCGCCGACCTAGCCGAAACTTTCGCAAACTTGTGGAAGTACAAGATCAAACTCAACCCAAAGAAGTGCACCTTCAGCGTGCCCACTAGCTAGCTTCTGGGCTATATGGTCTCCAAACAAGGCATTGAGGCCAACCCCTCCAAGATCAACACAATTGCACGACTCAGAAAACCCGAGTGCCTGCACGATGTCCAGAAGCTGGTCAGGCGAGTCGCTGCTCTCAGTCACTTCATCCCCCGGCTCGGTGAGAAGGAAATGCCTCTCTACCGATTGATGCGAAAGAACCTACATTCATGTGGGATGACGAAGCAAACAACGTGCTCAAAGCGCTCAAGGAGGTGCTACTCGTGGCACCAGTACTCGTTGCCCCCATGGACAAGGAGCCCATGCTTGTCTACGTTGCGTCCTCTAGTCGAGTCGTCAGCGATGTGATGGTGGTCGAGCGACCAGAGGAGGGCAAGGAGTGCCCCGTGCAGCGCCCCGTCTACTACATCAGTGAGGTCCTCACCGAGTCAAGGCAATGCTACCCGCAGTACCAGAAGCTAGTCTACATAGTCTTTCGAGCCCAAAGGAGGCTCCCACATTACTTCTAGGAGCACCCAATCACAGTCATCTCCTCCGCCCGCTGCAGGACATCATCCGCAACAGCGACGTGACTGGGAGAGTCGCCAAGTGGGCCTTCGAAATCAGCGTCCACAACATCAAGTACGAGCCGTGCAAAGCGATCAAGTCGTAAGCTCTGGCCGATTTCCTCGCTGAATGGGAAGAGGCACAACAGCCAGAGAAGCCGCCCTACCTCCACTACTAGTCGCTCCACTTCGATGGCTCCAAGAACTCGAACGGTGCCGGGGCTGGGATCGTACTCACCTCCTCCAACAGCGACAAGCTCCGATACATGCTACGGATCAACTTCACGCCTCGCACCAACAACATGGCCGAGTACGAGGCCCTCCTCCATGGCATGCGAGCTGCCAAGGAGATGGACATCAATCGCCTCAGGTGCTACAGTGACTCTGATCTCATCGCCGCGCAAGTCGCTGGCACCTACGATGCTGTCGCCCCACCATGATAGCATACCCCCAAGCGGTGGAGTAGCTAGGAGGCTACTTCACCGGCTACTCCATCGAGTGGATTGACCAGTGCAAGAATGAGGCTGATGCACTCTCGCGCATCGGGTCGGCCTGCTGAACACCACCTCCGGGCGTCTTCCTCGACATCGTCGACAAGCCATAGGTTCCCCCCGAAGGAGATCGACATCGGGATACCACTGCAGCCCGAGCCCGCTCTAGTTGCCATGATCACGAAGCCCATTGACTGGACCGGACCCTAGTCGCCTACCTCGAGCACAAGGTCCTACCCAACGACAAGACTGAGGCACGGATGATCGTGCGCCGCTGCAAGTCCTTCGTCATCATCAACGGGGAGCTCCACAAGCGCAGCGTGACCGACGTGTTCCAACACTGCGTGCAGCCAGAAGAAGGACGCAAGATCCTACAAGACATCCAAGCTGGCGACTATGGCCACCACACTAGCGCCGGGGCGCTAGTCGCCAAGGCCATGCGCCACGGCTTCCACTCGCACATCGCACACGCCGATGCCACCGACATCGTCCAACGCTGCGTTGGGTGCCAGAATTATGCCAACTAGACTCACATCCCTGGTTCAGCCCTCTAGACTGTAACATCTCAGGATTAGCACCTAGAAATAGATGGGACACAAGTTTGTGCATTGCATTCATGCATAAGAAAATCTGGGGAATTTTCGCGCAAAACTAAAGAAGCTAGTGAGGGATCAGGATATCTCTTGCTCCGATGGAAACATCCGGGCGAGTGCGATAGATTTTGACATGACCTCTATTGTATCTTTGTGTTTGAGGGGAATCATTTCATATTTGATAATACAAATGATTTAATTAAATCCAAAAGAAAATTGAATTAGATTATAAATAAAGAGATGAATTATTAAATTCATTAATATTATATAAATATTACAAGATTTATAGTACAAAAAGAAAAGTATTTGAATTATTATATTATGGATAATACAATCACTATTATCATTGAGTAACATGAAATGGTTCAATGTAAAGAAAGGATTACAATAACCAATTAAGAAGGCTTTTATCACATGATTTATGATATTACAATATAATACATGTGTACAAATAAAAAAGGAAGTTACAAAAGAATAAACAGTAAATATTTTAAAACATACAAGGACACATTGCTATTACAATAAGAGTAACACTAGGAAATCAACTTTATTAATTTGGACAGATATTACATTGTCTTTACAGTAAATAAATGAATAAATTACAAAAGAATAAAAGAATAAAAGAATAAAACTACAACAATTTAAAAATAGAAAGGTCCTAATCTAAATCCTCATATCCTGAAGATTGTCTTCCTAAGCTTGATACCTGCAAAAACAAAGACAAAAGACAAGAGAAAAGAAAAGAGGGGTTGTGGGTTAGTTGTGCTCTTAGAATGGTAACGAAGTGCATTACTAGCACATCATAGAGCTTAAATCAAATCAGGGGTAGATTAGTAATCTGTTGTTATCATCTTGTATGCTCAGTACAACATCATAGGCAGGGGCAAGTTTCACCATCAAATAAACACTTGGCAGCACAAAGTACATCCATAGTAAAGATCTTTCAAGTTGAGCTTATCCACATGGCACAAGTTCCAAGGAATGGGAACTTGTACCATGTGGATCCCAGCTAAAAGCACATTACTCATCCTATGCATATGTGTGTTGTCACCTCCACAACAAAAGAAGAAAGTAGTACAAAAGAGGGAATTCTCCATGTCCTAACCATAGCTAGCCATAACCATTATATTTCCTCTCAAGTTACAGCACCCAACATTTGCCTACACAGTTTCACACACAACCATCTTCATCTATATCATCTCCAGATCCACCAACCAATCTCTTCACAATTTCCAAGTAAATCAAGGAGAAGAAGGCCAGCAGAAGCTCAAGGGAGAGCAAGCCAGTAATACTAGTGATATCAGATCCATAGAAAGATTAGAAGCTGAGTAAGATTTCCACTAAGAAAGACAAACAAACTATAGAGGGAGATCAAGGTCAGCAAGAGAACCCCAAGTGCAAGTAACAACAATTACACCACCAGCAGTAGGTTGGTTTCTAAGCTCATCATTTAGCACATGTTTTTATCAATTCAGAGCTAAGGTAGTATTACTCTCAGTCTATCATGCAAGTGGCATGCCTAGATCATCATTGAGTTAAAGAAAGACAATGGTAGCTGTTTTTATTTAAAGCCTCAGACCAAGCATCATTGGCTATGATCAAAATCAGCAGATCATGGTATTGTAAGTTTCTACTCTGCACACTCCATAGAGGCACCATAATAGAATCCTATAGATAATAGAAGCCACAAATATCACCCCTAGCATTATCCATATTAAGTAACCATTTCACTGAATCCAAAGGATTCAGTCAGATAGAAAAGTAGCACACCAGGTCCATGTTCCTACATGTGCATAATCAATTGATCATTGATTTAATCAAAACCATCTGTAAAGAAATCACAGAAAGACCCAAATCATTTTCCTAGTCAAGGGACATTAGGAATCATATTCATTGACATGCTAGCAATACCAGGAACTTTTGCTAGTAAGCAGCATAAATGTTCATATCATTCTCCTAGGAGAAACCTAGGGATCAAAATCAGACATGGGCCTCACTGTCCACATTCATAGAAATCTTACATCTACATGGGCAGCTCAATTAGAGTTTCTCAGATAATTAATTCCAACAACCAACTATGAGTGGATAGCTATCATTGTGTACACTCCAGAGGGAGGCATCATAGTGGTAACTATACTAGCAGTAGCCATAGAGCTGGGAGGAACCAGAGAAGCACCCCTCTAGATATAACTCAACTTTGGGGAAATCCCAAAGCTACCTAAAATCACCTCATTAACTAAATCGGCTAGAAATCATCAAACCATCCATATCTGCTATACCATATGCTCATCAGTTCCAACTAAATTTAAATCATTTTCCTAGCCATTCTTGTCCAGGAATCATTTTATTAAACAATAGATAACCAAGCCATAATTGCTAAAGATACATTATATGGATGAGTGTCATAGCTTAAGAGAGATTCATAAACCACATGACCATTTGATCAATCCACAACAATGGTTTAGGCTTTAGGAATCGGTCTATTGGAGACAGGGTAATAAACTCAATCATGGAAATTTACAAGGTTCAATCTAGTCCTAAATGGAAGTAGCAATCAAAGTAACAGTTCAAGGATCCAATTCTTATTCCGTGATCATGGTCAGTCATAAGATGCTAAGAAGTCTTAGTGAGAGAGGAGGCCGAGGAGAAGGTAGCAGAGGGGAGAAAAGCACCTACCTGGGGCGAGGAGGGCTCGCCGAAGAGGAAGCCGTTGGTGGAGGAGTGGCGGACGGTGGCGGCCGAAGAGGGAGGCCATGGCACGGTGGCACAGGGACACCAGGTGTTGCACCTGTGCCCAGCCGCGACCAACGGCGGCAACCGCGACACCACCACCCTGAACGCTAGCACCGGAAGGGGTCGTGCCTGGACGCAGCAGGGCAATTTGGGAGAATTGCTAGGGTGGAGAGGAAGGGTGAGGTTCGGCATGTTATCCGCGATGGTCAGCGGCATCCACAACGACCGGAGCCGCCGGAATCACAGCAACGACACGTCGCCATGAAATCGCCAGAGAGAGAGCCTCGAGAGGGGAAGGAGAAGATCGGGCTAGGGTCTACCAACCGACTGGACTGGACCAGATGGTCTATCCCAACCTAGTGGGCTAGGCTAACTTGTGGGCCCATATCTGAGAACATAAGGGAAATGAGAAAAATAAATAAGAAGGGATTAATGGAAATTACTAAAATACCATCCAAAAAATTTGAAATCAGAAAAATATAGAAAAATCCTAAAAACAATTATAATATATCAAAATGATCACAAAAATAATCTCTACTTCATAAAAAATACAAATCTACTTGTTTAAGTTAGATATAATTCAAATAAATACTAACACTATTAAATTCCAAATGAAATTTCATAAAATAAGTAAAAGTCCTAAAAATCAATAAAAATCATTTATGTGTATAAAAATGAATCCACTATTTTATAAAAATATTAACTTAATTATTTTTACAAATAAAACTTGAAGCAAATATTCAAAGACACTTAATCCTTGTGGAATTTTGTAAAAATAAAAATAATACTTAAAAATAAATAAAAATCAACTTTAAGATCTTGAATAAATATATTCTACTAGAAAATATTAAATATATTATTACAAAGGTTTTTAAGATTTTAAAAGTAATAAACCCTTATCTATTACCTATTTTGTAAATTCTTTAAAAACATTTCTTAAGTAAGAAGTAATCACAATCCTATATAAAGTCTTAAATCTTTTACAATCAAATACTAAGTCCAAAACCATAACTTAGTTCTACAATAAAACTTAAGTATAAACTATTAACTTTATAAAACTTTAATAAAAACTTTAAATCCAAATTAAAAATTAACAACTTTTAATTTAATATTGTATCACTCACATATGATATGGTGAGTGCTCTTTATTTCTTAACCATACTAATTATAACATCAAACCTTGACAAGTAATAAGATCACATATTTATCCTTTCTTTAATAAGTAATCTATTATTTTATAATTGCATTTAAACTCATCATTCACTTAAATTGAAAGTGAATGATCTCATATTCTTACACATACTTATTACCAAATTTAAGACTTAATGATACGCTAAAACACATCACACCCTAGGTCTACTTATGTTTTAAAGTTAACTTTGGTCCAACAAGTTACAAACACAATATATAAAATTTAATTATGTTTTTATAGTTAACTTTGGTATGTTTGAATTAAAGCATAAGTCATCTCAAGTTCAACTAATTCGAACAAACGCAAATGACATTGATCACATTCTATTAACTACAAAGATTGTTCAAACCTTATCAAAGAAATCTTTTCTTAAAAAGTTATTCATTTTGCCACTTCAAACAACAATTTTATAACAAGTCATGTTAACTCTTAACAACTTAATACATTAACTTCCATCACAATTACCATATATCAATTCACCTCAACCTTACAATATTATGATACTTCACTTATTTACTTTGCATGTTAAACACTTAAATGCTTTGTAGATATTTACTTATGAAGTAAACATTAGAAATCACTAAATCTTAAAAGCATCACTTAAATTTAACTTATTCAGGTTATTGGGGAATTGTCTCATGATTTTATAAAATTCATTACATTACTTATGCATCATAGCATATTGCTTCTTTAAACATTAGTCCTTACCAGACCAATGATGCTAATTTCAGATCTTGTATCATCTATTGTCTCAAAGTGAGTGGGTGCATAATATTGCAATCACAAAAGGAAATTTCACACTTGCTTGTGTCCTTTGGTTATTTTCTATCAAATACTTGTAACTCAAATGTTGTCATCGCCTGCATTTCAAAAAGGTCAGAAAACACTATTTTCATAATAATATGATTATAGGTTATTTACCAAATGGTAATAACCTATTATTATAGTTCTAGTGGTAAAGGAACATAATATCTAGGACTTAATCAACCAATGTCGCTAGTGATTCTTGCACCGTATATTACGCGTTAACCGTGAGATTTGGAATGGGACGAAGAAGTCAGCTGGATCTTCTTCCTTTCGCATGGACATATGACCTAATCATGAGGCTGTGGATTTCTCATTGAGAACCTAGCACATGGGTGGATCCCCTTAGTTTCCCATGATTTTGGTGTCTATACTATCTATGAGTGGCTGCCAGTGGTATAGTCGGTCCTTTAAGGGAGCTTGCCAGGGCATAACCATCTCATAGAGTGTTTAGGGGCCTACCAGAGTTATAGCTTGTCCGAAAGGGGCTTAACAGAGGTGTGGTATGTCCTGGGGGGTCATGTCTTCATGCGAGATCGTGGAGGAGGGCAGTGATTGGCTTAGATCTTAGCCTAGGACTCATACCAAGGAAGTGTGAACGAGCCTATAACTCGGATGTGCAACAAAGCTAAGGTCACTCATGGGTAAAGAAACAGGCCTCTGTAGAGTGTAAGAACTGTGACATGTTACTCCTTGTTCTGGGAAGGAGCTACGAACGCGGCAGGAAAGGAACTCCATGAAAGTTTTGGTAAACCTGTGAAGGCTGACGGACATAGCTTTTCAGAACAAAAGAAAACTTTGAAGAAATGTTTACGAAAACCTGCATTGCCTATGACCTATGGTCTACGGCTGTAGTTAGTGCATCAAACACTCCTTTTTAGTGGACTTGCTGAGTACGCTCGTACTCAGCCGTACCTTCTTAACCCTTGATAGATTCTAAAGCCAATGAGGACGATGTCAACACCAACTCTTACTCAAGGAGTCACCACCAGAAGCTTGAGTTCCTCAAGGGAGTCAAGGAAGTCAACTAATACATCCACTGAAATGAAGACAAAGCTACTAATTAGTTAGTAGTATATTCTCTAGCCATAAAACCTACTTCTGTAGAGAAATGCAGTAGTAGTAGCAATTGCAAGCCAGATAGTTTAGATACTAGTCTTATTTGCAAGATAGTTCTGAGTTGTTATTTCTGGTTCTTCTTTGTAAGAAGTTATTTTCTTCTGCTTAAACCTAGAGTGTTCTATGGATCTTTTGTAAAGAGTCGAGTTGTAATCTATAGTCATGTCTTGGACCTGTTGTGTTTCTGTTGTACCACTCTAAGGGATGTAATACTAGTGAACCGTGTTTCATTCGAGTTATGTCAACAACTATAGTGTACTACATCATGTAGTGGTATGTTGGGTCACCACAAAGACCATCCCCATCACCTGGCCATTCGCTGTATGGGGCATCGACATGATGGGCCGGTTCAAAACCGCTCCATCAGGCTACACCCACCTCCTAGTCGCAGTCGACAAATTCACCAAGTGGGTTGAGGTGAAGCCGATCAATAATTACGACGGCAAGACCGCCACAAAGTTCCTCCGCAAGCTAATTTATCAGTATGGCTACCCGCACAGCATCATCACAAACAACAGCACCAACTTCGCCAAGGGCGCCATGGCTGACTTCTGCGAGGAGCACGACATTCGACTCGACCTCACCTCAGTCGCCCATCCGGAGTCGAACGACCAAGCAGAGCGGGCTAACCAAAGCGTCCTCTATGGCCTTAGGCCAAGACTGCAGGTCCCACTCGAACGGACCTCCAGATGCTGGGTTGAAGACGTCCCCTTTGTGCTATGGGGCATTCGCACCTCCGTCAACAGATCAATAGGGTTCACCCCCTTCTTCATGGTGTATGGTGCCAAAGCCATCATGCCGACCGACCTAGAACACAACCCGCCCCAAGTCGTACACTATGCGGAAGAGGACAACGAGGTCGCCCATCAAAATAGGGTCGACCTACATGATGAAGCCTATGATCTAGGCTGCTCATGCACTGCCATCTATTAGCAAGGACTCCACCGCTATCATAGCCACCGAGTCCGGACTCGCACCTTCCAGGAGGATGAACTCGTCCTGTGACTCATTCAGGGCAAGAAGAGCATGCACAAGCTCGGTCCCTCGTGAGAGGGGCCATTCGCCATAGGGTGAGTCCTGGGAAATGATGCCTACTACCACATCGATATACGAGGTTACGGCCAGATCGACATCGAGCAGCCATGGAATGTGAATATCCTCCAGAAGTTCTACACCTAGAACTCCAAACTTGTGCCCAGTTGTACCAATGATGGAATAAAATCTTGTTCACACAAATTGTGTCCACTCGCCATCTCTTGTGCCAATCGCACTTGTACATATAGCAATATGCTAACTACGGCTGTCAACCCTTGGTCGAAGCGGCCGACATGACTAAGTAGTGTGATTCAAGGGCACCAAAAATATTCGGGCCTTGAACCGTCCATGAAAACACCAACCCGGAGCCACCATCAGAGTCCCCCGCTCGACTGGATTTCTGAGCCAAGACCACCGATGCTTCCCACGGCACCCCGTTCTTCTCATCCTCACGCAAAGTGACTCGAACAAGTACCACACTTAGGAACTAATCCAACACAACCCTAATGTGACTCGGGAACACACCAAGTATGAGAGCCTGCCTTGGACTTGCCATGCGACTGGCTTCCCAAGTCAGTAGGAGAGACACATTACAAACAACGCACAACGTCCTCACCTACCTTGGGCATGTGACTCGAACGGTTAAGTACCACGCTCGGGTACTCGCCTAACCAACCTTGTCCATGTTTAGGAAAAACAACAAGTACAGAGTACCCCTTGGGGTCGCCAAGCGACTGGCTCCACGAGCCACGGCGAGTCGACCTAGGTTAACCAAACATCCTAAAAACATATCAACATACATATACACAAGGTCAATACCCAACGGCGGACGTGCTCGGGGGCTTGCCTAATCCAAATCCAACCAAACAAAACCACGGAATCTCATAGAGTCGATTAACATGTTCACCGAGTGAAAAAATATATTGTTCACAACCAAAGTAAAAAAGGCCAATCGCCATACTAACTTATGCTCCGATGCAATTCTTCATTATGTAGGCTTCGACGAAGAGGCACCATCAACACCCTTGGCCCAGACAAAAGGTTCCTAGGGGTTCGTCGAGTAGGTCGCCAATTGCTTTGCGAGCAATGATCGGAAGGGCTGCTCCGACTTCAGATCACAATGCTCTGGCTCAGCATCAGTCGGCGCCACCCGTGTCTCTTGATAAGGTAGAAGGTCGCCCATCGCCAGCACACGCTCCGCATAAGGAGCGGCCTCGGTGTTCATCTTGAGGACCTCCACAATCTCCACCTTGCCAGTCGTCGAACGGTAGTCGTTGGGACGTCGTCAAGGTCAAAGTCTTCCAGGAAATGCGTGAGCCCGAGGCTCAACGCAGTTGTGGCTCCACGGAGAAATGCAGACTGCACCATCCATTCAACGACTACGGGCGCTTCTTCGAGGTGTCGTGATATCTACGTACTTCTATTCTTGTAGACAGTTGTTGGGCCTCCAAGTGCAGAGGTTTGTAGAACAGCAGCAAGTTTCCCTTAAGTGGATTACCCAAGGTTTATCGAACTCAGGGAGGAAGTGGTCAAAGGTATCCCTCTCAAGCAACCCTGCAATCAAGATACAAGAAGTCTCTTGTGTCCCCAACACACCCAATACACTTGTCAGGTGTATAGGTGCACTAGTTCGGCGAAGAGATAGTGAAATACAAGTGGTATGGATATAAGACAACGGTGCTAGAAAAGAGCTTGACGGGAGGAAAAGACTAAAGACAAAAAGATGGAAGCAAGCAAACATGTAACAGATCTAGTTGCAAACGATGTTTCAATGTTTAGAAACAAGGCCTAGGGATCATACTTTCACTAGTGAACACTATCATATAAATATCTTCTCTTTATATACTACTCTAAACTACTCTCCGGTTGGACACTCTAATCCATGGTAGGGCTATAACAGCACTCCTCAAAGTCCGCTTTCCCCATCTAGATAACCCCACACTGTCACCTTGAGCGCTAGATGGTTCCAACAAACACCACAATTTCATAGAGACATCCAACTCCAAATATAACTCATAACAAGTATTTGTAATCTCCAGCCTAAGTGCCACCATGGTGTGCACGCTGTCACTTTCACACACATGGGGAGAGCAGAGATCTATTAAAGCACTTGAGTATCAAGGTAGATCTATTTGATTACAAAGCTCATGACCACACCAAGATCATGCATAGAGAGAGAGATGAACACATAGCTACCGGTAGAACCCTTAGCCTCGAGGAAGAACTACTCCCTCATCATCATGGGAATCAGCAACGGCGATGGAGATGCAGGTGGAGATTGATGGAGATGGCTCTGAGGGCACTTCCCCGTCCTGACAGGGTGCCAGAACAGAGACTTTATGTCCCCCGAATCTCCCCTTCGGTGGCGGCGGCACTACGGAACTTTCCGTGGCTGGAGGCTCCTGGATTTAGGGTTTTCGCATCAAGGGCTTCTTATAGGCGAAGGGGCAAGGTCGATGGTCGCCCAGGGGCCCACACCATGCCCTAGAGCGGCCTAGGGCTGCCCACACCAAGGGGGTGGCCGCACTGTGGCCCCCCTTCGTCTCTCCTTCAGACTCCATGTGTCTCCCGCTAAAATATTGACTTTGGCTTTTGTCCCATCCAATTCCGGAAATATTCATTTTCTGGCTTTCCTGCAACCAAAAACAGCAGAAAACAGGCAACTGGCACTGTGGCATCTTGTTAATAGGTTAGTCCTAGAAAGTGTATAAAAATACTCCAAAGTGTGGACAAAAATTATGGTACTTATTAGCTTTCAGCTCTCATTGCCCCTATCATAAGCATCTTTAGGTGATTAAGGTTAAAGTGACAGAACCAAGAGGATATGCTTGACAAGTTATAAGTTGAAATCTCATGCCCCTTACTTACGAGTACCGAACCTCATGCTACTCAACTTCAGGCACAAGTAAGCTCTTGTCATTGTAAGTACATATGTATCATAGAGAACCGCCAACGGGGTACCCCTTGCACATGATACAGGAGCAATCTCATAATCAAAATGAAAAGGCAAGCAGACAATGAGCATCTCAGCGATCTCTTTATTTGCTATTTGCATAGGTTTTTATTGAGGATGCTTCATAGAGTGCTCATTATGGTTATGCTGCAAGTTTCCACCATGATTAGGCATGGCTTAGGCTAGCGGCCCAGGCGTTTCTCTAACACACATACAAACTCCATGATATTACAAGTTCCCCTTTTATTTCACACCGCCGGGATCCATAAGCAAAAGAATCATGATATCAACAGAATAATAAGTGCAATGTTGAAAGCGTTCCCCATGATACATGGTTCTGCTAACTTCAACTTATAAAGCGCAAGCATATACGCAACAAAGATGACACAATGGTTCAAGTTTATTAGGGGCAAGAAAAGTAAAGTGTGCCATCAAGTTCGTGAGAGCTTTAATCACTAATTTTCACATAACAAGTTTAATTCGGAAGGTAGATAAAAACATGAATATACTTGGAATAGCAAATGCTAATAGGTAGGTATGGTGGACTCCTTGGAATAACTTGGTTTTATTTGGAGTTGGATGCATGAGTGGAACTCATACTTGGTATGGAGGCTAGAAAAAGACTGGGAGCGACCAACTAAGAGAGCAATAATGGCCATAATCATGCAAAGCGACAAAACATCATTAATTAAAGCATAAAGTGATAATACAAGTCGAAAACTAAATGATCATAGAGGCTATGGTGACTTGGTATAATCTTAACATGGTGTGAGCACGCGCCAAGTCAACCCAAATAAAGCATTAAAGGAGAATACCACAATATTATGCTTTTATATGTTAAAACAACGCATGATTCTTTCAAGGCACATTAAGCAATCTCAATTGTTTATAACATGCCATGCTACAGCAAAAATCACTAAGCATAAAGTCAAAACAATATCAAGCATGCATGATAAAGTCTAGGCCACTGTCAAAAACAAGCTCCTTTTTTACCACTTAAGCATGAAGCTTTCTACTCTCTTCCAACACCAAATCAACTTATTTGAAACAACTCACAAAGATAATAATAAATAAAAGATCAGTGAGCTTGTCTCACAAATCCACAAAGAAGAACTAAAAAGTTCTAAGCTGAAAGCACAAGAAAACTAAGGCTAAACACAGTGATATCAAAAGAATACACTCACAAGACAATAAGAATGAAAACTAGAGTGTTCTAGGCAATGAAAACAGAGTGTGTCTCTCTCCAAAATAAGTGCTGGGATCCAACCAACTTATTGAAGAAAACCAAGCAAAATAAAACTAAAAACAAAAACAAAGAAGCTCCAAGAACAACAGAATAGTGCATGAAACAATAAAAACGAAGTGTCTAGAAAGACCTAAGATTTTTATTGATGAAGAAGGGGATGCCTTGGGCATCCCCAAGCTTTGACGCTTGTACTTCTTGGATATTTCTTGGGGTGACACGGGGTGGCATCCCCAACCTTGAGCCTTTGTCCATTCTTCATCTTATCACATTACTCGTCCCTGCACTTTAAAATTTCCTTCATACAAAACTTCACACAATCTTCATTAGCAACATTAGTGTACTCAAGATAATAAGTCTTTTGGTTCAGTTCCAACACAAGTAAAACTTCCATTAAAACAAAGGCTACTATAGCACTTCCTTTAAAAAGCTCAATTCCCCAAAAAGAACCCAAAAATGAATCAACAAGAAGCAAATGCAAATAATGGCAGAAATCTATTAAAACAGACCAACAGCTAAAAACCAATTTTTTCGAAGACCTTTTGTTGCTCAAATCGAAAAGTGTTGAACTAACAAAAGTTGGATAACAACCTGGGCAGAAGCACAAACAATCACAGCTCAAACTGACATATAGAGATTTTACACAAATGTTTACAGCGAAGCACAAAAATTTGTTTTGGGACAGCAACTTTCCCAAGCATTACTTCTCTCTCATTAGAGGTTACTCTTGGCACAAAAAGCACACAAAAATGATAAGGAGAGGTTATTATAGAGGTAATAACTTCCAAGACTCAACTAAAACTTTTGGTTTATCTCCCAATAAGTACCTTTTTTAACGCCTTTAAGTTAGGCATGATAGTTTGAGAAGATGCTCACATAAGAAATATGAATTAAAGTAAAAGAGAGCATCAAGAAGAAAATTCAAAGCACATTTAAGTCTAACCCACTTCCTATGCATAGGAATCTTTTAAAGAAACAAGTCATGAAAGCACAAAGCAACAAGCATAGTAAAGCAAAACAAGTGCAACTTCAAGACTTTCAACATAAAGAGGGGAAACTTAATATTGTTGAGATACATAAAACCATGTTCCCCTCTCTCATAATAACTTTCAGTAGCATCATGAATAAAATTAACAATATAACTATCACATAAAACATTTTTATCATGAGCCACATGCATAAAAGAATTAATACTCTCCACATAAACATAATCATTCTTATTAATTGTAGTGGGAGAAAAGTCAACAAAATAGCTATCATTATTATTCTCATCACCATAATCATCAAATATAGGAGGCATATTCTTATCATAATTAATTTTCTCCTCAATAGTAGGTGGACTGAAAATATTGTATTCATTATTGTAATCATCATATATTTGAGGTTTGGTATCATCATAAGCAATAGAATAGTTATCTTCCAAAACTGGGGAACTAAAAAGATCATTTTCATAAAAACTAGCTTCCCCAAGCTTAGACTTTTCCATAGCATTAGCAATAATGGTGTCCAAAGAATTCATACTAACAACATTGCTATTAGCATGCAAATAAAGTTCCATAGGTTTTTTAATTTTCTCTTCAAACACTTCATGTCCTAACTCAAGATAAATACTATAAACCTCTCTAATTTTGTTGTTGTTTTACATTAAGCCTAACTAATGAAAACAAGAAACAAAAAGACAAAATGCAGAATCGAAAGGAAATAACTTCGATCACTCACACACTAGCAACAGTGCTAGAAGATAGCTTAGTAGCCAGATGATGTGAGTACCTTTTACCTTACCTCTTTGGCAACGGCGCCATAAAATAGCTTGATGTCTATGCACTTCTATTCTTGTAGACAGCTGTTGGGCCTCCAAGTGTGTAGAGGTTTGTAGAACAGCAACAAGTTTCCCTTAAGTGGATCACCCAAGGTTTATCGAACTCCGGGAGGAAGTGGTCAAAGGTATCCCTCTCAAGAACCCTGCAATCAAGATACAAGAAGTCTCTTGTGTCCCCAATACACTTGTCAGGTGTATAGGTGCACTAGTTCGGCGAAGAGATAGTGAAATACAAGTGGTATGGATATAAGACAACGGTGCTAGAAAAGATCTTGGCGGGAGGAAAAGACTAAAGGCAAAAAGATGGAAGCAAGCAAACATATAATAGATTTTGCAAACGGTGTTTCAATGTTTAGAAACAAGGCCTAGGGATCATACTTCCACTAGTGAACACTCTCATATAAATATATTCTCTTTATGATACTACTCTGAACTACTCTCCGGTTGGACACTCTAATCCATAGTAGGGCTACAACAACACTCCTCAAAGTCCGCTTTCCCCATCTAGATAACCCCACACTATCACCTTGAGCGCTAGATGGTTCCAACAAACACCACAATTTCATAGACATCCAACTCCAAATATAACGCATAACAAGTATTTGTAATCTCTAGCCTAAGTGCCACCATGGTGTGCACGCTATCACTTTCACACACATGGGGAGAGCAGAGATCTATTAAAGAACTTGAGTAGCAAGGTAGATCTACTTGATTACAAAGCTCATGACCACAACAAGATCATGCATAGAGAGAGAGATGAACACATAGCTACCGGTAGAACCCTTAGTCTCGAGGAAGAACTACTCCCTCATCATCATGGGAATCAGCAACGGCGATGGAGATGGTGGTGGCGATCGATGGAGATGGCTCTGGGGGCACTTCCTCGTCCCAGTAGGGTGCCAGAACAGAGACTTTCTATCCCTCAAATCTCCCATTCGGTGGCGGCGGAGCTGTGGAACTTTTCATGGCTGGAGGCTCCTGGATTTAGGGTTTTTGCATTGGGGGCTTCTTATAGGCAAAGGGGCAAGGTCGGTGGCTGGCCAGGGGGCCCACACCATGCCCTGGCGTGGCCTAGGGCTACCCGCGCCAAGGGGGGTGTGGCCGCACTGTGTCCCCCCTTCGTGTCTCCTTCGAACTCCATGTGTCTCCCGGTAAAATATTGACTTTGGCCTTTGTCCCGTCCAATTCTGAAAATATTCATTTTCTGGCTTTCCTGAAACCAAAAACAACAGAAAACAGGCAACTGGCACTGTGGAATCTTGTTAATAGGTTAGTCCCAGAAAGTGTATAAAAATACTCCAAAGTGTGGACAAAACATAAGAAAGTAGATATAAAACAAGCATGGAACATCAAAAATTATAGATACGTTAGCAACGTATCATACCGCACACCTCGGTCAATTCCCCGGGAATCACTTTGGTGGGGGAAATACCTTGGAGGATGGCCTGGATGCACATTGTTGACACAGTGGCAGCATTCACCACAATCGTCACGCACTACTCGTCATCGAAGGTCTACACCACCAGATCTCCTTGACCTATAACAGCTGCACAATGTCAGAACATCAATCTCCGGTGGAAGGATATCCTCGTGGACTTACCTGCTCAGGGACTCACCCGCTCGGGGATTCACCATGACTAGGCAATGTGCTACTCGCAGAACAAGAAATGAGGGAAAGTAAGCTTACCAAGGACTTCCCCTGTAAGCCCACAATAATGGAGCCTCCAGCGACGAGGCATCTGATTCCTTGCTCTGGGAGTGCTTGCGAGTGCTGTCCCCGCTGCACTCGGGGGCTCCTTGCTCCACAACGAAGTGGACAGTGGAGACGGATTCATCCTCCTCCTCTACTTTGGGAGGAATTATCCCTTCCGGCTGGGGAGGGAGGACAGTCTCCACTCTCCATTCCTGTAACAAACATACACAATGGCATCATAAGAAGCCTTGCAGGCAATCAAAGAACCAAAGAAGAAGAAATAATAAAAATACCTCAGGTGGAGGGTGACTCGCATAGAATGAGAGCATGACTGAGTCACCTGGGAGCTTTTCCTTGGCGGTCCACTTGGTTACTTGGCGGAACCTCTTGTCCACCTCAACCGAAGAAATTTTCTCCTAGGAGACGTGGGTGATGTCACCAGCGCTAGTCCAACAATACATTGGGTGTTCCCTAGCTTGCAGCAGCTGCACCCGACAACGCATCCAAGTGCGGATAAGGTTAGGACAATCAATCTCCTTTCCTCGAATGAGTTGGAGGTCGCAAACGTGCTTATACAAGACTTTAACTTCGTTGGCTTCGTCAGGCATCACCACATTCTTCCAAGATATCATCTTCTTCAATTCCGCCTTTGGGTTGAAAGGGGCAACCCTGTAGTGCTCGTCCTCAACCTTATGGCCGCGGATATAAAAACCACTTCTCCCTCCATCCCTGGGCGGAGTTAGAGCTCTTGAGGGAGAATTATTGGACAGTCGTGTCCACATGGATACCGCAGCCTCCGATATCGTAGACTACAGACCCAGAACTCGACTGCCTTCTCAGCTTGAAGAGCTTTTTGAAGAGGCTGAAGTGTGGCTCAATTCTGAGCCAGCACTCGCAAAGCGTGATATAGCATGCAATGTGCAGAATGGAATTTAGGGTCATCTGGTGCAGCTCGAGCCCGTAAAAACAGAGTAACCCTCGCACAAACTTGTGGAGGGGGAGAGAAAGGCCCCGAAGGACAAAGGCAAGGAACATCACCCAAAATCCAGGAGGGGATCGGGGATTACCTCTGGGCCAGGCACCTTGCAGGCTTTGGCATCAGCAGGAAGAAGACCATCCTGGCGGTGCTGCTCGATCTCATGTTCCTTGATGGAGGTGAGCCACGACGAGCTATTGGTGATGCGCATCCCCGTGCCCTTCTTCTTTCTGGCTGCAATTGCGATGCTGGAACCAACAGCGGCATTGCCCTTCTTCTTGGTCGTAGCAACGACGGCGGTAGATCCACATGCGGTCGCACCTTTCTTCTTCCCCATTTTTTGTTGGTGGTGGGAGCGAAGGAAGTAACTAGGGAAGGTTTTGAGTTTGTCCAGCGCAACGGCGTGGGAGGAGCAATAGAGCAGCACTGGGCAATGAGAGAAGTGCGCAAGGAGGAAGACGATGAACTATGTGGAATTTAACGCATAGGAATCCCTACTTAACCTCAAAGGCAGATGCAATCCAACGGCTAGAAGCACACCAACCAAACGCTTGGTGTAAATCAAGGTGGACGCGTGGCAAAGGAAACATTGACCCATCGCCGCACTTTCCCTACTACGCACGAAAATCGAGAAGACATAGCTAAAATGAAGATTACGCCTGCCTGGTCAAATCTCAGTCAGAGATGGGGCCCCACTTTCGTCACGTCCCGTCAAGACCGCTTGGGTGGGAAAATGATATCATCTAATCATCAGCACTGACGTCATCTGCTTCAGTAGAGGATACACTTGACTACTTCAGTCCTTGCTTGACTCTGCTAGTCGACCAAGCACTCGGGGACTACTCCTAACAGGAGCGCTGGCCGCGCACCCGAAGAATTTCATAGGCACAGAACTGCCTTCATTAAAGAAATATTACTCCTCTTCGACTCAACACTTAAATTATTTTACTCAAGAGCTACTCCCATAGGGAGCGCTAAAAACATTTCCGGCTAAAACAAGAAACGACAGCAGGAGAAAGCATATTCAAAGTCCCCACCCAAGTCTACGACTCGAATAGGCACTCAGGGGCTACTCCCATAGGGAGCACTGGTCGCGCTCCCTATGAAATTTTTTAATCATCAAAATTGTGTTGATTACATCCACACTGGAAATGGCGACTCCGCCTCACATTCTCCCTGCAAAGAGACTATGTCTCTTGAGTCACCCGAATCACCTCCATAGTGAACAAAACTTTGGATGCCGCATTTACAACGTGAAGGTAAGACCTGAGAAAGGCCCGGCAACACACCTGTTGTGCTCTACCAGATATGAACCGTGCGTATAGGAAAGATGAAATAAGCCTTGACGGACGCATCGAGTGCCCACACCTAATCACTAGAATTCGAACTTTGTAAGACCTCCGTGACCTGAGTCAAAATTACACCAGTATTATTCCAAATTCAAGTCCAGGGATTCGAATTTGAGTAGATAGCGATGTTTTGCCCTAAGGCAGTTAACTGATCCTGATCCTTCGGGTGAATCAGGCACGCTTATCGACAATCCCTATGACATAAACTGCAGTACCTGAAATAACTTCGGATGAGCTTATACCCCACACACTCAAAAACTTATAGTCTCCACCCGAATCTACGATTCGGCTGGACACTCGGGGGCTACTGACATGGGTATACCTTATAGGTACCTAAGATTATCCTATACGGTTCAGCCCAAGAAGGAGTACATGATGCAATCGAAGCCCAACGAAGATTCGGGTGGCCTGCTGGAGGTTCAACTTCTTGGAGGACACGGCAAAGTGTAGATAGAAACTTAAAGAGAAAACCCTAACTTGTAACTGACTCGATCTGCTACCCCGAGACCTAGCCTCTCTATATAAAGGCAGGAGGGGCGGCGAGGAGGACCAGCGGATACACCCCCGCATACAAACTGCTAGATTGCATCTGAGCACCATTGTAATCTTTGACTCCCTCGTAATCAAGAGCGGACAAGCAGGAGTAGGGCCCTCTACGAGGCCTGAACCTGGGTAAACCTCGTGTCACCTGTGTGCGACTACGGCCTTCGCCCTCTCCTTCGACGAGTTCATCATGGTCTTCGTCGCTTCTAGCAATTTCGCCAACAAGCTGGCCCTCTCCACCATTGCGGTCACCTAGGCCTTCACAGCATCCAGATCAGCGACAGGAACATAGCCCTCGCAAACCTTGGCGAGTGCGGCGGCGTGATTGTCTATAGTCAAGAAAATCCACATCAACGCTCGAACAATTACAAGATCTTCAAAAATTGCAAGATAGAAATTGACCTATGGTTGCTTGGAGTCGCCGATTCGCCTCCTCAGCCACCCACAGGTCGCGCTCCATCCACTCCATTACGGTCCGGTGCTCAGTTGATTCAACCTGCAAGCCCTAACAAAAACATCAGAAACGACCTTATCCGTTCAGTAATAGGGGTTGGACAATCAAAGTTTCAACTGTCTAGCCGCTGAAATTCAACGACTAGACCCTCGGGGACTGGACAATCAAAGTTTCAAGTGTATAGCCCCTAAAATTCAGCGACTAGACCCTTGGGGATTGGACATACCTAGATGGCGACGCCCAACATGCAGTGGAGCTCAATGGCGTCTACCGAAGGCACACTAGTAGGAAAACATCTATCAGTGGCGCACCAATTCAGAGGTCAGTGGCGAACGGGGTGTGTGCCACTGATAATACGCTACTGATAATATTTATCCGTGGTGCACGTCTAGGTGTGCCATAGATAGTACAATAGTCAGTGGCGCACGTCCACTCTATGCGCCACGGATATATTCAGTAGCGCACGCTCCGGCACGCCACTTGTGGTTCCTATTTAGTGGCGCAAGTCCACTCTGTGTGCCACTTATATTATCAGTAGCGCACGTGTACTAGTTGCCCCATAGATAAGGTATGACACTAAAAGTCAAAATGGTGTGCCACTAACTACTCTAGTGCATTTTTCAGTTATACAGCAATACACCACCGAAACAGAGATGATAATGATCCAAAGTGCTGAAATACATCAATATGATTTCAAGTGTTGGATTATTACACAAAGTGGTAGTACAAATTCGATCATCACATTATAAATCGATCATCACATTACAAATAGAGCTATCACCCTAGACTATGATCAAATAAAGGATAACGGCGATGACGATGAGCAATACCAAGACTATGTTCAAGATCTTCATCCGGTTCTTCTTCAAACATGGAACCTGACCCCTGTGTATACCATGTACCACTTCGCAATCTCTATAGACAAGGCATACATAGACAAGGCATGTAGTATATGTTATACAACGAAAAGAATGGCAAACTACAAACATGTTTGCATGGATGACGATCATATAATAAAGTTAATAATGTTTACAAGCGCAGCAGCAGTCCCTATATTCCTAAAGCAACACCAACAGTCCCTATATTCCTAACATGTAGAATATATTCTTAAAATAGAAGCAGCAGTCCCTATATTCCTAAAGCAGCAGCAGCAGTCCCTATATTCCAAAAGAAGTAGCAGTATATTCTGCCACCCTATATTCCTAAAGCAGTAGCAGCAGTCCAAAAGCTATGGAGTGATATATGCCTGAATTGTGTATTGTTCTACTTGTGTGTGCATGCTCTTGTCCACAGGTGCTCTTGTATGTCAATAAACGCTAGCACACACTTTGCATCAACATTTCATTCTAGCTATGGAGACCAAGTTTTACACAAGGAGAAGCAATGCAGAGAGGGAGGAGAGGAAGGATGCTAGGGCACTTGAGAAGTTGGGTGAGGTAGCAGTGCCAGATGATCCAACATTCTTAGAGCATGAAGCCATTTGCCAAGGTTTGTTCAAAAGCAATGTTCCTTTGCCTTAAAAGGTTCCATCAAGGTTGCTTCCTAAGCTCAAAGCAGCTACTGCATTGTTATTGATTAACAAAGGCATTGAGTATTGCAAAGATAGGATCAAGATGCTAAAGAAGAATAAGGTGAAGTTTGGTGAAGGCAACAGCAAATAGAAGAAGAAGGGCAGTTTGTTCTATGAATAAAATACAACTACTAGAGCTGTTTTACTACTTGTATGTGCTTGTAGCAGGATGATGTGTATGTGTTTGTAGCAGTATGTGTTTGGTTCCAAATAATCTTTGGTTGTGTTTTAGAATATGTACGTGGCCATTTTACTTTGACTTGGCATTTTATTCATGTCACCCATTTTACTTTTGAAAAGCTACCAAACATGTGGTTTCCTCCTCCCCTCTCTAATCTTTTTCTACCAGCCCCAAGCCAACCACTTCAGAGCATCCAACTAAACCAGGGACAACTAGGGAGGTGGTGTGGTGACCTTTTTTGCTTAGCAAGAAAGGGGGTGTAGCTTAGCCTGGAGGTGGGTTTGGTTAGAGAGAGGTGAAAGAACATGGCACAAGGTCACATGGCCAAGGTGGCCTCGGGTAGGCATGGTTAGGGAGGGGTGGTGGTCTAGGTTAGCAAGAGAGGGGTGGGGGTTGGTGGTGGTGTGACTTTGGCTTGGCCAAACCGAAAGGGAAAAGGGTAGGGCTAGGGTTGTGTTAGGTAGATAATTAGATAGATTTAGTTAGTTAGGCTTTGGTTTGAATTCACAAGTTTAGTTTGGGCAAGACTAAGTAAAGAAGAAGGGAAAATGAGATAAAATGTTAGAATGTGTATCAACTGAAGAAATGTATCTCCTTTATCTTGGTTTGAATTAGTTCAAATATGAATTCACCATAGTATGAAGCATACTTCTTTGTTAAGTTCATTTGACAACAGCTAATAGGCATGGTACTTGACATCAACTAAACCAAGGGTAAACATTCTAACCATTTGGCAGGATCAAATCATGATATAACAAACAAATAAAGAAAAATATAGAAAAACTGATACAAAGTAGTAAAATAAAGGAAAAACTGATACATGCACATTCAGAAATACAGTAGGCCAGTAGGCTAGTAGCACAACCAGAAACCACATGTTAGATATGCAACTGCCATTTGTGGAACTGGTATCAACTATTAAGTCAATATAAATTAGGAAAATTGGTTATTCAACTGATGGTCCCTCACAAGGTCACAAGTAGTACCATAGTTCACTGATACTCCAGTAACCCATAAAATGGAAGTATAAATTAAAAAAACTAGATAGTGAGTCCCAGAAACACCTACCTCTTAGATTCATGAAATTCTCTTACCTACGACTAAGAGCAGTTCTGTTCCAAAAAATGGAACACATATGAGTTATATTTTTGTTACATTTTGCTAAACATGTGGGTGAATAAGAAATTGTTATGCAGAAAAATAAGTGTTACAACTTGGATGAACTCAATTCACCACTTCTATCATGTTACTAGTTAGTTACACTCAATTAGTAAAAAAATGACCACAAGCAATTGAGCCTGGAGATTTGCTGCCATAGATTACATGTTTGGTGGGTACACTCAATTATTAAAAAAAGGACCACAATAAGCATTTGTTAATTTCAGATTATAAGGCAACTCTAAAAATGTCATCTTAGTTTCTGTGTTTGTGGTTCTTTTAGGGATTACAGGTGCCGGCAGGAGAAGGTGGCAAACAGCAAGACACGCCTAATATGCATAAGGAATCACATTTCTGAAGTCCAAGAACACTTTACTTCAATCTGATAATAAGTGTGACTCACATTGTGCAGTTAACACCACAGATTTCAAAAGAAGAGTCTTAGGACACTCATTCCAGCAGCATACCAGGGAGTAAGTAGGGTTAGCACTTGTGAATGATTCCTAATATGAAGGAATAGCAAGACAAAATGTGATTAGGAAAAATTACTAAAACTAGTGTCTTAGTGCAGAAATCTGCCACCGCCGCCCGTACTGCTCCTAGCAGGAACCCTAACCCTAGCTAGGAACCCTAACCCTATCCTAGAACCCTAACCCTAGCAAGAGAGGGGAGAGGGGAGGGGAGAGAGAGCGAGCCTCAAACCTGGCAGGTGGTGGCGGATGGCGACAAGTCGTGGTGACGCGCGACAGGTGGTGGCGGTGGTGGGCTTCGTCTTCTCCGCTAGCGAGGAATGAGAGGAGGTGGAGGTGGTGGGCTTCGTCTTCTCCGCGGCAGGTGGTCTTCTCGCTGGTGTCGTCTTCTCCGGTGGGGGGGAACAAGAGGACGGTGGCGCCGGTGTCGTCTTCGGGAGAGAGGAAGGGGAACGGGACAGAGGAAGCAGGGGAACGAGAGAGAGGAAGCAGGGGCGCACGCGTTATTTCGACCAAGTGCCCAAACTCGGTGGCGCTCCGTGGCGCACCGATTCGGGGTGCGCCACCGAGTTTGGGACTCAGCTCAAAACAGCGTGCGGTGCAGCGTTCACAACAACACTCGCATCTGTACTGGTTACTACAAAGGGTTTGTTGGTTTGAACTCCCAGGTGCTAGGTTTTAATCCTGGCACCCCATTTTTTTCTTTAATTTTAAAATATATTTAATAAAGTTTGGAATTACTGTTTAGCCTAGTAATATTTACTCATTAGAAAATAATTGTCTAGTATTTTTTAAATATGAACAATTCCACATTTACAAATATAAAAGCAAAAACACATATATACAAATACAAGTAGACAAAAAATTATTCCAAAGAACCATGAATCATGTATATGATTATTGTTCCAAAAAACCATATGTATCGTGTATAGCGTCGCCTCGTCATGACGATCTTACTCCCGTGGCGAATAGGAATGCCGTGTTATTAGTGGTGCACACTTGTTCCATGTGCCACAGATATGCATGCAATGGATGGTGTCGACCACCAGCGTTAGGGCCGACGTATGTGTGGCGCACCATTCTTGCTATGTACCATAGTTATAAGCAGGTTAGTGGCGCACCTATATCCTAGTGCGTCATGGATAACTATCCATGGGGAACACTTTCGATGTGCGCCACTGATATGACCCCTGTGGATAAGCCTTTTCCTACTAGTGGCACCATGAACAAAGTGCGCCCGCGACGCTGCCCAACGTCGCTATCGAGGATCTCTGGAGCTTGCGACGACTGCTCACATTTGCCGCGGTAGAGGCTCTTTCCATGAATCGCGGGAACGTCGCAGCCATCGTCCCTGACACCCCAGCCGCCGGCATGGATGCCTCCGGTGGTGGGTTTTCCTTGGCCGGCTCCGCCCCAACAGTCACCTCCTTCTCAAGAGGGATTGCGGGGTTGCCCTCCTCTGCGCATAGATTCGCCGAGGCAATGGTGTCACTCTTCTTCTTCTTCGCGCCTACATCTAGCGCCTCGATGGTCTTCGCCTTCCTTTTCCTGGAAGGGTCTTCTTCACCCTCGGCCTCGGTCGGTGGAACCTTGGCCACCGAAGGGCGATTGATCTTTTTAGGGCCACCCCTGCAAGTTCTCCATGGTCAGCAATCCGGAAATTCCAATAGCAGCAACATACAACAAGCAGAAAGAAAATTCACCTGGCGACTGGGATAACTCGCAAACCCGTGCTAATGTGCGCAGGCTTCTCCAGCTCAGGGCCTATCTTGCAAGTCAGCCCCTCTCGAATATACTTGCCTGCCACGGTGCCACGAGCTCCTCCACCGCCGTAGCCGCCGCCACAGGAACCTCTGGTTCCTCCAACGATGGCATCTCCTCTGATTCTTACGCCAGTGGAGCCACCGACTCCGTGGCCACCTGGGCTTCTGGATCAGGCGTCCTTGGAGTGCTTGGTGACTTCATGGTGAGTGGAACCACCGACTCCAATACCACGTCTATGGCGGTGGGCTCCATCATCGGATTTGGGTCCACCGGAACCTTCGTCATGTCTGCAGCCTCCTCCTCGTTGGATTCATCTTCAGACTCGAACATTGCCACTGATTTGGCCAGCGTCTTTGCTAGCGACTTTGGCTTCACTGGTGACTTCGGCTTCGCCCGCGACTTGGCCTTCGATGACGACTTCTTCTTCGGTACGGCTTTGGCCGGCGTAGCCACCCTCCGAGAGTTTTGCTCCTCCACGGGGTCCACATCATTGTCACGTTCTTCGAGGTTGCGGTTAGCCTCGGCTTCGCGTTGTTTCTGGCCACGGGTATTTCGAGCCGCAGATGAAGGCGCATGCATCTCTGTGACCTCATCCTCACTCTCGGAGCTCTCTTCTTCCTCCTGAATCTCCTTGGGAACTTCCTCATCGAGTGGAGGAAGCCTGTTCTCAAGCACATGAAAAAGCTGAAGATGAAGGTAGTCAGCGACTAAAAACCATGACTGCAATTCTGCGACTGTGAAACTACAAATAAGAAATAAAGGAACTCACCGCAGGAGCTTTCCGCTTCCCAGTGGTGTATGGGGCTAGCCCGGCCTTTGAACCATTGTATTCCGTGTTGTTCATCTTCTTCAACACTACAACATAATCTTCTTCCTCCCAGGCATCGGGGCTCGACTTGGTCGCGTCTCCGGGCCTGGTGTACTGGTACATCTAGTGAGCTCGGTTTGCCAGTGGGACCAGTCGCCGCCCGAGCCAACAGTTGTAGAGATTGCTGGTCCCCAACCCTTCATCCTCCAGCTCCCTGATCCGCGTGAGCATTTCGTCCACGGCGATCTTCTGGTCGCTGGGGAGTGAGTCGGCTGACAATCTCCGCGGCTCACTTCTCTCTGCGGTATATGTTGGGAGTGCAAATTCACCGGAGGGAGTGGATTCTTTGCCATAGAACCATAATTTCTTCAACTCGCTTGCCGCCTTCTTCAGCAGCACCAGCTTCACTGATGCGTCCAAAATTGAAGCATATTTACCTTTTGTTTTTGCATAAATAGAGTAGGGATTTTTGTATTTTACCGCGCCTACACGCGCTATTTTGTTCTTGTTTCAACAAGATCCAAAATCATGGAGTCATATATGAACATATCAATTAGAGTTGTCATATTGTGTAATTATATGACATTTCTAAGTGTAAAAGTCATTTTACGAATTTGCCTTCACACCTGGAAGAATACCAATTGCAGAGGAAGAATCAGCATGGTTAACGACCATTGGTACGGGCGGAGCCCGCCTGTACCATCCGCCCGTACCAGGCTCCATCACGACCGTCTCGTCAAATACTTATCTCTAGCAAATACGAGAGAGAGATCCGACTTTCACCGCCACCAGAAACCACGAAATAACACATCCGAGAGGGATCTAAAGGAGGAACTTGGCCGGGGTAAAATCCCTGCTGATCCACAGATCATTGGAGGACAACGCATCATCCCCTTCATCATCAACCGCTGCATCTTCATCACCACCATTACTCCATCCTTCATCTATTATATCTCTTTGTAATTCTAGATCCAATTGTGGTTTGCACTAGATCTACCCATGTACTTTAATCCATTCATTTGATTATGATGATGTTGTTGATTGCTTTCATGAGTGAGTAGTTCCTTTGTTCTTGGGGAGATGGAGAAACCTTAGCACAATTATGAACTTGTAATAAAGATGATCTATTCTTGTGTCCGTATGACTTGCTTGTCTATGGTATAATTATGATTTGTGTTTGATCTCTCTCTTTAGATGGTATGCATAGTTCGGACGCGTATCGTTTGCCTTCGGGACTAAAGGGAGGAAGAAATCCTTTGGATGTGTCTTGGAAGCATACCTAGAATGCCCCGTGACAGATTTGCATAGGCTCGTAAACTACACGGTCAAAGGGGGATTAAACAGGGACTCCCTAAGCTAATTACGATATCCATGGGGAAACCCTTAATTGCGGTGGTTTGTATGGGTGATTGCTCTCATACATCGCAGTGGTTATTTAGAGGTGACCTCACACTTGGCTCAACAAAGTGGCTTCCTATGAGCCTTGTCGTGAATATCTTATTATGGGGCTCTCTCCACACATATCATGACACAAGAAGTATGTTATATTGGTTGCATATAATAATAATACTATGCTAGTGGTGTATGTAGAACATTTTAGGCCTATTGAGTTCAATCACTCTTTCACATAAACTTGTTACTTGTTTTCTTTTACTTGTTTTAATTACTTTTCCGCAATCAACTATAAACCTTTCAAACACTCTTCACTTGAGATCAAAGACAGTGTACAAGTATACTTTGGTAGATAGTAACGAGGGGCATAAATACCTTTACCAATATCTCTCTATGGGTTCGATAACTTTACTTCGAAACTAGCTACAATTGGTATGTGCACTTGCAGTCATCATGCTATTTTCTGGCGCCGTTGTCGGGGAGCTAAAGACTTTTGGTCTTTGTTCTTAGTTACTTATTTTACTTATTGTTTTACTAAAGTTGTTTATTAGTTTCAGGTGATACATTATAGGCTAGTACCAACATATAATACAGCTTGAGGCTGTGAGGAATTCCGGTCCGCCCATGGACGCTTATTTAAAATCCAATAAACCCAAGAGGGTATGATATTAACCCCATGCTTTTGGATCTATTGCATGAAAATAAATTTGCAGGAGATGGTACGGAAGATCCGTATGAGCATGTAGGGTTCTTTGAAGATATTTGTGGGACTTTCCACCTCAATTTACAAACTGAGGACGAGGTTAAGTTTGCTCTCTTTGCTCAAACCCTCATTGATGAGGCTTGTTCTTGCTACATCCAAAGTTCTGCAAAAATTACTAACTCTTGGGAGAGGCTAGCCTCTCCATTCTTAGTTGATTTCTTTCCCAGGACAAAACTCTTGGTGCAAGGCGCATGATTATGAATTTTAAAGGAAAACTTGAAGAAAGCTTGCATGAAGGGTATACAAGATTTTGGGGGTTCCTTGATCGCTGTCCCCATCATAATTTCCCACCTTGGCTAGTGATACACACCTTCTACGCAGGTTTGAATGATGATAATAGAAACGAACTCGATTCCCTTACCAATGGGTCGTTCACCGAGTTCAGTGTTGAGGGGGCATGGAACTTGCTACATACGGTGAATAGGATAGAGAAAGCCTATTGTGAGGCAGAGTTTAACAAGGAGAACCCCATAGAATATAATTGTTTAAAAAGGTTTCTAGCTTTGGGAAAGGTAGAAAAATTGCTTGGGAATTTTAATCTTGATCATCGCATGGTTATTCAAATTATTAGATCTTATGCTGACTACCTGCAGATTCCAAAAGATTGGGAACCCTATACACCACCTGTGGAAGAAAACCCTCTAAAACTTGCCACGGTGATAAATATTCAAAAATACAAAAGAAAATGTTAGCCGAATAGGAAACTATTCTAACTAAGGTAATGGATAGTGGGGGTGAAGGGAATAAAAGAATAGGAAAGTTAAGTAGGAACTTGGGAGCCATTAAAGAAAATATTGGGATAGAAAAATAACTTTTGGAACCATAATTGTTCAACCAAAAAGTGATAATGGTGAGTAAAGAATCCTCTTAAATGATAGGAAGCAAGCTTGATGATAAGAAATAGAAGTCAGCAGAGAATTCCTTTTTGTTTAGGAGGGATCACTTATGTAGGATTTTGTGACTTAAGTTCTTCAATAAACATCATGCCTTACACTATTTATGCATAATTGCATGATCTCCTTGATGAATCTTACCTTCAGCCATCAGAAGCTACTTTTATGTTTTCTAATCGAACTTTCCATCCTACTCGCGGGATACTCTGCAATGTTTGCATTTTTGTTGGGGCTTTTGTATATCCAGTTGATTTTCATATTATCAAAATATCTTTGAACCCTGGTTGCCCATTGATTTTTGGTAATCGTTTTTACAATTCCATGAACACTGATAGACAATAAAAGGCAGGCTTTATCTTTGCAGCTTGGTGAAGAAACTATAGAAATAAACTACAGTCAATTCACGAGACTACCTTATGAGAAGAAAAATGAGAGTAAGGACGAGAAGACTATTGAAGAATTGGCAGCAGTCTATTTTTGCACTCCGCAATCTGAAATGGAGAGAAGTCTGACAAGTGATGATTCCCTTGCCAATGACTCTGCAAAAGAAGATTTCGATGAAATCCTCAACACCGCACCGGAGGCTGAGCCAGGTCTCAGGAATGAATATGAAGAACTTAAGAGAAAAGGGGACAAGGATCCGCCACCTATTGTTTTAAAACCTCTCCCTCCAGGACTTAGGTATGAATTCTTAGATAAGGAAGGTAAATGCCCAGTAATTTTAGATGATAATCTCTCTCTAGAGGACAGCACGGAATTATTAGAAGTACTTGTCAAACAACGAGAAACCTTTGGATACACTCTTAATGACATAAAAGGTATAGATCCAACCATAGTAACTCACAAGATATGTATGGTTGAAGATGCTAAACCATTTGTTGATAATCATAAAAGATTAAATCCTAAAATGAAAGAGGTAGTAATAAAGGAAGTAATCCATATGTTGGACAATGGTATTATCTACGGAATTTCAGACAGTAAATGGGTGAGTCCAACTCATTGCATACCTAGGGAAGGATGCATAACAATAATTAATAATGATAAGGATGAATTAATCCCAGCTAGAACACTAGCAGGATATAGAATGTGTATTGACTTTAGGAAGTTGAATAAAGAAACCATAAAAATGCATAAGCAACTTCCCCTCATTAATGATATTATGGAAAGGATGTCCGCTAACTCTTACATTTGTTTTCTTGATGGATATTCTGGCTATTCTCAAATAGCTATCCAGCCCGAAGATCAATAAAAAACTACTTTCACATGTCCCTATGGAACCTATGCTTATCGATTAATGCCTTTTGGATTGTGTAATGCAGCTGCTACTTTTCAAGAGTGTGTTCTAAAGATTTTTGTATAGTTTTCTGGAAAGTTCCATGGAAGTTTTAATGGATAATTTTGTTGTTTATGTGACGAGGGTTTAACTCGTCAATGCCCATTGTTATGGACTTGGGTTTTGGAGAAGGAGGGAGCACTGGAGGCATCAATCGACTAGCAAACAAACACACAGGGACGCAAGGTTTACCCAGGTTCAGGCCTCGTAGAGGTCCCTACTCCTGCTTGTCTGCTCTTGGAATTATCGAGGGAGTCAAAAGTTACTGGGGTGCGTAGATGCAATCTGGTGATGGTTGTGGAAACTAGGGTTGTGATTGTCTATTGTGGTGATTGTAGATCTGTCTATTGGGTGAGTCGATGCCTTCTCATTGGACCCTCCTAGCCTTTATATATGGGGAGGCTAGGTCTCAAGTACCAATACGAGTAGGTTACAAGTTAGATTCAAAGTCTAGTCTTGAGGTTTCCTTGTCTTCTATGCTTGGAGTCTGTGTCCATACAGGCTTCATATCACCCAAACTGTCTTGGGCTTTGTGGACCTTGATAGGTTGTCGAGTGTGCCTTCTATCGGGTCGCACGAGGTAGGCCAATAGTAGGTGCCTGTAGGGCATACCTATATCAGTAGCCCTAGAGTGTCCATGTGAATCGTAGATTTAGGTGGAGACTTAGAAGTCTTGGGTCTTGTATTTGGATATCGGAGTCGACAATTGTTTTGAGTGCGAAGCACTTCACCCACAAGTTCATCGGTTCAGTCGAATCTATAGTAATTTATAGGGATGATGGTAAACATGCCTGGTGCGCTCGACGGATCGGGACCAGTTAATTGCTCTAGGGAAAAAACAACGCTACCTACTCAAACTTGCTGGCGTAATTCGACTCAGGCCGCGGAGGTCTTATAGAGTCGAATCCCAGTGTATAAGTGTGAGCACTCGACGTGTCCGTCAAGGCTTATTTCATCGTGCCTGAATGCATGGATCATTTCTGTTAGAGCGCAGCAGATGCGTTGCCACGCCTTCTTTAGGTCTTATCTTCACGCTGTAAGCGTGGCATCTGAATTTTTGTCATCGCGGAGATGATTCGGGTGGCCCAGGAGACGTAGTCTCTTTGTAGGGAAAGATATGAGGCGGAGTCACCATAGCATTCGAGTGTGGACGCAGTCAACACACAATTATGTATAAGAAAAAATCATAAGATGCGCCGCCAGTGCTCCCTATGGGAGTAGCCCCCGACTGTCTGTTCGAGTCGTAGACTCGAGCAGAGACTTATAGTCGTTGGTTGCGTAGAAAGAATGATCCGGAAGTACTTCGGATGATCTTGCGATTGCCTTCAACACCGGCACTTTTTCGAATGCGCGACCAGCGCTCCCTATGGGAGTAGCCCCCGAGTCCTTAGTCGAATCATGGATTCAAGTGAGGATTCGGAGCATGCCACTTGAAGATCTTGTATATGCACGTCCAGCGCTCCAGTTTGGAGTAGCCCCCGAGTGTCTGGCTGAGTCATAGACTCGGGCAGAGACTCGAGTCTTGTATCTTGCAGTGGTAGTCGAAAATCATGCGAGGAGAAACCACTGACCCGGAAGTGCATCGAGTCAGCGTGTCACGCATAAGGAGCTTGAATCGATGATGCAGTTGGAGTCGACACAATCACTTCTGTTGGGTGCGTCGCTAGCACCGCGTATTTGTAGCATCAAGCAATGCAACCATCCGAGGAGGAACTCGACTCGGGTCGTGAGTGTATGGCGTAGTCAGTTGTTTTGTCGACTCCTGCTGGAGGACCCGATAGAATGGCTCGACTCGGTCGACATTCTTGTAAGCTGCATAAAGCATTAAGAATTGTGAAGTACTTGTATCTTGTAAAGAATATTTGCATGTCGGTTTGTAAAGTAAAATTCTGGTGCCAATCGAGCCGACACTTTTGCACTACATGCTAGGCCTTTTCGTTAGCCTGATTACCCTTAGTCTCAGTACCTTGCCGAGGCACTCGGAGTTCAAGGATTCGACGGTCAGGCAGAATCAGCTACTCGGGCTGTCGTGTATAAGGTTCTCGAGTGCATGGAGCCGATGGCACATTAGTTTACTCGAAGAGGGCGCAACCCCCAAGTGTTTCGAGTGCGAGTTAAAAAGGAAATCAACTCTAAGTAGAGGGAAACTTAGCTTTAGTGGTAGTTGTCGTGGACAGAGTCGACGCGGTAGCGGGTCGTGCGCGGATGTGGTCGACGCGGTGAACCACAGTCATAGCGATGATGGGTTTCTAGAGTTGATGGTGGTAGCGAGCTCCGCATCCGAAGATTGCCGCAGTCAAAGACCGCACCGGGTCGCTGCATCCGAAGGATATATCGGGTCATCGCAGCCAAAAACCGCATCGGGTTAACGGTGCTGAGGGAGACCCCGAGTCGAAGACCACACCGGGTCACCGCAGCCGAAAGCCGCGGTTGGTCGCCGAAGCGGAGGGAACCCTCGGGCCCCCAAGTCGTCGGAGCTGAAGATCGTAGAGGATGACCGGAGTCGAAGGAGCCCCCGATTCGCGGTTGCTGAAGCCGATGTGACCGGTCGCCGCAATCAAAGATCGCATTGGGTCGCCGCATCCAAAGGATGCAGCGAGTCACCGCATCCAAAGGATGCAGCGAGTCACCGCAGTTGAAAACCGCAGAGGATCATTGCAGTCGAAAACCGCAACAGGTCAATAGTCACGAGTCGTATGGCCAAGTGGGCGCAGCCCCCGAGCGTGGAGTTGATATGGTCGAGGCGGCGTCCGAGAGCTGATGTGGCGGACCGGAGTCAACGCGGTAGCGGGTCACCGAGGCCAATGGTGGCAGCAATTTGCTGCAATCGAAGATCGCAGAAGGTCGATGTAGTCGAAAAGTGCAGTAGGTCATCAGGGTCGAAGACCACAATGGGTCACACGACGGAGTCAGCACAATAGGTGTGTCGACACGGCGGAGTCATCACAGCGGAATCATGCTTTTTGTTATCATTACTGTGAGCAGAAACGGCGAGTAGCCTGCATGTTCGGAAGACGACTATCCCGTTCCACGAATTGCACACTGTATTATTATCCGACTCATGCTCGCATACACGATGGATTAGTATATATGATATGAAATAGTAATCAAGAAAAAGGTTTGAGTGCAGAGATTATTTTTTACTAAGATGACCCATGTGATATTGAATAGTTGTATGCATGTAGCTTTACCGATTCGAAATTATCTAGGCAGGTCTTGGGATGGATCGATTTATTAGACCCATCATTTGAATCAACTACCGTGGGCATATTGACCACCATACAATAGAAACCAGGCTGGACATGGTACGCCATACGTACGGTCATGCGCCGCGTCACCAGGTTGCATCAATACTACTGACTTGTCTAGATATCTTCTGATCTGGCCTGGTGATATAGACGATTGATAAATTTGCGCCGTCAGCCTCCACGGTGAGGATGGAGTATACGATCCAATCAGATACGATCTAGCCGGCGGCAGCGAGGGATCCGGTCTGGCTGATGGCTACATTGCCGTAGATGCACGTTGCAAACGTATCTATAATTTTTTATGTTTCATGCTTGGTTTATCTACTTTCTTGTGTTTTGTTCTAACTTTGGAGTACTTTTTATACACTTTCTTGGACTAACCTATTAACAAGTGTCACAGTGCCAGTTGCCTGTTTTCTACTGTTTTTGGTTTCAGGAAAGCCAGAAAATCAATATTCTCGGATTTGGACCGGACAAAAGCCAAAGTCGATATTTTACCGGAAGACTCACGGAGCCAGAAGACGAGACGGAGAGGGACCACACCATATGGTGGCGCGGGCTAGCCCTGGCCACGCCACCAGGTGGTGTGGGCCCCCTGGCTGCCCACCGACCTTGCCTCTTTTGCCTATATATCTCCCCCGAGACAAAAACCATAAATCATCAAGCCTCCAGCCACGAAAAGTTCCGCAACGCCGCCGCCACCGAAGGGGAGATTGGGGGGACAGAAAGTGTCTGTTCCGGCACCCTGCCAGGATGGGGAAGTGCCCTCGAAGCCATCTCCATCGATATCCACCACCATCTCCATCACCATTGCTGATTCCCATGATGATGAGGGAGTAGTTCTCTCTCGGGGCTAAGGGTTCTACCGGTAGCTATGTGTTCATCTCTCTCTATGCATGATCATATTGTGATCATGAGCTTTGTAATCAAGTAGATCTACCTTGCTACTCAAGTGCTTTAATGAATCTCTGCTCTCCCCATGTGTGTGAAAGTGACAGCGTGCTCACCATGGTGGCACTTAGGCTAGAGATTACAAATACTTGTTATGAGTTATATTTAGAGTTGGATGTTTCTATGAAATTGTGGTGTTTGTTGGCCTCATCTAGTACTCAAGGTGACAGTGTGGGGTTTTCTAGATGGGAAAGGCTTACTTTGAGGTGTGCTGTTATAGCCCTACCATCGATTAGAGTGTCCAACCAGAGAGTAGTTAAGAGTAGTATCATGAAGAAAAGATATTTATATGAGAGTGTTCACTAGTGAAAGTATGATCCCTAGGCCTTGTTTCTAAGCATTGAAACTTTGTTTGCTACTAGATCTGTTACATGTTTGCTTGCTTCCATCTTTATTTCAGTTTTACTTTAGTATTTTTCACGCCATCGAGTTATTTACTGGCACCATTGTCTTATATCCATACCACTTGTGTTTCACTATCTCTTCGTCAAACTAGTGCACCTATACACATGACAAGTGTATTGGGTGTGTTGGGGACACAAGAGACTTCTTGTATCTTGATTGCAGGGTTGCTTGAGAGGGGATACCTTTGACCACTTCCTCCCTGAGTTCGATAAACCTTGGGTGATCCACTTAAGGGAAAACTTGCTGCTGTTCTACAAACCTCTGCACTTGGAGGCCCAACAACTGTCTACAAGAATAGAAGTGCGTAGACATCAAGCTATTTTCTAGCGCCGTTGCCGGGGAGGAAAGGTAAAAGGTATTCACATTGGAGGATTAAAGAAGAAGAACCTCCCACGGCAAACGCCTATTTTCTGGCGCCGTTGCCGGGGAGGTAAGGTAAAAGGTACTCACATCCTCTAGTGTGAGTGCTTGAAGTTATTTCCTTTAGATTCTGCAATTTGGTCTTTTGTTTCTTTTTTTCACTAGTTAGGCTTAATGGAAAACAACAACAAAATTAGAGAGCTTTATAGTATTTATCTTGAGTTAGGACATGAAGTGTTTGAAGAGAAAATTAAAAAACCTATGAAACTTTATTTGCATGCTAATAGCAATGTTGTTAGTTTGAATTCTTTGGACACCATTATTGCTAATGCTATGGAAAAGTCTAAGCCTGGGGAAGCTAGTTTTTATGAAAATGATCTTTTTAGTTCCCCGGCTTTGGAAGATAGCTATTCTATTGCTTATGATGATACAAAACCTCCAATATATGATGATTACAATGATGGATATGATATTTTCAGTCCACCTACTATTGAGGATAAAATTAATGATTACAATATGCCTCCTATATTTGATGATTATGGTGATGCGAATAATAATAGCTATTTTGTTGAATTTTCTCCCACTACAATTAATAAGAATGACTATACTTATGTGGAGAGTATTAATTCTTTTATGCATGTGGCTCATGATAAGAATGTTTTATGTGATAGTTATATTGTTAATTTTATTCATGATTCTACTGAAAGTTATTATGAGAGAGGGAAACATGGTTTTATGCATCTCAACAATATTAAGTTTCCCCTATTTATGTTGAAAATTTTGAAGTTGCACTTGTTTTGCTTTCCTATGTTTATTGCTTTGTGCTTTCATGGCTTGTTTCTTTACAAGATTCCTATGCATAGGAGGTGGTTTAGACTTAAATGTGTTTTGAATTTGCTTCTTGATGCTCTCTTTTACTTCAATTTATATTTCTTATGTGAGCATATTCTTAAACTATCATGCCTAACTTAAAGGCGTTAAAGAAAAGTACTTATTGGGAGATAACCCAAAAGTTTTAGATGAGTCTTGGAAGTTATTGCCTCTGTAATAACTGCTCCTTATTCTTTTTTATTTGCTTTTTGTGCCAAGAGTAACCTCTAATGAGAGAGAATTAATGATTGGAAAAGTTGTTGTCCCGGAACAGATTTATGTGCTTCATCGTAAAAATTCGTGTAAAATCTCTGAACGTCCTTTTGAGGCGTGAATTTTTGTTCTTATGCCCCAGGTTGTGATATAACTTTTGTTAGTTCAACACTTTTTCATTTGAGCAACAGAAAGTCTTCGAAAAAATCCGTCTTTACTTGTTGGTCTGTTTTGATAGATTTCTGCCATTATTTGCATTTGCTTCTTGTTGGTTCCTTTTGAGTTCTTTTGGGGAATTGAGCTTTTTGAGGGAAGTGCTACAGTATCTTTTAATAGAAGTTTATTTGGTGTTATAACTGAACCTTAAGACTTATTTATCTTAAGTGCACTAATGTTGCTAATAAATATTGTGTGAAGTTTTGTATAAAGAAAAAATTTAGGTGTATGGAATGAATGAGTAATGAGATGAAGGATGGACTAAATCTCAAGCTTGGGGATGCCACGTGTGTCACCCCAAGAAATATCCAAGAAGTACAAGCGTTAAAGCTTGGGGATGTCCAAGTCATCCCCTCTTCATCAATAAAAATCCCAGGTTTCTTTCAAAAGCTTCATTTTTATTGTTTCATGCACAGTTGTGTTGTTCTTGGAGCGTCTTCTTTTTTGTTTTCGTTTTGGTTTTCGTTTGCTTTTCTTTTCTTAGTTTTCTGAATAAATTGGTTGGACCCCCTCTTTCATACATTGGTTTGCAAATAGTTTGGTTTGGATTGGAAAAGAGTAGGAAAGTTCATACTTATGTGGTAAAAGAAGCTTGTTTTTGACTGTGGTCCATGCTTTATCATGCCATGCTTGATATTATTTTGGCTTTATTCTTAGTATTCTTTTCTTTAGCATGACTTGTTATCAACAATTGAGATTGCTTAATGTGCCTTGGAAGAATCATGCGTTGTTTTAGCAAATTAAAGCATAGTATTGTGGTATCCTCCTTTGATGCTTTATCTGGGTTGACTTGGCGCATGCTCACACCATGTTATGACTATCTCAAGTCACCATAGCCTTTATGATCCTTTAGTTTTCAACTTGTAGTAGCACTTTATGCTTTGATCAATGATGTTTTGTCGCTCTGCATGATTATGGCCATTATTGCTCTCTTAGTTTGTTGCTCCCAGTCTTTTGCTAGCCTCCACAACCAAGTATGAGTTCCACTCACGCATCCAACTCCTTAAACCAAGTTATTTCAAAGAGTCCACCATACCTACCTACTAGCTTATGCTATTCCAAGTATATTCATGCTTTTGTATATCTTCCAAATTAAACTTGTTATGAGAAAACTAGTGATTAAAGATCTCACGAACTTGATGGCACACTTTACTTTTCTTGCCCTTAATAAACTTGAACCATTGTGTCGTCTATGTTGTATATGCTTGCACTTATTTGTTGGGGATTAGCAGAACCATGTTGTCATGGGGAACGCTTTCAACATTGCACGGGTACTTTGTACCTAGTTGATATCATGCTCTTTTGTATATGGATGTTGTCGGTGTGAAATGAAAGGGGAGCTTGTAAGTCCATGGAGTTATGTATATGTGTTAGAGAAACGCCTGGGCCGCTGGTCTAATCCATGGTGACATGGTGGAAACTTGCAGTGTAACCATAATGACCTGTGTATGAAGCATTCTTCTTATAAAAAAGAGTCCTATATTGAGGAGAAAAAGAAAAAAAAGATTATGAAAAGAGGAAAGAGAGAAAAAAAGCACCATATTCCCATGGTAAATAAGAAGATTTTTGAGATGCTCATTGTCTCCATCCCTTGTCATTTTGATATGGGGATTCTTCCGTATCATCGGGCAAGGGGTACCCCGTTGGCGGTTCTCTATGATACACATATACTTACAATGACAAGAACATACCGGTGACTAAACTTGAGTAGCATGAGGAGCGGCCCTCGTATACAAGGGACATGAGATTTCTAACTTATACTTCGTCAAGCATGTACACCATAGTTTGTTCACTTTAACCTTAATCACTTCAAAATGCTTATGATAGGGGCAATGAGAGCTTAAAGTTATAAGTACCATAATTTTTGGAAGCTCTTTATGAGACTTGAATCCCTACTTCCTTTTATAAAGGCCTTTCTTCCACCATTATATTGTGTCTCCACCTTCTATCTTTATGCACCTACTTTGAGAGCATAGTGGCCATTCTTAGTTCTGTGTGCATTGTCCCAATACTAGTTGATTGATGCATACCTTGATATTTCTTGTTTTAAACTATTTGTATCTAGTCACTCTTATGAACTTTGAAGGTGTCCTATGCAATTATATTTGCTACTCTATGAGGGACAAGCTGAATGCCATTATCCTATGTTTTCTTTATGTGAAACAAACGTCTTGCAAAGCATTGTTATTCATGAATCTTTTGTTTGTGCCTTTTCATGTTGCAACATAGTTGCTATGCCTTATTGTTAGAACTTTGTGTTTCATGCTATGTTGAAGTACTATGATCCCATCTATCAATGTTTTACAAATACTTTGATCAAGTTTATGATGGTGCATGTCACCTCATAAATTATTCTTTCTTTTTTATCACTTACCTACTCGAGGACGAGTAGGAGTTAAGCTTGGGGATGTTGATACGTTGCAAATGTATCTCTAATTTTTGATGTTCCATGCTTGATTTTATCTACTTTCTTGTGTTTTGTTCCAACTTTGGAGTACTTTCTATACACTTTCTTGGACTAACCTATTAACAAGTGCCACAGTGCCAGTTGCATGTTTTCTGCTGTTTTTGGTTCCAGGAAAGTCAGAAAATCAATATTCTCGGAATTGGACCGGACAAAAGCCAAAGTCGATATTTTACCGGAAGACCCACGGGGCCAAAAGACGAGACGGAGGGGGGCCACAGGGTGGCCACACCATATGGTGGCCCGGGCTAGCCCTAGCCGCGCCACCAGGTGGTGTGGGCCCCCTGGCCGCCCACCGTCCTTGCCTCTTTCGCCTATATATCTCCCTCGAGGCACAAAACCCTAAATCATCAAGCCTCCAGCCACGAAACGTTCTACAACGCCGCCGCCACCGAAGGGGAGATTCGGGGGACAGAAATTCTCTGTTCCAGCACCCTGCCGGGACGGGGACGTGCCCCCAGAGCCATCTCCATCGATCTCCACCACCATCTCCATCACCATTGCTGATTCCCATGATGATGAGGGAGTAGTTCTCTCTTGAGGCTAAGGGTTCTACCGGTAACTATGTGTTCATATCTCTCTCTATGCATGATCATATTGTGATCATGAGCTTTATAATCAAGTAGATCTATCTTGCTACTCAAGTGCTTTAATGAATCTCTGTTTTCCCCATGTGTGTGAAAGTGACAGCGTGCTCACCATGGTGGCACTTAGGCTAGAGATTACAAATACTTGTTATGAGTTATATTTGGAGTTGGATGTTTCTATGAAATTGTGGTGTTTGTTGGACTCATCTAATACTCAAGGTGACAGTGTGGGGTTTTCTAGATGGAAAGGCTTACTTTGAGGTGTGTTGCTATAGCCCTATCATCGATTAGAGTGTCCAACCGGAGAGTAGTTAAGAGTAGTATCATGAAGAAAAGATATTTATATGAGAGTGTTCACTAGTGAAAGTATGATCCCTAGGCCTTGTTTCTAAGCATTGAAACTTCGTTTGCTACTAGATCTGTTACATGTTTACTTGCTTCCATCTTTATTTCAGTTTTACTTTAGTATTTTCCGCGCCATCGAGCTATTTACTGGCACCATTGTCTTATATCCATACCACTTGTGTTTCACTATCTCTTCGCCGAACTAGTGCACCTATACACCTGACAAGTGTATTGGGTATGTTGGGGACACAAGAGACTTCTTGTATCTTGATTGCAGGGTTGCTTGAGAGGGGATAGCTTTGACTACTTCCTCCCTGAGTTCAATAAACCTTGGGTGATCCACTTAAGGGAAAACTTGCTGCTGTTCTACAAACCTCTGTACTTGGAGGCCCAACAACTGTCTACAAGAATATAAGTGCGTAGACATCACACGTACGTACACACATGGTTGGAAGTGTAGATTGCTGATCGTTGCCTTGGTTCCACCGTCAATGGAGTTGAAATCCGGGCGGATGGCCAGAAAGCGGATGGTGAAGTTGAAGGTGCCGAAGAGCTGGCAAATCTCTGCTATTGCAGAGTTGTGGATCGCGGTTGACGGGGCCGAAGAAGCCGCGACATCAGCACTCCCAATTCCCACAGACGGCGCTAATTGATGAGGGTTTAACTCGTCAATGCCCATTGTTATGGACTTGGGTTTTGGAGAAGGAGGGAGCGCTGGAGGCATCAATCGGCTAGCACACAAGCACATAGGGACGCAAGGTTTACCCAGGTTCAGGCCTCGTAGAGGTCCCTACTCCTGCTTGTCTGCTCTTAGAATTATCGAGGGAGTCGAAAATTACAGGGGTGCGCAGATGCAATCTGGCGATGGTTGTGGAAACTAGGGTTGTGATTGTCTATTGTAGCGATCGTAGATCTGTCTATTGGGTGAGTCGATGCCTTCTCGTTGGACCCTCCTAGCCTTTATATATGGGGAGGCTAGGTCTCAGGTACCAATACGAGTAGGTTAAGTTAGATCCGAACTCTAGTCTTGAGGTTTCCTTGTCTTGTACGCTTGGAGTCCGTGTCCATACAGGCTTCATATCACCCGAACTATCTTGGGCTTCGTGGACCTTGAAAGGTTGTCGAGTGCGCCTTCCGTCAGGCTGCACCAGGTAGGCCAATAGTAGGTGCCTGTAGGGCATACCTATGTCACTATGGAACTACTTTTGAACAATGTATCTATAATCTTAATAGAGTTTTGCAGCGGTGTAAACAAAGCAAGATGGTACTAAATTGGGAGCGATGCCGCTTCATGGTAAGGGAAGGTATAGTTTTCAGACATAAGGTTTCTGAAAAGAATATTAAGATTGATAGTTCGAATTTAGCCACCTTAGGAACACTTCCAATTCCGCAAGATATAAAAGGGGTGAAAATTTTACTTGGACATGCCGGCTTCTATAGACGCTTTATTAAAGATTTTTCTAAAATAGCCGCCCCTTTAACTCATCTCTTAGATAAAGATACTCTCTTTACTTTTGATAGAGATTGCCACGATTCTTTCGAACAGTTGAAAAGGGCACTAATTTCTGCACTAGTTATTCAACCACCTAAATGGGATGAACCATTTGAAATTATGTGTGATGCTAGTGATTATGCTATTGGGGTTGTTTTGGTACAAAGAGATGGTCCTAATCTCAATGTTATTCAATATGCTAGTTGAGTCTTTAATGATGATTAAAGGAACTATGTGACAACTGAGAAAGAATTCCTAGCTGTCGTTTTTGGTTGCGATAAGTTTAGACACTATATCATCAATTCAAGGGTAATAGGTCATACTGACCATCAAGCTTTGAGACATCTTCTAGCTAAGAAGGATGTTAAACCCCGTCTAATTAAATGGGTTTTGTTACTACAAGAATATGACTTGCAGATAGTAGACTAGAGGGGAAAGGATAATCTTGTGGCCGACCATTTGTAACGGATGGAAGGAATCATGGAGGATCCTATTCCCATTAATGAATCTATGCCTAGTGAATATCTTGCAATTATAGAACCTCGCGATCCTTGGTTTGCATATTATGCTAATTTCCTAGTAGGCATGTTTTTACCGAAAGGAATGGATTATAATCAAAGAAAGAAATTCTTCAATGATTTAGTTTTGGGATGACCCTTACCTATATAGGCATGGCATAGATGGGATAATCCAGAAATGCGTACCCGAGCATGAGGCAAAAGATATTCTTAAAGCTGGTCACGATAGTCCCTACGGTGGGCATCACGCTGGTAATCGCACTGCAGCCAAAGTCTCGCAGTCAGGTTTCTACTAGCCTACACTAGTTAAAGACTCTCACGAATATGTTAAAAATGTGATTCTTGTCAACGTATGAGTAATATAGGAAAACAACTAGAAATGTATATGAAATATAACTTAGTAATAAAGCCTTTTGACGTATGGGGAATGGACTTTATGGGACATTTGTTCCCTCTAATGGTTATACTCATATTCTTGTTATTGTCGGTTATGTTACTAAATGGGTTGAAGCTATACCCACAGCTTATGCAGATGCAGCCACTTCCATTAAGATGGTCAAGGACATCATCTTTCCTAGGTTTGGAGTACCCCGATTTTTTATTACTGATGGTGGAACTCATTTTATGAAGGGAACTTTTGACAAGATACTTCAAAAATATGGAGTAGACCACAAGGTAGCCTCGCCTTACCATCCTCAAACTAGTGGACACGTGGAATTATCTAACCGAGAAATCAAGGTCATACTCTAGAAAACGGTGAACGGGTCAAGAAAATACTAGGCTTTGAAGCTTAATGATGCATTGTGGGCGTATCGCATAGCATTCAAGAAACCCCATGGGAATGACACCATACAAAATGGTTTACGGTAAAAATTGCCACCTTCCATTAGAACTCGAGCATAAGGCCCGGTGGGCTATCAAAACTATGAATTTTGACTTTAAAAGTCTAGAGGAAAAAACGACTCTTGGACATTCATGCTTTAGATGAACTCATGAATGAGGCTTATGAAAACACTAGAATATTTAAAGAAAAGGTTAAAAAGTGGCATGATAGAAAGTTAGAGGGCAAGGGATTTAAAACCGGAGATAAAGTTTTGCTTTACAACTCTAGGCTTAAGAGTTTTGCAGGAAAGTTGAATTCTAGATGGGAAGGACCATATGATGTTGAAGAAGCATATCCATCAGGAGCGGTAAGACTGAAAAATACTAGACCCTCTTCTTCATCCTGGATTGTTAATGGGCAGCAATTAAAGCATTATAGAGTTGGTGGAGTAAACACTGTGGAATTGATGTCTTTGATCCCAACTGAAGAATACAACAAGCGAAAGCTAGGTAATGAAGTGTCAATTACTTAAAGTTCTACTACTTTGGAAACTTTTTGGTTGATTCTACCTTTTTCTTTGAACTCGTCTAGTTTTTCTAGTCATGCTGAATGGTTTTTCGACCTGGTATGGGCGTACCATACGGTCGGACGCGCCCGTACCACTGGTTGTTAACCATTCAGAATACCAATGCTAATTCTTTTCGATTCAATATGATCGGATAGTACAGGCCGCCGCGCCCGTACTGATGGTCGTTACCAGTATTGTTTCCTCCATGTTAATTCTTTCGTAAAAAAAGAGAAGAAAGGCGGTAAGGAGTCTGTATGGGGGGGCGGTACGGGCACAACCCGCCCGTACCACAGCTCGCGACCGACTCTGGCCCCCTTAACCTTCCGATTTTGCTTCTTAATTTGCACGTTTTCTTCTTCTCGCTCCTTTCCATCTTATTTTAGATCTAGAACTTCTTTCTATCATTTACAATGTAACCTCATATCTCACTTGATTACTCAAGATCCATGAAGCCTTCTCATATTACGCGGATCTGGGCCAAGAAGGAGCACGTCGCTGAAGGACAAGCCAAGAAGGAGGGATCCAAAGGAGATACTTCGTCTTCCTCCAACCGTGAACCTGCACGAGTGGTTCCACTCCCCAATTGGGAAGGTATGTTTCTGCAGAAATTGGAGATGCCCAGGCACGTGGAACAAGGCAGGAACAAAGTAGAATCTCCACTCAACCCCTACAGGTATAACCTTCATGGATCTTCTCTTAAATCACCTCCAAAACCTCTTCCAAGAAAAGGGGAGACCGATATGAGATTCGAGAAAAGATCAAGAACCTTGAAAAGATTTCGAAGGCTTGTGTTGAGAACATTGGGGAGGGAGTTGACTCTTACTGGATGATGGGCAAAGATCTCGAAAAGAAGGTCAATGACATCGATGGTAGAGTACAACTCCTGCCCAATATCATTATGGAGATGGCCGATGATAGGAGAACTTTAAACAAGACAATCAAAGAATTACGTCGGCATCATAGAGATGTCTACTCGATTCTCATGTATTGCTCAAGCCTACAACCTCAAGGCGGATGATGAAGAGGAAGACGGTGACTTCTTTACTCCCAAAAAGGAGTAAGTAATCGCAAGGGATTATTTGATCCACCCGGCTTGATTCGAAGCTTGGGGGATCTGTGAAAACCTTGTAATCTATCCTACAATTTTTGCATATTTACTTTCATGCACGCATGGTTAGGTTTAAATTTCCAAATTTTCATTAGTTGCATCAACTTCGAGTTCCCTTTGTTCAAGAGAAGAATTATATCCATTGAGTTATGAGACTTTATGATAATTGAAGTTGTGTTTGATTCATGATTATTATATTAGATGATTGAACTAGGTTGAGTGTTATTGTTAACACCCGGATTTTTAATCCTAGATGCCTGTTATGCCATACATTGCAATCCTAGGATTACCATTTTTGTGAGACATAACAGATTGGATATCACAGTACATCATCCATTACAAACCATAATAAGGTCTTACAATAAATAAAGGATCTCATGATCCAGTCTTAGTACAATCACGTAGCGGAATAAATAGCATAGCGGTGGGGTCCATCTTTAGAGTCACAGGCAATGCTGACGATGGAAGATAGTCCTAGTTATCATAGCCGTCCTGCTGTCCTTCATCTTGGTAATCTCCTTCATAGTCTGGCCATAGGAATAGCCAGGGACAAAAGCCATGAGTACTCTCTAAGTACTCGCAAACTACCACTAACAAGTATGATAGTTCTAGTAGGACTGCTTACTCTAAATTTATTTCTAAAGTTAAGTTTGAAACCTAAGCTGAGTTCAGAAGCAAAGAAAGATGAAATAAAGTTTGAAAATACCTAAGTGGGAACTTAGTCATCATAGTCACAACCATGTTGTGGTCAAGGTATGTCACCATTCATTTCATAAGTTGTTTTGAAAACATCTGACAACGAAACAGTATGGCCACTCCAACTGTCCATAACCGCGGACGCGGCTATTCGAATAGTTTGACACTCTGCAAATGTGGTACACTTTCACCACAAGATTCAATACATCTGTCAGGGATAACCCTGAATCATCATACTTAGTATGCAGATAATCAAACATAACCTTTCCTTTACACACTCTAGTATCAACACCTCTCCTATGAGTATGGCCTCCCAGCCATGACCATCTGTCATCTTGGGCACTGCATAGGTGGACAACATTGAGAGGTAGCCTCAGCTCAAACCTCTCCCGCGAGGGAACTAATACTAATGCATATAAACTTCCGGCTAAGCCTTACCCAATTGACGGGAGCTTCTCCTCCTCTACAGCGGCTACCTCCGACGGAATTCCAGCGATATGCTGCTCGAGTGGCTCCGGCAAGAGAGGGGAAACGATCAGTGGAGAGAGGGGAGTGGAATGGTGTGGCGAAATGGTGCTGGGGAGGCTTCCTTATATAGGCTCGACGAGGGGACCGACGGGTGTGGGTGGAGCTCGTCGGTGACGGTGATACAGGCAGCTACCGGCGTGGGCGAGGTAGGCAGATGGTGGGCGGTCTGCTGGCGGTCCTCTATGGTGTAATGGCGACGCTAGGGGCAGTGGAAATTGGTCGGGGGCTTCTCGCGCTCTGGAAGACAGAGGCGGTGCTCGACGGTGCTCCTAGCGACTGTGGGTCGCGCGGCGGTGCACGGCCGTGTCTGGCAGGGTGAGTGGGTTGAGGCAGAGCGGCGCATGCGATTTGATGTCGTGGCGTGGTCTAAGACGTGCTGGCGGCGAGGACGCTCTAGCGCGCTCTGGCTGCACGCATAGAGAAAGGGCGGCGCGGCTCTGGGGTGGTCCAGTGGCTAGCAGGGGTCATGGGGTGGACCGTGGGCGGCGGTGAGGTGGCGCATTGCTTCCTGGAGCGGCGGAGAGGGGCTGGCGGTCTGCTGCGGCTTGTGCATGTTTGGCCAGCGAGCATGGCCTCGGGGTAGCGGTGCACTGGCGCCAGGGGCTAGGGCATGGGGTGGTTTTGGTCTGGTTGGGCCTAGGGGATACCAAGGTGATCAATGTGCATCAAATGGCTCGACAAGATTTGCTCCAAAGCAGTGTTAGTTAGGCCATAATGATTCTGCTCACAAGGTGTTCGATCAAATGGCCGCATGAGAGAAACTTTGGAATTTTTGAAAGATTTTTGGTGGAGTGATTCATCTTATGCTTAAGCATCTAGGTTCGCTTGGGATTTTGAAATGGAGTTCATTTGGATGGTTTTTGAAAAAGTGTGATCTATACATATGAACTAGATTCAATTTTCAAATGTCATTTAAATTTAGAGTTTGAATGTTTTTGGGATGAAACAAAGTGGGCCTTGGCACATCACTACTTGTACTAGCAAGGGATGTAAAGATCCACAATTGTTTCTGTTGGCATTTGAGTCCTAGGAACACCCAAAGTGTCCTAGTTAGTTAAAATGGAAAAAGTGACCATTTGCCTTATTTATTCTTTTTGATTTCTTTTTCTTTGGTATTTGCTTGGGGATGATCTAGATGATTTGTAATTCACCTTAGAGTCATTTTACAATCAATAGATCACTCAATCATGGCAATTCAAAACAACTCCTATTTTAAATGCACACACATATGAATGCTTAAAGATTTGTAAATGGAAAAGTTTTTGTTAACCCTTAAATTGGGTAGATTTGATCTTGATCACTTGGATTAAAGATTTGGGATGTTACAAACCTTTCCCCCTTAAACAAAATCTCGTGCCGAGATTTAAGAAAGAAAACTAGGAACTAAAGAGATCTGGGAACTCAGTCCTAATGTAATCTTCTCGCTCCCAAGTGGCTTCTTCTTCGGTATGGTTGCTCCATTGGATCTTGAGAAACTTGATACTCCTGGTCCTGGTGGTTCTGTAGGCTTCCTCCAAGATACGGATGGGCACTTCACGATACGTCAGATCCTTGTTGATATCAACAGCTCGGTGATCGATGTTCTTGAAAACTTTGGTCTTCTCCAGCACTTCTAAGCATTTGCAAAGTAACGACATATGGAACACATTCTGGATGGCTGACATCTCCTCTGGCAGATCCAGTTGATAAGATACTTCTCCTCGATGGTTCAGAATCTTGAAGGGCCCGATATATCTGGGGGCTAACTTTCCTTTCAGACTAAAACATTGCGTTCCCTTCAATGGCGAAACCTTGAGATACACAAAATCTCCGATATTGAAAGTCAGGTCTCTCCTTCTCTACTCAGCATAACTTTTTTGTCTGGATTGGGCGGTCTTGAGGTGCTCACGGACTTTGTGAACCTTCTCTTCGGCTTCTCGGAGAATGTCGGGTCCAAAAATCGGACTCTCTCCTACTTGCGACCAATTCAAAGGGGTACGACACTTTCTTCTATATAGGAACTCAAATGGGGCCATTTGCAAACTGTCTTGATAACTGTTGTTATATGAGAATTCTGCAAAGGGCGGGCAATCTTCCCATTTTGATCCATATTCGAGCACACAAGCTCTCAACATATCCTCTAGGATTTGGTTGACTCTTTCAGTCTGTCCATCGGTTTGCGGATGATAAGCAGTGCTGAAATTCAACTTGGTTCCTAATCCTTCTTGGACTTTCTGCCAAAATCTCGAGGTAAATTGGGTTCCTCGATCCAACACTATGGTCTTGGGGGTTCCATGCAGACTAACAATTCTAGCAATGTACAACTCTGCTAGCTTCGAACTCTGGTAGGTTGTTTTGATAGGTATAAAATGAGCTACCTTGGGACGGTCTATCAACGATGACCGAGATCGAGTCATTTCCCCTACTAGAAGTAGGTAAACCGGTGATAAAGTCCATTCCGACGGAATCCCATTTCCATTCCGGAATTTGTAGTGGTTGCAACAGTCCTGTGGGTCTCTGATGTTCCGCTTTGACTCTTTGACAGATATCACACTTGGCGATGTAGCTTCCGATTTCTCTCTTCATCTTGTGCCACCAAAATTGCTCTTTTAAATTTTGATACATCTTCGGTCCTCCGAGGTGGATAGAATAAAGAGTATCATGAGCTTCTTACACGATAACTTGCTTCAGTTCCTAATCTAATGACACACATATACGTTGTTTGTACCACAAAACACCTTCTTCGTCTTCGGTGAATCCTGGTACCTTTCCTATATCAATACGACGCTTGATTCCGTCGATACTTTCATTTCCCTTCTGGGCTTCCTTGATTTGGCCAATCGAAGTGGGTTGAAGTTCAATGCTAGCTAAAAATCCTTTGCTAACTAGCTCAGTCCTAAACTGCTCCGACTCCTCATACAAACTTGGTTGCTTCTCCTTGATCATGGTGTTTAGCCTACACGGCAATCTGCTAAGAGAATCTGCTACCACATTGGCTTTGCCGGGGTGATAGTGAATGTCAAGGTCATAATCCTTGATTAACTCTATCCATCTCCTTTGCCTCATATTCAGCTCCTTCTGAGTGAAAATACACTTCAAGCTTTTGTGATCTGAGTAAATCTCACAGCGATTAGCCATAAGATAATGCGCCATGTCTTCAATGCCAAAACTACGTCTACTAACTCAAGATCATGGGTCGGATAGTTCTGCCCATGCTGCTTCAGTTGTCGATACAGATAGGCGATGACTTTGCCTTCTTGCATCAATACACATCCGAGACCAATCTTGGATGCATCACAATACACATCAAATGGCTTCTTGATGTCTGGCATGATCAATATTGGGGCTGAAATCAATCTCTTCTTGAGCTCTTGGAAAATTGCTTCACATTTTTCGGTCCATTCAAACTTCTTGTCCTTCTTCAACAATTGGGTCATGGGTCTGGCGATGCTTGAGAATCCTTCTACGAACTTGCGGTAATATCCCGCTAATCTGAGAAATGCACGGACTTCGGTTTGAGTGGTTGGGGCTTCCCATTCTTCGACATCTTTGATCTTGGCGGGATCAACAGCGACTCCTCCGGCAGACACAATATGTCCTAGGAATCCTACTTCTTTTAGCCAAAACTCACATTTGCTGAACTTGGCATACAACCGATGCTCTCTAAGGGTTTCAAGAATGATTCTCAGATGTTGCTCATGCTCTTCTTCTGACTTGGAGTAGATAAGGATATCGTCGATAAACACAACGACAAACTTATCTAGAAAATTCATAAAGATCTTATTCATGAGGTTCATGAAATAAGCGGGGGCATTGGTTAATCCAAAAGACATGACCGTATACCCGTATAAGCCATAACGAGTAGTAAAGGCGGTCTTCGGAATATCCGTTGCACGAATCTTAAGTTGGTGATAACCAGTCCTAAGATCAATCTTAGATAATATAGTTGCTCTAGTCAACTGATCAAATAGATCCTCTATCTTTGGCAATGGGTACTTGTTTTTGATGGTGATGTCATTCAGCTTCCTGTAATCTGTGCACAAACGATTGCCTCCATCTTTCTTGTCGACGAATAACACTGGCGATCTCCATGGTGATGAGCTTGGTTGAATTAAGCATGTTGCCAACATAGCATCCAACTGTTTCTTCAATTCCACTAACTCTGATGGGTTCATGCTATAGGGTCTCTGGGCTATGGGTCTGGTTCCAGGGATTAGTTCAATAATGAACTCAATATCCCTATCCGGGGGCATACCTGGCAATTCATCTAGGAATACATCGGGGTATTCACAGACTACTCTGACTTGGTCAATGGTGGGTAGGGCTAGACTCTTATTGCACTTGAATTGATGGGGTAAGGTTTCAGGTACATGCTCTACTATTACTCTAGAGCTACTGGTCATGGTGATGGCTTTCTTGGCACAGTCTATCAATCCCTTATGCTTTGACATCCAATCCATTCCTGGTACTACTTCCAAACCTTTGGTTCCAAGTACTATTAGGTTGTCATAAAATCTATCCCATGGATTCTGATAGGCACAACTTTGCAAATTTTTCTAGCTTTTGTAGTTGAACCGGGGATTTGAACTATCATGACATGCTTCAAATTGGTTTGGTGAATCTTACTAGTGCATGCAAATTCTTCTGTGACAAATGAGTGCGATGCTCCAGAATCAAACAACACTCTTGCTAAAACTGAGTTGACAGAAAACATACCCAGCACTACATCTGGCGCTTCTTGGGCTTCTTCGGCGTTCATGTGGAAGAGACGGCCATTGCGGTTGTGACGGTTCCCTAGGGTGAATCTTCTTCCTGGTTGAACACGACGCTGTTGTTGATCTAGGGCATTCACATTGGCAGTGGCGGCAATCTTCTTGGGACACTCATTGGAGTAGTGACCCTTCACTCCACACTCGAAACAAGTGATCTGAGACTTGCCTTTTGCTGCCACGAGCACAGCATTGCTTCCAGTTCTAGGTGCAGTGTTGTCGTCGTTGTTGTTGTTCTTGGAAGGTGCACGGTCGAAATTGCTGGCATTCCCGGGGTGATTGTTGTTTCCTCCGGACTTCACATTTCCTCCGCTATGGTTGGAGTAGCTTGGGCGAGACATTGGGGGTCGATTGTTACTCGGTGCATATCCCGCAGAAGGGTTGGGACGGTACTTCTGGCGACTGTTGGATCTAGCTTGGTGCATCATACGACGTTTGCAGTTGTCGTTTGCTTGATTAATCTTCCCTTCCATCTGAATGGCCGAGTCGACTAGCTCTTCGAGATCCTCGAAACGGATGTTGACGAGGACAGTCTGCATCTCATCATGCAGTCCGTTCAGGAATCTCTCCTTCTTCTTGGCCTCCGTGTTGATCTCATCAGGTGCATACCTGGCTAAGGACAAGAATCCGTCATGGTACTCCACTACAGTCATTCTGCCTTGCTTCAACTCTCTGAATTCATCCCTCATTCGGGTGACTAGACCCTGCGACACGTGGGTGCGGCTGAACTTGATTTTGAAGGCTTCCCATATCATCACTTGACCATGGTTCATTGTTCGGATGTTGTTCCACCATGCTCTTGCATCTCCTGCCAAATAGTGGGTGGAAAAAAGAACTTTCTCGTTGGCATCCACTCCTTGATACTTCTAAGTTGTTCTCCATTGTCTGCAACCAGTCATCAGCATCTAGTGGGTTTTCAGACAGGCTAAAGATTGGGGGATTTGTATTCTAGAAGTTTTTTGAGTTTGGATCCATGATGATCCTAATTTCCATGGTTCTGGTTGTTGTGAGCCATCTGGGTGATCTGCTGTAGTGTTGCTAGATTATCTTGGTGCTCTGCCCTGCTTGCTTCACGGTCTACAATGAGAGTATGCAGAATCGACAGCATTGGGTCTTGCGATGAGTTGGTCCCTCTGTGGTTTCCACGAGTCATCTGAAGATTGAGATAGATAAAGGGGTAAGAGGGAAAGTTCTAAGGTTCATGGTTTTGATTTCAAAGCTAAAACTTTGAGTTTGACTCGGGTTTTTTGCAACTAACTTCTTTTCATTCACTCAAGAAAAGCACACGATACAAACACACACACCACAACATCAAAGGAAAATAGATGGTTTTAAGAACCATTCTGTAAGCTACGATACAATGGGACTGATACTCCTCCTTCTACGATAGTGCTCTAGTGCATCTACTCATCATCGATGAAGTAGGAGTCATCATCGTCAGTGTAGAAGTCCACGACATCCTCCTCCAGAAAGTCATCATCATTGCTGAGGTACGAGTCAATATCCCCTTGGATATCTTCACCTTCCTCTTCTTCTTCCTTTACGGCAAGCTGAGCTTCTTGCTCCTTGATGGGCTTCTCGAGGTTGGCCACCTTCTTGTGAAGACGGTCGATGGTGCGATCCTTCTTTGCATGTTGACGGCGAAGAGACCGACGATCATGGACAAGCAGTGAGAAAGTCTGGGCCTTCTGGGTGGCAATGGCAAGGTTGTGGTTGGCAAACTCTCTAGCATTGTCCAATTCCTTCTGTCTGTCGTACAGCAGGAAGTTAGGTTCTCCACTTGACGTTTCAATTCCGGGTGCTTGGCATCTCCATGGGCATTCCCATAAAATCACGCCTTGCCTAGTGAGCAAAGCGGGTTCCTTGAATTTGGTTAACACTTAGGGCACACAGGCGTGCGAGAGCTTCATGCATTGCCCTGGCTAATCCATCTAGCCAGTTGTTCTCTCTCACGGAGAACTGGATCCTCCCGGACGTTGGTGCTTCTATCTTGCCTCGAAGATCAGCGGTGAATAGCCATTGTAAGTCTCCTCCTGGGGGTCCAGGAAGTTGAGATCCAAGGAATTCCGAATGTGGGCATCCCAAGTACTCCGATAGTGCATCAAGATCCCTCTTGAAGATCAGCTGGCCTCCGTTGCCCAACTGGTAGAACTTGCTGAACTAAGTTTCCATCTATAAGAATTAAGGACGAGAGAGTTAGTGAAGTGATCAAGTGTGTCAAGTTTTATGTAGTAATGTAAGAATTTTAAGGAGCATGAATTTTTTTGAAAGAAAGAATTCCCAAGGGTAAGAGAGGAAATAGTTTTTCATAAATACTCACTTTGGTTTTTGCAACTAAGTTTTTGTTTGGACGTCCATTCTAACTAGGGTCTCCTATGGTCAGGATGGCTCTGATACCAACTTGTCAACACCCGGATTTTTAATCCTAAATGCCTGTTATGCCATACATCGCAATCCCAGTATTACCATTTTTGCGAGACATAACAAATTGGATATCTCAGTACATCATCCATTACAAACCATAATAAGGTCTTACAACAAATAAAGGATCTCATGATCCAGTCTCAGTACAATCAAGTAGCGGAATAAATAGCGTAGCGGTGGGGTCCATCTTCAGAGTCACAGGCAATGCTGACGATGGAAGATAGTCCTAGTTATCATAGCCGTCTTGCTGTCCTTCATCTTGGTAATCTCCTTCATAGTCTGGCCATAGGAATAGCCAGGGACAAAAGCCATGAGTACTCTCTAAGTACTCGCTAACTACCACTAACAAGTATGATAGTTCTAGTAGGACTGCTTACTCTAAATTTATTTGTAAAGTTAAGTTTGAAACCTAAGCTGAGTTCAAAAGCAAAGAAAGATGAAATAAATTTTGAAAACACCTAAGTGGGAACTTAGTCATCATAGTCACAACCATGTTGTGGTCAAGTCATGTCACCATTCATTTCATAAGTTGTTTTGAAAACATCTGACAATGGAACAGTATGGCCACTCCAACTGTCCATAACCACGGACGCGGCTATTCAAATAGTTTGACACTCTGCAGAGGTGGTACACTTTCACCACAAGATTCGATACATCTGTCAGGGATAACCCTGAATCATCATACTTAGTATGCAGATAATCAAACATAACCTTTCCTTTACACACTCTAGTATCAGCACCTCTCCTATGAGTATGGCCTCCCAACCATGACCATCTGTCATCTTGGGCATTGCATAGGTGGACAACATTGAGAGGTAGACTCAGCTCAAACCTCTCCCGCGAGGGAACTAATACTAATGCATATAAACTTCCGGCTAAGCCTTACCCAATTCAGGTATTGTGGTTGTACGGTAAAATTGGAATGGTATCACATCCGAACCCAACCATCAGTTTTTATAAAAGGGCTAAGGCTCATGCCTCAACATTTTCGTCATCATAAACCATTTGTGTTTCTCAACACATGTCAAAACATCTCAATAGAATGACTCATCATCCCAAGGTTTTCACAAGTCATTTTTCACCAAGTAATCCCCTCTAGAGTGAATCAAGTTTTGGTTTAGCTCTAAACTACTAAGTTAAGAGTGTTCACTAATGTGGTATGCTAAGATCAATCTCATGCCATAGAATGACATCTAAGTCTAACTAGATAGGTCAAGTTTTATACTCTTTATGCTACCTTAAAACAAGTAAAGGACTTTGGTAAAGTAAAGGAAGTAAAGCTTGTAAAAGAAACCTGGAATAGGTATAAGTCAAAATGGTATAACCAAAGCATGCCTAATGCACTTTGCTTGGGTTATCTAGCTGGCAAGGGTTAGCTTGCATTGTTAATGATGGCTTGCTAGTATAATACTTGCAAGTGTTAGCTTGCCTTGGGTAGTGCAGTGGTTGAAGTTTTCTTCCTCCTCCTCTTGGTAGAACTCCTCCTCCTCCTTGAAAGCTTGGTCGGTACTATCGTCTATAAATACATACAGAATACACAATCACCAAACCATGCTTAACTAGTCTACTTAGCACACATTTGATGATCTAGTATCATCACAAACATCACAAGGTTTAATTAACTAGCTTTATTCTTTTTATTTGAGAAAAGTAACTTCTACTCATTGAAATTAACTAAGATTTAATATTATCCAATTAAAATATGGAACCATGTGGACACATGTCATCACCACATATTCTAAAATATGGGAATGTGATTTAAATGTTGGATCATATTTTAATAAGTTTAAGTTTAATAATTAATGATTTAAAGTGACTAGAAATGCCGATATAGAATTATTTTGGTACTAGTCCAAAGTCACTGCATACAAACCTTAATATTATTACATATTCAGATAGGTATGGTCAAATGTGATTTTTGAGAGTTGGAATCAACTCAAAAGCTATTATGGTTGATTTTATAAAAATGTTTGAATGTGCAAAAGCTTTTGTCTTGTAATTTTTACTAGGCGAGATGTCTAACTCTAAATGATTTAAATCCAACGGGCTTGGATAGAAATTTTCAGTAGCTTTCCAACACAATTGGAATCCTCAATTTGGATTTGTAAAATTTTCTAAATTGATTTTTGATCTAAGGGACATAATTGATTTAAGTCTAAAATAGAAAAATCCTAATCTAAATTAACTGGGTCAGTGTGGGAAACTAAATGGCCGGCCGGTGTACACTCCGCGGCGCTGAGGGTTGTTGACAGGGGTCCCGCCTATTAGTGACTCTTTAAACGTGAAGCGGTACGGAGCGATTAGAACCACACGATTAGAACACGATCTAACGGTCCACGGTCGTCGTCGATGACGGACTCGTCGCCGGAGAGACTGAACCCTAATGCGGTCGGTGGGGATCTACTGGGGACGTACCAGGGCTCCAGCTAGTGCGACGAGGCGGGCAAACGAACTGGTGGACGACAGCGGACTCAGGCGAGGTCGCGGCAGGGGCTGAGGTGGACGGAATCGATGGGAGCTTCTCCTCCTCTGCAGCGGCTACCTCCGGCGGAATTCCGGCGATGTGCTGCTCGAGCGGCTCCGGCGAGAGAGGGGAAACGATCAGTGGAGAGAGGAGAGTGGAATGGTGTGGTGAAATGGTGCTGGGGAGGCTTCCTTATATAGGCTCGACGAGGGGACCGACGAGTATGGGCGGAGCTCGTCGGTGACGGCGATACAGGCAACTACCGGCGTGGGCGAGCTAGGCGGACGATGGGCGGTCTGCTGGTGGTCCTCTACGGCGTAATGGCGATGCTAGGGGCGGTGGCAATTGGTCGGGGGCTTCTCGCGCTCTAGAAGATAGAGGCGGTGCTCGACAGTGCTCTTGGCGACTGTGGGTCGCGCGGCGATGCACGGCCGTGTCTGGCAGGGTGAGGGGGTCGAGGCGGAGCAGCGCATGTGATTTCGTGTAGAGAGAAAGGGCGGCGCGGCTCTGGGGTGGTCCAGTGGCTAGCAGGGGCCGTGGGGTGGACCGTGGGCGGCGGTGAGGTGGCGCATTGCTTCCTAGAGCGGCGGAGAGGGGCTGGCAGTCTGCTGCGGCTTGTGCATGTTTGGCCGGAGAGCATGGCCTCGGGGTGGCATGCACTGGCGCTAGGGGCTAGGGCATGGGTGGTTTTGGTCTGGTTGCGCCTGGGGGAGACTAAGGTGATCAATGTGCATCAAATGGCTCGACAAGATTTGCTCCAAAACAGTGTTAGTTAGGCCATAATGATTCTGCTCACAAGGTGTTCGATCAAATGGCCGCATGAGAGAAACTTTGGAATTTTTGAAAGATTTTTGGTGGAGTGATTCATCTTATGCTTAAGCATCTAGGTTTGCTTGGTATTTTGAAATGGAGTTCATTTGGATGGTTTTTGAAAAAGTGTGATCTATACATATGAACTAGATTCAAATTTCAAATGTCATTTAAATTTAGAGTTTGAATGTTTTTGGGATGAAACAAAGTGGGCCTTGGCACATCACTACTTGTACTAGCAAGGGGTGCAAAGATCCACAATTGTTTCTGTTGGCATTTGAGTCCTAGGAACACCCAAAGTGTCCTAATTAGTTAAAATGACAAAAGTGACCATTTGCCTTATTTATTCTTTTTTATTTTTTTCTTTGGGATTTGCTTGGGGATGATCTAGATGATGTGTAATTCACCTTAGAGTCATTTAACAATCAATAGATCACTCAATCATGGCAATTCAAAACAACTCCTATTTTAAATGCACACACATATGAATGCTTAAAGATTTGTAAATGGAAAAGTTTTTGTTAACCCTTAAATTGGGTAGATTTGATCTTGATCACTTGGATTAAAGTTTTGGGATGTTACAGTTATGATACTTGTACAACTATCATAATTTTAGGGACTTCCACACCAATAGAAGTATTGATTAAGTTATGAGAAGAAGAATTATGGTAGCATACTATAATTAAGAGTTTTCAAAAGCCATTGAAGTAGTGAGCATGATCAAATAGCTTGTTGAAAAGAAAAAGGAAAAAGGGAGCAATTAAAAAATAAAGACATGCAAGTATCAAAAGAGAAGGAGAAAGCAGCTATCAAAAGAATCAAGCATAGAAAAAAAAAGGAGAGAAAAAGAAAATGATCATGAATCTTCATTACTAAACTTAGTGCTACATATCTTTAAACTGCATGATTATATGATATGTTGAATCACTATTAGCTTATCATAATTTCATTGATATCGAAATAGGTGTGGCAGCCTCTAAGTTATGTAATGTGTAAGGGTATGGTAACACCCCCGATGTATCTCTACATCCGATGTTGTATTCCCGCTTCAATTTCTGCCTCATTTATTGTAACAGCTCGTGTCTCATGTACATGATGATCTTGTCCATAAGCCACCATCTTGCTCGGGGATGAGCAAGAGCCTAGCTTGGGGGAGTTGATGCATCCAAAATTGAAGCATATTTACCTTTGTTTTTGCATAAATAGAGTAGGGATTTTTGTATTTTACTGCGTCTACGCGCGCTATTTTGTTCTTGTTTCAATAGGATCCCAAATCATGGAGTCATATATGAACATATCAATTAGAGTTATCATATTGTGTAATTATATGATATTTCTAAGTGATAAAAGTCATTTTATGAATTTGCCTTCGCACCTGGAAGAATACCAATCGTAGAGGAGGAATTGGCATGGTTAACGACCACTGGTACGGGCAGATCCTGCCTATACCGTTCGCCCGTACCAGGCGCCATCGCAACCGCCTCGTCAAATACTTCTCTCTCTTGAAGACAAGAGAGAGATCGAACATCCATAGCCACCAGAAACCACGAAATACCACATCCGAGAGGGATCTGAAGGAGGAACTTGGCCAGGGTAAAATCTCTGCTGATCCATAGATCATTGGAGGACAACGCATCATCCCCTTCATCATCAACCGCTGCATCTTCATCACCACCATTACTCCATCTTTCATCTATTAGATCTCTTTCTAATTCCATATCCAATTTTGGTTTGCACTAGATCTACCCCCGTACTTTAATCCATTCATTTGATTATGATGATGTTGTTGATTGCTTCCATGAGTAAGTAGTCCCTTTGTTCTTGGGGAGATGGAGAAACCCTAGCACAATTATGAACTTGTAATAAAGATGATCTATTCTTGTGTCCGTGTGACTTGCTTGTCGATGATATAATTATAATTTGTGTTTAATCTCTCTCTTTAGATGGTATGCATAGTCGGCCACATATCATTTTCCTTCGGGACTAAAGGGAGAGAGAAATCCTTTGGCCGTGTCCTGGAAGCGTACTCGGAATGCCCCGTGACAGATTAGTGTCGGCTCGTAACCTACACGGTCAAAGGGGGATTAAAGAGGGACTCCCTAAGCTAATTACGATATCCATGGGGAAACCCTTAATTGCGGTGGTTTGTATGGGTGATTTCTCTTATACATCGTAGTGGTTATTTAGAGGTGACCTCACACTTGGCTCAACAAAGTGGCTTCCAACAAGCCATGTCGTGAACATCTTATTATGGGGCTCTCTCCACACATATCATGACACAAGAAGTATGTTATCTTGGTTGCATATAACAATAATACTATGCTAGTGGTGTATCCTACATCCCCGAGAACATGTTAGCCCTATTGAGTTCAAGCAGGATTTCACATAAACTTGTCACTTGTTTTATTTTACTTGTTTTAATTACTTTTCTGCAATCAACCATAAACCTTTCAAACACTCTTTACTTGAGATCAAAGACAGCTTACAAGTATACTTTGGTACATAGTAACGAGGGGCATAAAGACCTTTACCAATGGCTCTCTGTGGGTTCGATATCTTTACTTCGAAACTAGCTACAATTGGTATGTGCACTTGTAGTCATCATTCACGAATGGACCCTTGGGCTTCAACTGAAAGGTGACGCCGCCTCCCACAAAGATAGGGCCGCCCTTCCTGCGCGGCTGAGGCGGCCATGGAACAATTCCAGCCAGAGAGGGAAATACGGTCGGCATCCCAAATAGCATTCGCATAACGCCATGAATATGGAGAGTTGCTCGATGCTGTGTGGTGTTGGGTTTGTAGCATAGAAAACAAAAACTTTCCTACGATGGGAACTATACGCCAAGATCTATCACCTAGATACAAGCAACGGGTGGATATACATCCATAGAGAACTTACCCTCAAAGACAACAAATCTTTGTTAACGAGATGGAACTCATGGATGATGTAGTCGTACACTTGCCGATCTCAAGATCATGATGAAGTCCTTCAGGTCCAGTAGTTCCAGCACCATCAGGTCCAGCACCATCAAGTCCTACACCACAAAGTAGCGGTGTATCCGTGATCGCACACACGTTCGGTCCACCGAACAACCTCCGCCTCCTCGCTCCAGTGATGCAGCAGAAGTAGCAACTCCTTTCCAGATAAAGCCACCGGGAACATGTATCTCGCTAATCCGAGACCATGGGGAATAACTAGAGGGAGAAGAGAACCTTCATGAGGAGGTGGTGCAAGAGGAGAAGAGGAGGTGCTGCTCCTTATATAGGGGAGGGGAAGCCCAAGGGGGCATGGGGCCGGCCATGGTGGGTGCCCCCACCTCTCCCTTGTTCATGTGGGTGGAGCTCCCACTCACATAAACACACACCTCCACTCATGTCCACTCACATGCATTAAATTTCCACCAAATTTAATGCAAGCTCTCATTAAATAAAACACTTTTATTTATTTTATTTAGAATTTTGTTAATTACTTTAATTAACAAACATTCACATAAAACTCCCTGCAACATTTCAATATCACATGCAGAACCAGTTTCAGCAATTTCACTCGAAACAATTCCGGTTTCCATTGAAATGATCCCAGCGCTTTCTTAATCTTTATCTGAAACATATTTGCTCCTAAATGGTGTCGGTATCCCTTAAGTGTGTCACCCTACGGTTCGTGAATAATGCAGACATGATCGAGACCCCTCTCCGATCAATAATCAGCAGCGGGACCTAGAGATCCGTAGTGACTCCCACATATTCAACGATGACTCTTGTGATCGTGTGAACCTTTAACGTCATACCTAAATCCCTTTGTCTCGTGATATATTACATGTCTGAGATTCGATCATCGGCATCCAAATACCTAGTTTGATCTCGTTACCGACATGCACTCTTTTCTCATTCCCGTGATATAACATTCTAGTGATCACAACACTTGCTTGCAAGATATCTTAATGTGATATCACCGAGAGGGCCCAGAGTATATCTATCCGTCATCGGGATTGACAAATTCCACTCTTGATCCATGAGCCTCAACATAACACCTTCAGAGTGTCTGAACCCACCTTTACAGTCACCCTTTTACGGTGTGACGTTTGATGTTATCAAGTCACTCTTCTGATGTTAGCAATTAACATGATATCATGGTCTAAGGACTAAGATTACTTCGTATGATGTTATAGCAATATAAACATGATGACTTTGATCGTAATGCTATACTTAGGATGAATGGTCATCACATCATTCCACCAATGTTGTGACCTTGTTATTAACAACATCCAATGTCCATGATCAGGAAACCTTGATCATCTTGTTAATCAATGAGCTAATTTATATGAGAGGCATTACTAGGAACTTTGTATTTTGTTTATTAAACACACATGTATTAACGTTTCCAATTAATACAATTATAGCATGCAAAATAAACATTTATCATAAACATGGAATAAGATAATAACCACTTTATTATTGCCTCTCGGGCATATTCCCTTCATGCGGCCCCAAATCAGACAGCTTTATCGCGTAGTAGGAGCAGAAGCGGTAGAAGAAGAGGGAGGTGGGGAATCCTAAACCCCTCTCTAGGTGGCTCTGGAAGCAGATGAATTCTCCTGGCCATGGCTTTGGCTTGACCTCGGTGGCTGCGGGGATCCGCCAGTTCCCCTTAGTAAGGATACCGGCATCCTGGAGCGACTTTAGGACGGCCATGGAACACTTGGACTTGCCCCACAGATCCTTCGGGGGTGCCATCTAAGAAAGGAGGAATGCGTTTGGTCTAGAAATTCCGGATTGGAAGAAGATTTGGAGATTGAGGGTGAGGGAATGCGAAGGAATGAGAAGAATGTTCGCGTTTCCCCCGCCAGTCTCCTTATAAAGCGACGGTACACGACAATTTTGGGCTAGCCATTACCTTGTAGTAAATCCGCCGAAGTTACAGTTGGAGTTACCCAACGGCTAGTTTGACCAACTTGACGGTCCAACTTTAGCCACTCGACTCGCTTGTTTGCTTACCCTTTCCAATTGATTGGGTGTGGCAACTCGAGCACATTTCTACTCGCCAATGCTGCGACCGAATACATGCGACATAGGCTTCTCCCTTCATTGGAGGAGTCCACCGCCGATTCGACTGGGCGTCCCCCTAGACTCGCCTACTCCAACTACCAACTTGACGCATGCACCGAATCCCCATCGCCCTCGGGTACTACTCATGGAGATATACCGAACTGGGTATGCCCAGAAGGACGATTCGACTGGCCCAAGTCCAATGCGAATGGGCCTGCAGGAATGGGGACTAGAATACGGCTAACATAGAAGCCTGGCGACTGGAAGCTGGAGGCCCACGAGCTTAGATAGGCCCAGTCAGATTAGGTCAAATCCTCCAAAACCTTAAATGACTCGGTTGTAATAATGAAACCCTAGAGAGGAACCCCTATATAAACCTCCCTATGGTACTCTGCATATTTACGCATTACTAGCTACCCCATCCAAGCGACTTGCTGCCTAGCCGCCGAGCTCGCCCACCTTGTAATCCACTTGTCGATAATACAATCTAGAAGGAGTAGGTCTTTACCCTATGGGGGGCGAACCTAGGTAAATCCCTTGTCTCTGGTTCCAATCTCGCACCACATATGGCGACTAGCTCTTGCCCCAAATCATATCAATCGCTACCCCTGGTAGCGACTGCCGTGGTCATTCCCACGACAACCCTTTTCTTAGTGGTATGATCTAAACAAGATAGGTGAAGGTAGTGTATGGTCCAGTAGAGGGACCAATATTGATGTTGCGGTTGGCGTTGGAGTTTTCGTTGGCCATGTCGTCGAAGAGGTGGTTGATAGCGGGTAAGAAGTAGTCATTGGTGTCTGTGATGAAGCTAGTAATCACGCGAAGCTCTCCCCAAAAACCTTATTGTCCTTCTCCCGTGTAGGACTCGAAGCAGCGGGGTTCCTGAGGCCTACTGTCCAAACTCACAGTGCATGCCGCAAGCCAGGATGAGGAAAACTTGGTGGTTGCTCAGAGCTCTAGAACTTGGAGGCAGTAGGTGAGTGTTGGTGTATTTTGTTGAGATGAGTGACCTATCTTATATAGGAATAGTGGGAAGGCGAACAAGCTGCACGGGAGATTAAATGAAGAGACGGGAGCTGAAGCAAACAGGCAGCAGCCGAAGCTGGATAACCTCCACTAAGTTCGCGTTCATTTTCCAATTAGCTCGTATTCAAAATCCACTCGAGCAAAACATTTCAGCTTCTATACATATGTTCCTATACCAATCATGTGTGGCAAAATAAATCTCGGCGAGATTCCCGCAACCCACGGCGTGCACACATCATGGAAAGGCGAGCGGCGAGGAGGAGCGTGCGTATATATGTCTTCTCTTCTCAAGCTCGTACAAGTGGAGGAAGAACTCACCTTATAAGTTGGTCCAACTTCCACTCAACTAGCAATGTGGAAATAAACTTTTGTCCCACCTCTTGCCTTACATGAATGGTCCAATTGGGCCTCTAAGATTTCATAAATTGTTGCCATATAATAAATGGGCTAGGCCTATTTTTAGGCAAAATTTCAACAATCTCCCACCTGATCCCAGAGGTACACAAAATTTGTCTATGGTTTCAAAGGATTGTTTTATATATCAACACTACAATGGAGGCTGTTAAGCTGAATTTCCACCTAGACTTCATGCTACATTAGACTGCAACTTGTACAGTGGACTATGTCTTGGACTGCAAGTTTGCTGCGAATCTAGTTTCACGTAAAGCCTTGACCGATAATAGGCAACCATTGAAATTCCCTATGGGTAGAGCTTATATGTCATACTCTGTGGCCTTTCATGAGTTTACTAGAGATAACCCAACTCTCACAGTCCGCGACGTTAATAGTCGGACTCATATGGGTGTGTTCTTCAAAATATGTTCTGCAGGACAACATCTCTGCTTAAGAAATAATCCACTTAGAACACATTAAGATAAAATCAACTTGTAGTGCAGAGTAGAAGAGTATTGTATCTTCATGGAGTGGTATTTTACAAATGTAAGGATATGCTTATCTCAATTGACCAATAGCTTGTCTCCCAATTCTACTTCACAGGATCTTCGATCACATAGATTGGGTTACTACTATGGGCAATTTAAGTTGTGGGTCTCATACCCATCTCACTCGATGCATTGTCTATCACATTACGTGATAGATCCTTTGTGAGGGGATCTGCCAAGTTTTTAGATGTTTGGATATAATCCAATGGAATAATTCTAAAGTTTCTCATTTTCTTGACATATTTCAGTCTCCTCTTCACATGTATTGAGGACTTCACATTATCCTTAGAACCATTTACTTTGAAAATTACAGTTTGATTATCGCAATTCATAAGGATTGCGAGTATTGGTTTTTCAACCACATGTAAGTTCATCAAGAGTTCATGAAGCCACTCTACTTCATTAGTGGTTGTGTCTAATGCCATGAGTTCTGGTTCCATAGTTGACCTTGTTAAGATGGTCTACTTACAAGACTTCCAAGAAATAGCGCTACCACCAAGTGTGAATACATATCCACTCGTGACATTTATCTCATTAGTATCGGATATCCAATTTGAATCACTGTAACCCTCTAGTACCCTTGGATACCTGGTATATTAAATGCCATTGCTCGTAGTGCCTTTTAGATAGTGCACAACTCTCTCAAGAGCATGCCAGTGATCATCTGCTGTATTCGAAACAAATCGACTGAGTTTGCTTACAGCAAAAGCGATGTTAGGCCTTGTGACACTAACTAAATACATAAGTGAGCCAATAATTTGAGAGTATCTCAGTTGATATCTAGAAGTTCCTTGATTCTTTCAAAGTAACACACTAGGATCATACGGTGTCGGAGAAGACTTGTAGTCGCTATACCCGAAATGACTCAAGACCTTTTCCACATAGTGATACTGAAGCAATGTAATCCCACCATAATCATCTCCCAATAGCTTCATGTTCAGGATAACATCAGCTACTCCCTAATCCTTCGTCTCAAAAGAACGAGATAAGGAATCCTTTACCTCCTTGATCACATTAAGGTTAGTTCTGAAAATCAGTATTCATCAACATACAAACAAAGGATGACTCCCTCGCCCCCACCATGGCGATGGTACACACACTTTTCAGCTTCATTTACAATGAATCCTGCAGCAGTTAAAGTTCTTTCAAACATCTCATGCCACTGCTTAGGGGCTAGTTTTAGGCCATATAGAGACTTCAACAACTTGCACACCTTTCCTTCTTGACCACTTATCACAAAACCATCTAGCTTATCCATGTAAATTTCCTCATCCAACTCTCCATTTATGAAAGTTGTCTTAACGTCCATTTGATGAATGAGAAGACCATAAGAGGCAACCAATAAAAGTAGTACTCGAATGATGGTCAATCTGGCAACAGGCGAGTAAGTAACAAAGAATTATTCACCTTCTTTTTTCGTGTAACCCTTGGCCACAAGCCGCACCTTATACTTCTCAATAGTACCATCAGTATAAGATTTTTCTTAAACATCCACTTGCATCCTGCAGGTTTGCACCCATCAGGGTCATCAGCGATCTCCCATGTTCCATTAGCTAAGATGGAATCCATCTGACTGCGGATGACTTCTAGTAGTCGCCATCAAGATATGTGTAGGCTTCTGAAATAGAACTGGGAGTGTCATCCACAAGGTACACAATGAAATAATCACCAAATGATTTTGCAATCCTCTGTCTCTTGATCCTTTTAGTAATTTACTTATCATCCTCCTTAGGTTTGTCAGAGTGTTTAGTTGGAATGGTAGGTTCAGAAATTGTAGTAAATTCCTGATTAGATGAACTAGGCATCTCCCGATTTGATGTGTTAGGCATATCCTTCACAGGAAAGATATCCTGAAAGAAAATCGCATCAGTCGACTCCATGATTGTACCAACATGTATGTCAGGTACTTCAGATTTTACTATTAAGAATCTATAACCAATGTTATGGAAAGAATAGCCAAGAAGAACACAATCAACGGTTTTTAGTCCAAGCTTGTGCTTCTTGGGGATTGGCACATTAACCATTGCCAAACAACCCCAAGTTCGTAAGTAAGAGAGTTTTAATCTTTTCTTCTCCCATTCTTCGAATGGAGTAAATTTCTTTGTTCTTTGTGGGAACTCGGTTTAGGACATGACACGCAGTTAAAAGTGCCTCCCCCGCCATTCCTTAGAGAGACCCGATGTATCTAACATGGCGTTACCAAATATGTTAGAGTGCAGCTCTTTATTTCGTCCACCCCATTTGACTGAGGTGAGTAGTGAGGTGTCCTCGCATGGATTATACCATGTTTCCCATAAAAAGGATCAAACTCATTGGAAAAATACTCTCCACCACGATCAGACCTAAGCCCCTTGATCTCTTGATCAAGTTAGTTTTATGCTTCAGCTTTATAGGTTTTAAAGAAACTCAAAGCCTCATCTTTCATTTTTAGAATATACACATAACATTATCTAGTAGAGTCATCGATAAAAGTCATGAAATAGTTATTTCCACCTTTTGTCAATAAACCATTTATCTCACAAAGATCTGAAACATATGAGCTCTAGTGGTGCCAAATTTCTCATCTCTATAGTCATATGTTACTTGCGAGGTTGCTTTGCTTGCACACAAACTTAGCACTTAGATCCCTTGATAGTAGTGAAATCCGAGATTAAATTCATTTTGGCTAGCCATGTCATACAACCAAAATTAATATGACAAAGACGAGAATGCCAGACATTTTGAAAGGGCATGTATGACCCCATGTGTGGATTTGGTAACTAATGACAATCTCTATGGACTGATGTGCAAATTGAGTTTCACTTGTAGGTTTGTCCATTGGCATTGCTTGGACCATGTGTTGGGTTCAAGGTTGAAAAAGAAGAAGAACAAGATCAAGTATGTCTTGAAGAAGAAGAAGAAGATGGAGTTCCTTATGGCCATCTTCAAGAAATGAAATGCAAGATCAAGATGCACCATATCTAGAAGATCTCATGCTTGAAGCTTTCTATCATCAGCGATCATGGAGTGATGAAGACAAGCTCAAAGAAGAGGTTTCCCCATGGAGTATGGGTGAGCATTTCACAAGTCTTCATCAAGCAAGAGCAATCAAGAAAGGCGATCCATCTTGATAAGGACAAGATGGTTTACATCAAGCTCAAGGCAAAGGTATAATCTTGATAGGTTTTCTATTTTAACAATCTCTTGTAGTGTTGGGAGACCGGGTTTAGGATAGATAGTTGATGACCTACCAGTATAGGAGGTGTATCGCAGTATTTTCGATAAGTAAGAGTGTCGAACCCAACGAGGAGAAGAAGGTGCTGGCTAGTGGTATGGATCAGGAATTCTCTGCAAATACTTAGCAAACGGATTTTTAGGGGTTTTTGATAAAGCAGATAAATAAAGTACGAGTAAATAAAAGACAATAAGAATAAATGCAGCAAGTGGCCCAATCCTTTATGCAGCAAAGGACAAGCCGGTTGTATTACTTAAGATGACCAAACGTTCTCGAGGACACATGGGAAGACTGTCAAGTGCTTTCACTTCATATAGTTGATTAATCTTATTTAGCTTGCTAAGTGTTGTGTGGGTGAACCTGTGCTAATGTACCGACCTTCCTAGGACTAATACATACCTGTTATTATACCCCTTGCAAACATCTGTAAGTACAAGAAAGTAATTAAGGTAGAAACCTAACCACAACTTTAAACTCTAAGACCCTTACATCCCTTGTGCAATGGTTTCCTAACAGGGGTTCAGGTTTCTGTCACTCCGGCAACCCCTACGATTAGTAGCCAAATACACAATGCATTCCCCTAGGCCCATATAGGTGAAGTGTCATGTAGTCGACATTCACATGACACCACTAGAAGAAGTACACCACAACTTAAATATCAAACCATTGAATCTTTCTCAACACAATTCCACTACTAACAACATGACTTCTCCCATGTCCTCAAGAACAAAACGAACTACTCACAAGACATCATATGGATCATGATCAGAGATGGAATAATGATGTATAACAATCTGAACATAAACAATAATTCAACGGTTCACTCAATAGCATCAACTACAAAGAGTAATCAACACCGGGAAATTTTCCCCTAAGAACTATGCAAGATTCAACCCAATTGTTACAACAATATGGAGATGGAGATGATGGTGCTGGTGGTGATGATGGTGGTTATGATGATGATGATCCCGATGAAGTCTAACATGATGGTGGTGTTGATGGCGATGATTTCCCCTCTCCGGGAAGGAATTCCCCCGACAGAAATCTGTCTACTGGAGAGATCTTTCTCTCTCGGTGTTTTCCGCCCCGTAGAAGCGGCGGAATCTTTCTATGGTTGCTCCTCGAGTATTAGGGTTTCGGGAGGAATATATACGCTAGAGGGGAGAGCCAGAGGTGGGCTAGGGCGGCCACACCACCTGGTGGTGCGACCTAGGGTGGCCCGCACCAGGGGGTGGGGTGGGCCCCCTATGGCCCATCTCCACTCCTTCTGGCATCCTTCGTCTTCTGGAATATAAGGATTTTCCATATATTTTCTGATCTTCGCGAATTTTGCCTCCAAACAGCACCTTTTCCATCAAAATCCTGACTGCGGCGGTCCATGCTCCAAAAGTCATAAACCATGCAAAAGCAGCTGAAATAACATAAGTATCACCTCTTAATATGAAATATATCAATGTATAACAGTAAGTTATGATATAGAATAGTGATGCAAAATGGATGTATCAATAGTCGTACTATACAGAGGGGCTCTCGAGTGGGTGACTCAATCGTATCTTTCGGAGAGAGCTCAAATCTTTGCATACATAGCATCATCTTTATTGGTTGAAGTTTGTTTCATGTCCATGTGAGGATCTAGAGCTTGTGGTTATCTTCATGACAAGCTCTAGTTCATCAAAAACGGATTTCCCTTGCTTATCCTATTGCATTTTTTATCTTGCGGATTTTCTGGCTCTACACCTCTGGAGATATCTCACATATATATTCATGGTATTTTCTACACGTAATTATCTTTCCAACAAAATTGGTTTCATCTCATTTGGAGTTTAGATGCGAAAGCTATTGCAGTTTCGGTTTCTGAAGTTTCCGTGACTAGAAGTTCCGGCTCTCCACAAGTAGTACCGCCAGGGCATGTTTGTCGCTGGTAGTTCTGATGGAAGTTTCGGCCAATGTTCCGATGCCCATGGGAGGCGTTCAGTAACTTCTCTGTTTTGGCGAATTCTATTTGGCGGAAGTTCAAGCGGTAGTACTGCTAGGGCATTTTTGCCGCTGGTAGTACCGGTGTAAATTCCAGCCCAACTTCCGGTCACCCCGATTTCGGTTCAGTACCCTCTCTATTTGGTCTCGCTGTATTTGTCGAAACTTCAATCAGAACCTCAGGCAGTAGTACAACTCGGGCACTTTGCCACCGGTAGTACCGGTTGAAGTTCTGGCCAGGATCGTGTTTTCCTCTTTCGCGCCGCTATTTCTGACCAGTGGTTGGGTGCCAGCGGTTCTACCGGCCATGCACGGATATGTGCATAACAGGCAGATCGGGGAGCCCTTTAAAAGGAGCTCATCTCTCCCTTCGTGAAAAACTAGTTCTTTGGTCCGTTTTTCACACACACTCTCTCTCCTCCATTGTTGACCTTGAAAATCTTGCCCTCTCCCCTTCCCCCTCCTATCATTCTTGCATATTTTTGAGGGATTTGAGAGAGGAGATCTAGATCTACAACCCCCACCAAACCAAAGAATCCTTAGGATCTAGATCTTGGAGAGTTTTGTGTTCTCCTCTTGTGTTCTTCTTCTCTTATTCCCCCAATAGCTTTTGTAGCTTTGGTGGAATTTGAGAGTGAAGGACTTGCCTCTTGCATTTGGTGCATATATTTGAGTTCTCCTCGGAGATTCGGCAAGTTCAACCTCTTGGGCTTGTTTCTCTTGGATTCTTGGAACCCTAGATGGTTGTGTGGAGTTGTGGTGTGTTCCTGGAGCCTCCAATTGAGTTGTGGAGATTCTTCAAGCTTGTGGCCTATTGTGGCACTGTTCTTGGGGGCTCCAATTGTTGTGGAGTTTACTCAAGCTTGTAGCATTTGTGGCATTTCTTGGGAGCCCTCCATTTGAGTTGTGGAGTCTTTCCCAAGCCTTGTACGGGTTCGGTGACCGCCCTCAAGTGTCCCATAGTGGATCGTGACTAGGCCTTTGTGGCGAGATCACGGGAGAACAGGGTGAGCCTTTTATGGCTTCGGTGGTTTGCGTGCCTTCGCATCTTGGGGTGAGGCCTTGTGTGGCATTGGGTGAGCATCGAGCCACCACACCTCAAGGTGAGCCATTTGTGGTGTTCGAAGTACATTGCACCATCACACCTCTCCAACGGAGACATTGCTTCTTTGGAAGTGAACTTCAGGATAACAAATCATCGTCTCCGCGTCTATCGGTTATATCTCAGTCGAGCCCTTTAATTATGCTATTTAAATTGTGATAGACATCGTGCTTGAAGTATTATATCTTGCTATCACATTGTTGCTTGTCTTGCTTAACATAGGTTGTTGGTGCACTTAGTGAACCTAGTCGTTATAGGTTTTGGCTTGATAAATTAAACGTTATTTTTATTCCGCATTTATTAGATCCTAAACCGTAATATTTTTAAAACGCCTATTCACCCCTCCCTCTAGACGACGTCCATTTCCCTTTCACATTTGATTCAAAATTTGTGTAAATATGATTAATGACTTTATTATAAATGTCTGACAGAGATAAGAGGAACAAGCCTCCACACTCATAGCCTTTACCAACAAAGGTTTCATACTTAGAAATTAAAAATTTATTGGACTCGAAAACAATCTTGTATCCATCTCAACACAGAAGAGATTCACTAACAGGATTTTTATTTATTGAGGGCACATGATGCACATTCTTCAGGTACATAGTATTTCCCGAAGTGAACTTCAGAACGACCATACCAACACCATGATCAGAAGCATGCGATCCAATGCCCATCAACACGGAGGAAGTCCTCGTGACCTGATACAAAGAAAACATAGAAATATCAGAACAATGTGTACATTGTCACCCCTGTCAATCCATCAATCAGAAGAATGGCATACTAAAACGATAGTAGGGAATATACCATACCCAGTGTCCTTCATCTTAGTATCGCCCATGACAACGTTAGCGGTACTTGCCGCTCTTCCAATATTGGCACTTGTCAAAACGGTTTGGGCAACTAGGGGCCCAGTGATCGGGATCACCGCACACATAACAATCATCCTTCTTCTCATCAGTCTTCCTTTTAAAATTGGTAGAGTGTGATGCCTTGTTCTTCCCATAAAATTTGCCTTTGCTATCAGGATTATTCTTATTCTTGAACTTGTGGGACTAGAAGATTTTCTTTTGTACCAAGTTGGCACTAGAACCTCCGTCAAGACCTCGAGCACATGTGTATTTTTCTCTCGCCTTCTCTTCCACATCAAGAGTCCCAATGAGATCTGTGACAGAAAACTCTTGTCTCTTATGTTTTAGAGAAGTAGGAAAATTCCTCTATGATGGCGGAAGTTTGGCAATTATGCCTCCGACAACAAACTTGTCTGGTAACACACAAGTGAAGTGCTCGAGTTCCTTGGAAAGTGACTATATCTCATGAGCCTTCTCAACCACGGAGCGGTCACCAACCATCTTATAATCATAGAATTGTTCTATGGCATACAGTTCACTACCAGCATTAGAGACTCCAAATTTTCTCTTGAGCGCATTCCACATGTCCTTTCCATTATTGAATGACATGTATGAATCGACAATATTGTTGCCAAGAATGCTGATTAGAGTAGCCTTGAAAAGAGTATCAATTTTGTGATAGGCCTCTTCTTGAGCAACATCGAGCTCCCCCTCAGGTTTGCCTAGGATGACATTATAGCAGCTCATGGTTTGAAACCAAAGAACTGCTCTCGTACACCATCTCTTGTAATACCCCCTCAAATACAGGTGGTTTCATGGACATAACAAAACCACTTGGGTTAAATTGCCTACAATACGGTGTAGGATCATAAGGGTTTTGGATTGATGGAAATATAAGAAATTTACCATATGAATTAATCCATAAAAGTAGTAGATAAAGCATAACCAGTAGAAATAAAAGTAATCATGCAATCTAATAGATAGATTGAGAGTAGAAAGTCTAAACATATAGCTACACATAATATATGAAGTATGATCTGAACAAGATAGGTAAAGGTAGCATATGGTCTAGTAGAGGGACCAATGTTGATGTTGCGGTTGGCGTTGGAGTTGTCGTCGGCCATGTCGTCGAAGAGGTGGTCGACGACGGGGAAGAAGTCGTCGTCCAGGAAGTAGTCATCGGCGTCTGTGATGAAGCCAGTAGTCATGGGGAGCGCTCCCCAAAAACCTTATCGTCCTTCTCCCATGTAGAACTCGAAGCAGCATGGTTCTGGAGGCCTACTGTCCCAACTCGCAGTGCACGCCACAAACCGGGATGGGAAAAACTTGGTGGTTGCTCAAAGCTCCGGAACTTGAACGCAGTAGGTGAGTGTTGGTGTATTTTGTTGAGAGAAACGACCTCTCTTATATAGGAACAAAGGAAAGATGAAAAGGTTGCATGAGAGATGAAACAAAGAGACAGAAGCTGAATCAAAAAGGCAACAGCCGAAGTTGGACAGCCTGCACTAAGTTCGCGTTCATTTTCTACTTAGCTCGCATAAAAATCCACTCAAGCAAGACGTTTCAGCTTCTGTACAACTATTTCATATACCAATCATGCGTGGCAAAATAAAGCTCGGCTCGACGAGATTTCTGCAACTCACAACTTGTGGCGCGCGCGCATCGTGGCAAGGCGAGCGAGGAGGAGGAGCGCGCATGTATATCTCTTCTCTTCTCAAACTCGTACATGTGGTGGAAGATATCACCTTATAAGCTGGTCCAACTTTCACTCAACTAGCAATGTGGGACTAAAGTTTTGTCCCACCTCTTGCCTTATATGAATGGGTCAATTTGGCCTCTAGAATTTCAGGAATTGTTGGCATATAATAAATGGGCTGGGCCTATTTTTAAGGCAAAATTCCAACACCGTTGACCTAGTCCTCTCCTCCAACGGCTGCTGCTACTTCGAGGTTCCACCCCTGGTTGCTATGGTTGTTGGTCCGTTCGTTGGTTGCTTTTGTTGCTGGTGTGGTCCTCCACTAGTGGATGCTGCTCTTGTTGTCTACTCCTCCACCGTCTTCTGCTGCTCATCCTTCCCAAACTATCCTTCATTGGCTACCGTTGCTCTACTCTACGGTAGCTAGTTCATGGAGAAGAGGAAGGCATTCACCATCGTATGGAATTGCCATGGTTTCCCTGTCCCCAAACTTTTATCGCATTAGATTTTTCAATTTTACATACTAGTATTAGACTATCAGTAATTATATACTATGGTATTTTACAGTGCCTATTTCTGAACTCATGTCGACTTTAAATTTTACATACCAGTATTAGACTATCAGTAATTATATACTATGATATCTTACCGTGCCTATTTCTGAACTCATGTCGACTATCTCAGATCGACTCGTCATCCTTGGATACATGACATCACGTGAACTTTGTATAACGCCTAGGGTGCTCGAGGGACAATCTGAAGGCCGCGTTGTGATTGACGTTGGATAAAAATATCCCTCATAGTATCCTCTAAGCGTGGACAGACCTCCGTAAATAGATCACGAAACTTCACACGTTGTAGATACGAGCATGAACAGAGCGTATCCGTGCACAGTTGGATAACCTGCATAAGAGTTTTTTTATCATTGCAAACCTTATCATCTCTATATAGCCGAGTGATCAAATAATGCCAAACGCTTCAACCCTAATTAGAATTCTAAACATGTTATCAATCTCATCTAGCCAATTGTCGAACATATTAACAAGAGATCTCTATTAACAACACTACCATTTCTTTGATTCTTTTTGTCGCTCTACTAATACTTCAAGGTAGTCCACCAGCAGAACATCCAATCATTTCTTCTTCATTTGGGACCTTTTCATAGAATCGTCTGCACTGGTAAAACATAGTATAGTACATACTCTCTCCTTAAAGAAAGTACTCCCTCCGATCCATATTACTTGTCGCAGATATGAATGTATCTAGACATGTTTTAGTGCTAAATACATCCAATACAGTGACAATTAATATGGATCCGAGGGATTATATAGATTTAGATCTATCATATATTTTTCACGTCAATACAAACAAGTGTGTTTCCATGATGTGTATATTTGTTTGGTACATAGATGTATATTAAGAAACAGTATAACTCACCAAGCTATACCATCCCACAGAGATTTGGGGTTTTTAACCGTCGGATGGAACTATTAAACGGTTCAGATCATTGCAAGTCACTGAATCATCGCTGGACACGGTTCCGTAGAATTCGCGTCAAACGGGCTGACGCACTGTTAAGGGCTGCTACTCTGCGGGTTGAGTTAGGAATCGTCTGGTTAATTGGGCCAACAAAGTGCGGAACCTTTTAGATGGGCTGGGAAGTGCACGCGGTCCATCTCGTGTAATCCATGCGGTCGCACGCCGCTTCTGTCCTCCATCCGTCCCATCTATCGCTCGCGCCTCCTTCTGAATCCCCTCCCGATCTCTGCTAGGAAGAAACCTGGATGCGGAAGAGAGATGTGAAGGGGTAGTGACATTACTTCGAACGATGGCATCCACCACTGTCAACCATCTATCTATGGCCCCGCTATGTGCACCGGCATGCCCTGGCGCGCTTCCGCAATCCTTCGACTTCGACTGAATTTCTTTCCTGCCCGTGATACGTTGCTAACGTATCCATAATTTTTGGTGTTCCATGTTTGGTTTTTATCTACTTTCTTATGTTTTATCCACACTTTAGAGTATTTTTTATATGATTTCTTGGACTAACCTATTAACAAGAGCTACCGTGCCAGCTGCCTGTTTTCTGCTGTTTTTGGTTCCAGGAAAGTCAGAAAATCAATATTCTCGGAATTGGATGGGACAAAAGCCAAAGTTGATATTTTACCGGAAGAGTCACGGAGCCAGAAGACGAGACGGAGAGGAGTCATAGGGCGGCCACACCATGAGGTGGCGCAGGCTAGACCTGGCCGCGCCACCAGGTGGTGTGGGCCCCCTGGCCGCCCACCGACCTTGCCTCTTCGCCTATAAGAAGCCTCCTGATGCGAAAACCCTAAATCATCAAGCCTCCAGCCACGAAAAGTTCCGCAACGCCGCTGCCACCGAAGGGGAAATTCGGGGGACAGAAAGTCTCTGTTCCGGCACCCTGCTGGGACGGGGAAGTTCCCTCGGAGCCATCTCCATCGATCTCCACCACCATCTCCATCGCCATTGCTGATTCCCATGATAAGGAGGGAGTAATTCTCCCTCGAGGCTAAGGGTTCTACCGGTAGCTATGTGTTCATCTCTCTATCTATGCATGATCTTGTTGTGGTCATGAGCTTTGTAATCAAGTAGATTTACCTTGCTACTCAAGTGCTTTAATAGATCTCTGCTCTCCCCATGTGTGTGAAAGTGACAGCGTGCACACCATGGTGGCACTTAGGCTAGAGATTACAAATACTTGTTATGAGTTATATTTGGAGTTGGATGTCTTTATGAAATTGTGGTGTTTTTTAGAATATTCTAGTGCTCATGGTGACAGTGTGGGGTTTCTAGATGGGAAAGATGAACTTTGAGGTGTGCTGCTATAGCCCTACCATGGATTAGAGTGTCCAACCGGAGAGTAGTTAACAGTAGTATCATGAAGATAATATATTTATGAGAGAGTCTTCACTAGTGAAAGTATGATCCCTAGGCCTTCTTTCTAAACATTGATACACCATTTGCAATTAGATCTGTTACATGTTTGTTTGCTTCCATCTTTATTTCAGTTTGCCTTTAGTCTTTTCCACACCATCAAGCTATTTTCTAGCACTGTTACCACATATAATTATCTATACCACTTGTATTTCACTATCTCTTCGCCGAACTAGTGCACCTATACACCTGACAAGTGTATTGGGTGTGTTGGGGACACAAGAGGCTTCTTGTATCTTGATTGCAGGGTTGCTTGAGAGGGAATACCTTTGACCACTTCCTCCCTGAGTTCGATAAACCTTGGGTGATCCACTTAAGGAAAAACTTGCTGCTGTTCTACAAACCTCTGCACTTGGAGGCCCAACAGTTGTCTACAAGAATAGAAGTGCGTAGACATCAAGCTATTTTCTAGCGCCGTTGTCGGGGAGGTAAGGTAAAAGGTACTCACATCCTCTGGTGTGAGTGCTTGAAGTTATTTCCTTTAGATTTTGCAATTTTGTCTTTTTGTTTCTTTTTTCACTAGTTAGGCTTAATGGAAAACAACAACAAAAATAGAGAGCTTTATAGTATTTATCTTGAGTTAGGACATGAAGTGTTTGAAGAGAAAATTAAAAAACCTATGGAACTTTATTTGCATGCTAATAGCAATGTTGTTAGTATGAATTCTTTGGACACCATTATTTCTAATGCTATGGTAAAGTCTAAGCTTGGGGAAGCTAGTTTTTATGAAAATGATCTTTTTAGTTCCCCAACTTTGGAAGATAGCTATTCTATTGCTTATGATAATACTATGCCTCGAATATAGGATGATTACAATGATGAGTATGATATTTGTAGTCCACCTACTATTGAGGAGAAAATTAATTATGATTACAATATTCCTCCTATATTTGATTATTATGGTGATGAGAATAATAATGATAGCTATTTTGTTGAATTTGCTCACACCATAATTAATAAGAATGACTATGCTTATGTGGAGAGTAATAATCATTTTATGCATGTGGCTCATGATAAGAATGTTTTTATGTGATAGTTATATTGTTAATTTTATTCATGATACTACTGAAAGTTATTATGAGAGAGGGAAACATGGTTTTATGCATCTCAATAATATTAAGTTTCCCCTCTTTATGTTGAAATTTTTCAAGTTGCACTTGTTTTGTTTTCCTATGCTTGTTGCTTTGTGCTTTCATGACTTGTTTCTTTACAAGATTCCTATGCATAGGAAGTGAGTTAGACTTAAATGTGTTTTGAATTTGCTTCTTGATGCTCTCTTTTACTTCAATTCATATTTCTTATGTGAGCATCTTCTCAAACTATCAAGCCTAACTTAAAGACGTTAAAAAAAGTACTTATTGGGAGATAATCCAAAAGTTTTAGATGAGTCTTGGAAGTTATTGCCTCTGTAATAACCGCTCTTTATCCTTTTTATTTGCTTTTTGTGCCAAGAGTAACCTCTAATGAGAGAGAAGTAATGATTGGGAAAGTTGTTGTCCTGAAACAGATCTCTGTGCTTCCCCGTAAAAATTTGTGTAAAATCTCTGTACGTCCTTTTGAGGCGTGAATTTTTGTGCTTCTGAACGAGGTTGTTATCTAACTTTCGTTAGTTCAACACTTTTCGATTTGAGCAACATAAGGTCTTCGAAAAAATTCATCTTTACCTGCTGGTCTGTTTTGACAGATTTCTGCCATTATTTGCATTTGCTTCTTGTTTGCTCCTTTTTGAGTTTTTTTGGGGAATTGAGATTTTTGAGGGAAGTGCTACAGTAGCTAGTGTTTTAGTGGAAGTATTGGTGTTAGAACTGAACCTAAATACTTATTATCTTGAGTGCATTAATGTTGCTAATAAAGATTGTGTGAAGTTTTGTATGAAGGAAAAATTTCAGGTGTATGGAAGGAACGAGTAATGAGATGAAGGATGGACTAAAGCTCAAGCTTGGGGATGTCACGCATGTCACCCCAAGAAATATCCAAGAAGTACAAGCGTCAAAGCTTGGGGATGCCCAAGGCATCCCCCTCTTCATCAATAAAAATCTCAGGTTTCTTCCAAACGCTTCATTTTTATTGTTTCATGCACAGTTGTGTTGTTCTTGGAGCGTCTTCTTTTTCGTTTTTATTTTTGGTTTTCGTTTGCTTTGTTTGCTTAGTTTGCTGGATAAATTGCTTGGACCCCCTCTTCCATACATTGGTTTTCAAATAGTTTGGTTTGGATTGGGAAAAGAGTAGGAAAGTTCATGCTTAAGCGGTAAAGAGAGCTTGTTTTTTACTGTGGCCTATGCTTTGTCATGCCATGCTTGATATTATTTTGGCTTTATTCTTAGTATTCTTTTCTTTAGCATGACTTGTTATCAACAATTGAGATTGCTTAATGTGCCTTGGAAGAATCATGCGTTGTTTTAGCAAATTAAAGCATAGTATTGTGGTATCCTCCTTTGATGCTTTATCTGGGTTGACTTGGCGCATGCTCACACCATGTTATGACTATCTCAAGTCACCATAGCCTTTATGATCCTTTAGTTTTCAACTTGTAGTAGCACTTTATGCTTTGATCAATGATGTTTTGTCGCTCTGCATGATTATGGCCATTATTGCTCTCTTAGTTTGTTGCTCCCAGTCTTTTGCTAGCCTCCACAACCAAGTATGAGTTCCACTCACGCATCCAACTCCTTAAACCAAGTTATTTCAAAGAGTCCACCATACCTACCTACTAGCTTATGCTATTCCAAGTATATTCATGCTTTTGTATATCTTCCAAATTAAACTTGTTATGAGAAAACTAGTGATTAAAGATCTCACGAACTTGATGGCACACTTTACTTTTCTTGCCCTTAATAAACTTGAACCATTGTGTCGTCTATGTTGTATATGCTTGCACTTATTTGTTGGGGATTAGCAGAACCATGTTGTCATGGGGAACGCTTTCAACATTGCACGGGTACTTTGTACCTAGTTGATATCATGCTCTTTTGTATATGGATGTTGTCGGTGTGAAATGAAAGGGGAGCTTGTAAGTCCATGGAGTTATGTATATGTGTTAGAGAAACGCCTGGGCCGCTGGTCTAATCCATGGTGACATGGTGGAAACTTGCAGTGTAACCATAATGACCTGTGTATGAAGCATTCTTCTTATAAAAAAGAGTCCTATATTGAGAAAAAAAGAGAAAAAAGGGACTATGAAAAGAGGAAAGAGAGAAAAAAGCACCATATTCCCATGGTAAATAAGAAGATTGCTGAGATGCTCGTTGTCTGCTTGCCTTGTCATTTTGATATGGGGATTCTTCCGTATCATCGGGCAAGGGGTACCCCGTTGGCGGTTCTCTATGATACACATGTACTTACGATGACAAGAACTTACCGGTGACTAAACGTGAGTAGCCTTAGGAGCGGCCCTCGTATTCAAGGGACATGAGATTTCTAACTTATACTTCCTCAAGCATGTACACCATAGTTTGTTCACTTTAACCTTAATCACTTCAAGATGCTTATGATAGGAGCAATGAGAGCTGAAAGCTATTAAGTACCATAATTTTTGGAAGCTCTTTATGAAACTTGAATCCCTACTTCCTTATATGAAGGCCTTTCTTTTACTTTTATGTTGAGTCTCCATCTTCTATCTTTATGCACCTATTGAGAGAGCATAGTGGCCATTCTTAGTTCTATGTGCATTGTCCCAAGAATTGTTGATTGATGCATAATTTTGATATTACTTGTTCTTAAACTATTTGTATCTAGTCACTCTTATGAACTTTGAAGGTGTCATATGCATCTATGTGTCCTACTCTATGAGGTACAAGCTGAATACTATTATGCTATGTTTTCTTTATGTGAAACAAACAAACGTCTTGCAGAGCATTGTTATTCATGAATCTTTTGTTTGTGCCTTTTCATGTTGCAACATAGTTGCTTTGTCTTATTGCTAGAACTTTGTCTTTCATGTTATCATTGAAGTACTATGATCCCAGCTTTGAATATTTTACAAATACTTTGATCAAGTTTATGATGGTACATGTCACCTAAAAAATTATTCTCTTTTTATCACTTACCTACTCGAGGTGAGCAGGAGTTAAGCTTGGGAATGTTGATACGTTGCTAACGTATCCATAATTTTTGATGTTCCATGCTTGGTTTTAACTACTTTCTTATGTTTTGTCCACACTTTGGAGTACTTTTCATATGATTTCTTGGACTAACCTATTAACAAGAGCCACAGTGCCAGCTGCCTGTTTTCTGCTGTTTTTGGTTCCAGGAAAGTTAGAAAATCAATATTCTCGGAATTGGACGGGACAAAAGCCAAAGTTGATATTTTACCGGAAGACTCACAGAGCCAAAAGACGAGACGGAGAGGGGCCACAGGGCGGCCACACCATGTGGTGGTGCGGGCCCCCTGACCGCCCACCGACCTTGCCTCTTCGCCTATAAGAAGCCTCCCGATGCGAAAACCCTAAATCATCAAGCCTCTAGCCACGAAAAGTTCCGCAGCACCGCCGCCACCGAAGGGGAGATTCGGGGGATAGAAAGTCTCTGTTCCGGCACCCTGCCGGGACGGGAAAGTTCCCTCGGAGCCATCTCCATCGATCTCCACCACGATCTCCATCGCCATTGCTGATTCCCATGATGAGGAGGGAGTAGTTCTCTCTCGAGGCTAAGGGTCCTACCGGTAGCGATGTGTTCATCTCTCTATCTATGCATGATCTTGTTGTGGTCATGAGCTTTGTAATCAAGTAGATCTACCTTGCTACTCAAGTGCTTTAATAGATCTCTGCTCTCCCCATGTGTGTGAAAGTGACAACGTGCACACCATGGTGACACTTAGGCTAGATATTACAAATATTTGTTATGAGTTATATTTGGAGTTGGATGTCTTTATGAAATTGTGGTGTTTGTTGGACTCATCTAGTGCTCAAGGTGACAATGTGGGGTTTTCTAGATGGGAAAGATGAACTTTGAGGTGTGATGTTATAGCCCTACCATGGATTAGAGTGTCCAACCGGAGAGTAGTTAAGAGTAGTATCATGAAGATAATATATTTATGAGAGAGTGTTCACTAGTGAAAGTATGATCCCTATGCCTTGTTTCTAAACATTGATACACCAATTGCAATTAGATCTGTTACATGTTTGCTTGCTTCCATCTTTATTTCAGTTTGCCTTTAGTCTCTGATGCACTCGACGATCGACGTAGAGCTCGTTGGGAACCCCAAGAGGAAAGTATGATGAGCACAGCAGAAAGTTTCCCTCAATTATGAAACCAAGGTTTAATCGAACCAGTAGGAGCAAGGAAACACCCCAAAGGTGTTACTAGCTGAGCTTTGGCAGGGCGCACTACCGGTGCTAGTAGCAACGTGGAGACCTGCACAACACAACCACATAACTTTGTCCCCAACTTGCGATGAGGTTTTCAATCTCACCGTGTTTTGCGGAAAACAAAGGATTAAACGTATTGAATGGAAAGAAGTAAAAGTTTGTAAAAAGTAAACACAAAGCAGTAAACAGTTGTAGATTGTATGTAAAGTAAAAGGACCGGGATCCATATTTCACTAGAGGTGGCTCTCCTTAGATAGATAACATGCTGGGTGAACAAATTACAGCGGGGCAATTGACAAACACCGAGAAAGCAATACATGCATATACTAATCATCTTGACTCCTTTCAGACTTGATTGGGCATTACAACATAATACATAGACCGCCATCCAACTGCATCTATGACTAATAATCCACCTTCAGGTTATCATCCGAACCCCCTCCAGTATTAAGTTGCAAGCAACAGATTATTGCTTTACGAACTATGTGTAAAGTAAACAATACAATTGTTCTATGAACAAAGGATCGTTATTTTCTCCCTAGTAGCAACATCACATCTAGTACCTTAGAGATTTCTGTCACTTCCCCAGATTACCAGAGACATGAACCCACTATCGAGCATAAATACTAACTCTTGGAGTTGCTAGCATCTACTTGGCCAAGATAGCTACTAACAACGGAAAGCATGCAAGATCTCAAATAACAAAGACATGATAGAATCAATAATCAATCTGAAATAGCATCTCAATATCCATCGGATCCCCGCAAACACAACATGTATGGATTACAAATAGATGATCTTGATCATGAACGGAGATCACAAGATCTAAACATGAAAGCACAAAGGAGGAGAAACCAGCCATCTAGCTACTACATGGATCCGTAGTCCAAGGATGAACTACTCACGCGTCACACCGGAGGCTTGCATGGTGATGAAGAAGACCTCTAGGGTAAATTCCCCTCTCCGGCAGAGTGCCAGGAAGAGTTTCCGATCCCCCCGATCTAGGGACAGAGACGACGGCGGCTACAGACTCTTTCGTGGATTTTTTGATCGGGTCCTTAGGGTTTTCGTCCTGAGGGCAACTTATAGGCGGAAGGAGAGGCCTAGAGGGTGCTGGGGTCGGCCAGACCACCCCCTGGCGCGGGCCAACCCTGGCCGCGCGGCCAGTGGTGTGGCCGGCCCCTAGCCCCTCTCCGTCTCGTATTCTGGCACTTGATCCCTTTCGAAGAAATAGGCACTTTGGCTTTTGTCCCGTCCAATTCCGAGAATATTCATTTTCTGACTTTCCTAGAATCAAAAACAGCAGAAAACAGGTAGCTCACACCGTGGCTCTTGTTAATAGGTTAGTCGAAGAAATCATAATAAAAGTACTCCAAAGTTGAAACAAAACACAAGAAAGTGGATAAAACTAAGCATGGAACATCAAAAATTACAGATATATTTGCAATGTATCAGTCTCTTCCACGCCATCAAGCTATTTTCTAGCACCGTTACCACTTATAATTATCTATACCACTTGTATTTCACTATCTATTCGCCGAACTAGTGCACCTATACACTTGATAAGTGTATTGGGTGTGTTGGGGACACAAGAGACTTCTTGTATCTTGATTACAGGGTTGCTTGAGAGGGAATACCTTTGACCACTTTCTTCCTAAGTTCGATAAACCTTGGGTGATCCATTTAAGGGAAAACTTGTTGTTGTTCTACAAACCTCTGCACTTGGAGGCCCAACAACTGTCTACAAGAATAGAAGTGCGTAGACATCAGCCCGCAGGATATGGCCATGCAGATGCAACCGCCGAGTCAACGAACTTTGAGGTGTTCCTCTGCACCTTCTCCAATTTCCGTTTCTACATGCATACGAAACCTCTCCTCCCTCGTTTGTGTTGATACTTCTTCCTTTGGTTGATTCCGACGACCACAGGGTAGCTTCCTCTAGATATGTTAATTAAAATCTTTGCTCGTTTTGTTCCAAGCTCTGTCTCGGTACGGGGGATGCCCCAAGGTACTCTATGAGCGCTTCAACGAATCCTACAAGTAGTTAACCCACATAATTGTTTAGTCTCTTATGTTTTTTTTTCAGTTTAACCAGATTTTTCCTATATAATTAATATTTTCCTGTGTGAGGTGGGGTGTTGACAATGTGAGTTTACCCCGGAGAGTTTTGACTTCTACGGACCCCATTCATGGCTAAATTTCAAAGTGTAGTTATTGTTATGTAGTGCAAGTGTGCGATGCCTTTGTGCATATGTGAGGCACCAATACCAGAACCTATGCATGTGAAGGTAGATGACAATCCGTTAAATAAAATAAAATTTGGCAGATATATATCTTAATTATCCTATGCAGCAGAGTATCTGTCTGGCTTGACTGCAGATCAAACCCAAAGCGAAATAACTCTTCTAACAACCAACATTCAGTAAAATTAAGCAAGAAGAAGGCTTCATGTACAGATCTACATCCAACATCAATTTCAGGTTTGGTAAACTAACCTTTATACAACGGTAAGAGTGATGTTTAACCTATTATGATCATGTTCGGCAACATATACAACCTTAGTCCCTCCATTTGGAAATATACGATGTTTTAGCTCTGCGAAGCTAATATATCTAAACATCTTTTAGCTTTGTGAAACATATACAACCTACTCCCTCCATGTGGAACATGGAAACAGATCGATTATCTTTATAATATTTATTCACAATTTACTTTGTTTAGCTATATGCCGCTAGGAACTTAATGATCCGATGCATGGTATAATTTTCCGCCTTCAACAATGATTTAGCAAAATGTTCTCCCTCTTTCTATATATTCTACTAATTGGTAATTGGTGTTCATTTTAAATCATTCAATCTTTTAACTATGACGTTCATCTAATGGAGTACAACTTAAAATAATGCAACCTACACTATGTTTTGTGTGTCCCTATTACAGAAATATCTATCATGCCATTGTCATAATGGACGAGCGCGACAACACGCGCCATAATGGTCTAGTATTTCTGTATAAGTGGTTGAGCTTTTTTCATCTACATCAACACGATGCTCCATCATGAAATATGCGTTTCATAACATATATGCCTTATATTTAGGAGGGAGGGTGTACATATATAGTTTCCTTTTTTCAGAGTGGGATACCTAAAAAATGGAGAACACATATATTTTGTTGCTCCACTACTGTATCGAGTTATACCAACTTTAAATGTTATCATGATAACAACCCCCAAAACAACTAAAAAGTAGAGAAAATGATAATAAACAATTCAAGAAATATTTACATAGATAAGTATGATATGATGAACTAACCAACACCCAGATGCACATCAAAAGGGACAACAAGACAACTTCATATGAATAGTTTCCTTATTTTCTGACATGTTTACTTTCTCTTTTTATTCTCGCATTGTAGGTTGGATTTTAAGTGTAAAGAGTGTTTCGTCAATCATCTAAATAGGGGACTACACTTCTGGTGTAGCAGTTATCGGGGGCTATGAAGAATCCACTCCAAATCAACTCTAGAACTCATAGCTAGTTTAGCTAGTTCATCTGCTGTCTTATTACAAATTGTTTACTTTGTAAACTTGCACATTCTGAGCATTTGGTATTAGTGATATACTTGGTCAACTTTACAAAGTTTAACCAAACCTAGAATGCAAGGTATTAAAAAGGGAGGGGTGCTTAAGTTGCACATTTAGCATTGCACTCTTGATTGTTTGCAAATTATGTAATATAACTGTACTATTTCTAGTCTATCTTTAGTTCACACTTAATATGAGAGGTGAGATAAGATTGTCAAAAAAGTGTCTGATAAAAAAATTCTGTGACTTCCAAATAAACAAGTCTTAACAAAATTTTGTATGCCTAAAAATTTAACCTCGAATGCTCGGAATGAAAGAATGACTATTTCCTTGCCGGTGAAGGGGAAAGCAACCAACAATATATGAGAAATTTAATGGAGTTTTATTTGTGAACATAAACGTAATCCTTCTCACTTGCTAATTTGTTTTGCATTTTAGTAGGACTATGTGGAACATCCGTGCAAACAAAACAAGAATTTGAACATGATGTGAAACAAACGATGTAATATTCTCCCCAATTGCTCTGCCATTTGTACTATGTTACGAAGAAAATATAATTTAATGTTTTTGTTTTATGTTCGATTCTGCTTTCCGAATTTTTTTCTTTGTGGTCGACGGTAATGGGCTCACTCAATGGCATCGGAAGAAACGAGTAACGAAGAGGACCAAATACAGCCCGGTTTGAACGCCCTATCTCCCAGCCCAGCCCACTCTCCTGGGAACTCCTCCTCTGCAGGCCAAACCCTAGGGCACGGAGCAGGACCCCTATAAATTGCCTCACCCCCTGCCGCCGCCGCCTCACAACCCTCGGCCAAAATGCAGATCTTCGTGAAGACCCTCACCGGTAAGACCATCACCCTCGAGGTCGAGAGCAGCGATACCATCGACAATGTCAAGGCTAAGATCCAGGACAAGGAGGGTAAGTCTTTTCTTCCCCGATGTTCTTCCTTCGGTTTTCCATTCATTTCTAGATGCCGTGGTGGGTAGTAACTCATCTTGCGGTTTGTTACGGCAGGAATCCCGCCGGACCAGCAGCGTCTGATCTTCGCCGGCAAGCAGCTGGAGGATGGCCGCACCCTTGCGGACTACAACATCCAGAAGGAGTCCACCCTCCATCTCGTCCTCAGGCTCCGTGGAGGCATCATCGAGCCCTCCCTGCAGGCCCTCGCCCGCAAGTACAACCAGGAGAAGATGATCTGCCGCAAGTAAGAATACCTGCTAATCCCTTCCTTTACTATTCAACTACTGTTATTGTTCAGACCCCATTTTTGTTTAGTATATGATCATCTCTCTGTTAGATCTAAATTATATAGCTGTAGCGGTTTAGATTACTATCTAAAACCGCACAATCTGCTGTTCTGTAATATGCTTAGCTATTTGGGTGCACTCTCCTCAGCAATGATTTACAAATACTGAAATTTTACATAATTCATGCAAGGAAAGAAGTTAAACTGTAAGACTATCATCTTATTGATTAGATGGTGTGCATTAAGTTGTATTATCTCTCTGTTCGATGTAAATTATACAGCTGTAGCGGTTTAGATTAGTATCTCAAACTGCACAATCCGTTGATCTTTAATATACTTAGCTATTTGGATGCACTCTCATGGATGATTTACAAATACTGAAATTCGACATCATCCTTGCAAGAAAAGAACTTAGAACTGGTGTGTCAAGTTGTAATTTGTCATGATATTAAAATCTCTTCTTCAATTGAGATGATTTCAATACACCAAACTGGAGTGGTGGTACTTGTTTCTGTGAAGGAGTTAGTTATCCTAGTAGGTTCCATAAGGGTGCAGAGTCCTAGTTTTGTTTATAAGGTCGTGTAGAGTTAAAACCCCTTCAGTTGAGATGGTTTCAATACTCCTAAACTCTTTGCATGTATTGGTGGTACATGCTTCTATGAATGAGTTAGTGATCCTAATAGGATCAATGGAGGTGCTGATTTTAATTTTGTTAATCAGGTATTGGTGACTTCAAAATTTTGTAAAGTCCACATTTCTAAACAGTTGCTATCTCTGTAGCACCCAATTCAATATTTACATGAAGTTATCACTTGTTTTTTTCTATTTTTCTATTCATTGAGATTTCACTTAATGTTGTGCTCTTTTTATAGATTTATGGTCTTTGGATGACCATTGTGATAACCTAAATCTTTCTTTCATAAAGAATTGCTACTAAATATCTTACTAGTACGTATCATTTATGTCATCGTTTCTTGTAGTGTAGAATTCTTTGGTTCCTGCATTTCATAGGAGTAGTTCACTGTTATGTTTTGCTGCTCCTGTGTTCATTTGCAACAGCAAATTTTGGCTCGATGATGACTACTCTTGCTTTAACCACACTGAATGTGAAGGCTGGATTAAGCGATTTCTTTCATCTGTTATTGTCTGCTCTTCTCTCTTGGTGCTTCCTTGTGAAGTCTCTTACTTTTGGTGGAGAACTAGAGAAATTTAGTTTCTCTAATTTTGTTCTCCATCAAAAGATTGAGATAGAATGATGCAACTAGAGTGGGGAGCATCAGCTATGGATACGGGGAATCTCTTCTGAAGGATCCTTCCCATGTGGAAAAAACTGGCCTTGACTGAGAGCCTCTATGGAGAACTCTTCTTTTTTCATGCTGATTCCTGATTATTATTTTCTGTTCACTCAATCTGCTCTCTTTATTTCCTTATACAAATCCATCAAATCATGTTTGAGCTAATCGATTTTGTTTGTGTGTCTGCTCTCTTGATTGTCCTTAACAAATCAATGGATTCATGTTTGGATTTATTAACCTTGTCATCTTACTTTTGTATTTATACAAATGTGTAATTCTATCAACACTTTTTGATCTTGCTAATGCTAATCTTTCCATTTACCTGTAGGTGCTATGCACGTCTGCATCCCAGGGCTGTCAACTGCCGCAAGAAGAAGTGTGGCCACAGCAACCAGCTGAGGCCCAAGAAGAAGATCAAGAACTAGAGTGCCTCTAGTCAGTTTCATGGACCGGTTAAATCCATTGCTGGTGTCAGAGATTTTATGCTTTATTATCGTGTCGGGTTGTTGTTGAACCTTTAGTTACTTTGCTATTATGGATCTTATCGTTTTGGTGATAATCGACAGTATTGGTATATGGTAGCAAACTACTATAATTTTGTGGTATCTGCTCTGTTTGCTGTGGTATCTTGTGGATCTAGTTGTTACTACCTCTGTTCCACAATATAAGCCTTTTTAGCATGCTGAAACAGCTTTCTAAAAAGTCTTGTATTATGTAACAGAGGTAGCTAGTTGTTTGTGTTCTCCAATGCTATGCTCCTGCTGTTGGTTAATCCTGGCAAATGTTGTAGTTTCCTTCTGCAATTCTGGCCATGGTAACGGGGGTTGCTAAGTGTTGTTGTTTGGCTTAGCACTGTCCTACGGATTTTGTCAGCGAAATCAGTCTGAGTTGCCAATGTGAATGCCATATACCTACACACTAAAATAAGTCTAGATACAACTACTTTCACAAAGCTAAAACGTCTTATATTTTGAAACAGAGGGAGTAGTTACTGCCAACTCACATTCAGCGTGCTAGAGCGCCAGCATTTTAGTGTATAGTTTCACGCTGAACTTGCACACTAAAATGCAGCATTTTAGTGTAGTTTCACGCTGAACTTGCACACTAAAATGCATCTAGATTTATTCATTTCATAAAAGCTAAAATATCTTATATTTTGAATAGGGAGTGTATCATGCAATACCCCATAGGGCTGTGGGCTAAAATATCTTATATTTTGAATAGGGAGTGTATCATGCAATACCCCACAGGGAAGTAGCATCCTGCCTCCGTTTCAAAATATAAGATGTTTTAGTTTTGTGAAAGGAGTGTATCTAGTGTGTAGGTTTATCTAGGTTTGGAATGAACCTACACAACAAAAAAATGTCTAGATACGTCTCCTTCACAAAGCTAAAACGTCTTATATTTTAAAACGGTGGGAGTAACGTCCTAACTTTCTGCGGTCAGCCTTTTCGGTGTAGTTCATCTGCAGTCCACTTTGATACTACTCCCTCCCAAAATAGATGTTGGAAATATCTAAATTTAAAGTTAAATATATCTAGACACTAATACTAGATACATCTGAATTTAGAAAAACTTTCGACATCTATTTTGATACGAGGAAGTAGTATAGATTAGTCTTTTGCCATCTTGATGAACTAAGTGAGCACATATTCAGTTCTCTTAACTCTTTGAGGCATTTGGCGGTAGTGTCGGTTAACAGCCTAACCTAATGTTCCAGGATGAAGAATCGAACCAATCTTCCATGATGAAGAATAGAATAGGACTGCAAATTCTATTGCGTTTTCCTAATCTGAGAATCGCACCACGATAAATGGTCGCTGCCATAGCAGGAACAGGCCGTGGCGGCCGGATGCTCCCGGGCGTAACGCGCCACAGAAGGTCCTTCCTGTCGACGTGCCAGCCATGGTCGAGCAGAACAACATCAGAGGCAACCTTGTTGCTGCCATCAAGCTCAGATCTCAGCGTGTCCCATGACTGCGTTGCAGACTTCTCCACTCAGTTAATGTAACACAATAACCCCAAGATTCAGAAACTGCACTGAAAATTTCACAGTTGATGCGGTACTACTTGGACGAGAGCCGAAGTGTCCTGATCTACCATGTCGCAATGAATGACTTCTTTTTTCCGACAACAGCAGTACAGTAGTATTCTCTTCCTTCCAAATTACTTTGCGCGCACGCTTATCTAGATGGGCTAGGACTTTTTTTATTTTTTATTTAAAAAATCCCTGTTTGGTATACATAGTACATAATTCATACTATCTATTTTAAAAATCCTAGATTTTTTTAAATAAAAAATGAGCGAGTACTAGCCCACCTACATAAGCGTGTCGACGGAGTAATTTGAAACAGAAGGAATATTAAAAAACACAAACGCTAGCACGACAAATGACATATATTGAGGGTGTGAGGCACGCCTGAGGCCCAATGGGTAAAGATGGGCCACGGCGCGGTGAGAGGCCTGGAATGCCTCCACTAGAAGGTGCCCAAAGTTCCATCATCGTCCACTGGGACCTGCGGTCCATTCCTCTTCAACGAGTATGAGCCCAAACTCGCGGACTTCACCCTTTACCACCCAGCTCACCACGGCGCCGCCCGGCTGCACTCCACGTGCGTGGTTGGCACCTTCGGCTAGACGTCTACCATGCTATGCTGGACGGAGTAAGCCGCCGATGACTAGGAATCTTGACTAGCTGACCTAGAAGAGCGACATGTACACCAAATGTGCCTCGTCGCTGACGAGGCACCGGTGGAGGAGGTTGCCCGCGAAGGCGCCGTGATGCGCAACGCCACAGCCGTGTCGGCGGCTGAGAAGGCAATGCGCGATGCCGCCACTGCGGGTGCCGCGGCCATGGCGGTGGCGATGGATGTGAAGGAGGAAGAGGGGGAGGGGGATGACGACGACACCGCGCACTGGCGTCTCGCGCTGTCACGACAGCAGGGCGATCGGCCTAGGAGAGTAGAGACCATTGGGCAACAGAGATGGAGGCGATGTAGCCCGTTGGTCCGCCGATGAGGGGAGGGAGATACATGAGCGGGCCGAGGAGTACACGATGGAGCGCGTCCGCTTCTCCACCAGGGAACGCTGTCAGAGCCGTCGGGGTGGTCGTGCCGGCGGAGCTGGTCCCTCGGGCCACGACTCTGGCCAGGGCTAGGCGCGACGAGCAGGAGAAGTCTTCGTACTTTAGTTAAACGGTTTCGCTAGAAATCATGCGCCTGATTTTTAGTTATATCTCAGTCGTCTTCCTCACCATTGGATATACCTCGCCATTCGTGTAGCACATGAGTTGCAACTAGGTTATAACTGAGAATTTAATAAGTTATAACTAATTTGTATCTAAGAATTAATACAAAATTTATAAGTTACAACTAGATTGCAACTGAGAATTAACACAAAATAGTAGGATTACATCAGCAACTTAGACATAACTAAAAATCAGACGTCTGAGATTTAGACTCTCTGTTAGTTAAATTAGGCTTAGATCTAGACGTAGCCTCCTATCAATCTAATGAAAAAGGATTCCCACTTACACACGGCCCCACCGACCTACCCTGGACACGCGCACGGTTTGTCCGCGTCGCAACTCGACGCAACTGTGACCCAAATTTGATGAACCACTAGATTTCGCCGGACACGTTAATCCATATGGGTAGCGCTGCTGGAGCGTACGGGCTCCTTCCTCTGTCCGATCGAACCGGTTCAAATGCAGGAGGACCGTTGGGTCGACCCGCTGGAGATACCCTGCCACCCAGCTCACCACAACGCCGCCCGGCTGCACTCTACGCGCGTGGTCGGCACCTTCGGTTAGACGTCTACCCTGCCATGTTGGACTGAGTAAGCTGCCGATGACCAGGAATCTTGACTAGCTGACCTAGAAGAGCAACGTGTTTACAGCTTCGTGGTCAACTCTGCTGACGGGGAGGAAGCGAGACCGTGGACCATGGCATCCCATCTCTAGTTGCAATTAGTATTTGGTAGGGTGGCAAGTGGCACAAGCATAACGACCCGCGAAGCAAAATATAGGCAAACAGGGATCGAAAATTCGTAAAATTAGAGAAGGATTAGTGAAAAAGTTGTGCCGCAACCCATCCCGCTTGACACTCTAGTATTTGGTCCCAAGGCTTACCAAAGTCCGCATTTGAACTGATGAACTCTTCATTTTTCTCGCACAAAACAAACCAAGGCGACGCCGAGGTAGCCGAGTGAAGACAAGGTGAAGCAGTGCGTCGATCCGAAGGTTCGGAACGAAGTTGGGGAGCGACTATCCACCAAAAGCAGCAGTAAAGGCGACGAGTTCATGGCCAGTCTATACCATTTAACAAGCTGGGTGACTCTTACAAGTAAGCTAGAAGATCGTGCGCGCGAGTTTCAAACGGCGTTGGCGGCAGCGTCGTGCGTGCAATACGAGTCGGATTTTCGGTCGCACGTGACATGACCATCCAATTAAGAAACACACGTACGAGTGGCCAACGCAACGTCTCTGCAATGTTATGTTAGCATCCGAGAAGGAGGAGATGGGCAGAGACCGAGAGACAGAGACGCGCACGCACGTACCAGCTCGGAAGATGTCCTTGTGCAAACTATATGCTCACGTGTGCAAATCGCCAAACGCTAGGAGTTTGTAGACGCACAGATCCATCCATCTATCTATTTGCAGAGGGTTCAAGTGTTCAGTTTGGCAATGCTTGCTTGCTGCCTTGCTGGTGCATCTCGTAGCCTCAGATAGTAATTAGAACAATATTTTGTTTCTCTCTCTCTCTCCGTCGGTTGGTAGTAGTAGGATCGAGAGGACGGGTCGGTACTTATCCTAGAGAGCGGTGGGCGACAAGCCGTACCGGCAGTATACTGCACGAGACGTACTAATAGTAAACCATATCATCATCATCATCATCAAAGATTCCGTTGAGAGAGAAAACGTTAAGGCACGTAGCTGTCTCGGAGGAAGACGCTATAGGATGCGCGAATCGGGACAACGTTTTCAGTGTAGCTGCAGATGCCCAGTTCGCTATCTGACGAGTGACGAGTTATCCGTCTATCTACCTTGAGAGTTCAGACTGTGGTCAGCCGATCTCGAGTCACGAATATGAAAGATGATCCTGCTCCACTCTCTACTAGTGCCTCAGCCTCGGTAATGCTGCATCAGGTGGACTCTATTTGTGGGAGAGATAAGACAAGGATACGTAGTAGCGCTCGGATCACTGGGAGATGCGTCTCGATTGTCGAGCTAGCAGCAGCGTTACATGCACGTCCCTTTCAGAATTTCCTTGCAGCAGGGTCGGAACAAGAGGATGATTGGTGGGAGAGACAGAGAGAGCAGAAGCAGCCATTGGAGCGGCAACGGAATGCCGTAGAAGACGCGTCGCCTTGCCTGGATTCCTACGTATACGTACGCTCTGTACTGGTTCGAGCATTAATTCAGGCGTTTACACGTAGTATCTCTTTCTCATGATAGGGGGGATATGAATACTACCGACAAGAAGCGGATATGTGACGCCCATTGCGTGGGTGGGTATCGCTGCCGGCCGGTACATGAGGTGCCACGTGTACGTATACTAGTAGTAGCCAGTTTTTTCATCGATTTTGTTCTCCTTTTCCCCTCACGAAACCCCCCATATGCTCTCAGGCGACATCGTGGAGAAGATGACGGTCAGAAATGGACAAGGGAAGACCGGCCACTTAGCCGAGTAGCAGATAGCGTTCAGAATCTGGTCGGCGTACCCTGCATTGGGAATTATGGTGCTCCATTGTACGTACGCGATCTCGATCACCATACGGCCCATAAGCCCATACCAATCCGCCTACTGTTTGCACCAGGAAAGAACAACAGCTTCATCGGGTCGGTGCCCGACACTAGGTAGCAGTATCGTACGCGCGGATTGACAGGATTTTGTTCTTGGATCTGGAAAACAACGTGACGCCTGCAGGGGAAAAATCACATCGTTCATCCTCATCCGGTACGCTAGCTAGCTAGACAGCTCGAGAGACCCACAATGGTTTGCTCTTCTCTTGATCATTTCCTTGTCGCGACCCAGGCAGCAGCATGCATGTGTTGTTAGGTGAAAGACACGGGCAGCGGCAGCAGTGGAAGGCATGTGAGGTGCCGAGCTAGTAGATCCCGATCTGCCTTGCCTGCACAGACAAATAACAACCTACTTACATAAGTATTACTCCGTTCCAGCGAGATACCAACGTTAAGCATATCTGAGATGATCTCCAGTTGACTATATAAACAAACCCTGACCTTTATCTATTCCAACCTGTCCCGAGATACAGCTCCCAAACCCAACTTTTCTTTTGCTAGTTTTGTGTTAGATTATCGTACGTGCAGGCCAACTCCTAAATGAAGTTCCTCGGCCTGCAAACTGCAGCTGCTCTTAATGTTCTTTTTTTAGAACGACTCTCCGTTTTAGCTAGTTCCGCTTCCAGCTCTAGTTTAAAGCTAAGGTCACTGTCTGTCCCAGTCTCTCCCAGAATTTCATGGCTCATGTCAACAATAAATCTATAGTACAGATCAGGTCCCGGCCATGATAGTTGCCAACCGCAAGTCAGTAGGATGTTGCAGTTTCAAGCCCACACAGGGTGATATGAAATGAAACCCGCCCGCCCCCGGTTTACTGGATCTGGATCGAGGAGTTCTGGCTGACGCTAACTCTGAGTGTTATTGACTGGGTATGATTGAGCGCCGCTGCTAATCCAAGTGTTGAGATTTGGTGATGTTGCCGTGCAATGATGAGCTGAAGACTGGTGGCTCAGATGACCAAATGACTATAGATCGACCTCAGCAAATACCCTTTTCTATTTCCAAGAGACCAAGACTACTAGTTGCACGTAGTTTTTCCTTCTATGCCGTCTACAATTTATTGGGAGTACTACCATTTCTCCCAATAAATAGTCTGGTCTAAGGTGCCGAACACAGATATGATGCTGCAAATTCAGAAAAAGAGACGGTAACCTATCGAGAAAAGGCGCCTGCTAATAGACAGGGACAAGGAAGATATACAAGAGATTTCCATTTCGGACAAGGAAAATATAACAAGAAACTTTCATTTCGGACAGGCGTGCAGCAAACGGCAACAACGTGCATCGCAACTGCCGAATCTTTCCTTCCTGCGTACCACCTGTACGTGGCTGAGGTCGATCGTATGCAAACAACAAATCGCTGGACCAGCTCCGAATGAAGCCGAGTTCAATCAACGAGTCAAATTAAATGTGGGAAACTTGACTTAGAGGACCTCCACTCGTTGAGCATTACCAAGCAAAAACTTTCGGTCTGAGAATGAAGCAGTTCAATCGGTGAATCAAATTGAATGTGCCTTTTCATGTTAAGATATGCTATTTTCGGGGCAAAAGACCGAAACTCTGCCTATTAACGAGAGAAGAAAATGATTGATGCAACAATATAGAGTACAAAGACCACCTGGCTGCACCACAATTCTGACTCGACGATACGACCACATGCCACATGATGAGTACAAACGCGGGCATATTCAGCAGAATGACATTGTGAAGCACATTGTCCTCTCTGGACAACCACACCATGGGTGGACTGGGTCCGCTCTACTTACTTTGCGCACACCCCGCCCCACCGACTCCCATAACATCAGCGCCGCTGCCACCATCCCACCGCCGTTCGTCTCTCTCCTCCCCTCCCTCCTGGGTCGCCGCGCGCGGGCCTACTCCGGAGCCCCCTCTCCTACCCTAGCGAGCTACCACTTGATATACTCCCGACGGCTGCTGTCACCATATTCGTCGGCGGTGGTGGCCACACCCAGCCTTTCAAAGATGGGTTGGGGGGGGGGGGGTGAGGGCGGGCATGATCCGACAGTCTCCTATGCGCGAGGCGGGACGTCACCGGGGCGGCGCATGTGGAACGCGGGTGGTGGTGGAGATCTTCCACGCCGGTGCATTGACCTGCAATAGGGATCCTCCTTGTTGCACGATTTGACCGGATCTGGCAGAAGATCGCTCATGTTCTTTCGTCTTTGTCCTCGATGCTGGCCTGGCTAGTGAGGTTCGGAGCAACAGATCCAACAAGGTGTTGGTGGCTGGCGTGGAGGCTACTAGCTCCGCTAGAATAAAGGTGGCGGTCCTAGGGTTCCAACTCGCGCTAAGATGATGATCTTCCGGATGCATATCCCCATTGGCTGGCGTGTCATGTTCTGGAAGTCTCCGCCGACGAACTCCACTGGGTGATTCATGCCTCGAGATTGCTGGATCTGATGAGATTCGGTCGTGCGCACCCATGTTTTCTGTGACCATTTACTTTCATAGGGAGCACTGTGGAACTCTCCTGGCCGTTACCATCATGGGGCACGGTTTCTCATTCCATGGTGAAGTCAGCTAGCGGAAAATGCCATGGAATCCGAGATATGAGGACTAGCAATGGGGATTCGAGGCGATGAGGAATTGGCTTGCTGATTCATGACTTGGAGCAGCGACATTGTAAGTGGGTGCGACAACACACGAGAAGCTCAAAGTTTTACCTTTCGGGATAAAAATCTCAGGTCTGATCTTAATTGGTTGTGCCTGGCAATGGCCTTGTTGAAGGCATTGTTTTGTGAGCGAGGACTTACTCTAGGGTGAAAACCTAAGACCTATGATCGGACGATGACGATGCTTGTGCACTGTTCTATTCTTGGAGGCATCGCTTTTGGAGGAGCTGGACTTATGGTGTTGTCTTGACGGTGTTAGTACTATTGCTACAAGGAATACATCACTGTAGCAGGACTTTTTTATTGTAATTCTTCTTTTTTGGGTTCCGTGCATTTGTAACGCCGTTGCATAATGTGTTGTTGCAGAGGCTGGTGTGATTGGTATCTTTGTGATATTAATATATGCTCTTTATCAAAAAAATCTTATACTCAGGAATTAGTTCCGGTCATGGATAAGCGGGGTGAATGGTTACCTCTACATAATAAGAAGGTTCAAGAAGACATCATCTTATTTTTTGATGTTTCTTTTATACTTTTTAGTTCGAGAAGACATCGTCTTATTTTTTATGTTTCTTTTACGGTTTTTAGTCGTAGGACGTCGTATTACAAACATGTGACCAAGCTTAGAATACTTGGTGCTTTGACCAAGCTCATACACTTCCTAATATTTCCACTGAAAAGCCTCTGCAAATCTCCCAAAGTTTCCCATTCAAAGTCATTGAGTTTCACCTCCCATCCCGTACTGTCTTCGGCCCTATCCGGGCCGCGTTCCTCCAAAAAAAAAGGATTATGGTTCCATGTCGACAAAGCCTGGACACAAACTTGGACGTTGTTTCCCTGTCCGTCCGGTTGGACTATACTTAGGTCTGATCCAGTCTAGCATGGATGCTCTAGAAATGGCTTTGGGCCTCTACCCAGAATTAGCCTAGATGAGATCCTGGATGGTTTTGCCTTATTCGACCAGTCAGACTAGTCCTATCTTGCAGGAGTGTATGACCTGTTAGAAGCCTACTCTGGTCGGTCGAGCTCCCCTACGGCAAGTATTATTCGTTTGCTTCTCCGAGATATCGTCATCATCATTTGAAGTACAAATAGTTGTAAGAGACATCCAACCCTAAATGTTCAAGTTTAGATCTATCAGCATGTTGTTTCTCATAGTTCATATGTTAGTATGTGGTAGCTCGTAGTAGATCTGGAGGTTGTATGGTAGATTTTGGCAGTCATGTTTCATGTTCTAGTGTGGGGAATGTTTTGTGGTAGTGTTAGGCTCAATGACTGATCTTTATTGTTGTACTCTATATATAAGCACGGTAGTTGGTACGAGGATTAGTGCTAAATATATAGTTATTCTCCTTGCACCAACTATCCCCTTAGACCTTAAGGCAGGTAAGGAAGAACAATTAACAATCTTTACAGTGCCACATTGTTTCTCTTCACATGGTTGTTGCACATTTGTGGTTTTTCTTGACACTATCATAATTACTCAACACAATGCTTAATATGGTTATTCAATTTGTGTTGTAGGACCGTAGGAGTGGTTTACCTTCCCTGATCTGTTGGCCTCCCTTGACCTGTCGATAGCCTCAGCGGTGCCTCTTCAATATGTATTGATGCCTAATAAGCTTTGCCGAAGGAAGAATACCATGACATGGCTAGCATCTTTGTGCACCTTTTTCCTGGACAAGGTTTGTTAGTTCATCAAGAAAGGTGGCTCAGTGCATCCGGGATTCAAAGATAAGGACATGCAAGCTATTACATATGATATCTTCAAGTTCTATGGCAGAAGAGTTACTCCAAGTCAGATCTCTAACCATATGAGGCATCAGGGAGCTAGGTGGATTCGGGCGCTGAAGATCAGAAGGAGAACATGTGCTGGGTGGAGGAGACGTTAACTCTCATATGATGGATGACGAGCACTACTATGAGAATATCAAGGTTGGATAACTTTTCCCTTGCATAAGTGCACTTAGTTGTTCGTAAGCTCACATATGAACAAAGCGTCGTAACTAATTGTGTTCTCATGTAGACACCGAGATGATCTGATCAACATGCCCACTAAGAAATATGCTAAGATGAAGATGTATACTATTCCAACATCGCCCATCACTCTGACTACGTTACGCCATGCTCTTAGCCACCTCATGGAAAATAATGCACATGCCACCATTTATCTTACTATAACCCCTGATTTCATGATGAGATGGTTCATGGCCTTCATGAACAAGTGGTACCTATGAGGAGCCGACTGTGGTGCTGCAGGAGGTGCTGCTAGCGGTGCTGCTGCTGATGACGACTATAGTGTATATTTTGGAGTAGTTAGGATTGATGAAAACTTATGGAAGGTATGTTTATTTTGCGAGGTGGTATTCACTTATACCCCCCTCCCCGAGTTTGATGAAATAATGATGTACTACAATCCAGTTGTTCATAAACTCGTGCTGCAACACTAACATCGTGACTGTTTAGATTATGTCGTACTAGTACTAAGCTAGTCCGTATCTGAATTGCAGTTCTCTGAATCATATTGTGTGCCTCGTTATTGTAATGGTAAGCTCACCACATAGGCTAGGAGGTAACGCCATCGGGCAGAACGCAAGTTACCAACCGACTAGCAGGAAGATAAGAAGAAGAAGAAGTGGACCAAGGGGAAGACCCCAACGCCCTAGGCCCTATTTATCAACTGCATGTGTGTGCGCCGGTTCCCCTCCGTCGCCTCCACATGACAGCCAACCACCCCCACTCTCGCGACGGTTCGCGGTCCGGATCACGTGCGCCAGCGGTTTCGCCCACAAAAGATCCAGGAGGAGTTAACGAGGTGCTTGCACGGTCACCAAAACTGCAGAGACGAGACGTTTCTTAGAGCCGTTGGTCATGGCTGACGCAAGCGCTGACCTCAACGGCAGGACAGTTCGTCTCCAGGCTCCGGCTACGCTAGTCGGCTACCTCCGTCAGCGATCACCTAGTGGGTGTCTACCGATTCCGCAATCGGTTTCCTCCAGCCGGTTATCTTCAACAACAATCTCGCAAGCTCCAGCCGGTATCATCAACATCTGCATCAGTTCACTCGGTAGCGCGCAAAAACTTCTCCGCAAATTTAAGTCCTAGCGCGCTCGGGGACCATTCCATTAAGTAGGACTCTCGAAGTAGCGGTATGTAGGAGCGCCAAGATTCAATCTTAAATTGTCTAGGGATCCCAAATGATGCCACATATCCATTAAGTAGTCCCATCCGACCGAATCGAACGCCTTCTTGATGTCAAGTTTGAAGAGAAGGGTTGGAGACTTGGATTTATGAAGCTTTCATCAAGAAGTATACATGACACCACCTCAGACTTGGCTTCTCCAACGATGCAGGGAACAAAATGTGGGCAACCAAACAAAATACAACATTAAACACTGTATTGATGCACACAGTTTTCGTGGAGCTATGATCCCCAGACCGCGAAAAGGTTACAACCAAACACACGCCCCTGTTATATCTAAAAACACGCTTTAAGCATTGTCTGGCAAACCTAGCATGACCTGGTACCGAAATGAATGACCCGAGAGAAGTTCAACAGTGCACATGGTGAGTAAACATCACATATCTGCCCATATGACAAGCTGTTTTTTTAAAACTTAATATGCCAAGCTGTTGGAGCGAGAAGTATCCACACATATGCGAAAGTAGTAATTAACCACATTAGAGGTTGTCGAAAAAAAATTTAGCTGCAGTAGAGAAAACGGGGTGCATCGGCTGTCGCTGCGCAGCCGGTAGCTGGTGCTAGCTCAAACATTCTCCTCGTAGTAATTAATACCGTGATCTGCACCCTCGGCTGGTCTCCGTTTAAGCACGGCCCCACCGGTCAGCCCGTAGCGTGGCGTATATACGTATCGCTAGGAGACAGAACGAGACGCCAAAAATAAGAAGCGGCGAAGGGGACGATCGAATCGCGTACACAGGAAGGAGAGAGAGGAGGGGGGAGAGGTAGGGGAACGGAGGAGGCAGGCAGGCGGCTTCGACTCTTCCGACTCGCGCTGGGGACGATGGACGAGGCCAAGGATTGCGGGGACAATGACGCGCGGGCGCCGCTCCTCGTCGGCGGGCTCGGCCGGCGGAACAACTCGGTCGGGTCGATGCGCGGGGAGTTCGTGGCGCGCCTGCCCAAGAAGGTGCTCGACGCCGTCGACCCGGAGAGGCCGTCCCACGTCGACTTCTCCCGCTCCAAGGGCCTCCGAGAAGGTTCTGCAACCCTCCTCCTCAAACATTACTACTTCTCGTCTTAGACAGGATTTTGTTATTTTTTCCCTCGTTTGATCTGTATATAACTGTATTTGGCATTCTGCTGGTGCTGGCGTTTTGTCTTGCGAGGGAGGTCGCACCTTTGTGTCTGGGTTTTCTTGTCGCAGACTCGTGGTTGCGAACTAGTAATTGGTTGAATGGCTGGTGGCTGTGCTTGTGATCCTAGATTCCTAAATCCCGCAAATAATTCGATTGTTGGTGATCGTTAAATCGTTATGGCTATATTCCTGGTACAAAGTACTACCAATTATTTTTATTCTAGCGAGGGGGGAATGGAGCCAGTACTTATGGTATACTTTCTTACTCCTTTATGATGGAGTACTTCTTGGGTTTGCTATCTATCGCTGCTTCTGGTTGTTTCATATGGTTGCAGGTTGTAACTTGTAACATAACCAGTGTTGTGTATTCGGGGACATTTCACCTTTTTTTGTTGTCACGGTCCTGGCCCCCAGGTCAATATTCATTCGTTGTATGCTCTTTGAAATTTATCCAGTACCTTTTTATGTTTGTCTTGGTCAAAACTCCTTCCAACTATTTCGTTTCTTTTTGGAGAATATTCAACGCTACAAGATGCAGTAGTATGGTGCGTGGTTCCCGTGTTTTCAGTTTACCTGAAACTACTGTGATTCTTAGCTGTGCTTGCTTATTGCTTAATTCATTTTTGTGGTCTTTGATACTACTTGTGTTTCTTTATCTCTAGATCCTTGGTCAATTCATGTTTGAGTAAGAAACATCAAGACAAAACGAAGAATTTTCAAATGGAGGGAGCATCTAGAATCTAGAAATAGAGCCCGGCCTAGCTTTATAATACCGATATCTTTGTCACGACGTTCTGCATCTGCGATGTGCTCTTTTTTTAAACTATTTTAGTAGGAAAGTTGAAAGTTCAGACTTTTCTTGATTTGGATTAATTTTGCAAGTTGCAAGGGATGAGAGCTGTTCCTATATACACTATCAAGAATAGTGTGATTCCATCGGCCGTACGTTTTGATTCTTCGATGTCTACAGTGTTCACGTTCTTTGTTTCTTTGAAAAAATGGGAGAGTTCTCTTATTTGTATCCATAGTTGGATCCAATCTAAGATAGCTGTCTCAGGATGTCCTTGTCTGTCCTTTTCTGTTTCTCGGGGCAATCATAGATGTTGAACAGTCTGTAAGATTATTTCATTCATAATCTGCCAGCCTTGCACCATTCAAATTCATTTTTTCTGCTCCTATTCCTATTTTTACTAATCGGCGTTCCAATTTTGTTTGTTCTACAGATGTTCCAATTTTCACTCGAACATATATATTTTTACCTACAAGACTTGTAATATTTTTTTACTGTCAAGATAATTATGCCATAGCATACGAGTGGAATCTACAAGCATATTACATATGAACTATTCCTATTATTTCATAGTTTTGGATGGTTCCCCATGATCCACAAGTAGGATATGACCTACTAATTTCTCTCTTGTTACATGCACAGTGTGAACTCTTTTATTAATTTAACACTCGAACGTGATTGCCTTTTTGACTTATATAGGAGAGAAAGAATACTACGAGAAACAATTTGCCACCTTGAGATCCTTTGAGGAAGTTGACTCAATAGAAGAATCCAATGTTATAAGCGAAGAGGAAGAGCTCATGGAGCAAAGACAGAGTGAATTTGCCATGAAGATATCAAATTATGCAAATATTCTTCTCTTGTCATTGAAGGTTGCCATTTTTTTCCTTTGTATTCAGTCCACTTGCTTCAACACCTTTAGGTTTGATTACACAACTCATACTCTCTCCTTCTCTTCAGATATATGCAACAGTTAAAAGTGGGTCGATTGCTATAGCTGCATCAACACTTGATTCATTGCTTGATCTCATGGCTGGTGGTATCCTTTGGTTCACACATCTATCGATGAAGAGCATCAACGTCTACAAGTATCCCATTGGAAAACTGAGGGTGCAGCCAGTAGGCATTATCATCTTCGCGGCTGTTATGGCTACTTTAGGTATGTTTGCTTCTTGTCAGATGAGTTCCGTCCAGAATCAAGTGATGTTGCTACTTTTTTTTTTGCAATTAAGTGATGTTGCTACTTGTTTGCCTTTATATATGGACCTGTACCGATGTCTTCAAGATTTAAAGAATAATTATTGTAAAATTTCAGGATTCCAAGTATTTCTTCAAGCTGCTGAAAAGCTGGTAGTGAACGAGGCTCCAGATAAACTGAACCCAGTACAACTTCTATGGCTATATTCAATCATGATCTTTGCCACAGTAGTTAAGCTAGCTCTGTGGTTCTACTGCCGGACATCTGGTAACAACATAGTCCGCGCGTATGCTAAGGTTTATATCTTGCTGTGTTTCTCTATTTGACTAGATTCAAATGATCAAATGTGCATAGGTTGGCCAAAGTAATGTGATTGTTTTATTTTTGCAGGATCATTATTTTGATGTGGTCACGAATGTCGTCGGTTTGGCTGCTGCTGTTCTCGGTGACAGGTTCTACTGGTGGATCGACCCAGTTGGTGCTATCATCCTTGCAGTCTATACAATTACAAATTGGTCTGGAACAGTGTGGGAAAATGCAGGTTTGCACTACTCATACTCACTGCAACATTAAAATTTAGCATGTGAAACATCACTTGTACGGTTGTACCTGTATATAGCTCTCCAATCTTATGAATGATCGAGTGCCATAGGAAAAGTTTCGGTTCGGCACAAGAACATCTGTTAGGACAAGTTGTTTGTAGGGCTCCTAAGAAACATTTTATAAATAAAAGCAATGCATAACTTACAAATCAGTTGATGACTCTAAAATATTTGTAACACACATAAAGTACATTTGCTTGAATATGACATCAAGATTACTTCATGTTTAGCTTACCAAAACATATTATATTTAGGAACGGAGGTAGTACAACTGAAACCATTCTTGAAAGTTGAAATGGTAGAATATGTATTAGATTTTTAGGTTACCCTGACAATTTAGCTATATAGTAATACATATCACTATTCTGGATGCAGTATCACTAGTAGGTGAATCAGCTCCCCCGGAAGTGCTGCAGAAGTTGACATACCTAGCTATCAGGCATGATCCTCAAATTAAGCGTGTTGATACAGTTCGGGCATATACATTTGGGGTGCTTTACTTTGTTGAGGTTAGTATATCCTTTTTTTTTATATTTTGTTCTTTTACATGCTCTTCTTCAGGTGAATCTATTCTCTTCCCTACAATATTAACCAGATGCAGTAGTATGGTGCGTGGTGCCTGCGTTTTCAGTTTACCTGAAACTGCCGTGATTCTTAGCTGTGCTTGCTTGCTGCTCAATTCATTTTTGTGGTCTTCGGTCCTTGTGTTGCTTTCTCTCTAGATCCTTGCCTAATTCATTCTTACGTCGGTTCATTTTGTTTGAATTTTGAATGGGATAACTAATTAAGTATGAGGCGCTTCTTTGTGATGTGATCAGTCAACAAGTTGTTACTCATTTATACTGGGACTTTAGCTTCACTTTGGTCTATTGATCATAAAACAGTTTTAGTAACACTGTACGGACTTCCTCTTGCTGCGATAGAAGTAGTATTTTGACAAAAAAAATGACAGATGCTCACAGCGTGTTAGAAACTGGATTTTTTTAATAACAACAATGTTTTCAGTATTTTTTGGGAGATTAAAAAGACAAATGTACTGAAACTGGATTTTTTTAATAACAACAATGTTTTCAGTATTTTTTGGGAGATTAAAAAGACAAATGTACTGGCATCTATGAATTACCAGTTTCTAACACGCTGTGAGCATCGTATTTTGACAAAACAAAATGACAGAGATGCTCACAGCGTGTTAAAAAATTGAAAAAGACAAATGGACTGGCATCTCTGTCACTGATGAACTAACAATGTTAAAAAAAACAGACAAATTCCCGTTGCAAAGTATATTTTTGTAATACTCCCTCTGGTCCATATTAGTGTTCTCAACTTTGTCTAGATACGAATGAATCTAGTCTAAATGCTTAACTACATACGGATAAATCTAGACAAAGTTAAGAACATTAATATGGATCGGAGGGAGTAACAGCAATGTTTTCTGTATTTTGATGAACTAGCATCTCATCTGGTCAATGGACTGGCAGGTTGACATTGAGCTCCCGGAGGACTTGCCGCTCAAGGAGGCGCATGCCATCGGTGAATCACTTCAAATAAAGATCGAGGAACTCCCAGAAGTCGAGCGGGCGTTCGTCCACCTTGATTTTGAGTGTGACCACAAGCCAGAGCACTCGATCCTCAGCAAGCTTCCTAGCAGCCAACCTTGATTACCCGTCGAATTCTGCCCAATTCTGCCCTGTAGAAGGAAGGTGCTAGCTATTTTGCTTGCCAGATCTGCTAGAGTACTCTGGTGTCCTATGCTACATGAAAGGGCTGAAGTTGTGTGAGGCGTTGTTGGTCATGACATTCTAGTTTAGGCTATCTATAAGAGAGAACACTGGAGACTGTCTTTTTTTTTTTTTGCCTTGAAGATGTCATTGTTTCGTTTGTATGCTACACTGCTACTAGGGCTGCAGTGTGTAAACGTTGGGCAGAAAAGTGAAGCGAAGCTGTTTTTCTGTGTTCAGAATCAGTTCAATGATTTTAGTATCTAATACAAAGCTCCAGCTGATATCGTTTATTCCAAAGAAAAACATTTGGGGAAATTGTTTAATTCAGCCAGTATATCAATCTTGCTCGCGGAAATCCAATTCGGCTCACGGGTATCAAATGAACCTGTTGTTTGAAAGCATATTTCAAAATTCTAAAAAATTTAGAAAACAATATTTGCATGTAGATGCAAACATTTTAAGTTCGAACACAAGTTTTCAGGAAAAAAGCACATTTTTTGTGACCTGTGTAAAAAGACAAATTTTGATGCTTCAATATGACTATTCATAGAATATTTTTTTGTCTTTTTACACGGTTCACATAAAATGTTCTTTTCCCCTGAAAATATACGTTGTCTAGATGTGCATGTGAATTCTTTTGATTTTTTGATTTTTTAACATTTTAATTTTTTATACATTTCTCATAATAGGTTTATTTGCACGAGTGAGCCAAACCATCATCTCCGGCACTCGTTAAAAAAAACTGAACAAAACTCTTTTTTTTAGACAAACAAAACTCTGTTTTTTAGAACTAACAAAACTCTTCTTCTACTACAGGTACAGGTGTCTCCTTTCAGTCCATGAGCCCAACATGTGGTCCAGGTATTGAATAAAAGACCAGGCCCGTTAACAGACAAAGGCAGAGGAAACGCAGAGGACGAGAAAAATGCTCTAAAAAGACAAAAGAAAAAAAATACTCCTTTACCATACAATGCATATAAGTTTCAGTCAAGGTCAAACTTCACAATATCAACATGTATATAATTTACTTTCATATGGTATGCATTTGGTATTGTAAATATTCATTTTTTCTATATAGTTAGTCAAACTTTATAAAGTCTGACTTTCATCAACACCTATAGATATGTCTAGATATGATTGCATTTAATCTAAATATTTAACTAGATATATACAAATTTAGATAAAATTGAGACTATTAGTAATATATTCTAAAAAGACAAAAAATTACTCGTTCACCGTACAATGCATATAAGTTCCAGTCAAGGTCAAACTTCACAATATCAACATGTATATAATTTACTTTCATATGGTATGCATTTGGTATTGTAAATATTCATTTTTTTCATATAGTTAGTCAAACTTTATAAAGTCTGACTTTCATCAAAACTTATAATATGTCTAGATACAATTGCATTTAATCTAAATATTTAACTAGATATATATAAATTAAGATAAAATTGAGACTATTAGTAATATAAACTGGAGGGAGTACGATTAGAACATCTCCATCAGTGCGCTAAACAGCCCGCACGCTAAAAAAAAGGCACATTTAGCGCGCGCGGGCGCGCGGCATCTTGGGCGCCAAATCTCCCACGCCACTTCGAGCGCGCCTTAAAATCTAGTGCCTGCGCGCGTTGCCAACCGCCAGAACTTCCCCATCGCTTCGCTTCGCGCCGCGCCGCTCACTGCTTCCGCTGCCATGCCTCATTGCGGGTCGAGCTCGTGGTTCCGCGATTCGAGCTCGGGGTACCGCGGGGTCCGTGCGCGCCCCAACGACACGTACTACGCGGAGATCCGTACTGGCGACGAACGCATCGGCATCGGCACCTACGAGACCGTGCACGAGGCCCCGCGCGCGTACCACGCCGTGGCATGGAGGCTCGGGCGCCCGCGCTCGTCGATGAATTTTGACGACGTGTGGATGCGCAGGCCGAGGATCTTGCTCCGCCGCCGTACATCGTCATGCAGGAGGAGGAGTGCCACCGCCGTGAGACGGAGCGCCGTCTGTGCATCGCCGAGCAGGATGAGCGCGTGGCGCTCGAGTGGGAGGCCAGCTTCCCCGAGGACGTCGCTGCCGAGAACAAGCACTTCCGTAGCCGGAGGACGCAGAAGGCGACGAGGCGGGCCGTGAAGAAGGAGGACCGCACACGACGGAGGACGCAAAAGGCGGTGAAGCGGGCCTTCATCGAAGCGCGGCTCGCCGGGCCAACCACCATTGTCGCTGATGACCACCGTTGGGGTGATACCAGAGTTGTCTGATATCGAGTTTTAGTTTTATCGCACTAGTTTGTAAATATGAACTATCTATCTTGCTAATTTCTTCCTATTTTCTGTCTATTTTTTAGTCTTTGTTTGATCTTCTATTTCACTCTATTTTATTGTATGCTTTTTTTCACTGCATTTTAGCGCCGAAAATGCCCCGTTTCAGCGCTGCATTTTGCAGCTCCCAGTGTAGCTCTCGCTGGCGCCGCGTGCTGCATCGGCCTGGCGCGTGCTGCATCTGTGCTTTACAGCACCAAAATTTAGGCCGCGGCTAGAGATGCTGTTAGATTACTGGCCAAGCCTGTCGGATAGTCAGATACCATGAGCGACGATGTCAGTCTCGAGTGCTCCACCATGCCGGACGTTTCCAAATCTCGGTGCTACACCTCAGCTACATCTAGTAGACCGCTGCCACCGTCAGGTTCTAGCTGAGCCCGAGACAAAGTAGAGATGCTCCAAGCCTCCAAGGTTCGTAGTACTATACGTATTTTTATCTCGCAAAAGAAAACAAAGAGTGATGATACGGAACATGTGGCCTTTACGCGAAATAAGGAGACATCACATGGCTAGACACGCATTGAAGAGACGTGCCTTTCACTTCCACCGTTCCACGTGCATACATAAGTCGTGAGACCTAAATATCTTTTTAATTTTTTCTACGAAATCGCCGGGGGGAGTGTATTTCAACATGAATATTTTATTATTCAGAAGATATTGTAAGACTATGATCCAGGCTTTTAGCCACCGGTCAGAAAATACCCGCAAAAAAACGATCTTACATGATTACAACACATTTTTTGCATGGGCAAACAGTAAGGCATTCTGTCCTACAGTACTATGAAAAAAAATATTGATGTTAAAAATATGTACATATTTATAGATAAAAAGGAGAAAAACAAATTAAAGATTATTTTGTATCCAGTCCTTGATAGTAGGTGCTTGCTTTTGTTTACTTCTATATATGGATAATCAAGGCCATATCTTCCGTGAGCTATCAACATCCAAAAATGATCAGCTCTTTTCTTTCAGCAATGATATTTCATCATATACGCCAACACCTCTTGTTTTACTTTCGGGCCTGATTAGATCCCAACATTCTTCATCAAAAGTACAATCCCAGAAGAGATGCATGTCTGTTGCAAGTACCTCTGAACACAAAACACAAATTGTAACTTGGCAAGTGATTTTTTTTCCTTTGCAGCATGCTTCTGGTGTTTACCCTGTTATTCGTTATAGTATTTAAAGGAATATTTTGTGTTTTATCTGACATGCATTTGTAGAGATTTGCTTGAAGAGGTCATGAATTGGAGGATCTCCATCAAAATATTTTACATCTTCATTGATGAATAATTTATGCCCCCAATAACTATAATAATAATAGTGGAGCAAATATGGGTAATATCCAATTAGTTGAGAGTTCATTTAAATACTTTATGCAAGCTCAAACTGAACAAAATAATAATATTATTAGAATAACGGAGAACCATGATACTATCCTTAGTAAATTATTTAACCAAGTTGTTATTATGAAGAATGATGTGCAGGATCTCCAGAAAAGAACTAAAACTGTTGAGGCATAGTAGACCAAATCGTGAGAGTCAAACATTCATACTTGCAAAGTTTATAGTCTGGTTGGAGACCACAAAATTATGAGAGTTGAAAAGATGATGAAAAGATAGATTATAGCAATACTTCATCACCGGAGTCCGGACTACACCTTGGAGGACCATGTCAAGATGACCACATTTAAGAACCCCGACCGTGAAGGAGGTAATGAGATCGTGTATCAACACTTCATTAATCAAGTTACTATTGAGGTAGGCGAGCTTGAGATGGACTACAAAAAAAATATCTAAAAAGCTTCCCGCTATGTTAGAGGATATTTCTTAGCCTAGTGTAAATGTAAATATTGGCCTAAATGAAATTGATGCGCTTTGTGATTTAGGTTCTAGTGTTTAAACCATTCCTAAAAAAATATTAGAAAGGCTAAACCTTGGTAGTTATGTTGTCATTGAGCAACTCCATCTAGCTGACTCTACCTATAAACAAGCTGTGTGTCTCAAAGAGAATATTGTTGTGCAAATCAAAGAGTGTATATCACTCATTGTTCTTGTTATTGTTGACATGCCTGAAGATGCTACTACTCCTATAATACTTGGTAGACTATTTTTAAGAACTATTAGAGCTTTGATTAATCTGCACAGAAAAATATGAGTTTTGAACTACCCACATGCAATCCTTTTGTTCTAAATTTCCCTAGGAGGAAGAATATGAAGGTCTACGACAATGACATCATTACCTTGGGTGGCACCCTGATCCGGAGGATCGAGATGCCTCACATTCCTGATATGAGTATGACTTATCGGGTTCCTATAATTAGTATACTTGGTACATACTAAAGATACGGTCCAAGACCCACAAAGAAATAAAGAGTTCTGGAAAGCATCTGAAGCCCAGGAACCAGATGTGTTAATCAAGATAGAGATACAAACCAACATAGTCGGGTAGCTATAATCAAACTTGTAACCGGTTTGTATTGGACTCTGAGACCCAGCCTCTCATATAATAGATGGGAGGAGCCAACGGAGATGACACCATAGCTTGGAGTAGACACAACCCGCCGTGAGTTAGATCACATCTAGCGAATCGATGACTTTGTAATTATCTCTTTGCAGTAAAGCTTAGACAAGATTCAACTCCCTTGTTTATCTAACAGGCCGACGAAATCACCAGCGCTCTCGTTTTCATCAAACCCAAGTCTATAACTATGGACATTGTCGAAGTTACCCCTCGTCAATTGGCGTTGTCTGTGGGAACTTTGAGTGTTGGAGTCATGAATTCGGCGGCTTCAACTTCAGCAAGAAACAACCCAACAAGTGAGGTCGGTGAGATCCATAACGATCCTGTCAATCTCGATTATCGCCCGCCCACCCCTCTGCCAGAAAATTTCGACGAGGAGACATATATCATGATCGGAAACCTTCACTTTTGCATCAGAGCAGAAGAAGTTCTTTGTCTTTCGGATCCGATCTTTTCGGGTCCGTTGGCTCCAATCATAGCACATGAAGGAACACCAACATCTTCTATCGACTCTACTAGAAGGACCATCTCGCATCCGATAAGCATTGAAGACAACAGCAGCTACGCCGCAAATCTGGGGGACTTGACCGATCTCTATGATGACCTCTCCTTTGGAACTGACTTTGAAACCCCATTACCATCACGGCAGACCCAATAAACAGTGAATATGAGAAAAGTATTGACTCTGGAATTAAAAAGGCAGATTAATACCCAAAGCAAAACCTACAGGATCTCACTTGTCCTCAGGACAGTGTATCCTCTAACTTAGACAATCACAACAGCAAATCATACATGTGGCGCCACCAGGTGTGCATGATCATAGGAGCGGAGGAGTAGACGAAGGAACCTCCACACCACACGACGAAAATGGTAACCTGATTATCCAACCTAACAATATTTTTTTAGAAAACAAGGTAACTCCACGCAGTAACGGATCAGAAGCACCACCGGAAAACCGCGTTATCTAAGGAGGAGGTGAACCATGCATCATCCAAGGAGGAGGTGAACCACGTCAAAAAATTCTACCTACCCAAGTTTTGTACACTACATCATATGTAGCAGTTTTTATTGAGAAACTGTCAAAGACTCTGTTTTTTTTTCCTTTAGAACTTGATAAGTATATACACGCATTTTTTGCAAGGAGATAAATATGTAAACTATAGTTTGTCTAACTTTCTTACCACTAACTAGAAATATTGTTCTTGTCCTAGTGGCAAGGCACCTAGTTCACATGTGCTAAAAGTCTCAAATTTGAATCCTAGGCATGCATATATACTACTCCCTCTGATCCAAATTAATAGACTCAAATTTGTCTAGATTCGGATATATCTAGTACTAAAACATGGATAGATACATCCGAATCTAGATAAATATAAGTACATTAATTTGGATCGGAGGGATATGTAGATTACATTTTTTCTTGTAGCAATATTTTTGTACTGTGAGGCTGACATTAATGAACCACATGTCTAAGTTATTATTCACATGTAAAAAATTATGCAACATACTTATACAGAGAGGCTGCCATCGGGACCAAGCAGACAGACCATGCACTACTACATCGTGCAACTTTGGCAAGGTCACTACTAGGAAACAGCCTATAGATAGAGAAGATATTCAGTGGCGCATATGCCAAACAATGCGCCATAGAAGATTGGAAGTTCTGTGGCGCATTCTCCAGACTATGCGCCACAGAAGATTGGTGGGACCCGCCAGCCGGGGTGGGTCGATCCAAGTTCTGTGGCGCATTCTGCGATATGTGCCACCGAAGAGGCAACTTCCGTGGCACATATTTTCTTATGCGCCACAGAACATGGAAGGGTGCCCCACCACGGAATCTAATTCACCCAAGTTCTGTGGCGCATGTTCTGATATGCGCCACAGATGTGTTTCACTTCTATGGCGCATATCCCAACATGCGCCACAGAACTTGGAGGTGGGCCCCACAGAGGGAATCTAATTCACCCACTTCTGTGGCGCATATGGACTGATGCGCCACAGAAGATTCAGCATCTGTGGCGCATTCCCTCCATATGCACCACAGATGAGGGTGTCCAGATCCATGTTAAAAAGGTGACAAAAGCTAGCTCTTATCTATCCACCACCACCCATTTCACATCTCTACCTCCTCCCAACTCGTCTTCCTCCTCCCTCACACCCCATCTTGTCCATAGTTTCTCCATTTTCTTGTAACTAAACCTACTTTAATCCATAGATTGGTAAGTGGAAGCTTCGCTCCAACTTCTAGATCTAAAAGTTCCTTACTTTTCTCTCTCACATCTCTATTTGTTTACTAATTTCCTCTCCACCAACTTGTAGATCTATTTGTCCACACTCTCTCATCGCGCGGTCTCGTCTTGCTATTATTGTGTCTACTAGGTGAGTACTTGGCCATGAACATGTAGGGTAAGCTTGTCGCGCGGGCGGTGTGTGTGTGCGATCCATGGCGAGACGATGCTTGTGTGGTGCATGAATGTTTGCAATGGGAGGAAGTTTTTTGTTGCTTGCTTGTTGTTGTTTGGCCCGGCCGGTGTGGTTGCATGGATGTTTGCCGAAATGTTGATTCGTTTCCATTTCGGCAAATTTTTGCACTACCCATATGTCCTAATTTTAGGAACGGTCATGCCGAATTTTTCCTGCTAGCATTCATGCATGTGTGTGTTCATATGGTGTGGTTCTCACCTATACTCTCTGTTTTGACCGCTCAGGCAACCATGGTCCTCGCGATGAGCGAAGGTCGAATTGCTAGGTACAAGAAAGGCGCGAAGGAGGACATGATTCTGAACAACAAGACCATGATAAGATTTCCATGTCGAACATGCAAACTGCAGCGCTAGATCGACCCTGAATCTGGACAATTGGAGAGTCACCTGCTCAGGCGCGGTTTCATGCGCGACCTCAATGAGGTGCCGACAGGACATGGTGGTGGTCACGAAGATGTGGGCGGGCGAGAAGACGAAGAGTCTACCGGGCATGATCATCATGGCGAAGGAGATGCCAGCGGGCATGATCATCATGACGAAGGAGATGCCGACGGGCATGATCAGCATGGAGAAGGAGATGGCGACGGGCATGATCATGATCATGAAGAAGGAGAAGACGCAAACACACAGACGCTGCTAACTTCGGTCTTGCAGGACCCTCATGTTCAAGAACTGCTCCTCAAGGAGACGAGCAACGACAAAGCTGTAGCCAGAGAGAAAGCCAAGCTGGCCCAAATGGAGGTAGACGGGATGACTCCATTGTATCCTGGGTGTCGCCTCGAGGATACACGTTTGAGTGTAACGCTCAAGGCTCTGGAGATGAAGGCCGAACACAAATGGACCGATGTGAGCTTCAACGCGAACATGGAATACTGGAACGACCGACTTCCTAAGGGGAACACATTGCCAACAAGTATCGAGGAGGCCAAGAAAATTGTGTGCCCTCTCGACCTACCACACATTAAATACCACGCATGCATCAATGATTACGCACTTTATCGGAACAAGTACGTGGATAGAACCACATGTCCGGTGTGTGGCCAAGGACGGTACAAGAGAGGGAACAAGAAAGTTCCTCGAAAAGTGGTATCGTACTTTCCTATCACCCCCCGTCTGCAGCGATATTTCGTAGATCCTAAGGAAGCAAAGCTCATGCAATGGCACGCGGAAAGAGAGAAACCTGAAGATGATCCAGAGAAGGGCAAGATCCTGACACACCCTTCAGACGCTAGCTAGTGGAATGCATTAGACATCGAGTTCGAAGAGTTCGGGGGCGATGCAAGAAATGTCAGGCTGTGTATGAGCACCAATGGACTCAATCCTTTTGGAAACCAGAGTAGCATGCATAACACCTGGCCCGTGTTTGTATGGCCGTACAAACCTCCCCCCGTGGCTATGCAAAAAGCAAAGGTATGTACACATGAGCATTCTTATTCAGGGGCCGAAACAACCAGGTATCGATATGCATCTGTATCTCGGCTATTACGAGAGGAGTTAGCCAGCTTGTGGGAGACGCCGGCCTGTACGTGGGACGCCTACACTAAAGAATATTTCCATCTAAGAGCCGCGTTGCTCACGACCGTGCAGGACTATCCTGGTTATGCATATGTATCGGCCCAGGTGAACCATGGACAGAATGCATGCGTCAAGTGCATGGATGAGACACCGCATCTCCAGCTACCAAGGGATCCCGGGTCTTCGAAAACCGTGTTCCAAGGTACTCGAAAGTGGCTCCGCATGGATCACCCGTGGAGAAAACGTGGTGACATGTTCAAGATAAGGACGAGCTTGAAAGAGCCCCACGTCCGAGGAGCGGCGAAGAAATCGAGGAGCTTTTGAATTATTGGGTAGATTGCTCTGCGCCTGGAAAAAAACGACCGAGGATAAAGCCGCTGCTGGGTGTATGGAAAGCAATGTCTGTTTTCTGGGACCTGCCGTATTGGAAGGTCCTTCACACTCCCCATAGCCTCGATGTAATGCACATCATGAAGAACGTTACCGAGACTCTGCTTGGCACTCTACTGAACATGCCAGAGAGGACCAAGGATGGGCCGAAAGCAAGAAAGGACCTTAAATTGCTTGGCATAAAGAAAGATCTTCAGTACCCTGATAGTGATGATGATGATGATGATGATGATCAGACGGAAGGGACTCAAGGTCGCCGCAAAAGAGTTAAGAAGAATGAGGTGGTGCTTCGCGCTGCCTGCTTTACTTTGAGTCTGGAGGAGCTCGAGCAGTTTTTCAGGTGCCTCTTAGGAGTGAAAGTTCCTCACGGTTACTCGGGGAAGATAAGCAGATATCTGGACGTGGCGAAGAAGAGGTTTAGTGGTACGAAGTCTCACGACTGTCACGTGTTGATGATGCAGATACTCCCCATTGCGATCCGTGTGATAATGGACGAGCATGTCCGTGAGACGTTGTTTGGCCTCTGTAACTTTTTCGACGTCATATCTAGGAAGTCGATCGGTGTGAAGCAGCTCGACAGGCTACAGGAAGAGATCGTGATGATACTATGCGAGCTTGAGATTACTTCCCGCCCGCATTCTTCGACATCATGGTGCATTTGCTTGTACATGTCGTGGACGACATCATCCAGCTCGGGCCGACATTCCTGCACAACATGATGCCGTTTGAAAAGCTAAACAGTGTCATCAAAGGATTCGTTCGCAACAGGTCTCGTCCAGATGGAAGCATAGCCAAGGGATTTCTGATCTACGAGTGCATCTCCTTCTGCCAAAATTATCTAACCACCGAGAACGAGGATGTTGGAATACCCACAAAGAAGCACCTCAGCAGGCTCGGTGGATATGGTCACCGCGAGGGCTGCCGCTCACTGCATGTCGGCATTGATGGTCGACGCACTGATTTTGAAAGGGCACACCGGGTCGCTCTACAACACATTGAAGTGGTCGGCCCTTGGGTCGAAGAGCACAGAAACTTAATCGAGCAGGAGTACATCGACCAGGGCCGACCGAGGAAGAAGGGAGACGTAACCAGAGAGCACAACTCCAGCTTCACGGGTTGGTTCAAGAAAAGGCAACTGGACAATCCCCCACAGACGCCTTCTACGGAAGATCAAAAACTCATATTCTCCTTGTCGCAGGGCCCAGGGCACAACCTAAGGACCTATCAGTCATACGACATAAACGGTTACAGATTCTACACCGAGGAAAAGGACAAGAATAGTGAATATCAAAACTCAGGAGTAACTATGTTATCCTTTGCTGATGACGAGACTACTGTGATGGAAAGATTCTACAGAAGGATCGAGGAGATATGGGAGCTCGACTACTGTGGAGAGATCATACCGATGTTCCGTGTTAGATGGGCCAAGAACGTAGAAAAAGAAGGCCGCTATTTCACCACAATGGTTATACCAGATGCCAAATCAACGAAGAACGCCTCCGCAAAAAATGAGCCTTGGGTACTCGCTAGCCAAGTTGATCAATGCTTTTTTATTACTGACCCGTCAAAGCCCAACCGTGTTGTAGTTAGGAGGGGTAAGAGGAGCATCATCAGAATGGAAGGAGCCACCAACGAGCAAAACTTCGACAAAAACGGCGACCCGAAGATCGAAGAGGAATTTGACAAGTACTTCGACATGCCTACTACTACTAAAGTAAGAAGGAAGACCACACTGCCTACTAAAGGTTGTCCCTTCACAAGAAGAAATCTCAAAGTGCACGGGCTAAAGTATTCAACCACGACGAAAAAGGGCAAGAAGACTGTGAAGAGACACTAGCTCGACACATCACATGATTGTATATGTTCGGAGAGAGAGTTTTTGAATAAATATGAATGTTTGTATATGTTCTTGCTTTATTTTAGACATATATATAATTAAAAACACATTACATGATTGTATATGTTCGGGGAGAGAGTTTTTTGAATAAATATGAATGTTTGTATATGTTTTTGCTTTATTTTAAACAGATCTATAATTAAAAATATATTTTTAAAAAATAAAAAAGTGTGAGACAGCCTGGTTACCCCAGGTTTAGAATGGCACAAGCAAGTAGCAGAGACCACTAAGGCAAGTGTGTGATCTTGTCATACTACCACGCGCGCCACGTTTTGTACTAAGTCCGCAGGTTCTATGGCGCATTTGGGCAATATGCGCCACAGATGTTCCAACTTCTGTGGCGCATATTGCCGAAATGCGCCACAGAACCTGTGGACTTAGCCAAATAAACAGTTCGGACTTTCATTCCCCTTCTCCCTATTCGTCGATTCAGTCTCGCGCGCAAACCCTAGGAGCCACCACCGCCGCGCTAGCCCTCGCCACCGGAGCCGCCGTGGAGGAGAGCCCGTGGAGGAGGAGGCCCATCACCGCCTGCGACCTAGGAGGAGGAGGCCTGCCACCGCCGTTCCGGAGCCCGTGGAGGAGGAGGCCCGCCCCGCCCCACCTGCGACCTAGGAGGAGGAGGCACCTTCGATGTGGACTTCGTCAAGGTCGACCAGGCCACCCTCTTCGACCTCATCCTGGTGAGACTTCCCTCGATCCCCTTCCGCCCCCTCTGTTTCCTGCGTAGGCTAGCGTTTTGATGTTGTAGATGCGATTGTGCCGTGTGGTTGTCAGTGGCGATGCCCAGATTGCTTGGTCGATTCAGTACAGCTAGGGTTTTTCTTTGAGATTTAGGGTTTTGTGTGGTTGTTTGGGTAGTTGCTGCCAAGTGTTGTTTGGGTAGTTGCTGACCGGCGGGGCACATTTCAAATAAGTTGTAGCAACCAACAAACTAGTTAGCTAGTACTAGTATAATCCAACTACCGAGTCAGAATGCTACCTTGTATTGCTGTAACTCAATGTTGTATTCCGCTCTAGTCATGTAAGCTTTAGCACAAGCATCATACCTACATATTCATACTGCACACATGTTGTGGTTTAATCCCATTTCTAAATTATGCTCTTAACGTTTTTATTTCATTTGTCCATTTTTATGAGCAGATATGAAAACAAGAAATGAGAAGAGGAACCGGGCTAGCCAACAGATCATAGACTAGGGGGAAAATATTCCTTTCTTTAAGCAATTATTATAAACAGTTATACCTGTTTAATTTATAGGAAACCCCTCTAAGTAAATCATAAAGTAGTTTTGTCGTATTTTGGGTATTTTACTAATGCACGACCAACTTTGGGTACATAATCTAAGGCTACTCAAATTTTGGGTAAATAACCAATTTCCCAACTTGTTATTACAACACCTATAAAAGGCTTTAGAGGGAAAATTGTCTGAATTTGGTAGGGAAATAACAATATCTTGGAAACAATTTTGGAGGAATATTGGCTACCTGAAGAAAAGTATCACGGGAAACCATGAAGGGATTCAGAAATTATTATTCCATGTCTAATGCAGCACATTGTTAGCACAAGATGTTATATTAGCATCTTCTGTTCTGCTATACTGTTACCACTGCTTGACTGTGTATAGTGTAGAGATGGCGGTGTCTTGTTTTTCTTTTCGCATCTAAGAAGTAAAGGATCTGTTGGGATGTTGTTGCACTGTCAGATCAAGTTGCTCCGTGTTGTATTCTGGTCATGAATCATGATCTCTCTGCTGCATTCCTGCAAAAGATAGGTAAATAGGTAAAGTAGCGTTTGTGCTGTGCAGGTATTGAAAGACAGGGTGAACTGCTTTTGTGCAGGTATTTTTGACAAAAAATATGTGCATGTATTCAACAACTAGTACCAGTCTTTGTACTGGTGCGAGGTCTTGCTTTTAGAATTGACAAAGATCATAGACAAATGAAAGGATTAACAGTTAGAGAAAATGAAGAGGTTAAGATAAAAGTTGGAGCAAAAGTAGTATGCCTCTTTATTAAGAGGATTTTTTTATTGTCTGGTGCTAATATGAAACCGGGGGAGCTTTCCCACATGAAGAGCACCTTGCACCTTGCCACCTTTTCTATCTCCATACCTTCGCCTCAAATAAGCCCCGATCTTATCCACCTTGGTATATTTGTTGAGCTAACAATTGAGTGAACATGTTACGTTGTTGTTTCTAAGCAAAACATGGTTGTAGCTTAGTTTTGTCTGTACTGATCCTAGCTGGTAGGTTTAGTTTATGGCTATATAAACCTGCTCTAAACTTGTATTATTATCTTTGTGTAACTATAATATAGTAATGTCTTGCTATATTGCTACTTCTTTAATTCTGAGCTTCTGCCCCACCATGTGCATGATGCAATAAGTTATTGTCTGGTGTCTTTGTTTATTATTATACTGTTTTTGCTTCCATATGGTGTTATATGGTGCTATATGGTGCTGCTGTTACATGCATGGTGCTGCTGTTACATACATGGTGCTGCTGTTGTATGCTATATGGTGTTGTCATATGGTGCTCCTGTTACATGGTGCTACTATTATATGGGGATGGGGCTGTCAATATGGGGATGGGGTGTTTTGTCTTGCAGGGATTTCATTTGAGTTGCCCATTTCTCTCGAAGTGTCGATTCACTTCCGTTTCGGTTGAGAAATGGGCACTCCTAGGTCAAAAAATTAGCAAAGGTCATGCCGAATTTTTCAGCCGAGATTTGTGCTAACTTTTTCCCTCTTTTAAATAGAGTAGTGCAAACATGTCGGGTAACAAGGAGTCTGGCCCTTCTAAGCACATGATCAGCGTCGAAGAACAAGCTAGACAGGCCAACCAGTCATTCTGGTGGGGGTCCCAACAGGAGGAGGAGGAGGAGGCGATGAGGATGACACCACCACCGGAGGAGGAGGCGACCGTCGCCAGAGCTGTTGGGGCCAATGAGGGCAGAGATCCTGATTACGAGAGGGAAGAAGACGACTACGATGGAACTAGTGAAGGCGACGATAAAGAGGATGACATTACCGATGGCGGCGCCAACACCGATGGCGGCGAGCACACGGATGGCGGTAGCGGCAACCCGACTGCTTCTCAGAAGAAGAAGAAGGAGCGGAAGGTGCCAGTGCTCGCCACCATCTGCGATGAGTTCACTGAGGTCACAGAAAGTGGCCAACCCATTGCGCCAGAGGCGATTGCTAAAGGGTACGGCCTGCAAGTCGGGTGCATCGTCCGGGAAAGCATGTCAATCAACATGAAGTACATCAGACATGCTGACAATGCAGCTTTGGTCGATAACCTCTTTAAGAAGCTTCACAAGCGATACAGATTCCTAGAGCGGTTTAGAAACCTCGAGAGAAAGAACCCGGTGAACAAACTAGCCCTCAAGAAGATGAGCAACGCCTTGAGCAGCTAGAAAACCCAGGTGAAGAATAACATTGACAAAGGTGAAAGCTGGGAGGTTATTAGGAAGAAAAATCCGATGCTCGACGAAGAGGAGTTTAGGAGATTCAAGGCGGATATAGCTACCGCTGACGCTATAAAATGGAATCAATGGGGAAAGAGTATGCGGGAACAGAACATAGGTAACCACCACCTTGGAAGCGGCGGTTACAGGGGAAACAGACCATTTGGGACAAGGAGGACGCCGATCTTGAACGCCTTGGTAAAGACAACCCTTGGCTTAAAATCACGGACTTGCAACTTAGGCAATTTGTTCGGGCCCGCTACTACCTGGACAAGGAAACAGGGGAGTTCATCACCGATGATCCGGAGGTGAAGGAATTCGAGAAGAAGCTAGTAAGGAATTTATCGCCGATCTCAAGTCTATTGCGTTCTAATTAAGATAATGAAGTCAAGAATCTAAATGGGTTCACCTTTCCTTGTCTCTGCAGGAGGATGAACTGAACGCTACCGCCACAGAGTCGTCCTAGGATTCGACGGAGCCGTGGGACACAGTTTTCAACAGGGCGACCAATGCTTACAAGAAGAGGGACAAGGGGTTGCCGCCGTCCTCAGCTGGCCGTGTGTCCGGCTTTGGTACGAGCATGAAGTTCAAGGAGTACTACAAAGAGGACGCCAAGAAAAGAAGGGAGAGGAAGAACCAGGATAAAGCCGATGTTGCAGAGCTGAAGATGAAGGTGCAGACACTGGAGGAGAAGGCGGTGGATGAGAAAATAGTGGACAAGTTAGTGGAAGAGAAGCTCCGCTCGATGACCCCCCCCTGAGTTTTTCGAGGGGCTTACTGCTTGGAATGCGGGAGGTCGACAGGGGCTGATACATCTGCCCAGCTTAAGCGGCAGCAACTCGGGCATCAATGTTACCGTGTCGCCGGACCTGGTGACCCCGCCGGCCGTCAACGTCGGGACGCAGCCGCTCGTTTTGGTCACACCGACGCCCCCTCCCGCCAAAGATACCAATAAGGCGCAGCCGACGGCGGTGGTGCTTCGTGAGGCACCCGAGCGGGAGATTGCAGATGATGATAGGCCGGCCACCGGCATCGGCCGTGTCTCTACATTAGCCGAGATCCACGCCATCACTAAGGTAACTAATTAGTTAGTGCACGTCATCTCCTTTATGCCTTTGATGCATGACTGCTGCCATCTCATGACGCCCAACAACATGTTTTTGCCTCAGGACACTTCTTGCATACTCCTGCTTAAAGATGTCGGTGGTGAGTTGAAGGATGTTGCCAAGGGCACTCTTATACAACCGGCGAGCCGCACGATGCACAACAATCCAATGTATGATGACATGATGAGGGTCAGGTTGGCTCGGGTGTTGCCAGGGTGCGATAACATGGACCCCCCTTTCAACCTCAGGGAGCCGACGAACACAAGACCCTTGGGGAATGCTACAACTGGCCCTTGACATGGCCGAAGACCCAGATTCGTCTTGCGGGGGGAGCACCGGCGCCACCTCTCGACCGGTCGCCCAACCACCACCTCGGAAGCCAGTAACCACCGTCGTCTCCACCACCAGTCGTCACCATCAACTCTTGGCAGCGTGTGCAACGCCACATGGCAAAGACGTTGTGCCGCAACCGCCGCCGCGCCCGCTACCACCACCACATGATGGCACCCATGAAGATGATGATGAATTGTTCAACATGGACGACTTCATCAACACCGGTGCTGCCAAAGGATTGTATATGCCTTCTATGGATGAAGAACCCTTCGCAGCTCGTGACGACCATCAAGCTGGTCGGCCCAATACATGCACGCAACGCCTGGTCTTCCATGGTCTTTCTCAAGAGACGCCTCCGGTCGCCGATCCACCACAAGAGAAACCAGGATTGGTTTTTAGGCCCAACACACTCCGAAAGGTGACTGATGAGCAGATGGCAGTGGCTAACACTGTTGTGAAGAAGAAGCACTACATGAAGAGAGGTAATAATAATAATAATAAGAAGAAGGTAGCGAGCCAGCCTCTTCCAAAGAGGATCCGGGGTTAGGACGCCGTCGTCGTACCATCCACACAATTTGGCTTGCCCCGAGTGCATGTAGCTGGTGATCCGATATTGACTCCGGATATGATCCACATTGCGGTTGGAGCCATGTTAACTTTGCACGAGAGTGTCAAGACACTAGAGGGCCTCCTTCTTAAAGATGAAGATCCAAATTACCCGGTTTTGACGGCCAAGGTGCCATTGGACGTGGGCTTCATCGATGAACCCCCCGCGGATATATTCTTCATAGTGTTCGAGGACATATTCAAGCTGTTTCTCATGAAACGGCTGGACTATAAATTGGTCCGCCTATACACGCTCAATCTGGCGATCACGATCAAGAGAGAAAGTACCCCGGAAATTGAGATAGTGGATCCCTACTACATGCGGGACAACCAGTTGGTCGAAGGATCAGAGACACGGACCAAGGCGACGGCGTACCTCGAGAAGTTCATGGTGGACAACAAGAGGAAGGGCACACTTCTTTTGCCTTTCTTTCCCGAGTAAGTACACACACTCGCTCATCGCCACCGTAACTTATGCATTTCTTATAGATTTCTTCCTTTGCTCTTTTTCCAACATTCCGTTCCAATTGTGTTGTGCAGAGACAAATACTGCACACTCATCGTCCTTGCCCCGAGGTATTCGCTAGCCACGTATTTCGACTCGGGGAGTTTGACGAAGAAGAAAGACTACACCAGAATAAGGGGTGTTCTCAATGAGGCTCTCGAGGGCTACACCAAGAAGGGATGCACCTTCGTAGATAGGGGGAATGTATCAAGGATGGCAAACACGTGTTCAAGCACGTGCTCGAGTTCCCCTGCGTCAAGCAGTCGACTACTGGTGCCAAGGAGGCCTTCTACGTCCTCCATCACCTTAAAGGCTATGTTCGGGATTGCCAGAACCTAATGCTGCCATCTAGTCTCCGAGGATGGGCCGAAACTTTGGCAAAAATTGACGATGCTGATCTTAGAGAAGACTTCCATCGCATTCAGATGAAGTTGTCGCAAATCATCATTGAAGATGTCAACACAAGGGGCGGTGCCCTACAACAAGCCAGAGGGTTGAGTAAGAGGGGGATCGAAGAACGCCTCCGTAAGCAGGGTTACACAAGGACGTGGATGACGAAAGAGGGCTATCTACCGTTCCCGAAGCCGAGTGAGAAGAGGAAGTCTTCATCATGATCGATGTGTGCCTCTAGCATGATCCAGTGTGTGTATATTCTTGATAGACGCCTGCTGTATTAGTGTGTGTGTCATAAACTTTACTATCTCGTGGTCGAAATGGTCATTGTTCTTAGACTTAAACTACCTTGTGGTCGTGTTGTCATTGAACTTATTGCTTTTATGATGATCTATCTTTTAGGTTTATGGATCCTTTGTTTTATATTCTGTGAACATATATATATATGGATGTGAACCCTTTATTCATTCTTTTCGTTGTATTTTTACTAATATGCCTTGTCATCTACAGAGATGGCAACGAGGTGGTATGTGGTGTACATGGGTAGGGTTCCAGGAGTCTACGAGGAGTGGGAGGATTGTCACAAACAAGTGAACAAGTTCAGCGGCAACATCTACAAAGGATACGCGACTAGAGAGGAGGCCATAGCCAAGTGGAGGAACCACTTGTGGAAGAAGAACCGGATGAAGATATTGGTCGGGCTAATGCTCTTGCTCACCATTATCACAGCTATATTCTATTTGATCCTAGTATAGGCTGCAGTGGCCACTTCATATTTGTAATGTGAGATGATATGAACTTTGTATTCGGCGCTTGTGTAAATTTTTTGCACTTGACACTATATATGTATCTCGATCGGGCTCTAAGTGTTTGTATTATATATATGTCGGTTTTCATGCATCTACTACTTGTCCAATGTATTTTATACTCATCTAGATAAATACTGTATAAATCCTGTATAAATACCTGATTATACACCAGGAAAGTATTTTACTTCGAATACGTGTTACGCAATCAGTGGCGCATATAATTATATAGTCAGTGGCGCATGGGATTTCTGTGGCGCATACACGTAAATGCGCCACATAAGTTCTTCCTGTGGCGCATATGAAGAAATGCGCCACAGAAGTCTAGGACTTCTGTGGCGCATATCCATATGCGCCACAGGAAGTAGTTATCAGTGGCGAGGTAACAGTGGCGACCAGAATATGCGCCACAGAAGTCCCATTTCAGTGTGCCACAGATGGGCTGTTTCCTAGTAGTGGGTTAAAACAACTGACGTGACTGGAAAAATAGGTCCAAGAGAGGAGACTTTTCTTGTACAGAGATACAGGTTCGAGGATCCAGCAGCTGGAGACCATACACGGCTGCCACATCGAGCAATGTTACCAAGGTCAAATGGCCATCGCGATTGAAATATAATATCCAATATCGACACGTTTCTTTGAATAGAGAGGCTAACATCAGGGGCCCACCAGTTAGACCCTGTATGGCTACCGCATCGAGCAATGTTCGCAAGTTCTAAACAGGGAGGCGCGACCGAAAAAAGTCCAACAGAGAGCACACGTTTCTTGTCAAGAGAGGCTGCCATCTAGGACCTAACATCCATACCCTACACGACTAATGCATTGAGCAATGTTATCAAGTTCTAAATAGGGAGGAGCGATGTAACACCTCGGCCTCTCCGGACCGACGGCTGTCACCCCTGGCAACTTACTAGGATCTTTAGACTGGCCTCACAGATCAACATCGGTCTTTCTTGTGCACTTTGTCCTCACTCATGCGTACTGATATGTTGCTAATGTATCTATAATTTTTGATGTTCCATGCTTGTTTTATATCTACTTTCTTATGTTTTGTCCACACTTTGGAGTACTTTTACACATTTTCTGGAACTAACATATTAACAAGATGCCACAATGCCAGTTGCTAGTTTTCTTCTGTTTTTGGTTCCAGAAAAGCCAGAAAATGAATATTCTCGGAATTGGACCGGACAAAAGCCAAAGTCGATATTTTACCGGAAGACTCATGGAGCCAGAAGACGAGACGGAGAGAGGCCAGGGGCTGGCCACACCATAGGGTGGCGCAGGTCCCCCTGGTCGTGCCACCAGGTGGTGTGGGCCCCTACGTCCTCCATCGACCTTGCCCCTTCGCCTATAAGAAGCCTCCGATGTAGAAACCCTAAAGAGTCCAGCCTCCAGCCACAAAAAGTTCCACAATGCTGAAGGGGAGATTCGGGGGACAGAAAGTCTCTGTTCCGGCACCCTGCCAGGATGGGGAATTTCCCCCAGAGCCATCTCCATCGATCTCCACCACCATCTCCATCGTCGTTGCAGATTCCCATGATGATGAGGGAGTAGTTCTTCATCAAGGCTAAGGGTTCTACCAGTAGCTATGTGTTCATCTCTCTCTCTATGCATGATCATATTGTGATCATGAGCTTTGTAATCAAGTAGATCTACCTTGCTACTCAAGTGATTTAATAGATCTCTGCTCTCCCCATGTGTGTGAAAGTGACTGCGTGCACACCATGGTGGCACTTAGGGTAGAGATTACAAATACTTGTTATGAGTTATATTTGGAGTTGGATGTTTCTAAGAAATTGTGGTGTTTGTTGGAACCATCTAGTGCTCAAGGTGACAGTGTGGGGTTATCTAGATGGGGAAAACAAACTTTGAGGAGTGCTGTGATGACCCACAAGTATAGGGGTGTATCGCAGTATTTCCGTTAAGTAAGAGTGTCGAACCCAACGAGGAGCAGAAGGTGCTGGCTAGTGGCTTGGAGCAGGAATTCTCTGTAAATATTTAGCAAACGGATTTTTAGGGGTTTTTGATAATGCAGGTAAATAAAGTACGAGTAAATAAAAGACAATAAGAATAAATGCAGCAAGTGGCCCAATCCTTTCTATAGCAAAGGAGAAGCCGGTTGTATTACTTAAGATGACCAAACGTTCTCGAGGACACATGGGAATATCATCAAGTGCTTTTGCTTCATATAGTTGATTAATCTTCTTTAGTTTGCTAAGTGTTGTGTGGGTGAACCTGTGCTAATGTACCGACCTTCCTAGGACTAATACATACTTGTGATTATACCCCTTACAAGCATCTGCAAGTACAAGAAAGTAATTAAGGTAGAAACCTAACCACCGCTTTAAACTCTAAGACCCTGACGCCCCTTGTGCAATGGTTTCCTAATAGGGGTTTAGGTTTCTGTCACTCCGGCAACCCCTAGGATTAGTAGCCAAATACACAATGCATTCCCCTAGGCCCATATAGGTGAAATGTCATGTAGTCGACGTTCACATGACACCACTAGAAGAAGTTCACCACAACTTAAATATCAAACCATTGAATCTTTCTCAACACAATTCCACTACTAACAACATGACTACTCCCATGTCCTCAAGAACAAAACGAACTACTCACAAGACATCATATGGATCATGATTAGAGATGGAATAATGATGTATAACAATCTGAACATAAACAATAATTCAATGGTTCCACTCAATAGCATCAACTACAAAGAGTAATCAACACCGGGAAAGTTTCCCCTAAGAACTATGCAAGATTCAACCCAATTGTTACAGCAATATGGAGATGGTGATGATGGTGCTGGTGGAGATGATGGTGATGATGATGATGATCCCGATAAAGTCCAGCTTGATGGTGGTGTTGATGGCGACGATCTCCCCTCCCCGGGAAGGAATTCCCCCAGCAGAATTCTATCTGCCAGAGAGATCTTTCTCTCTCGGTGTTTTCTGCCCCGTAGAGGCGGCAGAATCTTTCTGTGGTCGCTCCCCCAGTCTTAGGGTTTCAGGAGGATAATATACGCTAGAGGGGAGATCCAGGTGTGGACTAGGTCGGCCACACCACCTGGTGGCGCGGCCTAGCGTGGCCCGCGCCATGGGGTGGTGTGGGCCCCCTGTGGCCCATCTCCGCTTCCCCTTCTGGCTTTCTTCGTCTTATGGAAAAATAGGATTTTCCATGTATTTTCCCGGATTTTCTAATCTTTGCAAATTTCGCCTCCAAACATCACCTTTTCCGTCAGAATCCTGACTGCAGCGGTCCATGCTCCAAAAGTCATCAACCATGCAAAAATAGATGAAATAACATAAGTATGATCTCTTAATATGAAATATATCAATGAATAATAGTAAATTATGATATAGAATAGTGATGCAAAATGGGCGTATCCACTCCCCCAAGCTTAGACTTCGCTTGTCTCCAAGCGAAACTGAACTCAATAAACATGACCTCAGGTTTATGGAGTGAAGAGTCGATAAAAGAATACTGTCGTGGAAATGGCCACGGCAGTCGCTGCCACTGGCAGGGACTGCATTGTAACATGGGGAAGAGTTGGCGGCCATCTGCGGTGCGATATGGGGGCGGATGCACATGGGTTTATCCAGGTTCGCCCTCCTGGAGGGTAAAGACCTACTCCTACTAGATTAGATTATTGGAGAGCGAGTTACAGGGGTGGCGAGCTCGACGTCTAAGCAATGAGTCGCTAGAGGGGGTGTATGATGGAACGTGAGTTCTTAGGATACCCTAGGGAGGTTTATATAGGAGTCACCTTGCTAGGTTTACAAGTTACAACCAAGCCAGATATGGACTCGGAGGCTTTCTGACCTAATCCGACTAGGCTTCAGATATGCTTCTGGGCCTTCAGCTTCCAGTCGCTAGGCTTCTCCTTCCGTCGTAGTCCAGTCGTCGTCCTTCAGGCACACTCACAGGCCCTTCAGCCCAATCGGAACGTCCTGCTGGGCATAGCCCCTTTGGCATATCCCCATCAGTAGTCCCCGAGGCCATTGTTGATTCAGGCACAGGTGTCCCTTTGGCGATCGAAGTAGGCGAGCCCAATTTGGATGCCTAGTCGAGTCGGTGATGGACTCCATTAGAACCAAGGAGAATTTCCCCTGGTTTCCACTCGCCACCCCGACAAACATTACTGCTGTCAAGTCGCCGCTTTGGCGAGTGGAGAAGACTAGCGGGTAGCGGGTGGAATGGAGGAGTTGGGCCGTCAGTTCTGGTCAAACTATCCGTTGGAATTTCCAACGGTAACTTCGGCGCAATTACCGTGGGTAACGGCTACCCCGATTTTGGCGGGTGGCGTTCCCATATAAGGGGAGTGATGATTCCATTCTGTGAATCCTACCCGCATTCTTTATTCTCCCATACGCATTCTTCCTATCCTTAATCTTCCTGCCTTCAACCTTCCGATTCGTCCTTTCCGCATGATTCCACGTCCTACCTGATGGCGCCTCCCAAAGGCTCATGGGGAAAATCCAAATGCACCACAACCCAGCTCAAATCTTTCGAGGACACCGGGGTCCTCCGCAAGGGGAACTGGTGGGTTCCCCTCCTCCGAGACCGAGTCCAAGCCGCGACCCGGTGAATTCATCTGCTTCCCCAGCCATCTTGAAAGGGGTCTGGGATTCCCCACCTCGCTCTTCTTCTACCGATTCTGCGCGTATTACGTGATCAAACCATCGGATCTCGGCCCGCACAGCATCGAGCAACTGTCGATCTTCGTCGCCTTCTATCTCGAGTGCTATCTCGGCTGCAGACCGTATTTTCTGTTGTGATTAGAGCTCTTCCATGACCGCATCGGGCGCGAGGCATCCGGTGGCTTGATGTTGGCCGCATGCGGCGTCACGTTCCAATTGAAGCCGAAGGCCAATTTCATCAAGCTCCTCCTGCCGAAGAAGGCCGCCAGCGAGTGGAAGAAGAGCTGGTTCTACGTAAAAGAATCCACTCCCTCGGGCGAGGTGGCACTTCCCGAGTTCGTCGCCGAGAGGAGTGAGCCTCGTCGGTTGGCGTCGAAGAAGCTTCCTGAGGACCAGCGGATGGTCATCACGGAGATGATGGACCAGATCCAGAAGCTGAAGGACCAGGGGTTGATTTCGATCAACCTCTACAACTGCTGGCTCGGATGGTGTCTGGTTCCGCTGGCGGCTCGGCCGCATTGGATGTATGAGTACAGCGGGAAGCACGACCCCTCCCAAACCAGCAAGGAATCATGGGAGGCCGAGGACTACAAGGCCGCCCTAAAAAAACCACTGATGCGGAGTTCACCAGCGTGTCGGCCAGGCTCGCCCCGTACACTCTAGTGAAGAATGAAGCCCCACAGTAAGTTTTCTCCCCAGTCGCTATTTCCGCACCTCAATTCTCAGTCGCTGCATTTGGTGTTTACTCGTGGTGGTTTTCAGCTTTTTCAGGTGTTGGAGGGCTGGCTCCCTCCGCTCGACGAAGCGGTTCCCCAGGAACTCGAGGAAGACTCCGAGGGAGACTCCTCCAATAGCGACGGGGAGGAGGAGGAGGTTCCTCCCCCAGCGCCCGTGGCTCACAAGACCCGTATGCAGAAACAACGTGAGTTCGAGGCAAGCCGCAGCCTGGACGAACACGACGGAGGCGACGAGGTCGCGCAGGAGCACACGTCCCAGCATACTGCTACGCCGTCGAAGCCCGCACGCAAGCCCAAGTCACCAGCGAAGAAGGCAATGTCGCCGTCCAAGTCGGCGGTGGTATTTGAGTCAGACGACGACTCTGACAATGAAGACACCCCTGAAGTATCGCGCAAAGCTCCAAAGGGCGCGATCCCGATGAAGGGGTTGGAGGGCGAGGGCATCGAGGAAGTGGTAGAGGTTCCTCTAGCGGTGATTGCGCCGACGGTCTCGGGGGTTCCAAGTCAGGAAGCGGCTGAGGCGGCGACGTCTAAGTCACCGCAGCCGTCGAGAGCAGCCGTGTCTTCGGAGCCGGAGATTCTGGCGACCGCGGCTTCGTCGTCGAGGAAGCCCGCCATGTCGTGGGCTTCAGATGTCCTCGAGAGGGGGCTCACTCGCAAGCTGGGTCCAAAATTGGACAAGCCCGCGCACATCAGCACCGGGCTTCGCATTCTTCCGGTCGCTAAGTGAGTATTGGTTCTTCATTCTGATTCGCCTCTTGTTTTTGTATTGTTGTTATATTGACTGTGGGAATTCTGGCAGGTCTGGAACCAAGAAGATTGGCTGTCCGTCGGTGGCAAAGATTCCACCGGTCGCCACCATGGGAGAGGGCGATCTCCCCAAGAAGAGAAAAGCCGCCGGAGATGAAGCGACCGCGGAAGGCGCGAAGAAGCAGAAGGGGGGTGATGACGCCACAGCCAAGGACGGCGCCGTGGAGCCTGATGTTGCGGCAGTCGCCGAAGAAGTGGTGGCGGTGCGATCGGAGCCAGTCTTGGCTGCGGCCACATCGGAAGCGTCGGCCCCGACAACCAGTGCCCCTGCCAGAGCGTCGGCGATGTTCCCGCGCTTCATGGCCAGGGGGTTTCCAGGCGTGGTGGACACCCAGTCTCCACAGAGTCCGGAGATCGTGGATGCAGACATTGGGACTTGTCATGGGCGCACTTCTTTCACGATCCCGTCGACTGACGCCGGTCAACTTCACATGATGCTTGGCGCCACTATTCAGGTATGTCTAGTCCCCGAGTTCTCAGTCACTGAATTTCAGCAGCTGGGAACTGAACTTCTTTCTACTCTCCAGTCCCCGAATTCCTAGTCGCTGAATTTCAGCGGCTAGGAATTGAACTTTTTCCCTACTCTCCAGTCCCCGAGTTCTTAGTCGCTAAATTTCAGCGGCTGGGAACTGGATGTTGATTTTGGTAAGTGCTGAGGTGTATTTTTTGCTTGCAGGGTTTGTAGAGGGAATCGACCAATTGGCAGGCCACAAGGGAGCGCTTGGAGCGTGATCTGCGCGAAGCGCAGGAGGCGAACCAGCAGCTTCAGGAAACTATTGGTGAGTATCTGCTTCTCTGTCCTTTCCTCTGTCAAGTGTGAACTATTGGTGTATGGCGCGCTGATGGTTTCTCTTTCAGGTGGTTTCCTGGCTGCGATTTCCAAGGCCCACGAAGGGTATGTTCTAGTCGCCGAGCTGGACGCGGTGAATGGACGAATTGTCTCCCTGATCCAGGACTTGGAGGAGGCGAGAGCGGCCTCAGTTTCTTCGGAGGACCGAGCGAAGGCTGCTGTCGCTGCGGCTGAGGAGGAACGCGAAGCCACGGACTCGATCATCGTGGGGTTGCACAACGATCAACCCTTGGAGAAGCATGTCACGGAGAACTGCCGCAAACTCCTTGGTGAGTCTCCGTCTTTGCCTGACTTGTTCGGCGAGTCCCTGATTGGGGATGTCCGTAGTTTCACTAACGTCTGATTTTGCAGCTGTGATAGGTCAAGGCGACCCGGTGGTTCAGTCCTGCAATGCTTCGCAGTGCGTGACAGCCGTGGTGAATGCGTCCACGGCTTCGGCGTTATGTGTCCAAGCTGTTCTTCAAGGCATGTCCCCCATCAAGGTTATTCCTGGGGGGCTCACGGAGGTGTGGCGCTATCTGGTGGAGGTGCCTGTCGTCGTGGAGTGGATGGCGCGCTCGGCGTTCAGGCGCGGGGCCACCACAACATTGAGCTTGGGTCTCGCCCACTTCCCCGACGACTTTGACCTTGACAACGTGATGAGTGGCTACCCATCAGCGACTGATACGTCCATTTTGCATCACTATTCTATGTCTTAATTCACTATTATTCATTGATACATTTCGTATTGAGAGGTGATACTTATGTTATCTCATCTATTTTTGCATGGTTGATGACTTTTGGAGCATGGACCGCTGCAGTCAGGATTCTGATGGAAAAGGTGCTATTTGGAGGCAAAATTCGCGAAGATCAGAAAATCCAGGAAAATATACAGAAAATCCTATTTTTCTAGAAGACTAAGGATGCCAGAAAATGGAGTGGAGGCGGGCCACACCACCCGATGGCGCGGGCAGGCCTAGGCCACGCCTAGAGGTGGTGTGGCCACCTTGGCCCACTCTAGCCTCTCCCCTCTGGCGTATATCATCCTCCCGAAACCCTAAGACTCGGGGAGCAACCATAGAAAGATTCCGCCGCCTCTGCAGGGTGGAAAACACCGAGAGAGAAAGATCTCTCCGGTAGACAGATTTCTACCGGGGGAATTCCTTCCCAGAGAGGGGAGATCATCGCCATCAACACCACCATCAAGATGGACATCATCGGGATCATCATCACCATCATCACCACCATCATCACCCTCATCACCATCTCCATATTGCTGTAACAATTGAGTTGAATCTTGCATAGTTCATAGGGGAAACTTTCCCGGTGTTGATTACTCTTTGTAGTTGATGCTATTGAGTGAACCATTGAATTATTGTTTATGTTTAGATTGTTATACATCATTATTCCATCTCTGATCATGATCCATATGATGTCTTGTGAGTAGTTCGTTTTGTTCTTGAGGACATGGGAGAAGTCTTGTTGTTAGTAGTGGAGTTGTGTTGAGAAAGATTCAATAGATTGTTATTTAAGTTGTGGTGTACTTCTTCTAGTGGTGGCATGTGAACATCGACTACATGACACTTCACCTATATGGGCCTAGGGGAATGCATTGTGTATTTGGCTACTAATCGTAGGGGTTGCCGGAGTGACAGAAACCTGAACCCCCGTTAGGAAACCATTGCACAAGGGACGTAAGGGTCTTAGAGTTTAAAGTTGTGGTTAGGTTTCTACCTTAATTACTTTCTTGTACTTACGGATGTTTGCCAGGGGTACAATCTGTAACACCCTCAAATCGGCCCTATGCAAGTTTTAGCCCTTTCCGCCAAACCCGCATAGAAATGATTCAAGGACGCCCACCAGGCACTTTCGTGCGGGTGGAAAACAAAGTAATACCATTACACAACAGTCCTCGATGGGACCCATAGAACAGATATATATACAACAGGACTCCAAGAGTCAAGAATATAGATATACAATACAAAGATCCAAATCACCCCGAAAACGATAGAGCGTCCGACTACGGACAAGATGCAAATGGGGCTAAGAGCCCTGAAGAATAACCAATGGCGTCCATAACCCTGTCCAGGCCAAGCCGGAAGGGTAACCCTGCTAACGACGTCGACCTCAAACCTGCTAAAACAAAAAGGGGTGCTGACAAAGGGCAAAGGAAAAAGAGGAGCGTCAGTACTGAGGCTAGTACACGACGAGGCTAGAATTCGGCGGCTCTCGCCTACATAGGTATGGTGGGCTGAAGCGGCAGCGCAGCGGCACTAAACAACCTATAGATACTCGGTACCACTAGCGGCTATTAGAGAGGGGTAAGAAAGACCTATTCGGATCCAACCTGAAGCTAACACCAACCAAACCCATCCTGGTATTTCCCCCTCGAGACCAAACAAGGAAGTCAGACCAAGGAACTCACACAGTTGGCAATTTTACTCATTCCATTATAGTTGCAACAATTCCTAATCAGATATAGATAGCGTGAGTCGTCCCGATAGCATAAGTAGTGGGCAGTTTTAGTTAACATTCCATTGTAGTTGGAACATTTACTAGTCAGATATAATTGTCTTGAGGAATCCCAAAATCCAACAGTTGTTGGCACTTTTATCACATTCCATTGGAGTTGTAATACTTACTAGGCAGGTATAACAAAACAATCCAGGTCCACCAGTGGTTGGCATTTTTAATATCCATTCCGTTATAGTGAAGTTGATTACTAGTCAGATATATTAAGTCAAATTTATAGCACTACTTTAGTTATGCTTGTCTATGATCGAGATACTGTGCTCCAAGTCGTCCATAACCGTGGACACGGCTTTTCAGAAAGTTTACCCTGCAGGGATGCACAAATAGCAACACACACTCGATCAACCTCGGAAAAACCAACTCAAAACCCAACGAGGCATTCACGACAAAGCGATCACAGGATTCAGAAATATTTCAGGGGGGCACCCCATTAAGCTTCCCGCGACGAAGTTGGCCGACTCCGAGACAGACCCAAGGTTTGTGTCAATGGCTGTAAACGACTGGGAACCTGAAAGTGTGACTGGGCTTATCGATATCGTGAAAACATTCCACGATCCAAAACAGTACAGGTGCTCCATGCACAATCTTACGTAAAGCAGTAACATGGCATAAGTACAGGATAATAATAAAGCCCCAAACTACTTTGTGGCCCCAAGAAATAAGAATGAATCAAGCTCTGGCTCAGGGGGGTCCATAAGGCCTCCCGGATGTGGATAGTGCAAAAAATCAAGGAACAGGTATCAAGTACTCGGGGTCCTACGGGGCACAAGTGAGCGTGGAAGAACCAAATAACATCTATTGCCCACCGATGCCTCTGCATTAGTTATATCTAGCATTTTAATAGTTGTATTTAAAGTCATGACCATCTCCACCAATAAACATCTGCCAGCATTCCAACAACTGTGGTACTCGACAACACAAGATCACACCTGAGCAAGCGACTACGACTCACAAGGCCATCTATCTACCAAACACAGGTAATAGGAGGTGTCCAAGGCTATATAGAGGCTGCACGGGGTATAACTGATGTACGGAAACTAAAGCATCGCGACACGGATAGCAATAGATCAACAGGAGGAAATAAAGACTATAAATGCAAAATAGGTAGAAGGGGGAGAGATGCTCGCCTGGGAAACACTTCCGAAGGTTCATATCCAAAGAACTTGTCGATACTCACATCAACTCATCGGCCTAGACCGCGAAGAAGCAAACACTAGAAGAAACACCGGATGCAATATTTAATACTACGGCAGAAGATCCGGCATGATTATGATATGCATGTGAGATGAACAATTTAATATGCGACAGTCGATAATGTCATATTATAAAAATAATGGGGGTCTCGGATAGGGAATCACTTTAGGGTTCGGCGAACTTGGCTCTGAGGGGTTCGGAGTTCGACAGGGTTCGACGGGGATCGGTCTCGAGGGGAACGTTCTCGGACAACGGAGTAGATCTTGGTGTTCCAGGAAGATGAACTTGGGTCGGCGTTTGGGCACATCGGATTCGCCCTGGTCGGTGTCGCTCTTGTCTTCACGAAGATCTTGTCGGGTCCTCATATCGGGTCGGTCTTGGCGTCCGCGAGGAAGTACTCGGCGTATCCGGGAAGAAGTTCTCGTCGCATACGGGAAGGAGTACTTGGTGCTCCAAGATGAAGCGCTTGTCGTTCCGCATGGTGTTCTTGGCGGTCTTCGGATCCGGTTCTTGGCGGCGATGAAGGAGATCATGTCGTACTGAGGGGTTCGGGTTCCGTGTAGAGGATCAAGGCATTCTGGTTCCGTTGTCGATGGCGAACTTGAATTATGCACCGGTGACCTTGTGCGGATCCTCGAGTCCTCGTCTCGAGTAGGGGTGTCCCTCGAATAACATCGGCAAGTGGCGGTGGATGAACCTAATCACCCGGGGGCAACGCCACTTAACCACATCTGAGTATCTATATGCCACCAGGACAACACAACCCCAACCTGGTACTGCAGGAACCTACGGGAACATTGCCGATGAGGCAGACGTGCTCGGGGAACGACGAGCTGGGGCCGGTCTTGGAGAGGGCGCACGCGGCATTGCCAGAGGAGAGCGGGAGGTGGTGGCGGACGGCGCGTGAGCGGCGTCGTGCTGAGGGGCGGCGACGGAGCTCGGACTGCAGACGAGCGGCTCGACGGCGAGCAGCCCAGGGGACGCGTGGGGGAACTTGGCGGGAGGAGCTCCGGCGAGGTCAGCTCGAGGGGACCGCGGGCAGAGCGGCGACTCGGTGACGTGGGCGAGGTGGAGGAGCACCAGGGGATGTGAAGCTCGGCCATCGGCGTGGCGAGGAGAGAAGGCGGGGCGAGGTGGACCTCACTGCGGGAGGGCACGGCGGCGGGGAAGACGGGAACCCGGAGCTCGCTGGGGCTGTCGGGACGAGCAGGACCGCGAGGTGGCTGTGCGGCGCAGCGAGGAGGAAGCCAGTGAGGCCGGGCCGACAAGGAGGGAGCCCACGGCGAGGGGAAACGGCCGGAGGAGAGGTCGGCGGCCGACGGCGAGCGAGCGGAGGTAGCGGAGAGGGGCGGCGGTGGTGGATGGAAGAGAGCAGAGGCAGGCGGTTCGAGCGGGGGATGCAGGGTAGGAGAAAACCGCGAGCGGGGAGCTCCGGGCGGGAACGGGCGATGCGGGGTGCGAGGATGCCCGGCGGTGGCCGGCGGCGCCAGAGAGGAAGGTGGAGGCGGCGGGGAAAGGGGAGAGGGGAGGAAGGGGAACGCCTGGGGCGGGGAAACCGAGGCGGCTGTCGACGCGTGGAGGGGACGCGGTGCACGCGTCGCGAGGGGAACGGGGTGGGGCCAGGCGACGGGCGCGGGGCGCGTTGTACGCGTCGTGACGCGGCAGGAAGCGCGCGCTGGTGGGAAAAGGCGCCCAGGCGGTAGGTGGTCGGGGCGGCGGTGTGCGACGCGGGTGGGGCCAGGCTTGACCGCGGTTTGCAGCTGGGCGGAGGGAGTGTGTGGCGGCGGTTGGTAGGGAGTTGGGGGTGAGGTGGCAGCAAGTGAGTGGTGGGAATAGGGCCAGGGTGATGTAGCGCGATGGGATAGGTTGGGGTGAGGTGGAGGGGGCTGGGTAGATTAGGTTTGGGTAGATTTAGGAATTAGACTAGGTTTTAGTTTAGGGCTTGGAGGTGGCCGGCCGGGCTTTCGGGCCTGGCGGGCTGCCTCCAAAAAATAAAAGAAATATTTTATTATTTAAAACGGGGCTTTTGAAAACCTTTGGTAGACAAAACAAAATATTCCGGACAGACCCGGGTTTTAATTTGAAAACAAGACGGGGCGTTTAGAAAACAAAAACAGACTTTTCGAAAATAGATTTATGTAAACAAATGCAAGATGACATGACGATGCTCAAATGCAAGGTGGCATGATGACATGAGCATGCGGCATGATGATGCAATGCACAAAAACACCGCGATTTTCTAGTAGTGGTTTTTGCGGGGCGCCACACAATCACAAGTATGTATTAGTCTTGGATGGGGCGGTACATTAGCACAGGTTCACCCACACAACACTTAGCAAGCTAAAGAAGATTAATCAACTATATGAAGCGAAAGCACTTGACAGTCTTCCCATGTGTCCTCGAGAACGTTTGGTCACCTTAAGTAATACAACCGACTTGTCCTTTGCTGCATAAAGGATTGGGCCACTTGCAGCATTTATTCCTACTGTCTTTTATTTACTCGTACTTTGTTTACTTGCTTTATAAAAAACCCTAAAAATCCATTTGCTAAGTATTTGCAGAGAATTCCTGATCCATACCACTAGCCAGCACCTTCTGCTCCTTGTTGGGTTCGACACTCTTACTTATCAAAAATACTGCGATACACCCCCTATACTTGTGGGTCATCATGACTATTTTCTGGCGTCGTTGCCGGGGAGTGAAGCGCTATTGGAGAGTGGAACTGGTAAAGGAAACTTCTACTGTGAGTATTGTTTACTTCTGCTAGTTGCTTTATTTTCGTTATGGATAATTTGCTGAGTTTCTTATTTGGCAATGCTATTACCACTTCTATGGGAGTAGATAAGCCACCACCTGCTGAGAATGATGTTTTCAAAATACCTACAAGAATTATTGATCGTGTTATGGATAACTACTATGTTGGGGATGGAACTGTCCATCCCGGTGATCATTTGCTCTTTATACACGAATTATGCAAGTTATTCAAGTGTGCAGGTATCACTACAGATCAAGTTAAGAAGAAGTTATTCTCATTATCACTGAAAGGAAGAGCTGAGGAATGGTATAAGATGCTGAAGAATGGTCAAGCTCTGGAATGGGAGGAAATAGTGCCTCTCTTTTATTCAAAGTTTTATCCTCCTAGTGAGATTCATAAAGATCGGAATCAAATATACAACTTTTGGCCTCTTGATGGAGAGAGTACAGCTCAAGCTTGGGGGATTGAAGTTACTAATGCTCAAATGTCCCATTCTTGAGCTTCCCAACAATATTATTATCAACAACTTTTATGCAAGGCTCCCTCTACATGACAAGGATTTATTGGATGCTTCTTGTGCTGGATCATTCACTCGCATGGAAGAAGAAGCTAAATGGGACCTTCTAGATCGTATTCAAGACAATGCTGAAGCTTGGGAGAATTACAAAGGTAGAAAGTCAGGTATAAATTATGATTATGAATGCATTGAATCTTTTATGGGAACTGATGACTTTCAAAATATTAAAAATGCTTATGGTCTAGATTCTCAAGCTATTGCTTCTTATTTTAAGGCTTTTGCTTCCTACATTGAAGTGCCTAAAAAGAAGTGGAATAAGTATCATGAACCTTATAAAGATGTTGCTAAGAGTGTTCCTACAATAAATACTGAAGTTTATACTACTAATCATGTCTTACCTAAACCTTACATTGAGAAAATGCCTTTCCTAGTCAAGGTAAAGGAACATTCTATGATAGCTAGTATGGTTAATGAAAGTATGAATACGACTGTTGAACCTGATAAACAAATGGTTGATAAACCTATAATAGCAAATGTGAAAGACTTTGTTGCTAAATATGAAAAATAGGGACACACTATCCTTTGTAAGGATACCTCTAATATTGTTTCACAAAGTAGTGTTATGAGAGCTAGTATTCCCGTGTTTTCTGTTAGAATAAGTGATCATTGCTATGATGGTCCTTGTGATAGATATATTGTTAAGTTTATGCATGATACTGAAAGCTACTATGGGAGAGGGAAAAGTGTTCATATGTATCTCAATAATATCAAGTTTCCTCATTTTATGCTGAACGTTTTTATGTTGCGCTTCTTTTGCCTTCTTATGCAAGTTGCCTCTGGTTTCAATAACTTGTTTGTTTACAAAATCCCCTTGCATAGGAAGTGTGTTAGACTTAAATGTATGTGTGTTTTTGCTTCTTAATGCTCTCTTTCACTTCAATTCATATCCCTATGAGAGCTTCTTCAAAATTATCATGCCCATCTTAATGGCTATAAAGAAAGAGCTTTATGGGAGACAACCCAATTTGTTTTTTCTTTTAGTTTGTTTTTGTTTCTTTGAGTCTTGGAAGTTATTAATTCCGTAATAACCGCTCCTTATCCGTTTTGTTTGGTTTTTGTGTCAAGATCAACCTCTAATGAGAGAGAAGTAATATTTGGGGAAGTTGCTGTCCCGAAACAGATTTTTGTGCTTCACCATAAAAATCCGTGAGAGATCTCTGTATGTCTGTTTGAGCTGCAATTTTTTCTGCTTCTGCCCCAGGTTGTTATTTAACTTTCGTTAGTTTTGCACTTTTTGATTTGAGCAACAGAAGATTTTCGAAAAAATTGATATTTACCTGATGGTCTGTTTTGACAGATTTTGCCACTCTTGCATTTGCTTCTTTCGATTTCCTTTTTGAATTCGTTTTGGTTTTTCGGAAGGATTTGCTACAGTATCTTTTGTTCTGATGGTTTTCAGTTGAAGTTGGACTAAAAAGGTTTTATCACTTCACTTATACTAATGTTGCTAATGAGAATTGTGTGAAGTTTTGTGTGAAAGAAATTTCCAGGAAGTGGAGACAATGGTGTAACAAGGAAGAGAAGGGTTTTATGACTCAAGTAATAAGTATATGAAGATGAAGATATCTATGATATTCAAGTGGTGACTCCAGAAGAATCCACTAAATACCAAATTCAGAGACCTGTAGAGTCCGTGTTCAATTAGGTAACGGTTATGGTAAGAAAAGTTCCGCGAAAATACAATCCAACTATATTTTTGCAGTTTTCAGTCAATAAGGAAAGCTACGAAACGAAAAAGGGACGGAACCAGAGCCGGGGTAGCCCACACCACCCTGTGGCGCGGGCCCACGCCTGGCCGCGCCACCAGGTGGTGAGGCCACCCAGGACTCCGCCTCCGACTCATTTTCTCCCAGTACCTTCCTTTTGATATGAAACTTCGTAATATATAACCCCCCGGACCCCCCGAGGTTCGTATATCGTGTTTTCGTCGTATTTTTGTTTCGATCTGTTTCTGCCAGGACATAATCTTTGAAAGTTTAGAAGCACAATGGTGTCTGCCAAGGATAAATGGAAGGAGCCCAGGGAGGAAGACCTCCAAGACCCCGGGAAGGAGAAGGAGATCAAGAGTGAAGGTGAAGAGGAGCAAGGCCAACACCCATGCACCGACACTACCATTGCAAGCATTGGAGTGGTGAAACCTGCCCGGGTTAGAAGGACGACACGGATGCAGACTGGGGGGAAAGTTCCCCGTCACAGATTGGCTCCAAGGTCACTTCCTCCACACACCAAGAATCCCTTCCATACCTTCATCCATAACCATGCAGGAAAAGAAGACTTCAAGGAGGAAGAACGGAAAAAGAATCACGGGAGCTGGGATCCACAAACTGAAATGATCACGAGCCGTATTGAGCACAACTCGGAATTGATTCGTACTCTCACCTTCGAGATTGAGGACTTTGGGAAATTGATCAGAGAGCTCATCGAGAGGATACCACCACCTAAGGAGTAATTCGTCATCAGGTTTGGCATCCCCTTGGTTTGTTCCAAGCTTGGGGGAGTGCCGCGGTATCATATCACTATCTTCTATCTTTTTACCTTTTTAGTAGAGTCATATCATGAATAAAGGAGTTATTATGTAGTATGGTTTGCATTATGGAAGTGTCCCCTCTCTCGCTAGATATGTATCCCTTGGTGTGAGTTTCCGTTATGGAATATTAATGAGAAGTTCTATCATTTACTCTTTTGCATAGCTTATGTTAGTTTTCAATTCGTGGTTATTTGATTGATCTTGTTGTTAGTATTGGTATCACTTTGGGATCATTGAGTTAATTTAGTTGGTTTTGGCAAACCTAGCTCGATCAGTAGCAACACCTTTTTGAGAGTTGAAAAGAAAAAGATAGAAGTACTCTAAAGAAAAATAATTTCATCATCTTTCTTTATTGATTTGCTCATAGTCTAGTATTCTCTAGTTAAGATCTTTTGTGCTTCCAAGGAAGATTTCATGTTTGTCCTTATCATTTGTATGTTTGGTTGTTTCCTTCAACTCTTGTACTTTCTACCTAGCCTTGCTAGCCAAAAACCTGTACTGAGAGGGTATTCTTCTCATGCATCCACCTCCTTTAAACCAAAACCCATGCCATTTGTGTCCACCATACCTACCTAGTAGCATTATTATTATTCCAAGTAAATTCTTGTTTTATCTACCTCCCAAATTAAACTTGTTATGTGAAAATTAGTGATTAAAGCTCTCACAAACTTGATGGCACACTTTACTTTCTTGCATTTAATAAATTTGAACCATTGTGCTCACCTATGTTGTGTATATGCTTGCGCTTTGTAAGTTGTGAATTAGCAGAACCATGCTGTCATGGGGAACACTTTCAACATTGCACTGGTACTTTGTACCAAGTTGATATCATGTTCTTTTGTCTATGGATGTCGTCGGTGTGAAATGAAAGGGGAGCTTGTAAGTCCATGGAGTTATGCATGTGTGTTAGAGAAACGCCTGGGCCGCTGGTCTAATCCATGCTGACATGGTGGAAACCTGCAGCGTAACCATAACGAGTATCTATGAAGCATTCTTCTTATAAAAAAGAGAGAGATTGAGACTGAGAAAAAAATAAAAAAGAAAAGAGAGATATTATGAAAAGAGGAAAGAGAGAAAAAAAGCACCATATTCCCATGGTAAATAAGAAGATTGCTGAGATACTTGTTGTCTGCTTGTCTTGTCATTTTGATATTGGGATTCTTCCGTATCATCGGGCAAGGGGTACCCCGTTGGCGGTTCTCAATGATACACATATGCTTACGATGACAAGAACTTACCGGTGACTAAACTTGAGTAGCATGAGGAGCGGCCCTCGTATTCAAGGGACATGAGATTCTCAATTTACAACTTGTAAATGCATATCCTCATTTTTGATCACTTTAACCTTAATCACCTAAAGATGCCTATGATAGGGGCAATGAGAGCTGAAAGCTAGTAAGTATCATAATTTTTGGGAGCTCTTTATGAGACTTGCAATCCCTGCTTCCCTCTTTGAAGGGCCTTTCTTTTACTTTGTAGTTGAGTCAGTAAACCAATTCCCTTCTATCTCAGCAAGTATTTTGAGTTGATGTGTTTCATTCATTCATATGGTGATTTCTTCAATCATGTTTCTTATGTTCCTTGTTTTGCACATTGCTCTTATCTAGATGTTTACTACTTTGAAAGCTTTCATTGAAAAACTAGCTATTTGTGAACTCCAGAATATTATCAACTATTCTTCGACCAAGAGCTAAGTTTGCCATTACCAATTATGATTCACTTTATGTAACTTTATTGTGTTTCCTTTACTCATTGCAAGTTGAGTTATATAATAGTGAGTTGTCTTCTATTATGATCTATGTATTTGATGAATGTGATTCTTGTTGTCCGTATTCTTTTATCGACTCTTCACTCCATAAACCTGAGGCCATGTTTATTGAGCTTAGTTTCGCTTGGGGACAAGCGAAGTCTAAGATTGGGGGGGGGAGTTGATACGTCCATTTTGCATCACTATTCTATGTCTTAATTCACTATTATTCATTGATATATTTCATATTGAGAGGTGATACTTATGTTATTTCATCTATTTTTTGCATGGTTGATGACTTTTGGAGCATGGACCGTTGCAGTCAGGATTCTGATGGAAAAGGTGTTGTTTGGAGGCAAAATTCGCGAAGATTAGAAAATCCAGGAAAATATACGGAAAATCCTATTTTTCCAGAAGACTAAGGATGCCAGAAGATGGAGTGGAGGTGGGCCACAGGGGGCCCACACCACCCCATGGCGCGGGCAGGCCTAGGCCGCGCCTGGAGGTGGTGTGGCTGCCCTGGCCCACTCCAGCCTCTCCCCTCTGGCGTATATCATCCTCCCAAAACCCTAAGACTCAGGGAGCGACCACAGAAAGATTCCGCTGCCTCTGCAAGGCGGAAAACACCGAGAGAGAAAGATCTCTCCGGTAGACAGATTTCTGCCGGGGGAATTCCTTCCCGGAGAGGGGAGATCGTCACCATCAACACCACCATCAAGATGGACATCATCGGATCATCATCACCGTCATCACCATCATCAGCACCATCATCACCCTCATCACCATCTCCATATTGTTGTAACAATTGAGTTGAATCTTGCATAGTTCATAGGGGAAACTTTCCCGGTGTTGATTACTCTTTGTAGTTGATGCTATTGAGTGAACCATTGAATTATTGTTTATGTTCAGATTGTTATACATCATTATTCCATCTCTGATCATGATCCATATGATGTCTTGTGAGTAGTTCGTTTTGTTCTTGAGGACATGGGAGGTTAGTAGTGGAGTTGCATTGAGAAAGATTCAATAGATTGTTATTTAAGTTGCGGTGTACTTCTTCTAGTCGTGTCATGTGAACGTCGACTACATGACACTTCACCTATATGGGCCTAGGGGAATGCATTGTGTATTTGGCTACTAATCGTAGGGGTTGCCGGAGTGACAAAAACCTGAACCCCCGTTAGGAAACCATTGCACAAGGGACGTAAGGGTCTTAGAGTTTAAAGCTGTGGTTAGGTTTCTACCGTAATTACTTTCTTGTACTTACGGATGTTTGCAAGGGGTATAATCACAAGTATGTATTAGTCTTGGATGGGGCGGTACATTAGCACAGGTTCACCCACACAACACTTAGCAACCTAAAGAAGATTAATCGACTATATGAAGCGAAAGCACTTGACAGTCTTCCCATGTGTCCTCGAGAACGTTTGGTCATCTTAAGTAATACAACCGGCTTGTCCTTTGCTGCATAAAGGAGTAGGCCACTTGCTGCATTTATTCCTACTGTCTTTTATTTACTCGTACTTTGTTTACTTTCTTTATAAAAAACCCCTAAAAATCCGTTTGCTAAGTATTTGTAGAGAATTCCTGATCCATACCACTAGCCAGCACCTTCTTCTCCTTGTTGGGTTCGACACTCTTACTTATCCAAAATACGGCGATACACCCCGTATACTTGTGGGTCATCAGCGACCGACATGGCGGAGATGTCCGAGGTGCTGAAGCTGACTGCGAAGGCCACCCCTTACGCCGATCGGGTCCTTGCGATGGGGGATCTGCTGCCATAACAGGAGACGGTGTTGGCGCCTGGCGACCCCGAGCTGAAGCATCGTGATATGAAGTCGGAGCAGCCCTTCGGTCGGCGTTGTCGAAGTTGCTGACGACATACCCGACGAACCCGTGTTAGCCTTTTGTTTGTGTCACGGGGGGTGGCGGTGCTTCTTCATCAGGACCTGTAGAGTAAACAATGTAGTTGGGCAGTTTGTGATGTATGCCAAGTGGCGACTGCTGTAATGCATTTTGTCATGTATGCCAAGGGGAGTCAATCGACTCGTATTGCGACCAAGTTTGTGTGGTGTGTTTATTTTTGATTGAGCGAGTCCCCGAGCGCTTCTTCCCTTTAATGGGGTATAACTCGATTGTATACTTTTGTGTTTTGTTTTGGTTGTGTATTGTTTTGTCTCTCGCGTCTTCTGAGTGGCGAGTCCCCGAGCGCGAGTAGGATTGATTTGTGGGCGAGTCCCCGAGCATGGTTCTCAACCATATTGGTCGTGTTCCTATCGTAGGTTGTTAAATGCGTTGTTTGTAATGCGTCTCCTCCCCTGGACCGGAGAGCCAGTCGCTAGGCGAGTCCAAGGCAACTCTCTTACTTGGTGTGTTCCCGAGCCGCGTGGGGGTTCCCGTTTTACGGAGTCCCCGTGCGTGGTACTTAACCGTTCGAGTCACTTTGCGCGAGGATGGGAGGGACAGGTCGCTGTGAGAAGCGTATATTGGTTGTCTTAGCCCGGTGGGCCAGTCAGGCTAGGCGACTCCAATGGCAGCTCCGGATTGGCGTTTTCGTGGATGACCCAAGGCCCGAGTATTTCCGGTGCCCTTGTGCCGCACTACTTAGCCGTGCCGGTCGCTCGACGAGAGGTTGACTTCCGTGAGTAGCATATTGCTAATATGTACGAGTGCGAGTGGCACAAGAGTATGGCGAGTAGACACAATTTGTGTAATCCAAATTAATTTCATTATATATGCCAGCTGAGTACAATTTTGAGGTTCTAAGTGTAGAACTTTCTGAGGAGGTTTATGTTCCATGGCCTCCCGACCTCGAGCTGGCCGTCACCTCGTATGTCGATGAGGTAGTGGGCGTCATTGCCGAGGACTCGCCCTATGGCGAATGGTCCTTCCCATGGGGGGAGACTTTGTGCATGCCTTTCTTGTCTTGGGCCAGTCGTAGGACCATGTCGCCTTGCTAGAATGTGTGGGTTCATACTCGGCGGCTGTGGTAGCGGCGGAGTCCTTGCTAGTATATGGTGGTGCGAGAGCGAGCCAGGTCGCGTGCTTCGTCGAGTTGATCGATGTTGTCTTGGCGGCGACCTCGTTGGTCGCCTCGACGTAGTTGGCGACTCGAGGTGAATCGTGCTCCAGGTCAGTTGGCATTACGGCCTCGGCGCCGTACACCATGAAGAAGGGTGTGAACCCGGTGGAGCGATTGACGGAAGTGCGGATCCCCCATATCACAGAGGGGAGCTCATCGACCCAGCATCCTGGGGTGCGCTCGAGGGGCACCTGGAGTCGCGGCTTGAGCCCGTGGAGGACGCTCTGGTTGGCGCGTTCTTCTTGGCCATTCGACTCCGGGTGGGCGCCTGAAGCAAGGTTGAGTCGTATCCCATGTTCTTCACAAAATTCTGCCATGGATCCCTTGGCGAAGTTGGTGTCGTTATCTGTTATGATGCTGTGCGGGTAGCCATATCGATAGATGAGTTCGCGTAAGAACTTGGTGGCCGTCTTGCCGTCGCACTTCTTTATTGGCTTGGCCTCGACCCGTTTGGTGAACTTGTCGACCTCGACCAGGATATGGGTGAAGCCAGATGGGGCCTTCTTGAACGAGCCTACCATGTCCATGCCCCATACGGCGAATGGCCATGTGATGGGGATGGTCTTGAGTGCCGAACCAGGGAGGTGTGTCTGGTGGGCGTACTTCTGGCACCCGACGCATCGCTGGACGATGTTGGTGGCGTCGGCGTGTGCGGTGAGCCAGTAGAAGTCGTGCCGCATGGCCTTGGCAACTAGTGACTTGGCGCCAGCGTGATGGCCGTAGTCTCTGGCGTGAATATCCTGGAGGATCTTGCGGCCTTCTTCTGGCTGGACGTAGCGCTGGAACACGCCAGTCACACTGCGTCTGTGGAGCTCGCCGTTGATTATGGCGAAGGATTTGCAGCGGCGCACGATCATTCTCGCCTCCGTCTCGTTGCTTGGCAGGATTTTGTGCTCCAAGAAGGCAACATATGGTGCTGTCCAGTTGCTAGGCTCCACAACCATGGCGACTAAGGCCGGTTCTGGTTGTAGTGGTATCCCGACGTCGATCTCTTTTGGTGGGCTGACCGACAATTTGTGGATGGCGTCGAGGAAGACGCTGGTGGTGCTTGTCAGGTTGATCCGATGCGGGAAAGGGCGTCTGCCTCCTCGTTTTTGCGCCTGTCGATCCACTCGACGGAGTAGCCGTCGAAGTGTCCTCCCAACTGGTCTACCGCCTGGTAGTACGCGATCATTGTGGGGGATACGGCGTCGTATGTTCCAGCGACTTGGCCGACGACTAGGTCGGAGTCGCCATAGCATCGCAAGCGGTTGACGTTCATCTCCTTAGCGGCTCTCATGCCATGGAGGAGGGCCTCGTATTCAGCCATGTTGTTGGTGCAGGGCTTGAAGTTGAGGTGGAGCACGTAGCGGAGCTTGTCTCCTTTGGGAGAGGTCAGTATGACCCCAGCCCCTGCGCCGTCAGTGTTCTTGGAGCCGTCAAAATGGAGCGACCAGTAGTGTAGGTACGGGAGCTTCTCTGGCTACTGTGCTTCTTCCCAATCTGCGAGGAAATCAGCCAGGGCTTGTGACTTGATCGCTCGGGGCTCATATTTGATGCTGTGGACGCCGATTTCGACGGCCCACTTGGCGACTCGCCCGGTCGCCTCGCGATTGCGTATTATGTCTTGCAGGGGTGCGGAGGAGACCACCGTGACCGGGTGCTCCTGGAAGTAGTGTGGGAGTCACCGCTGGGCTCGGAATACCGCGTATACCAGTTTTTAATACTGCGGGTAGCGCTGTCGTGAATCTGTCAGGACTTCACTGATGTAGTAGACAGGGCGCTGTATGAGGCGCTCCTTGCCCTCCTTCGGTCGTTCGACGACCATCATGGCGCTGACGAATCGAGTGGAGGCCGCGACATAGACGACCATTGGCTCTTTGTCGAGTGGAGTGGCGAGGAGTGGGGCCACGAGTAGCACTTCTTTGAGCGCTTTGAGTGTGTCGTCGGCTTCCGCATCCCATTGGAACGTGGGGTTCTTGCGCATCAGGCGGTAGAGGGGCATTGCCTTCTCGCCTAGACGGGAGATGAAGCGACTGAGAGCCATGACTCGCCCTGCCAACTTCTGGACGTCGCGCAGGCACTCGGGTTTCCCGAGTCGCGCGATAGTGTCGATCTTGGTGGGGTTGGCTTCGATGCCTCGCTTGGAGACTACGTACCCCAGGAGCTGTCTGGTGGGGACGCTGAAGGTGCATTTTATGGGGTTCAACTTGATGTTGTACCTCTGCAGGTTTGCGAAGGTTTCGGCTAGGTCGTCGAGCAGGTCGTCCTGGCGGGTGGATTTTACCACCACGTCGTCGATGTAGACGTGAATGTTGCGGCCAATTTGGCTCGCTAGGCACTCTTGCATGCATCTCTGGTATGTGGCGCCGACGTTCTTGAGGCCGAACGTCATGGCCGTGTAGCAGAAGGCGCCGAATGGCATGATGAACGCCGTCTTCTCCTCGCCCTCTACCGCCATCTTGATCTGGTTATAACCAGAGTAGGCGTCTAGGAAGCACAGCGACTCCGATCTCGCGGTCGAGTCGATGATCTGATCGATGCGTGGTAGGACGAACTCCTCCTTTGGGCAAGCGCTGTTGAGGTTGGTGTAGTCGATACACATTCTCCATTTGCTGTTCTTTTTTAGAACCAGGACTGGGTTTGCCAGCCACTTGGAGTATTTGATTGGCCGGATGAAGCCTGCGGCTAGCAGGCGCTGTACTTCTTCGGCGATCGCTCGACGGCGCTCTTCATTGAAGGGCCATAGCGACTGCTTTACTGGTCGCACTTTGGGGTCGGCATTGAGTTTGGGCTCAACGAGTTCCCTCGGGACACCTGGCATGTCAGATGGCTTCCATGCGAAGATGTCACGGTTCTCACGGAGGAACCCGATGAGCACGCTTTCCTATGCAGGGCTCCTGTGCGCCCCGATGGTGACCGTCTGGCTGGAGTCGCCTGGGACGAGCTCGACGGTGCGGGTGTGCGTGGTCGCCTCGAACGTAGAGTTCGCGGTGGTTGGTTTCTTTAGGATGGTGGGGTCGTCCTTGTTGATGTTCCCCGCGTATTTCGCGAGCTCCTCCGTGTGGTCGGTCTCCACGGTGATGACGGCGTCGGCGAGCTCGGCGCCTTTGTCCTCGCATTCCACGGCCATGTCGGGGTCGCCGTGGATGGTGATGATGCCGCTTGGCCCGGGGAGCTTCATCATGTTGTAGGCGTAGTGTGGGGTCGCCATGAACTTTGCGAATGCCTGGCAACCCAGGACACAGTGGTAGGGGCTCTAGAAGTTCACCAGCTCAAATACGATCCTCTTTGTGTGGTAGTTTGCCGGAGTGCCGAAGGTGACTGGTAGCATCACTTTTCCGATCGGATACGCCTTCCGACCGGGGACGATACCGTGGAAGGTCGTCAGGGTTGGCTCAATGGCTGCTTCTAGGAGCTAGAGCCTCTTGAACGTGTCCAAGTACATGATGTTGATGGAGCTCCCACCGTCCATTAATGTCTTGGGCAGCCAGTAGTCGGCCACCTTGGGCCTGACTACCAGGGCGACTCGCCCTGGGTATTTGATTCTTGCCGCGTGGTCCTTGCAACTCTAGGTGATGCTCTGCTCGGACCAGTTGAGGAAGCGAGGGATGTCGACCTATGTCACCGCGTTGACAACGACCGCGCGGGCGAGCACCTTCTTCTCGCGCTTGGTGCCAGGTCCGGTGAAGGTGTGTAACGAGCCGACGGCGGTGCCGAAGCCGCTGCCGTTCCTGTTGTCCCAAGGTGGGTTGTTATTGGGGTCCTCCCTTGCTCTCCTCGCCTTCTCGATCTCTTTGAGAGAGTTACAATCAGCGGTGGTGTGGGTGGCAGGTTTTCCCTCCCTGCTATGGTAGATGCAGGGCTAATTGAGCAAGGCAGCGGGGTCGAATTTCGGCCTCGCTGTGATGTTGGAGCGGTAGTTTCCGCTGTCGCGGTAATTTCCTCCGTCGCGGCGGAAACTCTTGGTGTCGCGCTGGCCGTAGCTGGCATTGGTGACAAAGTCGACTCGCCCGTCTATGCGGCGCTTGTCGGTGATGCGGGTGTTGCTGTAGTGCATGTCGCGGAGGCGCCCGCTATCGTGGATGCTAGTTCGGCGCCGTTCTCCCGACTCGTCGTCAGAGTCTTGGTTGGGGTCCTCCTCCGCGTAGCGCTTGGCGATCTCGAGGAGGTCGGGGACATTGTCGAGCGTCCAGTAGACCCTCTTGATCTTAGCGACCAGGGGTTCGTACCGGCACGCGTTCTTGAAGAAATGTATCGCCGTGTCTCGGTGGATGCCGGAGGTGTTGATCCACAGTTCTTGCCATCTTTGAATCCAGCGGTCAGTTGACTCGCGTTGTCCCTGGATGCATCGCTCCAGGTCTTCTATGGTGGTGGCGCGGGTGTAGGAGCCCTCGAAGTGCCTGATGAAGGCGTCCCGCATTTCTTCCCATGAATCGATGCTGTCGGTGGGGAGGGTGTTGATCCATTGTCGAGTCGCACCCTTCATCATCAGGGGGAGGTAGCGAGCGGCGAGCAGGTCGGTGTGGCCTGCGATTCCCATCGCCATGAGGTATGTGTCCAGCCAGACAGCGGGATCGTACGTTGGGTCGTACTTTTCGATCTCCTTTGGAGCTTTGAAGTTGGCGGGGTATTTTTCCCCATGAATCATGGGCCCGAAGCATTGTGGCCTGACTCGGCTGAGCGAGCCTCTTGGTTCCAGGTCGTCGCGGTTGTTGAGGGTGTGCCTCAAGTCGTTGGGCTGGTGCGCCCGCCACGCCTGGTTGTTGATGATGTTTGTTCGGGCGTCAAGGGGCTGCCCGTTGGCGGCGACCTTATTATTCACCGGTCGTGGCTCGTTGGTGGAGAGCGAGGGGCTGGCGACCCGTGGTTGGTTCACCAGGGGCTGCGGTGGTGGGAAAGTCAATGCATTGGCGACGGTGGGGTGGCCGCTTGATGCCGCCCTGCTTGCTGAGGAGCGGGAGTACATCCGCCCCCATGGGTCGACTCCCACAACTTGTTGCTCAATGGCCCTGAGGAGTAGGGCCTTGGTGTACTGGATCTGTAGCGCGCCGTCGCCTTGGACGTCGAGGTTTGCGATCGCGGCGTCGGCCGCGACGACGTTCTCCATCGGGGTGGAGTATAGTGGTAGTCCGTTGGTGTCGCGGGCTTGAGGCGAGATGATGATCCGCGGTTGGTCCAGCGGGGGCGTGCGGCCGATGGGTGGTGGAGGGGCTCTGGTCGCCGGTGCACCGGGTGGTGGTCTTGCAGGGTTGCTTCCGCCTGGCGGCGCGTTCTCGCAGTATTCGCGCTCGGCGGCGCGTGTGGGGTCGCTTTCACCGTTGAAGTTCAGGGCGCGGCCCTAGACGTTGGACTTCAGGCGGGTCCTGATGCGGCGTTGGTGATAGGCGATAGCTCCCACGCCATTTCCTGCTCGAGGCGGTATTTCTCGCGCTCTGTGAGTTCGTTGTGTTGCGCCTCCGTGAGTCGCAGACGGGCTTCCTCCACCTCTGTGGCTGTCATAGTCGGTGGGCTCGGCGTGGCGAACGGATCTGGTGGGGCGGCCGTGCTGCCCACCATGTAGATCGCGTTGAAGCGATTGGATTTGGCGCAGAAGTCTTCGGGCGATTTCGAGCCGGAGTCGGTGTCGAAGATCCCGAGGATGGAGGGATCCTCGAAATCCTCCGGGTTGGAGACTCGCGTGATGGAGTCCTCTCGTGATGCGGCGGTGATAGATCCGTCGACCGAGGCAGGGGTGGCGGAGTCGGCATCGTTGTTTAGGGCGTCGTCGTTGGTGGCGACATTGGTCTCGGCCGCATCGCTGGCGGCCGAGTCGTACTCGGTGACGAGGCTCCTGATGGAGCGGACCTATTCTACCGAGAGCAGATCACGGTGCAGCGGCGATCCGCCGACGATCACCATCTCAGCTGGGTCGACCGCGCCGGTGAACCCGACGAAGAGGTTGATGGAGCCGATCGGCATCACCGCGTCGTGAGTGATCGGGCGTGATGCTGGATGTAGCTACTGGGCAAGATCTGTAAGATCCCGCCAATGGCAATCATGCGACCGGTGGCGAGCGACCGATCGATTGGCGAGTAGGGTCTTGCCACAGAACTCAAGCCAGGCCCGCTATGCCCCAAGGTGGGCGCCACTGTCGTGGAAATGGCCACGGCAGTCACTGCCACTGGCAACGATTGATTGTAACGTGGGGAAGAGTTGGCGGCCATCTGTGGTGCGAGATGGGGGAGGATGCACATGGGTTTATCCAGGTTCGGCCCCCCGGAGGGTAAAGACCTACTCCTGCTAGATTAGATTATTGGAGAGCGAGTTACAGGGGTGGCGAGCTCGGCGTCTAAGTAGCGAGTCGCTAGAGGGGGTGTATGATGGAACATGAGTTCTTAGGATAACCTAGGGAGGTTTATATAGGAGTCACCTCGCTAGGGTTTACAAGTTACAACCGAGCCAGATATGGACTCGGAGGCTTTCTGACCTAATCCGACTGGGCTTCAGATATGCTTCTGGGCCTTCAGCTTCTAGTCGCTAGGCTTCTCCTTCCGTCGTAGTCCAGTCGTCGTCCTTCAGGCACACTCACAGGCCCTTCGGCCCAATCGGAACGTCCTGCTGGGCATACACCCTTTGGCATATCCCCATCAAATACGGACAAGAAGCATCACATTCATCAAAACATAAATCATAATAGAAGGCAACTCACTATTATATAACTTAACTTGCAATAATTAAAGGAAACACAATAAAGATACATAAAGTAAATCATAATTGGTAATGGCAAACTTAGCTCTTGGTCGAAGAATAGTTGATAATTTGCTCGAGTTCACAAATAACTGATTTTCAATGATAGCTTTCAAAGTAGTAGGCACCAAGATAAGAGCAATGTGCAAAACAAGGAACATAAGAAACATGATTGAATAAATCACCATATGAATGAATGAAACACAACAACTCAAAATACTTGCTGAGATAGAAGGGAATAGGTTTACTAACTCAACCAAAAAGTAAAAGAAAGGCCCTTCGCAAAGGGAAGCAGGGATTTCAAGTTTCATAAAGATCTTCCAAAAAATATGGTACTTATTAGCTTTCAGCTCTCATTGCCCCTATCATAGGCATCTTTAGGTGATTAAGGTTAAAGTGACACAACTAAGAGGATATGCTTGACAAGTTATAAGTTGAAATCTCATGCCTCTTACTTATGAGTACCGAACCTCATGCTACTCAACTTCAGTCACAAGTAAGCTCTTGTCATTGTAAATACATATGTATCGTAAAGAACCGCCAACGTGGTACCCCTTGCACATGATACAGGAGTTATCCCATAATCAAAATGACAAGGCAAGCAGACAATGAGCATCTCGACGATCCTTTTATTTGCTATATGCATAGGTTTTTATTGCGGATGCTTCATAGAGTGCTCATTATGGTTATGCTACAAGTTTCCACCATGATTAGGCATGGTTAGGCTAGCGGCCCAGGCGTTTCTCTAACACGCATATAAACTCCATGATCTTACAAGTTCCCCTTTTATTTCACACCGCCGGGATCCATAAGAAAAAGAATCATGATATCAACGGAATATAAGTGCAATGTTGAAAGCGTTCCCCATGATACATGGTTCTGCTAACTTCAACTTATAACGCAAGCATATACGCAACAAAGATGGAAACAATGGTTCAAGTTTATTAAGTGCAAGAAAGTAAGGTGTGCCATCAAGTTCATGAGAGCTTTAATCACTAATTTTCACATAACAAGTTTAATTTAGAAGGTAGATAAAAACATGAATTTACTTGGAATAGCAGTAGTGCTAATATGTAGGTATGGTGGACTCAAATGGCATAGGTTTTTGTTTAAGGATTCGATACATAAGAAGAATTCCCTCTCAGTACAGGTTTTTGGCTAGCAAGGCTAGGTAGCAAGCATAAGAGTTGAAGGAAACAAACAAACATACAAGTGATATAAACAAACATGCAATTTTCCTCGGAAGCACAAAAGAATCTTAACTAGAGAATACTAAGCTTATGAGCAAATGGAGAAAGAAAGATGATGAAATTATAATTCTTTAAGGTACTTTTATCTTTTTCATTCAACTCTCAAAAATAGTGTTGTTACTGACCAAGCCAGGTTTGCCAAAACCAACTAAATTAACTCAATGATACCAAAGTGATATGATACATTGCAAATGTATCTATAATTCTTGATGCTCCACGCTTGGTTTTATCTACTTTCTTGTGTTTTGTTCCAACTTTGGAGTACTTTTCATATGATTTCTTGGACTAACCTATTAACAAGAGCCACAGTGCCACCTGCCTGTTTTCTGCTGTTTTTGGTTCCAGGAAAGTCAGAAAATGAATATTCTCGGAATTGGACGGGACAAAAGACAAAGTGCCTATTTTTCCAGAAGACTCCAGGAGCCAGAATACGAGATGGAGGAGGGCCAGGGTCTGGCCACACCACCCCCAGGCGCGGGCTGGGCCTGGCCACGCCAGGGCATGGTGTGGTGGCCCTAGGCACCCCCTCGGTCTCCCTCTTCGCCTATAAGAAGCCTTCTTACCTAAAAACTTCAGGGGGTTCGATGTTTTTCCATGAAAAGTTCCGCTGCACCGCCGCCACCGAAGGTGAGATTCGGGGGACAGAAAGTCTCTGTTCCGGCACCCTGCCGGGACGGGGAAGTGTCCTCGGAGCCATCTCCATCGATCTCCACCATCATCTCCATCGACTATCCATGTTCCCCCCATCCATTAGTGAGTAATCCCCCGTTGTAGGCTATGGGGATGGTAGGGATTGGATGAGATCGTTCATGTAATGGCATCAGATTGTTAGGGCATGGTGCCTAGTATCTTTTATTAGTGCTTTATGACTTTGTTGCAACTTGTTGTGCTTAATGCTTGTCACTAGGGCCCGAGTGCCATGATTTCAGATCTGAACATGTTATTGATTCATTATGATATTATTGTTTTGGGTCTTATCTACAAGTTGTATACACACGTTGTTGTCCGGAACCTATGGCCCCGAAGTGACAGAAATCGGGATAACCGGAAGGGAAAGGATTTGATGTGAGGATCACATGTGTTCATGGAGTGTTACTGCTTTGCTCTGGTGCTCTATTAAAAGGAGCACCTTAATTGCCAGTAGTTCCCTAGAGGCCCCGCTGCAAACGGGCTGGCAGGACAAAAGATGTTGTGCAAGTTCTTAGTGCGAGCACGTATGACTATATATGGAACACATGCCTAGGATTGTCTAGTACTTGGGTGCTTTATCTTATTTATCCGCAATTGCCCTATGTTCTGATTGCTATGTGAATTGTCTTGTCCATGCAATGCCCGTCCATCCATCCCTATGCCTACCGCACTCAAATCCCACTACTACTGCTTTTGTTACTACTGTCTTTGCTTTACTACTGCTGTTACTTTACTATTCCTACTACAAAACTGTTGCTACTGATAAACTGTTGTGAGCAAGATTGTTTCCAGGTGCAGCTGAATTGACAACTCAGTTGTTAAGGCTTATAAATATTCTTTGGCTCCCCTTGTGTCGAATCAATAAATTGGGTTTCACTACCCTCGAAAATACTACGATACACCCCCTATACTTGTGGGTCATCATGACTATTTTTTGGCACCGTTGCCGGGGAGCATAGCTTTATTTATCAAGTTCACTTGGATTCACTATTGTTCAAGCTAAGTTTATCTTTCTCCTTGTTTGCTTGTTTCTTTATCAAAAATACAAAAAAATTAGTTCCTACTCTAGTTGTTATTTCCGTTGGTCTGTTATTGGCTTGCTTTATCATGCTTGTTGGCAATGGTTGGTTTCTTTGAACCTGAAGCTTATTGGCAAGGTGGGTTCACGGAAGATCAAAGATATTATTATAAGGAACACCGCTTGTCACAAAAAGGGAAACACTTACGTGAACAAATTGATAGATTGTATACCATTGTTAGGAATGTGTGCTCTACTTATAATGTTACTTATTGCTGTGATGAATCTCGTTGCAGAAAGAGGTATAATTACAAGGATGAAAATTGCTATATTCTTGAATATTTTAATATATGCTCTCCACAAATGGAAGAGACTAATGCCTTGCAGGATCCTATGGAAAAATAAATTGACAAACCTGAAAATCTCATTAGATGAAAAAGAGGAGGAGAGTGATTAACAAAAGGAGGAAGAATGGATTAGCTACCCATGCCTACCTTCTAATGAGAGTAACTCTTTATCCCATACATTATTTGATTGTCCCCCTTTCTTACTAAAGGAGAATGAATGTTATGTTCCTGAGGTTTCTCTTGAAAATGTTTATAATAAAGCTCTAGTGCTTGTAGATCATGAAGAGCATGCTTTATATGATAGTTATATTGTTGAGTTTCTTCATGAGGCTACTGAAAATTATTATGAGAGAGGAAAATATGGTTGTGGAAGTTTTCATGGTATTGAAACACCTCTCTATGTGCTGAAGGTTTTGAAGTTACTCTTGTTTTATTTTCCTATGCCTGTCACTTTGTTATTTGCTTACACGATTCCTATGCATAGGAAGTGGGTTAGACTTAAATGTGTTTTGAATTTGCTTCTTGATGCTCTTTTTTACTTCAACTCATATTTCTTATGAGAGCATCCTCTCAAACTTTTATGCCTGGAGATGATAACATGTCTATTATTCTTGGGATACCTTTTCTTAAATACTGCAGGAGCTATTATTAATTGTAATCAAGGGAAGGTGACCTTCAATGTCAATAACAAGGAACATACTATCTATTTCCCCAAGAAGATTGAAATGACTTATGGTTTGAATTCAATTGAACATGTTGAGGGCATTGAAGTTGGAGAAATATATTGTCCCATACGAAGAGAAAAAATTGAAACTATTATGATTGGGACCATTGCTATCAAGGTTGAGGTAACATAATCATTAGTGGGATACAAAGTTTTGTCTCATATGTAATTGTTTTGGTAACAAGACCTGATCAACCTTGTTAACAAAAGGATTTCATTGAACAAAACAATGGTTTCACTATGATTATCTCTGTTTACTTCTATTCTATCCATTTCAGTTTTTGCTTATGCCTAACTTAAAGGCATTAAAGAAAAGTACTTATTGGGAGATAACCCAAAAGTTTTAGATGAGTCTTGGAAGTTATTACCTCTGTAATAACCGCTCCTTATCATTTTTATTTGCTTTTTGTGCCAAAATGAACCTCTAATGGGAGATAAGTAATGATTGGGAAAGTTGTTGTCCCGAAACAGATTTCTGTGCTTCACCGTAAAACTTCGTGTAAAATCTCTGAACGTCTTTTTGAGGCGTGATTTTTTGTGCTTCTGCCCCAGGTTGTTATCTAACTTTCGTTAGTTCAACACTTTTCGATTTGAGCAACATAAGGTCTTCGAAAAAAATTCGTCTTTACCTACTGGTCTGTTTTGACAAATTTCTGCCATTTTCTGCATTTGCTTCTTGTTAGTTCCTTCTTGAGTTCTTTTGGGGAATTGAGCTTTTTGAGGGAAGTGATACAGTAGATAGTGTTATAATGGAAGTTTATTTGGTGTTAGAACTGAACCTTAAGACTTATTTATCTTAAGTGCACTAATGTTGCTAATGAGATTGTGTGAAGTTTTATATGAAGGAAAATTTTTAGGTGTATGGAAGGAATGAGTAATGAGATGAAGGATGGACTAAAGCTCAAGCTTGGGGATTCCACGCGTGTCACCCCGAGAAATATCCAAGAAGTACAAGCGTCAAAGCTTGGGGATGCCCAAGGCATCCCCTTCTTCATCAATAAAAATCTCAGGTTTCTTTCAACCACTTCATTTTTATTGTTTGATGCACAGTTGTGTTGTTCTTGGAGCGTCTTCTTTTTCATTTTAGTTTTAGTTTTTAGTTTGCATGGTTTGATTAGTTTGCTGAATAAATTGGTTGGACCTCCCCTTTCATACATTGGTGTTCAAATGGTTTGGTTTGGTTTGGAAAAGAGTAGGAAAGCTCATGCTTAAGTGGTAAAGAGAGCTTGTTTTTGACTGTGGCCTATGCTTTGTCATGCCATGCTTGATATTGTTTTGGCTTTATGCTTAGTAATCTTTGATGTAGCATGACTTGTTATAAACAATTGAGATTGCTTAATGTGCCTTGGATGAATCATGCGCTGTTTTAGCATATTAAAGCATAGTATAGTGGTATTCTCCTTTGATGCTTTATTTGGGTTGACTTGGCACATGCTCACACCATGTTATGACTATCTCAAGTCACCATAAGCCTTTATGATCCTTTAGTTATCAACTTGTAGTATCACTTTATGCTTTGATCAATGATGTTTTGTCGCTCTGCATGATTATGGCCATTATTGCTCTCTCGTTTGTCGCTGCCTTACTATTGCTAGCCTTCACTTACACTGAGTGGTTTACTCATGTTTCCAACCCCCTTAAACCAATTATTGCCAAAGTTTCCAACATACCTACCTATTAGCATCATTTGCTACTTCCGTGCATATTCAATATGCCTTGTTTTCTTCCGAATGAAATGTTTGCTTGTTTTGAGAAAGTTAGTTAGTAAAGCTCTCACGAACTTGATGGCACACTTTATTTCCTGCACTTAATAAACCTGAACCATTGTGAACTCTCCATGAAAGTTATATGCTTGCTAATTATAGGCTGGGGATTAGCAGAACCGTGTTGTCACGAGGAACGCTTTCAACACTTGTAAATATATACACAGTTGATACCTTGCTCTTTTGTTTGTGGATATCGTTGATGTGAAATTGTAACATCCCACATTTTTGCAAATACAGATGTTACTAGAAGCATGCATCATATCATTGCATCATGGCATCACATATCAAAAACTACATCAGGTATTTTCTTAAACCCCATAGTCACTTATAGACTAAAAGGGGGTAAAACATTTTTGAACCATCAAAACCCTTGCAAAAGTGTTATTTTATAGTCCTAATCCAACCCTCTTATTTTTTACAAAATTTTAGAAACAAATTTCATCTAATTCGGAGTCCGTTTGCACAAGTTATTAGCCAAATAGCAATTCAGAAAATAATAAAAAGAATAAAAAAAGAAACCTAACCGGGCCGGCTGAGCCAGCCCGGGGCTTACCTGCCGCCGCCTGGCCGGGTGGGCGACGCGCAGCACAGCCAACACCCAGGCCGGCCCAGCAGCCTCCAGCCGCCAGCCCGCTCCCGCGCCGCAGCCGCCGACAGGCGGGCCCTGCCCGTCAGCCGCCTTCCCCGAGTCCGGCTCGAGCACGGCCGCCGCCGCGCCAGCACCAACCGTCTCCGGCGAATCCGGAGCGGATTCCGCGACCCCACCACAAGTCTCTGCCCTATTTAAGCCCGGGCACGCCTCCCCAAAACCCTAGCTCCTTTTCCGCCCGCCGCCGCCGAGCCGCCGCCAATTGCTCGCCGGAGCGCCGCCGCCCTTGGCCGCCTCCAGCCGCCGCCCACCGCCGCCTCACGGAGGAGCAGCCGCAGCCGTCCCCGGGAACACGACCTCGGTGAGGAGCCGGTCGCCGTCGACTTCTTCGTCAGGCCGGAGGAGCACCGCCGCCGCAGTACCTCGCCGCCGACGCACCACCGCCGCCCGTCGACGCCGCCGGTAAGCCCCCCATCCAGCCATCAGATCTAGATCCAACGGCCCCGATCGACCGAAGCGGTACCGGCGAATCGCGCCGCGCCACGTGGCAGCCGCCGCGTCGTCGCCGCGTTAGCAGCGCTTCGACGTCACGCGCGCCTCTCGGACCAATCGCGTTGTGCCACGTGATGCCGCGTCACTGGCCCCTTTTGTTTTTCTTTTAAAATAGGCAGAAATTGCTCCAATCTTGTAAAATCCATAGTAATTCAATTATTAGTCCAAAAATTGTGTATAATATACCGTTGGATTCATACTTTTGAGTAGAACACAGATCTACAATAATATTGCTGTTTTACCACAGCAATCTTGCAGTAGGATTTAAAGTTTAGATTAGAGTATTTTAATTCTAGAAAATTATCCGTAGCTCCGTTTTAGTTGATTATTGTTGCGTTGGCTTTGTATCGACGAGACCTTCTGTAGAAAATTGTCATATCATGCTTAGGGTGTTCAGATCTGTCTCGAGGTAGATTGGAGTTGTAGATCTAGTTTTGAGCTTGGTTATTTAGGGTTTAACCCAAAATACTTAAAATCTGTGGGGAGTCGATTCTAATGACATCCCCAACTCAACAACACCCCTGAATAAAACCCTTGGTCAAATTTGAATCCATCCTTGCATATTACCATGTTGCATGCATGCACATTTGACTTCGTGACTTGTTTTGTGCAAATCGTGATTGAATCCATGTTTGTTTCGTTAGATTGCTCAGAGTGCGCTGAGGAGTATTGTTGTGTAGATTGCTGCTCGGATCAAGGCAAGTTACACCACTTGTTCATATTTATGTCCCAGTTTTGACTATGCATGTTTTACTCTTCAAAATTCTGTAGTATGCATGTGTAGGATTTTGGTAGATTTTCTTAGTACTATTTTGCAAGTGCGGTTTTGTAGCATGCCATGAGTAGCTCTGTGCTTAGGATTTTTCATCCCAATAGGTTATCCTGTTTTTCTAAGTTATGCTTGCTATGCTATATACTTGTACATATCAAGTGCCGTTGGGAGGGTTCGAAAGACTCAAACATTTTCTAAGTACGAGAGCTCTCTCGAGCGAACTTTTCTTCTCCAAAACCCCTTCAAAATAAAACTAAGTTTTCTTCTGGGTGGAATGGTTGTCGGGACAACGAGTGGGTTTTTGGTGGAGGACGGCCGCCCAGGAATCAAAGAAGTCTGCCATGTTTCAGAATTCGGAAGCTTCCCGTGCAACCACAATACATATGGGCTCTGTCTTGGCTTAGTACTTAGTGGGAAACCTCACCGGGGTACCAACATTTGGAGGTTCTTGGCACGGTTGGATCCAGCTAGTAGAGGGGCTACTAAGGGAAGGCTTCGCCATGGTCTTGCCTGTAAAAGGGCTTGATCATGGATTGTGGGGAAAGTGCACAACCTCTCGAGAGTATTGCAATCTGATCGATCAGCCGTGTTCACGGAAATAGAACAATTTTGAGCATCTGAAGGATGGAGCCTCTGGAAGATCTTCCTCTCTCTTTTCCAAACTGAATGTTTTATAAACCCCAGAGCGTGAGTAATATCGCCATTGGGTGGGATTTTGGGAACTTGGTGCGTAATATCCAAGTGCTAGGTTGAATTGGGCACTTGGTGAGTAATATCCACGTGTTCCATTCGACCCTATACTATTCATCAAAGTTTACAAAGTAGGGAAAACTTTCTTCCTCTTTTCTTATTACATTGATAAAATTGGCTTTACGCAAATGAACCCCAGAGCCTACTCTTAGCCTTGCATGTAGAGATAGTATTACTCTTTCCTTGGTGTAATTTGCCAATACATTCAAAGTATTGACCCAACTTGTTGGCTGCACGTCTTATGTGCAGAATCCGAAGATTGAAAGCTGCGTAGGGATCGCGGGTCTTCACGCAGCTAGCCTGAGGCGTTGATGGACTCAAGTTTTACTTAGTTTCCGCTGTTTTATTTGAGCTAGCCATGAGCTATGCAAGTTGTAATAATTATACTCTAGATTATTCGTGTAATAATGACTTGTGTTTTACATGATATTCATCGACTGTGAAGTGCTAGCTATTGTTCTAGGGACTAGCATGTTAATCACAGGGACTTAGGATCCTTATTGGTCCGAGGTCGCAACAGATGGTATCAGAGCACAAAGTTGCCTGTAGGACGTGACCCCTAGGATTGGAAACAACCTTTACCATATGTGCTTTCGCTTTCTATATTCCTTGTACTCTTCTAGTATTTCTCTTTCTTATGACCTTGTGTCTAATTTTCTCTCTCCTAACCTAAAGATGACGGCCTTCTACTACGACACCGCCGAAGACATCAAGTGCCTGCGCTTCGGGGAATGCCTTCTGGACATCATGAAGACGTTGCAGTTACCCATGCCGTCAATCAAGGGAAGCGAGTTGAGGAAGATGCACAAGGAAGGATGCTGGACGATTGAAGTCATCCAACCAGGGGGCAGTCAGACAGAACCCAAGACAGAGGCCATGGTACTCAACGTCACCAGCGACTCCAAGGAGAAGGGACTTAGCATCTGTTTAGAGGAGCTCATTGGACGCCTTTGCGGATGCCACCATGAAGAGGTTCAAGGCCACTACATCAAACTCTTTGGAAGACGTGATGAGAAGGGAGTTCCAATCGAGTTAACCCCGGAAGAAAGGAAGACATGCAAGCGTCGAAGAATCCAATATCAAGACTTGGAGTTCCACATCAATGACCTTCGGAAGGGGAGCTGCCTTGAGATTGTGAGGAATGACGAGCTTTGTGCCCTAGTCAAGGAGAAGGACGAGAAGATCGAAGAGCTGGAAGAGAAGATCAAGTCCCTAGGAGGGGAGCTCACCGCCCAAGACAAGAGGTTCGCTAATCAAGAGAAGAGGGTGCAAGATAAGAACAAGAGGATTAGGGAGCAAAGTCTAGTGCTCGCAAAGAACGAGATGGAGTTCAAGAACCTTGCCACCATGTTGAAGGACCTGCGAGCAGCCAAGAGGAGCTTGGAGGAGAAGATCACGCCCGTGACTATGGGGTCAAGTTTGATCAAGAAGCTACAGAAGGCGAAGAAGGAGCTCCGAGCGAAGCGGGAAGCTGCTACCCAGGAGCTGCAAGAGGTGAAGGAACGTCAAGGAAGGCTCGAAGCTGCAACACCGGAGCCACAGGAGATGAAGGAACTTCAAGAGAAGCTTGAAGCCACGACGAGGGACATGGAGCTATACAAGTCACTGCTAGAAAAGGAAGGCTTCATCATTGAGGATGAGGAAGTGGATGATGAGTAGAGTAGTTGGACCACCTTTAGTTCTATAGTCGAACGTTATTTGCGATTGTAATGAGTACCAAACATCTTATATTGGTTAGTTAAATTTGGTTGAGTGTGTGGATTTTTGTGCCATGTGTGCCTTGCTTTTCTCGTGTGTGTTTCTTGTTTATATAAGGGTAGGAGTTTAGTCCTTAGACTTTCTATCTATTTCTTAACTTTCCTCCCAAACCCTCCAGATGGCGAGACGTGGAAACAACAATAACAACATGCCCCCAGAGATAGCTCAACTTCTGAACTCCCAGAATCAGTTGATACAACTCCTCACTCAAAACATGCAAAACAACAACAACAATCCGCCGCCTCCACCACCCCCACCGCACCAATAGGATCGCCTGACTCGGTTCTTGAGGTTGAACCCTCCAATTTTCTCAAGTAGTTCTGAGCCAATTGTGGCAGATGACTGGCTCCGCACCACCAACAAGAAGTTAGACACCGTCCAAGTTGTTGGAGCTGACAGGGTGCGCTTTGCCGCGCACCAACTTGAGGGACCAGCCGCTGAATGGTGGGATAACTACCAGGTCACCCACCCCGATATTGAAGCTATCACCTGGAACCAGTTTGAAGCGGCCTTTCGTACTCATCACGTAGCCGCGGGAGTCATGTCACTTAAGAGACGTGAGTTCCGCGACTTGAAACAACTACACCGCTCTGTCTCCGAGTATGGGGACCTTTTCAACAAGCTGGCACGTTATGCACCTGATGATGTATCCACGGATGCCAAGAGATAGGAGGAGTTCTTAAGGGGACTTAATGATGAAATATCCATTCAGCTTGTGGCTCTGAAGTTTGATAAATATCAGGAACTTCTGGACATGGCAGTTGTGGTTGAAGAAAAGCAAAGGAGTATAGAGAACCGAAAGAGAAAGTCCACCTCACACAAGCACAACTCTACCCCATATCAGAAGCAACGCACTTCGTCACCACCACCCCACAACCACAATGGTCATCGTCATGGAGGACATAACCACAATGGCCATAAGCACCGCAATGGAAATGGCAATGGGAAGGATCTGAGTGAAGTGACATGCTTCAAGTGTAACAAGACAGGGCACTATGTGACTACTTGCCCCGAAAAGACGAAGAATGGGAATGGTAATGGAAACGGCAACGGACACAACCATAGCAATGGTAATGGGAATGGGAAGAAGCCGAACCCGTTCGTCAAAGCCACGGTGAATCATGTCTCCGTGGAGAATGCTCGTGAGGCACCTGACTCCGTGATTGGTAAGTTCAAGCTTAACTCCACACCTGCAGTTGTTTTTTTAATACTGGTGCATCGCATTCATTCATATCAAGGGTATTTGTGGATAGAGGCAAAATACCTACGGAGACTATTAGTACTCCCCTAAGGGTAAGTTCTCCTGGAGGAGAAATAGTGGCAAACTCTGGATGCCGTGGGTTAGAACTAAGAATTGGGGCGCACACCTTTCCCACCAGCCTAGTCATTCTGGAATCACAAGGCTTAGACATAATTTTGGGCATGAATTGGATGACCGAGTATGAGGGAGTCATTGATTGTGCCAAAAGGACTATCGCACTCACGACTCCGGAAAAGAAAAGGATCCGCTTTAAGTCAGCTTTCGCACTCAAAGGAAGTATGGTGAACTCTCTTAAGGGGGTTAGCTTGGAGGATGCGCCAATTGTGAAGGAGTATCTAGATGTGTTTCCGGAAGAACTACCAGGGATGCCTCCCGACCGAGACATCGAGTTTCTCATTGACTTGATGCCTAGTACTGGACCAATAGCAAAGAGACCATACAAGATGGATGTGGATGAGTTGAAGGAACTTAAGAAACAGCTCAGAGAGCAGTTGGACAAAGGCTTCATTCAACCAAGTGCGTCATCTTGGGGAGCACCTGTCTTATTCATGGAGAAGAAGGATAAAACCAAGAGGCTGGTTGTGGACTACCGGTCATTGAATGAAGTGACAATCAAGAACAAGTACCCTCTACCCAATATTAATGACCTGTTTGACCAATTAAAGGGAGCTAGTGTGTTCTCTAAGATTGATCTCCGATCAGGATATTTCCAGCTAAAAATCTGGGAACGGGATGTACCCAAGACAGCTTTCACCACAAGATACGGATTGTATGAGTACACCATGATGTCGTTTGGCTTAACCAATTCCCCAGCATACTTCATGACTATGATGAACAAGGTGTTCATGGAGTACTTGGATAAGTTTATTGTGGTATTCATTGATGACATACTCATATACTCCAAGGACGAGAAAGAACATGAGAGGCATATGCGCCTAATCATGGAAAAGTTAAGGGAACATAAGTTGTATGCCAAATTTAGCAAATGTGAGTTCTGGTTGAAAGAAGTGGGATTCCTCGGTCATATTGTATCAGCTAAAGGTGTTGCCGTGGACCCAAGTAAGGTAGCTTCCATGATAGAATGGGAGTCTCCTAAGAATGTGGGTGATATTAGGAGTTTCCTGGGCCTTGCGAGATATTACCGAAGATTCATTGAAAACTTTTCCAAAATAGCAAAGCCTATGACAGAGTTGCTGAAGAAAGAGAAGAAGTTCCGATGGACCGAGGGATGTGAAGCAAGTTTTCAGGAATTAAAGAAGCGTCTAGTAAGAGCACTAGTTTTGTGTCTCCCTGATATCCAAAAGGATTTCCAAGTCTATTGCGACGCTTCTCGGCAAGGACTGGGTAGTGTACTAATGCAAGATGGAAAAGTAGTGTCATACGCCTCTCGGCAACTTAAGAACCATGAGAATAACTACCCCACGCACAATTTGGAACTAGCATCAGTTGTGCATGCGCTTAAGGTATGGAGACATTACCTAATGGGCAAACATTGTGATGTGTTCACGGATCACAAGAGCCTTAAGTATATCTTCACTCAAAAGGAGTTAAATATGAGGCAAAGGAGATGGCTTGAGCTCATCAAGGATTATGACGTAGACCTGCAGTACCATCCTGGAAAGGCCAATGTTGTGGCTGACGCCTTAAGCCAGAAAGTCTATGTAAATGGACTTACCGTGGGAGAACTTCCAAAAGATTTGTGTGAACAATTCAAGGACCTCAGGTTGGAAATAGTTCCGGAGGGATACTTAGCAACTATGGAGATAGTGCCAACGCTTCTGGACCAAATCAAAGAGGCCTAGAAGGGGGACAAAGAGTTGGAAGAAATAAGAGCTAATATAAGCAAGGGTAAAGCAAAAGGGTTTCACACGGATGAACAAGGAACACTTTGGTATGAGAAGCGTTTGTGCGTTCCCGATGATCCCAATATCAGGAAGTTAATCCTTCAGGAAGCTCACGATTCGCCTTACTCAATTCATCCCGGTAATACAAAGATGTACATGGATGTGAAAGATAGATTCTGGTGGAACAACATGAAAAGAGAAATTGCTGAATATATCTCCTTGTGTGACGTGTGCAACAGAGTCAAGGCTGAACATCAAAAACCCGCAGGACTGCTGCAGCCATTACCTGTGCCCGATTGGAAGTGGGACAAGGTAGGCATAGACTTTATTACGGGACTACCCCGGACTCGATCTGGGTATGACTCCATCTGGGTAGTGGTCGACCACTTCACAAAGGTGGCCCACTTTATTCCCGTAAAAACCACCTATACGAGTGCTAAACTTGCCAAGATTTACATGTCAAGAATCATAAGCCTTCAGGGTGTACCCAAAGGGATTGTCTCAGATAGAGGTACCCAATTCACCTCTAAGTTTTGGCGGTAGCTACACGAGTCTCTAGGGACGCGACTGGAGTTTAGTACTGCCTTCCACCCACAAACAGATGGGCAAACGGAAAGCGTTAATCAGATCTTGGAGGACATGTTAAGAGCCTGTGCGCTAGACTATGGGTCTAGTTGGGATGATAACTTGCCATATGCGGAATTCTCATAAAATAACAGCTACCAAACTAGCATCAAGATGGCTCCATTTGAAGTTTAATATGGCAGAAAATGTAGGACTCCGCTGCTATGGAGTGGAGTAGGAGAACGTAGTTTGTTTGGACCTGAACTGATCAAGGATGCCAAAGAGAAGGTGAGACAGATTGAAGACAAGTTAAAAATAGCCCAATCTAGACAAAAGAGTTATGCTGATTCCAAGCGCAGGGATGTGACTTATGAAGTAGGAGACCATGCGTATCTCCGAGTTTCACCACTGCGAGGAGTTAAGAGATTTGGTATCAAGGGTAAGTTAGCACCCCGATTCATAGGGCCCTACAAGATCATGGGTCGTAGAGGGGAAGTTGCCTATCAGTTGGATTTACCCGAGGTGCTAACAGTTCATGATGTTTTCCATGTGTCGCAACTAAAGAAGTGTCACCGGAAATGGCTGAAACCCCACTAAAGGATACAGTCCCATTGGAAGAAGTTCAATTGGAAAACGATCTCACCTATGAGGAAAAACCCACCAGGATTCTGGAAACAGCCGAAAGAATTACTCATACCAAAACTATCAGGTTTTGCAAAGTTCAATGGAATCACCATTCCGAGGAAGAAGCCACGTGGGAACGTGAAGAAGACCTGAAGAAAGAACACCCACACCTATTTGCTAACCAACCCGAATCTCGGGGACAAGATTCTTCTTAAGGGGGGTAGGTTTGTAACATCCCACATTTTTGCAATTACAGATGTTACTAGAAGCATGCATCATATCATTGCATCATGGCATCACATATCAAAAACTACATCAGGTATTTTCTTAAACCCCATAGTCAGTTATAGACTAAAAGGGGGTAAAAACTTTTTGAACCATCAAAACCCTTGCAGAAGTGTTATTTTATAGTCCTACTCCAACCCTCTTCTTTTTTACAAAATTTTAGAAACAAAATTCATCTAATTTGGAGTATGTTTTCACAAGTTATTAGCCAAATAGCAATTCAGAAAATATTAAAAAGAATAAAAAAAGAAACCTAACCTAACCGGGCCAGCCGAGCCAGCCCGGGGCTTACCTGCCGCCGCCTGGCCGGGTGGGCGACGCGCAGCGCAGCCAACGCCCAGGCCGGCCCAGCAGCCTCCAGCCGCCAGCCCGCTCCCGCGCCGCAGCCGCCGACAGGCTTCCCCGAGTCCGGCTCGAGCACGGCCGCCGCTGCGCCAGCACCAACCGTCTCCGGCGAATCCGGAGCGGATTCAACGACCCCCGCCCCAAGTCTCTGCCCTATTTAAGCCTGGGCACGCCTCCCCAAAACCCTAGCTCCTTTTCCGCCCGCCGCCGCCGCCGAGCCGCCGCCAATTTCTCGCCGGAGCGCCGTCGCCCTTCGCTGCCTCCAGCCGCCGCCCACCGCCGCCCCGCGGAGGAGCAGCCGCAGCCGTCCCCAGGAACGCGACCTCGGCGAGGAGCCGGTCGCTGTCGACTTCTTTGTCGGGCCGGAGGAGCACCGCCGCAGCATTACCTCGCCGCCGACGCACCACCGCCGCTCGTCGACGCCGCCGCCGGTAAGACCCCCCATCCAGCCATCAGATCTAGATCCAACGGCCCCGATCGACCAAAGCGGTACCGGCAAATCGCGCCGCGCCACGTGGCAGCCGCCGTGTCAGCAGCGCGTCAACGTCACGCGCGCCCCGCGGACCAATCGCGTTGCGCCACGTGTCGCCGCGTCACTGGCCCCTTTTGTTTTTCTTTTAAAATAGGCAGAAATTGCTCCAATCTTGTAAAATCCATAGTAATTCAATTATTAGTCCAAAAATTGCGTATAATATACCGTTGGATTCATACTTTTGAGTAGAACACAGATCTACAATAATATTTCTGTTTTACCACAACAATATTGCAGTAGGATTTAAAGTTTAGATTAGAGTATTTTAATTCTAGAAAATTATCTGTAGCTCCGTTTTAGTTAATTATTGTTGCGTTGGCTTTGTATCGATGAGACCTTCTGTAGAAAATTGTCATATCATGCTTAGGGTGTTCAGATCTGTCTCGAGGTAGATTGGAGTTGTAGATATAGTTTTGAGCTTGGTTATTTAGGGTTTAACCCAAAATACTTAAAATCTGTGGGGAATCGATTCTAATGACATCCCCAACTCAACAACACCCCTGAATAAAACCCTTGGTCAAATTTGAATCCATCCTTGCATATTACCATGTTGCATGCATGCACATTTGACTTCGTGACTTGTTTTGTGCAAATCGTGATTGAATCCATGTTTGTTTTGTTAGATTGCTTAGAGTGCACTGAGGAGTATTGTTGTGTAGATTGCTGCTCGGATCAAGGCAAGTTACACCACTTGTTCATATTTATGTCCCAGTTTTGACTATGCATGTTTTACTCTTCAAAATTCTGTAGTATGCATGTGTAGGATTTTGGTAGTTTTTCTAAGTACTATTTTGCAAGTGCGGTTTTGTAGCATGCCATGAGTAGCTCTATGCTTAGGATTTTTCATCCCAATAGGTTATCCTGTTTTTCTAAGTTATGCTTGCTATGCTATATACTTGTACATATCAAGTGCCGTTGGGAGGGTTCGAAAGACTCAAACATTTTCTAAGTACGAGAGCTCTCTCGAGCGAACTTTTCTTCTCCAAAACCCCTTCAAAATAAAACTAAGTTTTCTTCTGGGTGGAATGGTTGTCGGGACAACGAGTGGGTTTTTGGTGGAGGACGGCCGCCCAGGAATCAAAGAAGTCTGCCATGTTTCATAATTCGGAAGCTTCCCGTGCAACCACAATACATATGGGCTCTGTCTTGGCTTAGTACTTAGTGGGAAAGCTCACCGGGGTACCAACATTTGGAGGTTCTTGGCACGGTTGGATCCAGCTGGTAGAGGGGCTACTAAGGGAAGGCTTCGCCATGGTCTTGCCTGTAAAAGGGCTTGATCATGGATTGTGGGGAAAGTGCACAACCTCTCGAGAGTATTGCAATCTGATCGATCAGCCGTGTTCACGGAAATAGAACAATTTTGAGCATCTGAAGGATGGAGCCTCTGGAAGATCTTCCTCTCTCTTTTCCAAACTGAACGTTTTATAAACCCAGGGCGTGAGTAATATCGCCATTGGGTGGGATTTTGGGAACTTGGTGCGTAATATCCAAGTGCTAGGTTGAATTGGGCACTTGGTGAGTAATATCCACGTGTTCCATTCGACCCTATACTATTCATCAAAGTTTACAAAGTAGGGAAAACTTTCTTCCTCTTTTCTTATTACATTGATAAAATTGGCTTTACGCAAATGAACCCCAGAGCCTACTCTTAGCCTTGCATGTAGAGATAGTATTACTCTTTCCTTGGTGTAATTTGCCAATACATTCAAAGTATTGACCCAACTTGTTGGCTGCACGTCTTATGTGCAGAATCCGAAGATTGAAAGGTGCGTAGGGATCGCGGGTCTTCACGCAGCTAGCCTGAGGCGTTGATGGACTCAAGTTTTACTTAGTTTCCGCTGTTTTATTTGAGCTAGCCATGAGCTATGCAAGTTGTAATAATTATACTCTGGATTATTCGTGTAATAATGACTTGTGTTTTACATGATATTCATCGACTGTGAAGTGCTAGCTATTGATCTAGGGACTAGCATGTTAATCACAGGGACTTAGGATCCTTATTGGTCCGAGGTCGCAACAGAAATGAAAGGGGAGCTTGTAAGTCCATGGAGTTATGTATGTGTGTTAGAGAAACGCCTGGGCCGCTGGTCTAATCCATGCTGACATGGTGGAAACTTGCAGTGTAACCATAATGATATCTATGAAGCATTCTTTTTATAAAAAAAATAGAGAGATATAGCTATTGAGAAAAAGAAAAAAAGAGTTTTATGAAAAGAGAAAAGAGAGAAAAAAGCACCATTTTCCCATGGTAAATAAGAAGATTGCTGAGATACTCATTGTTTGCTTGCCTTGTCATTTTGATATGGGGATTCTTCCGTATCATCGGGCAAGGGGTACCCCATTGGCGGTTCTCAATGATACGCACATACTTACGATGACAAGAACTTACTGGTAACTAAAGTTGAGTAGCATGAGGAGCGGCCCTCGTACTCAAGGGACTTGGGATTTTTAGTTTATAGTCTATCAAGCATATAACTCAGATTGGACCTCACTTTCACCTTAACCACATTAAAGATGCTTATGATAGGGGCAATGAGAGCTCAAAGCTAATGAGTACCATACTTTCAGCATTTGGAAGCCTTTCAAATTATGCAAAACCTTTTCTTTTACTTGTTGAGTCTCCACTTATTCTTTGAGCACTTTCTTGAGAGCATAGTGGCCATTCTTAGTTCTATGTGCATTGTCCCAAGACTTGTTGATTGATGCATACCTTGATATTGCTTGTTTTAAACTATTTGTATCTAGTCACTCTTGTGAACTTTGAAGGTGTCTTATGCATTTATGTTTGCTACTCTTTGAGGGACAAGCTGAATGCCACTATGCTATGTTTTCTTTATGTGAAACAAACAAACGTCTTGCAAAGCATTATTATTCATGAATCTTTTGTTTGTGCCTTTTCATGTTGCATCTTAGTTGCTATATCTTATTGCTAGAACTTTATCTTTCATGTTATGATTGAAGTACTATGATCCCAGCTTTGAATGTTTTACAAATACTTTGATCAAGTCTTTGATGGTGCATATCACCTCAAAACATATTCTTTCTTTTTATCACTTACCTACTCGAGGACGAGCAGGAGTTAAGCTTGGGGATGTTGATACATTGCAAATGTATCTATAATTTTTGATGCTCCATGCTTGGTTTTATCTACTTTATTGTGTTTTGTTCCAACTTTGGAGTACATTTCATATGATTTCTTGGACTAACCTATTAACAAGAGCCACAGTGCCAGCTGCCTATTTTCTGCTGTTTTTGGTACCAGGAAAGTCAGAAAATGAATATTCTCGGAATTGGACGGGACAGAAGCCAAAGTGCCTATTTTTCTAGAAGACTCCAGGAGCCAGAATACGAGATGGAGGAGGGCCAGGGTCTGGCCACACCACCCCTAGGCGCAGGTTGGGCCTGGCCGCGCCAGGGCATGGTGTGGTGGCCCTAGGCACCCCCTCGGTCTCCCTCTTCGCCTATAAGAAGCCTTCTGACCTAAAAACTTCGGGGGGTTCGACGTTTTTCCACGAAAAGTTCCACTGCACCGCCGCCACCGAAGGTGAGATTTGGGGGACAGAAAGTCTCTGTTCCGGCACCCTGCCGGGACGGGGAAGTGCCCCCGGAGCCATCTCCATCGATCTCCACCATCATCTCCATCGACTATCCATGTTTCCCCCATCCATGAGTGAGTAATCCCCCGCTGTAGGCTATGGGGATGGTAGGGATTGGATGAGATCGTTCATGTAATGGCATGAGATGGTTAGGGCATGGTGCCTAGTATCTTTTATTAGTGCTTTATGACTTTGTTGCAACTTGTTGTGCTTAATGCTTGTCACTAGGGCCCAAGTACCATGATTTCAGATCTGAACATGTTATTGATTCATTATGATAGTATTGTTTTGGGTCTTATCTACAAGTTGTATACACACGTTGTTGTCCGGAACCTATGGCCCCGAAGTGACAGAAATCGGGATAACCGGAAGGGAAAGGCTTTGATGTGAGGATCACATGTGTTCCTAGAGTGTGAATGCTTTGCTCCGGTGCTCTATTAAAAGGAGCACCTTAATTGCCAGTAGTTCCCTAGAGGCCCCGCTGCAAACGGGCTGGCAGGACAAAAGATGTTGTGCAAGTTCTCATTGCGAGCACGTATGACTATATATGGAACACATGCCTAGGATTGTCTAGTACTTGGGTGCTTTATCTTATTTATCTGCAATTGCCCTATGTTCTGATTACTATGTGAATTGTCTTGTCCATGCAACGCCCATCCATCCATCCCTATGCCTACCGCACTCGAATCCCACTGTTACTGCTTTTGTTACTACTGTCTTTGCTTTACTACTGCTGTTACTTTACTATTCCTACTACAAAACTGTTGCTACTGATAAACTGTTGTGAGCAAGATTGTTTCCAGGTGCAGCTGAATTGACAACTCAGTTGTTAAGGCTTATAAATATTCTTTGGCTCCCCTTGTGTCGAATCAATAAATTGGGTTTCACTTCCCTCGAAAATACTGCGATACACCCCCTATACTTGTGGGTCATCATGATACCAATACTAATGACAAGATCAATCATATAACCATGAATTGAAAACTAAAATAAGATATGCAAAAGAATAAATGATAGAACTTCTCATTAATATTCCATAATGGCAACTCACACCAAAGGATACATATCTAACGAGAGAGGGGACACTTCCATAATGCAAACCATCCTACATGATAACTTCTCTATTCATGATATGACTCTACTAAAAAGGTAAAAAGATAGAAGATAGTGATGTGATACCGCGGCACTCCCCCAAGCTTGGAACAAACCAATGGGGTGCCAAAACCTGATGATGAATTACTCCTTCAGTGGTAGTGGTATTCTCTCGATGAGCTTTTTGATCAATTTCCCCAAGTCCTCAATCTCGAAGGTGAGAGTACAAATCAACTCCGAGTTATGCTCGATGCGGTGCATGATCATGTCAGGTTGTAAATCCCAGCTCTTGCGATTCTTTCCCCACTCTTCCTCCTTGCAGTCTTCTTTTCTCTTGGTGCTTGGAGAAGGTGACCATGGGGCCATACAGTGACTCGGAGGTTTCCCTCCAGTTGACATCCGTGCAGTCCTTCTGACCCTGGCAGATCTTGCCAACACTCCAATGCTTGCAATGGTAGTGCCGGTGTGCGGATGTTGGCCTTGCTTTGCCTCCTTTTCATCTTCACTCTTCACCTCCTCCTCCTGTCCGGAGTCTTGGGGATCTTCCTCCATAGGCTCCTTTCCTTTATCCTTGGCGGACACCATCCTGCTTCTAACTTTCAAGAATAGTTCCTGGCAGAAACAGGTCGAGAGGAAAACACAATGAGAACACGATATATGAACCTCGCGGGATCTGGGGGATTATATATTACGAAGTTTCACAACAAAAGGAAGGTAGTGGGATAAAACGGGTCGGAGACGGAGGCCGAGGCAGCCACACCACCTGTTGGCGCGACCAGGGGGGCCATGCCAGGGGGTGGTGCGAGCCACCCTGGCTCTGTTTCCATCCCTCTTTTGCTTCGTAGCTTTCCTTGTTGGATAAAAACTGCAAAAGTATAATTGGACAGAATTTTCGCGGAACTTTTCTTACCAAAGCTGTTACCTATTCGAAAACGGACTCTACAAGTCTCTGAATTTGGCATTTAGCAGATTCTTCCGGAGTCACTGGTTGAATAACATCAATATCTTCATCTTCGTACTCATATTGCTCGAGTCATGAAACCTTTCTCTTTCTTATTACACCATTTTCTCCAATATCCTGAAAATTTCTTTCACACAAAACTTCACACAATTCTCATTAGCAACATTAGTATAAGCGAGGTAATAAACCTTTTAAGTTCAATTTCAACTGAAATCCATCAAAACACAAGCTACTGTAGCAACTCCTTCCGAAAACCCAAAAGAATTCAAAAAGGAAATCGTCTTAAGAAGCAAATGCAAGAGTGGTAAAATCTATCAAAACAGACCAGGAGGTAAAGATCAATTTTTTAGAAAATCTTCTGTTCCTCAAATCAAAAAGTGCAAAACTCAAGTTAAATAACAACCTGGGACAGAAGCACAAAAAATTACAGCTCAATCCGACATACAGAGATCTCTCACGAATTTTTACGATGAAGCACAAAAATCTGCTTCGGGACAGCAACTACCCCAAATCTTACTTCTCTCTCATTAGAGGTTGATCTTGACACAAAAACCAAACAAAAAGATAAGGAGAGGTTATTACCGAAGTAATATCTTCCAAGACTCAAAGAAACAAAAACAAACTAAAAGCAAGAATAAACTGGGTTGTCTCCCAAAAAGCTCTTTCTTTATACCCTTTAAGATGGGCCTGATGATTTCAATGATGCTCACATAAGAATATGAATTAAAGTGAAGGAGGGCATTAAGAAGCAAAAATACACATGTTTAAGTCTAACCCACTTCCTATGCAATGGAATTTTGTAAACAAACAAGTTGTTGAAACCAGAGGCTACTAGCATAGGAAGGCAAAAGAAGTGCAACATAAAAACTTTCAACAAAAAACGAGGAAACTTGATATTATTGAGATGCATAAGAACAGTTTTTCCTCTCTCATAATAACTTCCAGTATCATGCATAAACTTAACAATATAACTATCACAAGGACCATCGTAACAATGATCACTTATTCTAACAGAAAACACATGAATACTAATTCTCATAAAACTACTTTGTGAAACAATATTAGAGGTATCCTTACAAAGGATAGGGTGTCCTTGTTCTACATATTTAGTGACAAAGTCTTTCACATTTGCTATTGTAGGTTCATCATCTATTTGTTTATAAAATTCAACAGCTTTATTTGTACTTTCATTAACCATACTAGCTATCATAGAATGTTCCTTTACCTTAACTGGGAAAGGAATTTTCTCAATGTAAGGTTTGGGTAAAACATGATTAGCAGTATAAACTTCAGTATTTCTTGCAGGAACACTCTTAGCAACATCTTTATAAGGTTCATGATACTTATTCCATTTCTTTTTAGGCACTTCAATGTAAGAAGCAAAAGCCTTAAAATAAGTTGCAATAGCTTGAGAGTCTAGACCATAAGCATTTTTAATATTTTGAAAGTAATTAGTTCCCATAAAAGATTCAATACATTCATAATCATAATTTATACCCGACTTCCTTCCTTTGTCATTCTCCCATGCTTCAGCATTATCTTGAATACGGTCTAGAAGATCCCATTTAACTTCTTCTTTCATGCGAGTGAATGATCCAGCACAAGAAGCATCCAATAAATCCTTATCATGAAGAGAAAGCCTTGCATAAAAGTTATTGATAATAATATTATTGGGGATCTCATGAATGGGACATTTGAGCATTAGTAACTTCAGTCTCCCCCAAGCTTGAGCTGTACTCTCTCCATCAAGAGGCCAAAAGTTATATATTTGATTCCTATCTTTATGAATCTCACTAGGAGGATAAAACTTTGAATAAAAGAGAGGTACTATTTCCTCCCATTCAAGAGCTTGACCATTCTTCAGCAGCTTATACCAGTCCTCAGCTCTTCCTTTCAGTGATAATGAGAATAACTTCTTCTTGACTTGATCTGTTGTAATACCTGCACACTTGAACAACCCGCATAATTCGTGTATAAAGAGCAAATGATCACCGGGATGGATAACTCCATCCCCAAAATAGTAGTTATCCATAACACGATCAATAATTCTTGTAGGTATTTTAAAAGTATCATTCTCAGCAAGTGGTAGTTCGTCTACTACCTTAGAAGTGGTAGTAGCATTACGAAATAAGAAACTCAGCAAATTATCCATATTGAAAATAAAGCAACTAACAGAAATAAACAATACTCACAGTAGAAGTTTCCTTTACCAATGCCACTCTCCAATAACGATTCACTCCCTAGCAATGGCACCAGAAAATAGTCTTGATGACCCACAAGTATAGGAGGTGTATCGCAGTATTTTCGATAAGTAAGAGTGTCGAACCCAACAAGGAGCAGAAGGTGCTGGCTAGTGGCTTGGAGCAGGAATTCTCTATAAATACTTAGCAAACGGATTTTTAGGGATTTTTGATAATGTAGGTAAATAAAGTACGAGTAAATAAAAGACAATAAGAACAAATGCAGCAAGTGGCCCAATCCTTTCTATAGCAAAGGACAAGCCGGTTGTATTACTTAAGATGACCAAACGTTCTCGAGGACACATGGGAATATCATCAAGTGCTTTCGCTTCATATAGTTGATTAATCTTCTTTAGTTTGCTAAGGGTTGTGTGGGTGAACCTGTGCTAATGTACCGACCTTCCTAGGACTAATACATACTTGTGATTATACCCCTTGCAAGCATACACAAGTATAAGAAAGTAATTAAGGTATAAACCTAACCACAGCTTTAAATTCTAAGACCCTGACGTCCCTTGTGCAATGGTTTCCTAATGGGGGTTCAGGTTTCTGTCACTCCAGCAACCCCTAGGATTAGTAGCCAAATACACAATGCATTCCCCTAGGCCCATATAGGTGAAGTGTCATGTAGTCGATGTTCACATGACACCACTAGAAGAAGTTCACCACAACTTAAATATCAAACCATTGAATCTTTCTCAACACAATTCCACTACTAACAACATGACTTCTCCCATGTCCTCAAGAACAAAACGAACTACTCACAAGACATCATATGGATCATGATCAGAAATGGAATAATGATGTATAACAATCTGAACATAAACAATAATTCATTGGTTCCACTCAATAGCATCAACTACAAAGAGTAATCAACACCGGGAAAGTTTCCCCTAAGAACATGCAAAATTCAACCCAATTGTTACAGCGGTATGGAGGTGGTGATGATGGTGCTGGTGGAGATGATGGTGATGATGAGATGATCCCAATGAAGTCCAGCTTGATGGTGGTGTTGATGGCGACGATCTCCCCTCTCCGGGAAGGAATTCCCCTGGCAGAATTCTGTCTGCCGGAGAGATCTTTCTCTCTCGGTGTTTTCCGACCAGCAGAGGCGGTGAAATCTTTCTATGGTCACTCACCTAGTCTTAGGGTTTCAGGAGATTAATATACGCCAGAGGGGAGAGCTAGGGGTGGAACAAGGCGGCCACACCACCTGGTGGCGCAGCCTAGGGTGGCCCGCGCCATGGGGTGGTGTGGGCCCCCTGTGGCCCATCTCCGATTCCCCTTCTGGCTTTCTTCGTCCTCTGGAAAATTAGGATTTTCCATGTATTTTCCTAGATTTTCTGATCTTCGCGAATTTCGCCTCCAAACAGCACCTTTTCCATCAGAATCCTGACTGTAGCAGTCCATGCTCCAAAAGTCATCAACCATGCAAAAATAGATGAAATAACATAAGTATCATCTCTTAATATGAAATATATCAATGAATAACAGTAAATTATGATATAGAATAGTGATGCAAAATGGGCGTATCATGTTGTTATAGCTCTAGCATGGATTAGAATGTCCAACCGGAGAGTAGTTCAGAGTAGTATCATAAAGAGAAGATATTTATATGAGAGTGTTCACTAGAGAAAGTATGATCCCTAGGCTTTGTTTCTAAGCATTGAAACACCGTTTGCAACTAGATCTGTTACATGTTTGCTTGCTTCCATCTTTATTTTAGATTGCCTTTAGTCTCTTCCTACCCGTCAAGCTCTTTTCTGGCACCGTTACCACTTATAGTTATCCATACCACTTGTATTTCACTATCTCTTCGCCGAACTAGTGCACCTATACACCTGACAAGTGTATTGGTTGTGTTGGGGACACAAGAGACTTCTTGTATCTTGATTGCATGGTTGCTTGAGGGGGTTACCTTTGACCACTTCCTCCCTGAGTTCGATAAACCTTGGGTGATCCACTTAAGGGAAACTTGATGTTGTTCTACAAACCTCTGCACTTGGAGGCCCAACAACTGTCTACAAGAATAGAAGTGCGTAGACATCAAGCTATTTTCTGGCACCGTTGCCGGGGAGGTAATGTAAAAGGTACTCACATCCTCCGGTGTGAGTGCTCGAAGTTATTTCCTTTAGATTCTGCAATTTTGTATTTTTGTTTCTTGTTTTTATTTTCACTAGTTAGGATTAATGGAAAACAACAAAAAAAGTAGAGAGCTTTATAGTATTTATCTTAAGTTAGGACATGAAGTGTTTGAAGAGAAAATTAAAAAACCTATGGAACTTTATTTGCATGCAAATAGCAATGTTATTAGTATGAATTATTTGAACACCATTATTGCTAATGCTATGGAAAAGTCTAAGCTTGGGGAAGCTAGATTTGATGAGTATGATATTTTTAGTCCCCCAAGCACGGAGGAGAAAATTTACTTTGATGATACTATGCCTCCAATATATGATGATTACAATGATGAATATGATATCTTCAGTCCACCTACTATTGAGGAGAAACTTCATTATGATTACAATATGCCTCCTATATTTGATGATTATGGTGATGATAATAATAATGATAGCTATTTTGTTGAATTTACTCCCACTACAATTAATAAGAATGACTATGTTTATGTGGGGGAGTATTAATTCTTTTATGCATGTGGCTCATGATAAGAATGTTTCATGTGATTGTTATATTGTTAATTTTATTCATGACACTACTGAAAGTTATTATGAGAGAGGAAAACATGGTTTTATGCATCTCAATAATATTAAGTTTTCCCTCTTTATGTTGAAAATTTTAAAGTTGCACTTGTTTTGCTTTCTTATGCTTGTTGCTTTGTGCTTTCATGACTTGTTTCTTTACAATATTCCTATGCATATGAAGTGGGTTAGACTTAAATGTGCTTTGAATTTGCTTCTTGATGCTCTCTTTTACTTCAATTCATATTTCTTATGTGAACATCTTCTCAAACTATCATGCCTAACTTAAAGGCGTAAAGAAAAGTACTTCTTGGGAGATTACCCAATAGTTTTCTTGAGTCTTGGAAGTTATTACTTCTGTAATAAACTCTCCTTATCCTTTTTATTTTGATTTTTGTGCCAAGAATAACCTTTAATGAGAGGGAAGTAAGATTTGGGGAAGTGCTGTCCCGAAACATATTTTTATGCTTCGCTGTAAAAAATCGTGTAAAATCTCTGTACGTCAGTTTGAGCTGTAATGTTTTGTGCTTCTGCCCCAGGTTGTTATCCAACTTTAGTTAGTTCAACACTTTTCGATTTGAGCAACATAAGGTCTTCGAAAAAATCAGTTTTTACCTGATGGTCTGTTTTGACAGATTTCTGCCATTATTTGCATTTGCTTCTTAATCTCTTTCTCTTTGAGTTCTCTTTGATCATTTGAACTTTTTAAGGGAAGTGCCACAGTAGCTTGTGTTTTAATGGAAGTTTTTTTGGTGTTAGAACTGAACCCAAAGACTTATTATCTTGAGTACCCTAATGTTCCTAATAAAGATTGTGTGAAGTTTTGTATGAAGGAAAATTTTCAGGTATAAGGAAAGAATGATGTAATGAGATGAAGAATGGACTAAAGCTGAAGCTTGGGGATGCCACCCGTGTCACCCCAAGAAATATTCAAGAAGTACAAGCGTCATAGCTTGGAGATGCCTTGGGCATCACCTTCTTCATCAATAAAAATCTTAGGTTTTCTTCCAAACACTTCATTTTTATTGTTTCATGCACAGTTGTGTTATTATTGGAGCGTATTCATTTTAGTTCTTAGTTTTCGTTTGTGTGGTTTGCTGCAATAAGTTGGTAGGATCCCAACATTTCTTTTGGAGAGAGACACACTTTGCTTTCATTGTTTAGAGCACTCTAGTTTTCATTCTTATTGTTTTGTGAGTGTTCTCTTTTGCTAGCAATGGGTTTAGCCTTAGTTTTCTTGTGCTTTCAGCTTAGAACTTTTTAGTTTTTATTTTTGGATTTGTGTGACAAGCTCACTGATCTTTATTTATTATTATCTTTGTGAGTTCTTTCAAATAAGTTGGTTTGAATTGGAAAAGAGTAGGAAAAGTTCATGCTTAAGTGGTATAAAAGGAGCTTGTTTTGACTGTGGCTTAGACTTTATCATGTCATGCTAGATGTTGCTTTGACCTTATGCTTAGTGATTTTTGTTCTAGCATGACTTGTTACAAATAATTGAGATTTCTTAATGTGTCTTGAAAGAATCATGCGTTGTTTTAGCATATTAAAGCATAGTATTGTGGTATTCTCCTTTGATGCTTTATTTGGGTTGACTTGGCGCATGCTCACACCATGTTAAGACTATACCAAGTCACCATAGACTCTATGATCATTTAGTTTTTGACTTGTAATATCACTTTATGCTTTAATTAATGATGTTTTGTCGCTTTGCATGATTATGGCCATTATTGCTCTCTTAGTTGGTCGCTCCCAGTATTTTGCTAGCCTCCATACCAAGTATGAGTTCCACTCATGCATCCAACTCCAAATAAAACCAAGTTATTCCAAAGATTTCACCATACCTACCTATTAGCATTTGCTATTCCAAGTATATTCATGTTTTTATCTACCTTCCGAATTAAACTTGTTATGTGAAAATTAGTGATTAAAGCTCTCACGAACTTGATGGCACACTTTACTTTCTTGCACTTAATAATCTTGAACCATTGTGTCCATCTTTGTTGCGTATACGCTTGCGCTTTGTAAGTTGAAGTTAGCAGAACCGTGTATCATGGGGAACGCTTTCAACATTGCACTTATATTCCGTTGATATCATGATTCTTTTGCTTATGGATCCCAGCGGTGTGAAATAAAAGTGGAACTTGTAAGATCATGGAGTTTGTATGTGTGTTAGATAAACGCCTGGGCCACTAGCCTAAGCCATGCCTAATCATGGTGGAAACTTGCAGCATAATCATAATGAGCACTCTATGAAGCATCCTCAATAAAAACCTATGCAAATAGCAAATAAAAAGATCGCTGAGATGCTCATTGTTTGTTGTCTTGTTATTTTGATATGGGATAGCTCCTGTGTCATGGGGCAAGGGGTACCCCGTTGGCGTTTCTCTATGATACATATGTACTTACAATGACAAGAGCTTACTTGTGACTGAAGTTGAGTAGCATGAGGTTCGGTGCTCGTAAGCAAGAGGCATGAGATTTCAATTTATAACTTGTCAAGCATATCCTCTTAGTTGTGTCACTTTAACCTTAATCACTTGAAGATGCCTATGATAGGGGCAATGAGAGCTGAAAGCTAATAAGTACCATAATTTTTGGAAGATCTTTATGAGACTTGAATGCCTGCTTCCTTCTATGAAGGCCTTTCTTTTACTTTTATGTTGAGTCTCCATCTTCTATCTTTACGCACCTATTGAGAGAGCATAGTGGCCATTCTTAGTTTAATGTGCATTGTCCCAAGACTTGTTGATTGATGCATAACTTTGATATTGCTTGTTCTTAAACTATTTGTATCTAGTCACCCTTATGAACTTTGAAGGTGTCCTATGCATTTATGTTTTGCTACTCCATGAGGGACAAGCTGAATGCCACTATGTTATGTTTTCTATATGTGAAACAAACAAACATCTTTCAATGCATTGTTATTCATGATCTTTGTTTGTATCCTTTCATATTGCATGCATAGTCACTATGTCTTATTGTTAGATCTTCATCTTTCATGCTCATGTTTAGAGTTCTTTGATCCCAGCTTTCAATGCTTGCAAATGGTTAGATCAAGATTGTGATGGTGCATGTCACCTCAAAAATTATTCTTTATTTTTATCACATACCTACTCGAGGACGAGCAGGAGTTATGCTTGGGGATGTTGATATGTTGCTAATGTATCTATAATTTTTGATGTTCCATGCTTGTTTTATATCTACTTTCTTATGTTTTGTCCACACTTTGGAGTACTTTTACACATTTTCTGGAACTAACCTATTAACAAGATGCCACAGTGCCAGTTGCCTGCTTTCTTCTGTTTTTGGTTCTAGAAAAGCTGGAAAATGAATATTCTCGGAATTGGATCGGATAAAAGCCAAATTCAATATTTTACCGGAAGACTCACGGAGCCAGAAGACGAGACGGAGAGGCGCCAGGGGATGGCCACACCATAGGGTGGCACGGGTCCCCCTGGCCGCGCCACCAGGTGGTGTGGGCCCCTCCGGCCTCCATCGACCTTGCCCCTTCGCCTATAAGAAGCCTCTGATGTAGAAACCCTAAAAAATCTAGCCTCCAGCCACGAAAAAATTCCGCAGCGCCGCCACAACCGAAGGGGAGATTCGGGGGACAAATAGTCTCTTTTCCGGCACCCTGTCGAGAAGGGAATTTCCCCCGGAGCCATCTCCATCGATCTCCACTACCATCTCCATCGTCGTTGCTAATTCCCATGATGATGAGGGAGTAGTTCTTCCTCAAGGCTAAGGGTTCTACCGGTAGCTATGTGTTCATCTCTCTCTATGCATGATTATATTGTGATCATGAGCTTTGTAATCAAGTAGATCTACCTTTCTACTCAAGTGCTTTGATAGATCTCTGCTCTCCCCATGTGTGTGAAAGTGACAGCATGCACACCATGGTGGCACTTAGGCTAGAGATTACAAATACTTGTTATGAGTTATATTTGGAGTTGGATGTTTCTATGAAATCGTGGTGTTTGTTGGAACCATCTAGTGCTTAAGGTGACAGTGTGGGGTTATCTAGATGGAGAAAGCGAACTTTGAGGAGTGTTGTTATAGCCCTACCATGGATTAGAGCATCCAACTAGAGAGTAGTTCAGAGTAGTATCATAAAGAGAAGATACTTATATGAGAGTGTTCACTAGCAAAAGTATGATCCCTAGGCCTTGTTTCTAAGCATTGAAACACCGTTTGCAACTAGATATGTTACATGTTCCCTTGCTTCCATCTTTATTTCAGATTGCCTTTAGTCTCTTCCTACCCGTCAAGCTCTTTTCTGGCACCGTTACCACTTATAATTATCCATACCACTTGTATTTCACTATCTCTTCACCAAACTAGTGCACCTATACACCTGACAAGTGTATTGGGTGTGTTGGGGACACAAGAGACTTCTTGTATCTTGATTGCTGGGTTGCTTGAGAGGGATACCTTTGACCACTTCCTCCCTGAGTTCGATAAACCTTGGGTGATCCACTTAAGGGAAACTTGCTGCTGTTCTACAAAGCTCTGCATTTGGAGGCCCAACAACTGTCTACAAGAATAGAAGTGCGTAGACATCACGTACCTGGGAACAACTTGCCAGTCGTTCACCCATCCTTAGATTGCTCCAGGTCAAGCACGCTTAACCTCGAAGTTATTTTAAGATGAGCTTCCGGAAAGTAAGTTGCAATTTGTTAGCTTGAGTATCATATCAATCCTATTAAGCCATGCATTAGGATATCACACACGAGGAAAAGAAAAAGTCCATCACCCACATGTTTCTTCTAAGGAGATGATAAAACCGAGGACCCAGTGTCCAGACCCCACATGGTTACCGAATCGAGCAACGTTGCCAAGTTCTAAATAGGGAGGCGCGAACAAAAAATCCATCTTGCACAAGTTTCCTCTAAAGAGATGTGGCATCCCGCTAAAACCACTACTAGAAAATCACGGTGTTTTTGTGCAGTGCATCATCATGACCGCATGCTCATGTCATCATGCCACCTTGCATTCGAGCATCGTCATGTCATCAAGCATCTGTTTGGCTCCAAACTATTTTACAAAGCCTATATTTGTTTTCTAAATACCCCCTCGCTATTTCAAATGTAAAACCTCGGTCTGTCCGGATCTTTTATTTTGCCTAAAGTATTTTAAAAAGAGATATTTAAAAACTAAATAAAAATAATAAAACTTATTTTTTATTTTTTCTTGGGGGAGGCAGCCAAATGGCTAGGCCCAAGGCCCAGCCGCAGGCCACCTACCACCCCACATATCCTAACCCTAATCAACCAAACCAACCCTACCCCTCACCAACTCCCTCCTACCCGCCACACGCCAGCCGCCATGTAGCTGGGCCCTACCCGCGCCAGCCTTCCACCCAGCCAGCCCTGCCTCCCTCCTTTTTCCCCTGGGTCCCACCGGGAGAGACCGTCCCCGCCCACCTCGGGATTCCCCAACCCCACCTAGCTGCCTCCTGCCACACGCCACCCATCCAGCGCTGCTTCCCCATCCCCACGTTCCCTTGCCCGCACCCCCACCCTTCCACCTGGCCCCACCCTGCGCTGTGTACCGCACCCCCAGCGTGCACGCTCGCTCGCCTCCCGACCAACTCCCAACCATGTTCCACCTGCCCACGAGCATGCTCAGCCGCCCATCCCGTGCATGTTGCCCTAGCCTGGCCCCACCACTCCCCACCTCGCGTCCCGTCCCCGCTCGTCTCTTTCCTCTCCCCACCTACCCCCGTCGCCACCTACCCCGCCTCCTCCCGTCGATCCCCTCCCTCTTCCTTGCTATGCCGCCGCCCGCCGGGCCTCGTCTCCGTGGAGGACGCGCGTCGCCGCCGTTAGCTTTCCCCGAGCCCCAGCTCTACCAACCCCCTCTGCTTCAAGCCGCCCTCCGCCGTGCTCCTGCAAGCCCGCCGGAGTCGTCGCTGCGCCGGGGCTCCACCCCTCCACCGCCTTCCCGGCCCGAGCCGCCCCGGCCCGAGCTCCTCCCGGCCGGCGAGCCACCCCTCCTCCATCTGCCGCCGCCTCGCCAACAACCGGCCGTGCCCATGACATTCGTCTCCATCGGCCTCTGGTCGTCGCCCTCCTCGTACGGTGCCCTGTCCAACGCTGCTCTGGGCGCATCTTCCTCCGCCAGCGCGCCATCATCCCCTGCTCCGCAGGCCTGAGCTTCATCGCTGCTGTCGGCCAGCTCCCCTGCATCGCATGCGTCCCTCTCGCCGCCTGTGCATGCTCCGCCCTGCTCGACCCGAGCCCGCGTGCGCCTCTGCCCGAGCCGCAGCCGTGGCCTCTGTTCGCTCACGGGGATCCATCCGCCACCGGGAGCCGACCTCAGTTATGTGAGTGCATGGCACTGTTTTGTGATGTTGCGATGTATCAGATGCTAGGGCCCTTTCTAATTAGCTATGGTATGTTCGGATGCTGCTAGCTATGTTTGAGATGGCGTGGTACCGAAGCGTTGTGAAGAGCTGCAGATGATGATCTCCACGCGGCAATGGTACTATGTGATAAGCCCGAACCTCTCGCCGAACGAGAAGGAGATGTTGAACAAGGGCATTAGTGTCTCTCGGCTAGATCATCGTGACATCGCCAAGATCTCCCGAAGGCCCGCACACGGATGTGAACCTGAAGACATCTCCTTCGCGGACTCAAATACGCCGAGACCCCGAGTGCACTGACATGGATCCGATGATCGAACCCTGAAGACCTCGATCCCAGAAGCCGAAGGCCGTTGCTCCGAAGATCGATCCCGGCGAGACCGAACCTGAACCACATCGAACCAAGATCGCCGAGTTCCAATGTGTGACCCCTTTCTGAGACCCCTATTTTATAAATGACATATAATTGTTGCATATTAAAGGGTTCATGCTTGCATACATCTCATCATGTGGGTTTGGGGGCATTATGCCGATTCACCTCATAATTAAATATGGAGTCATATGTGGGCGAATCTAGTCTTATATTGGCTCCATTTAAATTTGCATGCGAACCGATGCCATGTTTCGCCCTGTTAATACAACATTTAAATTGCGGGGGTTCTAAATAACTTGAACCGTGTAATTAATTATCAGGACTCCGGTTCCGCTTAATATTGCCTAATTGCACCGCATCTGTGCCATGCCATGCATCATATCATAAGCATGCCGGATCTTCCGCCATAGTATTAAATATTGCATCCGGTGTTTCTTCTAGTGTTTTCTTCTTCGCGGATTAGGCCGATGAGTTGATGCGAGTATCGACAAGTTCTCCGGATATGATTCGCCGGCAGTGTTTTCCCAGGCGAGCATCTCTCCCCTTCTACCTATTTTGCATTTATAGTGTTTATTTCCTCCTGTTGATCTATTGCTATCCGTGTCGCGATGCTTTAGTTTCCGTACACCAGTTATATCCCGTGCAGCCTCTATATTGCCTTGGACACCTCCTATTACCTGTGTTTGGTAGATAGCTGGCCTTGCGAGTCGTAGTTGCTTGCTTAGGTGCGATCTTGTGTTGTCGAGTACCACAGTCGTTGGAATGCTGGCAAATGTTTATGGTGGAGATGATCATGACTTTAAACACAACTATTTAAATTGCTAGATATAACTAATGCAGAGGCATCGGTGGCCAATAGATGTTATTTGGTTTTTCCACGCTCACTTGTGTCTCGTAGGACCCCGAGTACTTGATACCTGTTCCTTGATTTTTCGCACTATCCACATCCGGGAGGCCTTATGGACCCCCCCTGAGCCAGAGCTTGATTCATTTCTATTTCTTGGGGCCACAAACTAGTTTGGGGTTTTATTACTATCCTGTACTTATGCCATGCTTTACTGCTTTATTTACGATTGTGCGTGGAGCACCTGTACTGTTTAGGATCGTGACACGTTTTCGCTGTATCGACAAGCCCAGTCACATTTTCGGGTTCCCAGTCGTTTACCGCCGTCCACACAAACCCTGGGTCTGTCTCGGAGCCAGCCAACTTCGTCGCGAGTAGCTTAGTGGGGTGGCCCCCTGAAATATTTATGAATCCTGTGATCGCTTTGTCGTGAATGCCTCGTTGGGTTTTGAGTTGGTTTTTCTGAGGTTGATCGAGTGTGTGTTGCTATTTGTGCACCCCTGCAGGGTAAAACTTTCTAAAAGCCGTGTCCGCGGTTATGGACGACTTGGAGCACAGTATATCGATCATAGACAAGCATAACTAAAGTAGTGTTATATATCTGACTTAATATGTGACTAGTAATCAGATTCGCATACAACGGAATGGATATTAAAAATGCCAACAACTGGTGGATCTTGGTCGTATCGTGTTTTGATATACCTGCCTAGTAAGTATTGCAACTCCAATGGAATGTGATAAAGGTGTCAACAATTGTTGGGTTTTGGGATTCCTCAGGACAAATACATCTGACTAGTAAATGTTCCAACTACAACGAATGGTGATTAAAACTGCCCACTACTTATGCTATCAGGATGACTCATGAAATCTATATCTGACTAGCAAGTGCTTCAACTATAATGGAATGAGTAAAACTGCCAACTGTGTGAGTTCCTTGGTCCGACTTCCTCGTTTGGTCTTGAGGGGGAAATACCAGGATGGGTATGTTTGATGCTAGTATCAGGTAGGATCCGAATAGGTCTTTCTTTCCCCTCTCTAATAGCCGCCAGTGTTACAGAGTCTCTATAGGTTGTTTAGTGCCGTTGCACTGCCGCTTCAGTCCACCATACCTATGTAGGCGAGAGCCGCCGAATTCTAGCCTCGCCGTATACTGGCCTCAATACTGACGCTCCTCTTTTTTCCTTTGCCCTTTGTCGGCACCCCTTTTGTTTTAGCAGGTTTGAGATAGACGTCGTTAGTAGGGTTACCCTTCCGGCTTGGCCTGGGCAGGGTTATGGACGCCATTGGTTATTTTTCAAGGCTCTTAGCCCCATTTGCATCTTGTCTGTAGTCGGACGCTCTATCGTTTCAAGGTGATTTGAATCTTTGTATTGTATATCTGTATTCTTGGCTCGTTGAGTCGTTGTTGTAGATATATATGTTCTGTGGGTCCCATCGAGGACTGTTGTGTAATGGTATTACTTCGTTTTCCACCCGCACGAAAGTGCCTGGTGGGCGTCCTTGAATCTTTTCTATGCGGGTTTGGCGGAAAGGGCTAAAACTTGCATAGGGCCGATTCGGGGGTGTTACAAGAGAGGCTGACATGTGGGACCCAACAGGGATACTAAAATGATAATACATCGAGCAATGTTATCAGGTTCTAAATAGTGAGGCACGATTGGAACAAGAAAGTCCATCATGCACATGTTTCTTCTAATGAGAGGCTGGCATCTAGGACCCAGCAACCAGACCCTACATGGCTAATGCATCGAGCATTGTTGCCAATGTCAAAACAACGGATGTGACCAAAAAGAAATCCATTATACACACATTTCTTCTAAGGAGAGGCTAACATCGGGGACCCAGTAGTCAGACCCCACATGGTTATAGCATCGAGCAACGTTTCCAAGTTCTAAACATGGAGGCGCGAACAAAAAAAGTCCATCTTGCACACGTTTCCTCTAAAGAGAGGCTGACATGTGGGAACAAATAGTGAGACTAAACAACTAATATGTCGAGCAACGTTATCAAGTTCTAAACAGGGAGGCGTGAACAGAACAAGAAATTCCATTATGTACACGTGTCCTCTAGGCTAGCATATGGGACCCAGAAGATTGAGTAAACGGTTGATGCATCGAGCAAACATTATCAAGTCCAAAACATAGAGGTGTGATTGGAAAAATAAATTCCATCATACCCATGATTCATTTATATAAAGGCTAAAATCTGGGACCCAACGGTCTAGCTAAATGGTTGCAGCATCGAGCAATGTTATCAAGTCGAAAACAGGGAGGCTCGAGCGAAAAAAACAGTTCATCATGCAAACGTTTCTTTTGATGAGAGGATGACGTCTGAGACCCAACAACCTGACTAAACAGTTGATGCATTGAGCAATGTTATCAAGTTCAAAACAGAAAGATGCGCCCGGAAAAATTGTTCTGCTAGAAGACACTAACATCACGGCCCCATGGGCTTCAAAATACTTTTATGGCACCAACCCAAGTTAAAATCACGTGAGGAACCGAAAATCTAACATCTACCACGGCCTATACAAGTTTCAGCCACGTTTCTAATGATTGTATGGTAGTATGGTGCCTCAAAAAAGAAAAAAACGATTTTCATCTACCATGGGAAAAATAACGAAATCGTGGCAGAAGGTGCACCTACTATCACGCTCAGTGGACCAAACTGTTGCGGATGTCGACTTTTCTTGTAGTGTCACTTTTTTGTATATACCATATCCCATTCTATGGAAAAGTGTGGAATTTGAGAAGAAATGAAACCCTTGTATGAGTTTGAGAAGAAAGGAAACCCATGTCTGAGTTTTAAGTTTTGTCTACCTATCCTTGCAGATATCGCGTACTTATCCACTTAAATACTTTTGAATCTATGGTGCTTTGATGGACTATGTTCGTGCTCCATTTGTAATGGCTTCAAATTCTAAGTGCTAGCCAAGTGTTATTGCTTCTTGGAGGGTGTGCACTTGCTAGCTGGCTAGATAGTTACTCGAAAATCTTCATCGTGTGTTTTGAAGGCTAGAGATCGCCAACTACATATTATTCTATATCTTAAGTTTGGTCGTAACCCAGTTATCTAAGGCCACTCCTGGCACGCACGTGCACAGCCGTTGGATATTGGATGGGAGCCAATCTGGGTCATACAACAAGCGTGGTAAGATGAATTCTTTTTACTGCGAGCGGGACTTCTTCCATTAAGGGATTCGGTCCATCCACGACTCTGGCCCATGACATAGCGACTAAATTGGAAAAATGACCATGGTACCTGATCCACACACCCGATTCCCCTCTCTGCTCGCCACCCACCCCTCCCAGCTTCCTCTCTCCGGGATCGCTCCGCTTGCCTCCCCGCTTCTATTCCCGCTGCCGAAGTGCAATCCGTCGCCTCCCTCGCCGGCTCTCGGCCCGACCTGGACGATTCCCACACCTTCAACCTACCATGGATGGCGGCTAGTCGGAATCGGTGCAGATTGCGGGGAGGATCAGGCCTCCATGGGGCGGCGGCTGTACTGGTAGCCAACTATCCTCTTCTTCCACATTGCATCTTGACCTTGGGCTTTGGAAGCCCGGATGCGATGCTGACAGGGGAGGGTGAGGTGGTGGTCAGCTCGAGTGGCCTCCAGTCATCCCCTGCTTCGTCGATGACTAGGGAGAACTAGGAACCGTGTGGCATTCCCTACCATAGAATCTTCCTCCTCAAGTTGATACTAATTTAGTTTTAGTTACTCAGGATACTTTTAGGATGACCTCGAGCATGACTTGGCAAACAATTGGTGAGTGCTGAGCAAATTTATTTCTCCATTGAGTATGCGGATATATAATGCCCCAATGTATTCTAATTATTCAATTTATGTATATATGTGGATATAAGATTATAGCAAGAATCATAGGTGCATGGACTTGTAGTCAAGTGATGCCTTTTCTTAAACTGTAGCCTTTTGGTTTCTAATGTCCTGCAGTCGTCGAGTGTTGACCTTGCCAAAACGACATCGTACTACATCATTGAGTATGTAGGCTTGTATCCCTATCCTAGACAATTCTAGCCGTTATATTCTTATTTTGTTACTACTTAGGTTTATCTCTTCTAAATATATAAGTTGGATGATATGCTTATCATTTAACAAAAATATTCTATTTCCATCTACTCCATGTTTGTGTGTAGAATTCAGAATGTGTGTATGAAATCAAAGAACATCCCTTCCTTCACATCTGATTTTGAATTACTTGACATGCCTAATCTTCCATTATACCATTTTGCTCACGAAGGCATTAAATAAAAAAAAGGAAACAAAACATGTTGCAAAGTATAGTTGAAAATAGATAATGACTCACCACATCTATCACAGAACGACAAAGCGCAATGTAGGTGGTGAGGCGAAGCTCACATATCTAGCTAGTGTAGATCTACTTCTTAGTGCTAGACACATACATGTATCCTAACTCAAGGGGAAATATGTTAATTAGTCCTAGTGACCATGGACCATGTGGCTTTTGGACTTTATATTCTATCCTTATCCAATGAGGACGTAGACTAACATAAATTATCTGATCCTCAGGATATATCTTAGTGTTTACGACCCCACTCCCTGACTCATTTACTTTCCTACAATCCACATTCACGCAAATTTACTCTATGTAGTTTTAGATGCTAAGCGTGCTTGTAGGCAACACGTATAAAGAACTGTTAAAAGCAAACAACATCCCTTAATTCCCAACATATCCTATTCACCTCCTCTAGTCGATGTAAGTGATCTTTGAATTCCCTCTCCAACGACGACTCAAGGACCCTGTCACGGCTACCTCCCATCCACCTCATTGACACCGCAACCTCCACAACCCACACATACGTCCCAATATGCGGCCTTAAATGGAGAGCAACACTGAAATGGATCGTATGGGCACCTAAAGGGGGGGGGGGTGAATAGGTGCTACTTCAAATTTTAGTTCTTTTTCAATTTTAGGCTTGACACAAATGTAAATTCTCTAGATATGCAATTACGAGAATTTCCCTATATTCCAAGCTAACTACTAAGCGTGTAAAAAGGAGCAACAAAACTATAATGGATCACGTGGAGACATGGGGATTTGTTTGACCAGAGTTCCTTCCTTGTTAATGAAGTACATCTGTGTTGGAGGGGTGGGCGGTTCTAAGACCACCACGCCACAATAGGCCTCACCATAGTCTCCCATGGATCTCGCCACCAAAGGCCTGATCCACCTTTCCACTATTGATAGCCTTCGAGGTGGGAACCGGTGCCTTTACAACGCTAGCGGGGCACACATCCACAACCGAATTGGAGGCTCCTGTGATGACAACAAGCTGCCACAAGAACAACGATTATCAAATAATTGAAACTAGGATCTAGATATTTGCAAGAAATACTAGATCGAGAATCCCCCAAGTTAATGGGGGGAAAGTTGAGCGCTTGATTGTTGTTGATGAACATCGAGTCCTCCTCCTTCAATTCCACAAAGATCGAAGCCTTTGGGTGGGTGAGGATGAAGATCTCGCTTGAAACTTGAAGAACAGGTCTGAGCTTTTTCGAATGAATCAAGAGGTCTGATAGGAGGATCAATTGGGGTATTTATACCCCCTGCCAAAACTTAGTAGTTGGAGACTTTTGGGGCCTGATTATCCGGCCCAAGTGGGGTTTGGATTATTCGGTTGGGGCAATGATCCGCCCCAAAATCGGATTTCCCGGGGGAAAATCCGCCCCATACCGCACGACGCGCCTTGGCTGCCTTTGAAAAGCTTCCTAGGGGTGGATTATTTGGCCCCCTTTTGGCGCGGATTATCCGCCCCGGGCAAAAACTCCGGCCCTGGCCAGACAATCCGAAGAAAAATCCGCCCCCATACTGCATGACACGCCTTGCCCACCATTGTCGATTGGGCTAGGCCGGATTATCCGGCCCTTGGCAGGGGCGGATAATCCACCCCCAAACATCTATTTTGGCTGCTTTTCATGTGAACACTTTATCTGCAGCATGATGGCTCTGAAATATAGCCATCTACGTCCACATTTAAACTGGATATTAATCATATTTTTGATGAAATGTCTCTCTAAGCCCTGCCACTAATGCTAATATTCAGAGGGGTATGCAATCCTTTGTTCTTGTATTTTTCCTGCGCAGATAATGTCGTTTAAAGGAGGGAATCACTATATTAAAGTCAAAGATACGAGATTTCCTTCAACCAGAAGAAACCAGGAGCCGTCCCACGGAGGCAGACACCGTAACGACCAACTATACGGTTGGAGCAAAAATTCTGACCGTATAGCTCTGGTCGTATAGTTGGCGCTGCCACCGTTAGGTCAAACAGAATAACTTTCATGAAGGGACCCCTATATAAAGAATCCTCAGGCGACGGGAAAACATCTCTCTATCTCTCTTGCTGCGCCCCAGACCCTGAAGAAGCCATACCTCGCCAGAAAGCTGCCTCCAGGTCTCAAAACCCTTCTCATCTCCATAGCCATACTCCAGCACGTGTAATAGTAGATCTCTTCTCTGATTGGCGACATTGTAAGACTATTGCTATCAATCTTATGATTTTCCTTACAATGTTTGTGATTGTTGATCTCATCTCTATGTGTGAGTAATTCTCCTTGGGCTAAGGGCTTCTACCTAGCCATGTAGCAATTGTTCATGTTATTTATCATAGATGGGACCGTGTATTAGTTTGTATGACATGATGATTATTGTATCCTCTCTTGCCTCAATCCAAGGACTTGTCAGGTACCCAAGACCTCGAGGGTTGAGCCAGGTATAGGGAGGATGAGTGATGACTGATCTGCAGGTTGGGAACCCCAGTGATAGAAGCGGTAGTACGGTTGTATGTGAGGGATTTGCTTGGGATTAATGGTGACATCACTATGCATATCATTAGTTCTCTTTCTTCTATGGATGAGACTAATAGGTTATTGCTATAAGCAGTTGCAGAGGCAATAGCAATTATGGATGCACTGCCCACATATAATTTATCTTGCTCTAACAAGTACACGCATACTTTATTTCTATCTTTTATTTCCATCAGATGTTTTTGCACAGCTACAGGTGAAACCGAACGCCCTAGGCCCTCTCTCTCCATCATCGACAACACCAAAAAGACGCAAGCTACTAGTCCAGTGAAAACACAAAAGGAATTCTAAAACTCCCAAAGGTCCGTTAAAGTAACTTCACTACGCATTCGCTTCCCGTGGATTCGATAACCTAGGTCTACTAGGGAAAAAAGAGCTATACTACATCCGTTATTCGGATCGAAGGTATCAACCCTTTTTCTGGCGCTGTTGCCGGTGAAGCAATAACTACCCTGGTGAGGTTATTAGGAACCTTGCTAGTTTTAATTCTTGTTTTTAATTTTGTTAGTTTGCTTTCAGTCTTTATTTGATAAAAAAAGTTAGTCTTTAAATTCTTGTTTTTACTGTTATAATTTTTAATCTAAGAAAACCCAAAAACATAGGAAGTATGGCTGAAAAGAAGCTTGGGGAGTTTGCTACTCCCAATAATGATTATTTGCGTACTCCTATTACTCAGCCAGCAATCGCTGCTGATGACTATGAAATTAAGCCCCATTACTTAAGTTTGGTTCAACAAAATCAATTTGGAGGCTCTGTTGTTGAAGACGCGGGTATGCACTTAAATACTTTCACTGAAATATGTGATATGATGCGAATAAAAGACGTTGACCCTGGTGCGGTCAAATTGCGTCTATTTCCTTTCTCTCTCGTAGGAAGAGCTAAAGAATGGTTGCTATCTTTGCCTAAAAATATTATTACATCATGGGTGGGATGTACTTCTTTATTTATGGCTAAATGTTTCCTGATGACCCACAAGTATAGGGGATCGCAACAGTCTTCGAGGGAAGTAAAACCCAATTTATTGATTCGACACAAGGGGAGCCAAAGAATATTTATAAGCCTTAACAACTGAGTTGTCAATTCAGCTGCACCTAGAAACAATCTTGCTCACATCAGTTTATCAGTCGCAACAGTTTTGTAGTAGCAATAGCAAAGTAATAGCAGTAGTAAAATAAAGACAGTAGTAACAATAGCAGTAAATAGTAGGATTAAAGCGTGATAGGCATAGGTATGGATGGACGGGCGTTGCATGGACGAGACAATTCATGTACAATAAAGACATAGGGAATTTGCAGATAAATAAGATAAAGTATCGAAGTACTAAATAATCATAGGCATGTGTTTCATATATAGTCATACGTGCTCGTAATGAGAACTTGCACAATATCTTTTGTCCTGCTAGCTTGTTGCAGCGGGGCCTCTAGGGAATCTACTTGCAATTAAGGTGCTCCTTTTAATAAAGCACCAGAGCAAAGCATTAACACTCCATGAACACACGTGATACTCATATCATAGCCATCCCCTCCGGTTATCCTGATTCTTGTCACTTCGGGGCCTTTGGTTCCAGACAACAATATGTGTATACAACTTGCAGGTAAGATCATAAACAATAATATCCACATGAATCAATAACACGTTTAGATCTGAAATCATGGCACTCGGGCCCTAGTGACAAGCATTAAGCATAACAAGTTGCAACAATATCAAAAGGCACTAACAATAGATACTAGGCACCATGCCCTAACAATCTTATGCAATTACATGAACGATCTCATCCAATCCCTACCATCCCCATAGCCTACAGCGGGGGATTACTCACTCATGGATGGGGGAATCATGGATGGTTGATGGAGAAGAGATGGTGATGATGATGGCGATGATCTCCTCCAATTCATTGTTCCCGCAGGGTGCCAGAACGGAGTTTTTGGTTCTGAATCGCGGTTTCTGGTGGTGGTAGCGCAACGGAACTCTATCTGGAAAAACATCGAACCCCCCGTCTGCTTTAGGTCAAAGGGCTTATATAGGCGAAAGGAGAGGTCGAGGTGGAGTCCGGGGCGGCCACACCACCCCCTAGCGCGTCCTGGCCTGGCCCGCGTGGCCAGGTGGTGTGGGCCCCTCGTGGCCCTTCTTCGTCTCGTCTTCTGGCTCCGTGAGTCTTCTGGTAAAATAGGAGTTTTGCCATATTTTTCAGGATTTTTCCTAAAAGTTGAATTCCTGCACAAAAATGAGACACCAAAGCAATTCTGCTAAAAACAGCGTTAGTCCGCATTAGTTGTATCCAAATCACACAAATTAGAGAAGTAACAATAGCAAAAGTGTTCGGGAAAGTAGATACGTTTTGGACGTATCAACTCCCCCCGAGCTTAGCTTAATGCTTGTCCTCAAGCAATTCAGTTAAAAACTGAGTGCGATAAAAGAAACTTTCACGAACACATTTGCTTCATAAGATGTATATATTCCCAACATATGATCAAATACTTAGGATTCATAATAAGGAGTATGCAAATAAGTTTACCTAGTAGTCATTCAAGCTATGAAGAGATTCCACCCTATTAATAATAAGCAACATGACACATAAGCATATGCAGGATTGCAGTGCTCATAAGAAGATATGATAAAGTGGTATCTCGCTTGCCTTTCTTTGGAGCAAAACATAAATGCCAAGGCACCTCTGAAGTTTAAGTGAAGACTAAAAATAAAATCATCAAAGATACAAGTGTCAAAGTTATGTCATAATTAATCGTGTTTTGGGACAAGCACATTACACTAAGAATGACAGCTATGCTCTCGGGAAGGTGCTCAAAGAATAAATGGTGACTCAACATAAAAGTGAAAGAAAAGATTTGAAAAGTTTGAAAGGCTTCCAAATGTTGAAAGTATGGTACTCGTTAGCTTTGAGCTCTCATTGCCCCTATCATAAGCATCTTTAAGTGATTAAGGTTAAAGTGAACAAATATGAGGATATGCTTGACAAGTTATAAGTTGAAAATCTCATGCCCCTTGCTTACGAGTATCGTTCCTCATGCTACTCAACTTTAGTCACAAGTAAGTTCTTGTGATTGTAAGTACATGTGTATCATAGAGAACCGCTAATGGGGTACCACTTGCCCGATGATACAGAAGATTGCCCATATCAAAATGACAAGGCAAGCAGACAATGAACATCTCAGCGATCCTTTTATTTGCTATTTGCATAGGGTTTTCCCTTTTCCTTTTGTTCTCTTTTTTTATTTAGGATGCTTCACAGATTGCTCACTATGGTTATGTTGCACGTTTCCACCATGATTAGGCATGGCTTAGACTAGCCGCCCAGGCGTTTCTCTAACACATATACGAACTCCATGAGCCTTACAAGCTCCCCTTTAATTTCACACTGCTGGGATCCATAAGCAAAAGAACATGATATCAACTAAATAAAGTGCAATGTTGAAAGCGTTCCCCATGGTAACATGGTTCTGCTAATTCACAACTTACAAAACGCAAGCATATACGCAACATAGATGGGCACAATGGTTCAAGTTTTATTAAGTGCAAGAAAGTAAAGTGTGCCATCAAATTCGTGAGGAGATTTAATCACTAATTTTCGCATAACAAGCAAACATTTTTATTGGAAGAAAACAGAGCATAATAAATATGCAAGGAATAGAAATAATGCTAATAGGTAGATATGGTGGACTCTTTTTGACAACCTTTCTTTTAGGGAGTTGGATGCACGAGTAAAGCTTATACTCGGCACAAGTGAAGGCTAGCAATAGAAAGGGATTAACAATCGAGAGAGAAGTAACTGTCATAATTATGCTTGCGACAAAACAAAATTAATAGTGGCATAAAAGTGATACAAGAACTCTGAGGCAGAATAAATCATCGAGGCTTAACTGACTTTTTGTTTAGTCATATGCATGCATGAGCATGTGCCAAGTCGATTAAAATAGAACGTTCAGAGGAGGACACCACAATGTCATACCAAGTTATGAATAGAACAATGTGAGCAAACATTTATATGACATGTTACGAACTATACTGGATTGGAACTGATCATAAGAAGGCAAGGACTACTAAGTATCCATTAAATAACATACACCTTACATAAACAGACTAAGCATGCTCACAATGATGAGTATATGTACAAAAATGAAAACAAATAGAGTTCATACCACCCTCTTACCACACCTCGAGTTGTCATAAATCATCATTGCCTTTCACTTGTGTGACTTGAATAATGAGATGAGGACCGCTGAACCCTGCAACGAACTTTACAAAACCAGAGAAGAACAACAAATATTTTTGGGTTTTCGATTTTTAAAGCAAGAACCGAAGGGAAGGGCAAGCGAAGCGAAATATTTTTGGGTTTTGATTAATCAAAACAAAGCTAAAAAGGATGAAGCAAACCAAGGCTAAAAGATAAAGAAGCAAACAGAGAGAAATAACAAAAATATTTTTGGTCTTTTTGTGTTTTGGAAAGCAGAAATAAAGCAAGAACAAAAGCTAAAAAGAAAACAAAAAATGGATATGCAAAGTACCGACAGAACATGATATGTAGATGAGTGTGATGTTGGTGTACCTCCCCCCAAGCTTAGGCTTTTGGCCTAAGTGGAGATCAATCCCAAGCTGGCCAAGATGGAGTGCCTCCATAATATGGCGAAGAAGTGCCTTCATCCTGATACGAACTCGAGGACGCCCGGCGTAATGTGCAGAGTAGTCGAAAGAAGGCACATCCCCCGTGTGCTGCCTGTGGAAACCAAGCAAGCGGAGCTGCTCGTCCACATCCTCCTTGGAGCGCAACCATGACATCCTGCAAATACTGAATAAAGTAGGTTGTGGCAAGGGAATTTCCCTCTCATCTCCGTCAGTAAACAACATCCTGTAAACTAAACTCTCCGTACTAGAGTTAGCTGTAACAAAGTGATGTGTTTTCATAGAGGCAAGATCAAGCCTTTGTGGGGTTAGCACAATATCATTAGGATCAACAGAAAGTTCCAAGGCAGCAACCATGCATGCAACAATAATGCCCTCATAAATGGGTCCTCTAGCAGCTAGGCAGCGAGCAATGAGAGAACAAGATTATACTTGGTATCATTATTAAGTGCAGCAACAAGAAAGGCTAAATGATAATTAGAAATATTACTAGTGTTCTCCCTACCAAGAATGCTAGTGGCAAGATAGTAAGCAAAATATCTAAGAGCTGGGAGTTGAATGTTTCTTATCTTCCCGTGATGTCTACGCACTTCTATTCTTGTAGACAGTTGTTGGGCCTCCAAGTGCAGAGGTTTGTAGAACATCAGTAAGTTTCCCTTAAGTGTATTACCCAAGGTTTATTGAACTCAAGGAGGAAGTGGTCAAAGGTATCCCTCTCAAGCAACCCTGCAATCAAGATACAAGAAGTCTCTTGTGTCCCCAACACACCCAATACACTTGTCAGGTGTATATGTGCACTAGTTCGGCGAAGATATGGTGAAATACAAGTGTTATGGATAATTATAAGTGGCAACGGTGCCAGAAAATAGCTCGATGGTGTGGAAGATACGAAAGGCAAACTGAAATAAAGATGGCAGCAAGCAAACATGTAACATATCTAGATGCAAACGGTGTTTCAATGTTTAGAAACAAGGCCTAGGGATCATAAATTCACTAGTGAACACTCTCATAAAAATATCTTCTCTTTATGATACTACTCTGAACTACTCTCCGGTTGGACAATATAATCCATGGTAGGGCTATAAGAGCACTCCTCAAAGTTTGCTTTCCCCATCTAGATAACCCCACACTATCACCTTGAGCACTAGATGGTTCCAACAAACACCACAATTTCATAGAGACATCCAACTCCAAATATAACTCATAACAAGTATTTGTAATCTCTAGCCTAAGTGTCACCATGGTGTGCACACTGTCACTTTCACACACATGGGGAGAGCAAAGATCTATTAAAGCACTTGAGTAGCAAGGTAGATCTACTTGATTACAAAGCCCGTGATCACAATATGATCATGCATAGAGAGAGATGAACACATAGCTACTGGTAGAGCCCTTAGCCTCAAGGAAGATCTACGCCCTCACCATCATGGGAATCAGAAACGGTGATGGAGATGGTGGTGGAGATCGATGGAGATGGCTCCAGGGGCAATTCCTCATCCCGGCAGGGTGCCGGAACAGAGACTTTCTGTCCCCCGAATCTCCCCTTCGGTGGCAGCGGTGCTGCGGAACTTTTTGTGGCTGGAGGTTGGATTCTTTATGGTTTTCTCATCAGGGGGATTTTATAGGCGAAGGGGCGATGTCAGAGGGTGGACCAGCGGCCCACACCACTTGGTGGCATGTCTAGGGGTGACCCGCGCCACCACATGGTGTGGCCATCCCCTGGCCCCTCTTCGTCTCGTCTTCTGGCTCCGTGAGTCTTCCGGTAAAATATCGACTTTGCCTTTTGTCTGGTCCAATTCCGAGAATATTTCTTTTCCAGCTTTTCTGAAACCAAAAACAGCAGAAAACAGGCAACTGGCACTGTGGCATCTTGTTAATAGGTTAGTTCCAGAAAATGTGTAGAAATAGTCCAAAGTGAGGAGGAAACATCAGAAAGTAGATACTAAACAAGCATGGAACATCAAAAATTATAGATACGTTTACGACGTATCATCATCCCCAAGCTTAACTCCTGCTCGTCCTCGAGTAGGTAAGTGATAAAAAGAAAGAATTTTTGAGGTGACACGCACCATCATAATCTTGATCAAAGTATTTGTAGAACATTGATAGCTGTGATCATAGTACTTTAACATAGCATGAAAGATATAGTTCTAACAATAAGACATAGCGACTATGCATGCAACATGAAAGGATACAAACAAAGATCATGAATAACAATGCATTGAAAGACGTTTGTTTATTTCACATATAGAAAACATAGCATAGGGGCATTCAGCTTGTCCCTCATGGGGTAGCAAAACATAAATGCATAGGACACCTTCAAAGTTCATAAGTGTGACTAGATGCAAATACTTCAAGAACAAGCAATATCAAAGTTATGAATCAATCAACAAGTTTTGGGACAATGCACATTAAACTAAGAATGGCCACTATGCTCTCTTAATAGGTGCATAAAGATAGAAGATGGAGATTCAACATAAAAGTACAAGAAAGGCCTTCATAAAAGGAAGCAGGGATTCAAGTCTCATAAAGATCTTCCAAAAATAATGGTACTTATTAGCTTTCAGCTCTCATTACCCCTATCATAAGCATCTTGAAGTGATTAAGGTTAAAGTGAACAAACTATGGAGTATATGCTTGACAAATTATAAGTTGGCAATCTCATGTCCCTTGAATACGAGGGCCGCTCCTCATGCTACTCAAGTTTAGTTACCGGTAAGTTCTTGTCATAATAAGTACATGTGTATCATAGAGAACCGCCAACGGGGTACCCCTTGCTCGATGATACGGAAGAATCCCCGTATCAAAATGACAAGGCAAGCAGACAATAAGCATCTCAACATCTTCTTATTTACCATGGGAAAATGGTGCTTTTTTCTCTCTTTCCTCTTTTCTCATCTTTTTTCTTTATTTTTCTCAATCTCTATCTCTTTTTTTATAAGAAGAATGCTTTCATAGATTGCTCATTATGGTTACGCTGCAGGTTTCCACCATGATTAGGCATGGATTAGACCAGCCGCCCAGGCGTTTCTCTAACACACATACATAACTCCATGGACTTACAAGCTCCCCTTTCATTTCACACCGACGACATCCATAAACAAAAGAGCATGATATCAGCTAGGTACAATGTACAAGTGCAATGTTGAAAGCGTTCCCCATGACAGCATGGTTCTGCTAATCCCAACGTATAAGTGCAAGCATATACAATATAGATGACACAATGGTTCAAGTTTATTAGGGGAAAGAAAAGTAAAGTGTGCCATCAAGTTCGTGAGAGCTTTAATCACTAATTTCCACATAACAAGTTTAATTCGGAAGGTATATAAAAACATGAATATACTTGGAATAGCAAATGCTAATAGGTAGGTATGGTGGACTCTTTGGAATAACTTGGTTTTATTTGGAGTTGGATGCATGAGTGGAACTCATACTTGGTTATGGAGGCTAGCAAAAGACATGGAGCAACCAACTAAGAGAGCAATAATGGCCATAATCATGAAAAGCGACAAAACATCATTAATTAAAGCATAAAGTGATATTACATGTCGAAAACTAAATGATCATAGAGGCTATGATGAATTGGGATAGTCTTAACATGGTGTGAGCATGCGCCAAGTCAACTCAAATAAAGCATCAAAGGAGAATACCGCAATACTATGCTTTAATATGCTAAAACAACGCATGATTCTTTCAAGGCACATTAAGCAATCTCAATTGTTTATAACATGTCATTCTACAGAAAAAATCACTAAGCATAAAGCCAAAACAATATCAAGCATGACATGACAAAGCATAGGCCACAGTCAAAAATAAGCTCCTTTTTACCACTTAAGCGTGAACTTTTAGTACTCTTTTCCAATCCAAACCAACTTATCTGAAAGAAGTCACAAAGATAATAATAAATAAAGATCAGTGAGCTTGTCTCACAAATCCAAAAGGAAGAACTAAAAAGTTCTAAGCTGAAAGCACAAGAAAACTAAGGCTAAACACAGTGCTAGCAAAAGAGAACACTCACAAAACAACAAGAATACAAATTAGAGTGTTCTAAACAATGAAAGTAGAGTGTGTCTCTCTCCAAAAGAAGTGCTGGGATCCAACCAACTTATTGCAGAAAACAATGCAAAAGAAAACTAAAAATAAAAAAAAAGACGCTCTAAGAACAACACAACAGTGCATGAAACAATAAAAACGAAGTGTCTAGAAAGACCTGAGATTTTTATTAATGAAGAAGGGGATGCCTTGGGCATCCCCAAGCTTTGACGCTTGTACCTCTTGAATATTTCTTGGGGTGACACAGGGTGCCATCCCCAAGCTTGAGCTTTTGTCCAATCTTCATCTCATTACATCATTATTTCCCTACACCTGAAAATTTCCTTCATACAAAACTTCACACAATCTTCATTAGCAACATTAGTGCATTCAAAATATAATAAACCTTTGGTTTTAATTTTAAAACAGCAAAACTTTCATTAAAAACACAAGCTACTATAGCAATTCCCTCAAAAAGCTCAATTCACCAAAAAGAATCCAAAAAGAAATCGATAAAGAGGCAAATGCAAATAATGCCAGAAATCTGTCAAAACAGACCAGCAGGTGAAAACCGGTTTTTTCGAAGACCTTACGTTGCTCAAATCGAAAAGTGTTGAACTAACAAAAGTTAGATAACAACCTGGGGCAGAAGCACAAAACATTGCAGCTCAAACTGACATACAGAGATTTTTCAAGAATTTTTACAGCAAAGCACAAAAATCTGTTTCGAGATAGCAACTTTCCCAAGTCTTACTTCTCTCTCATTAGAAGTTACTCTTGGCACAAAAACCACACAAAAATGATAAGGAGAGGTTATTATAGAGGCAATAAATTCCAAGACTCAACTAAAACTTTGGGTTATCTCCCAATAACTACTTTTCTTTAACGCCTTTAAGTTAGGCATGATAGTTTGAGAAGATGCTCACATAGGAAATATGAATTGAAGTAAAAGAGAGCATCAAGAAGAAAATTCAAAACACATTTAAGTCTAACCCACTTCCTATGCATAGGAATATTGTAAAGAAACAAGTCATGAAAGCACAAAGCAATAAGCATAGGAAAACAAAACAAGTGCAACTTCAAGACTTTCAACATAAAGAGGGGAAACTTAATATTATTGAGACGCATAAAATCATGTTTCACTCTCTCATAATAACTTTCAGTAGCATCATGAATAAAATTAACAATATAACAATCGCATGAAACATTCTTATCATGAGCCACATGCATATAATAATTATTACTCTCCACATAAGAATAGTCATTCTTATTAACTGTAGTGGGAGTAAATTCAACAAAATAGTTATCATTATTATTCTCATCACCATAATCATCAAATATAGGAGGCATATTGTAATCATAATTAATTTTCTCCTCAATAGTAGGTGGACTAAAAATATCATATTCATCATTGTAATCATCATATATTGGAGGCATAGTATCATCAAAGTAAATTTTCTCCTTCGTGCTTGGGGGACTAAAAATATCATACTCATCAAAACCAGCTTCCCCAAGCTTAGACTTTTTCATAGCATTAGCAATAATGGTGTTCAAAGAATTCATACTAATAACATTGCCATTAGCACGCAAATAAATTTCCATAGGTTTTTAAATTTTCTCTTCAATCACTCCATTGCCAGAGGATGTGAGTACCTTTTACCTTACCTCCCCGGAAACGGTGCCAGAAAATAGCTTGATGGCGTGGAAGAGACTAAAGGCAAGCTGAAATAAAGATGGCAGCAAGCAAACATGTAACAGATCTAGATGCAAACGGTGTTTCAATGCTTAGAAACAAGGCCTAGGGATCATACTTTCACTAGTGAACACTCTCATATAAATATCTTCTCTTTATGATACTACTATGAACTACTCTCCGGTTGGACACTCTAATCTATGGTAGGGCTATAACAACACTCCTCATAGTTTGCTTTCCCCATCTAGATAACCCCACATTGTTACCTTGAGCACTAGATTGTTCCAACAAACACCACAATTTCATAGAGATATCTAGCTCCAAATATAACTCATAACAAGTATTTGCTCTAGCCTAAGTGTCACCATGGTGTGCACGTTGTCACTTTCACACACATGGGGAGAGCAGAGATCTATTAAACCACTTGAGGAGCAAGGTATATCTACTTGATTACAAAGCTCATGATCACAATATGATCATGCATAGAGAGAGATGAACACATATGTCGTGGTGGTGTCACGGCAGATGCCATGGATAGGCTAAAGGTGGGGCTAATATGCACTAGAGGAATCCAGGGAGGGATAGTGTGGTGATTCCACACACAAATGCTTTGTATTCTTCAAGTTCACAAGGTTTACAAATGCTCCTTGAGCTGTATTGGGGAGAGGATGGAGAAGAAGCTCTCTTACTCTCGCCACTACATATCTCCCCGTGAACCAACTACTCAATCGCCAACCCCTTCAACAGAGGCCCTAGCGCTCCTTATAAAGGGGAGGCTAGGTGTCCATTTAGGGCATACGTGGAGGCATCTTCCTGGGAATATGCCTCTTCCCGAAATAGCAAACCGACTATTGGTCACCTTTCGCCATCGTAAGCTATGAAGAGGCTACATAAGCCTCTGCGGCGCCAGCATCATCCGACACAGGGCGCGTCACCCTTGTCGGCCACGCCTCGGTGGTCCTTCCCTCTGTCCGCTTCGCTCATGCTCCAGCGTACAGCGACCACCTTTTGACCAGCGAAATACCTTCCTTCTCTTGCAAGCCTGATATAACCCGGATCGTGCCTGGTTAGTCCGGCCCCATGGGTACCTGCATACAAGATACCTAAATCTTGCCGGCATACGACATACGTTGTCCGGGACTCAGTTAGGTGGATATCCTCCGGTCCGGGTTACTCCGTGATTCGGCCTGCTTTGAGGTGACTCGGCCAGCATTTGCTTTGACCTTGTCGTACCTCGGCTAACTCGGCCTTTATACCCCGGCATGACCCTACCCGGGGGTATCCCCCCAACATTAGTCCCCGAAGCTGGTGCGGTCTTAGAAGCTTCAGCCGCTAAGGCCACGGCAGGTTCAATTTACCGAGCCTTTTGCTCCCTTTTCCGAGTTACCTCATAGCCCAGATTTCATGGGCTAACTTTCCCTTGGCATATTCCAAGTTTTCACTCGCAGGCCGGGTCACCCTCTAATTTTCCGGGTTATCCTTCCTTCTCTCGTACGCTTCCCCACGTCCCACATGGAGGGTAATCATTATCTTGCCTCATTTTAAGGGCTTGCGCCAGTTACTGCACTTATTGTCAGGTGTTACTGTTGCACACATCACGTCGCGACTGCCTCCTCGTTAACTGTATCACCACATCGCGTCGTGGGATCCCCTGTGCCCTGTGGCCCTTCCTGTGGCTCGCCTCTGATTGGCTGACTCGGCAGAAACACTGCCACACCGTGTGGCCTCGATGCACTGCACGATCCCACTACCCCTGCTGGGGCGTGGTTAAATAGGGGAGGGGCGCGCCCCTTGGCCATTTTCTCCTTCTCGCGCCCCTCTGCCTCTCTGCCTCTTCTTCTTCCTAGCGACAGCGCCGCCGCCGCATCTGCTCAGCAGCGCCGCCACCGCACCGTGCTTTCTTGCACCTGCCTTGCTGCCGCTCCCGCGCAGCTCCACCGTCACGGGTCCGCGCCAGTCCAAGTCTCTGCCCCCCACCTTTGATATGGCCGGTGAGGACAGTGATCTAGATATGACCGAAGAGGAGCTCACCATCGCTGAAGAAGAGATGGAGGAGGGGCGGAAAATGTGGAGCGCGGTGCCTGGGCCGGTTCCTGGGTGTGCTAGGATGACCTGGACTGGCTATACCGCACCCGCCGCATCCCCGAGGGTGTGACTGCCTGCCTTGCCTCCGAGGAGCTCGCTCCCTCACCCAATCCGGGTGAGTTCGTTGTGTTCCTCTCTCACTTTCAGCGCAGCTTCGGCCTGCCCGTGAGCGATTTCTTCCATGACTTCCTCAATATCTACAAACTCCAACCTCACCATCTCCCGGCGAATGCCATCACATCCCTTTCTTCCTTCGCCTCCATCGTAGAAGGATATGTCGGTCTATGGCCCACCAAAGAGCTTTGGATCTGGTTCTTCAGTCTGCGAAGGAATGTGATTCCGAATAAACATCTTGGCCCGAAGGACAAACATTTGACACAATTCGGTGCTGCCTCTATTTCTCCCTGGAAACAATTCGCCTTTCCCCGGGTCATGGGGCTTGATTCCTACAAGGGCTGGGCCCGAACTTTCTTCTATGTCAGAAATGGCACGGATGAGGATCTGATCCGGCTACGCCCCTATGCTCCGGGTCCTCCTAATCCGGATTTGTGGGACCGGGTTTCCAAGAAACCCACTGTCTTGGTGAATCAAGTCAACAAGCGGTTCAAGGAGCTGAAGGATTTGGGGCTGCACAATGAGGACGCGATGATCACTTTCGTCCGCAGCCGGATCTCCCCTCTCCAGAAGCGCACACACAAGCTTTGCCATATGAGCTGGCGACTTGACCCCAACCACACTTCTTCCTTTGAATTGAACAACACCGAGATACTCGCCGGGTCAAGGCCCTTTTTACGACTGAGAAGGACTTCTCCGCTGATTGGGAGTGGGGATTGGAGCATTATTGCCAGGACAAGCCTCCTCCTACGGTAAATCTCGTGATTCAATCTTTTCCGAGTTATATCCTATGTCAGAGTATGTTGCCCATTTGATCCTTTTGTATTTCTTTCTTAGTTGTTTCTTCAGCAAACCCTCAAAGATGGCACCGAGCCTTCCCTCAAACGGGCGAAGGATCGACTTGTCTCAGACGAGGAGGAGCCGGATCAGGAGATGTTCTTGTTGTTCCCTGATGCAACCAAGCGACCCACTGGTAACTTCTCTTCCTTAAGGGATTGGCCTGATGATGAAGATGAGTCCGACGTTGAGGTGATGGAAGCATTTGACGTTGTACCCATTTCTTACGCCTTTCCGGCTTCAGCTAACCCGGCTAGACAGATCCACGAAGATCCTCCTCTTGCCACGGGTGAGCCGGTTCTAGCTGCGTCTAAGAAACGGGCTGCCGCTTCTGCTGCTTCTTCCGGACCTTCTAAAACAACCAAGAGGCGAAAGAAGTCCAAAGATAAGGCCGCCACCAAGCCTCCGACTAAGGCCACAACTCGGAGAGCTCGGAAGCCCAAGGAGCCTTTGACTTCTGATGAGTAAGTCATTTTTTTCTTCGTCCAATTCTCTGCTTCGTGCTTTCCTATTCATATGCCTTTCTTTTGTTATAACTTATTATTCGTCGTTTGATTCGGCAGGGCTAAGTTGGAGGTTCCTCAGAGCGGCTCCAGTATCTCCTCTTCCTTCCGGCATAGCCCATCTCCCCCTCGTGGCGATGATACACGCCCGCTGAGCCCCATTCAGGAGGGTTCAGTAGCTGCTTCGGGTTCTAGTCCACCTCGTCCAGAGGAGGGCAACCTTGGAGCAGGGGGAAGTGGCTCTACTGAGGCAGCGGATGCTCCCAGCTCCTCATCGGCTCAGCTGCAACCTGCCACCTCCGAGGTACCAACAACACCACCGCCAAGACCAGCACCAACACAAGCACCAGCACCAACACCAACAGCAGCACCACAAGTACCAGCAGCAGCACCAACTCCAAGACTCGGCGAGAAGACCCGGCTAGCACCAAGGCTGCGCCCAAGTCCAAATCTGCAGCTCAAACCTCAGCCTCTCAGCAGCAGCCCAAGGCCAAGAAAAGTTCTAACGCCGCCAGGGCAGCATCCATCGAAGCTGGACAACGCACGCTCGTGTCCATGCTTCCGAAGAAAAATCTTCCGAAGAAGGATGCCTCCCCCGGGTCAGATAGCACGCAACTTGCATCGCACACCAACCCGGCTGCTACCCAAATTGAAAGGAGGGAGGCCCACGCCAAGGGTTTGATTGCACCCCACATGCTTAGTGGAGAGCGCTATCCTCCGGCCCTAATTGAATACGTCAAAAACTGGAACAAAGAGGAGTTTGTCGATCCCAATGACGATCTTCCAGAGAAGTTTGGGCCCGCCGAGTTTAGCGCACAAATGAACACAACAACCAAGGCTATCAATCTTGCTGGCCGGATGATGGAGGTACGCTACTTTGTCTTTTCTTTAGCATGCACAAGTGCTTAGAGATATATCCATTAGTCCCCGAGCCTCCGGGGGAGTAACTTGTTACTCGGCCGGATGCTCCTTAGAGAACTAGCGTAGCTCCTTAGTAACTTCGGATATGCACACACCTAGAGCCGGGTTAGGTTCCACTTGGCCCGGATCTTGTACACTTCGAATATGCACACACCTAGAGCTGGGTTACGTTCCACTTGGCCCGGATCTTGTACACTTCGAATATGCACACACCTAGAGTCGAGTTAAGTTCCACTTGGCCCGGATTTTGTACACTTCGAATATGCACACACCTAGAGCTGGGTTAAGTTCCGCTTGGCTCGGATTCTGTACATTTCGAATATGCACACACGTAGAGCCGGGTTAAGTTCCGCTTGGCCCGGATTCTGTACATTTCGAATATGCACACACGTAGAGCCGGGTTAAGTTCCACTTGGCCCGGATTCTGTACACTTCGAATATGCACACACCTAGAGAAGGGTTAAGTTCCACTTGGCCCAGATCTTGTACACTTCGAATATGCACACACCTAGAGCCAGGTTAAGTTCCGGTTGGCCGGATTTTGTACACTTCGAATATGCACACACCTAGAGCCGGGTTAAGTTCCACTTGGCCCGGATTTTGTACACTTTGAATATGCACATAATTAGGTCAAATTTGCTTTTCTCAGGTCACCACCAATCGTCGGAGTGCTGAGTTTCACCGCCTCTTGGACACACACAAGGCGCTGTGCTGGAAACATTCTGTACTTCTTGCTGAGTTTGACAAAAGAGGTAAGTTTTCTCTCTGCCTTTTTTCCCATCTTTCTTTGTCTGTCCCCGCCGGGTTAATTTGTCATTCAGATTGCGCAGCCGGAGTGGAGGCCGAGAATACCATTATGAGGAAAAACTTGGAAGAGATAAAAGGTAACTTGGTTTGGCTAGTCTCCTTCTGCGCTCTTTCTCCTTTTCTTCTTGGCTCGGCAGATATTTATGCCTCGGCTCTGCCGGGTTAACACACCATTGCAGCATCCCTTGAAGATAGTGTGCCCGTGCCTGATATGATGCTGCATTTTCTTGAACAAGCAGGGCAACATCAGGCCGAGCTCAAGAAGAAGGACGACGAACTTGTTATTCTCCGGACCAAAGATGATGAAATTGCCAAGCTCAAGGCTGAAATGAAAAAGCTCAAGGCGCTCCACAATACTGAGATGGAGAAAGCTGGCCAAGATTTCACCGAGGAACGAGAATGTCTCAACCTTCAAATTGACAAAGATCAAGAACTACTGAAGGAGGCCGATGTCAAACTTGAATCGGCAAATGCTGAACTTGAAAAACTCCAGAAGAGGCGTGCTGATTGTACCACCGAGCTAACCCGGATCCACAGTCATATCTCACATAAGTTCTTTTCCTTCAGCCGACATGAATCTATCCGGGTCAACCTCTTTTACTTATTTCACTTGTCTTGTTTTCAGGCAAATTCCCAAAGGGTGATGCCATTGCGGTTGGTACAGTTACCAAGTTCCACCAGCAGAGGGGTACCCCAACTGGTCCTGGCTCTGAAAACATTCCCTATGACATGGAGGACTTGTTGGTCAGCCTATCCTCTCGCATCGAGATTGTGAAGAACTACGGTTCGGGTCTCCTAGATGCAGCAGTCCGGATCTTCCGTGCCCTTTGGCCTGGTGAAGATGCTCCGGAGGGGTCCACTGCTCTGATTACCAAGTTAATGGATTGCGAGACCCAGCTTGACCTCTGGAGGGAATCTGCTACACGCGCCAGACCTGAAACTGTCCTCCACTTCGTGCTCACATGGTATGAAAAGCTAGATCTGAAGCTTCTTGAGCGCTTGCGCACCGGATCAAGGTGGTCGAATGACCCGGATTAGGTAGCCCGGCGCAAGGCTTGCGCCCACAGCCTCATCCAGTTTGCTCCCATCCATCAATGGAATGAAGGACCAAGTTTCCTTGGTGCCGTTAACGACGAATACGTCGAGGATGGTTCGGAAGACGAGGAAGAGGACGAAGCTTCAGATATCGAAGAAAATGAAGATGAGGATGAGGCTGAAGCCGGAGTTGCACCTGTTGGCGCCGAGTTTCCTCCTCCTACTGCCGCTCCTTGAGTGTGAAAAAACACTTTGAAATTTATCAGATCCCCGGTATGCCGGGTGTAGATGTATTAGGCACACAGATTATATTTTGCTACTAAGTTGCTCATGCCGGATTAACTTGGGCATAGTCCCCGAGTTTCATTTTCTTGTTTCTCTAATTTCCTGGCTCGGCTCGTGTCAACCTTGATTCGGTTTTGTGAGTTACGAGTCTGAGTTTCAAAAATTGACTTAACAATACTTGGAAACTTTAGGATTAGCTCAAAATAATTCAGCATAGTAAAGTTAAAATTAACATGGGGTTAGTCCGAACAATAAACATCGGCTAGATTACGTTCCTTTCCAAACTTGTTCTCTTGCTTGCCATGAAGCCAATTCTTGTTGGACAGCAGCAAGTCGAAGAGTTGAGTTTTTGGTGCTCACACACTACTAATCCGGCTTAGGTAGAAGTAACTTAAGCTAGTCAACATATAAGTAAATAAATAACATGAAGGACAACAAATATTACTAAGGCAGTCCCCGAGTTACTGCTCGAGGTGCCAAGGTTTCATTGATAAGCTCATTGCCAGCATACATACCGACATATGAGAAACCCAGATACACACACTTCTTTGCTAAGTGTAGAATGGACGAAGTAGGGCTACATTCCATGGCCACTTAGATTCCTTGCCGGACCTGTCCGCCTTGTTCTTCTCCTGCTGTTGTGCATCAATGAGATAATAATAGTCATTGTGCAATGCTTTGCTTATAATGAATGGCCCTTCCCATGGGGGGATAACTTATGCATGCCAGCAGTACGTTGCACCAACCGAAGTACCAGATCACCTTCCCGGAAGACTCGGGGGTTTACTTTCCTGCTATGATAGCGTCGGAGATTTTGCTGATATATGGCGGATCTGGACAATGCCAATTCTCTCGCTTCTTCCAGCAGATCAACATCATTTTGCCGGGCTTCTTGCACTTCGGCTTCTGTGTATTGGGTGACTCTAGGCGAATCATGCTCTATGTCGGCTGGTAATACAACTTCTGCCCCATATACCAGAAAAAATGGCGTATAGCCCATTGATTGATTCGGAGTTGTTCTTAAACTCCACAGTACCACTGGTAGTTCTTCGATCCAGCACTCCGCTGATCTTTGCAGCGGCTCAATGAGCCAGGGTTTTATCCTGGATAACACTAATCTGTTGGATCTTTCCACTTGTCCGTTCGATTCGGGGTGGGCTACTGAAGCAACGTCCAGCCGGATCTTCTTATCTCGGCAGAATCGCGCAAATGCTCCTTCAGCGAAATTTGTACCGTTATCTATTATGATACTGTGAGGGTAGCCGTATCTCAAGATGATATCCTTGAGGAATGTCATAGCTGTAGCTCCATCACATTTTCTTATCGGCTTTACTTCAATCCATTTTGTAAACTTGTCCACCATAACCAAGATATGGGTCATATTTCCTCTTGCCGGCTTAAACGGACCAACCATATCCAAACACCATACAGCAAATGGCCAGGTAATTGGTATGGTCTTGAGTTCCGACATTGGCATGTGTGTCTTGGTAGCATACCTCTGACAACCATTGCACTTCCTTACTAGATCCTCTGCTTGCTCTAAGGCACTTGGCCAGTAAAATCCATGCCGGAAAGCTTTTGCTACCAAGGCTCTGGATGAGGCGTGATTCCCACATTCCCCTTGATATATATCTCGGAGGATGTCGATCCCTTCTTCCGGATCAACACACCGTTGGAGGACATTAGTCACACTCCTTTTGTATAGCTCGGCATTGATAATTGTGTATGCCTTTACCCTCCTCTGAATTTGCCTGGAAAGCACCTCTTCATTAGGCAAAGTTCCATCCTTCAGGAATTGAAATGTGGGCAATGCCCAAGCTAGTATAGCTCACACCAGAAATACATCCTCATCAATTTCCATTTGATCCACCGACATAACCTCGGTTGAATCACGCTGCGTAGTCCCCAAGTTCTGCGCAGCAGCCCCCAGGTTTCCTGAACCACTTCCCACATCAATGTCCATGGGTACAGCTCCGGACTCCGGATCTGCCGGGATGTAGATTGACTCAGCTTCTGGGGATGGCCTGATAGAAGGTTTTCTGAGGTGTTCTAGTGCCACACCTGGTGGAATTGCTTGTCGGATTGATCCAAGCTTCGACAGTACGTCGGCAGCCTCATTTTCCAGCCGAGGTACATGATGAAACTCACACCCATCAAAGTATCCTGATATCTTTTGCACATGAAATCTATACAAAGCCATGTTTGCATCTAAAGAATCCCATTACCCTGAGACTTGCTGAACCACTAGGTCCGAGTCACCAAAGCACTGGATCTGGCATATTCCAATTTCTTTTGCCACTTTGAGTCCATGCGCAAGTGCTTCATATTCGGCAACATTGTTTGATGCTGTGAAATGGATCTGTAGCACATACTTCAGCTAGTCTTTCTTGGGAGAAGTAAGTACAACTCCGGCACCTAACCCGGTTTTCATTTTTGATCCATCAAAGTGCATTCTCAAGTGGTTCGGATCTGGCAACGGTTGCTCATATTGCATATTGGCCCAATCTACGAAAAAGTCGGCCACAGCCTAAGACTTGATCGCATCTCTCCTGTCATATTGTGGAGCATATGGGGCTAGCTCCATTGCCCATTTTGCAATCCGGCCACTTGCATCCTTGTTGCTCATTATCTCAGATATGGGGGCTTCACATATTACTTTGATGGGGTGCTCTTCAAAATAGTAATTTAGCTTCTTAGCCGCCATATACACACCATATGCCATCTTCTGATAGTGAGGATAGTTTTGCTTTGAAGCTGATAATACCTCGCTCAGATAATATATTGGCCTTTGCACTGACTTACCCTCCTCGTCGCGCTCTACCACAATTACTGCACTTACAACTCGGTTGGTTGCGGCTATATAGAGCAACATCGGCTCTTTTGATAGTGGAGAGGCTAACACCGGTGCAGTGGCTAACATTTTCTTTAACTAGATGAAGGCTTCATTGTCCTATGGCGTCCATACAAACTTGTCCGACTTTTTCATAAGTTGATAGAGAGGCAGTGCCTTTTCTCCCAACCGACATACAAATCGACTTAAGGATGCCAGGCAACCAGTGAACTTCTGGACATCGTTAAGACACTTCGGCAATTCCATTCGCTCTATGGCCTGGATTTTAGTTGGGTTAACTTCGATACCTTGGCTTGAGACAAGAAGTCCGAGTAATTTTCCAGCCGGGACACCGAAGGTACATTTCTCCGGGTTAAGCTTCATTCAGAACCTCCTTAGGTTCGCGAACGTTTGCCTGATATCATCATGGAGCGTTTTGTTTTCCTTGGTTTTTATAACCACATCATCCACGTATACTTGCACATTTTGGCCAATTTGGTCATGTAAACACTTTTGCATGCATACGCCAAACCACTGCCACATTCGGATCATCTTCCTTCTTTCCCACCAGCACCGGTTTAGATAGCCAATCCGGATAAAGCACTTCCATGATGAACCCAGCTGCGAGGAGCTGAGCTATCTCATCTCCAATGACTTTTCTCCTATCTTCAGCGAAGCAGCGGAGAGGTTGCTTCACCGGCTTTGCTCCGGGTCTCACATTCAAAGAGTGCTCGGCCAACTCCCTCGGAACACATTGCAAGTCCTGTGTGGACCAAGAAAATATATCCCGATTCTCACGGAGGAAGTTGACGAGCTTATTTTCCTATTTGTCAGTTAACCCGTCACAATTGTTACGGTGCGCTCTGGGAACAGATCATCAATAGGCACTTTCTTGGTATCCATTGTTGCTTGAAACGAGACACTTCCATGCGGGTTACTCAGCGTCGGCATATACTGCTACACGGATTGAGCCAATGCTGCCACTTCCTGGGTCTTTCTTTTCTCTTGCGCGATCACGAGTGACTCGGCCAGGTTAGACGCGGCTGACGCACACTCAATGGAACGTCGGAAATCCCCAGCTATGGTAATTACTCCATTTGGCCCAGGCAGCTTCATCTTTAGGTAACTGATGTGAGTACTTGCCATGAATTTGTTCAGGGTTGGCCTGCCGAGTAACGCGTGATTTACGCTTTCCAAATTCACAACCTCGAACTCCAAATTCTCAGTTCGGCAGTTATCTCTCGTGCTGAACAATACGTCAACCCGGACTTTGCCAATGGGTTCACAGAAAATGCCTGGCACAATGCCATGGAAAGTTGTCCTTGTAGCTTGGAGCATGTTCTCCGAGATACCCAATTTACGCATCGTATCCACGTATATGATATTGATGTTGCTGCCATTGTTAATCAGCACCTTGGAGAACCTCACATTGATGTTTGGCCCGATGAATGTTGGGTCCAGCACTAGTGCATACGAACCAGGACTTGGCATAAGCTTAGGGTGGTCTTTGATACTCCAGGTAATTTCCTGATCCGACCAAGGCATATACCTCGTCGCTGTCGGCATAACCGCATTCACTTCCATATGTCGGCGATGTAAGCTCTTCCTATCCATTTCTTTCGTAGTAAACACACAGTAACTCTGGTGATGCTCTCTGTACTCATTTCTCCCCTCATTGTCGGGGTACCTTTGATCTGGTTGATGCTGGTTTTCCACCTGATGCACTGCATCCCTTCTCTCATGGTTTTCATACCTCGGCGGAGGTGGTGGAAACATTAACTGTTGCGTGTTTGCTCCGGAGAGCAATTGCTGCCGAGGTAACTCCTGCCGAGTTGATCGTTCCGAGGTGCCTGAGCATTCCCCGAACCACTTTGTTCTATCTTCCTCATCCACTCACATTGCCGAGTCGTATGACCCGTTGGGTTACTCGGATTTGGCGTGTGAAACTTGCACGGCTGATCCAGCATTGCCTCATACGTATACCTCGCCCTGTCTTTCTTCTCTTGCCACTGTTTCTTTTGTTCGGGCGTCCAAGTTTTCTTGCCATCATTTCTTGGAGTCCATTGTTGCCCTCTAGTTTTCTGACGTTGATTACTCCCTGCTCCGGGTTGATCTTGATTCACAGCAGCAACTTGTTGCGAACTGTACCTATAGTCCGGTCTATCATCTCTTCTCTTACCCCGGTAATCATTCCACCGGGATCACCCGGCTCCATCTCACTGGTAGTACTCCTCATTTGACTCGTTTGACACAAGCCTAGGTTGAGTCGGATCACCCGAAGCATATGAATCAGCAATCCAGATCATTTCTGCCAGTGTAGTTGGCATATCCCTTTGCAATCTTTGCCACATCATGCTTGCATATCTACACCCTTGTGCAAACCAAGCTATGGCCTGAGACTCAATCACGCCTTCACATGAGTTCCTCACATTGCACCAGTGAGTCAGGAACTCCCGGTCTGTCTCATTTGGCCTCTGCTTACACATTGCTAAGGTCTATGGCCTATTCGGCCTCTGATACGTGCTCGAGAAGTGACTGACAAACATTTCCTCAAAGTCGATCCAGTAGTTGATACTACCAGGTGGTAGATTGTTTAACCACACTCTCGCTGGCCCTTCTAGCATCTGAGGTACATATCTCACTGCCCATCTCAAATTGCCTGTCACAATCTTTACTGCAGTTGCGTAGTTGATCAACCAATCCTCCGGCTTGGTGTTGTTGTCATATGTCTTCGTGCCTCTGGGTAACTGGAAGTTAGGTACCGGAGGCTCTTTCATGATCCGGGGCCCAAAGCACGCCGGACCGGGAGGACCTTGACACTCAATTTGCTCCGACCTATAAAGTCGATCCAGTTGTAACCTGGTGTCATCAGGCATCAAGTTCCTGCTTCCCAACCCTGATCCTATCACATGATAATCCGGCCTTTGGTATCCTGCATTCACCATTTCCGAGTAACCATCATTGTATCTGTCTTGCTCTTGTTGAGCACATTTTTGCTGCATACCCTGGCCGGCACTTTGCTCTTGCCGAAGTGTGTTCCGCTGTTGTTGTTGCCGAGGTAGGTTTTGCCCTACACCCGCCGAGTTACGCTGTCCGGCATTGCCATTTACAACGTTTCTCTGACTGGCATTGCCTTGGTCGCGGTTACTTCAGCCAGCTTCACCTCGGCTGACACTTCGCCAATCCTCATTTCCCTGCACTTCTTTTCCTTTCCCTGCCCTTGCCGGGTCATACGGGACTATCTGTTTGTTCCACCTGGCCGAGGTTACCACCTCCTCTCTCCTAGGACCTCCATGAGGAGACGATGCAGCTCCAGCGGATTTCTCCGGGTTACCTACTGCCAAATAAACAACCTTGGAAACCCCAGCTCTCCCCGGGTTTGCCCTGAGCAACTCTTCATTCTGTTTGTTAGCAATCCGAACTAACTCATTGACCCTTTCCAGCTGTCTTTGCCGGGCTTCACCCGTCAAACCCTCTAACTCGGATGCAGCTGCATCTGCTGCTCTGAGGTTCTTTGCCGGGGTGCTATACTTCGGGAGCCCCATGGACATAATGTTCTCAGATTCCTCGACTCTACTATCACCCTCTTTGTTCATTTCACTAATGAGGTTTCTCCCTTTTACTTTTACAACATCTACCTTATTTGCTCTTGCGTACTCTCGCAGCATTATGTTCAACGACTGCTGAGCTGCGGCTATCTTTTTCACACCCTCCAGTATTTTGTGCCTAGTTTCCTCTATCTCGGCCTATGCCTGAGCTGGATATACCACTGCCGCTACAGGGCTTGCCAAGCTATCTATTGCTTGCCCATCACATTTTCTGTCCTCTCTAGCGGAGGACCTCTACTTTTTCTCGGTGCCTTGGGTGTTAGCTCTGGATCTGGTGCCGGATCCTTGCTCGCGCCAGCGTCAGGCGCTGTCATCATCACCTGGGCGCAGTTAGGAGAGCGAGTGATACGCGCTCCGTAAACCGCGCTAAGGGGTGGCTCTCCTCCTTCGACGACATGTCGCGGATGAACACACAACACATCGACGCCGACGTAGATCTAGTGAGTGCCAAGCTTGAAAAAGATGTCGTTAAACGGAAGAGGACGCGTGCCAAAGCAACCAGCATTATCGCTGACGTAGTCCAGCGCTCCGAGGCGCTGAACGAGCCCGGAGACGATGCGCTCGTCGTTGTTGATGATGTTTCCCGTCCGAATCTTCACTCCTGCTAGCGTCGTATGCCCCACGGTCGGCGCCAACTGTCGTGGTGGTGTCATGACAGATGCCATGGATAGGCTAAAGGTGGGGATAATATGCACTAGAGGAATCTAGGGAGGGATAGTGTGGTGATTCCACACAGAGATGCTTTGTATTCTTCAAGTTCACAAGGTTTACAAATGCTCCTTGAGCTGTATTGGGGAGAGGAGGAATAAGAAGCTCTCTTACTCTCGCCACTACCTATCTCCCTGTGAAGCATATACTCAATCGCCAACCCCTTCTACAGAGGCCCTAGCCCTCCTTATAAAGGGGAGGCTAGGTCTCCATTTAGGGCATACGTGGAGGCATATTCCTGGGAATATGCCTCTTCCCAAAATAGCAAACCGACCGGGTCACCTTTCGCCATCGTAAGATATGTAGAGGCTACGTAAGCCTCTGTGACGCCAGCGTCATCCGACACAGGGCGTGTCACCCTTGTCAGCCACGCCTTGGTGGTCCTTCCCTCTGTCCGCTTCGCTCATGCTCCAGTGTACAGCGACCACCTTTTGACTAGTGAGATACCTTCCTTCTCTTCCAAGCCTGATATAACCTGGATCATGCCTGGTTAGTCCGGCCCCGTGGGTACCTGCATACAAGATACCTAAATCCTGCCGGCATACGACATACGTCGTCCGGGACTCAGTTAGGTGGATATCCTCCGGTCCAGGTTACTCCGTGATTCGGCCTGCCTTGAGGTGACTTGGCCAGCATTTGCTTTGACCTTGTCGTACCTCAGCTAACTCGGCCTTTATACCCCGGCGTGACCCTACCCGGGGGTATCCCCCCAACGACATAGCTACCGGTAGAGCCCTTAGCCTCGAAGAAGATCTACTCCCTCATCATCATGGGAATCAGCAACGACGATGGAGATGGTGGTGGAGATTGATAGAGATGGCTCCGGGGGCAATTCCCCGTCCTAGCAGGGTGCTGGAACAGAGAGTTTCTGTCCCCCGAATCTCCCCTTCGGTGGCGGCGGCGCTGCGGAACTTTTTGTGGCTGGAGGCTGGATTCTTTAGGGTTTTCTCATCGGGGGGATTTTCTAGGCGAAGGGGCGATGTCAGAGGGTGGACCAGGGGCCCACACCACCTGGTGGCGCGGCCAGGGGGGACCCTCACCACCACATGGTGTGGCCAGCCCCTGGCCCCTCCCCGTCTCGTCTTCTGGCTCCGTGAGTCTTTCGGTAAAATATCGACTTTGGCTTTTGTTTGGTCCAATTCTGAGAATATTTCTTTTCCAGCTTTTCTGAAACCAAAAACAGCAGAAAACATGCAACTGGCATGTGGCATCTTGTTAATAGGTTAGTTCCAGAAAATGTGTAGAAATAGTCCAAAGTGAGGACAAAACATAAGAAAGTAGATACTAAACAAGCATGGAACATCAAAAATTATAGATACGTTTATGACGTATCATCCCGCGCTGAGCTGTACGGTCAACATCATTTGTTACACTTCGATAGAGCTCCAGCAAGTTAGTGGGTCTACTTTGAATCTTCTTCATTGTCCCAGTCATGCCAATGCCTATAATGCTACAAAATCTTTCCAATGGCATGGTAATAGGCATATTACAGATTTTGAATGAAACAGTTGACCTATAAGGAGTGTTAGTGAAAGTGAAACTTTCAACAAAGGTTTTGGTGGGCAAGGCATATTACTCACTCTCATCTTCCATGTCAGTGGTCAGACCAACCCTCTGAACAAGAAGTAAGAAATCATCGAGGATCCCTGCAGCTTGCAAAGAGGCAAAACAAGGGAAGGTAGATGGGTGAGCATCTCCCTCATCTCCTTCATTACCAAAGTGTGGTGCAATAAGATCTTCATTATATTGATCGCCTAAATTGAGAAGCTGATCTCGAAGGCCTTGCCCTCCTGGGTGTGTCTCTCTCAAATACTTCTCCAAAAGTGTGGTTGTTCATCTCTGCTATTCTGAAATTTAAACATCCACCACAAAAAATGACTGCAAGGTGATTACATAATGAGAGGAACTACTTATAGGGACTTGCAAGAAGTCTAAACATGCATCAAAATAATTTCTCTAAGCATAGAATTAGCATGCAAGTTCACATAACTTGTCATCTACAGTAGCAAAATACTCAAGATATAAACCACTAATCACAAATCTACTTGGACAAGCGGAGGAGTCACATACCGGAGAACCAATGCTCCAAATCTCAGCAGCAAAGGTGGGTTGAGCAAGGAGATCGAAAATCACGAGAAAGAATGGTAAGAACACGGGTATGAGCAATGAACTGGTGTTTTCTCAGGAGTGAGAGAAGGTAGTGGCAGGAAGGAGAATAAGTGGATGGCCAGGGGTGGCCCACACCATGGCCAGGCGCGCCCCTGGTGTGGCCGTGCCACCAGGTGGTGTGCCTGTCTGGTGGGCCCCCCTGGGTCACTCCAGGTACTTCTCTGCCCCTTTTTTGATGTAAAAATTTAATATGAATTTTCGAGAATTTTTCGAGAAACTTTATTTTTGAGGAATTTTCAGGTATTGATGAATGATTTTCCGACAGACAGATAATATTGGAATGATGCAATAACAAAACAAAACCTAAACTTCAGAAGTTCTAAGACACTCTAATATTCAAGCAACTAACAAAATAGAAAAATAAACTAAGTGAAAGCAAATATTAAAAATGGATAAAGTAAAAGTGAGAAAGGATAATCATAGTGAAAACATTATTTTGTTCATTAAAATCCCTTTGTTAACAAGGTTGATCAGGTCTTGTTACCAAAACAATTTTATATGAAACAAAACTTTGCATTTCACTAGATGATTATGTTACCTCAACCCTGATAGCAATAGTCCCAATCATAATAGTTTCATATTTTTCTCGTGGTATGGGACAATATATTTCTCCAACTTGGACGCCCTCAATATTTTCGATTGAATTTAGGCCATAAGTCTTATCAATCTTCTTGGGGAAATAGATAGTATGTTCCTTGTCATTAACATTAAAAGTTACCTTTCCTTGATTACAATTAATGATAGCTCCTCCAATATTAAGAAAAGGTCTCCCAAGAATAATAGACATATTATCATCTTCAGGCATTTCAAGCACAACAAAGTCAGTTAATATCAAGCAACTATGAGCCACTTGAACAGGAACATCCTCACATATACCAACAGGAATAGTAGTAGATTTATCAGCCATTTGCAAAGATATATGAGTTGGTATTAATTTCTCCAATTGAAGTCTCTTGTAGAGAGAAAAAGGCATAACACTAACTCCTGCCCCAAATCACACAAAGCAGTTCTAACATAACTATTTTTAATAGAACATGGAATAGTTGGAATCCCTAGGTCTCCAAGTTTCTTTGGAACCTTACCGTTAAAGGAATAATTAGCAAGCAAAGTAGAAATTTCCTCATTAGGGATCTTCCTTTTATTAGAAACAATATCCTTCATATACTTTGAATAGGGAGGCAATTTAATAGCATCAGTTAAAGGAATTTGCAAGAATAAAGGTTGCATCCACTCACAAAACTTGTTATAGTGTTCTTATTCCTTTGACTTGTGTTTCTTATCAGGAAAAGGCATTGGTTTTTGGACCCAAGGCTCTCGTTCACTACCATGTTTTTTAGCAACAAAATCTTCCCTAGTTTATTTAGTATTCTTAGTGTGCCTTTCAGGTTCTTCTTCAACTTCTTTTTTATCAGGAGCATCATTTTTCTCATTACCACTCTTAGTTTTAGCATCAGAGATATATATACTATTAGGACCTTTAGCAGGTTCAAAAGACTCTACAATAGTTTTATGTTTATTTTTCTTTCTCTTAGGAGAAGTACCACTATTTTCAATTTGTCGAGAATCCTACTCAATTCTTTTAGGATGCCCCTCGGGATATAGAGGATCATGCGTGGCAGCACCACTTCTAGTGCTAATTTCATAAGCATGTTTTTCTTTAGAAGCATTCACTAGCAGATCTTTTTGTACTTTAATAAGCTGATCAATTTGAGTTTGAACCATTTGGAAATGTTTAACAAGCATTTTAACATCATTGGAGGTTCTTTCCACAATATCCCTCAACTCAATAATAGCTCTAGAGTTTTTCATTAAATGATTCTGCACTCTTTTATTAAAATTATCTTGCTTAACAACAAAGATATCACATTCTTCTAAGAATTTATCAGGAGGTTTAGAATAAGGAATATCACCTTCATCAAAATGTTGGAGAGAGTGTACCTCGATAGTGGATGAATGTGAGATTGGCTTACATAACTCTTCCATAGTGGGTAGATTCTTCACATCTTCAGATTTAATACCCTTCTCCTTAAGACATCTCTTAGCTTCCTTCATCACTTCATCATTTAGTTCAATAACTCCCCTCTTCTTTTGTGTTGGTGTTGGCTCGGGCAAAATTAACTCAGGTGTAGTTGACTCAGGTGAAGTCCAGTCATCATAATTCTTTCTTATTTTAGCCATTAATTCCTCAGCTTCTTTGGGAGTTCTCTTCCTAAAAACACAATCAGCACAACTATCCAGGTATGTCCTGGATTCATCAGTTAGTCCATTATAATATATATCAAGAAGCTCATTTCTTAGGTAGTGGACATCCAGGCTATGCATGAATTAGAGCACAAAACCTTGCCCATGATTCAGGCAATATCTCCTTGTCTCCCTGTTTAAAATCAAAAATTTCCTGCAAAATGGCATGCTGAGCACTAGGAGGGAAATATTTCTGAAAGAAAGTACTAATCAAGCAATCAGGGCTATTGATAGATCCAGGAGGTAAATTATTAAACCAAGTTTTAGCTTCTCCTTTTAGTGAAAAAGGGAAAATTTTAGCAACAAAATAGGTGCGCATCTTAATATCATCAGAAAATAGGCCTCACATGGTAGAAAGCTCAGTCATATGTGCTACTGCACTTTCACTCTTGGTCCCACAAAAAGGTTCTTTCTCAACAATGGTTATGTAAGATAAATCAAAAGAGAAATCATAATCCTTATCTTTAATGTTTATGGGAGATGTAGCAAATTTATCATTAGGAGATAATCTAGGTTTTATAGTATGTCTCTCAAGAAGACTCTTAATAGCACTTCTGCCATGAGTGTTTTGGCATTCTTTAATAAATTCATCAGTCATTTCTATATAACTGTCTTCAATATCATAGCTTTCTCTAGACTCAGGTGAACTGACAAGTGTAGTAGTATCTTCATTAGGAGTTTCAGTATTTCCAGCTATAGTTCTAGCAATCGTAGCATCTAGGAAAGGACCTAATGAACTACTCTTATCAAGCACAGTAGAAGTAGCATCATAAGTATCAGAAGCAATTTTAGATTCAGTAGAAGTAGCAGTATGTGTATCATGTATATGTGGTGGTGGTGTAAGGAGCTTACTCATCACAGATGGTGAATCAAGAGCAACAGAGGTGTTCAGAACTGTACCTCTCCTTGTAGTGGATGGTAATATAGGAACTTTTCCATCACGAGTTTTACCCCTGATGAATGGATAGCATCGAACAATAATGATTCCAAGTGAACTTGACAAATAGAGCTATGCTCCACGGCAACGGCGCCAGAAAATAGTCTTGATGACCCACAAGTATAGGGGATCACAACAGTCTTCGAGGGAAGTAAAACCCAATTTATTGATTCGACACAAGGAGAGCCAACAAATATTTATAAGCCTTAACACCTGAGTTGTCAATTCAGCTGCACCTGGAAACAATCTTGCTCACAGAAGTTTATCAGTAGCAACAGTTTTGTAGTAGCAACAGCAAAGTAATAGCAGTAGTAAAATAAAGACAGTAGTAACAATAGCAGTAAACGGTAGGATTAAAGTGTGGCAGGCATAGGGATGGATGGACGGGCGTTGCATGGACGAGAAAATTCATGTAACAATCAAGACATAGGGCATTTGCAGATAAATAAGATAAAGTATCCAAGTACTAAATAATTATAGGCATGTGTTCCATATAGTCATATGTGCTCGTAATGAGAACTTGCACAACATCTTTTGTCCTGCCAGCCCATTGCAGTGGGGCCTGTAGGGAATCTACTGGCAATTAAGGTGCTCCTTTTAATAGAGCATAGGAGTAAAGCATTAACACTCCATGAACACATGTGATCCTCATATCATAGCCATCCCTTCCGATTATCCCGATTCTTGTCACTTTGGGGCCTTTGGTTCCGGACAATAATATGTGTATACAACTTGCAGGTAAGATCATAAACAATAATATCCTCATGAATCAATAACATGTTTAGATCTGAAATCATGGCACTCGGGCCCTAGTGATAAGCATTAAGCATAACAAGTTGCAACAACGTCAAAAGGCACTAACAATAGATACTAGGCACCATGCCCTAACAATCTTATGCAATTACATGAACGATCTCATCCAATCCCTACCATCCCCATAGCCTACAGCGGGGGATTACTCACTCATGGATGGGGGAATCATGGATGGTTGATGGAGAAGCGATGGTGATGATGATGGCGATGATCTCCTCCAATTCCCTATTTCGGCAGGGTGCCATAACGGAGTTTCTGGTTCCGAATTGTGGTTTCTAGTGGTGGAGGCGCAGCAGAACTCTATCTAGAAAAACGTCGAACCTCCCGCCTATTTTAGGTCAGAGGGCTTATATAGGCGAAAGGAGAGGTTGAGGCGGAGTCCAGGATGGCCACACCACCCCCTGGCACGGCTTGGCCTGGCCCGCGTGGCCAGGTGGTGTGGGCCCCTCGTGGCCCTATTTCGTCTCGTCTCCTGGCTCCATGAGTCTTCTGGTAAAATAGGAGTTTTGCCATATTTTCTGGGATTTTTCCTAAAAGTTAAATTCCTGCACAAAAACGAGACACCAAAGCAATTCTGCTAAAAACAACGTTAGTCCGCATTAGTTGTATCCAAATCACACAAATTAGAGAAGAAACAATAGCAAAAGTGTTCAGGAAAGTAGATACGTTTTGGATGTATCATTTCCCACCTGCAAAGACTATGCAACTCCGATCTAATATTACTGGCTTTAGACAGGAAGAGCGTGAGCCACTAGCGCTTGCATGGGAGAGGATGAAAGAATGCCCAAGAAACTGTCCTAGTCATGGGATCGAAGATTGGTTAATCCTCCATTTATTTTATAATGCTCTTATTCCTGTGTCTAAGTCTATGCTTGATACTGCAGTTGGAGGAACATTTATAGGTAAACATATTACCGAAGCAAAGCAGCTGCTAGACAATATGCAAGACAACCATGTCCAATGACATGTTGAAAGGTCAAACACGAAGAAGGTGAACTTTGTCTCACCACAAGAGAACGAAGATCTCAATGCTAAGTTGGATGAGCTCATACTAGCTATAAAAGGTAAGGAAACTCAGGTAAGAGCCACCCCTGAAACAAATATAGAAGAAATAGACTTCGTAGCTCGTAATGATTACAATCCTGCTTGGAAGAAGAGTTGTAATCCTAACTTTCAGAAACATTATGTTAGTCCTACAAATAACTCTAATAATAGTATGGGGACTAGTAATGGTAGTCTCCAAGAAACGCTTAAGTCTTTCATAGACTCACAAAATGAACAAAATAATATTCTAGTCAAAAGTACGGAGAACCATGATGCTATGCTTGGTAAATTATCTAACCAAGCTGTTAGTTTGATTTCCAGGCCATTCAAGAAAGAACAAGGATCGTTGAGGCACAGCTAGGTAAGATAACCGAGAGTCAAACTCTCATTCTAGCTAAATTTGCAGGTAAAGCTAAGCCCAATCCTGTTGAAGAACTCAAAATGATGAGGATTCAAAGGGAGGAGCCTGAAGAACTTGATTATAGTAATGCTCCTTCACCAAGCTACACCATCGAAGATCTCGCAAAGAGGATCAACGTCAAAATTCCAGTAAGTAAAGGTAACGATGATGCCATGTATCAACACTTTGTTGATCAAGTGTAATTAAGGTACGCGAGCTTAAAGAGGAATACAAGAAAATCGCTGAAAAGTTACCTGTTAAACTAGGCCTACTATTAAGATAAATATTGGAACCAATGAGATAGCTGCACTTTGTGATCTAGGTGCAAGCGTCTCAACAATTCCAAAGAGTCTTTTTAACAAGTTAAATCTTAGCTCCTTTGAAATTACTGAATTAAAATTGTATCTAGCAGATTCTACCTACAAACAAGTTGTAGGGATTAAGGAGAACACTTTAGTTTACATCAAAGGCTGTCCTGCTCTCATTGATTTTGTTATTGTTGACATACCTGAAGATATTGTTGCTTCTATAATACTAGGACGTCCTTTCTTAAGAACTATAAAGGCTTTAATTAACCTTCATGAAAGGAACGTGAAGTTCCAATTGCCTTCGTGGGATCCTTTTGTTATTCATTTCCCTAGGAAGAAGAAATTCAAACATGACGAGAAGAAGGCCATCACTTTGAAGGCCAATTACTTTGGAGTGGGTGTTCCACTCATCTGGCCCAAGTGAGTATCATCCAGGTTAAGCTATTGACCATAAAAGAGCGCTCCATGGGAGGCAACCCATGTTAAATTAAGGTTTGAGTTAAGTTTTTAGTTTTAGTTTAAGTTCATGTTCAATAAAGAGTGCTAGAAAACTCTATTTGAGGAGAAGAAATTTGGTAGTACTTGAAATTCTGCATTATTCATGCTATTGTTGGTCGGCAATATTTTCTATCAATTTTTTGGCAAAAACAAGGTATATTGCTAAGTTACATGAAAAGAAATAGTTTATGAAGAAACGGAATTTTTTTGAAGCACATAGACGGTTTAACGACCAACTATACGGCAGGAATAAAAATTCCGGTCATATAGTTATCTTTGCTATAGAATTTTTTTCTGCAATTTGTACTAAGAGTTTAACGACCAACTATATGGCGGGAATGAAAATTATGGCCGTATAGTTCCGTCCGTATAGATATCAATGTCTCCGTACAATTTCTTTTCAGTATGTACAAACAGTTTAACGACCAACTATAGAGCGGGAATAAAAATTCCGGCCGTATAGTTCTGGTTGTATAGATATCAATGCCTTCGTACAATTTCTTTTCATATGTACCGGGAGTTTAACGACCAACTATACGGTGGGAATAAAAATTTTGGCTGTATAGTTCCGGTCGTATAGATATCGAGGCCTTTTGCAAATTTTCTTTCGCACGGACAGACAGTTTAACAACCAACTATATGGCCAGAACATTTTGTTCCGCCTGTATAGTTGCGTCTGTATAGCTGCGCCACCAGGAGGAAGACCTAATATTTTGATAGAACGCCAACTATACGGCCGGGACACATGTTTCACCCGTATAGTTGCGCCCGTATAGTTGTGTCCGACCACAAAATCGTACGGGAAGGTACTCCCAACTCCAATACTTCAATCCTTTTTCTTTCTTCTACCTCCAAACTCTCTCAAAACCTCAAGGGATCTTCATCTCTACTTAATTTCATTCGATTTCCTCGCACACAAGTGATCTACGGTATGTTTCTCCTCCGATCCTCCAATTTCTTTTTGCAAATTCATCTTTGATCTATTGTCATTATCAATCTAGGGTGAGACCTACTATGAACCAATTGCCATGATTTTTTTGCCTAGATTATTATCTTGAGGAGATTCTTTAGTGTGCTTAGATGAGGAATATATTATACTTACTGTTGTTAGATCAAGAAGTTTTATTTTTTCCTTTCTTTGATGTTTTAGAAGATGAACACAAGGAGCCAAATTCGTGCTCATGCCACCGCTAGCGCTTCTCGGGTTATCACCCAGGAACGCATGGGGATATGGTTCAGGGATGAGGCCCATCGTGAACGCTTCAACAAGATCAAGAACCGTGAAGTGAAGGCCACCAAGTGGGCTTGCCCCATTATATTGAACCAACTCGATATTTCTGATGACTTTAATTTACTTTGCAATAGAGCTGGCCTACAAAACTTTGTGTACAATGATGTACCTACTTATCGCCGCTTAACCATTGAATTCCTAAGTTCATTGCAAAGCACTGTTAAACTGTGGCAAGGAGAAGATACTATTTCTTTCCGTCTGATGAACAACAACTATACTTTAACATTAGATGAATGGTGTGCATGATTTAATTTTCCAAACAATGATGTCCATGCTTTACACGCATCCTTTACTGGCTTAATTCCTTCCCCTGATCAATACTATAATGGAATGAGCTTCACTAGTAGAGTGAACAAGGGGAAGAATATTCAACATCCTGCAATTTTCTATTTGTTCTATGTTATTGGTAACACCTTGGTGGCACGTAATGAGTTCACGAGACTCAGCAAGGAGGACATCCTAGTCCTCGCAAAGGCTGCTTACATCAACTGCAACCTATCACTGAACTTGGGCGCCATCCTTGTGTGCTACCTATAGCAGCAAGCCTCCCAAAGCCAAGGGCCAATCAGAGGAGGAGGCGTCATCACCGTGCTTGCCACTACCCTAGACATCGATCTAGGTGAGTTGAAACTCGTACTAGGTGAGACGTGTGTTGGTTTCTCCACCTTGAGGTCTTGTGGAATGCTCACTAGGAGAGGTGGTGTTTATTACCTGCATATCGCTGGAGTTGGGCGTATCTATCCCGCTCCTTTGCCTAATGGTCTTTTCTCTATCGAGGAAGGATGTTTGCTATATGATGTGCAGGTTGAGCAGCACCAACCCGAGGAGGAAATTCCTGAAGAGGATGAGGACCAAGAGGAGGAGCACGAAGTTCCCCATCAAGAGGAGCAGCCACAAACCTGGTTCGCCACATACCAAGATTTCCAAGGACTTGGAGGGACTATGGAGAGGATGCACAACCTCTCCTTGAACCTCCGAGAATCAACAAGTAACCTCTCCACTCAATTTGCGAACTGGAGTAACGACTTTTTCCTGCCACCACAATGATTTGAAGGGCTTGCAAAAGCCTAAGCTTGGGGAAGTTTCCTCATGTATCTTTATTTGGCGTTTATTTGCTTTTATTTATTTCGAGGTTACGTTTTATTTGAGTTTATAAGCACTCGTGTTGGTTTCCCCAACACTTTATCTTTAGTTCTTTCTATTTGCTTTCGAAATTTTCTAGCCGAGCTTTACCGCCAATTTTCTATTCTTTAAACTCCCTCTCTTAAAAAATCACAAAAAGATTTCTCCATTTTTCCTTATTTTTCCTCTTTCTTTTCTCTCCGCCTCGAGGTCTTCATATATTTGCAGGAGAGTGATCGACTTCGAGTTTCCAAGAACCAAATAAAAAAGGAAGAGAGAAGTGGGACCAAACATGAGAGGTATGCCTTATGACTCCCCACTTTTGAAGTTTGAGAAATCCATGCTAGTTAGTAGTAAATGTTGAGATATTATATTGGTTAAGTGAGTCTTTATATCATAGTAAGATTGTCGTTTGCATGGGTATTTAATTGGGCTCATTTTGTTCCAACTCTCATAATTAACCAAGTCTTGCCTAAAAATTGCTAAACAATTGTAATAAGCAAAAGTCTCACAATTGAAGTCTTGGGTGTTGTAATGCTTAGTCTTGAAGGCTTATTTCTAGAGACACTCGACACAACTGAAAATGTTGATTGACTTGATAGCTCTCTTTAAAAGGATTTGTTCGATTGAATTAATGTTTAGCAGTTTTGTGAGCATGCCAAAGTTTGACGTGTTAATCATAAGAATGATATAGCTTTATGCGTGTCAAACTTCATGGGATGCCAACAACTCCGCTGGCCTACGAACGATCTTCATGGAGGAAACACCTAGATTTCGGCTATGAGTTGATTAAACACTTGTAGCAACAACGCTATAGTGGGTAAGATTCTTGGCACTCCCGGGTAGCTGTAATCATGATGGAATCACTCCTCTGGCTATTATGAGTAATCATTATACAAAAGGAACAAGAACCTTAGTGATGCCACAAGTGTCCATCATAGCCCGATAAACTAATAGTTTTTTTTGGCATGCTCTCAATTACTTAAAAACTAAAATTCTTGAAGGACAATAAATAGAAAAGTAGTGCTTGCAAAGTCTTGATTCATTGATGTGCGAGAATTGAGATACTCTAGTATATATGCTTTTCATGACAACTCTCACACTCTTAATTTACATGATTATACTTTACTGTTCAAAGGCAAGCCTATGAGTTGATTACTTGACATGGAATAAAATTTAATCATTTGGATCATCCATGTTTACAATAATTTTGCTGCGCTATAGGGATGCATGAAACCCGTATGATATGCTTGCCATTACTCTATCTATGCTGAAGTTTTTCAGATTTATGAAGTGGAGGAAACATGAGACTATTAATCATGAGTAAGATCACCATCTCATTGTTTTATTTTAAATGTTGAGTTCCTTTTTGATTTTGGTTTTCTTGCTCAGGACGATCAAGTTTAAGCTTGGGGAGGTTGATGGCTCTGAAATATAATCATCTACGTCCACATTTAAACTGGATATTAATCATATTTTTTTTATGAAATATCTCTCTAAGCCCTGCCACTAATGCTGATATTCAGAGGGGTATGCAATCCTTTGTTCTTATATTTTTCCTGCACAGATAATATCATTTAAAGGAGGGAATCACTACATTAAAGTCAAAGATACGAGAGTTCCTTCAACCATAAGAAACCAGGAGCCGTCCCACGGAGGCAGACGCCGTAACGACCAAATATACGAACGGAGCAAAAATTCCGACCGTATAGCTTCGGTCGTATAGTTGGCGTCGCCGCTGTTAGGTCAAACAGAACAACTTTCGTGAAGGGACCCCTGTATAAAGAAGCCTCAAGCGACGGGAAAACATCTCTCTATCTCTCTCCCTGCGCCCCAGACCCCAAAGAAGCCATACCTCGCCAGAAAAGCCGCCTCCAGATCTCAAAACCCTTCTCCATCTCCATAGCCATACTCCACAACTTGTAATAGTAGATCTCTTCTCCGATTGGCGTCATTGTAAGACTATTGCTATCAATCTTATGATTTTCCTTACAACATTTGTGATTATTTATCTCATCTCTATGTGTGAGTAATTCTCCTTGGGCTAAGGGTTTCAGCCTAGCCATGTAGCAATTGTGCATGTTATTTATCATAGATGGGATCATGTATTAGTTTGTATGACATGATGATTATTGTATCCTCTCTTGCCTCAACCCAAGGACTTGTCAGGTACCCAAGACCCCGAGAGTTGAGCCAGGTATAGGGAGTATGAGTGATGACTGATCTGCAGGTTGGGAACCCCAGTGATAGAAGGGGTAGTACGGCTGTATGTGAGGGATTTGCTTGGGATTAACGGTGACATCACTATGCATATCATTAGTTCTCTTTATTCTATGGATGAGACTAGTAGGTTATTGCTACAAGCGGTTGTGGAGGCAATAGCAATTATGGATGCACTGCCCACATATAATTTATCTTGCTCTAACAAGTACACGCATACTTTATTTCTATCTTTTATTTCCATCAAATGTTTTTGCACAACTACAGGTGAAACTGAACGCCCTAGGCCCTCTCTCTCCATCATCGACAACACCAAAAAGATGCAAGCTACTGGTTCGGTAAAAACACAAAAGGAATTCTAAAACTCCCAAAGGTGTGTTAAAGTAACTTCACTAGGCATTCGCTTCCCGTGGATTCGATAACCTAGGTCTACTAGGGAAAAAGAGCTATACTACATCCGTAATCCGGATCGAAGGTATCACAACACTCAACGCACATGAGATGATCCATGGTATTGTTATCTAACACACAAAACACTAGAGATCATGAAATGTTCTTTCAATCTCCCCATTTTTGGTGTTAGATGACAATACTATGATCAAGTGAGACGTGCAATCATTTGATGCATCTCTTCCATTTTGGCCTCTATGGATTTTAGCAAGGTTCTTTCCAACATCTTGAGATCATCCATAGTTACCTTGTCCATAGCCTCACTACCATCTCCCTTAGTGCCCATAACTTCTTAGGCGTTAAAGCCCGAATATAGAGCCGAGACTCTGATACCCATTGAAATGGATCGTATGGGCACCTAGGGGGTGAATAGGCGCTACTTCAAATTGTAGTTCCTTTTCAATTTTAGTCTTGACGCAAATATAAATTCTCTATATATGCAATTACGAGAATTTCACTATATGCCAATCTACTACTAAGCGTGTAAAAAGGAGCGAGGATGTTGGGGGGATACCCCCGGGTAGGGTCACGCCGGGGTATAAAGGCCTAGTTAGCCGAGGTTCGGCAAGGTCAAAGCAAGTGTTGGCCGAGTCACCTCAAGGCAGGCCGGATCACGAAGTAACCCGGACCAGGGGACGTCCACCTAACTTTGTCTCAACCGACTTAAGCCATAACTCAGTAAGATGTATCTAACTTGTATGCAGGAACAGGTGTGGCCGGATCAACTATGAGGGATCCGGGTTATATCAAGCTTCTAAGAGAAGGAAGGTATCTCGCTGGTCAAAGGTGACCACTGTACGCAGAGCGTGAGCGAAGCGGACAGAGGCTGGACCACCGAGGCGTGGCCGAAAAAGGTGACGAAGCCTATGTCGGATGACGCAGGCGCGGTAGAGGCTCACGTAGCCTCTGCATGGATGACGCGGGGGGAAAGAGACCCGGTCACCTTACTATTTTGGGAGGAGGCTGTAGAAGAGGTTGGTCTTCATTGGGTCGAGCTCTAGTGTGTTGCGGTTTCCTAGTGTGTTCTAGAGGGCTAGCTAGTGGTGAGAGTAAGAGGGTCCTTCTTCCTCCTCTCCCCAATACAGCTCAAGGAGCACTTGTAATCTGAGAAGGTGAATCAAATACAAAGCTACCGTGTGTGGAATCACCACACTATCCCTCCCTGGATTCCCCTAGTGCATTTAGTCCCCACCTTTAGCCTATCCATGGCATCTGCCGTGACACCACCACGACAGTTGGCGCCCACCGTGGGGCAAGCAGCGCTAGCAGGGGTGAAGATCCGGACGGGAAACTTCATCAGCACCGGCGAACGCATCGTCTCCGGGCTCGTTCAGCGCTTTGGAGCGCTGGACTTGTTGGAGATATGCCCAAGAGGCAATAATAAAAGTGGTTATTATTATATTTTTGTGTTTATGATGAATGTTTACATCCCATGCTATAATTGTATTATTAGGAAACACTAATACATGTGTGTTTTGTAAACATAAAAGAGTCCCTAGTAAGACTCTTGTTGAACTGGCTTGTTGATTAATAGATGATCATGGTTTCCTGATCATGGACATTGGATGTCATTAATAACAAGGTTATATCATTAGGAGAATGATGTGATGGACACACACACCCATAGTAAGTGTAGCATAAGATCAAGTCATTAAGTTCGTATTGCTACAAGTTTTCAAATGCATAGTAACCTAATCCTTCGACCATGAGGTTATGTTAATCACCATCACCGGATGGGTACTTTGATGACATCAAACACTGCTTCGTAACTGGGTGGTTATAAAGGTATCATTGGGTATTCTGAAAGTATGTGTTGAAGCGCATGGACCAAGATTGGGATTTGTCCATCCATATGACGGATAGATATGCTCTGGGCCCTCTCGGTGGGATGTCATCTAGTTAGCTTGCAAGCATGTGACTAGGTCACAAGGGATGACATATCATGGAACGAGTAAAGAGTACTTATCAGTAACGAGGTAGAACTAGGTATGGAGATACCGACGATCAAACCTCGGATAAGTAGAGTATCGCGTGACAAAGGGAATTGGTTTCGTATGTTAATGGTTCTATCGATCACGAAGTCATCGTTGAGTATGTGGGAGCCGTTATGGATCTCTAGATCCCGCTGATGGTTATTGATCGGAGAGGTGTCTCCATCATGTCTGCATATTCACGAACCGTAGGGTGACACACTTAAGGTTCGATGTTGTTTAGGTAGATATGGAATATGCGTTGGAGACAGAATATTGTTCGGAGTCTCAGATTGGATCTGGTACATCACGAGGAGATCCGGAATTGTACGGAGAATAAGATTCATATAATGGAGATCATTTTCTAGGTTTGGAAATGTTCCGGAGTGTTTCTATGGGGATTCTAGAAGGTTTCGGGATGTTTCGGAAAGTTCTAGAAGGTTCCGTGGACTTTACTTGAAAACCAAGAAAGGAAAGGGGAAGACTTGGGGGGGAAGGAAACTCCCTCCCCCCTCTCCCTTGTGCGCCGGCCCTAGGAGGTGGGCCTAGGGGTGGGAACCCTAGGCCGCACCCCTCCCTCTATATATAGAGGGGTGGAGGCGCAACCCCCCTTGCCCCTCCACTCCTTGCCCTAGCCGCCTCTCTCCTCCTCCTTCGCTCTGCTCAGGCTTAGGAGAAGCCCTGGAGAATTCGCTACTCCACCACCACCACCACATCGTCGTGCTGCTGGGATTCCGCGGAGAGATCTACTACCTCCGCTGCTCGCTGGAACAGGGAGAGGAAGGTCTGCATCGACTTTGCACGTGTGACCGACTGCGGAAGCGCTGCCGGAACGCGGCGCCGGAAGGATCGTCTACTCGATCTTGAGATCGACAAGTGATCGTCTACATCAACCACGAGATTCAACCTCGCACAAGGCTTTTGGATCTACAAGGGTTAGTACAGATCTATCTCGTTGCACATGTCTAACAGATTAGATCTTGGCTTTTATCTAGATTAGATCTGGGTTTTGTTCGTTCTTGCGGTAGAAATTTTTTGTTTTCCATGATGCGAACCCACCAGTGGTATCAGAGCCGTGTGTATGCGTAGATCTGTTGCACGAGTAGAACACAATGGTTTTGTGGGCGTTGGTGCTCGTGTCGTCTTTTGCTTTGTGTACTTTGCATCTTACGGTATGGTGGGATGAAGCGGCTCGGGGTAACCTTACATGTCATCGCACATGAGACTTGCTCCACGCTTGACGTGTAACTTGCTTTGCACAAGTGGCTTTGCGGGTGTCTATCTCTCTCACCATAGTATAGATCCAATTTACACTTTGTACTTGATAGCACTTGTATCAACATTGTCGTTCAGTTTTGTAGGTAAGATCCGTTCTTATTCGAAAGCCCCAAACCACGTAAAACATGGAAAGAAAATTAGAGGGGTCTAACTTGTTTTTGCAGGGGTTTTGTGATGTGATATGGCCATCATGTGATTGTGATTATATTTGATGTATGCAATGATCCTTGTTGTAATATGGCAACTGGTAGGAGCCTAATGGTTGTCTTTAATTCTGTTAAGACATGCGTGTCTATTCATCTTGTAATAGCTTTATTCCAAGTAGTTGTAATAGTTGCTAGTGATGATGGACAACCATGAAGCGGCGCCACTGACATTGATGCAATGCTGGTGATGATGGAGATCATGTCCGTGCTTTGGAGATGGAGATCAAAGGCACAAGAAGAAGGGCCATATCATATCACACTAATTATGAATTGCATGTGATGTTAATCCTTTATGCATCTTGTATTGCTTAGATCACGACGGTAGCATTATAAGATGGTCCCTCTCACTAAATATCAAGTAATAAAGTGTTCTTCCTTACTTGGCACCGTTGCTAAGACTCGTCATTTCAAAGCATCTCGTGATGATCGGATGTGATAGATTCTACGTGTGCATACAACGGGTGTAAGCCAGATTTGCACATGCGGAAACTAAGGTTAATCTTGACGAGCCTAGCATTTACAGACATGGTCTCAGAACACGGAATACCGAAAGGTAGAGCATGAGTCATATAAATGATATGATGAACATGAAGATTGTTCGCTGCTGAAACTACATCTTCTCTCGTGAAGATCGGACTTGGTGTAGTGTATTTGGCTCGTGTAATCACTAAGACAACGTGAGGGATGTTGTTTTGAGTGGGAGTTCACCTAGTTAATTTAAAGAATTGAGATTGAACTCAATTCATCATAAACTTAGTCTAAACTACTTGCAAATTTGTTGTAGATTATGGCGAACCTCTCCATCAATTTCAATGCGTTCCTAGAGAAAGAAAAGCTTAAGAACAATGGAAGCAACTTCACGGACTGGTTCCGTGGACTGAAGATTGTCCTCAGGGCTGGTCAGTTGACCTATGTGCTCGAAGCACCGCTAGGTGACCCACCTGCAGAAGATGCCACCGATGACGTAAAGAATGTTTATGCCACTCGGAAAAATCACTACTCCACAGTTCAGTGTGCCATCCTGTACAGTTTAGAAACGGAGCTTCAGAAGCGCTTTGAGAACCACGACCCTTTTGATATCATCAAAGAGCTCAGGCTCATTTTTGAGACTCATGCGGCCGTGGAGAGCTATGAGGCCTCCGAAAAGTTCTTTAATTGTAAGATGGAAGAGGGTAGCTCCGTTAGCGAGCATGTGCTCACCATGTCTAGGCACGCAAACAAGCTCCAAGAGTTGGGGATAACGATTCCTAATGAGTTAGGGATTCACCGTGTCCTCCAATCACTGCCACCGAGTTATAAGAACTTTGTGATGAACTACAATATGCACTGCATGAACAAGACGTTGCCTGAACTATCGTCCATGCTGAAAACTGCTGAGGTGGAGATCAAGAAGGAGCACCAAGTGTTGATGGTCAATAAGACCACCAATTTCAAGAAACAGGGCCAGCCTAAGAACAAGGGAAACTTCAAGAAGGACGGCAAGAAAGCTGCTGCACCTACTAAGAAGCCCAAGGCTGGTCCTAAGCCTAAAACTGAATGCTTCTACTGCAAGGGTGCTGGTCACTGGAAGCATAACTGCCCCAAGTACCTGGCAGATCTGAAGAACGGCAACATCAAGAAGAAAGGTATATTCGATATACATGTTATTGATGTGTATCTTACTAGTAATTGTAGTAGTGCCTAGGTATTTGATACTGGTTCCGTTGCTCATATTTATAACTCGAAATAGGAGTTGTGGAATAAGCGAAGACTAGCGAGAGGCGAGGTGACGATGCGCATTGGAAATGGCTCCAAGGTTGATGTGATCGCCGTCGGCACGCTCCCTATACATCTACCATCGGGATTAGTTTTAAATTTGAATAATTGTTATTTTGTGCCTGCGTTAAGCATGAACATTATATCTGGATCTTGTTTATTGCGAGACGGTTACTCTTTTAAGTCCGAGAATAAAGGTTGTTCGATTTATATGAGTAATATCTTTTATGGTAATGCACCTGAGATGAATGGTTTAATCTTACTAAATCTCGATAGTAGTGATACACATGTTCACAACATAGATGCTAAACGAACAAAATTGAATGACAATTCTACATACATGTGGCACTATCGTCTTGGTCACATTGGAGTGAAGCGTATGAAGAAACTCCATTCTGATGGACTTCTTGAATCACTTGAAAGATGCGAAGCATGTCTAATGGGAAAAATGACTAAGACTCCATTCTCTGGAATAATGGAGCGAGCTACACACTTATTGGAAATAATACATACCGATGTGTGCGGTCCAATGAGTGTAGCATCGCGTGGTGGATAAGGTTATGTTCTCACTTTCACGGATGACTTAAGTAGATATGGGTATGTCTACTTTATGAAACATAAGTCTGAAACTTTCGAGAAGTTTAAGGAATTTCAAAGTGAAGTGGAAAATCATCGTAACAAGAAGATTAAGTTTCTGCGTTCTGACCGCGAAGGTGAATATCTAAATTATGAGGTTGGCATGCATTTAAAGAAATGTGGAATACTTTCGCAATTGACACCGCCGGGAACACCACAGTGTAATGGTGTGTCCGAACGTCGTAATCGAACCCTCTTAGATATGGTTCGGTCTATGATGTCTCTTACAGATTTACCGCTATCGTTTTGGGGCTATGCATTAGAGACAGCCGCATTCACTTTAAATAGGGCACCATCTAAATCCGTTGAAACGACACTGTACGAATTGTGGTTTGGAAAGAAACCTAAGTTGTCGTTCCTTAAAGTTTGGGGTTGCGAAGCGTATGTAAAGAAGTTACAACCTGATAAACTTGAACCCAAAGCGGAGAAATGCGTCTTCATAGGATACCCTAAAGAAACAATTGGGTATACCTTCTATCATAGATCCGAAGGCAAATTTTTCGTTGCCAAGAATGGATCCTTTCTTGAGAATGAGTTTCTCTCGAAGGAAGTGACTGGAAGGAAAGTAGAACTCGACGAGGTTATTGAACCTTCTCTCGGAGTTGAGAGTAGCGCAGCACCGGAAGATGTTTTTGTGCCGCCTACACCAATTGGAGAGGAAGCTAATGATGGTGATCATGAAACTTCGAACGAAGTTGCTGCTGAACCTCACAGGTCAACAAGGGTTCGTACCACTCCTGATTGGTATGACCCTGCCTTGAACGTCATGTTGGTGGACAACACTGATGACCCTGCGACGTATGAAGAAGCTATGGTAAGCCTAGATTCTGACAAATGGCTAGAAGCCATGAAATCCGAAATGGGATCCATGTACGAAAACCAAGTGTGGACTTTGGTGGACTTACCGGATGGCCGTAAGGCTGTCGAGAACAAATGGATTTTCAAGAGAAAACAGATGTTGATGGTAATGTTACTGTCTATAAAGCTCGACTTGTCGCGAAAGGGTTCCGACAAATTCAAGGAGTTGACTATGATGAGACATTCTCACTAGTAGCAAAGCTAAAGTCTGTGAGGATTTTGTTAGCAATTGTATTTCGATTATGAGATTTGGCAGATGGATGTCAAAACGGCGTTCCTTAATGGAGACATTGAGGAAGAGTTGTATATGGTACAACCCAAGGGTTTTGTCGATCCTAAAGATGCTGACAAGGTATGCAAACTCCAGGGCTCCATTTATGGACTGGAGCAAGCATCCCGAAGTTGGAATCAACGTTTTGATAAAGTAATCAAAAACTTTGGATTTATACAAACTTATGGAGAAGCTTGTATTTACAAGAAAGTGAGTGGGAGCTCTGTAGCATTCCTAGTACTATATGTAGATGACATATTGTTGATTGGGAATGATATAGAACTTCTTAATACTGTCAAAGCCTATTTGAATAATAGTTTTTCAATGAAGGATCTTGGCGAAGCGGCATATATTCTAGGCATCAAGATTTATGGAGATAGATCAAGACGCCTAATAGCGCTTTCACAAAGTACATACTTAGACAAAGTTCTAAAGAAGTTTAGAATGGAAGAGAGCAAGAAAGGGTTCGTGCCCATGTTGCCAGGTAAGACCTTGAGTAAGACTCAAAGTCTAGCTACGGCAGAAGATAGAGAGAAAATGAGTAATATTCCCTATGCCTCGGCCATAGGTTCTATCATGTATGCCATGCTATGTACAAGACCGGATATAGCACATGTTGTTAGTTTGACTAGCAGATATCAAAGTGATCCTGGAATGGAACACTGGACAACGGTCAAGAATATCCCAAAGTACCTAAATAGGACTAAGGATATGGTTCTTTCTTATGGAGGTGATGAACAGCTTGTGGTAAACAGTTACACTGATGCTAGTTGGAACACTGATCCAGATGACTCGAAGTCCCAGTCTGGATACGTATTTATTTTGAATGGTGCTGCAGTGAGCTAGAGGAGTGCCAAGCAAAGTGTTGTGGCGAAATCTTCAACTGAATCGGAATACATAGCTGCTTCGGAGGCTGCACAAGAAGCTGGATGAAGGAGTTCATTACTGAACTTGGCGTGGTTCCTAGTGCGTTGGACCCGATGGCCATCTATTGTGACAACACAGGTGCCATAGCTAATGCACAGGAGCCAAGGTCACATAGCAAGCTGAAGCACATCAAGCTACATTTCCATGCTATTCGCGAGTATGTCCAAGATGGTGACATAAAGATTTGCAAAGTACACACTGATCTGAATGTGGCAGATCCGTTGACTAAACCTCTCCCTAGAGCAAAGCATGACCAACACCAGAACACCATGGGTGTTAGGTATATTACCATGTAATCTAGATTATTGACTCTAGTGCAACTGGGAGACTGTTGGAGATATGCCCAAGAGGCAATAATAAAAGTGGTTATTATTATATCTTTGTGTTTATGATGAATGTTTACATCCCATGCTATAATTGTATTATTAGGAAACACTAATACATGTGTGTTTTGTAAACATAAAAGTGTCCCTAGTAAGCCTGTTGTTGAACTGGCTTGTTTATTAATAGACGATCATGGTTTCCTGATCATGGACATTGGATGTCATTAATAACAAGGTTATATCATTAGGAGAATGATGTGATGGACACACACACCCATAGTAAGTGTAGCATAAGATCAAGTCATTAAGTTCGTATTGCTACAAGTTTTCAAATGCATAGTAACCTAATCCTTCGACCATGAGGTTATGTTAATCACCATCACCGGATGGGTACTTTGATGACATCAAACACTACTTCATAACTGGGTGGTTATAAAGGTATCATTGGGTATTCTGAAAGTATGTGTTGAAGCGCATGGACCAAGATTGGGATTTGTCCATCCATATGACGGATAGATATGCTCTGGGCCCTCTCGGTGAGATGTCATCTAGTTAGCTTGCAAGCATGTGACTAGGTCACAAGGGATGACATATCATGGAACGAGTAAAGAGTACTTATCAGTAACGAGGTAGAACTAGGTATGGAGATACCGACGATCAAACCTCGGATAAGTAGAGTATCGCGTGACAAAGGGAATTGGTTTCGTATGTTAATGGTTCTATCGATCACGAAGTCATCGTTGAGTATGTGGGAGCCGTTATGGATCTCTAGATCCCGCTGATGGTTATTGATCGGAGAGGTGTCTCCATCATGTCTGCATATTCACGAACCGTAGGGTGACACACTTAAGGTTCGATGCTATTTCGGTAGATATGGAATATGCGTTGGAGACCGAATATTGTTCGGAGTCTCGGATTGGATCTGGGACATCACGAGGAGATCCAGAATTGTACGGAGAATAAGATTCATATAATGGAGATCATTTTCTAGGTTTGGAAATGTTCCGGAGTGTTTCTATGGGGATTCTAGAAGGTTTCGGGATGTTCCGAAAAGTTCTAGAAGGTTCCGTGGACTTTACTTGAAAACCAAGAAAGGAAAGGGGAAGACTTGAGGGGAAGGAAACTTCCTCCCCCTCTCCCTTGTGCGCCGGCCCTAGGAGGTGGGCCTAGGGGTGGGAACCCTAGGTCGCACCCCTCCCTCTATATATAGAGGGGTGGAGGCGCCACCCCCCTTGCCCCTCCACTCCTTGCCCTAGCCGCCTCTCTCCTCCTCCTTCGCTCTGCTCAGGCTTAGGCGAAGCCCTGCAGAATTCTCTACTCCACCACCACCACGCCGTCGTGCTGCTGGGATTCCGTGGAGAGATCTACTACCTCCGCTGCTCGCTGGAACGGGGAGAGGAAGGTCTGCATCGACTCCGCACGTGTGACCGACTGCGGAAGCGTTGCCGGAACGCGGTGCCGGAAGGATCGTCTACTCGATCCTGAGATCGGCAAGTGATCGTCTACATCAACCACGAGATCTGATCTCTCACAAGGCTTTCGGATCTACAAGGGTTAGTACACATCTATCTCGTTGCACATGTCTAATATATTAGATCTTGGCTTTTATCTAGATTAGATCTGGGTTTTGTTCGTTCTTGCGGTAGAATTTTTTTGTTTTCCATGCTGCGAACCCATCAGGACTTCGTCAGCGACAATGCTGGCTGCTTCGGCAAGCGTCCTCTCCCGCGCAACAGCCTCTTCGTCAAGCTCGGCACGCACAAGATCTACGTCGCTATCGATGTGTCATGCGTTCATCCGCGGCACGTCGTCGAAGAAGGCGAGCCACCCCTTAGTGCGGCTTGCGGGGCGCGTATCGCTCGCTCCTCGGACCATGCTGAGGTGATGATGACCGCGCCTAGTGCTGGCGCAAGCAAGGATCCGGCACCAGACCCGGAGGTAACACCTAAGGCACCGAGGAAAAGTAGAGGTCCTCCGCTAGAGAGACCTGAGAATGTGCTGTAGTAGGCGATGGATAGCTTGGCAAACCTAGTAGCAGCAGCAGTGGATCCGGCTCAGGCATAGGCCGAGCTAGAGGAAACTAGGCAAAAAATACTAGAGGGTGCGAAAAAGATAGCCGCGGCTCAGCAGTCGTTGAACATGACACTGCGTGAGTACGCTAAGGCAAATAAGGTTGATGTTGTAAAAGTAAAAGGGAGAAATCTCATGAGTGCGGTGAACAGAGAGGGTGCTACTAGAATTGAGGAATCAGAGAACTGTTTGTCCGTGGGGCTACCGAAGTATAGTCCCCCGGCAAAGAACCTCAGAGCAGCAGATGCAAATGCATCCGAGTTAGAAGGTCTGACAGGTGAAGCCCATCAAAGACAGTAGGATAGAGTCAATGAGCTGGTTCGGATTGCGAACAGACAAAAGGAGGAGTTTCTTAGGGCTAACCTGGAGAGAGCTAGGGCCTCCAAGATCGTTCATTTGTCGGTGGGTAACCCGGAGAAATCCGCTGGAGCCGCATCGTCTCCTCATGGTGGTCCTAGGAGAGAGGAGGTTGTAACTTCGGCCAGGAGGAATAAGCAGATAGTCCCATATGACCCGGCAAGGGCAGGGAAAGGAAAATAAGTACAGAGAAATGAGGATCAAAGGAGTGTGAGCCGAGGTGAAGCTGGCCAAGGAAACCGCGACCAAGGCAATGCCGGTCAAGGGAATGTTGTAAACGGCAATGCCGGACAACGTAATTCGGTAGGTGCAGGTCAACCACAGCAGCGGAATATACCACGGCAAGAGCGTAGTGCCGGCCAAGGTATGCAACAGAGAGCAGCTCAACCGGAGCAAGATAGATACAATGATGGTGATTCAGAGATGGTGAACGCTGGCTATCCCAGACCGGACTATCATGTGATAGGGTCAAGGTTGGGAGGCAGGAACTTGATGCCTGATGACGCCAGGCTAAAACTGGATCGGCTGTACAGGTCGGAGCAAATTGAATGTCAAGGTCCTCCGGGTCCAGCTTGCTTTGGGCCCCGGATCATGAAGGAACCTCCGGTACCTAACTTCCAGCTACCTAGAGGCACAAAGACATATGACGGTAGCACTAAGCCGGAGGATTGGTTGATTAACTATGCAACTGCTATAAAAATCGCCACAGGCAACCTGAGATGGGCTGTGAGATATGTACCCCAGATGTTGGAGGGGCCAGCGAGGGTATGGCTAAACAATTTGCCAGCAGGAAGTATTAACTGTTGGATCAATTTTGAGGAGATGTTTGTTAGCAACTTCTCAAGTACGTATCAGAGGCCCAACAGGCCACAGACACTAGCAATGTGCAGGCAGAGACCGAATGAGATAGACCAGAAGTTCTTAACCCGTTGGTGCACTGTGCGAAACTCGTGTGAGGGCGTGATTGAGTCATAGGCCATAGCTTGGTTTGCATAAGGATGCATATAAGCAAGCATGCTATGGCAAAGGTTGCAAAGAGATATGCCAACCACCTTGGCAGAAACAATCTGGATAGCTGATTCATATGCTTTGGGTGATCCGACGCAACCTAGGCTCACCTAAGACGAGTCAAGCGAGGAGTATTGTCAGCGAGATGGGGCCGGGTCATCCCGAAGAAATGATTACCGAGGTAAAAGAAGGGATGACAGACCGGATTATCGGTACAGTTCGCAACAAGTTGCAGCTGTGGATCAGGACCAACCCAGAGCAGGAGGCAGCCAACGTCAAAAACTGGAGGACAGCAATGGACACCAAGGAATGATGGGAAGAAAACTTGGATGCCAGAGCAGAAAAAACAGTGGCAAGTTAAGAAGGATCGTCCGAGGTACACCTATGAGGCAATGCTGGATCAGCCGTGTAAATTTCACACGCCTAATCCGAGTAACCCAGCGGGTCACACAACCAGACAGTGTGAATGGATGCGAAAGATAGAACAAAGAGGTTTGGGGAATGCTCAGGCACCTCGGAATGATCAACCTCGGCAGGAGTTACCCCAGCAGCAATTTCTCTCCGGAGCGAACACGCAACAGTTAATGTTGCCTCCCCCTCCGCCGAGGTATGACAACCATGAGAGAAGGGATGCAGTGCATCAGGTGGAGAACCAAAACCAACAGGATCAGAGGTACCCCGGAAACGAGGGGAGAAATGAGTACAGAGAGCATCATTAGAGTTATTGTGTGTTCACTACGGAGGAGACAGATAGAAAGAGCTTGCAGCGCCGATATATGGAGGTTAATGCGGTTATGTCAGCCGTGACGAGGTATATGCCTTGGTCGGACCAGGAGATTACCTGGAGCATCAAGGATCATCCAAAACTCATGCCAAGCCCTGGTTCATATGCACTGGTGTTGGATCCAACACTCATTGGACCTAACATCAATGTGAAGTTCTCAAAGGTACTGATTGATAATGGCAGTAGCATCAACATCATCTATGCGGATACAATGCGCAAGTTGGGCATCTCGGAGAACATGCTCCAAGCTACAAGGACAACTTTCCATGGCATTGTGCCAGGCATTTCTTGTGAGCCCATAGGCAAGGTCCGGGTTGACATATTGTTCGGCACAAGAGATAACTGCCGAACTGAGAATTTGGAGTTTGAAGTGGTGAATCTAGAAAGTGCGTATCACGCGTTACTCGGTAGACCATCACTGAACAAGTTCATGGCAAGCTGCCACATCAGTTATCTGAAGATGAAGTTGCCTGGCCCAAATGGTGTAATTATTGGGGGTGTAACCCCAGGTACCCCAGAGTTGATGTGTAACATGACTCAAATAGAGCAATGAGAAGCTTGACCAAAGATATATATGGTGGGGAAATTCATAAAATGAATAAAATAAGCCATAAAGGAGAAAGGAACTAAGAAGAAGAGAAATGGACAGTTGTTGGGTCAACATATGGCTGATTCGGCCCGTCCCCTGGCCTGAATCAGAGCTTGACCTGGCGTCGGCCCAACTCTCACGTCAGCCCACCATGCGCCTCCTCCCGCCGAACCACCTCGTCGACCGGATCAGGCTCACCACCGCATTTTCCTTCTCCCCCGGGTGGGCCGGTAGGAGCAATCCGGCCCACCGCGGGGCTTCTCCCCCGCGACCACTCCACCCGCCGTTGCTTCTTGCGACTCCCGCCGAGCCACTTGCAGCTCCCGCCAACACACCCCGCCTGTTCCCTCTGCGTCGCCCGGGTGGGCCGGCAAGGACCTAGCGCGGCCCACCGCGGGACTTCCTCCGCGTCACCAGAAGTAGCTAGGGTAACCCGGGTGGGCCGACGTCGCAGCCCACCCCGGAATCCCCACGCGCCACGGAGCTTCCCGACAGACCCGGTCGGGCCTACCTCTGCCAGGTCGAGTGAGGGCATAACCCGGCTGGGCCACTTCGCCACCTCGCCTGGGCCGAACCAAAGGAGATCCGGCTGGCCCATTTCCTACTTAATATGGCTGGGCCAAATTACAGAGTAATCCGGCTGGGGAAGAATAATCTGGCTGGGGCACTATTCATGGCCCAGGTGGGCCCCATTTCTCCCCCAGGCCGAATTATCTTCCTCCTTGACCGAATTTCACTTCCCCCGGCCAAATTACTTCGTCCCGGACGCCATTTCTCTCATACCAGGACCCACTAGCAACCTCTACATCGACACGCTGCCAAGTCAAGTCAAGCCTACGTCAGGAGCCAGTCTTGGGATGCCTCTGGCTCAGACTGGCTCCTTTGGTCCAAGATGCTAAGGAATATGCTGGGCATCTTGGGAGATGCTAGGGAATATGCCAAGCATCTCCTGAAGTTCTAAGGAATATGCCGAAGGGATAAGACCAATGACTCAACAAAGGACAAGGTGACTAGGCAAGCCCCACAAGACAGCTCATAGGAGTACTTTAGATGACATACCTTGTCCCCTGGGCTCCCCTTTATAAGGAGCACCAGCGGTAACGTTACAGGAGAGGCCCCCTAGAGGGCTCCTCTCCCTCTGCTCACTAGGAGCTTGGTTTCTTCTTCCTCTGCTCTCTCCATGAGAGGCATAAGAGTACAGCTCAAGGAGCACCATTGTAGCCACAAGCATGGCAAGATATATGAGATTAGATGCAGGAGTAGAGGTGTTATCTCACTAGGAGAGCCTCGAACCTGGGTATATCGTGTCTCTATGAGCTCTTTCGTGTGAGGTCTTCACTTCATCATCCCTCCTCGGATTCCTCCATCGTCCATCGGCCCCAACTTTAGCCTATACTAGGCATCTTCCGTGACACCACCACGACAGTTGGCGCCCACCGTGGGGCTGATAAGCGGCGCTGGTTGGGGTACCATACGGACAGGAACGTCTTCATCAAGCTCTGCTTCAACATCGATCAAAGGTCTCTGCATCCTGTTCCTCAACATATAGAGAGCAGGGGAGTTGGCATACAAGCCTCCCTTGTTGAGGTGTTTCAACCTCTTCACCAACAGTACAGTAAGTCATAGCTGACCCTTTGGGAGTGACTCAACTAGATAAGTCAACCAACATGCACATGAGGTACCCTGGATGTCACTCGGGGACTATCACCTAGTTGTTCACCCCAGGGATGAGATAACTCAACCCGGGGACTAGCATGCATGCCTTTTGAGTCACCTAAGGGTAGAAAACGTAGCTCGGGGACTCGGTGTCTCCGTGCATAGAACAATAACTCAGAAAAGACTTAAGATATGCCATGATCTCGTATATTTCCACTACTTTGTGTCTTTAAGCTGCCTTGGATAAAAAAAGTAGCTCACCAAGTCATTTATAACTCGGATTTAACTCAACTCACCAAATTACCTAATAACTAGGATTATACTTCGCCTTGCTGGGTCATCGGGTAACTCGGATTTAACTCAGTCAGCCGGGTTACCTGGTAACTCAGATTTAACTCGGATTGTTGTTTTCAGCTTACCAGGTCATCCGTAACTCGGATCGGTGTGTGCATCACCATACCAGGTTACCTGATAACTCGGATTTTACTTCAATTTGCCTAACTACCGGTCTCCAGGTTACATGGTAACTCGGATTTAACCTCGGTTTTCCTAGTTACATGGTAACTCGGATTTTACTTCAATCTGCCTAACTACATGTTTCCTAGTTACATGGTAACTTGGATTTTACTTTAGTTTGCCTAATTACAGGGGAAATTCGAATTCGCTTCAGTTTCCTAGTTACAGGGTAAATCGGATTTTAACCCAGCTTACAAGGTTATATTATACCTCAAATCAGTTTGTTCCATATCTTGGATGGCATGTGCTAGCATATCAATCATTCATCATATCAAATCTCGGATCTATATCTCATATCCATATCTATGGAAATATGCCATGATATCATGAAGTCATATCATAACTCCAAATCATATCTCGGATCAATATCTTGGATCCAAATCTATGGCGGTTTGCCAGCCAATCGTAAGGCCATATCATATCTCAACCAAATAACTCGGATCTAAGACTTATGTCAGATTCGATTCAAGCAACTCAAACTCCCATCAGGTAACTCGGATTCGAGTCGTGTAACTCAGATTTGAGTCAAGAAACTCGGATTCTGAGTCAAGTAACTCAAAACAGAGACTCGTGTCAATTTAAATCATATAACTCAGCAATTATATCTCGGATGGGATAACTCGGATTACAATTCATAAGGCCAGAGCCGAATCAGGCTAGAAGCCAAAAGACTTACCCAAAAGGGTTAAGGCCAGAGCCGAATCAGGCCAGAAGCCAAAAGACTTACTCAAATGGGTTAAGGCTAGAGCCGAATCAGGCCAGAAGCCAAAAGACTTACCCAAAAGGGTTAAGGCCAGAGCCGAATCAGGCCAGAAGCCAAATGACTTACCCAAATGGGTTAAGGCCAGAGCCGAATCAGGCCAGAAGCCAAATGACTTACCCAAAAGGGTTAAGGCCAGAGCCGAATCAGGCCAGAAGCCAAAAGACTTACCCAAAAGGGTTAAGGCCAGAGCCGAATCAGGCCAGAAGCCAAATGACTTACCCAAATGGGTTAAGGCCAGAGCCGAATCAGGCCAAAAGCCAAAAGACTTACCCAAAAGGGTTAAGGCCAGAGCCGAATCAGGCCAGAAGCCAAAAGACTTACCCGAATGGGTTAAGGCCAGAGCCGAATCAGGCCAGAAGCCAAAAAAGTTACCCGAATGGGTTAAGGCCAGAGCCGAATCAGGCCAGAAGCCAAAAAACTTACCCGAATGGGTTAAGGCCAGAGCCGAATCAGGCCAGAAGCCAAATGACTTACTCAAATGGGCTAAGGCCAGAGCCGAATCAGGCCAGAAGCCAAAAGAGTTACCCGAATGGGTTAAGGCCAGAGCCGAATCAGGCCAGAAGCCAAAAAAGTTACCCGAATGGGTTAAGGCCAGAGTCGAATCAGGCCAGAAGCCAAAATACTTACCCAAAAGGATTAAGACCTAAGTCAAAGCAGACCAAAAATCATAAACTTACCCAAAGGGGGTTAGGACTAGAGCCGAAGAAGGCCAGAGGTCAGGGATATATGAAAAGGACTACATACCAGTAATAACTCTAGAGATTTTGTTTTTGAAGCCTATGCGCGATTCTACGGATCCCCCATAGCCTCGGGGACTAATGTTGGGGGTGTAACCCCAGGTACCCCAGAGTTGATGTGTAACATGACTCAAATAGAGCAATGAGAAGCTTGACCAAAGATATATATGGTGGGGAAAGGCATAAAATGAATAAAATAAGCCGTAAAGGAGAAAGGAACTAAGAAGAAGAGAAATGGACAGCTGATGGGTCAACATATGGCTGATTCGGCCCATCCCCTGGCCTGAATCAGAGCTTGACCCGGCGTCGGCCCAACTCTCACGTCAGCCCACCACGGGCCTCCTCCCGCCGAACCACCTCGTCGACCGGATCAGGCTCACCATCGTGTTTTCCTTCTCCCCTGGGTGGGCCGGTCGGAGTAATCTGGCCCACCGCGGGGCTTCTCCCTCGTGACCACTACACCGGCCGTTGATTCTTGCAACTCCCGCCGAGCCACTTGCAGCTCCCGCCAACACACCCCGCCAGTTCCCTCCGCGTCGCCCGGGTGGGCCGGCAAGGACCCAGCGCGGCCCACCGCGGGACTTCCTCCGCGTCACCAGAAGCAGCTAGGGTAACCCGGGTGGGCCAACGTCGCAGCCCACCCCGGAATCCCCACGCGCCATCGAGCTTCCCCACAGACCTGGTCGAGCCTACCTCTGCCAGGCCGAGTGAGGGCATAACCTGGCTGGGCCACTTCGCCACCTCGCCTGGCCGAACCGAAGGAGATCTGGCTGGGCCATTTCCTACTTAATCTGGCTGGGCCGAATTACAGAGCAATCTGGCTAGGGAAGAATAATCCGGCTGGGGCACTATTCATGGCCCAGGTGGGCCCCATTTCTCCCCCAGGCCGAATTATTTTCCTCCTTGACCGAATTTCACTTCCCCCAGCCGAATTACTTCGTCCCGGACGCCATTTCTCTCATACCAGGACCCACCAGCAAACTCTACATCGACACGCTGCCAAGTCAAGTCAAGCCTACGTCAGGAGCCAGTCTTGGGATGCCTCTGGCTCAGACTGGCTCCTTTTGGTCCAAGATGCTAAGGAATATGCTGGGCATCTTGGGAGATGCTAGGGAATATGCCAAGCATCTCCTGAAGATGCTAAGGAATATGCCGAAGGGATAAGACCAATGACTCAACAAAGGACAAGGTGACTAGGCAAGCCCCACAAGACAGCTCATAGGAGTACTTTAGATGACATACCTTGTCCCCTGGGCTCCCCTTTATAAGGAGCACCAGCGGTAACGTTACAGGAGAGGCCCCCTAGAGGGCTCCTCTCCCTCTGCTCACTAGGATCTTGGTTTCTTCTTCCTCTGCTCTCTCCATGAGAGGCATAAGAGTACAGCTCAAGGAGCACCATTGTAGCCACAAGCATGCCAAGATATATGAGATTAGATGCAGGAGTAGAGGTGTTATCTCACTAGGAGAGCCTCGAACCTGGGTATATCGTGTCTCTCTGAGTTCTTTCATGTGAGGTCTTCACTTCATCATCCCTCCCCGGATTCCTCCATCGTCCATCGGCCCCAACTTTAGCCTATACCAGGCATCTGCTGTGACACCACCACGACAGTAATTACCATAGCTAGGGATTTCCGACGTTCCATTGAGTGTGCAGCTGCCAGATCTAACCTGGCCGAGTCACTCGTGATTGCGCAAGAAAAGAGAAAGATCCAAGAAGTGGCGGCATTGGCTCAGTCCGCGCAGCAGTATATGCCGGCGCTGAGTAACCCGCATGGTAGTGTCTCATTCCAAGCGACAAAAGATACCAAGAAGCTTCTTGTTGATGACACGTTCCCTGAGCGTACCGTAACAATTGGTGCCGGGTTAAATGACAAATAGGAAAGCGAGCTCGTCAACTTCCTCTGTGAGAATCGGGATATTTTTGCTTGGTCCACACAGGACTTGCAAGGTGTTCCGAGGGAGTTGGCTAAGCACTCTTTGAATGTTAGACCCGGAGCAAAGCCGGTGAAGCAACCTCTCCGCCGCTTTGCCGAAGACAGGAGAAAAGTCATAGGAGATGAGATAGCTCGTTTGTTGGCTGATGGATTTATCATGGAAGTGCTTTACCCAGATTGGCTATCTAATCCGGTGATGGTGGAAAAGAAGAAGGATGATCCGAACGTGGCAGTGGTTTGGCGTATGTGTATCGATTACACGAACCTAAATAAGGCGTGTCCAAAAGATCCATTCCCACTGCCAAGGATAGACCAAGTCATAGATTCCACTGCTGGGTGTGAGTTGTTGTCGTTCATTGATGCATATTTTGGTTTCCACCAGATACCTCTGAACCCAAATGATCAAATAAAGACTACGTTTATCACCCCGTATGGGGCTTATTGCTATCGCACCATGCCTTTTGGTTTACGTAATGTAGGGGCAACATAACAAAGATGTACGCAAAAATGTTTGCATGACCAAATTGGTCAAAATGTGCAGGTATATGTGGATGATGTTGTGATAAAGACCAAGGAAAGCAAAACGCTCCTTGACGATATCAGGCAGACGTTTGCGAACCTAAGGAGGTTCCCAATGAAGCTTAATCCGGAAAAATGTACCTTTGGTGTCCCGGCTGGAAAATTACTCGGATTTGTCATCTCCAGCCGAGGTGTCGAGGTCAATCCAACTAAAATCCGGGCCATAGAGCGAATGGAACTGCCGAAGTGTCTTAATGATGTCTAGAAGTTCACTGGTTGCCTGGCATCCTTAAGTCGGTTTGTATGTCGGTTGGGAGAAAAGGCACTGCCTCTCTATCAACTCATGAAAAAGTCGGATAAGTTCATTTGGACGCCGCAGGCCAATGAAGCCTTTATCCAACTTGCAAACATTCATAAGTACAAGAAAGTAATTAAGGTAGAAACCTAACCACAACTTTAAACTCTAAGACCCTTACGTCCCTTGTGCAATGGTTTCCTAACGGGGGTTCAGGTTTCTGTCACTCCGGCAACCCCTATGATTAGTAGCCAAATACGCAATGCATTCCCCTAGGCCCATATAGGTGAAGTGTCATGTAGTCGACGTTCACATGACACCACTAGAAGAAGTACACCACAACTTAAATAACAATATATTGAATCTTTCTCAACACAACTCCACTACTAACAACAAGACTTCTCCCATGTCCTCAAGAACAAAACCAACTACTCACAAGACATCATATGGCTCATGATCAGAGATGGAATAATGATGTGTAACAATCTAAACATAAACAATAATTCAATGGTTCACTCAATAGCATCAACTACAAAGAGTAATCAACACCGGGAAAGTTTCCCCTATGAACTATAACAAGATTCAACCAATTGTTATAGCAATATGGAGATGGTGATGAGGGTGCTGATGGTGATGATGGTGGTGATGATGATGATCCCGATGAAGTCCAGCTTGATGGTGGTGTTGATGGCGACGATCTCCCCTCTCCGGGAAGGAATTCCCCCGGTAGAAATCTGTCTGCCGGAGAGATCTTTCTCTCTCGGTGTTTTGCGCCCCGCAGAGGCGGCGGAATCTTTCTGTGGTCGCTCTCCGAGTCTTAGGGTTTCGGGAGGTTGATATACGCCAGAGGGGAGAGGCTGGAGTGGGCCAGGGCGGCCACACCACTCCCTGGCACGACCTAGGCTTGCCCGCGCCATGGGGTGGTGTGGGCCCCCTGTGGCCCACCTCCACTCCATCTTCTAGCATCCCGAGTCTTTTGGAAAAATAGAATTTTCCGTATATTTTCCCGGATTTTCTGATCTTCACGAATTTTGCCTCCAAACAGCACCTTTTCCATCAGAATCCTGACTGCAGCGGTCCATGCTCCAAAAGTCATCAACCATGCAAAAATAGATGAAATAACATAAGCATCACCTCTCAATACGAAATATATCAATGAATAATAGTGAATTAAGACATAGAATAGTGATGCAAAATGGACGTATCAACTCCCCCCAAGCTTAGACTTCACTTGGCCCCAAGCGAAACTGAGTTCAATAACATGACCTCAGGTTTATGGAGTGAAGAGTCGATAAAAGAATACGGACAAGAAGCATCACATTCACCAAAAGCATAAATCATAATAGAAGACAACTCACTATTATATAACTCAACTTGCAATGAGTAAAGGAAACACAATAAAGATACATAGAGTGAATCATAATTGGTAATGCCAAACTTAGATCTTGGTCGAAGAATAGTTGATAATTTGCTGGAGTTCACAAATAGCTGGTTTTCAAAGAAAGCTTTCAAAGTAGTAAACTTCAAGGTAAGAGCAATGTGCAAAACAAGGAACATAAGAACATGATTGAATAAATCACCATATGAATGAATGAAACACATCAACTCAAAATACTTGCTGAGATAGAAGGGAGTAGGTTTACTGACTCAACTACAAGGTAAAAGAAAGGCCCTTCACAGAAGGAAGCAGGGATTGCAAGTCTTATAAAGAGCTCCCAAAAATTATGATACTTACTAGCTTTCAGCTCTCATTGCCCCTATCATAGGCATCTTTTGGTGATTAAGGTTAAATTGACACAACTAAGAGGATATGCTTGACAAGTTATAAGTTGAAATCTCATGCCCCTTACTTATGGGTACCGATCCTCATGCTACTCAACTTCAGTCACGAGCAAGCTCTTGTCATTGTAAATACATGCGTATCATTGAGAACCGCCAACGGGGTACCCCTTGCACATGACACAGGAGCTATGCCATAATCAAAATGACAAGGCAAGCAGACAGTGAGCATCTCAGCGATCTTTTTATTTGCTATTTGCATAGGTTTTTATTGAGGATGCTTCATAGAATGCCCACTATATTTATGCTGCAAGTTTCCTCCATGATTTGGCATGGCTTAGGCTAGCGGCCCAGGCGTTTCTCTAACACACATATAAACTCCATGATCTTACAAGTTCCACTTTTATTTCACACCACCGGGATCCATAAGCAAAAGAACATGATATCAACTAGGTACACGTACCAATGAAGTGTTGAAAGTGGTCCCCATGATACATGGTTCAGCTAACTTCAACTCATAAAGCACAAGCATATACGCAACAAAGAAGGACCCAATGGTTCAAGTTTATTAAATGCAAGAAAGTAAAGTGTGCCATCAAGTTCGTGAGAGCTTTAATCACTAATTTTCGCATAACAAGTTTAATTTGGGAGGTAGACAAAACAAGAATTTACTTGGAATAGCAATAATGCTACTAGGTAGGTATGGTGGACATTAATGGCAAAGGTTTTGGTTTAAAGGAGATGGATGCACGAGAAGAATACCCCTCAGTACACGTTTTTTTGCTAGCAAGGCTGGGTAGCAAGTATAAGAGTTAAAGGAAACAAACAAACATACAAGTGATAAAGACAAACATGCAATATTCCTTGGAAGCACAAAAGATCTTAACTAGAGAATACTAAACTTATGCGCAAATCAAGAAAGAAATATGATGAAATTATTTTTCTATCGAGTACTTCTATCTTTTTCTTTTCAACTCTCAAAAAGGTGTTGCTACTGACCGAGCCAGGTTTGCCAAAACCAACTAAATTAACTCAATGATCCCAGAGTGCTACCAATACTAACAACAAGATCAATCATATAACCACGAATTCAAAACTAACATAAGCCATGCAAAAGAGCGAATGATAGAACTTCTCATTAATATTCCATAACGGAAACTCACACCAAGGGATACAAATCTAACGAGAGAGGGGACACTTCCATAATGCAAACCATACTACATAATAACTCCTCTATTCATGATATGACTCTACTAATAAGGTAAAAAGATAGAAGATAGTGATATGATACCACGGCACTCCCCCAAGCTTGGAACAAACCAAGGGGATGCCAAACCTGATGACGAATCACTCCTTTGGTGGTGGTGGTATCCTCTTGATGAGCTCCTTGATCAGTTTCCCAAAGTCCTCAATCTCAAAGGTGAGATTATGAATCAGCTCCGAGTTTTGCTCAATGCAGCTCATGATCATGTCGGGTTGAGAATTCTAGCTCTTGCTATTATTTCCCCACTCTTCCTCCTTGAAGTATTCTTTTCCTGCATGGTTATGGGTAAAGGTATGGAAGGTACTCTTGGTGTTCGGAGAAGGAGTCCTTGGTGCCAAGCAGTGACGCGGAAGCTTCCCTCCAGTTGACATCCGTGCCGTCCTTCTGACCCTGGCAGGATTCGCCACCACTCCAATGCTTGCAACGGTAGTGCCGGTGTGCTTTGCCTCCTCTTCACCTTCACTCTTGATCTCCGTCTCCTTCCCGGGGTCTTGAAGGTCTTCCTCCATGGGTTCCTTCCCTTTATCCTTGGCGGACACCATTGTGCTTCTAAACCTTCAAAGAGTATGTCCTGACAGAAACAGGTCGAAACAAAAACACGACGAAAACACGATATATGAACCTCGGGGGAACGGGAGGTTATATATTACGAAGTTTCATATCAAAAGGAAGGTACTGGGAGAAAACGGGTCGGAGGCGGAGTCTTGGGTGGCCTCACCACCTGGTGGCGCGGCCAGGGGTGGGCCCGCGCCATGGGGTGGTGTGGGCCACCCTGGCTCTGTTTCCGTCTCTTTTTCGCTTCGTAGCTTTCCTTATTCACTGAAAACTGCAAAAATATAGTTGGATTGTATTTTCGCGGAACTTTTCTTACCAGAACTGTTACCTAGTTGGAAACGGACTCTGCAGGTATCTGAATTTGGTATTTAATGGATCCTTCCGGAGTCATCTCTTGAATAACATCAATATCTTCATCTTCATATACTTATTACTTGAGTCATAAAACCTTTCTCTTTCTTATTACACCATTATCTCCACTTCCTGGAAATTTCTTTCACACAAAACTTCACATAGTTCTTATTAGCAACATTAGTATAAGTGAAGTGATAAAACCTTTTGAGTCCAACTTCAACTGAAAACCATCAAAACAAAATCTACTGTAGCAAATCCTTCCGAAAACCCAAAAAGAATTCAAAAAGGAAATCGAATAAAGAAGCAAATGCAAGATTGGGAAAATCTGTCAAAACAGACCAGCAGGTAAAGATCAATTTTTTAGAAAATCTTCTGTTGCTCAAATCAAAAAGTGCAAAACTAATGAAAGTTAAATAACAACCTGGGGCAGAAGCACAAAAAATTACACCTCACTCTGACATACAGAGATCTCTCACGAATTTTTACAGTGAAACACAAAAATCTGTTTTGGGACAGCAACTTCCCCAAATCTTACTTCTCTCTCATTAGAGGTTGATCTTGACTCAAAAACCAAACAAAATGGATAAGGAGCGGTTATTACCGAAGTAATAACTTCCAAGACTCAAAGAAACAAAAACAAACTTAAAGCAAAAAAAAATGGGTTGTCTCCCGTAAACCTCTTTCTTTATAGCCATTAAGATGGGCATGATAATTTTAAAGAAGCTCCCATAGGGATATGAATTAAAGTGAAAGAGAGCAATAAGAAGCAAAAACACACACACATTTAAGTCTAAACCACTTCCTATGCAAGGGGATTTTGTAAGCAAACAAGTTATTGAAACCAGAGGCAACTTGCATAAGAAGGCAAAAGAAGTGCAACATAAAAGCTTTCAGCATAAAACGAGGAAACTTGATATTATTGAGATACACAAGAACACTTTTTCCTCTTTCATAGTAGCTTTCAGTATCATGTATAAACTTAACAACATAGCTATCACAAGAACCATCATAGCAATGATCACTTATTCTAACAGAAAACACAGGAATACTAGCTCTCATAACACTACTATGTGAAACAATATTAGAGGTATCCTTACAAAGGATAGTGTGTCCCTCCTTTTCATATTTAGCAACAAAGTCTTTCACATTTGCTACAATAGGTTCATCAACCATTTGTTTATTAGGTTCAACAGCTTTATTCATACTTTCATCCACCATACTAGCCATCATAGAATGTTCCTTTACCTTAACTGGGAAAGGCATTTTCTCAATATAAGGTTCAGGTAAAACATGATTAGTAGTATAAACTTCAGTATTTATTACAGGAACACTCTTAGCAATATCTTTATAAGGTTCATGATACTTATTCCACTTCTTTTTAGGCACTTCAATGTAGGAAGCAAAAGCCTTAAAATGAAAAGCAATAGCTTGAGAGTCTAGACCATAAGCATTTTTAATATTTTGAAAGTTATCAGTTCCCATAAAAGATTCAATGCATTCATAATCGTAATTTATACCTGACTTTCTACCTTTGTCATTCTTCCAAGCTTCAGCATTGTCTTGAATACGGTCTAGAAGGTCCCATTTAGCTTGTTATTCCATACGAGTGAATGATCCAGCACAAGAAGCATCCAATAAATCCTTGTCATGTAGAGGGAGCCTTGCATAAAAGTTGTTGATAATAATATTATTGGGGAGCATCAGTAACTTCAATCTCCCGCAAGCTTGAGCTGTACTCTCTCCATCAAGAGGCCAAAAGTTGTGTATTTGATTATGATCTTTATGAATCTCACTAGGAGGATAAAACTTTGAATAAAAGAGAGGCACTATTTCCTCCCATTCCAGAGCTTGACCATTCTTCAGCAGCTTATACCATTCCTCAGCTCTTCCTTTTAGTGATAATGAGAACAACTTCTTCTTAACTTGATCTGTAGTAATACCTGCACACTTGAACAACCCGTATAATTCGTGTATAAAGAGTAAATGATCACCGAGATGGACAGTTCCATCCCCAACATAATAGTTATCCATAACACGATCAATAATTCTTGTAGGTACTTTGAAAACATTTTTCTCAGCAGGTGGTGGCTTATCTACTACCTTAGCAGTGGTAGTAGCATTACCAAATAAGAAACTCAGCGAATTATCCATAACGAAAATAAAGCAACTAGAAGAAGTAAACAATACTCACAGTAGAAGTTTCCTTTACCAGCTCCACTCTCCAATAGTGCTTCACTCCCCGGCAACGGCGCCAGAAAATAGTCTTGATGACCCACAAGTATAGGGGGTGTATCGCAGTATTTTTGATAAGTAAGAGTGTCGAACCCAACGAGGAGCAGAAGGTGCTGGCTAGTGGTATGGATCAGGAATTCTCTGCAAATACTTAGCAAACGGATTTTTAGGGGTTTTTGATAAAGCAAGTAAACAAAGTACGAGTAAACAGAAGACAGTAAGAATAAATGCAGCAAGTGGCCCAATCCTTTATGCAGCAAAGGACAAGCCGGTTGTATTTCTATAGATGACCAAACGTTCTCGAGGACACATGGGAAGACTGTCAAGTGCTTTCGCTTCATATAATCGATTAATCCCCCTTTAGCTTGCTAAGTGTTGTGTGGGTGAACCTGTGCTAATGTACCGCCCCATCCAAGACTAAATACATACTTGTGATTAAACCCCCTTGCAAACATCCGTAAGTACAAGGAAGTAATTAAGGTAGAAACCTAACCACAGCTTTAAACTCTAAGACCCTTACGTCCCTTGTGCAATGGTTTCCTAACGGGGGTTCAGGTTTCTGTCACTCCGGCAACCCCTACGATTAGTAGCCAAATACACAATGCATTCCCCTAGGCCCATATAGGTGAAGTGTCATGTAGTCGACGTTCACATGACACCACTAGAAGAAGTACACCACAACTTAAATAACAATCTATTGAATCTTTCTCAACGCAACTCCACTACTAACAACAAGACTTCTCTCATGTCCTCAAGAACAAAACGAACTACTCACAAGACATCATATGGATCATGATCAGATATGGAATAATGATGTATAACAATCTGAACATAAACAATAATTCAACGGTTCACTCAATAGCATCAACTACAAAGCGTAATCAACACCGGGAAAGTTTCCCCTATGAACTATAGCAAGATTCAACCAATTGTTACAGCAATATGGAGATGGTGATGAGGGTGCTGATGGTGATGATGGTGGTGATGATGATGATCCCGATGAAGTCTAGCTTGATGGTGGTGTTGATGGCGACGATCTCCCCTCTCTGGGAAGGAATTCCCCCGGCAGAAATCTGTCTGCCGGAGAGATCTTCCTCTCTCGGTGTTTTCCGCCCCGCAGAGGCGGCGGAATCTTTCTGTGGTCGCTCTTCGAGTCTTAGGGTTTCGAGAGGTTGATATACGCCAGAGGAGAGAGGCTGGAGTGGGCCAGGGCGGCCACACCACTCCCTGACATGGCCTAGGCTTGCCCGCGCCATGGGGTGGTGTGGGCCCCCTGTGGCCCACCTCCACTCCATCTTCTGGCATCCCGAGTCTTCTGGAAAAATAGAATTTTCTGTATATTTTCTTGGATTTTCTGATCTTCGCGAATTTTGCCTCCAAACAGCACCTTTTCCATCAGAATCCTGACTGCAGCGGTCCATGCTTCAAAAGTCATCAACCATGCAAAAATAGATGAAATAACATAAGTATCACCTCTCAATACGAAATATATCAATGAATAATAGTGAATTAAGACATAGAATAGTGATGCAAAATGGACGTATCACACTGCGCCAGTGTTAGCCTCTCCACTATCAAAGGAGCCAATGTTGTTCTATATAGCCGTAACCAACCGAGTTGTAAGTGCAGTAATTGTGGTAGAGCGCGACGAAGAGGGTAAGTCAGTGCAAAGGCCAGTGTATTACCGGAGCGAGGTATTATTAGCCTCAAAGCAGAACTATCCTCACTATCAAAAGGTGGCATATGACGTGTATATGGCAGCTAAGAAGCTGAAGCACTATTTCGAGGAGCACCCAATCAAGGTCATATGTGAAGCCCCCATATCCGAGATAATGAGCAACAAGGATGCAAGTGGCAGGATTGCAAAATGGGCAATTGAGCTAGCTCCTTATGCCCCACAATATGACAGAAGAGAAGCGATCAAATCTCAGGCTGTGGCGGAGTGTTTTGTCGATTGGGCCAAGGTGCAATATGAGCCACCATTGCCAGATCCGAACTACTGGAAAATGCACTTTGACAGGTCAAAAACAAAAACCGGGTTAGGTGCCGGAGTTGTGCTTACCTTTCCAAAGAAGGACCAACTGAAATATGTGCTACAGATCCACTTCACTGCATCAAACAATGTTGCAGAATATGAGGCACTTGTACATGGGCTCAAAGTGGCAAAGGAGGTTGGAATACGTCGGATCCAATGCTTCGGTGACTCGGATCTCGTAGTCCAGCAGGTCTCCGGGCAATGGGATGCTTTGGACGCAAACATGGCATTATACAGATTTCATGTGCAGAAGATATCTGGTTACTTTGAGGGATGCGCATTTCACCATATACCTCGGGTGGAAAATGAGGCTGCCGACGTATTGTCGAAGCTCGGTTCAACCCGACAAGCAATTCCACCAGGCGTAGCATTGGAGCACCTCAGAAAACCATCCATCAGGCCATCCCCGGAGTCCGACTCAATTTTTATCCCGGAAAATCCGGAATCAGAGGCTATGCCCATGGACATTGATGTAGGGAGTGGTTCGCGAAACCCGGGACTACCTTGGCAAACCCGGGGACTGCCACGACAAACCCGGGGACTGCACAACGTGATCCGGTAGAAGTTATGCCAGTGGTTCTAATGGAAATTGATGAGGATGTGTTCCCAGTGAGAGCTGTACCAGCTTGGGCATTGCCAATATTCCAATTCCCTAAAAGATGGAACCTTACCCACTGAGGAGGTACTTTCCAGGCAAACTCAGAGGAGAGCAAAAGCATACACGATCATCAATTCTGAACTATACAAAAGCAGTGTGACTAATGTCCTCCAGCGATGTGTTGACACGGAGGAAGAACTTGACATCCTCTGCGATATACATCAAGGGGAATGTGGGCATCAAGCCTCATCCAGAGCCTTGGTAGCAAAAGCTTTCCGCCATGGGTTTTACTGGCCAAGTGCCTTAGAAAAAGCAGAAGATCTGGTGAGAAAATGCAATGGCTGCCAGAGATATGCGACAAAAACACATATGCCAATGTCGGAGCTCAAGACCATACCAATTACATGGCCATTTGCCGTATGGTGCTTGGATATGGTTGGCCCGTTTAAACCAGCGAGCGGAAATATGACTCACATTTTGGTCATGGTTGACAAATTTACGAAATGGATTGAAGTGAAGCCAATAAGAAAATGTGATGGAGCTACGGCCGTGACATTTCTCAAAGACATCATCTTGAGATACGGTTATCCTCACAGTATCATAACAGATAATGGCACAAATTTTGCTGAGGGAGCATTTGCGCCTTTTTGCCGAGATAAGAAGATCCGGCTGGACGTTGCCTCGGTATCCCACCCTGCATCGAACGGACAAGTGGAAAGATCCAATGGATTGGTGTTATCCGGGATAAAACCCCGGCTCATTGATCCGCTGCAAAGATCAGCGGGGTGCTGGATAGAAGAACTGCCAGCGGTACTGTGGAGTTTAAGAACAACTCCGAATCGATCAACGGGCTATACGCCATTCTTTTTGGTATATGGGGCAGAAGCTGTATTACCAGCCGACATAGAGCATGACTCGCCTAGGGTCACCCAATACACAGAAGCCGAAGTGCAAGAAGCCCGGCAAAATGATGTTGATCTGCTGGAAGAAGCGAGAGAATTGGCATTGTCCAGATCCGCCATATATCAGCAAAATCTTCGACGCTATCATAGCCGGAAAGTAAGCCCCCGAATTTTTTGGGAAGGTGACCTGGTACTCCGATTGGTACAACGTACTACTGGCATGCATAAATTATCCCCCCATGGGAAGGGCCATTCATTGTGAGCAAAGCATTGCACAATTATTCTTATTATCTTATCGATGCAAAACCATAGGAGAAGAACAAGGCGGACAGGTCCGGCGAGGAATCCAAACGTCCATGGAATGTAGCTCTACTTCGTCCTTTCTACACTTAGCAGAGAAGTGTTTGTATCCGAGTCTCTCATATGTCGGTATGTATGCCGGCAATGAGCTTATCAATGAAATCTTGGCACCTCGAGCAATAACTCGGGGACTGCCTTAGTAATTTTAGTTGTCTTCTATGTTTATTATTTATATGTTGGCTGGCGTAAGTTGCTTCTACTTAGGCCAGATTAGTAGTGTGTGAGCACCAAAAGCCTAACTCTTTGACTTGCTGCTGTCCAACAAGAATTGGCTTCATGGCAAGCAAGAGAACAAGTTTGGAATTGCGTAGCACATGAAAAACGACTAAGGAAAGAAATTTAATCGAGCCGACATTTGTTTTTCAAACTAACCTCGTGCTTACTTTAAATTTGTTACGCTGAATTATTTTGAGCTAATCCTAAAGTTTCCAAGTATTATTAAGTTAGTTTTTGAAGCTCGAACTCGTAAGCCATAAAACCGAACCAAGGTGGACACGAGCCGAGCCAAGAAATTGGAGGAACAAGAAAATGAAACTCGGGGACTACGCCCAAGTCAATCCGGCATAGAAACTTAGTAGCAAAACATAACTGATGTGCTTAATACAATTACACCCGGCATACCGGGGATCTGATAAACTTTAAAGTGTTTTCGCTCAAGGAGCAGCAGGGGGAGGAAGTTCAGCATCATCTTCGCTGTCTTCGACGTCCGAGGTATCGTCTCCCTCGTCCTCACCCGAACCATCTTCGGCATTTTCATCGTCGGCAGCGCCAAGGAAGCTTGGACCCTCATTCCATTGATGAATGGGGGCATATTCAATGAGGCTATGGGAGCAAGCCTTGCGCCGAGCAATCCACTCCGGGTCGCTGGACCATCTGGATCCGGTGCGCATGCGCGCTAGGAGGTTGAGGTCGATCTTCTCGTACCACGTAAGCACGTAGTGAAGAATGGTCTCAGCTCCGGCACGTCCAGCGGATTCCCTCCAAAGGTCGAGCTGGGTCTCGCGTTCCATCAACTTATCAACAAGAACTACGGTCCCCTCCGGAGTATCTTCATCGGGCCAAAAGGCGTTGAAGATCCGGATTGCCACATCAAGGATATCCTTGCCAAAGTTCTTCACGATTTCCACGCAAGAAGACAAAGTGACCAACAGGTCCTCCATGTCATAGGGAATTTCTTCAGCGTCAGGAGCAATGGGAGTACCCCTATCTCGGCGGAACTTGGCAACTGCAGTGGTCGCAATGGCGTTGCCCTCTGGAAATTTGCCTGAAAACAAGACAAGAGAAGTAAGTAAAGAAAAGACATGTGAAGCAACCTGGAGAAATATGTCAGATGAAGGAAAGGAACTTACGTGAAATATGGCTGTGGATCCGGGTCAACTCCTTGGTACAGTCATCACGCCTTTTGCGAAGTTGCACAAGTTCGGTTTTCGCCGACTCAAGCTTAATGTCGGCCTCCTGGAGAAGTTCCTGGTCCTTGGCAATCTGGAGGTTGAGGCGCTCACGCTCTTCAGTAAAGTCCTGGCTAGCCTTTTCAAGCTCGGATTGGTGCTGCGCTTTCAACTTCTTCATATCTGCCTTGAGCCTAGCGATCTCGTCATCTTTGGTTCGGAGGAGGGCAAGCTCGTCGTCTTTCTTTTTAAGTTCGGCCTGATGCTGCCCTGCTTTTTCGAGAAAATGCAGCATCATATCAGGCACGGGTACACTATCTTCAAGAGATGCTGAAATAGTTTGTTGACCCGGCAAAGCCGAGGTATGAATCTTTGCTGAGCCAAGAAGAAAAGAGGATAGGGCGCAGAGAGAGATTGAGCAAAAATGACTCACCTTTGATTTGCTCCAAGTTTTTCCTCATGATGGTATTCTCAGCTTCCACCCCAGCTGCGAAAAACCGAATGATGAGTTAGCTCGGCAGAAAAAGATGAAAGAAGATAGAAAAATACCAAGGAAGAAACTTACCCCTTTTCTCGTGTTCAGCGAGGAGTGCCTTATGTTTTGCGCGCAACATCTTGTGAGTATCAAGGAGACGCTGAAACTCAGCGCTCCGGCGATTGGTGGTCACCTGAAAAGAGTACCAAAAGATAGCTTAGTCCTGTGCATATTGGAAGTGTACAAAATCCGGGCCAAGTGGAACTTAACCCGGCTCTAGGTGTGTGCATATTCGAAGTGTACAAAATCCAGGCCAAGTGGAACTTAACCCGGCTCTAGGTGTGTGCATATTCGAAGTGTACAAAATCCGGGCCAAGTGGAACTTAACCCGGCTCTAGGTGTGTGCATATTCGAAGTGTACAAAATCCGAGCCAAGTGGAACTTAACCCGGCTCTAGGTGTGTGCATATTTGAAGTGTACAAAATCCGGACCAAGTGGAACTTAACCCGACTCTAGGTGTGTGCATATTCGAAGCGTACAAAATCCAGGCCAAGTGGAACTTAACCCGGCTCTAGGTGTGTGCATATTCGAAGTGTACAAAATCTGGGCCAAGTGGAACTTAACCCGGCTCTAGGTGTGTGCATATTCAAAGTTATTAAGGAGCTACGTGAATTCTCTAAGGAGCATGCGGCCGAGTAACAAGTTACTCCCCCGGAGGCTCGGGGACTAATGGTTGTATCACTACTAATCTTCAACATACTAAGGAAAAGATGAAGTAACGTACCTCCATCATCTGACCTGCAAGATTAATGGCCTTGGCGGCAGTATTCATCTGCGAAAATTCGGCGGGACCAAACTTCTCCGGGAGATCGTCGTTGTAGACGAACTCCGCCTTGTTCCAGTTATTTACAAACTCGATCAAGGTCGGAGGGTATCGTTCGCCGCTAAGCATGTGTGGTGCCACTAAACCCTTGGCATGCGCCTCCCTCCTCTCAACTTGGGCAAGGGCCGGGCTAGTGTGCAAAACAAGTTGCGCATCAGCTGGCTCGGCAGGGGCGTCCTTCAGTGGTGGAGTTTTCTTTGGAAGCATGGACGCAAGTGTGCGCTGTCCAGCCTTGACGGACGCTGCCCTGGTAGCTTTAGGTGCCTTCTTGCCCTTGGGCTGCTACTGAGAGGTTGATGTTGCTCCAGCGGATTTGCCCTTGGGAGCTACCTTGGCGCTAGCCTTGGTGCTGCTGATGTCTTCTCGCCGAGCCTTGGAAGACTCGGACGAGGTAGAGGGGCTTGGTGTTGCTGCTGTTGCTTTTGCTGCTGGTGCTAGGGTTGGTGTTGGTACTGGTGCTGGTTTCTGCTTCAGTGGAGGTGCTAAGGGAACCTCGGTGGTACCTAGTGGCGGCGGAGCCGAAGTAGTGGTTGTTGCCTCGGCAGAGCCAGTCTCCCCCGCTCCGAGGTTGCCCTCCGGAATGGGGCTCAACGGGCGTGAATCATCGCCACGAGGAGGAGAAGGGCTGTGTCAGAGCGGCGACGCAATGCCGGATCCACTCTGTGGGACCTCCACCGCGGCCTTGCCGAATCAAATAATGAATGATGAGAAACTATAACACAAGAAGAACAAGTGAATGGCAAAGAGAGAAGTGGCTTACTCATCCGAGGTCAGGGGCTCCTTGGGCTTCCGAGCCCTCCGGGCTGTGGCCTTGGTTGGAGGTTTGGTGGCAGTTTTGTCCCCGGCCTTCTTCCGCCTTTTAGCCGGCTGAGAAGGTCCGGAGGCGGATGCGGAGGCAACTCCCCTTTTCTTCTTCGGCGCCACCGGGACAGGCTCACCCACGGCAAGGGGAGGGTCTTCATGGATCTGCCCATCGGAGTTAGCTGATGCCGGAAAAGCATAAGAAAGGGGGACAGCGTCAAATGCTTCCATCACCTCAACATCCGAATCATCTTCATCGTCGGGCCAATCTCTAATAGAAGAGAGTTTACCGGTGGGTCGTTTCATCGCATCCGTCATTGGAAGGAACATCTCCTGATCCGGTTCCTCCTCGTCCGAGGTATCCCGGTCAGGCGCCCATTTGAGGGAAGGCTCGGTGCCATCTTTGATGGTTTGCTGAAGAAACATCTAAGGGAAAGAAAAGGCAACAGGATTAAAACCTACAACAAATGACCGACATAAGATTTAACATGGAAAAAGTTTAGGGCACGAGACTTACCGAAGGAGGAAGCCTATCTCGGCAAAAATGTTCAATTCCCCACGTCCACTCAGAGGAGAAGTCCTTGTGGGTGGTGAAGAGGGCCTTGCCCCGGCGGTAGATCTCTGTGTTGCTCAACTCGAAAGACGAGGTCCGGTTGGGGTCGCGGCCCTAGCTCATGTGACACACTTTATGTGTGCGTTTCTGGAGGGGGGAGATCCGGTTGCGGACGAATGTGATCATGGCGTCTTCGTTGCGCAATCCGAGATCCTCAACTCCTTGAATCTCTTGTTGACCTGGTTCGCCAAAACTGTGGGCTTCTTGGGGATAATGTCCCACAAATCCAGGTTAGGAGGACCCGAAGTATAGGGGCGCAGCCGGATCAGATCTTCGGTGGTGTTGTTCCGGACATAGAAGAAAGTCCGGGCCCATCCCTTGCAGGAGTCAAGCCCCGTGACTCGGGGGAAGACGGATAGCTTCCAGGGAGAGATTGACGCAGCCCCGAACTGCGTGAGCTGCTTGTCCTCTGGGTCAAGTTGGATGTTCGGAATCATGTTCCAGCGAAGGCCGAAGAACCAGATCCAGAGCTCCTTCGTGGGCCAAAGTCCGGCATAACCTTCGATGGTGGAGGCGAAGGCGGAGAGAGATGTGATGGCATTAGCCGGAAGGTGGTGCGGCTGAAGCTCGTATGTGTTTAGCCAGTCATGGAAAAAATCGCTAACTGGCAGGCCGAACCCCCACTGGAAGTGTGATAGGAATACAACATACTCACCCGGATTGGGTGAGGGGGCAAGTTCAGCGGAAGCCAGGCGCGCGGCGACGCCCTCCGGGATGTGCCTAGTGCGGTAAAGCCAATCCAGGTCATCCTGGCAGACCTAGGATCTGGCCCACGCGCCGCGGTCCGCGTGTGCCGCGTCTTCTTCCATCTCCTGCTCGGCGACGGTGAGTTCCTCCTCAGTCATTTCGAGGTCGCTCTCCTCACTTGCGCTAGCGGCGAAGGGAGGCAGCGGCCTGGACTGGCGGGGACCCGTGGCGGAGGAGATGTGCGGAGGTGGCAGCGGCGCTGGAGCGCGTGGAAGCAGTACAGCAGATGCGCTGCTGCTCAGATGCGGTGGCGGCGACGCTGTCGACGGAAAAGAAGAGGAAAAAAGCAGAGGCAGAGGGTCTTCATTGGGTCGAGCTCTAGTGTGTTGCGGTTTCCTAGTGTGTTCTAGAGGGCTAGCTAGTGGTGAGAGTAAGAGGGTCCTTCTTCCTCCTCTCCCCAATATAGCTCAAGGAGCACTTGTAATCTGAGAAGGTGAATCAAATACAAAGCTACCATGTGTGGAATCACCACACTATCCCTCCCTGGATTCCCCTAGTGCATTTAGTCCCCACCTTTAGCCTATCCATGGCATCTGCCGTGACACCACCACGACAGAGGAAATCATAGTGGAGCACGCAGAGACACGAGGATTTGTTTGACCACAGTTTCTTCCTTGTTAAGGGAAGTACATCTGCGTTGGAGGGGTGGGTGGTTCTAAGACCACCACGCCACAATAGGCCTCACCCTATTCTTCGATGGATCTCGCCACCAAAGGCCTGATCCACCTTTCCACTATTGGTACCCTTCGAGGCAGGAACTGGTGCCTTTACAATGCTAGCGGGACACACATCCACAACCGAATTGGAGGGTCCCGTGATGACAACAAGCTACCACAAGAACAAAGATTATCAAATAATCGAAACTAGGATCTAGATATTTGCAAGAAATACTAGATCAAGAATCCCCCAAGTGAATGGGGAAAGTTGAGCGCTTGATTGGTGTTGATGAAGATCGAGTCCTCCTCCTTCAATTCCCCAAAGATCGAAGCCGTTGGGTGGGTGAGGATGAAGATCTCGCTTGGAACTTGAAGAACAGGTCTGAGCTTTTTCGAATGAATCAAGAGTTCTGACAGGAGGATCAATTGGGGTATTTATACCCCTTGCCAAAACTCAGCCGTTGGAGACTTTTGGGGCCGGATTATCTGGCTGGGCAAAGATCCGCCCCAAAATCGTATTTTTCGGGGGGAAATACGCCCCCCATACCACACGCCGTGCCTTGGCTGCCTTTGAAAAACTTCCTGGGGACGCATTATCTGGCCCCCTTTTGGGGCGGATTATCCGGCCCGGGCAAAAACTCTGGCCCTGACCGGACAATCCGAAGAATAATCCGCCCCCATACTGCATGACGCGCCTTGCCCACCTTTGTCGATTGGGCTAGGCGGATTATCCAGCCCTTGGCAGGGGCGGATAATCTGCCCCCCAAACATCTGTTTTGGCTACTTTTCATGTGAACACTTTATCTGCAGCACTCAACACACATGAGATGATCCATGGTATTGTTATCTAACACACAAAACACTAGAGATCATGAAATGTTCTTTCAAACACCTCCTCACAAGTCTGTGGCCCTACGGGAGCAATGCACAAGAGAAGAGCTGAGAGAATTGAGATGGAGGAATGCACCACACCAAGACATGCGTCCTAGAAGACCGTCACAAAACCACATAGGGTATCTCTACAGGATGCACCTCATGTCGGAGAGTTGATAATGAAGCCGTCTTTGATATTGATTCAAAACCAAAGGTTTAGATGCGAATGACAAGTTTGAGCTTAAAAACTAAGCAAGGTGAAAACGAGGCTTGGTGGTCAGGAGGCATGGAGCACGCCTAGGACGGCCTGCCATAATGTTTTGGTAGGAAAGGTGACAGCTACGACGACGGGGGGAGGGTGGGGGTGGCGGAGGTGGATGTGAAGGCTAGCGGTGGGGGAGCACCTCCTGTGTCACCTCGTAGCGGCTTAGGAGGCGCTAAGTTTTTCTCTCATGTTTTGCAATCGGTAATATGAAAAGCTACTATTAGACCATAACATTGATTTACATCAGTTCTCGGAAATAAAACACCACATAAATGACACGAGTTGTGGAGAAACTTAAGGCCTCGTTTGGAGTTGGTGTGCCTTAACTCATACCCTTGCTTGTTGGAGTTGGAGATGATCTCGCATATCACGTACTTTCTATGTCCTAGATTATAAGATGTTTCATAAGCAAAAAATAGCATATAAAAATGTTAAAAGTATGCATACCGTCCGAGACACATCTGAACCCGCGACGAGAATTGGCTACAAGAAAACGTATTTATAAGAGGAGCCACAAACAAAGGAGACGGGACCCGTCGATTCTGGGTCGAAGAAGCCGCATCTATAGTTACTCATGTAAATTTGTAAAAATTTAACCATATGTGGCCTACACCAAAAAGAGAAAATAAAACTTGAACAATGCTTCTGTACAGTTTGCACTGTTCATTAGTCACACTGTCATTTTTGGCCAAGTTACATACTTTTTGTATTTATAAGTTTCAGACTTGTCATGCACATGCCTGCATACATTCTCAACAAGCAAACTTGTATTTCGTATTTTCTGACTTTATTTAGTATTTTTATTTTTACTGTTCACCATGGTTCAGATGTACCTGGGTTCCGAAAATTCCTAAGTAACACCATTCCATTATATTCACTCCTCCATCTTGTGTGCATTCTGATCGATAGTACTGGTCCTCACTCGAAGCAATTTATGATTCTTTCTCCTAACAAAAAAACGGTGGCCAGTGTGTCGCCGTTTCTCCAATTGCTAACGAGACAATGTCATCACTCCCGTCCTGCCTGTCCCGGAGATAAGGAAAGCACGGCCTAGCTCGGTCTTCCCCGGTGATGACGACATGCTGGTAAGCAGAGCTCTCGACCGTACGCACATGAATGTTCCATCGGTTCGCCCGACCCGCATCCGTCCGCCCACAGAAAACCCGGTACAGACGCGTAATCTTGGGACTTTATTTTCGAATAGCTCCTGCTTGTTTCCGGCCCCAAATTTGGCACGCAGTCATGTGGGAATACGTGCCCAAAATATTACGAAGCTTTCAAGGATAACCGGGCGGTACAAGACTGAAAATGGCACGTAGTTTTCCCCACTTTGCTGAGTGTGTATCTATTGGTAGTAGTAGTAGAAAGACATCTCGTGCCTTTATTATTTTGCTTTGCTCCACTAGATGCAATGCAAAAGATACCGCACAGTGGCGTAACGCTTTCGCATGTCCAAAAGGAGGTGGTGGCGCTTTTTCTGCACGGGGACTATTCGCGCACGCTTTACCGTCCAGGGAGAGAGACCCGAGGCGAGGAGGGGGAAGGCAACGAGCGCCCGACTAGGCAGGCAGGTAGGCGACTACATCAAGCATAGCGCCCGATCCAAAAAAGCGTTCGGCACCGATCCGTTGTCCCTCGTCATCTTTTGAGTTTTGGTGCCTGCTTTTTGCAGTACTTTCCGTCATTGTCAGAGAATGGCATCAAAAAGTCTCTTTCTTTTCTGCCGCGAACCCGCCGGAATGAAGTCTTGGGAGGAAAATATTGCACTCGTACGTTGATCCGTGGTGGCTATTCAAGTTGGTGCAACATATTGGTTGCTTCATAATTTTCATATATACTTGTTGAAAAACACGAAAAAAAAATAGACCCACGGAGGAGAAACCTCCGGATGTCTAGCTCACCATCACATGGGCTGACCACTAGGAGCATCTCCACTCATTTTTGGTTCCCAGCCCCAAATTCGGGCCCAGATGGCCCGAGACTGACCATTTTCCAGCCGAGTTCCTAGGCCCAAATTCCCAGTCCTCTCACCGCACTGCTGCTTCCCACCGTCCGTCGCTGCTCCCACCGCCGCCCGAATCACTATGCCATGGATGTTGGAATTTTGCCTAATAAAGGCCTAGCCATTTATATTATTCAACAATTCCTGAAATCCTAGAGGCCCAGTTGGCGCAAGAGGTGGGACAAGGGTTTAATCACATATTGCTAGTTGAGTGGAAGTTGGACCAACTTATAAGGAGAGCTCTTCCACCACTTGTACGAGCTTGAGAAGAGAAGACATATACACGCGCGCTCCTCCTCCTTCGCAGCCCGCCCCGCCACGCCTCGTCACGACGCGCGCGCGGGTTGCGGGAATGCCTCGAGCCGAGAGCTTCTCTTTCTCTTTGCCACGCATAAATAGATAATAATTTGAACAGTCTGCGTGAGTGTATTTTTAATACGAACTTAGTGGAGATTTAATTCGAGCTTAGTGGAGGCTGTTCGGCTTCGGTTGATGCCTATTCGCTTCCTCTCCCGACGCCGACTGTTCGCCTGCCTACCCGTGCCTATAAGAGCGAGAGGTCGCTCCTCTCCTCAGACACACCAACGCACACACCTTGTGCCTCCAGTTTCAGAGCACTGCGCTGCTTAGATCTTCCCCATCCCGTCTTGCGGCGTGCACCGCGAGCTGGGACAGTAGGCCTCCGAGACCCCGCTGCTTTGAGTCCTGTACGGGAGAAGGGCGATAAGATTTTTGGGAAGCGCTACCAGCGCGACTACTGGCTTCATCATGAACTCCTTCACGGATAGCGACTACACCGACGTCTTCCCCAACGACGACTTCTTCCCCGACATCAACAATCTTTTCCTCGACAACATGGCTGACGACGGTGCCAACGCTAACAGGAACACCGGAAGTTCCTCTACCGTGATGTATATCATCTTCTAGTTCTTTTCTATTATTCTGCCTGTGTTTTATCTGTCTTTTACTATGGTTAAATCTCTTGGAAAATTGCTCCATTTCTCAACAATCCAAAAACCTTATTATAGGCAATTTGCTCCAAGTGGTTTTGTTGCTTCTGTGAAGCCACCTATTTTTGAGGGTACGCATTATAAGAGGTGGCGCGTGAGAGCAGTTCTCTGGTTTCAGAACATGAACTGCTATGACGCCACTCTTGGCAAGCCTAAGGGAGAGCTTACTCCTGCTCAAGAACAAGTTTTTCGGAAAACTGATACCCTGTTCAAGGCTGCTTTGCTGTCTATTGTAGGGAATAACATTGTTGAACCCTATATGTCATTTGATAATGGCAAGGACATGTGGGATGCGCTCGAGGCCAAATTTGGGGTCTCGGACGCTGGCAGTGAACTGTATGTCATGGAACAACTCTATGACTACAAGATGACTGATGACTACTCTGTGGTTGAGCAGGCTCATGAAATACAGTCACTGGCCAAGGAGCTTGAGCACTTCCCTTGTGTTTTACCAGACAAATTTATTGCCAGGGACATTATTGCCAAACTTCCCCCTTCATGGAGGAACTTTGATACTTTCCTGAAACACAAGAGACAAGAGTTTTCCGTATCGGATCTCATTGGGACTCTTGATGTGGAAGAGAAGGCGAGAGCAAAAGACACACGTGCTCGAGGTGGTGATGGAGGTTCAAGTGCCAACCTGGTACAGAAAAAGAACTTCCAGTCTCACAAGTTCAAGAACAAGGGAAAGTTTGATGGAAAAGGAAAGTTTGATGGAAAGAACAAAGCCTCACAGTCTACTAGCTTCAAGAAGAAGACTGATAAGAAGAAAGGTGCTTGTCATGTATGTGGTGATCCTGATCATTGGGCTCCTGCTTGCCCCAATCGTTTTGACAAGCGCCAACATGGAAAAGGCATCAAGACTGCTAATGTTGTCATTGGCGACGTTGAGATGAAAGATGTCGAGTGTGGTATATTACCTACTGTTCTTTCATTATGTCATTCTCCTGATTGGTGGATTGACACGGGCGCTAATGTACATGTTTGTTTTGATGTTTCCATGTTTTCCTCATATCAGGTCAGAGGGGCTCAGTTCGTGCTGATGGGGAACGGCTCGCATGCTTCTGTTCATGATGTTGGTACGGTCGATCTGAAGTTCACTTTGGGAAAGACCATGCGCCTGAAGAACATGCATCATGTTCCCTCAATAAATAAGAATCTTGTTAGTGGATCACTTCTATGTCGTGATGGCTACAAGATTGTGTTTGAGTCCAATAAATTTGTACTGTCTAAGTTTGAAACATTTATTGGTAAAGGCTATGAGTGTGGAGGTTTGTTCTGCCTGTCACTATCAGATGTGTGTAATAAAGTCGTGAATCATGTTTCATCTTATCTTGTATCAAATGTCTGGCATTCACGTCTTTGTCATTTTAATTTTGGTTGCATGATGTGGTTAGCTAAAATGAATATAATCCCAAAATTCACTACTGTGAAGGGATCTAAATGCCAAACTTGTGTGCAAGCAAAGCAACCTCGCAAGTCACATACGACTGCAGAGGTGAGAGATTTGGCGCCACTAGAGCTCATACATTCAGATCTTTGTGAGATGAATGGTGTGTTAACAAAAGGTGGAAAGAAATATTTTATGACATTGATCAATGACTCTACGAGATAGTGTCATGTGTATCTTCTGAAATCAAAAGATGAGGCTTTGAGTTACTTCAAAATCTATAAAGCTGAAGCAGAAAACCAACTTGATCGAAAGATTAAGAGGCTTAGGTCTGATCGTGGTGGAGAGTACTTTTCCAATGAGTTTGATTATTTTTGTGCGGAACATGGTATAATCCATGAGAGGACGCCTCCCTACTCGCCCTAGTCAAACGGGGTAGCCGAAAGAAAGAACCGTACTCTAACAGATTTGGTTAACGCCATGTTAGACACATCGGGTCTCTCCAAGGAATGGTGGGGGGGCATTACTGACTACATGTCATGTCCTAAACCGAGTTCCCACTAAGAACAAAGAGATTACTCCATTTGAAGAATGGGAAAAGAAAAGATTAAATCTTTCTTACTTGCGAACTTGGGGCTGTCTGGCAAAGGTTCATGTGCCAATCCCAAAGAAGCGCAAACTTGGACCAAAAACCATGGACTGTGTTTTTCTAGGATATGCTTTTCATAGCATTGGCTATAGATTCTTGATAGTAAAATCTGTAGTACCAGAAATGCATGTTGGTACAATCATGGAGTCAAATGATGTGACTTTCTTTGAGGATATCTTTCCCATGAAGGATATACCCAGCTCATCAAATCAGGAGATACCTGACTCATTGAATCAGGAAATACCCACAATTCTTGAACATACCATTCCTATTGAACACTCGGAAAAACCTGAGGAGGATGATAATGAAATTCCTAAGAGGAGTAAGAGAGACAGGACTACAAAATCCTTTGGTAATGATTTCATTGTGTACCTTGTGGATGATACTCCTACTTCTATTTCAAAAGCCTATGCATCTCCTGATGCTAACTACTGGAAGGAAGCCGTTCGTAGTGAGATGGATTCCATCTTAGCGAATGGAACATGGGAGATCACCGATCGTCCTTATGGGTGCAAACCTGTAGGATGCAAATGGGTGTTTAAGAAGAAACTTAGGCCTGATGGTACTATTGAGAAGTACAAGGCAAGACTTGTAGCCAAGGGTTATACCCAAAAAGAAGGTGAGGACTTCTTTGATACTTACTCACCCGTAGCCAGATTGACCACCATTCGTGTACTACTATCTTTGGCTGCCTCACATGGTCTTCTTGTTCATCAAATGGACGTTAAGACAACTTTCCTAAATGGAGAGTTGGACGAGGAAATTTATATGGATTATCCAGATGGATTTGTAGTGAGTGGTCAAGAAGGAAAAGTGTGTAAGTTGTTGAAGTCCTTATATGGCCTTAAACAAGCACCTAAGCAGTGGCACGAGAAGTTTGAGAGAACCCTAACCACTGCAGGTTTTGTTGTAAATGAAGCTGACAAATGTGTGTACTATCGCTATGTTGGGGGCGAGGGAGTAATTCTTTGTTTGTATGTTGATGACATACTAATTTTTGGGACCAATCTTAATGTGATTAAGGAAGTCAAGGATTTCTTATCTCGGTCTTTTGAGATGAAGGATCTAGGAGTAGCTGATGTTATTTTGAACATCAAGCTATTAAGAGATGATAATGGTGGGATCACACTACTTTAGTCTCACTATGTGGAAAAGATCTTGAGTCACTTTGGGTATAGCAACTGCAAGTCTTCTCCAACACCGTATGATCCTAGTGTGTTACTTCGAAAGAATAGAGGCACTACTAGAGATCAATTGACATATTCTCAGATTATTGGGTCGCTTATGTATTTAGCTAGCGCTACGAGGCCTGATATCACTTTTGCTGTAAGCAAACTCAGTCGGTTTGTTTCAAATCCTGGAGATGATCATTGGCAAGCTCTTGAGAGAGTCATGCGCTATCTAAATGGCACTACGAGCTACGGCATTCACTATACTAGGCACCCAAGGGTGCTAGAGGGATATAGTGATTCAAATTGGATATCTGATGCTGATGAGATAAAGGCCACGAGTGGATATATATTTACACTTGGTGGTGGTGCTGTTTCTTGGAAGTCTTGCAAGCAGACCATCTTAACGAGGTCAACTATGGAAGCAAAAATCGCAGCATTAGACACAACCACTGTTAAAGCAGAGTGGCTTCGAGAACTCTTGATGGACTTACCTATGGTTGAGAAACCTATACCCGCAATCCCAATGAACTGTGATAATCAAACTGTGATTGTTAAAGTTAACAGTTCTAAGGATAATATGAAGTCCTCAAGACATGTGAAGAGGAGATTGAAATCTGTCAGGAAAATGAGAAACTCCGGAGTTATTGCATTGGATTATATCCAAACATCTAAGAATCTGGCAGATCCCTTCACAAAGGGTCTATCACATAACATGATAGAAAATGCATCAAAGGAGATGGGTATGAGACCCACAATATAAGTTTTCCACAGTGGTAAACCACTCTATGTTATCGGAGATCCCGTGAATTAGAATTGGGAGACAGGCTGTTGGTTAACTGAGAGGAAAGTATCCCTACTTTAAAACACCACTCCGTGAAGATGCAATACTTTCCTATTCTGCATGGCAGGTTGATTTATCTTAATGTTTTCTAAGTGGCTTAGTTTAAGCAGAGATGTTGTCCTGCATAACATCTTTTGAAGAACACACCTATATGAGTCTGACTGTTAAACGTCGCAGTCTATGAGAGTTGGGTGCTCTCTAATAAACTCATGAAAGGCTATGGAGTATGACGCATAAGCTCCACCTGAGGGGAAGTCCCACGGTAGCCCAGTATTGGTCAAGGCTTTGTGTAAAGCTAGAATGCAGCAAACTTGCAGTTCAAGGCATAGTCCACTGTACAAGTTGCAAACTAGTGTAGCATAGAGTTCTAGGTGGAAGTTCAACTTAACAGTCTCCACTAGTACTAGTATATAAACAATGTTTTGGAACCATAGGCAAATTTATGTGTGCCTCTGGGATCTGGTGGGGGATTGTTGGAATTTTGCCTAATAAAGGCCCAACCCATTTATATTATTCAACAATTCCTGAAATCCTAGAGGCCCACTTGGCCCATTCATGCAAGGCAAGAGGTGGGACAAGAGTTTAGTCCCACATTGCTAGTTGAGTGGAAGTTGGACCAGCTTATAAGGAGAGCTCTTTCACCACTTGTACAAGCTTGAGAAGAGAAGACATATACACGCGCCCTCCTCCTCCTACGCCACCCGCCTCGCCACCTCGTCATGACGCGCGCGCGCAGCGGGTTGCGGGAATACCTCGAGCCAAGAGCTTCTCTTTCTTTTTGCCACGCATAAATGGATAATAATTTGAACAGTCTGCGTGAGTGTATTTTTAATACGAACTCAATGGAGATTTAATTCGAGCTTAGTGGAGGTTGTTCGGCTTCGGTCGATGCCTGTTCGCTTCCTCTACCGACGCCTTCGCCTGCCTACCCGTGCCTATAAGAGCGAGAGGCCGCTCCTCTCCTAAGACACACCAACGCACACACCTTGTGCCTCCAGTTCCAAAGCACTGCGCTGCTTAGATCTTCCCCATCCCGTCTTGCGACGTGCACCGTGAGCTGGGACAGTAGGCCTCCAAGACCCCCGCTGCTTCGAGTCCTGTACGGGAGAAGGGCGATAAGGTTTTTGGGGAGCGCTACCAGCATGACTACTGGTTTCATCACGGACTCCTTCACGGATAGCGACTGCACCGACGTCTTCCCCAACGACGACTTCTTCCCCGACATCAACAATCTTTTCCTCGACAACATGGCTGACGACGGTGCCAACGCTAACGGGAACACCGGCGGTTCCTCTACCGTGATGTATATCATCTTCTGGTCCTTTTCTATTATTCTACCTATGTTTTACATGTCTTTTACTATGGTTAAATCTCTTGGAAAATTGCTCCATTTCTCAACAATGGACACTCCAAAACCAAAGCACCGAGCATGCCAGCGCGACAATGCTAGGGTTCACGGCGCACCTGCTCCACCTTCTCCGCGCGGCCGGGCTGGACCCGGCGGCGGCCACCCGGTCCAGCACCAAGATCCCGATGAACTACTCCTCGTAGCTTGCCAGGTACGCGCTGGAGGCGCACGCCACGACCGTGCTCCTCGGCGGGTTTGAGCATGAGTCCTTCTACCTAGACGGCTCCCTCTCGCCCTCCTCAACCCGACGGCCTTCCGTCGGTGAGCAGTACACGCAGTACCGTGACATGCACGGCATGGACCCGGGCGAGCTCCTGGGCGTGCTCCCGACCTGCGCATTCGGCTGCTACGCCACGGCCAAGTTCACGTTCCTCCTCCCGCCGCACGTGGAGGAAGTCGTCCTGCGATGCGGCGAGCACCGGACTGCCGGCGGCGCGCACCCGCGGACGCCGTTCTACGGCAAGTTCCTGTGCGGCCAAGGCGGTGTGGCTGCTGCACCTCCTGGCGTTCACGCTGGAGCTGCCGCCTAGCCACTTTGAGGCCAGCCACAGCACCGAGTTCCACCCGGAGTACATGGAGAGTGTTGTCGTGGCGGGCCGCAGCTGCTCCCACCGCCCGCCGCCGCTGCTTCCACCGCCGCACTGCTACTTTCCATCATCGGCTGCCAACGGAAGGTAGGCTTGTGGCAGCGGATGGGAGGAACGACGCCGACGGCGGCCAGGTGAGGAGAGAGGCATGGCGGCGTGGCCTGCGGGCAGGAGGAGAGGAACGGCATCGCCGGTGGCCAGGTGGGGAGAGAGGCATTGGGGAGAGAGAGGAGAAAATGACGCAAAACTACCACATTTGGAGCAGATGTGTCACAAAACTACCAACATTGGGCGAGTTGACACATAAAGAGGGTTTTGGGGCATGGTCGTGACAGAAAGCACTGATTCTGTGTTTGCCCGCTCTGAACCCGTGTTATGACATCTCTGGCCAACATGTCAGGTCCACGTGGGAACGTGGTTGACGGACGGAGGGGACGGCCGTTAGGTTTGCGTTGGCTGAATCGATTGGTTCCCAGTCCACTCCAGTCCACTCCTCACGAGCTCAAGACAGAAATGGCGACGGGAAGTGGTGGCGGACGGACGCGCCGCCGTCTTGGCATCGACGGGAGCAAGGCCGACGATGAAGGGCACGGGGATCTTGACTAGGAATCAGGCCAGCAGGTGGCGCGCTTGTCATCGAAGAAAGGCTGGACATCGGCTGGCAACTCCTCTTACGCCGACTCGATGAGCCACTACCAGTCGATAGGCAGGTAAGTTTTTGTTTCTCTGTGAGATTAGACTAGGTATTAGATTATAGGTAACCTTTTGACCCCGTAGATTTAGAAACAAAGTTGAAATATTTGTTCTTTCAAATTTAGGGAAGAGACAGAGACCTGGGACCTTTATTTACAGTTTGATGGAGCTAAATTTGTGCACAAAAGAATGTGCAGAGCAGACATAAGATATCTGAATTTGCTAGCTGTTATGGAGTCAGAGGGGTATGGATTGAGTGACTCTTTGTACTATGTTAAACATGAAGGGGAAGGGTTGAATGGGCTAGATCTTATTGACAATAATCTGAAGGTGGAAGAAATGGTTAGGAAGTATGATTCAGCAAGGAAAGTGGTGTTCACAGTGATGAAGGACAAAAGAGCATAGGCAATTGTGCTATCCCCATTCAAGAGGAAAAGTGGAGTTCACATTGTTCTTGATCTAGAGGAGGAGGAGCCTATTCCTTATACTCAAAATAGTGTGTACTATCGGAATGTAAACACACAATATGATGAGCACATTCCAGTCCAGTATTTGACTCAAGAGAGTGTGCAGTGTGACAACCAGCATAGTGAATTTCATAGGGCAAAAGAGGAGGCATCATCTGATGATGGCTGGGCTTATCCATGCCAATATAACATAGAAGAAGCTGAAGAAAGAAGAAGGAAAGAAGATGAGGAGCTGAGGAAGGAAATAGCTGAGATGAGGAGGAGGAGGAATGATCCATTGACTCACTTTGAGGGTGAGACAGATGTAGAAGATATATTTGACATTGAAGAAGATCCAGTAGAGGTGGCACTAGAAATTCCTTTGAAGAAGAAAGTGAAAAGGCCAAGACCAACTATTAGATCACACTCACAGGTACATAAGGAAAAAACACCACAGTGGGTTCCTTCTGATGATGAAGGAGAGCAAGGTTTTCTGAAGTTAGATGATGATGATGGCTATGAGCCAGCTCCATTCATACAACCTAAAGGAAGGAAGAGCAAAGCCAACAAAGCAAAAGAGAGAGTTTGGTATGATGAGACTAGGGAGAATCCAGAGCAGCAGTTCATTCCCAGGCTTTGCTTCAGAGATGTGTACCAGTTCAGAGAAGCACTTGCCAGGCTGCACATAGTGCAGGTTAGGAACTACCAGTTTCATAGGAACACTCCAAAGAGTATTATAGTTTGGTGCAAGGAGAAGGAAAAGTTTGGTTGTGAGTCTTACATGACTACATCACAAATTGGTAATGAGGAAACCTTTTGCATCAAGAAAATGGTGTTGGAACACACATGTCCAACTGAGCCATCAAGCAGTAGGGTTAACTCTAAGTGGTTGAGCAAAGCATATGTGGATGATTTCAGATCAGACATCAATACTTGCATCACTACATTACAAGACAGAGCCAAGAAAGATTTTGGAGTTGAGGTGCCCAAGAGGATGGCCTATAGGACAAAAGCTAGAAACATAGTACTTGGAGATCACAAGAAGCAGTATTATAGGCTTAGGGATTACCTGCAAACTGTCATAGACATAAATCCAGGATCCAGGTGCATTGTCACAACTGTCATTAGACCAACTGATGAACAAAAGGAGACAATGAAGAAAGGACAGGTGGTAGAAATCAGCTGGACCCCAAGATTCCATGGCCTTTTTTTCTGTGTGCATGCGAGAAGGATTTCTATAAGGTTGTAGGACATTCATTGGCTTGGATGGATGCTTCATCAAACTAACAACAGGAGCTCAAATACTTGCAGCTACAACTAGAGATGGGAACAATAACATCTATCCTCTAGCATGGGCAGTGGTGGCTAAAGAAGATACAAAGAATTGGCAGTGGTTTCTAGAACAACTGAAGGAAGCACTTGGTGGAGAGCAAGGGAAATTTGGGTATTACACAATAATGTCAGACAGAAGCATCTTGGATGTTAGAAATAAACCTATTGCAACTATGTTGGTTGGCATATATGACAAAAGCATGGTCAGACATGACAATAAGAGGGAAGGAGCAAGAAAATCCAGCTGGGAAATAACTCCACACTATGCAGAGCAATTGGAGATGATGAAGAGATATTCAAGGAACTGCATCCCAAAGAGATCAGATTTGGGCTTGTGGCAAGTCAAAAGTGGACCAGCTACGCATAGTGTGAATATGGACACTAGGAGTTGTTCTTGCAGAAAATGGCAACTGACAGGTTTGCCTTGCAATCATGTAGTGGCTGCTATCTACAAAGCCTCACAACATCCTGAAGACTATGTTAGTGATTTCTTCAAAAGGATATTCTATCTGAAGAGCTACAATCCTGTGTTCTATCCTATGCCAGCACAACATGGGTAGACCAAAACAAATACTCCTGACATAATGCCTCCAGCTTTCAAAGACAACTTGAAAGGAAGAAGACATGAGAAGAGAAGAAAAGGGAAATTTGAAGTTCCTAAACCTAAGGAGACATCTAGGATGGCTACAATTACTTGTAGTAACTGCAAGCTGCAAGGGCATAAATACACTAGCTGCTCTATCCCTTTGAGACCAGACCTGCAAATGAGGAAAAATAACCATAAAGTGAGCACTAAATTAATAGCCAAACTTGTATTTTTATCACAGACTAACATTTTCCATTTTATATCTTGCAGGCAAATAGGGCAATGCCAGATGGAGCTAGGCCAAGTGCTTCTTCATCACAACCTACACCAACACCACCACATGCATCTCCACAAGCTGCTGCAAGGGCACCTCCAGAAGTTGAGCCACCTAATAGGGGTATATGGACATACCTGACAGCTGGGGAAAATTCAAGTGCTAGGTGAGATCGAAATGTAGGTCCTCTAGATGGTAGAGAGACATGATATTGGTCCTCTAGATGGTAGAGACCTGATGTTGGTCCTCTAGAACAGAACTTCTATCATTTTGTGGTGTAAGCTGTAGTTTGTGACCAATGTAAATTCTATCATTTTGTGGTGTAAACTCTAGTATGTTACATGTTGGTATTGGATCTTCTTAACATACTACATTTGGCTGGTTGTTGAAATTTGGTTCTGGATCTTCTTAACATACTACATGTGAATCTATGGCCTAACATATGAAACTATGGCCTCACATATGAAACAATAATCAATTGTTTCAATATAACCAACAAAGAATTAACAATATACCAATATATCCCACAAATAAAATTCAAAATTCAAGTGCTTCTTCATCACAACCAATTATAGATCTCAGAATATCATCCATTACATCTCACAAATATTATCCATTACATCTCACAAACAGACTTCAGAATTAAACAATAGATCCAAATATTACAATTTAGTACTAGTTCTAGCTAACAAATAACAGACAGTGCACCAGTACTTCATTACACAAATATTGCAACACTAGATGAAACAAATGATTCAGAGATAAACTTTATCATAGAAATCCTTGATCTTCCTGATCTTGGCCTTGGCTTTTTCCTTCTGGCTCAGCAGATCTGCAATCATGTGCTCAAGTTTTCTCTTCTCATCCTTAAGCTTCTCCTTGTCCTTCTCTGCCTTCAGCCTCATGCACCTGTGCATGTTACTACTTGATGCATCTAGCTTCTTATTTTCCTCCAATTCATCCTTTGCCTCTATCATAGCTTGCTCTGCTTTTGCCTTCAGAGCTAGTGTCACCTGCTTTTCTTCAACCACAACCTTAAGCTCATCTTGGGCCTTCTTCAGGCCAGTCTGGAGCTTCCTAATCTCACCCTCAAATTCAAACTTTGCTTCAACACGGTTTAGTGCATCTCTAACTCTACCATATTTAGCTTCAGAATACATGTCCCATAGCTTTGACAGTGATTTACAAAGTGAGTCAGGCCACATCAGGCCACACATCATCAACCCAATGCACAAAGCCACAAGATTCACCATCCTGCAGTTTTTTTGACAGAGCAAATTGTACATCAACATTTACGTTAATATATATATAAATAGGTCACAAATTACACACACACCTCCCCTGGGCAGGACAAAAATCTCCTGCCGGTCCAACATCCCTCAAAGGCCACATTTTTGACAACCACAACATTGCATCTGCAACGGATAGGATTTGGTCCCTCCTTGGCTACTCCACAATAATCCGAGTCATACATGATTGTTAGACCCTAACATTTCGATTGGCCACAGTCACTAAACGAAATCCGTGCACAGATTAAAAATCCCCAAATCTCTATGAACCCTAACCCTAGCTATCGGAGGGGAATGGAATACTTACCTCCGAGTCACCGCTCAGATTAGTGTAGGACTCCTCTCCATCGCCCCAGGAAACCATGGCGCTGGCGAGCGGCGACGAAAGATTGGCAGCGGCGGGCGGCGACGGGCAGCGACGAGCTAGAGCAGGGGGCGAGCTCGTGAGAAAAACCGTGGACTGGAGTAGACTATGACCTAGATCGATTGAATCGATTTAGCCAACGCAAACCTAACGGCTGTCCCCTCCGTCCGTCAACCACGTTGCCACGTGGACCTGACATGTGGGCCAGAGCTGTCATAACGTGGGTTAGGAGCGGGCAAACACAGAATCAATGCTTTCTGTCACGACCATGCCCAAAAAACCCTCTTTATGTGTCAACTCGCCCAATGTTGGTAGTTTTGTGACACATCTGCCTCAAATGTGGTAGTTCTGCGTCATTTTCTCGAGAGAGAGAGAGATGTGGGAGAGATATGGGGAGAGAGATGGAGGAGAGACGGGGGGAGAGAGAGGGGACACGTGGGAGAGATTGAGTGGTGGACAGTTTCATCTGGCGTTCCCAGCGCCCCGAGAATGGCCCAGGAACATCGAACGTAAAGTGGACAAAAATCGGCCTAGGAACGCCCTCTTGGGAACGCTACTGGGGTGTTTTTTGCAATTCAGATGAAAAAAGTGCCTAAGAATGATCTCCTGGGAATGCTAGTGGAGATGCTCTAATATTCGGAACCTTTCTCATTTATTAAAAAATGTTATAGAAAAACAAATGCAAATTAAACAACAAATTTTGTATCCCCATACATTTCACACATTTTTAGGCAGGTTAGTACCATGATTTAATGGTTTATTTGTTTTTTACAAGTAATGGTTTATTCGTTTAGTATGGTGAAGTTATTGGCTGCCGTCACGAAAACCTTTAAACTAAACCAAGCAAAAACTTCATACTCTTAAATGACTAGCGAAAATAAGTGGATTATCTTTTGATTTTATCAAAATCCCAAACTATTTCCTGTAGGATACTTTTTTGGTCTAGTAGAGCACAAAGATTTACAAAGATCATCTTTGACATATCACACTAGTTTAAAAACACATGATGTGTAGGTAATCAATGGGGTTTGGTGTTATGCAAGTTGACAATTGTCATGCAATTATTGTATCCTTTACTCGGAAATTCCTTTTGGATCACGGGTGCATTTGCACCCATTATGAGAAAACATATTTTGAAATGTCAAAAAAACAAAAAAAATGTCTACATGTATATTCGAATATTTTACGTTCGTTCAGAAGTTTTTAGGATGAAAGAACATTTTATGTATCATGTATAAAAAAAACAAAATATGCCACGTGAATAGGACTATTCACGAGATATATTTTCTCTTTTTTTTCACGGAACACGCAAAATGTTATTTCATCTCAAAAACTTGTGAACAAATATAAAATATTCGAATGTATATGTCGACTTTTTTTCTGATTTTTTTAACATTTTAAAATATGTTTTCTCACAATGTGTGCAAATGCACCCGTGAGCCGAATACCACATCCTTCCTTTCCTATGTATAAGGGCTTCTTCAGTTTTCTAGTTAATATTTCTTTTCAAGAGTTTCATCCTTATCATTACCCCCTTTTGATCATAGGACTGGACTTGTTATTTTCATATTAGACCATTTCACATAAAAATATATGTGCTCACAGTCATTTTAGTTTTATTTTATAAGTCTAACACACTTGCTTCTATAGTTTTATCCACTCTCTTGCTTGTGTGTTACAACCGATGAACCTTGCATCCAATTAAAATTTGTTGAGCCCCCATGTTTGATGATCTTATAAGACTTAATCGTAAATGACATCTCATTAATGTTTTATTTGTTACTCACAATGTGACTATAACGTCTTAAGAAGTTGTGCATAATAACCACATAAATGTCTCACTTGGTTGTCTAGAGAAAATGAACTTATCTTTACATAATTAATGGATTTCTTCTTTGTTGAACAAACTGGCCTCGCCAAGCGACATGAAATAGTCATGTCTCCATTTGTATAAAGTCGATTGTTTATCAAATGGACATACTCCTTTGCTAAGGAGCTCAATAGATTCTGTAATCACCTTTTGTGATATGCTCATGCAGTCCTTTTGGGAGCACCAAATCAAAATGAAAATACTCCTAAGATTTTTGTGGTACTAATTATTTTAGCACACTCTTGTAGAAAATATCAAGGTCAACTCATGTATGCTAGTATTCATAACAAATAGTATGTGTTGTGCTATTCACACATCATTAGCACATTAAAGTAATAAGATTCTATTTATTTATTTCAGACTTCTTTAGTTGGATGTCAAATTTTATATAGCTCGTATAAGCGAGTGGATATTTGCTGCACATGGCCGCAACTGATCCCTTTTTCTAAACTGAACATCATATTCGAAGTTCTAATTTTTTTGCAAACAAATCAGGATGTAGCCAGTGATGCATAATAAAAGGAATTTCACATTCTAAATTTGCATGCTTGTAGGCCATACCATTGATAAGTCCAAAAAAAATCATTTTTTTAATTATAAATATGGTTTTTGGAAATTTTAATATAGAGGTATCACTGGAGCTCATGTGTCTGGAAAACTTTTTGCCGTATAAGCTATCTATGATCTTCTCTTGGATTTTTTTTGTATCGTATTTTGGTGTCGAAATCGCCATTGGTTGAAGTACACACAAGGATGACCCTCTTACTCTTACAAACTTGACATAGTCAGTATCATATTAAGCTCTTAAACTATCTATACAAATCGCAAATATTAACCCTTCATAGAAATGAACACCAATAGATAGAAGAAAACCTTCATCAAAACACAAAAGATAAAGATGTAAGTTATTCTATCTTAGTAAAAGTATCATGCCCTGTAAAGGTTAGTTATTATGAACTTATGATGACACACCATGTGTTGCCTCCAAAAAATGATGACACACTATGTGGTACCCTTTAAATACAAAACATGAATCAGGTAATGTATAAGGACCCAGTGACAAAAACAAAGCTATGACACCAGATTTTGAACCAGCAAACACCGCGACTGTTTTAACCAGATTTACAACAAACACCCCGACTAAAATTCCTGAAACCACTAGAACCCATCAGAAATCGCACCGCGGCCTAACCGTGGCGGTTAAAAAAGCTACGTCGTCGTCGCCTTCCCTCCCCCATCTTCCTCCTCATCTTCTTCCTTTTACCCAACCCCACCTCGCCTCGCCTCACCTCATCATTCCCCCCTCCTCCCCATCTCGCCAGCAAAACCCCCGGTGGCGCCACCTCCGCGGCCGATCTGACCCGGCCGCAGCTCCAGCGACGCAACCGCGTCCTTGTTCTCCGGCTGCTGCGCCGCCGTCGTTGGCGGCGGTGGATCGGGCGCGAACTCGTTGTTGCGTTGAGGGCAGCGGGGAGAATTGATGACGGGGGTGGCTCCGGAGACGGCGATGACTTCGTCTTCGGGATCGGGGATCTGGTCGCGGCGGCGGGACGAGATCACGTTCGATCGCCTCCAGAAGGTAAGGTCGCGCGCACGTTACTTTTTTTATGACGCTGGGTTTGATTTGAGTGGTGAGAATTGGGTGAATTGGTGGTAGTATCCCTGCGCATCTGTGACTGAGCTGGTTTCCTGCGTCTGCCTTGGATTGGCTCGGTTTCACCGTGTGATTCACATAAAAGCTGCGTGGAGATGGTGTCAGGGAAACGGGAAACGAGCTGTTTAGTTGGTTAGAACCCCAACCCCCCCCCCCCCCCCCCCCCCCCCCCCCCCAAGCTTGGCTTGCTTGGGTATAATTTTCTGAATTTTGGTTAGATTCAACCGGATTACCATCCGTTCCCCTGACGAGCATATGTACCGATATTGACTTTGTGAGCAGCTCTATTGAATTGACTTTGACTTCATATTGGTGGCGCATTGCTCTTAGAGACTCTAAACCATTGGGTCTGCATGTTTGGTTTGGTATGTTTAACACGGGAAAACAAAACTAGGCTTATTTGTACTTCTCTGTTATGAGTTTGAAGCGGCCGGTGATGCGTGATGGAGTCGTCTGCAAAGGCTTGAGACACTTGATGATAGATGCGATGAGAAAGTTAAACTGGTTTTGATTCTGTCCTTATTTCAGCAGGATATACAAAGCATTGCTCTGTGGATAATTCTGAGATGTCAAATGCTGGCTCAAGTTAGCAAAACAAAATTCTGTCAGAACACTTATATTACCTCAACAACTTGCTTATGCAGCATAATATATAGCTCTGAAGCTTTCATCCAGCTGTGATTTTTTTCCATATGCCTCCCATCAGAGCCGGGTTCCATTATCAAAGGATAACAGAACAAATGTCTTCGAAACTAATCGTGTACTTAACTCTACAATCCTAAGTCTTCATGGTTTTGCATTTACTTCCTTCCACCATAACAGGATGATAAGCTAGTGAACTGTAAGCAGAATTTAGATTGGGTATCCAATGGTGATACAGATAGAATTAAAGTTCGCTTTGTTTTATCCCCATCCTGGCATATATGCCATCAAATTTATTATTGTGATTTTGTGCGATAATTTTTACAATGACCTTGATTTTTCCTTACAACCCGCCTGTGGTACCTCCAGTTTGCTGCACCCCCAACTTGGTGCTGTAAATGTTGTGTTAATGTACTCTTGATTAACATTATGATTTGTTGCTATTCAGTGGGAGAGTTACTTATTGAGCTCTTTCCTTGTTCTCATGCTTGGGGTATCTATTTTCCACTGGAAATGAACCAGAATACACAAAGTGATATCGTATTTTTATCTTGGAAATTGAAGCTATGTTCTAGGTTTCATGATAACTTTATTGCAAATGGAACTGATGGTTTTCTGGTGGTGGATTTAATTTATTTCAGTTCTGGAATGACCTGCCTCCTCAAGCACGACGGGAGCTCCTCAAATTGGATAAGCAAACCCTCATTGAGCAAGCACGCAAGAATTTCTACTGTTCAAGGTGCAACGGGTTGCTTCTGGAAAATTTCAAGTCACTGCAGCAAGAAGTTTCAGATATTGATTGTCGGAGCTCAACTGGTGAATCAAGGATTCGGCAACAAATTGAGTCTCAGGATCCATCTATTCATCCTTGGGGAGGCCTTGCAACAACAAAGGACGGAATCCTTACGCTTATTGACTGTTTTCTAAAAGCTAAGTCATTACAGGTGCTCCAGAATGTAAGTATAAACAATTATGCAGTAACTTGTGATCCAATTTTTTTTGTTCTCTGCGTCGGTGAATATGATTAGGAACAACTTCAATATGTTCAGTATATTGAATAACTGATCCTTTGTATGTCTGAAGTAATCATCCTTTGTTTATCTGAAGTAATCTCCAAATCATGCATTTGGGTTTTACTTAAAATATTTTATTCTCGATCAGAAAATATTTGATCACTCTATTTCTTAATGCATTTGCCATATGTGTTAATCAGGTGTTTGACAATGCACGAGCAAGAGAAAGGGAACGGGAAATGCTTTATCCTGATGCATGTGGTGGGGGAGGCAGAGGATGGATTAGCCAAGGGATGGCTAGCTATAGCAGGGGTTATGGAACTAGAGAAACATGTGCTCTGCATACTGCCCACCTTTCATGTAATACACTGGTTAATTTCTGGTCAGCATTATGCGAAGAAACTAGATCTTCTCTTCTGCGTATGAAGGAGGATGATTTCATTGAAAGATTAATGTATAGGTGAGCATAATGGAGATGTTGTTTGTTTTATTCAAATTAAAGTTAGGCACATAGAAAAGTATTCACTGAACTAGGCATTCAATTTATGGACAAAAGTAACCGAATTGAACTAGCAAGTCCTTAACAAGCTGAAATCTTAACTCTGCTTATATCCACCAAATGGAAGATGGCCTAGGGAACAAACTTAGAAAGTATTTTTAAGGTTTGTATAGTTGAACAGATTGATTGGAAACTGGAATGTGGTTGGCCAGAAATTTGCTACTAAGCTGTGAAAGAATATATTTTGGGGGTTAGTATAGATATGGTAAGGTAAGAACATGATAGAGTTCAACTATTGACTGATCAGTTCTATTTAATCCTGCTTTGTGTTAAGAGTG